>CM077098.1:110689354-111925898 GCA_039513925.1 Platanthera zijinensis | reverse complement strand
ACGAGATTCATCAAGTGGGTGGTGAATCCTCCCCGGATCTCCCTAGGGCAAGATTGATTCCTCAGTCAGTGCGGGGTCATCGAGACCCCTACATGTCTTGAGGAAAGGTGATTTTCTGAAAGAGTTCAGAGGCAGGGGTCATGTTTATTATGGCAGTCACGATGGCAGCCGAGACCCCTAACGAGACCGAGATTACTGATCCAGATATTCGGCAGTTGATGGATGATTTTATAGACATTATGCCCGATGAGCTTCCCGATGACCTTCCCCCCACTGAGGGACATCCAGCATGCTATTGATCTGTTTCCAGGGGCATCGTTGTCCAATCTCCCACCTCATCACATTTAGGGTTGCACCTGCATTTAGAGCGTCCACCTCGAATCGGTCTCTCCACTGCATCAAATTGGTATCAGAGCACTAGATTGGGGTCATTGGCATGTTACGTAGTGGTAGGGATTCTTGGCAGTCCATGTCGAGTCACAATCACATCGACAATAGGATCGCCAGTTCACAGACAGACATGACGTCTGCTAAGCAAAGGCTTGTTCTCGATCAATTTGATCGAATGGGAATCCAATTTGAAACCCTTAGGGACGATATTGCGAGGGTTAGTACAAGGGTTGATCAGTTAGAGACTCCTAGAGGTCGAGTGGCTCCTCCCCCTGACGAGGAGCCTCAATAGGATCCACGAGACGCCACACCTTCTCCGGAGAGACGTGGTAAAGACATTCCTCGCCGAGATCCCCCTCCCCCTCCGAGAGGAAATTTTCGTCGTGGATAAGAGTATCGGCGAGATCCGGGGAAGAATCGCCCTCCACCTGACGAACCTCGTCTTCCCCCGCCTTATCGTAGAGATCGAGCAAGATATGATTACGACTATGATGATGAGTAAGGTGACTACCGTGATCCACGTCGTGGGATGACTCCAGAGGAGGATGACATCCCCATAGGATGGAAACGGTTGCAGGTCTTTCAGCTCGCGCTAGAGTACGAGCAGTATTTGTGCACTGCTGGCCCGAGGCCGGTCAGCTCTCGACCTGATGCCACTCCAACTAGGAGGACCACTCCTGCCACTCCTCGCGCTACCGCTGACGTGTCGAGAAAAGCTATTTGTACCTGAAGCCTGGAGGCCCCAAACCTGGGGGCGTCCAATGTTATCGATGCTTTAGCAGAGGGCACTTCGCAAAGCAATGCCTGACTAGAAACTTACTGATTGAGGATTCTGGCGAGCCTAGCACCGAGGCTGAGTACATAGCCATTGAGGAGATTATTTTCGTCGTAGAGGACAGATGGGAGAGCGATGATGAGTGATCGGTAGAGGTAGGAGTCCTCTGTCACATCCTCCACACCCTACGTGCCGAGGAGAATTGGCGCCGCACCACTATTTTCTTCGTATATTTCCCGAGCACGGGAGGCCCCTGCAAGGTCGTCATCGATAGTGGTAGCTGCGTAAATATCTTAGCTAGGAAAAGGCTGGAGATGATGCAGCACACGGTCGAACAACATTCGCACCCTTACTGTGTTCTATGGGTGGACAAGTCCACCATTCAAGTTACACAACGGTGCCTGGTACCGATTCGCTTAGCGACCACTGGGGACCAAGTTTGATGTGATGTTATTTTTATGGATGTCGCCCACGTTCTTCTTGAGAGACCCTGGTTGTATGACCGTGATGCCACGTGTTATGCCTGGTCCAACACGTGTGTATTATTCGACAAGGGTCGAAAGATTACCCTCACCCCGACCCAGCCCAGGGATCCTCCCAAGGGCAAGATTGATTCCTCAGTCAGTGCGAGGTCGTCAAGACCCCTACATGTCTTGAGGAAAGGTGATTTTCTGTGAGAGAGTTTAGAGGCAGGGGTCATGTTTATTGTGGCCGCCACAATGGCGGTCGAGACCCCTAGCGAGGCTGAGATTACTGATCCGGATGTTCGGCAGTTGATGGATGATTTTATAGACATTATGCCCGAGGAGCTTCCTGATGAGATTCCCCCACTGAGGGGCATCCAACATGCTATTGATTTGATTTCAGGGGCATCATTGCCCAATCTCCCAAATCATCGCATTTAGGGCTGCATTTAGAGCGTCAACCTCGAATCGGTCCCTCCACTGCATCACTGTCACTACTATTTCTATACAACATTTTATTTAAAAGACTCCTAATTACAAAACAACAAATATCCATGCACGCCTAACGAAGACATAACATATTTTCTCGCCTTTATTTTGGCTACCTCAAATCTTTCTTCTTGCAGGAACATATCAATTACCCTTGTTTTGAGATAACCTAATTCAACTACAGAATATTGGGTGTTCATACAGTTAAAATTTTCTGAATAGATAGCTATGTTAAAGGAAAAGGCTCGTCTTTGCGAGTCATAAAATCAATTACAAATAACTTTATCGAGAAATAAACGATACATGAGATTGTGATGTAGGGTAGTCTACGGGGTGCACGAAAACCTAGGAATCTAGGTGGGAATACGAATTTGACACGCTAATCCGAATCTAAATGCAACACAACCGTCAGAGACGGCGACGACTAATTTTGAGCAATGAAAATGTTAACACTACACATTTAATTAAAGGACAAAAACAAACATTCAATTTTAGCAATTTAATAATGACCTTCCTCCGCTCGGAAGGTCAAGGCCAAGCGCGCGGTGAATAAGTCCTTCCTGCAAATTATTAGCGTACCGTAACAAATTTTCACAAGCGGTAATCCAAGCAAAGCACAAAAAAACAATCCAATAATAACGAAGATTCAAATAGTCCAATACAACAAGGGCTCACCAAAGTAGCGGGCTGACCGAGGCACTGGAGATTATGGATCCGGATGCGTAGATCGACGATCGAAGATGGAACCGGCGGTGTAGAAATGATGGCGGTGGATGTCCTCGGCGGTGAATGGCGAGATCGGGCCAGAAATAAATAGATCCGGCCACGTGGGAGTAGATCCGGGCAAGGGAAGGGTAGATTCGATGTTTAGGAGCGGATCCGGGCCAAAACAGAAATATGAGTGGTGGGGATGACAGATCGGGGGTTGAAATTCTCAGATCTAGATTGATCATAAGAATAGGGGGTGTAGGGAAGTGGATCCACGTGAGGGGTGAGTTAGGAGTGGTCGGCTTGGGATAAGGGTGGTTGGTGGTGGTCGACTGGAGAAGGGCTGACCTGCGTGTTTGCTGGAATGTGGAGGAAGGGCTGGAGGCGGGTTTGCTGGGAGGAGGAAGCGGCGGAAATGAGAGGGGTGTGGCGGTAGGTTGGCGGCTGCAGATTCACAGCAGGACGGCGGTTAGGGTTGCAGGTTTTGGGGGCTGCAGTGGGTGTATGTGAGGAATCGAGGGTGGAAAATGATGACAAGGGTTGGGGGAAGGATGGGGGAGGAGAAAACCAACCTAGGAATCGTCACCTAGGGCTCAACGGCGTCGGCACCGAGGGGTGATCGCTAGAATCCGGGAAGAAGAGTCTCCAAATTTTGCAATGCCTTGGTTCAGCCCCTAAGACTACTATTTATAAAAAAAACAAGACACTAGGGCATCCCTATCAATGGCTATGATTGGCCGGTGGGAGTGGCCACTAAAATACAAGAATAATACACCAATAAAAAAACTAACATATGATTTTGACTCGCGGAGACATTCTAGACGCTACCGCGGAGTCAGATCGACGATCCGATCAAGCCTTCCTGAGCATATAAACAAACGTGGGTCCCGCCTTGCGGCGAACCCCTCCTGGTGCACAACCTGATGGATCCCCATCAGATTGGAAATAGAAAACTTATGCACATCAACGGGGATTCATGCCAACAAAGGTCTAATATAGAAGAAGCAAATAGCAAATAATTTTTTATTAAAATGAATAAATAAGTTATTAAACATTCAAAAACAGAAAATGAAATGGCCAAATTGCATAATTAAGTAACCCCAAGGAATAATAATCAAATCCCCAACAAGAAGAAGACAACCACCAAATAAACTTGAAGAACCAATTGTAAACAAATGTAACTTTTCTGGAATAATCAATAAAATCTAGGAGATAGGCAGAATTACAACAACAAAAGAACAGATGGGGGCAAAAAAAGTAGGACAGACCTGCATAGTTGAGAGTGTAAGACAAGCCGTTGCAACCCCGAGCTTTAACGCCAAGCCGGAGAAAGGGCCTTTGTCGGAGGTCAAGTAGATGGCGGATTCGTTCCGCAGCGGCATCTGTCAAAGTTAGTGCCTGCCTCCGCGCCACTGGCGCCACTTTCTCCACGACCGCCTTTAGCATCGAAGATGCCATCACTTTCGACAAAGGCCCCGAGTCCTGCTGCTGTGACAAATAGAGTTGTGAGAATGGAGGTTGCAAATTGATCTATGGGAAATGAGGAAAATTATTTTGAAGCTTGTTAGAACGGAAAAACAGTTAAATTATTTGATGAAACAGTGGTATGGTTGGAGTTTTAATTCTAATGATTAAAATCAAACCCATTCAAATTTCTGGAACATGCACATTATAAACAAGAAGATCACATAATAAACATCCTACATCTTTAATTTATTTCCAGAGTGATCTGCCAAACAAGAATATCACATGCAAGTCTATGGTGATCTAAAATCCAATTGTCAAAACACAAATAGAACAATTAATGAGAAATCAAGAACACCACAAAAAAGAATGATGTCATGCAATCAGATGTAATCAAGTTTCTGGAACATGTTAGAACTTTCTAATAAAATCCAAGAGAGTTTATCATCAGAACATGGATATCTAGATATGGTTCTAACAAATTTTAAACCAGAACAATTGGAATTTTTAAAAAAAATTCTTACATATCACTAAGATCCATATTTTTAGGTGAAAGAAGTAAAGAACTGTCTAATTTCTCGAATTCATATTTACAGTTCTCTTCTCTTCAGAATTTATTGTTTTTTACTTTTTTAAAGTGAAAAGTTGTTTTATAAACAAAGAAAGAGAGAAGAAATTGTTTTATAAACAACAATTCGAGAGAAGAAACTGTTTTATAAACAAGAAATCGAGAAGAAAAACTGTTTTATCAACAAAACTCTAGAGAAAAACTGTTTGGAGTCCATCCATATATAGAGAATTGGTTTTCAATAATTGCCTTTCAGTCCAATTCAAATACATGCATGAATTCGAATTAAGGTGAATTTTAATTTTTTAGTTAGGCTGCAAGATGTCATTCAAATATTCAATCAAAGAAATTAGAGGTGATCAATTCTGCTATTCGGTTGTAGGATAGAATTGAGTTGTGAGAATTATAATTTTAAAACAAAATTATGACAATCTAATCAAATTACAACAACAACAACACTCAAGCCTTTATCCGACTATAGTGGGGTCGGCTCTATGGATCCTTTGTCGCCATTGTGCCCTATCATTTGTCATAATCTCACTAATGTCTAAGTACATCATGTCTTTCCTTATAGTTTCATTCCAAGTCTTTATTGGTCTACCCCGCCCTCGTTTAACATGGCTAATGACTAGACTCTCACAACGCCTAACGGATGCCTCTAATGGACTCCTTTGTACGTGTCCAAACCATCTTAGTCGAGCTTCTAGCATCTTCTCTGCAATTGGTTGGTGCTATTCCTGTCTTATCCCTAATACATTCATTTCGAATTTTATCCAGTCTCGTGTGCCCACACATCCAGTTAAGCATTCTCATCTCCGCAACTCTCTTTTTTTTTGCTCATTTCGAATTAATTTCCATTCCTTAAAATTCCTCGTGTGTTGATCCCTCCCGTTTATACACACAGGAATTATGTTTTAAAATCAATTAACCTAACTAGAAACATGCATAAATCATACTTCCTTATAATACAAAGATGCACAATCGGAAGAAGAAGAAAACTAAATCTGGACACACAGATGACCATAAAGCAATGGATCCTCTTCATATCGACGAGGACCACCAATGAACCCTGAACTTGGAAGGAGGAAGGAAAGCCAAGTACAAATAAATTACCTGATAGGAAGAAGGAACCCTAAACTTGATCTTCCGACGGCGTTAATGTCGCCGACTGGCGGAAGGAAGCGCACGGAAAAGGAGGAATCGGGAAAAGGATGAATCACGGAACCTCTGGACGTCGGCGAGAAGTGGATCGGAAAGGCTACGGGAGGAATAGCGCCGTCGACGAGAAGGAAATGGCCGTCGGAATGAGGAACGGTAGGCTCGCGCTTTGAATCTCGGTCGGGATATTGGGAGAGAAGGAAAACTGTTCAACCGCGCCAACTCTGTGCGGTCGAACTGGAGGAAGGGCTCCGCCTCCGCGTGGACCTCTGTTTGACTGCGTAGCGCTGAGAGAAAAAATTATAAAAATGTGGGATAATGCATCAAACTGTTTGTTCTTAAGAATTGTGAAAATTATTTTTTTTCCAAAATTTCACCAAACCTATACCGGGAGAAATTGATTTTTGATCATTGTCACGGATTCTCATCTTCACAAAAAAATTAAAAAAAAAAAAACTATGTTCATTTTGAAGATTATGTGAAGGAGAAGTTGATTTTGGTTGGCTTCGTTTGGCGCGGCTCTGACGGCTAGAAAATCTCTATTACAGCTGCTAGAGTTGATTTTAAGTTGTTTGGGCTGACAGTTTTTTGAAAATTGCGTGTGGAAAAAAGCCATTTTAACAGATTTTTGGAGCGCTCCCACCATCCTGCGTCCAGCTCCCGTAAAAGCACTTTTCGCAATTCATGATTTTGCATCTCGTTGTCTTCCCTCAGCTCGATCTCCACAGCCAACGAGATGACGGAGGAAAAAAGCGCCGGCGACCAAGCTCCTCCATCTGACTGGTCATCTTTGCCGGCAAAATAGCTCCTTCGGGAGGGCAGAGTCGATGCTAGGGCAGAGTCGGGCAAGGTCGTTAGGGCACGACGATGCTGTTATCTGACGATCTCCACGGCTGAAGCTGTTATCCGACGATCTCCTGTAGACATGCCTTTGATCCCGCCTTCGATCCAGCCTCAATCCGTCGCCGGTGTTGAACATGATGTTTGCCTCTCCTCGTTGTCCTGGAGCCGCCGACGTCGAGCAGTCGTCGCCATCCAGGTCGTCCAGGAGGCGCCGTCAAGGATCCCGACCAGATGTGCGCCTCTCCTTGTCGTCGTCCAGGAAACACCGCCGTCCAAGTCAAAAAGTTGCGAAGTCCAGCCGGGATCTGCAATAGCGATCCAAACAGTAATAGCTTTTTTAAAAATACTTCTAACGGTAGAGCTATCCCAAACAGAGCCTTGATCTTGTGAGATTGGACTAAAATGTCATTGTCATATCAAAATCTTATGCCCAAATTAGTTTCTTTTTTTTTATAACGGTAGTAACATTTGTCATAACAAACATACAATGACGATTTTGTCCAATCTCACCAGAGCAAAAAGGCTACGATAAGTCGTACCAAACGCAACCTTAGAATTGGGAGCTGATTCCAATTTTTCTCTTCAGTTGCCAATCCAAGCAACCGCCCGCCGCCTCCGTTACCAGCGGCGTTTGCCCGGTCGGTGGCGGGTGGCCTCCGCCGGCCCAACCTCCGACGGAAAACCCGACCGGGTCCGGCCCAAAAAAAGCCCGACTAGGCCTGGCCCGGGAAAAGCCAGGTCGGGGCTTGGGGGCCTTACCAGGTCCCCATATTACCTGGTTGCCCGGCCAGGGCCGGGCGAAGCCCGGGCACCGGGCCTAGCCTGGCCCGACACCAAGCTAGGCTGGAAATCCAGCCTATTAGGCGGGATTTCCTAAAATCCCGCCAATATGCAATCCCGCCTAAATAGGCGGGATTTTAATCCCGCCTGTTTGGTATTCAGGCCGGCTCGGGCCGTCCTGAAGGGCCTTATCGGGCCCCCTCTTTGAGAGGGAGCCCGAGCCCGGGCCGGCTCAAGCTGAGCCCGAGCCGATTCTGGTTGACAAAAAGCTCGGGCTCGATCGGCCCAGCCCAAACCCAATCCGATGGGTTTTTTTGGACACGATCATTTCATCTACTTTTTTGTGCTTATTTTCCTTTCAACTTAGTCTCACAGTTACTACGGAGACACCACAAAAAATTACGGCCATACTAACCAAGTACTCAAATATATTTCAAGACCGACACAACTATCCCTCATACGGGAACGGGGGGCATAAAGTACAACATGGTGCAGTGCAGTGCAGTGCAGTTATTGTGTGGTTGTGAGTGCATCACATCTCGCGCATACACATCTTAAAGACGTGCACGCATCTCCGCACGAGATGTGATGCGCTCACAGCCACACGATGAGTACACTGCACCGTAAAATGCAGTGGCCAAATTCCACTAAAACTTTCAGATACTATAATGAAAGTCAAATCATATAGATATTCCCACTATCAAAATACAGAAATTAATAACCTAGTTAAGGAGATATTAGCAAAAAACTTCAGCCACGTTAGTAATTCACAATTTAGTTCGCTCGTATTATTAATAAAGAAAAGTATTATTAATAAAGAAAAATGACATGTCTTGACGATTTTATGTTGTCTTTCGAGCATGAAATGCTGTTATTATTAAGGATGTCTTTCTCTTGCCCACCTCAACGAATTATTAGACGAACTCCACGACCTGATCATATTTTTCAAACTATATTTACAATGAGGCTACCATCAAATAAGAATAGACCTCGCGGATATCCACAAAACGGCCTTTCGAACGCACGCTGTATTGTGTGAATTCCTGGTAATGTCGTTCGGCCTTACCAACCCTCCAGCTACCTTTCAATCCCTAATGAAAACAATCTTCGAACCATTCCTCCGTAAATTTGTCGTTATATTTGTTGACGACATCCTAATATACACTCCAACCATTGATATGTATATCAAACATTTAGAAACAGTTCTTCTTGTGTTACCGCAAAACAAATTATTTGCAAAAAAAATCAAAATATAGCTTCGCCGTAACCCAAATCCAATTCCTAGGCCGCCTTGTTTCTTGAATTTCCTCCAATTCCTTGGCCACCTTGTTTCTGGACAAGGTGTCGAGTCCCAGATAAAATATCGGCTATTTTAACTTGACCAACACCAAAAACAATTAAGCACTTACAGTCATTTTTAGGATTGGCCGGATTTTACAGACGTTTCATCAAGAATTATGTAAACATCGCCCACAACTAGCACTAGCTACCACACAAGTTCTACAATTACCTGATATCACAATTGATGGAGAAAAGTCCATTTATAACATGATTGGGTGCGAATAGCCCATTCCCCCATGATCCCACCACTTTAGTGGGGATCATGGTGAAACCGCACGCGCAATCGACGAGCACGAGATCCGCACGAGCGCGATCTGGGTGCCAGGATTTCACTCCTCCCTCTCTCTTCATCGGCCAGCCAACACAAGTCGGCCTGGCTTCCGGCTGGCCTAGAGGCCGCGCCCCGCAGCTGCGCATCAGTGGCAGCGAGGTGCGGCAATCCCGCTGGCCGCCCCGACCGGCGGGCACGTAGCGGCCGGCCAAGCCCGGCCTTCCGACCGAGCGGGCTCGGCCGGCCACCCCCCCAACTCCGAGCAGCCGCACCTTGTGGGCCGTGCGGCCCATAGGCTAGGTAGATTTATTGGGCGAATAGGAAAAAAATGTGATTGATAATCTCCCAAAAAATCACGCAAGGCATATGAAATACCATTCTTAGGCTCTGTTTGGGGGGATTTATTTTCACCGGTCAAACGGTTGCGACCGCATGTACCGGTCCTTAATTGTGCCGGACCTTAATTAAGGTCTGGTACATACGGTCGCAACCCCTTTGACCGGTGAAAATAAGTCCCCCAAATGGAGCCTTAATTAAATAAAAATTAACAGGTTAGACTGATTTATCATTAAAAAACCCGGTCTTAGACTCGAGTCACTCCTATAAATGGGGCAGAAACCCTAAAAAGCAAAGCACTACTTGATCTTATCCGAGCAGCAGGAAGCCGCCTCTAGCGCTTTCTCCAGTCGCCTCCGGCGAGCTCAGAGGAAGATGCGAATGGCTTGGCATGCCCTGCGATGAAGACTGCCCGCCGGCGGAGCACTATGATCTTCTCTTTCTTCCTCTGAAGAAGAGAAGACGTGCGATGACGCTCACGCGGGCTACCCCAATCCCTCATATCTGCTGGTTATTTTTCTATAATATTTTTGTTTTCGTTTCGAAATTCGAAAATTAGTTCCTTGTTTGATGCTCCAAGTTTCAGTTTCGTAATTCTTTCCCGTTGTGATCTTCACGATCTCTGTTTTGGGGGTAAATAACCTACTTTTTGGGGGGGAAAAACTAACTCAGCTTAAATTGGCAAACACAAAAACTATGCTGCAGAGTAGTATATTTTAAGATCTAAAGCTTAACATCGCTTTGATTATGCTAAGTATTTTAATATGGTTGTCTTCCTCCTTACATACACTGGATCCGGGGAAAAATAAAGCTTTGCTTCAGAATTTCTATAGTTAAATAAAACTCTTCTTTTTGTGCTGCCTGCTACTACAAACTTACACCTGGGCTCTGTTTGGCACAATTTTTTTTGCTCCTGTGTGTTTTGAACCTAAAAGTGGATGAAGTTGAGAGGTTGGGCGCTCAAATATGATCACAATACTCCCACCTCTTTCACTGCTGCCACAGCTTGTGCCAAACTGAGCCTTAAGGATCAGTAATTAGATTTGACTTCATGAAATGTTGTTAGTATCCTCGTAGACAGTAGTAGTCAACCTCATTTTTTTGATGGACAGATGCATTTAGCATGTTTTCTCATTCATATATATATATATATATATGTATTTTTGAATGTTTTTCCAATCCTGCACTGTTATAACACAGCAGCTGATTGATGTAGAACCATATAGAGCACAGGGGAAGATAAAGCTGATGAAAAGTATTGTCTGTCATCTGTTGATACCCTGTATGCTAGTTTCTGAACCAAGTGACGGTTGGTGTAGCTGAGCTTGAGAAGGCGAAAGAGAAGATTTTTTCAGAGTTATGATGAAGGCGAAAGAGAAGATTATGCCTCTGTAATGCCAAGCTTGAGAAGGCGAAAGAGAAGATTTTTCCAGAGTTATGAAGAACAGAAATTATTGTTTTGACAGTAAATTGTTTGTTTGAGACAGAAGTTTGCTGCAATCAAGAAGTTGGAGGGAATGAGAGAAGATAATTGGATAGAAATTCAAACACAGCAGCATCCCTTGGCTTGTGGCTCAATTACTATATGAATTTGGGTATTGGGGTTTAGGGTTTAGGTAGTAGAGTTTATTGTATGAAATTTTGTGGCCTACAAGATTCTTGTACTTGTAAAAAAGGAAGCTGCTTGAACGTCGTGATCTCTTGATTTGTTTTTTGGGTTTATTTTTTTATTGTTTTTTAACTATTTTAAATGAATTTTTATCTCTATGTCTATCTTGCTTGAATATTGGGCAAATTTTCTTTCAATTATATGTTGGGACATGGGAAATTTGTTCCATAGTCTATGTAAAAAAATTCTTGAAGTAGTCGGTACAATTAGTGTAAACACAATATATTAAAGTCAGGCATGCCATTGGAAAAAACCCTGAAATTGATTAATATATGGTGAGGTTGTGTGGCGGCATTGTCAATTCACTTAGCCGAGGAAGCCTTGTGAATGAGATTTCATATTATTAGTAATTTTATGGACTATAAATTACATTTAACATGCTATGAGAGTTCAAGTATTCTTAGGTAATTGAATCTTGAACAAATACATAATTGTATGCATATAAATGTCAAATTGAACTGCCCGGTTCAAGCGAGGGGCGGTGCAAAACAATCTCCATATTGACGTTCCTTCTATTGCATGCTCCATCTTGACTTGGATTTTCTCCCAAAAGAAACATCTCTCCCTGGAGTCACCACAATCAACAAACGCAAATGTGAATCAAGTCAAGACGTGCTTGAACTTGACTTCTGTTAGGGGCTTTGTCAACATGTCTGTAACATTGTTCTTAGTGGCCATCTTCAGTGACCCAATCTCGCTTTGTCCAACAAACTCTCTCAGTTTGTGATAGCGCACATTAATGTGTTTTGTTCTTACATGATAAATTGGGTGCTTTTGCAAGACAAATTTGTTAGGTTTTTTGCCTCCATTAACTCCCCAATCCCGTACCAATTCCTCCGGGCGCGCGAGGAAATTTTTCGGGGCGAATTTCTGCAATTTTCAAATTCTGGCCGAGAAGTTGCAACCTGGAAAAATGAGGTTGCAACCTCGTGAGTACTGACTGCTTTCAGGAATTCTGAACGGCCGGCTCAATTAATTGGTTTAATTATTAGGCCTATATATATCTATATCTGGTTGCTTTCTTCCTGGGCATAACCCTAGCCGATCTCCCCTGTACCCCCCCTTTTCACCATTAGCCTCTCTCTCTCTCTCGTTGCCTCTCGCTGGAGGAGGGCCGCCGCCGCCGCTGCTCTGACCGCCGCTGTTTTGGAGAGCCGCCGCCGTCGCTGTTTTGGAGGAGAGCGCCGCCGCTGTGCCGGGTTTTGAAAGGGGCTGCCGCTGTGCAGTTTTTGTGTTGGCTTGCCGCCGTTTTGGGAGGAGACGCCGTCGTCGTAGAGACGCCCTCGGAGTTTGGGTTGTCGCCGTGCTTGGCCGTGAGGAACTTCCTCTTTCTTCGGCCGTTTTGCCGCAAGGTATCCGGGAGTCACTTTTTTTATCTCATTTTGTATAGGGGTAATTTATCCTCATTTGTAACACTGTGTATTTTGTGTTGAATGAGATTGTGACTGTCATTTCCGCCCGTGGACGTACCCATTCAGCGGGAACCACGTTATTTCTGGTGTTCTTTTTGTGCCTTTGTGTTTTCTGTTATTATTACTTGTGCTAGCATCAGGTATTCTGTATTACAGCACCGCTTTGAATCCCAACAAGTGGTATCAGAGCCAGGTTGCGGGCTGACACTTTTGTTTAAAGGACGAGTTGTTTCCGATCTCGAGTGTACACTTGGGTGCGGTAGTTTACGACCGTTGGTCCGCTGGCTATCCCCTTAGTTGTGCACTGCTGAGGTCGCCAACTCAAGTTTTGTGTTCCGTGCAGTTTTTGCGTTCCGTTCTCGATGGCTTCGCCTATTCCTGGTGCTGTGGCCAAGTTTGACGGGAAACAAAACTTTGGTCTATGGCAGGTCAAAGTTCGTGCACTTCTTATAAAAGAAGGCTTACACCGTGCCCTACTGGGCAAGACCAGTAAGGATGTTGAGGTTTCTGATCGTATGTGGGAGGACATGGATCTCAAAGCTTTGTCTACCATACAGCTTTGCTTACATGATGACGTGCTATATGGAGTTCTTTCAGTGACGACTGCCTCTGGCATTTGGGTAAAGTTAGAGAGTACCTACATGACAAAGTCTCTCCCCAACCGGATCTACCTCAAACAGCAGCTATACAAGTTTAGCATGAAGGAGGGATCCTCTATTCATGACCACCTGAACAGTTTCAACAGACTGTTATCGGAGTGTCTCAGCATGGATATTCAGGTGGATGAAGAGGACAAAACAGTGATCCTTTTGAACTCTCTTCCAAAGCTCTATGAGAGCATGGTTACTACCCTTACCTACAGTAAGGACGTCTTGGACTTGGAAGAGGTGACTGCGGCCCTACTCTCAGATGACATCCGGAAGCGGTCTTCAGGTTCTCATGTTACTGAAGACTCCGTTCTATACTCTCGGGGTCATTCTGGTTCTGATAGAGGGGGCAAGTCTAAGTCAAAGGGCATCTCAGATTTATACTGCAAATACTGCAAGAAGAAGGGTCATGTGATCAAGGACTGCTGGAAGCTTCAGAACAAAGAAAAAGGGAAGAGCACTGGTGATGAAAAGGGGAAGTCTGACATATCCCTATGTTTTGAGGATGTGGGGGACAACCTCATCTAGGTCATCCTTCTCTCTGCTCTTCTACTTTCCGTTTATATGTTCGTGCTTCCTGTTCCGTTTGTTCCCTATGTTGCTTGCTTTCCTTTCCCTCATTATGTTCATGTTATTCCTGTTATCTTTCTTATAACCTGTCTTTGGGTTATTTATTCCGATCACTACTTCGTTGTATGAATGCTTTTGTTTCACCCTAGTACCTAAGCTCTTTCATTGTTACTCCTTCGTCACATGAGCTTAGTGTGTGCCTAATCATCATTTCCTGATTAGCTCGTATAGGGGTTCTCTTTATCCATGTTGAGATCAGTTCTGCCTACATTCAATTGTTGATGTGTCTGCATTTATCATTTCTCTCCCCGCGCACATCATTTCTGGAGTCTGTGATATTTTCTTTTGCTTTGGGAGACCACCGCTGGAGGTGGAGCAGTTAGACCTTTGCTTCAGGTGGAGCATTTCTGGAGTAGTCACGTCAGTCCAGTTTGTGTACTAATCAGATTGAAGGAGTTCACTTTATCTGCCCTTGGCGGGAGCAGATTCAGTTGATGCGATTTGCATCGTTCTTGGTGGCAACTTGGTTGGTTGGAGTTATCTCGGCAGGTGGAGTTTGTTAGGTTTTTTGCCTTCATTAACTCCCCAACCCCGTACCAATTCCTCCGGGCGCGCAAGGAAATTTTTCGGGGCGAATTTCTGCAATTTTCAAATTCTGGCCGAGAAGTTGCAACCTGGAAAAATGAGGTTGCAACTTCGCGAGTACTGACTGCTTTCAGGAATTCTGAACGGCCGGCTCAATTAATTGGTTTAATTATTAGGCCTATATATATCTATATCTGGTTGCTTTCTTCCTGGGCATAACCCTAGCCGATCTCCCCTGTACCCCCCCCCCTTTTCACCATTAGCCTCTCTCTCTCTCTCTCTCTCTCTCTCTCTCTCTCGTTGCCTCTTGCTGGAGGAGGGCCGCCGCCGCCGCTGCTCTGACCGCCGCTGTTTTGGAGAGCCGCCGCTGTCGCTGCTTTGGAGGAGAGCGCTGCCGCTGTGTCGGGTTTTGAAAGGGGCTGCCGCTGTGCAGTTTTTGGGTTGGCTTGCCGCCGTTTTGGGAGGAGACACCGTCGTCGTAGAGACGCCGTCGGAGTTTGGGTTGCCGCCGTGCTTGGCCGTGAGGAACTTCCTCTTTCTTCGGCCGTTTTGCCGCAAGGTATCCGGGAGTCACTTTTTATATCTCATTTTGTATAGGGGTAATTTATCCCCATTTGTAATACTGTGTATTTTGTGTTGAATGAGATTGTGACTGCCATTTCCGCCCGTGGACGTACCCATTCAGCGGGAACCACGTTATTTCTGGTGTTTTTTTTGTGCCTTTGTGTTTTCAGTTATTATTACTTGTGCTAGCATCAGGTATTCTGCACTACAGCACCGCTTCGAATCCCAACAAAATTGCACTTTGATAGTTATACTGCGGCTTCACCGATTCCCGAGAAACCTCGATTTTCTTGATGAGACCTCTAAGTCAAATACCTTCTTTAACATCCTCCACTATAACAATGTACTATGTCTCTATCGTGGACAGATTTATTATATCTTGAAGAGTAGCTTTCCAATAGATAGGACCTCCACCCAGAAGAAATATGTATCATGAAGTGGATTTTCTTCTGTCGAGGTCTTCCGCATAATCAAAATCAACGAAATCCTTTAAAGCTCCAACAACTTCGCCCCTTTTGAAAAGTAAGCTAAAGTCTGGAGTTTCATTCAAATACCGTAGAATCCACTTGAATGCTTCCTAGTATTGTCTCCTTGAATTTGTCATGTATCTACAAACAACACTCACTGCATGAGCAATATCTGATCTCGTGTATATCATTGCGTACATCAAACATCCTACCCCACTGGCATACGACACTTTGAGAGTCTTCTGTCGTTCCTCCTCGATCTCTAGATACTACTGTGATGACAATCCAAACTAGGGCTGAGCATATTATTCGAAATCGAAAATCGCTCGAAAATCGTTCGAAAATTTAGCTGAATCAGAATCGATTAAAATTGATTCGACTCAATTTGAGTCGATTCAATTCAACTCGAATCTGATTTCGAGTCGATTTCGAGCCAACCCTGAATCGCTCGAAATATGATTCGAATCAACTCGAATTAATTAAAAAAATTATGTATTTATTAATATAATCTTATTTTAAGATTAAAAATAACAAAATTTAAACCTAAATAAAAAGAATGAAGGCTTTAAGTGTTTCATTTGCTAAATTTATAGGTTGTCCAATTTTATTTTGAGCAAACTAGGAATAAAACAAAAAATTGCTAAATTTCGAGCCGACTTGATTTGATTTCGAGCCGACTCGATTCAATTTTGAGCCGACTCGATTCGATTTCGAGCTGATTCGATTCGATTTCGAGCCGACTCGAAATCGAGCCATTTCGAGTCGAGCCGACTCGACTCGAAATCAATTTCGATTTCGAGTCGATTTCGAGCCGATTTCGAGCCGAGTTCGAGTCAAAATTTTCGATTTCGAGCCGAGCCAAAATTGCTCGAACTCGACTCGATATCAGCCCTAATCCAAACCGTTGTCCCAAAGAAGTCGTAACAGTTTTAGATTTCATCATATTGAATTTTTCTATTACCTTCTAAACGTAGTCATTTAGAGAAAGCAACAACATGCCTCGTTTTTTGTTCCGCTTGATCTCCATCTCAAGTATTTTCTGATCATGATCAAGATCTTTCATTTTAAATTCAGCATTCAATTTCTGTTTCAATATCTAAATTTCTTGGTCTGACTTGCAAGCAATCAACATATCATCAACGTAAGCATCAGAATCAGAATATTACCTTATGCAAGAAATCTGTAGTAGACGCAACTATCGTGCTGGCTCTTAATGTAACCGTATGATGCCATGAAAGTGTCGAACCTCTTAAATCACATCTTTGGAGCTGGTTTTAGATCATAAAGAGATCTCTTCAACTTGCACACTTTTTTCTCATCGTCGGATCGAACAAACCCCTCAGGCTGTAGAATATAGATCTTCTCTTTTGGGCTGCCATGAAGAAAAAGCAGTCTTCACATCCATCTGCTGCAGCTCCATGTCTCACATAGCTACCATGATGAGTAGCACACGAATGTAAATGCTTCACCACATGTGAGAATATTTCATCGAAGTTGACTCCCTTCTTCCGTGCGAACCCATTGGCTATGAATTTGGCTTATATCTCCATAAATCTTTCCCTGATGTGAACTTCTTCTTCCCGAACATCCATTTGGAACCGATTATCTTATCCCCTCTAGGCATACTAACTAAGTCTCAAGTCTTATTCTTCTGAAGGGATTCCATCTCTTCTACCATAGTATATTTCAACCGAAAACTGTCTCTGGTCTCTATAGCTTCTCGGTAAGAACAAGGATCTGAGGAGATCACCTGAAAAGCGTATGCTACAATGTTCTGTGACTTGCGAAAAAATCTGATCTCTCTCCTCACCTTTCCTCTAGCAATCAAATACAATTCCGCTTCTGCAGGTTGTACGGTGTCTGAATCATCAGAGTCAGATGACTCATCACGATCATCTACTTTGACACTTCATCCAGCTCCACCTCCATTGGAGAGCCAGTAGTCTTCTCTATCTCTTTAGCTTGAGACTAAGACTTTCAACATAGAAGCCTCATCAAAGATGACGTCGTGCTTCAGTTCGACTTTCTTGGTTCCAGGATTCCACAACTTGAACTCTTTGGTGTCGACCTTCTGGCCCAAATAGATGCACTTTTTGGACTTAACATTCAGCTTTATCCTTTCTGAATCCTGCATCAATGTGTAGACAGGACATCCAAAAATATGAATATCAGAATAATCAACAGATTTACCTGACCATACTTCTTGTAGAGACTTCAGATTTAGTGACATTGATGAAGACCTAATCACTAGATAACATGCTGTATTGATGACTTCAGCATAGAAAACTTAAGTAAATTGGCAAATAGTCACATGCACCGAGCTCTTTCCAGCAACGTTCTGTTCATCATTTCTGCAACACCATTCTATAGCGGATACCAGGAATGGTAATATGTCGATTGATCCTTCCTGACTACAGCATGTATGAAACTCCGTTGAGGTATATTCGTCGCCATTACCATATATGAGATATTTCACCTTTTGTCGGGTCTGCTTTTCAACTTTAGTCTTCCAAATTTGGAACTTTTCGAATACTTCAAACTTGTGCTTGAGAAAGTAGATACATTCCTTCCTTGAAAAATCGTCGATGAAGGTCACGAAATACCTAATACCTCCAAGTGATGGCTCTGAGACTGGCTCTCAAACGGCTGAATGTATATATTTCAGAATTTGCTTGCTTCGCTTACTCGATGTCACAAATTTCACCCAACACTATTTTCCGAGGATACACGTCTTGCAGAAATCAAACTTGCACGTTTTGACTCCTTTCAGCAGACCCTTTTTTATGCATCTCTAGCAACCCTTTCTCACTCATGTGGCCAAGTCTAGCATGCTATATCAGAGAGTAATTATCATCTGTAGACCTAGAAACTGTTGCATCTCCAGTTATAGTGGTCCCAAATCCCAATCAGTTTGTAGAGAGTACTAGAACGCTCGTCTTTCATCACAACTAGAGCGTCTTTCTTGATTTTTAAATAACCACCATCACCAACATAAGAATAACCGACTGCCTCCAGAGTGCCTAAAGAAATTAGGTTCTTTCTTAAATCAGGCATGTATCTGACATCTGTAACCGCTCTGACTGTTCTATCGAACATCTTGATTTTGATGCTACCAATTCTCATCGTTTTACACTCTGAGTTATTTCACATCAGAACACGACCACCATCACATTGCCTGAAGCTATGAAACCATTTTATGTTCGGTCACATGCGATAAAAGCACCCAATATCCATGATTCATGCATCTGTGGTGTCGAAACTGGGTGAGACATGAAGAACGTCAACATCGCTCTCATTATCGGATGCCACCGCAACCTGCTGTGGCTCTTGTGTCCTTTCCTTGAGCTTCTACTTAGGGCAATTATTTTTCTAGTGTCCCTCCTTCTTGCAGTAATGACATCTGTAGTTTCTGCCTCTGGACTTAGACCTGAGCATGTTTTCCTTCTTTTCTCTGACTCTACATCTATCTCTTACTGGGTCGTTGATCTTCACAAGTAGACCCTCACCGGTGTTGGAACCTGACTTGCTTCTCGTTTCATTCGATAGCAATATGGTCATCGCCTATTCCATCTTTATGATGTCCTTTTCATAAAGGATCATGATGATCAGATGATCAAAGACTTTGGCAACGAAGACAGTAGAAGAAGAACCTATTCTTCTTCTTCAACTTTCATATCCATACTGCGTAACTGAGAGATGAGATTGTTGAACACATTCAAATGCTCCAACAATTGAGTACTCTCGGATATCCTCAAGCTATAACTGCTTCTTAACATAAAGTTTATTCATGAGTGACTTTGACATGCAGAGCTCCTCCAATTTATTCCACAGATCCGCTGTAGTCTTAACATCGACTATATTGTACATCACTTCGTCTGCTAGACACAACTGAATTATATTGATGGTTTTCAGATCCAATTCTTCCCATTCTTCTCCATCTTTCCCAGACTTCTCCTTGCCTAGAAGTTCCTTATGGAGATTTTACTGAACGAGTACTGTCTTGATCTGTTTCTGCCACAAATCAAAATCGATCTTGTCATCATACTTCAGAATCTCGAATTTTGTCGTCATCGCGTTGCTTTGGGTTTTCCGAGGAGAGGAACCTCGCTTTGATACCAATTATTATGAAATCTGCACTGATTTCTTACTGCCGTGAAACGCGCAACGCAATAACAATAACCGTAAAATACGAGAAAAAATGCAGAAATTAAACAAGCACACAAAATCGACGATGCCACAGAAATTTTACATGGTTCGGAGAGAAGGTCCTACATCCACGGGAAGAGCGGCAGAGAAGATCTACTATAATAATAAAGAGCAATGTTTATAATGATAGGAAACCAGAACCTGGCGATCAAGAGTCACTGGAAAGGAGACCTTTCCCTTTACGAGTTTGCAACAGTGAGCACTCCTTAGGCAGATGACCTCAGCTGGAAGCAAGAACTCCTCCAGGCGAACAGACGGACACCGCCCCTGCTCCTCCAGAATCTGCCGCTGCACCAAGCCGATTCCTCCACCAAGAAAAATCAACTAGTGAGGTAGATTCTTTACCTCGAATGGGCTAGCAACACCACACACCGGCGGTCGGCCCATAGCATAGGCGGAGCACCTTCAGCCGGAGGCGATCGCCTCTCCTCGAGATTTTCGTCGAAAAACACCGACTCTTCTCTCTGCCCTAGATTTTGAACCGTGAACCGAGAACAAATACATAATTATATGTACCTAAATGTCCAACTGAACCGCCCTGTTCAAACAAGGGGCGTCACAAAACAACAATCTGAATGATAAGAATAGGCAAAACTCTAATCATATAAATTCGTGAATATGTTTTTTTATATGTTTGATTTATTTATTGTGCTGACCTGCTTACGAGAGTATGTTATGGAAACCGCTATGATATAGCCAATTAGGTGTTACCTGTTTCAATTTATTCACAGAGTATTCTGCCTTCCCTGTCACTCTTTGCTGTATAGTTTGATCATGCGAACTTACATCACTTCCTCTCTTGTTTCAATTTAGGCTTCGTTTGGAAAGACTTATTTTTATCGGTCCAACGGTTACGACCGCATGAACCGGACCTTAATTATGACCCGGTTCATGCGGTCGTAACCGCTTGACCGGTGAAAATAAGTCCTCCCAAACGGAGCCTTAGGCTTACAGAAAGTGATGAGGCCACTTAACATTATGATCGCGCGACAAGTACACAATTATTGTATATTTTGTTTGCCAATTTCATTATGTACTTTATGATCTGTTGTGAGTAGTAGTCCCTGCCAGATCCATTTCTTTGAACGGTGGGTCTCATGCCAAGCTAATTGCTCTTCACCCTGAGGATAATTTAGGGAGCCAGGTTTTTGTGGTTACTACAAGCTAGACTGTTTAGTTTTCTGCTTATATTACCTCCACATATTCTATTTGTTGGGATGGATTGATAACTTGGTTAGTTGTAAACTTAGCACCGTAATTGGGTTGAGTCGTTCGAGTATATAGCTAGCGGGAGAGATCGAGTCGATATAGTTACAAGTGACAACTATCCTGCCGTTAGCCTGTTCAATTGCTAGATTTGATCATGGTGTGATAAGATTTTCCATTCGTGCCTATTTTCGGAAGGGAGGTTCTTATGAAGGGATCAGAGGACAAATTGATCACTTGAGCCGGCCATTAGTGCTCAGAGAAATGCCCTCCACTTCACTAGTTGATTTTACTTGGTTGAGGACGGACCAATGCAGCGGAAGAGGTGGTGGACCCAAAGAGTAATAAAAAAAAGTGAGTAAAAGTTTAGATATTGTGGTTAGGTGTGCCTTACACGATTAATAACTTGCTAGCCTTCCGGTCAACACAATATTTTTAGTGTGAATGATGTTTGACATCACGAGTGAGACTTTATCTTGGCTTCTTAGGGATTCATTCACCTTGACAGTAAAATGGTTATACCCCTAAATATTCTTTTAAGTGTGGTGGCATATCTTTCCCATGCACGCTCTTAATTGTAAACCCAGAATTGTTCACCTCATTTTATCCTCGGATTTATTCCTGTTGAATTTTCTCAAGTTGATCAGCAAGGTAGCCCAAACATCAAATCAATATCTTTGGCACTACCCAGATCACAACTTGAACCGCGGAAAACAGGAAGCAACTCAGATAACCAAACACATAGACAGAAGCAAGCAGATCAAATTTTTATTAATCTTTTTTACAGGGCGAGGCATACATGGCGAGACATGATTTCGCCAGTACATGAACAAACAGAAACACAAACAAGCCGGGCGGATAGAACTGTGAAACCGCCGAGTCCGCCAAGATTGCCGAGCTCGTCGAGACCGCACAGACCGCCAAGCCGCTGAAGCCGAACACAACACGGAGTCCGCGAAGACCGCGAGGTCGCGCGGACAACCCGTTATTCGCTGAACTGCTGCTGAACAGAGGAACACGCCACCTATCCGCAGAGACCGCGAGGTCGCGCGGACAGAGAAGAACTTGAGATAAAAGCTGATGCTGGAAACCGCCGAATGCAGCCCGCAAACTCCACAGAGGTCAGAACCAAACTCCTGGTTTGACACTGCTAGCCGCGCCACATGCACACACAACCCAGTTAAGCAAAACAGCCCGTGCGGATAAGCAAACACAGTCCGCAGCCTATGCTCAAGCTCAACTTACTGTTCACTCTCATTACAAATGGCATGCCGGGGGGTCTTATTTATAGGCCAGGTGAGGAGTGTGGTCACCATCCTATGAGATAGAGACACCGCCCCTTGGTCGCAGCTAACAATGACAATCCGCACAGCCCGCCTGCACGACAACACACCTGTCCGCAAGCACCAGTCCGCGACCACAGGCACAAAGCCCGGTCACAGCGGACACTGCGGAAACCCTGAACTTCACAGAAGTGCAAGTCCAGAAAGGAAAACGCGAGCTCGGCGGATACCAAACCAGTCCGCCAGCTCCAAGCCCAGACCGCGGCTTACCGCAACTTCATAGAGGAAGTGCGAACTCCAAGCCCAGTCCGCACGGCCCGCGCACACCACCTAGCAGAGCTCCTCATTGCCGGACTAAACCAGTCCGCGCAGTCCGCAAAGCCAGACCGCAGCACGCTACGCAGGTCGCCAACCACCAACCCGCCGGACTAGAACCAGTCCGCGCGGTCAGTCCGACTAAGCCGCCCGGACTACCCGACCACCCACTTTCACTTCACCAATTTCAACAATTCCTCTTTGTTTTATTATCTCATCAATCTCTAAAGTTCAACATTCAAGTCTTTATATAGGCAAACGAAACCAATGAAAAGATGATACATGAGGCACTCATTAAATGCCACCATCATCAACTCTCTCTCTCTATAACTCTCTTTCTCTTCCGCTAAAACCAAAACATACATTATATATAAAAAATTAATAACGTTGACCCGATCAACCCTGAAAAACACCAACACCTTCGGAGTATTCATTTTGAGCCTATAATCTGGTTGTAATCAACTTTAATCAATCAATATTATCATGCACAACTAAGGTTCAATCTGTGCAAAATATGTGTTGTCTCTCGCGACACCCATTCTCCTCTCGATTAGGTCTTAGCAGTCTGGGTACTCGTAACATCACCCACTCATAGTCCTACTTTCTGTGTATTTGGGTTGATTGTGGAATTGGGACTTTTTTTGGACCCAACAGTTAAGGAAAGAAATCTTCCTTGTTTCATCAACCTTTTAAGGGAATATAATTGAATCTTAACATCACATAGTTGTCCATCAATGTATCGTAAGGAACTAAATTGATCTTGGTTAGACCCTTCACTAATAATTGGAACATCCTTGTTTAATTTAACAAGCACCTCGATCAAAATTGGATTCATTAAGCACATTTTATATTTAGAATAAATTAGGGTTTTCCAACCATAAAAAAACTTGGGGACAACCATATTTCATGAGAATGTTTGAATTGCTTATTTAACCATAAAATACTTGTGCCTTGTTTAATTATGCTTCTATTTGTCTTATGACCTCTTACAATACTCGTTCCTTGAAACCATACATAAACTACAGTATGTGATGAGTGGAAATAACCTATTTGGCTGGAAAGCCTATATGGTGCATGAGAACTACTACAATAGGTCATAGGGTTTATCTTAGGTCACTATGAGTGTCTCCTCCCCAAATTGCTTTGAAAGACTTTCCGTGTAATGTCGTTATGAGGAAACTCTGTGATCGGGTAAATCTTATCGCAAGTAAGAGATTAGAACATCGAGCTTATCATGTGACAGGATTGTGTATATATGTTGCATTGGCTGTACAAGGCGAAAGTTTCGTAAATGGGTCATGGATCAGGCGAGAGGATCGAGTATATAGAACATGCACTGCGAAGCAGTTCTTTTATTGGGATGTTCATCTTGGGCATACAAAATTCATCTATTTCACACAACCTTGTCTGCAATTGTGGAGAGTTTTTTTTGTTGAGCTCAACAATTCACAGTTGAGATTTCTACTTCTCCAAGGGCTGTGTATTTGCCGCTAAATCTTTAAAATATGCTTAGGAGATGAGCATGGGCATGAGATGTTTAAGTTTCCTTATAAAATAATTAGCATTATCCTTATATAAGCAATTCATGATTTATACAATTATCACATTGTTGATCTTCATAAAGATATAATAGTTTGCATCTATTATTATTAATAAATGAAGTTAATACTATACCATTAAACTCATCAGATAACGGCATTCTCATTCATAACATTTATAATAAAATTAAAATAATAGATAGTAAAATAAATTAAGTTATATAAAATAACAAAATTATATGACATTAAAATATAAAATGATAAATTAATCAATTAAATTAACTTAAATAGATAATATAGAGGGGAAAAAAAATGGAGTTTCACATCGTAGAAATCTACGGTTGTAGCCTAGACTATATTCGCCGGCTTTCAAGAGAACTTTTTCTTCTATGGCGTGGAGGAAAAGACCGATGGCCTGGATCTCGTATCAGAAGAATGGATTGCAGAAAGAGCGGGTGAAAGAGAATAAAACATTGAATTCAATTGCCCAGACATTTCGAAGGGATTCAAGGGATCTAGTTACATTTAATGTTGGGTTCATTTAGTTATGTATTTTTTAAAATCTGGTTGTGAGATAATATAATTGTTGAAAAAACTTCCCAAATTGTTATGAGTATATATTAGGTGTTGGTAACCTATTTTTATGTTATTGATGATTATTATAATGCATTCATTCTTATCTTTTTACATATATGAAAAACACGGGATTTTCAAATGTTTCATCTTTGATTTCATGACATTCATATTTTTTGAGATATTAGATTGTCCTGCAATAACTTCACCTATTTCAACATATTTCTACAATTGACAGATGTTGTAATATTCTGTGCTATAAAAAATTCTATGACAACATATATGGTGTTTGTTATAATATTCGACGTAGAGTTGCATACATTTAGTTTTTTTATTTTTTGGCTCAAAAATGCGTCATAAGAGGAGATCAGCAGTATGCTCCAGCCCTAGTGAAGAGGCTCATCGAAGTACATGAGACGACCAAAATATTAATTTTGTTCAAAGGGTTTTAAAAAACATTGAAAGGAGATTTTTCAAACAATTTCATGAATTTTAACAAAAATAGTTCATAGCTATTATGTTGTGACAGGTTCTCATTGCCTTCTTCAAACTGAGACGAATAGAGCCTAAAATACTATGTTCACAATATGAGGACATACCATCAGGCCATACATGCAACCTCGCTAGAGCCAAACAATTTCTCCAACAAAATGGACTTAAATTCATCCCCTCCACACCACCATCAACTAAGGCTCCGTTTGGGGGGATTTATTTTCATCGGTCAAGCGATTACGACCGCATGTACTGGACCGGTGAAAATAAGTCCCCCCAAATGGAACCTAAGTTAGAGATCCATGCATGATGTATACATATGCATGCAATGTGGGTGGCCTCTCCCTAGACCTGTTCTTTGGACTCATTAGGTCCTTCCCCATGCCCCTAAAATTTGGCCGGGTTCATGCATCTCGTGTTCCCAAAGAATGTAGGGTTGAAGATCTTGCGGCTGATATTGGTAGGACCATTATATTTATGATACATATATATATCAATATATGTATGGATAATAATAATGGGGGAGATTAATAAATATCAAAAGAACTTCTTTGTTTTCAAGCTTGCCGACTGACCCCATGCCTCATGGTCCTGTGCATGTGCCGTATGGTCCAAGACTCACTGTATACTTCTGGTCTGCATTTAGCTTAAATTCATTAAGTTTGGGTCATTAAACCCGCAACATATGTCTACTTGCACTCGCCTCATCTCTCTCATTGTCGGTTCAAAGCATTCCCCTCTCTTTATTATTAAGGAAAGCTATTCGGTCCGGAGGAGCGGACCTAGAGCTGTGTCTGCTCCATCAATTACAGTGTCATGTGAGTGGGTCCGGGTTCGAGATTAAGGCTGCGTTTGGCACGGGTTATTTGCTGCAGTGAGGTTGGACAAAAACGTCATTGTTATAGAATGTATGTTTGGTATGACAAATGTTACTATCGTTACAAAAAAAACTAGTTTGAAGCATAAGATCTTAGTATGACAATGACATTTTTGTCCAATCTCACCGGAGCAAATAGGAAGCGGGGGCGGTGCAGTGCGTCGAATGCACTGCACCGTAAAGTGCAGTGCATCTGACGCTCCATCCCTGCGTCGCGATGCGTGCTCGCTGCGCCGCGATGCGTGCGAAGATGTGCACGCATCGCGGCGCAGCGAGCACGCATCACGGCGCAGCGAGATCACAGCGCGGCCGTTGGATTGCACTGCACGGTGCAGTGCATTCGACGCACTGCACCCCCCCCCCCCCCCCGGACCGAGCAAATATGTTCCGATAAGCCGCGTCAAAGTCATCCTAAATTGTGCCAAGTGGCGGTCCCGCTTGCACGCATGCATGCCTTTAGTGCCAAGTGGTGCTTCTTTGTTTTCCGGTTGAACTGAATTCAAACTACAATTTCAATTCTGGCGCTAAAGTGATTGCAAAGCAAAAGTAATTATGTTTTTTTGTAAAAATGGTTTTGAGTACAAATTAATTTTGACTATATGCAAATTGAAAAATTTAAATACGGATCAATATAGATACAGGCCTTAAAATATAAATATAAAACATTGAATTAATTTCATCATTTTTATAATTAAATAATATTTATCAATATACATTAGCGCATGCCAAAAGGGAGATTATTTGCAAAATAATTAAGGGTTAAATCAGCACCTTTTCTTAAAAAAATAAAACGTTCGGTGAACTGCTCCGGAAAAAAACTTGGAGAGAAGAACATTACAAAACGCCATATTAGAAGCTTAGCATCTCACTGGTTTATTTAGGGCCTGTTTGGGAGAGCTTTTTAACTCCTTTTCGTTTTCTGAAAAAAGCTACCACACTTAAGAGACCGTTTGGATTGTCAATCGGTGAGAAAAGCTACCGTGAAAAACTCTATTTTATCATCTTTTGGAAAAGTCACTTGTCACCTACTTTTCAACCTTTTCGAAAAGCACTTATTCATCCAAAAACACTTATCTTTTAAAAAATCTATAACTTGATTTTTTTGTCTTGGCGCGATTTTTTTCCCGGGCGTAATTTTTTGCCCGGACGTGTTTTTTTTTGCCAGACACAAATTTTTCGCCCGGGCGTGAATTTTTCTCCCGGGCACGAATTTTTCGCCTGAGCTAGCATTTTTCGCCCGGGCTGACATTTTTCTCCCAGGCTGGCATTTTTCTCCCGGGCGCGAGGTTTTTCGCCCGAATGAATTTTTTTCTCCCGAGTGCGGTTTTTTTGCCCGTGCATGTTTTTTTTCGCCCAAGTATGTTTTTTTTAAAGCCCGGACGTGATTTATTCACTCGAATGTGTTTTTTTTCATCCGGGTGCGATTTTTTTTTCGGTGCACGTTTTTTTTTCGCCCGAGTCGATTTTTTTGTCCGGACGCGATTTTTTCGCCCAGGCGCGCTTTTTTTTTTCGCCCGGGCATGATTTTTTTTACACCGACACGATTTTTCACCCGCCCGCGATTTTTTTTCACCGGCGCGATTTTTTTGCCCTCGCGCGGATTTTTTGCCCACGGGAGATTTTTGCGCACGCGCGCGATTTTTCGCCCGGGCGCGATTTTTTCGAATGTAAGCGAATTTTTCGCTCTGACGCGAATTTTTGCTCGTTCGTGATTTTTTACCCGGGCGCGGTTTTTCGAACGTGGGTGAATTTTTCGCTCGGACGCAAATTTTTGCTCGTTCGTGATTTTTTTGCCCGGTTGTGTATTTTTTTCGCCTGGACGCTATTTTTTCCGCTCAAATGCAATTTTTTCGCTTTCGAGTGAAAATATCGTGTCCGTGCGAAAAATTCTCGTCTGTGCAAAAAATTCGCGCTTGAGCGAAATTTTCCCGCCCATTCGAAAAATTTGCGCACGTCCGAAAAATTCGCGCCCGTCCGGAAAATTCGCGTCCATCCGAAAAATTGGCACCCGGCCGAAAAATTGGGGCCCAGGCGAAAATATAGGGCCTAACCGAAAAATTGGCGTTCAGGCGAAAATATCGCACCCCGGCGAAAAATTCGTGCCCCGGCGAAAATTTGCGCCCGGGCGAAAAATTTGCGCCCGAGCGAAAAATTTGCGCCCGGCGAAAAATTTGCGCCCGGGCGAAAAAATTGCGCCCGGGCGAAAAAACCGGGCCCCGATGAAAAAATTCGCTCTCGGACAAAAAATTCGCTCTCGGGAGAAAAAAACTTGTCCCAGCAAAATAATTGGGCATTTTCCCCCGGACGCACATTTTTAATAAAAAAATTTACCGCAATGGAGATTTGTCAAACGGTTTATAAAGTGTTTCTCCTTTTTGAAAAACTCTGCAAAAGAAGTTCACCCAAACAGTTCTCCTTTTCTAATAGACATTTTCCAAAAGCTCATATTCATACAATCTTTTTGCTACCACTCCTCCTTTTTGAAAAACCTTCCCAAACAGGCCCTTAAATTGGTTAAGTAATGTGTTTCTATACCCAGACAAGAACCTTCAAATCGGAAATTTTTTGGATGTGTGTAGCGTTCTCTGTGATAGGAGCGCATTTAAATAACACTTTCAAAAAAAACGGGCCCACTTCATTTTTCACGTTTCTCTATTCCGTCGACTCTTCTTCTCTAACATAGGCGACCGAAGTTACACAATCTCCGGCCCTGTCGAGCGAACTCCAGCAGATTTCTGGCAGATTTCTTGCGAGGCGAACTCCGACGAGTCGTACGTGTTAATGTAGGCGTCGTCATTAGACAACTATTCCTCTCTGCGCACTCGCGATCTCCGTCAGATTTCCAGTCACATTTTCTCGCCGACGGAGGGCTTGAGAAGAACCAGGTATCACTACAAGAAAATAGACTTTTAGTGACGAAATATTTGTGACGAAATATTTGTCGTCACTAAAAGTATATTTTTTGTGAAGAAAATATAGATTGGTCACTAAATGATGATTTTCAATTAATTAGTGACTAAAATAAATTTTCAGGCACTAAAGGTATTTTTTTAGTGACCAAAATAATATTATGTCACAAAAAATAATTTTTAGCAACCAAATTAAATTCTGTCACTAAATAGGCCTATTTAGTAACAAAATATAATGGTCACAAAATAAAATACAAATTATAATTAAGAATATCCCACCTTTATTTTGGATTCCGCCTTTATTTTCATTTCTTTTATTTTGGATCTCGCCACTTCCGCATATAGCTCTGCCCAGCGCACTGTAAAAACCTTAACACACCCCCTCACGGCCTCACACCTCTCATCGCAGTTCTAATCTTGCCGCTCTGCCCCTTTCACACGTCGCAGATCTTCCACCATCTCCGTCCTTCGCACGTCGTGGCGGCCGTCGCAGGTCTTATGCAGTCGCAGATCTATGATCGTCGCAGTTCTCCATTGGTGCGGACAACTACCGCCCTCCAACGTGAGTTCATGCAGCCTCCCCTGTCTCTCCCCCACTCCCATTTCAGCTTTCTCTAAATGTTGCACTTGTTAACTCTCATTAAGCAACAATTATAAGATGTTGCTTGTTAAAATTATATTTTGCAACATATTAAAATTGTTACTATCTATATCTATTCTTAACCAAAACTACTACTCATACATGAAAAATAACTATTTTGTACGCCAAAATTAAACTTAAAATGGAATTTATAAAAACTACTCTTTCAAACACCCACGAACCCTCCGCCTTTCCTGATCCCCATACCTTCCTCCCTTCCCGATTCCGCAGAAGAAAACCCCATCGTCGGAGCCGATCGAACTCGTCGGAGAGCCTCTCGACGCCCTCGACGGCCTTCCTCCACGCCTTGAACGCCACTCCTAACCGTCAGAGCATTCTCTAAGCAGTCGGCTGCTACCCCTAGGGCACGTGAATCCGCGATCTCTCCCGATAAAACCCAACCCTTCTCTTCTTTGAAGCTATCCGATATGAAGCCCTAGATCTCTCCTTGTCTTCCACCGGTGGATCTACCATCTTCAGTTTGAGTTAGGGCTTCTCGCCCACTCTCGACCTAAAGGTGACACCACTGCCTCTTTCTCCTTATTTGCCTTGAAAGCTCCGATATTTTATGGTTGGTTTGTGGATATACTTTTTTTATTTGGAGAGCTAACTTGGCAATGAAGTATTTATTAAATTTAATAGGCTAATCCTTCAACTTAACCCAATCTTGGATATATCAAGCAACAGGAAGGAGCGAACGCGCCTCATCTCTTTGCATCTATTTGCATCTCTTTGCATATGTTGAACTATTTTTCAAAACTATGTTTCAAGTGATTGTCATTGCAACTGTATTTCATGTGATTGTCATTGCAACTGTATATAGAACTGTATTTTAGGTATAATACTATAATATACGACTGTATTTGCATATAGTGTAATGTATAACTGTATTTCAGGTATAATATACAACTGTATTTGCATATACTGTAATATACAATCGTATTTCAGGTTTAATATACAACTGTATTTACATATAGTGTAATGTACAACTGTATTTCAGGTTTAATATACAACTGTAAGCTTGACTGCTTCTTTTGTCCATGGAGAAAGAGAGTAATAGTGGTCAAATGGAGGAAGAAATTGATGTAAGCCTTTCTACTTTGACTTGAGAAAGGGAGTCTTTCTTTCATGACTTGAGAAAGGGTTAACGTATTTTTTTAACCTGCAGATCAAAAAAGAACATCTCTGTTTCTCTGTTGTCCATTCAGAGGAAGATGCATATGCTTTGTATTGTCAGTACACTCACAAAACCGATTTCAGTGTTCGTAGGCAACATATTATTTATTACACACACCAGAATTATCAAAGTACGTGAATACAGTTGCTCAAAGGCAGGAAAGAAACACACAAAACCGTCACCGATTAAATATCGCAAATTAGATACTCGGACTGGATGTCTTGCAGGTTGTCATTTTAAAATGGATACAGATGGTAAGAACTGGACGGTTGCAAAAATTGTGGAGGAGCACAATCATCCCCTTGCATCTGAAAAAGAACAGCATTTGTTGAGGTCACATCGAAAGGTATCATATATGCATGGCAATCTATTAAAAAAAATATGTCAGAGGCTGGTATAAAAACAGTGCATGCGTACAATTTTCTCTTCGAAGAAGTTGGAGGTGTTCAAAACGTCAGTTTCACCAAGAGTGATGCCTATAATTATGTACAACGCGGTAAAAAAGCTCTGATTGAAAGTGATGATTCGATTAGTTTATTGAAGATGCTACATGCAAGACAACTTGAGGATAACATGTTCTCATATGAAGTCCAGACAGATGAACAAAATAGGTTGATCGGGTTTTTTATGATTGATGGGCATGGTAAGATTGATTATGATTGTTTCGGTGATGTTATTATTTTTGATACCACATACAGATTAAATAAATATAATTTGGCGTGCTCTGCATTTATTGGTGTGAACAATCATTGGCAGAGTGTTTGTGTTGGTTGCACTTTCATTGCAAAAGAAACATTGATTCTTTTTGCTGGGTTTTTGACACATTTCTTAAGTTCATTGGTGGTAAACAACCTACAACAATTTTTACTGACCAAGATCAAACTATGTCGGTTGGAATTAAGCGTATTCTCACCACCAGCCGTCATCGATTATGCCAATGGCACATCTCAAAGAAAACTCCTTCTAAAGCCCATTGCTTCAACCATGACAAAGGTGTTCGAGGTTTATTCCACCAATGCATGAGCAAGTGTGACTGTGAGTACGAGTTTGATCGTTATTGGAATGAGATGATGTTGAAAGGAAGCTTACATGACAAAAAATGGTTGCGAGACCTATATGCAGTTAGGAGGAAGTTATCAACTGCGTACAACAAGGATGTGTTATATCTCGATATTTTGTCAACACAACGGAGCGAATCGGCAAATCATGGATTGCATGGTTGTTTCAAGGCAACCAACTCTATTGTAGAGTGTTTCATTGGGTTGGAGAAACTAGTTTCAACATGGCAGAAAGCTGAGTTTGATGAAGATTTTAAGTGCACGCAAGGTACTATCGACTTAAAATATAAAGGTTCCATGCTACTGAAGCAGACTTTGAAGGTTTACACAAGAAAAATATTTTCTATCTTTGAGAAATCATTTATGGAGGGGGATGTTGGTGTTAGAATAGTCGATGAGACGAGATACGAGGATAATAGTATTTCATATGTGACGTCACAATGTGACGAAGACGTTGACGGTAAAAGATGGTTCGTAAACTTCAATGCTATTACCGGCGAAGCAACATGTTCTTGTCGAGGCTTTGAAACCAAAGGTATTCTATGCAAACATGTTTTGCGAATATTGATTCATATAATTATAAAGCAGATTCCCGACCAATATTTTCTCAAGCGATTCAGTTTGCATGCTAAGAAAGATATCTATCTTCCACACTCACCTTCAATGGCCCAATCCGATTCAAATGTGGTTTTCAGGAACCATTTAATGAGGTTTACATATGATTTAGCCCTACAAATTGAGAGCTGCCAACCGACAAAGGAACTTGTTATGACATCCATGAATGATTTGGCTTAAAAGGTTCAGTCTATGGTCATTAGGGGTGGGGGTGTCAATCATAATGAGAAAAATGAAACCTTATTAAGGGACCCGCTGATAAAGCGGCCGAAAGGAGTTTCGAACGCACAAATAAAAAGACATTGGGAGAAGAACACTAGAGCACCAAGTATTACTTGTTATCTTAATATTTTGGAAATTAAGTTCATTTCTATAAGTACAATGATACTTACTTTTTCCAATGTAGGAAAGAGAGGTGACTTGAAGAGCAAAGCAATCCATGTGAATGATAATCCATCAAAAACAAAGGTCTACAACTTCTTTGATTCTCCAGAACCTGTGCACCAGTCAACCCCACAGGCCACTCCTGCAGTTATCGATTCTCAAGAGAACTTTGACTTAGATTTGCTTTTAAATTTTTGTAGTATCCCAGATGTTCTCAAACCTTGAAGCAAATCTTTTAATTTAAGAATTCTTGTTCCAGTTAAATGTTCCAGCTAAATGAATGTTTATTAGCAGTTAAATGTTCCAGTTAAATGTTCCAGGATAATGTTCCAGTTAAATGTTGTCAATGTTTGCCTGTACAATATTGTATTGTTTTGGACTTACTGTGGAAGTATAATGATACATTCTTGTTGATTATTTTTAGGAGGAATGCTCTTTGCGGTCTTGATTAAAAAGAAAATTGAAAAAAGAGGTATATCACTCAATAGCTAGGATGATTAAAAAGAAGCTTTGACTTGTTTAACAGCTAGGATGATTGGCCCAGATAAAAGTTGAAAATTCAAAGTTAAGCAACATAATTCTCTGCTATAGTAGGAGTCCATACCTTGGCATTCTCATCATGAAATTGAGATTCATGCTCTGTTTTCTTAGATTGAACTTGTGCAGCAAGTTTCTTGCAATTCATGCTCATGTTATCTCTCTGTTATATATATATATAACTAAAACATATGTATAATTAAGAAAACACATTTGACATTGAAATATGCACACTATATTCTCCAGATTCATATCATTGGAAGTATCTACAAGAAAACATAGCAATTTTTTTGTGATAAACCAGCTGCTCTGCAACACTAATGCCTGATAACTACAGCGCACTGACTCCAATTGCTGAAACACAAGAACAGTTATGGTACTCAACTGCTTGAATAATTGCAGCATTCAGTCATTCATCAGCTAAAATACCGGACTAACAGAGCTTGCAGTTTTTACATGGGGGATTTACAATACAGAATGAGTGAGAGAAAATACAATCAGCACATTAAACATAATCAACAAAGATAAATAATAATAGGAATGAATGTTGAATCAAGCATTGCTGTTAGTATTAATTAACCAAATCTCAGATTTTCCACACTATATGCAGGGCACAAAATCTGACAAGTGCATAATGTCATAACATTTAACTGTTCAATATCACTAGTTGTTAGTTTTAATTATGTTTGAAAATGCCTGAAGAATATCCGCTGCAATTTCTGCTTGGAATTGCGGAATCTCTTTACACCAATTCTTTTTTTCTTGCCATGAAATAGGCTCGGCCGACAATGCCTCCTCCATGAATTTCATCATGAACACGCCGCAGTCATCCCCATTATCTTGTTGTGGCAAATTAGGAACCTCATTAATAGGCCAGTTGATAATATTTGTTGGCAATGCTTCACTAACCTTCTCGTATAAAGTCTTAACCTGCATGACACATTAATTGTCAGAAAACACATTATTTTTTCATAACTTAACTTTCAAATGAGTGTGTACTAGCGTGAAATTGTACCAAGTCAGGAAGGTTGGAACGATGACGACCACTTTTAAAGGAGTCGTAGAAATCCCAACATTGTTCCTTTTGACGACACACTAGTAGTGTCCAATGGCTTGACACATGACAAGGCATAAGCATGATATCAGATGTCGTGACACTTGCCAATGTTATATGGCAAAACATGATCTTGCTATTTGGCACCTTTTTACTCTTATAATACTGCACAATGAGTTGGTAAACATTAATAATTTCAGGCTTAAACATAAAATAAGTGCATTACAAAGAAGCACAAAATGAAGCACGTACTGCATGATTTGGCAAAACATATAAAAAAACTTCATTACATCAGATGACCTATTCTGCTTTGAACTAAGGAACACTGCATATGCATTAATGTGAGCGTTCGTTATCCAATCTGTCCCCAATAGATCATCTACATCCCCTTGAGTCATCACAATGTTACCACTCGAGAAAATAACATCGGACCTGTAATAATAATTAAAATCAGTGAATATGTAGGGAGAGGCAGCTCCGCGATGTCATTGCACAGATCATCAACGAATATGATGGTTATATCTCCAATACTCCCTCGTAGACAAGGAGGTAATGCGTATATATCATTAGAATCATAAGGAATGCCATAATAAGAAGAGGATAGGAGGATTTGAATTTTAGGTTTGTTATTCTCCTCTCTTTGGCGCTGAAATGCAACACACTCTTTCAAAGCGTGTCCGGTGCTATGACAAAATATACATTGATTCTCATTTCTTCTCGGCCTTTGAGGGGTCGAGCTGAAATGCGGAAACATTACATGCTGTGGGGGAGCATAATTATGAAAATTAGGAGCAATGTAAGAAGTATCATCGGATGTTGGTACTCCATAGAGTGAGTCATATGACATATAACTACAGTCTTTTATATAACAATCATCACTATCATGATTGAATGCCCCACAATAATGACATCGAGAATATAAATATGAATACATGATTTTGTGCGGGAGAATTCACCAAATGGATATTAATCTTTGCAGAAATCACTACACACAAAAAATATAAATGGATAAACCTACTTTGAATTTTTTTAAAAAAATAGATTATGAATAAATAAAATTAAAATTGATAATTAAAAAAAACAAATCGTAGAGAAAAAAAAACTTGAGCTCTAAATACTCAGGATTTACTAATATTGCAAGAAAAGACACTACATTAGTTGCACGTCCCCGGCAACGGCGCCAAAAACTTGATACACCCAAAATAGATTTACGTAATAACGCAAGTGCACGTGCCGAATCAAGTAATAAAATGATGAGTAAAGATCGTTCCCTCGAGGAAGTGAATAATTGATAGTTTTACTTTCAAGACAACCTAAACACCTAGAGGGGGGGGGGTGAATAGGTTCTAATTGCTTGTTCAAATTTTTAGGCAGAATTCAATTACAAAAATTAAAACATCCAGCACAGCATTCACAGACAATTAATCATCACAGATTGCACAATGTTTTATAGTGGTTCCCCAAGGTCTGGGTACATCCACTTTCCCCCTTCACCTATCTAGCAGTATGCTAGATTCGGCCAAGCTTCCACTATTCTCAGATCCTCAGATCCTACAGCTCAGAACCTGGATAGGTTCCTACAACTCAGGCACAACAGCCCTACCTCAGCCTTGCCACAAAGCCTACAACTCAGAGAAGAACCTTCTCCTACACTCAGGCAAACAGCCCTACCACTCAGAGATCAACTCTCCTACACTCAGCCTTTATATCACAGGCTTACAACTCAGATCTGTGTAAAACAGATCCTACAGAAATTTAGAAAAGAAGTTTTAATGTCTTGCCTTTGTTGAGAGAGAAGAGGACAAGACAATTCTTGATCAGCTGATGAAATCAACTGAATCCGAGCTTTCTTCAAAGCTTCTTGAATCTGAACTTAGCTGAGTTGATTTCCAAACAGCTTCTTGAGAAACCCCTGATGGCTTCCTTCTTCTTCTTCAAAATGGATGGATCCCTCTCTATCCAACACCTTTGATGATACTTCTGAATTCTTGTTAGAACTCTTCTTAGATCGATCCTGAGATCGTCTTCTTAGATCTTCTGATGAAGATCTTCTTTAGTGTATTACACCTTCTTGATTTGATTTCTCAATTTGATTGCCAAAGTTCAATCTTCTCATTGTCTATACTTCTCTCTGAATCTGTCTATATATAGATCTTCTTAATGGTAACCGGTTGATCCGGTTTATAACTGTCTTCTGACAAGTCTGACAACATCAGTTAACTGGCTGCAACCCACAGCTGTCAAGTCTTCAAATAGATTCTGTGCCTTAGTCTTGGTCAGCAATGTGTTGAGACAGACTGTCAGGAAGTGTCGAGACCAACTGTCTGTATGTATCGACACAAGTAACTTTGGTGTCGACACAGCCTTTGATGATGTCGACAAGTTTGCCTTTAAGTCGACACAGCTTCTTCAGAGAATAACTTGGTCTTGACTTTGCAGTGTGTCGACACAAGTCCTGTGTGTCGACACAGTTGTTGTAGATTCAGAACTCAGTATGTGTTGACTTAGTCTTCTGGTGTCGACACAAGTATTGTCGACTTCTGCCAATGTGTGTCGACTCTGTCTCATTGTGTCGACACAGCCTCCCAGTGTCGACATAAATGTGGTCGACTATCTTCCTGTGAGTCGACACTGCTTCCCAGTGTCGACACAAATGTGGTCGACTATCTTTCTCTGTTAGTCGACACTGCTTCCCAGTGTCGACACAAATGTGGTCGACTATCTTTCTCTGTGAGTCGACACTGCTTCCCAGTGTCGACACAAATGTGATCGACTATCTTTCTCTGTGAGTCGACTATCTTTCTCTGTGTCGACACAACTTCCTTCAAGTGTCGACACAAATATTCTGAAGTGTCGACACTGTTTCTTCAGGTGTCGACACATGGACTTAGAATATTTTTCTGCATTCTTTAACACATCTTCACCTGCACATGTCAACTTAAAACAACATCAAATACACCTTGATGTATATCATTGAGCTAAGTTAGGCTTCTTCAAATCAGGTACACATTTTCCAATGTACCCAACAATCTCTCCCTATTTGGAGAAGTCGTAACCCTTATAGCCAATGATATACACCATTTATAAAAAGTATAATATGATGATATATGACATAACAGGAATACTTAATATAAACAAAATATAAACAATCCATCACAGAGTGAACATTATATGATTCCAAACAAAATATTAACAATCCATCACAGTATGAACATTATATGATTCCAAACAAAATATTGTTTATAACTTGATAATGTTTGATTACAGAGTTTTACATTGAATGATTTAATCAAAACATTACAAAATACTTTTGAAAGAACTTAAAATTAAGACTGATCAGGCTCTCTTATGACAATCCCTTTGCCAGATTGGATTTGAGCCTTCACAGGAGCTTCAGCATCTTCAGCTGGCTTCTTGCCTTTTTGATCAGCCTTCTTCTTTGCTTCTTCCTTGAGCCTTTGCCTTTCAAAGTAATGAAAGGGCTTTGGAAAGTACCTGCTCGGCTCCTGAGCATCTGGTGGCAGCCTACCCAGCTTGGCTTTTCTTCTGAACTGTACTATTGCCTCCTGCCTAGCTTCATGCTTTTGCCATTCTATTTCATTATACCACTTTCCTCTTTCATGAACTTGGTCTTTCACAGCCTTCCATGCAGTGAGTATAATATTTCTTGAAGTAGGGCTCCACTGCTCAAAATCTGGCTTTAGTTCAGCCTGCTCTCTAAATCTCTTCTTAGATAGTAGAGCATCTTGCTGTTCTTTCAAAGTGTCCTCAGGCTTATCCACTTTCTCAATAACAAACCTGTTAACCTCCCTTGGAGGACTATACATTTCTTGAACTTGCTGATCAACCATATCAAAATCTGGAGGAGGGTAAATGACTTGGGCAACCTCAGGATGATTGCCTTCAAGTAGACCTGTTTGTATTCCTGACTCAGCCACCATAGCATCATCACACAAAGGTGGATATCCCAATGTGGATCGAATACTATTGGTCACCCATTTGGTGTGCTCTGAGCCTGCATGAACTAACAACCTCTCCCCCTTTATGGCTTCTCTGGTAATATGATCTCTTAGATCTTCCTTCTGAAATCTTATCTGTCCATCCAGATAATTCACACCCTCTTTAAAAAATGGTTTTAACTTTTGAAGCTTGTCAGATATGTCCTTTTGAGAGGTAGTGATAGCAGTTTTAACAGATTCAATAGCAGCTTGAAATGTCTTATCAAATTCTTCCATCTCCTTTGCTCTAGCTGCAGGCAGGCCTGGAGTAGTCTTTTTTCAATTCAGCAATAATCTCATGATGAGATTCAGTTAAATTGTCATTCATCCTTAGCTGATTCTCCAAAACATAGCTTTGCTTTAAAGCAATATCATCCACTTTAGGGATGATGGACTGCTGTTGTTTTGCCAAATACACCACAACATTACCTCTCTTATGGAAGCAATCTGTCATCTCCTTCTTATGCATATTGACTTCAAATCGAATTGACTTTATATCCTGAGCCAAGTCAAATTGAAGGGCCTTATTGCTCTCATCAACATATTTTTCAACTGCCACTCTATGGTCATCTAACTTAACTTGCAAATCAACCATAAACTTGTTATAATTAAATTCAGAATGGGATGGTTGAGTTGTAGTCTGTAGAGCCTGCTTATAACCTTTGCTCCTTCTCTTGAAGACTACAAGTTTTCTCTTCTTAGCCATTCTGGCTTCTTCAGTCTCAGATTCAGATGAACTATCAACTTGAACTCTTTCTTGAGGAGGAGGAGGAATATCTGTCTCAGTGCCATGTTGTTCAGTCTCAACATGCACAGACTCCCCCTCAACTATTTGCTCCTTCTCAATTTCTATCTCCATATCAAGGGCCTTTTCAATCTCTTGCCCCTCTTCCACTCTATCAGTAGCCATATCAACATTAGGAAATAACTCATCTAGAGTATATTCCTTCTGAGCTTGAACATAAGATGTATCAATTAGATCTTCTATATTCAGATCTTTGGAGATATCAATTTGGACTTCCTCTTGCACTGGATCAGATATCTTCTCCCCCTGTACTTGTTCAGTATTGGTAATGACCTGGGCAGGTGAGTACACTTGCTCCCCCTGCACCTGTGCAGAAATAGAAGTATTAGAAATGTCTTTAGTAAGAAAATACACCAGCTCCCCCTGCAACTGTACCTGGTTAGGAGTAGATTCATTCTGGGCAGGAGAATGAGCTTGCTCCCCCTGCATTTGTGCAGGTATAGTGTCTTGCTGGGCTGGAGTAGACACAGGGTGATCTTCATCCTGCTTCCTCTCTTGTTCTTCTTGAAGCTGCTCAGTATCTTGAGCATGAGAAGAGGATTTCACTGGGGTGTCCTGCCTGCTCTCATCAGGCACATCCTTAGACAGCACCCTATCCCACCTAGAAAACAATCTCATGTCCATCTTTCTCATGTGATTGATCTTTGTTCCTGGTAGATGTTGCATTACCTCAGGGATCACTCCATTCAAATATAAACTCATAATTCTAGCCAGATTTGGCTTCTTTATTCCTTCCTTTATCTTTTCAAAGATTACAGCTGACCAATCAGTTGGAATTATAAACACAATTCTGGTTATGAAGCTGAACATAGAGGCTGAAATCCTATCATGTCCCCCTGGTTTGCACAGAATCACCTTGCCAACTACTTCAGACAGAAATTTCCCTTGCTGATTCATCCCTTTCCTGTTGAAAGCAGCTCCAATCTTCAGAGTGGGATCCAATCCGCACCATTGGATAGCCTCCCTTAACTTAGAATCAGGGACTTCTTCTTCATTCTCAATTATTGGTAATTGTAGAATTTTCCTTAGACTTCTTGGGGTAATCTTCACTATCGACCCATGCACAGTGGACTTTATCTTGAGAACATCTGAACCTATTGATGCAGAGGTAAAGAATTCATGCACCTCCTTCTTCCATATCTTGGAAGGTTCAGAAACTATGAACTCTAATCCCGATTCGGAGATAAGAGAGATAACTCGTTGAACATCTGTTGGGGCTTCGGCAAAGGCATTCCTTACTAACTCATAACCTTCATTGACGTTGTCTTCAATCTTCGGCGCCATTGTTCAGGTGAGAAAGCTTGAGAGAAGAGAGAGAGAGAGAGAAAGTTGACACAGGGTTTCAGTCTCGAAAACCTTGTAAGCGTGTCGACTGAATAAGTTTTTGACCTATTTATACCTTCTATTGAAAGAAGATCAAAAGGCGGGCAAAAACAGTCTATATGTGTCGACACAGATGGAATGTGTCGACACAAACTTCTATTGTCTCGACAACAAATCTGTCTACTATGTGTCGACACCAAATGTGGATATGTCGACACCTGAGAGATATAGTAGAGTATCAGAAAATTTGTGTCGACTCTTAGGATAAGTGTCGACACAAAATTTGTAAGTGTCGACATCACTATTCTGGTGAAGTCGACACTACATTCCTGGATAAGTCGACAATTTAATTCTTAAGTGTCGACACATATTCTCTGTGTCGACACAATATTTCTGACTTGTCGACATTACTTCACTGAGTCGACACATTATCACTGAATGTGTCGACACTATTTTACTTAGCCAATTTCTGTTTCTGTCTATACTACTTAAGACTATTTGATAATCTAATATGTTATTTGTAAGTTTGTTGACAATCTAATCAATGGTCAGCATGCCTAATTCAATTTTAAATTTATTGAATTTTGTTTCATCCAAAGGCTTAGTGAATACATCTGCTATTTGATAATCTGTTTTAACAAATTCCAATATGATGTCTTCTCTTTCTACATGATCTCTAAGAAAATGGTATTTAATTTCTATATGCTTAGATCTACTATGAGAAACAGGATTATTAGCAATAGAAATTGCACTCTTAGAATCACACAAAAGAGGTGTTCTACTTACTTGAATACCATAATCTTTAAGCTGATGCTGTATCCACAGTAGTTGTGCACAGCAGCTGCCAGCAGCAACATATTCTGACTAAGCTATAGATATAGCCACACTGGTCTGCTTCTTACTACTCCAAGATATCAATCTTCCTCCCAAGAATTGACAAGTACCTGTTGTACTCTTCCTATCCTCTCTACAACCTGCAAAGTCTGCATCTGAATAATCTGTTAGTAGAAAATCTCTATTCCTAGGGTACCAAAGGCCTAGATTAGGTGTGCCCTTAAGATATCTCAGAATCCTTTTGACTGCAGTATAATGAGACTCTTTAGGGCAAGCTTGGTACCTAGTACAGACACATGTAGCATACATAATATCTGGTCTACTAACAGTGAGATATAGTAGAGAACCAACTATTCCTCTATACAAAGTCTCATCAACAGGTTTACCTGCATCATCTTTGCATATAGGCATACTTATCCCCATAGGAGTTCTCATGATGGAGGATGAATCCATACCATACTTTTTGATTAATTCTTTAGTAAACTTTGACTGGGATATGGACAAGCCATCATCAGTCTGTCTTACTTGGAGTCCCAAGAAGAACTTCAGTTCCCCCATACTGCTCATCTCAAACTTCCCTTGCATAAGTTTGGCAAACTTTTTACAAAGGTTGTTTTCAGTAGATCCAAAGATTATGTCATCAACATAGATCTGAACTAAGATGATCTTGCCTTTGGATTCCCTAAGGAATAGAGTTTTGTCAATTTTTCCTCTTGAGAATTTATTCTCAATAAGAAAAGTAGACAGAGTTTCATACCAAGCCCTTGGGGATTGCTTTAACCCATACAAAACTTTTCTAAGCTTATAAACATAATCAGGTTTAAGAGGATCTACAAAACCTGATGGCTGCTCTACATATACTTCTTCTTTAAGATCACCATTCAGAAATGCTGACTTCACATCCATCTGGTATACCTTGAAGTCTTGATAGGCTGCATAGGCAAGGAACATTCTGATTGCCTCCAGCCTTACTACTGGAGCAAAGGTTTGATCAAAGTCAATCCCTTCTTCCTGCCTGTATCCTTTAGCAACCAATCTTGCTTTATTTTTCACTATTACTCCATTCTCATCCAACTTGTTCCTGTAGATCCATTTTGTCCCAATTATATTGTAGCCTCTTGGTTTAGGAACAAGCTCCCAGACATTGCACCTTCTGAATTGATTCAGCTCCTCTTGCATAGCATCAGTCCAGTGCAGGTCTTGGATGGCTTCTTCAAACTTCTTAGGCTCCATTTGTGACAGGAAACTTGAATGCAGAACTGTGCTTTGACTTCTGCTTCTAGTCTGCACTCCCTGTCTTGGATCACCTATTATCTGATCAGTTGGATGGTCTCTTAAATGTCTTGTAGCTGGAGGAAGATTCCCTCCTGGTTGAACATCTCCAGCTCCTTCATTATGCTGAACCTCTTGGTTTTCTTCATCTTCTGTTGTGTCTTGTACTCCCCCTGGACAATATCCTTCATTTTCCAATACTCCATCTTCCCTTGAAGCTTCAGCAATGGAGAGCTTGTCCATTCCTTTGCTTATACCTGTTGAGTCATTTGATCTACAAGACAACTCACAGTTGATTAATCTTGTTTCATCAAACACAACATGCACAGATTTTTCAACAACTTGAGTAGTCAAGTTGAAGATTCTATAGGCCTTGCTATTTGTGCTGTACCCAACAAATATCCCATCTTGGGATTTGGCAGCAAACTTAGTCAAATATGACTTACCATTGTTAAGTATATAGCATTTGCAACCAAAGATTCTGAAGTAGGATAGATTTGGTTTTCTACCTTTCATAATCTCATAGGGAGTCTTTTTGTGGCTCTTGGTGATAAAAGCCCTATTGATCACATGACAAGCAGTGTTTACTGCCTCAGCCCAGAAATATTCTGGTAGAGAGGTGTCACTCAATAGAGTTCTACCAGCTTCAATTAATGTTTTATTCTTCCTTTCAGCAATTCCATTTTGCTGAGGTATTCTTGGTGAGGAGAACTCTTGGAAAATCCCAAAGTCTTCACATAACTTTGTCATGCTTTCAGATTGAAACTCAGTACCATGGTCACTTCTGATTTTGACCACTGTACTATTCAGTTCATTCTGAATTTGCTTTACAAAATTAAGTAAGACACTTGGGGTTTCAGATTTCTGTCTCAGAAAGAACACCCATGTAAATCTAGAATAGTCATCTACAACCATAAAAGTGTAGACCTTCCTACCTAGACTATGAACTGGCATAGGACCAAAAAGATCCATATGCAAGAGGTATAAGCACCTCACAGAATCCTTGTTTTTAAGGCTTTGAAAGGAGGATTTTGTCTGCTTGCCCTTTTGACAAGCTGAGCATATCCCTTCCTTTATACACTTAACTTGAGGACCATTCCTCACTAACTCTTTGATAAAGAGTTGGCCAATTGTCTTGTAGTTAAGATGAGCCAATCTCTTGTGCCACTTAACACAATGAGAAGCATTGTCATCAGCTACAAGACAGATGGGAGAAGCTTTATTTTCACATACAAAATTAAGACAATATACATTTCTCTTCCTATACCCAGTCAAAATGATCTCTTGATCACTTGACCTTTTGATATGACATCCATCCTTAACAAATGAAATGTCATATCCTAAATCACTCAGCTGGCTTATGCTTATTAGATTATGTTTCAAACCTTTTACATAAGCCACTTGGGTGATAGTAATTAGGTTAGAAGAAATGTTACCAAACCCTTTGATGACTCCTTTTTCAGATCCACCAAAGATCACTTTAGGTCCATCTTTGACAGATGAATACTCCTTCAGCAGCCCCTTTGTTCCAGTCATGTGCCTGGAACAACCACTATCCAAGTACCATATAAGGGCATGGTTACTTGGATTCACCTGCAACACAGATTTACTTACCCTTAGAACCCAAGCAAGTCTTGGGTCCTTGGTTCAAGTTAGCATTAACAAAGCTACCATTATTTCTTCTAACAGGTAGACTATTGTTCTTTCTAACACTTGTGTTATACCAGTAGTCTAGTGCAAAATGGCCTCTCTTGCCACAGCACCAACATTCAAACCTATTGTATCTAGTTCTAGATACATCCTTGACAAAAGAATTTCTGTCCATTGCTAGTGCTACAGCAGCTTCATCCACTATTTTTTTATAACCATTGGGTTTATGAACATAGGTAGGCCTATTGGCATTTACACCATTGTTTTTCAGAACATTAGACTTAATATGACCATGAATATTTTCATGATCATATAGGTTAGAAGGCACTTCCACCTTTCTAAACTTAATAGGGACTGAAAAGTTCAGTGGCTTGACAGGAGCTTTGCCTTTCCTCTTGAATTGGCCAGCCCTGGAGTTACCTTTGAATCCTAATCCTGCCTTACCCTTTTGATTCACAAATTCATCAATCAAGGGTAAGACAGACTTTGTCTTAGAGTAACTAGCCACTAAATCTTTTTCAATTCTTATTCTGGCCTCCAGACTCTTCACTTGATCATTGGTATAATTAATTATGCCCATCTGAATAATAGTTATATTTTTCAGCTTGGCAATTTTATTTAACTTTTGATCAATTACTTTCTCTAACTCAGTTGCAGCTACACTTAGTTCAGCAATTTCATGAGCCTGAGATTTAACCAGGTTCTTGCTTTCCTTAAGGGCCTACAATAAGTCCCCATACTTATCTATCAATTGATAGACATCTCCTTCAGATTCAGATGCATCTACATCACTTGATGCAGATGTAGCTGATTCTGTACTTGTACTACAAACAGATTTCATAGAAGGACATTGTACCTTATTAGGACCAGACTGATTCTGGCATATGCCCTCTTCTGATCCTGCCATTAGTCCCATGCACTGATGATCCTCTTGATCATAGATGGAGTCTAGCAACTGCAGAAACTCCTCTTCTTCAGATACAGCATATAGTCCAATATATGCTTCTGCATCAGATTCTGACTCTGAAGTTAACTGATCTGTTAGGCTCTTATCCTTCTTTGCAACAAAAGATTTCTCCTTCTTGCCCTTTTTATGAGTCTTATTCTTGTCTGAAGACTCCTTTCTCTTATCAGGACAGTCAGCCACTACATGTCCAAGTCTATTGCAACAATAGTAGACAATCTTTGAAGTAGTAGCTTTGCTGGGCTTTGATCTGCTCTTTTCTTTCCTTGATGACTTTTTCTTCTGATAATAGTCATCAACTTGCTGTGAAGTAGAGGGCTTAGACTTCCACTGTTTCTTCTTCAAGAACCTCTGGAATTGCCTTGTGAATGCAGCAAAGTCTGCATCTAAATCACAGCTTTCTGAACCCTGATTATCTGAATTTTCTGAACTGACTTCTGCAATTTCCTTAGGATGGGATGGTGATATCCTCCTATTCTTTCTGATGGATTCTGTATTGAATGCCACAGTCTTTTCTCTATGCTCTCCTCTTGAATTCTTTTCCTCCTCCTTCCTCACCAAAAGTTGCATTTCATAGGATAGCAGCTTTCCAAACAAGGTGGGAGGAGAGATCTCTGCCAATTTAGCCACTTCTCTTATGACACAGATCTTTGTGTCCCAATCCTTTGTTAAGGATCTCAAGAATTTGTCATTCAGTTCATAAGTACTGAAGACTCTTCTATAGGACATTAGCTCATTCACAATTCTATAGAATTTCTTATAGCACTCAGTTATGCTATCAGATTTTCCTTGTTTAAAACTTTCATATTCCTGATTGAGCATAGATTTTCTATCCTGTCTTACTTCTTCTGATCCCTCCATGTAGACAATCAATGTGTCCCACATTTCTTTGGAGGTCTAGCAGTGAATCAGATTCTGAAATGTTGAATCATCTATGGCACTTACAATAATGTTCTGTGCACTTTTATCCATGGTTGCTAGAATGATTTCATCCTTGGTCATTTCAGAATAACTCTTTGGAGTTTGAATATTAGCATCAAGAACTGATACCTTTATTGGAATGAAGGGTCCTTCCTGAACTGTGATGTATATTCTTAGGTCAGATGCCTCCATAAACAACCTGACTCTTTCTTTCCAAATTCCAAAGATTTCCTTCTTGCATATGGGTAATTTCATAGACCCTAGCTCCTTATGATTCTCTCCAGAACCCATCTTCTTGAATCTTGATTCTGCCTTTCAGATCTACCTCAGACTATTAAGTCCTTTTTGAGGAACCTCCCTCTGATACCACTTGATAGTTTTACTTTCAAGACAACCTAAACACCTAGAGGGGGGGGGGTGAATAGGTTCTAATTGCTTGTTCAAATTTTTAGGCAGAATTCAATTACAAAAATTAAAACATCCAGCACAGCATTCACAGACAATTAATCATCACAGATTGCACAATGTTTTATAGTGGTTCCCCAAGGTCTGGGTACATCCACTTTCCCCCTTCACCTATCTAGCAGTATGCTAGATTCGGCCAAACTTCCACTATTCTCAGATCCTCAGATCCTACAGCTCAGAACCTGGATAGGTTCCTACAACTCAGGCACAACAGCCCTACCTCAGCCTTGGCACAAGGCCTACAACTCAGAGAAGAACCTTCTCCTACACTCAGGCAAACAACCCTACCACTCAGAGATCAACTCTCCTACACTCAGCCTTTATATCACAGGCTTACAACTCAGATCTGTGTAAAACAGATCCTACAGAAATTTAGAAAAGAAGTTTTAATGTCTTGCCTTTGTTGAGAGAGAAGAGGACAAGACAATTCTTGATCAGCTGATGAAATCAACTGAATCTGAGCTTTCTTCAAAGCTTCTTGAATCTGAACTTAGCTGAGTTGATTTCCAAACAGCTTCTTGAGAAACCCCTGATGGCTTCCTTCTTCTTCTTCAAAATGGATGGATCCCTCTCTATCCAACACCTTTGATGATACTTCTGAATTCTTGTTAGAACTCTTCTTAGATCGATCCTGAGATCGTCTTCTTAGATCTTCTGATGAAGATCTTCTTTAGTGTATTACACCTTCTTGATTTGATTTCTCAATTTGATTGCCAAAGTTCAATCTTCTCATTGTCTATACTTCTATCTGAATCTGTCTATATATAGATCTTCTTAATGGTAACCGGTTGATCCGGTTTATAACTGTCTTCTGACAAGTCTGACAACATCAGTTAACTGGCTGCAACCCACAGCTGTCAAGTCTTCAAACAGATTCTGTGCCTTAGTCTTGGTCAACAATGTGTTGAGACAGACTGTCAGGAAGTGTCGAGACCAACTGTCTGTATGTGTCGACACAAGTAACTTTGGTGTCGACACAGCCTTTGATGATGTCGACAAGTTTGCCTTTAAGTCGACACAGCTTCTTCAGAGAATAACTTGGTCTTGACTTTGCAGTGTGTCGACACAAGTCCTGTGTATCGACACAGTTGTTGTAGATTCAGAACTCAGTATGTGTTGACTTAGTCTTCTGGTGTCGACACAAGTATTGTCGACTTCTGCCAATGTGTGTCGACTCTGTCTCATTGTGTCGACACAGCCTCCCAGTGTCGACACAAATGTGGTCGACTATCTTCCTGTGAGTCGACACTGCTTCCCAGTGTCGACACAAATGTGGTCGACTATCTTTCTCTGTGAGTCGACACTGCTTCCCAGTGTCGACACAAATGTGGTCGACTATCTTTCTCTGTGAGTCGACACTGCTTCCCAGTGTCGACACAAATGTGGTCGACTATCTTTCTCTGTGAGTCGACTATCTTTCTCTGTGTCGACACAGCTTCCTTCAAGTGTCGACACAAATATTCTGAAGTGTCGACACTGTTTCTTCAGGTGTCGACACATGGACTTAGAATATTTTTCTGCATTCTTTAACACATCTTCACCTGCACATGTCAACTTAAAACAACATCAAATACACCTTGATGTATATCATTGAGCTAAGTTGGGCTTCTTCAAATCAGGTACACATTTTCCAATATACCCAACAATAATCTAGTGCTCGCAAATACTAGCTCTACCCTTTCTTTAAATTCAAGCGAGATAATTAAAAGTTAATTTGGATTAAGGACAATTAAAAAGAAAAATAATAATAATAACTGAGTATCGTTAATTTAGAATGACTTTAATCAAGTTAGAGAAGTAGTTTCGTACGTTGAATTCTTTTTCTATTGCGATGAGTTTTTAGAATGATCTTGTATGAAATGATTAACTACTATCCTGCAATGATTTGAAAGTGGAATTTGTTATCTCTCGATCTCAGAAATCCGTTTACCCTAATTCTCCTAGTTATCTCTAACTTAGGTAAAATGAGAATAACATAAAGCACTCAAATCAATGTTGCTAGCCCAAGACGAAATCTCTTTCTTTCTTGATGCTATGTTGAAATTTATGCTACACTTACGCCACTCCTCTCTCGAATTTTGCAGCGCAGCATAAAGACGGAATTTTTGCTAAAGATTTACACGACTCCTCTCTCGAATCTCGCCGTGCAAAAATAAAGGATTCAACCCTAAAAATACGTGACTCCTCTCTCGAATCTCGCCACGTAAATTAGAAGATGAATACTTGATCCAAAACTTCCATAACATAGAACATAAAAATCAACAAAGATACGTTTTCAACAATCATAAAAGAAGAAATTACAAATATCACATCACAGTAAGTCAAAGTACTTCCAACGTACAAAACAAGGAAATTTAGTTCATGTTAGAAGGATGAAACCGCATAATAAGAAAGATCTTACTAGACATGATGTTTAGAAATGAAAATACTGCAGGAATTTGTGTTCAGAATCCGCTTCCGAGTCTTCTTCCTCCTTGCCGGTGCGTCCAAACCCTAGCCGTTCTTCTTCTTCTCCAAGATGATGGCACTCCAAAAAACTCTTTCTAATCTTTTTCAAAAGTCCCTTTATGGTATGAGATTCTCTTCATAAAAACGTGCATTCTTTTACCAAGAGTTGCCTCTTGTCAATTTTCATTTTGACGTAAAATTCGAATTTTAAATTCAAAATTCGTCCAGCAGTTGTTGCAACAACTTTTTCTGGTTATTGTAACAACCTGCGCAGCCCAAAATAATTCCAGCTTTACTTCTCCAGATCGATTCTTTTGGCATTTCTAGCAAGAAAAACATGGAAAAATTAGACATTTTAATCATAAACAAAATAAATATGAATTTTCTTATATTTTTGCTTATTTAATTCATTTTTTTATCAATAAGATGAATATTAAAATAGAATAAAGTAATAGATAACTTTTTTTCGGGAAGTTATCAGCAGCGGGCGACTTTTCTTCTCCCTCGGTGAAAATCGCGGAAAAAAATGCTCGTGCACGTGCCCTAGCGTGCCCAGTCATAGTTCCGCCCCTGCCCACCCCCAGATGAGAAGATCACCTTCTTAATGAAGGACATGCCAGATCATGAGGATCCATTCTGCGATGCATTGGTCATCCAGACAGTCATCGAAGGCTACACAGTCTCACGGATCTTGGTCGACAATGGGAGCTTCGTCAATATCGTTTTCAAGAAGGCATTTGACGAGATAAAGGTGGAGCCAAGGAGGGTGTTGGCCTCAGACGGACCCCTGTTCGGATTTTCAGGGGAATGGAAGGAGGTAGAAGGTGAAGCCAGACTCCATGTGAAGTTGGGAGGGACCTGAAGGAACTGCTGGTTCGTCATTGTTAATGCTCCGAGTAGTTACAATGCTATCTTTAGAAGACCCCTTATCAGCGCTTTCCGTTGTGTGCCATCGTCATTTCACTAGTGCCTTAAGTTCAATACTGGAGGGATCCAAGTCAGGATCAGGGGAGACCCCAGGATGGGAAGGTAGTATTACATCACGACCATCAACACCATCTCCTAGCTAGCCAGGGCAGAGGATATGGAGAAGATCATGAAGAGCTTGAGCAGGATAGGGGTATCAGAGGAGGAGGAGAATGACGACCATCATGCCCAAGCAGCCTGAAGAGACCTTGCTTCGATAAAGTCTATTTTCCTTTATGTTTTTGTAATGAGCTCTACCCCTGACCAGCTGAGTCAGGAGGTCATGTATCTTGAAATTTTCCCCGTTTGAGGATATTGAATTTAGTATGATTCGAATGACATGCCTAAACCAACCCCGAGAGGATCTTTTCACCCAGGCTCTCACTAGCTGGATGGGTCGAATGTGCCTCGGTGAAGAGAAGATTCCAACCCCGAGAGGATCTCCTCACCCAGGCTCTCACTAGCTTGATGGGTCGAATGTGCCTCAATAGAGAGTAAGTTCTAACCCCGAGAGGATCTCCTCACCCAACCTTTCACTAGTTGGATGGGTCGAATGTGCCTCGGTGGAGAGTAAGTTTCAACCCCGAGAGGATCTCCTCACTCAGGCTCTCACTAGTTGGATGGGTCGAATGTGCCTCCATGGAGAGTAAGTTCTAATCCCGAGAGGATCTCCTCACCCAGGCTCTCACTAGCTGGATGAGTCGAATATTCCTCGGTGGAGAGTAAGTTCCAACCCCGAGAGGATCTCCTCACTCAGGCTATTACTAGCTGGATGAGTGGAATGTGCCTCGGTGGAGAGTAAGTTCCAATCCCGAGAGGATCTCCTCACCCAGGCTCTCACTAGCCGGATGAGTCGAATATGCCTCGGTGGAGAGTAAGTTCCAATCCCGAGAGGATCTCCTCACCCAGGCTCTCACTAGCTGGATGGGTCGAATGTGCCTCGGAGGAGAGAAGGTACCAACCCCGAGAGGATCACCTCACCCAGACTCTCACTAGCTAGATGAGTCAAATGTGCCTCAGTGGAGAGAAAGTTCCAACCCCAAGAGGATTTCCTCGCCCAGACTCTCACTAGCTGGATGAGTCGAATGTGCCTCGATGGAGAGAAGGAACCAACCCCTGAGAGGATCTCCTCACCCAGACTCTCTCTAGCTAGATGGGTCGAATGTGCCTCGGTGGAAAAAAGTTCCAACCTCGAGATGATCTCCTCACCCAGGCTCTCACTAGCTGGATGAGTTGAATGTGCCTCTATGGAGAGAAAGTTCCAACCCCGAGAGGATCTCCTCACCCAGGCTCTCACTAGCTGGATGGGTCGAATGTGCCTCGGTGGAGAAAAAGTTCCTACCCGGAGGGGATCTCGCAACCCAGGCTCCCATTAACTGACATGGTAGGTTGACCCCTCAGCGAGGTTAAGTGAATTTTACCCGAAGGGGATCTCGCCACAAAGGCTCCCATTAGCTGGCACGACTAGAGCTGTCGCTTAAAACCGAAAACCGCAAACCGAATCGGAACCGAACCGGAACCGCAAAGAACCAGACCGAACCGTTCGCAAATTATTCGGGTTCCGGTTTGAATTTTGGAACCGTGAACAATATTGGTTCGACTAGACTTGCTACACATTTGTAAGCTTTTAGGGAGTTTTTCACTCTTGGAGTCAAATATTTTGTTGATCTGTATGATATTCTAGTAGGGGGACGAAAGACTTGCCTAGCTTGCTAATGCTTGGTATAGTCTTGGGGGGAGAGTGCGACGGGAGGCCAGTACTCGCCCCGGCCCCATTTCAGGGGGCGGGTGCGGCGGGAGGCCGGCACCCGCCTCGACCTCATTCTAGGGTGAGGGTGCGACGGGAAGCTTACACCCGCCCCGACCTCATCTCAGGGGGCAGGTGCGGTCGGAGGCCGACACCCGCCCCGACCTCATCTTGGGGGGTGAGTGCAGTGGGAGGCCGGCTTGAGGGTCTCCCCCGGCTTGAGGCTCTTGCCCGGCTTAAAGGTCTCGCTTGGCTTGAGGATCTCTCCCCGCTTGACGGTCTGCTATTTTGTCCCAGGTGGGTTGGGAATAGCCATTCAAAACATCGGAGTGTGGCTGTTGGCAGACCATCCCAAGGTATTTCAGTAATTTTAGAACAGCGGATGTCGACTATTTGTAGGACATTTTCAGAAATCTATAAATAGACCCTTGGGTGCCTTGGAGAGGGATCCGTTGTCACTAATCCTCATATTCTTCCTTCATCCTCCAAGGCATTTAGCTCGGCATTGGTTAGGGAGGGGGAGATCTCAAAGGTCTTCCGGGTGTGAGGTGGGACCTCCACGCTAGAGCCAAGGGTCATTTTCCAAATTTAGGTCTTTCATCAAGGGACGGCTTAAGAAAAGTAGGTGTGAGCTGCACCCCTAGGTCCGAACTCTAGGCGGAACCGAATCTCGGTTTCAACATGTTGGTTTAGTTGTGATGGTGAAGATTAACGGGATTTACAAAGTTCTATATTGATTCCCCCTTTCCAAGTTAACAAGATTTGTCAAAAATTCATTTTAAGTGCATAGCTTTAGGCTTCGTTTGGTTTGGCATTTCGCTGCCTTTGTTTGGAGCAAACGCCGCTATCTAGCGGGTAAACAAACGGCCGTCGGTGATGTTTGCTCCGTTTTCACCCGCAACAAGGAGGAAACGGCCCCGATCCGCTCCGTTTCGACCTCCACCTCTCCCCTTCCGGTTCCAAAGTGGCATTTTGACCCACTGGATGCACCCGCCACCGCCGAACCAAATATAGACTTAATTTATTTGTATGATGTCTTAATATTTGAGATATGAACTGAAACATTCCCTTCTCTAGATTAACGGGATTTGACAAAAATCCTAATTTTTACAGAGTATTATATATGAGTGGTTTGTTGTACTAATTTTTTTGCTGACAGTTTTATTTTGTTGCTTATTTAGTTCACATGGAGGAAAATAATTTATATGATGGCAATAATAGCGGATCAGAAGGTTGTGACAGTGCATTGTCAATAATGTTTGAGGGTGAAGATCTCTTCAATGATGATATTGATGGATGCACAAATTCGCCAGTTACAATGAAGGTAATATAAGTAACTTTGAGACCTAACAATGGTTATAGTGAGTATTCCTCAGATTCTCTTTGATCACTTAATAGTGATACTGATAGTGAAGAGGAACTGAGTACTAATAAAAAGAAAACTCAACCGATCTGTATAATGTTAAAAGATCTGAAAGAAATGAAATGACAACCTAAATTGATATTTAAGTCAAAGGATCACTTTAAAGATGTAGTAAGAACATATTCAATTCATATGGGTATAGGGCTGAAATTGATGAAGAATGACAACAACAGAGTGAGGTTCAAGTCAGAACTAGATGTGAGTGGGAAATATATGCTGCCCTAATGAAAACTAAGGATACATGGGAAGTGAGGACTATCATTGATAAGCATTCTTGCAGTAGGGAATTCAATAACAAACTATTGAATGTTGAGTGGTTAAGTAAAAGGATTGAATCTAAAGTCCGTGATAACCCAAATATTCAAATCAACAAAATTGTTGATAATATAAAAGCTAAGTTGGTTGCAGGCATATCTAGAGATAAAGCAGTTAGGGCGAAGGCCAAAGCAATTGCATTAGTTGAAGGTAATGATGGAGAACAATATGATAATTTAAATCATTATTGTGCAGAGTTATTAAGATCGAATAGAGGAAGTACAGTTCTAATGCAATTTACTTGGCCAGCCGAACATTTTTATGAGACACCAACTACATCCCGAACTATATTCCCCCATTTTCAACAGTTATATGTATGTCTTTCAAGGTGTCATGAGTCTTTTAAATGTTGCAGACCATTTGTTGGATTAGATGGATGTTTCTTGAAAGATCCCTACGGTGGACAAATTATTAACGGTCATTGGTAGAGATTCGAATGATCAGATGCTTCATGTTGCTTATGCTGTCGTAGAAGCTGAGAACAAAGACTTTTGGAGTTGGTTCTTATCTAATCTAATAAAAGATATTGGACATATTGATATTACCTACATTTCAGATCAACAAAAGGTTTTCATTTATTTTTTACTTATGTCAAATTTTAGATACAATTGCATATATCATATTATAACTTCAATTTTACATTGTAGGGCTTAGTTCAAACATTTAAGGAGTTACTGCCAAATGTGGATCATCGTTTTTGTGTGCGTCATCTCTACAACAACTTTAGGATGAAATATCCAAGTAAAAATTTAAAGGGCTTGTTATGGAAAGCCTCAAATGCAACATATGAAGGGGAGTGGGTTAAAGCAATGTAAGAGAACAATTCAATTTCACACGGTGCTTATGATCACCTAATTAGTATAGAGAAAGCATTATAGAGTAAGCATGCCTTTAGTGTTCTTGCACGCTGTGATGTGGTGGTAAACAACATGTCTGAGGGTTTTAATCGTGTGATATTAGATATGTGAGATAAGCTCATATTGACTATGTGTGAAGATATTTGACTCTACATGATGAGTTGTTGGGCTGATATTAGACAAAGGGTGGAAAAACAAACTAGTGACGTTAATCCTAAGATATGCAAGAAAATAGAGGAAGAGACAAAACTTAAGGGAGGTATGATGCCTCTATGGAGTAACAACAAGGTGTTTGAGGTGGTACGATTTCTTGATAAATTTATAGATGACTGTTCTTGCGAAAAGTGGCGGGTTAGTGGCCTTCCATGTCGCCACTCAATCAGTTGCATGCATTATTTTAACATTGATATCAATCTCTTTGTTCCCGATTATTTCGACAAATCAGTTTATTCTCTATGTTACAAACATATTATTTGACCGATCAATGGACCAAATTTTGGGGGAATAAAAGAGATATTCAAATTCTTCCACCTACTCGTCGCCGAGCCTCGGGTAGACCAAAAAAAAAAGACGCATGGAAGCTGACGAAGAGAAGTGTCAAACTAGAGCATCACGCAAATTTGGCACGGTTAAGTGCTCAAAATGTGGTAACGATGGACATAATAAGAAGAGTTGCAAGTGAGTAGTATTTTTATGTGAAATCATTTTTACATCAAAATTATTACTATATATTGTCTAATTCAATTTTTTTGAAAATAGGAATTAAGGAGCATGAAAGACACAATCATGATGTTGAATGGCTGTTGAAGGCATGTATATTGGTTCTTAGCTGTTGCAAGTGGCTGCAGAAGGGCTGCCTATTTCAATTATGAATGTTTTGAAAGTTGGATGCATAATTTCTTGTTGGCAGATTTTTTGGATGTTAGTTTCTTAAAATGGGTGAATTTTGGAGTATAGCTTTTGGTTTGATAGACCAATATTTTCTAATGACTACTAACATAATGGACGAATTTAAGGTAGCTGTTAGTTGGATTAAGAATAATTTTTAATGATTGCATTTGAATGAATACTTTGTAAGTTAGCTGTTAGCAATATTTTCAAATAACAACTAACAATATTTTTCGTTGACTGCATTCAATAATTTTATAAGTTCTCGTTCTCCTGAATAATTTTTAATAAGGTTGAATAATTTTGGATGGATATTTCGATCCAGAAGTTGTTTCTACTTCTCTTACATGATGCGTTTGAATGAATAATCAACCTTTCAATTCAATAAAACATTAAGGCTGGAATCAATTTTCCTATATCATTTTTTGATATTAAAAACAGATATTTCCATTAGATAGGTGTTAAATAATGAGTCTGAAATCATAAAATTAGTAAAAGTTAGGGACTGAAATTTTAAAGCAAAATCTTTGGAACTGAAATCTTAATCAAATAAAACTTAGGGACTGATTTCACCTTTTTGCCGCTTTTTAAGGTTAACACTTCGTATCGGAACATAAAAAAATTACATAAATCATGCAAGCGCACTCAACTCATCTGATCGATTCCATATTTAGACATGAAGTTTGAGATTTGAGAAATAATGGAAATGTAATTTGTGGACAGAAAAGTTGTCATTTGTTGTGAGAACCCGCCAACCCATATCGCATCTCAAAACCCAGGTATTGAGATGAAGGGTGGCGGGGTACATAAACACGGAGGAGCAGGCGCTGCGGGCGATGTGGGACTAATCCCAACCACAGAACCGCGGGGATATTCCGCCACACAGGGGGCCCACCGGGGTCAACACCCAGACCAGGAACGCGATGGGGAAAGCCACGCGGGCGGTCCCACACACACGGTCCTGCTGGCAAATTACTCTCAACACACCCCCGCAGCAGGACAACCGTACATCCTCTGATACCATGTGAGAACCCGCCAACCTATATCGCATCTCAAAACCCAGGTATTGAGATGAAGGGTGGCGGGGTACATAAACACGGAGGAGCAGGCGCTGCGGGCGATGTGGGACTAATCCCAACCACAGAACCGCGGGGATATTCCGCCACACAGGGGGCCCACCGGGGTCAACACCCAGACCAGGAACGCGATGGGGAAAGCCACGCGGGCGGTCCCACACACACGGTCCTGCTGGCAAATTACTCTCAACACTTGTGAAAACTTAAATTACTTAAAATCCATACGTATTCAATGTACGCCGAATATTTTTCGACGTTTTGAATCTCACAAAGAAATCGACATATTTTGGTTTCCCGTCTTCAATTTGATGTACCATGAATTCTACTCTTCCTGTCGTGCGCCAATTTATCACAAAACTTCAACTTCCACCATGCGTCGATTTCTTCAGGCATAATTTCAGCACGCGTTTTCTTTATGCATCTTGCCTCGTTAATATTACATTGAAAATATAACTATGTTATGCACAATGAAATTGATTACTAATACAACCGTTGTAATTTAATACATGATAATTACTTTCAATTTTTATGAGATACCTATATAAGAGTTTTGTCGAATCGTTTTCAAATCCATTTGTTCATACGTTCTCCCATTCTCATGCACTCTTCCAATTTTCTCTTGCGATTTTGCTTTCTTGGTGTTTGCTTCATCAAGTGGGTTTGCAGTCACACCACTTAGCCGCATAATTACCAAAATGCTCTCTCAGAAGCTATAAATGGGACCCAGAGCCCTCATTTAAAAGGACTTGGTCTCATATGCCTCAGAAAGTTCTTGAGACTTCCTTCAAAGATCTCCTAGAGTTTTCCTTTGGCATTTGAAGATCCTTTCGTAGATCTCCTTCGACCCTCGATGATCTATTTAGGAGTATAAAGATCCCTTTGAATATCTCATTCGGCATTCGAATATCTCCTTTGGAGTTTGAAAACTTCTTCGAAGATCTCTTTCGGAGTTTGAAGACTCATTCGGCACTCGAATATCTCACTATGAGTTTGAAGATCTCTTGAAAATTGCTCGAAGATTTTATTCGGCCATTTAAGATTACTTCAGAGTCGAAGATCTCCTTTGCTCCTCGAAGATCGCATCCAACTCTGTCCTTCGAGCCCAGAGCCCTGTTGCCGCATTTATCATTCCAAATTGCTTCCGAGCACGCTCCTCACACTCAACTCCAAGCGATCTCCGCGGATCAAAAGAATCATTGTAACGAGCGGTGGTCTATCACCATCGAGAGATAACGTTTGTTACCCTCCAGTGAACAACGATCTTGGTCGACACTTATCCAACCCCATAATATTTCACCACTTCCGAATTTTTCAAGTTAAAATTTGATAACAAATATAATCTAACTGAGGAGCTTTGAATCTTGGTTTTAACAAAACATTTTAATGCTTTGGATATTGATTTTACAGGTTTCATATGTGACTTACAAACAGACTGCTGTTGGATATATATATATATAAAGTTGTAGTGGGCCAGGCCCACGACACTTGTTATGTGACTCATAACTTGTTTACATATTACATAGAAGATATATATGATCTGCTATCATAATCATTCCTTTGCTTTGTCTTGGCCAGGTGGATAACTCCTTCGTCGTCTTCTTCTGGTGGAGCTTAGGTCAACAATCCCTCCCTTAAGCTGTGTCGGGTGTCATGCCGATTTCTGAGCGAAGCTTAGTAAATCGAACACGATGCAAAGGCTTAGTTAAAATATTGGCAAGCTGCATCTCGGTAGGGCAATATTCGACCTTTGTTCTTCCTTTCTCTACTTGATCTCGTATGAAATGATGGCGGAGATCAATGTGTTTGCTCTTCCTCTGGGTTATTGGGTTTTTGGCTAGGAATATTGCAGAGATATTGTCACAGAGAAGTGTTGTTGGGCTCGCTGTTTCGTTGTTGGTGATTTCACTAAGAATGCATTGAAACCACATGCATTCACAACTCGCGGCGCTGAGGGCGATGTACTCAGCTTCCGTGGTGGATAATGCGACAACTGGTTGCTTGCGAACAGTCCAAGCTATAGGCTTCGTGTCGAGGAAGAAGATGCATCCGCTGGTACTTTTGCGGTCATCTGGATTTGAGCCCCAATCGGAATCAGTATATCCAACTAATTCTGATTTGTTTTCTGGTTTATAGAGAATGCCATACTCACTTGTACCTTGCAGATAACGCAATATGTGATGTACTGCCTGTAGATGAGTTTTAGAAGGAGTATTCATATACCTGGAAACTTGGTTGATGGCATTGGCAATATCAGGTCTTGTGTTTGTGATGTACATTAGAGATCCAACTATAGATCTATAGGTAGTAACATCAATTCTGTCTTCTTTTTCATATTCTTTTCTCAGTGGATCAGTAACTGGCATGGGTGTTTTAGACGAATTGCAGTGATCAAACTGCGTTTTGCATAACAAGTCTTTAATAAATTTCTGTTGGGAGAGATGAATACCAGTAGGTGTTTGCTGCACTTGTATCCCAAGAAAGTACTTCATTTTACCAAGGTCTGTCATATCATAGGCATTTTGCATTTGATTTCTAAACTCATTGATCATGAGTTCAGAATTCCCTTTTATAAGTATATCATCGACATATAAGCCAATGATGATATGCTTCTCCCCTGCCCATTTATTGTAGAGTGAAGGTTCATTTGCATATCTTATTAGACCCTGGGTTTGAAAGTAAAGATCTATGTGCTCATTCCAAGCCTTGGGGGCTTGTTTGAGTCCATAAAGGGCTTTGTTCAAATGGTAGACCTTATTCTGATTGTGCCCTTGGAGAATGTAGCCAAGTGGCTGTTGCACGTATATTTCTTCTTTTATTTTTCCATTGAGGAAAGCAGCTTTCACGTCTAAATGGAATATTGGGAATGTATGTTGAGCAGCATAAGCAATGACGAACCTTATTGTATCCATGCGTGCAATAGGTGCAAACGTCTCATTAAAGTCTTCTCCAGGCTTCTGAGAATATCCTTTCACCACCAACCGAGCTTTGTATTTTGCTAGTTTACCAGTTTCTGTATACTTGATTTTATATAACCACTTGAGTCCAATTGGAGTCTTGTTGTCAGGAAAATCAACAAGTGTCCAAGTGTTGTTTCTTTGGATAGTGTCCTACTCTTCATTCATAGCCTTTATCCAGTTTGGATCTGTACTAGCTTCAACATAATTATCTGGAGTGGAGGCTAGGAAGGCAGTTTCAGAGGCTTGATAAATGTCCTGTAAACTGCGGGTTTTAATAGGAGCAGAAGAACTTGAAGGATAGTCTAATTGAGCTTGACTCTGAGGACTACCAGCCCGAGGAGTCACAACATGGGGAGAAACTGAGGAAGATGAGGAAAAACTAGAATGAGATTCATCAGAATCTGACTCCAGAGGGGTATTTCCGTCTGGCCAGCCAGGATGTTCATGGATGGGGTATGTAGTATGCTTAACCGGCATCCTAGGCAAAGTATTTTCCGATTCCCAGTCCCAGGCAGCAGCTTCATCAAAGGTAACATTTCTGGATATGTGTAATGTTTTGGTAAGAGGGTTATAAAGTCTATATCCTTTTGTAGTTTCGTTGTACCCAATGAAAATACACTTCTCTCCCCTTCTGTCTAATTTATCTCTTATTATAGCGGGTATGAGGGTGTAAGCTATACACCCAAATATCTTTAAGTGGGTAATATTGGGTTTCCTGTTCTTTAGTAGGAAGTATGGTGTGTTATACTGGAGTGTTTTGGAGGATACTCTATTGAGTAGATACACTGTTGTATGGGTTGCCTCTCCCAAATATTCTTTTGGTAAATGCTTTGCATGTAATAAACATCTTACCATGTTCAGTATTGTCTGGTTTCTTCGCTCTGCAATTCTATTCTGTTGTGGCGAGTATGGTGCAGTAAGTTCATGAGTAATTCCAGCCCTTCACAAAATTGAGTAAATGATAAGGAGGTAAACTCTCCCCCCTCACTGTTCTTAACCTTTTGATTTTTAGATTCAGTTGCATTTCAATCTCCTTTTCAAAGGTCTCAAACTTACTTTGGGCTTCAGATTTGAGCTTTAAGTGATAGATCCACATGTAACTACTGTAGTCGTCGACTATGAGAAGAAAATACAACTTTCCTCCAAGAGATTGAGTAGGTGCATGTCCCCACAGATCAACATGGAGTAATTCTAATGGCATGGAAGTTCTTGAGCTGGCAATTTTGGGAAATGGTTGTGTGTGAAGTTTGCCATAAGTGCTATCCTCACATACAGTCTTGGTTTTGTTTGTGAATATTGGTAACCCCAGAACTTTATTTTTACTTTGCATTATCTTTAGGGCTTGCCAATAAGGGTGTCCAAATCGATGATGCCACAGTTGTATAGGTGAATTGCTGTTTTTATGATGGCACAGTAAGGCTTCCTGCTGGATGGTTGACATGGAGAGTGAGTATAATCTATTGACAGTCATCTGTGCTAAGAGGACATTGGCACCTGAGGCTTCATGTTGTATGTGTGCTCCCAGTTTGTCAAAGGTTAGCTTGTAACCTTTTAGGACTAACTGTCCAATGCTTAGCAAGTTCTGTTTTAGCGTGGGAACATTGCACACATCAGCTATTTGCACACTCTGTCCTGAGGCAATGGGCACTGTAGTGACTCCTTTCCCTTCTATCACAGCTGTACTACCATTCCCTAGTAGGAGCTGTGCTTTTCTTGTTTCATCCAAGTAAGTGAATATCACTTTGTCTTTGGACATGTGGTAGGAGCAGCCACTGTCAAGGAACCATGTGTTCTCAGGTGATACATTTGTAGCTGTTGCTGAATAGAACATGTCTTCAATGTTCTGGGTTTCTAATTCAGCAACTTTGGCAAGTTCCTTACCCTTATTCCAGCAATGGGTGTTTGAATGGTTTGGATTCTTGCAGGTTTTACAGCGGAAGAAGCAATCCTTTGGCAGATGGTTTGTTTTCTTACATATGTAACAGTATTTCCCTGTTCCTGAATCACTTGTCTCAGTTTGAACCAGTTTGGTTTTGCCTCTCCATGCTGCTCCTTTAGTATTACTGAATTTAGGTGTATTACCAGGTTTTGGATGTGAACTACCATGTTTCTTGTCTTTAGATATATACATCTTGGCTTGCAGCACTTGGTCTATGGTTGGATTGGCATAGTTCATCCTTTCTTCATGTGTCTTTAAAGACCCCATGAGAGCTGTAAGAGAAAGAGTATTTAAATTCTTCGATTCTTCAATTGCAGTTACAATTGGATAGAAGGATGGGGGTAAACTCCGCAATAATTTGGGTACTATCTTTTTATCCTCAAAAGTATCACCATAACATCGAATTTGATTGATCACATAAACTGTCCTGGACAGAAGTTCTTCTACTTTCTCACCATCCTTCATCTTCAAGTTCTCAAAATCCCTCCATGCGTTTTGCAGTTTTATAGAGATAACTTTTTCATCACCCTTGTATTCTTCTTGTAGTTTGTCCCATGCTGCCTTAGATGTTTGTGCACCCATAATACGAGGAAAAATGCTCTCGGAGACACCTTGATACATCATACACAGTGCACGAGCATCTTTCTGTAGACTTTCATCTGAGACTTTCAGTTCTTTACCTATTTCAAGAGTGGTACTTACTAGAGATTGAGTAGAAGGACCGGCAGTGATAATATCCCATAAGCCTTGAGAAATAAACACCGCTTTCATGTGTATGCTCCATAAATCGTATTTTTCACCATTGAAAATTGGAATTGAAGTTTGAGAAACAAAAAACGTGCTAGAACTCATGCTCCGATGATGTTGAGTACTAAAAGTAAGGCTTCACTTGGCTCTGATACCAAATGATAACAAATATAATCTAACTGAGGAGCTTTGAATCTTGGTTTTAACAAAACGTTTTAATGCTTTGGATATTGATTTTACAGGTTTCATATGTGACTTACAAAGAGGCTGCTGTTGGATATATATATAAAGCTGTAGTGGGCCAGACCCACGACACTTATTATGTGACTCATAACTTGTTTACATATTATATAGAAGATATATATAATCTGCTATCATAATCATTCCTTTGCTTTGTCTTGGCCAGGTGGATAACTCCTTCGTCGTCTTCTTCTGGTGGAGCTTAGGTCAACAAAATTCTCCCTGCCAGCTGATAACTTCCCAAAAAGAAGTTATCTAGTGCTTTATTTTGATTTAATATTCATCGTATTGGGAAACAAATGAATTAAATAAGTAAAAATATGAGTAAATTCATATTTATTTTATTTGTGGTTAATATGTCTAATTTTTCTTTGTTTTCTTGCTAGAAATGTCGAAGAAATCGATCCGGAGAAGCAAAGTTGGAATTGTTTTTGGCCTGTGCAAGTTGTTGCAACAACCTGAAAAAGTTGTTGCAACAACTTTTGGACGGATTTTGAATTTAAAATTCGAATTTTACGCCAAAATGAAAATTGAAAATAGGCAACTTTTGGTAAAGGGCTGCACGTTTTTAAGAGTATAATCTCATATCATATGGAGGGAAGGAGGAATTATTAGAGAGGAGAATCTTAGAGCATCATCTTGGATATGGCATTGGAGAAGAAGAACTAGGGCAAAATCGGATCTTGGAGAAGGACTGCTTGGGGCCGACTTGGAGAGCAATTTCCTGCACTATTTTGAATCCTTTCCATCATGCGTTGTAAGATCTTTCTTATTTTGTGTTGTTCTTCCGCGGTTATGAACTAAATTCTCTTGGTCTTGTATAAGGAGAGTACTTTGTGTGTATTTATGGTGTATGTCTCTTGTTGTTGAGATTTATTTGATAATTTGTCCTCTTGTGAACTTTTGAATTTATTTATGAGATTTTTGGCTTTGATCTTCATCTTATGTTGCGTTGCGAGAATCGAGAGATGAGTGACGTAATATAAGGTTGAAAGTTATTTTATTGCACCGCAAGAATCGAGAGACGAGTGGTGTAAAACGTTTAACCAAAGATCTCCACTTTTGCGTTGTACTTCGAGATTCGAGAGAGGAGAAGTGCAACCGGTCACTAGTTCACCGTAGTTTAGAGGTGAGGAAGAGATTCCCTCTTTTTGCTAGCGATCCGATTTTTATGTTAAGCAATATTCTTCATTCTTCCTAAGTTAGAGATAACTAGGAGAATTTAGAACGTTGGGATTTCTGAGATTCGAGAGATGAGGATTTTTTCTATAAAAATCGTTGCATGATAATTCATTCAAACACTCTTAACTAATATTATTTCTACGCACCATATAGATGCACATAGAAAATCTGAATACAAGACTAATTACGCCAATTTATAAAAGTATTTTTCAAAGCTTTCAAGTAGTTTAATTAGTTTAAATCTTATTTAGAAATCATTACTAGCTTATAAAAATTATCTCTTTCGACTTATTTCACTTGGATTTAAAGAACGGGTAGAGCTAGTAATTACGAGCACTAGATTAATCACTTCCTCGTGGGAACGATTTTGATTCATCATTTTATTACTTGATCCGGCACGTGCACTTGCGTTATTTTATACATCTATTTCGGGCGTATCACCAGCTATTATTAGTCATCTCTGTGACTGTTTGCGCGTTTGACTCACTCTCAAGCTATGACAGTTCAATTCAACATATCTATAAGAGTCCCCGTGGACCAGCATCAAATGTCATGAAATGTAATTTTATAGGATTTAATTTTAAAATTAAGTGGGGTACAAACTATAATTATGCTGGCTTCCAAGAAAATTTTGATAATTATTCCTTCAATTAAATATTATATAAAAGTTTAAACTTTATGGGAAAATATCCCAATATCCATACAAATAAGCAAGAACAGAGCAAATCATTACATGAATCTATATTCGGAAAGACCAAATTTCATAATTAGGTGAAAGTTATGAAGGCCTTTGGCGTATCCCTCTCGCATGTCCACGTGTCCATGTCATCTTAGCTGGAGTAGAAGCTAAAACCTCCCTCCCCATTATATCTCGGAAATCGCCATTAACCAAGAAATCAGGATTTTCCTCCATCTCTCTGTTACTTGCTTTCCATATTCTGCTGAGTGTGACACGTGGAATGGATGGTGATGCCCCGAACGTTTGTAGCGGCCGAGGTCCCACATCGTCTAGCGCGTTCGTTGGTCCTGTGTGTATAAGTAGGGTGGCTAATGCTTCACATGATATCAGAGCAGAGGGGCACAACGTGGAATGGATGATGATGTCCGATCGAGCGTGTGTTGTTACTCGCTAAAAGTGGTGGTTTAGTCCGACGCCGCCTAGCATGCTCGTTGGTCCTGGATGTATAAACCGGGTGATCGCTCCTTCCCTAACCTCGTGATTTTGGGGAGTGACGTTACAATGCTTTACATGGTATCAGAGCAAGTGGCCGGACACGTGGCGAGGGGGTGCACCGCGTGGAATGAACGGTGATGTCTGACCGTGTGTTGTGACTCGCTAAAAGGGGTGCATGGTTTTGTCCTACGCCGCCTAGTGTGCTCGTTGAACCTGGATGTACAAGCGGGTGACCACTCCTCCCTAACCGCATGTTGAATATAAAAGCCGGAGGAGAGAGAGCTGCCCATCTCTCTCTCTGTCCCTCTTGGTTGAGATGGAGGAGGAACAATGGAATTCTTCATCGTCTTCTTCCTCTGTAGATGGCAACTGCGACCCTTCTCTCTCTGCAGAAACATCCTTCAGCGCTCAGAACAAAAGAAGAGACTTCACCACAGAGTTAAGGCTTGGCCGGAGCTTATCGCCATCTTCGTCGCTTCATCACACTCCGCCGTATTCAAGGTCTGATTATCCGAATCGATGATTCTTCTCTGTTTTGCCTCCAGGAAAAATTCGCGAGTTCTTCTGCATTTAAAATGAACAATTTATTTTAATTTGAATGCTTGAATTCGAACATAATATCATTTCTTTTTAATTCGATGCTTACGTTCTATGAAATTTTACTTTTTTTTTTCTGTATGAAATTACCAATTTCAACAGAAATTTTAAGCAGGTTTTAGTATTTGCCTTTTATATTCTCCTAATTGTAAAAAAAAAAATTCTGCGCTTCCCGCTTCGAGAGGAAGGAGCGGGTAACGCAGGAGCCCTACAAAGGGAAAATTTTTAGGTCAGGACTCCTGAAAGGTCAGGACAACCAATGAGGAGATAGAAATTGCATGGGTCCCGCGCAAAAGTGTATGACACAAGTCACAAGTGCGTGGGTCCCACCTCCATTGCAAGCTCCTCATTGATGAAGGATCATGAGCATCGTCAAGAGTCCTGACCTAAATATTCAAAGTGGGTAGCGCAGGAGCCCTACAAAGTTTTGTATATATTATATAGTTCATTGCCTTTTTATTCTTTTTTTTGCTTTGTTTTATTAGCAACTGCGGATCAAAAAAATAAACATTCAGGATTTTACTCGGTCTTACTTTACTGAACACTATCCGTACCTAATTATTAGGTACTAATTGAATATTTATGTTGAATATTTATGTTGTGAAATATCAATATTAAAGTCTTTGGAAGATTCAAAGTGCAAAAACTAAATATTTATCATGTAATGTACAAAAATCTTCTAATTAAATGATGCTTAGTGTCAAAGCCCCTAATCTCCATCCACACTCCAGGGAGTGGTAATTTAATTGAAAATAGTTATTTCAAAAATATTTTACCACATATTTCAAAATATAACGATCTATTTAATCTAACATTCATAACACTAATTTTATTTCTGTTTTTTTAATTCGTTAAATTCTTTTATTTATTTATTTATAAAAAGTTTAAATTATAATATTCATTTACCTAATTAATAACAATTGTCAAAATGAAATTATAGTTTTTTAATTATCACAATTAAACGAGATTTGAAAAAGAGAGAAGAAAGGGTGGATGAGTGTTGTCGCTTTTAGGGTATCTTCTCAGCCACACAACCCCCACCAAGCAAACAATAATTAGGTACGTGTATCCTTTCTTATTTTGGGAGCGGGGAAAATCAGGTGCGTTCGTTCTTAGATCCAACGGCAGTAAAAAATAAGTTAAATAAAATAAAATAAAATAAACAAAACACAATCGACGACCCATCCTTTCCCGGCATTGCGTACGGTATTGCAGGCCAAAAAATTCTCACCCAGATAATAATAATAATAATAATAATAATAATAATTTCTTAATATATGATTAGTATTGCGCAATAATGGGATGTGGGCCGGCCAACAGATTTAATTTTATTTGTTTTGCCTAAGCTAGTTGTAGAGGGCTGATTTGTGCGTTGGCTAATGGGCCCTTGACCAAGTGTTTGACTTTATGCCCGTGGATCAATAATGCGCACTTTCTGCCGGCCTAATAATATTCCCTAAAATTGATAGCAAAATACTAAAACTATATTATATATATATGAGTGAGAGGCAGGGGACTCCGCCCCTACCGCTTTAGCCGTAACAATACCTCAATTGTGATAGTTCATGTGGGCTTCCCGAGCCGAGCGCGACATTATCCCGGTCACGACATTGTCCCGATACGACGGTGCTCCCGCTGCTCGCAAACCTCCAAGTGTTATACTTCACTCGTTGCTCAATTTTGCGGTGTGCACGGGAGTGTTTGCGAGCGGCAGAGAAAACAAATTTTTTATTGTAGATAGAGAACTTTGTTTATGTGAGAGCAAATTTTTAACGCTGGGCCTCACCAAAGGAACTCCATCCATTTTTATGCTCAATTTTTTTTCTCAAATGAGTTCATAATTGTTGTCGTGTCAAACATATATTTAAGACAGTGACATTTTTATTCAAACTCAAACATCTTGACATAATATTAATGTGTTGCTTAATTAATCAAAATAATAATAAAAATCAAAATTTACATGAATTGCTGAAAATTGATTATCATAAATTTCAGCCGGGAAATAAATCTCTGCTAAATTAGTATCATAGATGGAATTGATTAATATTTAAGCAGATTGATTAAGCAAATTAATTGAACCAACTAAGTATATGTTATTAATTTTATGATAAAATATAGGGATAATGAATGTGATTGGGCTCCAATAATCAAACCAGGCCTCAGAAGCTTCTTTGTGAAGGTTTACATGGAGGGAGTTCCGATCGGGAGGAAGCTGGATTTACTCATCCATGACAGCTACCAAAGTCTCATTAAAGCCCTTCAATTCATGTTCACAGCCACAATCATCTGTAAGATTAATAAAGCTTCGTTTGGAGGGACTTATTTTCACCGGTCAAGCGATTACGATCGCATGAACCGGATCTTAATTAAGCTCCGATTCATGTGATCCTAAACGCTAGCTTGACCGGTGATGAAAATAAGTCCCCCCGAACAGAGCCTAAATAATCATTAGTTAACATGGGGGTTAACTGGCCTCCTCCGTTTGGCATAGTGGTGGGGGTCATGAACATGGAGTTAAATTGTCATTAGTTAACGCCCACCTAAAAAACTTCATCCACTTTTATGGCTCTGTTTGGAGGGTCTTATTTTCACCGGTCAAGCGATTACAACCGCATGAACCGGACCATAATTAAGACTCGGTTCATGCGGTCGTAACCGCTTGACCGGTTGAAATAAGTCCCCCCAAATGAAGCCTATGTTGAAACGAATGATGTTTGTTATGTGGTCTTTAAAGAACGATGGTTTAACCCATGTGTTTACAACCGCACCATGTGTCAAAGGGAGACTAAAATTTTGTGAATGAATATATATTGTTTTATATATAAATAAGTGTTTAATTAATTATGAAGGGGAGTGCATGTCTGGCAGGTCCTGATGATGCCACCCAGCAGCCTTCAACCAAAGCTTATGTGCTCACTTATGAGGATAAGGAAGGAGATTGGATGATGGTTGGAGATGTCTCTTGGGAGTATATATATATACATATATTTATTAATTTATATATGCTTAATTCTTCATAATTCTAATTATAAATACATTAACATCCCAATTAATTACTCTTTAATACCCTCCCCTTACATATTTCTCTTATATAGTTTTTTTGTTTGCCTGCAGATTTTTCTTAACCACTGTCAGAAAGCTCAAGATAACAAGGGTTGATAAATGCTAGAGATCATACCTATTATATTTCTCTCTATGTATATAAACACACGGTTAATTACAGGGACCTCCCTGGAAGTTTGCATAATTACAGGTTGCACCCCTCGATCTTTTAAACTTATATATACCTTTTCTCTAACTTTCGGCAGTTTACAAAAACGTCCTTTCATTAAAAATTTGAATGGAAATTGTTAAAATCAGCAAAATTATTTAATGATATTTCAATGATTCTAGATGTAACGCAGTCTTTTCAATGTAAAGTTATTATTAGAATATCGTAAAAATATTTGACATATTTGATCACTGTTCATACATCTTTCTAAATGAAAAGTCATATCTTTATTATTTTTAATAGAAGGGACATTTTTGTAAATTAGATAAACTTACGGAGATAAACATAATTTCGAAAAATAGAGGGGTGCGACTTATAATTATGCAAATTCCTACGGAGGTCCGACCACGGCCAGTAATTAACCCTATATATATGGGGAAGGAGCGACAGAGAAATTTATATAGAAATAGTTTGCAAGGTTGTTAAATGCTATGAATGTACAAAATATATAGAGAAATAGTTTACAAGCTTGTTAATTCTGTGTATTTTTTACGGTAAAAATATGTGATAGTGTGTGATATATAGACAAGAATATAAATATTTTTTATGTACTGGAAAAGCACTGTCTGAAAAAAAATATGATGAATGGGATGACTTTTAACGATTTTATTTTATTATGGTGATTGTAATTACATGTTATTACATAGCAAGCTTGTAATTACATGTTATTTGGTTTCTTGAAATTCAAAAGGGTGTAATTATTTGATAATAAGTGTAGTAAAATTAGATACTTATAAATGATGCAAAATTATAAAATGAGAGCCTTGCAAACTCATACACCACATTGTTAGCACACCGGCAAATACAAGCGATCAAAGGCGCATGAATCAAATCTACGGAGTTCATTAAATTTGTGTATCCCTGATGAAATTTTTTAGAGCTTGCAATTTAACTCATTTTAGTATTGAGAAGATAACCCTACACTCACTTGGATGATCTCGATTCCGAACTCTACTCCCTTCTCTCAACTCGAACGATTAATTGTGTATAGGTTGTAAATACAAAAATTTCCCCTTAATTTGTAGGTTAGGAACCCATTGATAGCTTTAGGATAGCTCTAGTGAGTTTGGACAAAAATGCAACCATTATAGAATTAATGTATGTTTGGCAGGACAATGATTTTGACCACCACCAAGAAAAGAAAACTAGTTTTGAACATAAAAGTGGAGGATTGATGTTCTTAATTAGGTGATCGGGTCAGATGTTCACGAATGTTAGTTCATAAAAACCGCGTTCACGACCTCCGCAGCTGTGCCAAACGGTGCCTTTGATGTTAAATCAATTGATATAGGAAGCAAAAGATCTGTAAGCAGCTTTAATTCTTTGTTCAAATGACAATCTTCCTCTAAACATGCACATATAAAACAATAATTTAGTATGTCAAGACCTTTTAGTTTCTATTACTTTTATAAACTGAGATTTCAGGATGTTTACAAATTCAACAAACTATTTTTGTATCTTATGTATCACTGTTGTAGGAAGCTTAGACGTGCAAATAAAGCTCGGCAAGCCCAATCTTTATAGCTCCACACGCTCATGCTCTTGTCGCAAAGGACATTTCAGGCGCCAGGGTCTGTTTGATCTAGCCAGACATTGGCCTGGTTTGGCCAGGTCAAGGTCAAATTAGACTTTTTTCAAAAAATATTTAGGTTTTAGTGTTCAACTTGGTGTGTGGGAACTTGGTGTGTGCTCCAATTTTCTTTTTAACTTCAATTGTTTGATCAATGCTGAAATACTCACTACAATATTTTTGATATTTAGCAGCACCAACTTGACGACATTTATAAAAATGTTGTCTAAAGCTTGATAAAGAATAGTTTATAAGTGTTGCAATAAGTTAGGATCTTTAGGAAACTCTTCTTGTGCAACATTCAAAAAATAGTCTCTAATCTCTTATAGAGAACAATTTTGAAATGTTGCGGTTGACGGTTTACTTTAGACAACAGTTAAGACATGTTGCATTTTTAAAAAATAATTCGCAACATGTTAAAAGTGTTGCCTAACTCTTTTCAACTAAACAAAAATTTAATTCGCACATCTAAACTATTACTTAAAAATTAAATATATAAATTCAAGACAAACCCTCCCACACTTTCCCATCAACACTTTCCTGATACCCTTGCTCTTTCTCCGGTGCACGACTTCCTCGCCATTCCTCCCAGCGCGACATCATCGCCATTCCTCCCAGGGCATTTCGCGATCAGCAGAGGTCTCGATTCTCCTTTTCGATTCGCTGCAGAGGGCGTGATTCTCCCTTTGTCCATCTCGATTTGCCATAGTCATGCGCCTCTTCCACGATCCGTTCGTTCATCTCCATCATTGGCGCCTTCCTCAACATCTCCTTCTGTCAGGTGACTCCAATCGGTCATGCAACCTCTTCCACCAGTCTCGACGAATAATCCCATATTTCGTTCATCGCCATCGATGAGGAATCAATCACTGTCGTTTCCAAGCTTGCTAGCTGCCATCTGCCGGTATCAATCTGGTGAGTTTCTATTCACATTAATTTATCCTCTTTTATAGGAAGATAAGAATGTCTGTTAGCCAACTCAACCTCATATAATTAAGCTCGAGTTCAAACTCAAAACACTACATGCTCCATTATACACATTTAAAACATAATCATATTTTTGACAAATATCTTTCATTCTTAACAATATTCGATCATACGTTTCTTAAGATCTATAAATTATGTTGCAAATCTATCACCTGATCAATTTGTAAGGTTACTGTTTGTTTAGAAAATGTGATTTAAGGGCGTGTAAGTGTGTATGTATTTGTTGGCGTGTCTTTGCATTTGTATGTGTATTTATCAAGGTTGTCAGCATCGAGATCCTAGATGAGATCGTTTTGAGATAGGATCAGATCAGATAGTAATGTCGGATCGAGGATCGCTTTACAAAATCAGGATCGATTTACAAAATCTAGATCGTAGGATCATAAGATCCTATGATCCGGATCGCGATCCTAACAACCTTGGTATTTATGTATATTTATGTGTATTACTTTATTTATTCCCTTAATAGGGACTCTATTTGATCGTGATTATTGTGTCATATTATTTATAATTTCAATTGTTGCATGTTAGTCACCGGATTCGTGTCTAACTCATTCAATTATTCGATCAAGGAGGGGACATATACTCTTGTTACTTCCGTCCCGCGTCAATAGTTCACGTAATCTTGTGGATGCTTATTTTTTATATGACATTGATTATCTCAATAGAATTGTCAACTCTTAGAAACAACCTTGTGGGATACTTGTTTGCTATGATCATCATATCTATTCAAATTTAGATTGCTAGGGTGGTTTCTAATTAAGCATGTTATTGTTCGACTCAATCTATGATAATTATATTTTGCTACATGAAGCTATCTGCCACACACTATTACTTGACGCTATCTGTCACACAGTACTATTATTTGAAGCTATCTGTCATGCACTATTACTTGAAGCTATCTGTCACACACTATTACTTGAAACTATATGTAGTAATTCATGTCATCCTATATATACTTATTTTTTGCATGACATTAATTATCTTAGTGGTGATGCCATCTTTTCAATACAAGCTAGTAGGACGCTTGCTTGATGTGATCACCATGTTAACTCAAATTTTGACTGTTAGGGTGGTTTCTGAGCGAACATTGTTCTATTTTTTGCTTTATTAGTCTGTTATAGCCTTAACTTGCTCCGCTTTCTCTAAGTTTTAAACACTGGAAAATTTAGCCATGGTATGAGGCATTTGACCGCCCAACCTCCCTATACTGGAATAAAAGATGTCTTCTATAGTGTCTATAAGGAAGGGATTGTTGCCCCTTTACCATGGTGTTGATAGGTTATTGTGCTCTTTACATTGATGCAATTATATATAAGGAAGGAGAAGTGCATTGCTCTCTATTGTTTAATGATTTACTTCCCTTAGTTTTGGAATTTATATTGGCAAACCAAAATGAGAGCATTCTATAATTGACTTAAAATATCTTAGTTTGTGTAATTTGCTCCCTCACCTACCATTATATTCAGGTCCACCTCTTATTGGCATCTTTCCCTATGCTGGACTAAAGTTCTATATATGTGAAGAACTCAAGTCACTTGTAACTGAGGACTGTAAGAAATCAATAGTTATTTGAACAGTCTCTGACATATCCATTAGATGTTGTTGGGAGACAAATGCAGGTGTGTTTTTGTTTGGATTGCTCAATATCCATAGCTAAGTTTTTCTGGCTCTCACTCTCTTGTGGATGAGAAATGCTACAATATCTACATTTTTGTATCCGTTTTCAGGTTCAGAGTTGTCAACAGTTATATCAAAACTAGTTGTATGGGAGGGATGGAGAAAGTGAAACTTGGAGGATCCGATTTTGTGTTGTACCAGAATACATTTGACTTATTGATTGATATAATGTTAATTCAAAATATTGTATTGTAGATTATCTTGTCTTTCTATTTTTGTTTTTTTATTTAGGCATTGTACGTAGTTGTTGCATGTGGCTATATTTTTTTCTTGACGTTGCATAAAATAAAAAATATATATCCTTCAAATTGCATTTTTGTTTTCACTGGTTGTAGTTTAGTTTTTAAAATGTCGCAACATTGGCTAATTTTTTTTAAAAAAAATATCGCAGCTTTTTTGCAACATTTTTAAAGTGTTTCATTTGTACCTTTTGACAATAGTTTTTAAATATAACGATATAAGACAACTTTTTAAAAATGTTTAAATAGGTCCACCAAAGGGCTATTATCTATTCTAAGGGTTTAGGAAACAATTCTTGTATAATGTTTGAAAGTCTTTAATTTCAAGGATAGCTAAACACCTAGAGGGGGGTGAATAGGTTTCTTAGTCTTTTATAACTATATTTTATTTTGGTGTGTTGGGATTGAGTTATATTTGCTTTCAAGACAAACCACAACAGCACACACAAGATTTATATTGGTTTCCCAGAATATGGGTACATCCACTGTCCCTCCCACCTTTCTAACAGTTTGTTAGACAAGACAACTTCTTCAATCTCGGCTCCAAAGAGCTTACAACACAGATCCCTCAGGATCTCTCAGTCTCCTTCAAGACCTACCTCAGGCATAAGACCCTACAACTCAGAGTAAAGATTTACTCCTACAGCTTAGTGATCCAAAGATCACCTACCTCAGACTTGAGCACAGGTCCTACACTCAGGCTAGGAGGATATCTCTATCACTCAGAGAGAATGATTCTCCTACAGCTAAGGCACAAAGGCCCTACCTTAGCTCCACAGAAAGATCCTACAACTCAGGCATAAAGACCCTACCACTCAAAGAGAATGACTCTCCGACCTCAGGCAAACAACCCTACCTAAGATCCACACAGGGATCCTACCTCAGATAAACAAATGATCATACCTCGGCCTTTATAAAATAGGCCTACACTTAGATATGTTAAGATCCTACAAAAGGAAGGTTGGTTGGTGTTTATGTTTCATTCCAGAGATAAATTTCTCTGAGTCTGCCTTTCTGGACTGAGAAATACTCAGCCCTAACTTTGACTCCATAGAGATAAATCTCTGAGCCTTCTTCTTCCAGAACTAAGGCAGCTTAATCCAATCTCCTTCACAGCAACAAGATGGTTGATCTTCAAGTTGACTTGACTTGTGCTAAGAAGTATGTTGCAGAGATCTGCTTCTTCCTGAACAAAGAGTGAATCTCAGTCCTATCTTCTTCTTCATAAATCCAGAAAGTATTCTTCAAGAATGAATGAATGATCAGCTAGGGCTGTGAAGATGCTGCAGTTATGGCTTGCCTTGCTACTTCTACTTACTCAGAGATTTTCTATGACCTTTCTATTAAAGGTGTTGATCACAACAGCTATCTTGCTGCATCCAGGGTTAGCCTTGGCCTCTTCTTCTTCCTCAGAGATTTCTTTGATCTTATTGTTGCAGGTGAAAATCGCAACAGCTATCTGCTTGAACTTTAGATCGGCGGGTTGAGCTTTAGCTTCAGACTCTACAATAATGACGAGTGGAGGAAGATGAAGTTCCGCCTCTTTTCAAAAAGATAAAACCCTCAAAGTTGATTTGCTTCCGCTGATCTCAATCCTTTTATCTTCTGCCGTCCAACGACTCTTTGACCCGTGGGCCCACCTGTAGTTGTTGGCTGTAACTTTACTTTAAAGAAAAAGTCATGCAGTAGGCCTGCGGTGGCATTTTTCGTGTACTGTAGACTTCCCACAACGAGTTTGAATTTTGTTGACTCTTGCTGACGTCAACATCTGTGGACTTAGCCAAATTCAGCTAGTTCATCCCAGGCGTTGAGTGCGTTGAGTGAATAGCCTTCACTCAGCCCAAAACCCTTAGTCAAATAAAATGTACTGTCAGGCGTTAAGTGCGTCGAGTGAACCTTCATCACTCAACGAATTTGGACTTAGCAAATATCTCTATACCATTATGTATTGAGTGCGTTGAGTGAACGACCTTCACTCAACGCTTTTGTCCTTGGATAAACTTTCTGCTAATAGGCATTGAGTGCGTTGAGTGAATCTTCATCACTCAATGAATTTGGACTTAGCCAATACTTCTTCACTGTTAGGCGTTGAGTGCGTGGAGTGAGCCTTCACCACTCAATGCTTCTAGACTTAGCCGCTTATCTGAATGCTGACCATCTTGTTGAGGCGTTGAGTGAACTGCCTTCACTTAACGCTTATGTACTTAGTCGATCTCCTTGATGAGCTTGCGTTGAGTGAGCTGTCCTTACTCAACACATCTAGACTTAGACAGATTTTTCTGTCTATATCTTCTTAAGCTTTGACTGATCATTGTCTTATCGACGCTTTCTTCTTTGGGCGTTGAGTGAGCTGTCCTCACTCAACGCTTTTGGACATTGTCAGAATTCTTGACAGATTCTTCAAATGCTTTGACTACTTGAGCTTGACTCAACGCTTCTTTCTTCATGCGTTGAGTGAGCTGTCTTCACTCAACGCTTCTGGACTTAGTCAGATTTTTTCCTTACCAATGCTGAAGCTTTGACAAATGAGCTTTACTCGATGCCTCTTGTTGTATGGTGTTGAGTGAACTGCCTGCAGTCAACGCTTGTGGACTTAGCCGCAAATCTGCTTTGTAAACTGTTGGGTTTTGACTGTCCATGCTTTACTCTGCGCTTTTTGGCATCTGGCGTTGAGTGAACATGCTTCACTCAATGCCTGTGGACTTAAATGAATTTCTGTTTTTTCACCATTCTTCCTTGACATTTGGCGTTGAGTAAACTGACTTCACTCAATGTCTGCGGACTTAGACAAATTTCCGTCTCTCCACCTTTCTTCCTTGTGACCACCTGTCACAATCACTTAGACAGTCTGTCTAAACTTATTCCAAGGAACATCTTACACATATTGAACTTGAACATACATTAAATATAATTATGCTCTTAGTATTGATTGTGATGTCTCTTCAAATCTATGGAACATTGAAGACAATATTCCGAACAATATTGCCTAAAACTATGAAAATTATTGTCTTAACCCTTTGGTAATCTGGGTATAGACAAACCCCTTTTGACAACATTTTTCAGTGTTTTGGCAACACTATGCAGTTTTAGACAACAATTTTCAAGTGTTGCTAAAAATCGAAAATATTGTAGTGACTCCCACAAATCAATAGAAATTACTATGGCAAATTCTATTGAATCGAGAAGACAATGTTATGATATTTAATACTCACTTTGATTTCTCATTTTACTTTTTGCATGTCATTTGATATTTTTTCTTTAGCCATTGAAGGTATTTAGAGAAGGTAATTGAAAGCTATTGAATTAGCAAGAGCAAGGAAAGGGGGCAGGAGAATTAGGGTTAGAGTGGGGATAAGAGAGGACATTAGAGAAAATTTAAAAGAGCTAAAAGTCAATGTGCGCTTTAGATTGGTCGTGATGTCACAAACATGGAGGAAAGAAACTTCATGTTTGTTAGGCGGGAGCTGAATTAATATTATTATATTTAAAATAAATAATGGAGAGAAAATAGACTATCTTTATGCTGAAGTTTTAAAATATGATATTGAAGAGTTTAATACACATGCATTTTAACAAGCTCGTGATACAAGGTTCTGATGCAAATTTCATGCAATGAACATCCCAAAGAAAACGAACATGCAACATATTCAATTCTAGCATACAATTTTCAGCCTAGCTAGCAGCTGCTCATGAATCAAGAGAAAGTGACTGATAAAAACTATTACATAATAAACAATATTCGACAGTAAAGGAAAAAACAACAAAGAACTTGACACAACGCAAAATAAGATGAATCTCCAAGAGCAGGGATTTGACGTGGATCGGACTCAGGTGGCGGACGACATAGTCACGGACGCTAAAACAAATTCCAAAATAAATAAGAAAAAACTTCAGAACATTGATAACAACAAGAAAGCAAAATACATAACTAGCCAGAGATCAGAAATATATGCGTACAAATTTTCATGAAAATGAAGCTAGCAAAACAAGCAAGTAAATGAGTTCATGCAACCATTATTATTAGTTTACTCCATAATGTAGCATATATTCATTCACTTAATGACATAAACTTTAACAAATGACAGATGTAGGTGTCTTTATTTGATTCACAAGATTCATAATTCATACAGATTCAAGATCAGATTTAGGACTTGTTAATGATTCAGAAATTATGTTTGTGGTCTCTAAGGGGAGGCTCTTGCGAACCCTCACCCTTGAGCCAGGGAGTTCATGCAAGCTATGATCGGTCTTTTGCTCCCGTTAAGAATTCAAGAGAAAACCCAAGCCAAGGAGTTGCGCCAATTAAACACTACCTTTTAAAGTTTGCTTATGATGTTAATGAATAAAATAATCCATAGTTTAGTGATTCCTAATGTATTAAGATACGCTATTAATTTGATGATTCAGGTATTTAAATTTAAAATTCATAAACATAGGAAAATGTGCATCAATTGCTAAGATCAATGTTTGCAAGTGAGAAATTTCTCTGTTTGCGTTAAGTAAGACATAATCCGACGATCGCGACAAAGTGGCACAAGCAAATTTTAAAACCGTATTTTAAACTTGTTCAAGAAGAACATAATTCATATTTGACATAATGGAATCCATACACTAGCACATATATTTCTTTATATCGCATAACTTAATAAAGAGAGGGTTTAGCAAAATTTACCTCCCTCAAAAATGAGGGGAGAGGGGACTACTATGAGGAATCAGAGAGTTGGCGGCGCTTTGGCTAGATAAACCCTAAATCAGAAAAGATCGTGAGTGATCCCTCCAATTAAATAAATGAGCGGTGCCAAAAATCACAAATACAAAGTGGTTCGTGGGAGTTGGGTTCGCGAGCGGGAGCGAGCGTGAAAATTCATCCTCCTCGCCGGGCTCCTGTCAGAAGGCAGAAATCTTCTTCCTCTCCCCACAGATGGCGGAAAATCGGAAATCCCCTTCCTCTCCTCACCGGGCTCCCGTGAGATGGCGTAAATCTCTTTCGCTCTCGACCTTCTAGCTCTCGCAAATATCTCAGGGCTTGCCGGCGCCGATCTTGTGCATATCCAAGTAGGGCTTTCTCGACCTCCTTCTTCGGCGACTCGGGAAGCTTGACCTTCGATGGTGGCTTCTTCTACCTCGGACTCAATAGCAGTGCCATTTGCACAAGATTTCTGAGTTCTTTATTTCATCGATTTGCGTAGGGCTCAAATGCACCTCCTTGGCCTTGACAGGTTTGATTTTTGAGTTCTCTATTTCTTATAATTTTTGAGTTCTTCTACCTCGGATCTTCATTTTGAAATGATTTGTAGGGCTATAAGGTTTGAAGCTGTCAGGTTCGTCACTCGCCCCTCTAATACTCAGCTATTTTGGTGCTTTCTACTATGCATTTTTCGGTGCTTTCTAATCCTACTGGGAGTTGCTTCTATGAAGTTTGAAATTAAATTTGCTTTTATATGTTGTATGCAGGATTGCTTCTACATATTGTATTAGTTATAGAGATAAAATATAATTTCTAGAATTAAAACATAAAATTTTCCCCAAGCCTTCCTTGCAAATTTTGAATGCAGAACATAAGATTTTAAGACTTATTAGGGTATGCTTGTTTTGAATAGTTCTTTAATAAATTTTTCTTCTTCTTAGGATTGCTCAATTTCTTAGGACAGATTATGAGGCAATATTCTAGCGAACATCTTCTTATTCAAATGTATTTTCCTCTTCTAAATTGTTGTATTTTTAAGTACAAGTGATTACTAGTGAATTTACTTTCTCTATTGTAGTGAATCATGTTGTAGTTTTGTAGATTGCATCTCCTAAGTCATATTTTCAATTAAATTTTTTTTTTTACAATTTGTAAGTCCGCCCAGATTGGAAAAAATCCTGCGTCTGCCACTGGTCGGCTATATAGATCTTTTGTCGGCATTATGTCTTATCTTTAGTCATATTCTCACTAATGCCTAGTAGCGGGCAAAAAGTACGGGCCCGAAAGCCCGCCTGGCCTGGGCCTGGAAAAAGCCCGGCTAGGCCCGACTCGGAATAAGCCCGGCCCGGGCCAAGGCTGAGCTTGGGGCCCGGAAAAAGCCCGGCTAGCCTGAGCCCGGCACCGGGCTAAGCCAGAACCTGGCGGGATTAAAATCTTGCCTAATCATAGGCGGGATTAAATCCCGCCTGTGAATCTATGATTAGGCGGGATTTAATCCCGATAAAATCCCTCCAATTTAAGCGAGATTAAATCCAGTCTTCTGTATTCAGGCCGGCCCGGCCCGATCGGAAGAGCCTAATCGGGTCCCCTCTTTGGGAGGGAGCCTGAGCCCGGCCCGGCCCGGCTGAAAAAAAACCCGGGGCTGATCGGGCCGGACTATCAGACTTTTGAACACGACTACTAATGCCTAAGTACATCATGTCTTTCCTTATAGTTTCATTACAAGTGTTTATTGATGTATCCCTCCCTTGTTTAACATGTTCCTCTAACCGATGGTCTCCTGTACCTCCAAACTATCTAATCATAATCTCCAATAAAATTTTGTACGACATTTTTCGAAATTACTAAATCCCAATATTCGATTGACTTTATATGCAAGTTGAATTTCTCTCCCAGAAATATGTCGGCAGAGCCTCGTGCGGCGTGGCCATCCATACCTGCGCCACTTGGCAGTGCTTTTGTTGTGCACCGGGCAGAAATTATATATTCTTTGAAGTACGGCTCCCAGGGGATGCCAATGTGTCATTATTTATAGCGCCAGCGATGCCTTTATATTATTATTAATTAATGTGTGCGCTGGATGCATTTCTCCCAATCTAAATGCCTGAAATTATTTTATTAAAAATTTCTCGAAAATTCAGAAATTCTCAAATTTGTTGAGCAGAGACAAATTCTTCTGAAATCATTATTTATATAGATTTTGTAGTTCAGTGAAGGGACGCATACGTTTTTGTGCCTTCTTATTAATTCAACTCTCTTATGTCTTACACCCTGTTTAGGAATTAAGGCGGCCGTCTGAAAGACGATAGTTATGAATCACCTAATGAACTCGTCTATTTTTATGTTCAAAATTAATTTTCCGTTCTTGGTGGTGGTGGTCTTAACTCTTAACCATTATATTGTCCAAACGATTCGAAAATGCGGCCCGCCAAACAATTTAGATTTGCTCAACGGGACGGCGCCTTGGTATGTTTGCTTTGTTTATTGCTTTCACAGGGAGTTTTCTTACAAACACTTCTCTCTGCCGTGTGTTCTGGTTCTTCAACTAATAAATTGTAGCTATTATATAAATTAATTATTATTACTTTAAATAAAGAAAAATGTAGTTATTATATTTATTAACTTTATATGCTAAAGGCAGCTCACAATCTGCTTTATAAGAAGCAGTGTTATTCTTCTACCTCTTCTTAAGGTCTCCCCTGCTTCATCCTCAGCTACACATCCCCTCCCTCTCTTTTCCTCTCTCTCACTCTCTCACTCTGCGAGCTCGAGCTCGATCTGCTTCTACAACAACAACAATGGCCGGGTCTGCGGACTTTATCGATATCATTATTGCCATCCTCCTTCCTCCTTTGGGGGTTTTCCTGAAATTTGGCTGCCATGTAATTTCCCTTCTCTCTCTGATTCAGCTGTTTAATTTGGCTCTGTGACATAATTCAACTTAATTTCTTCTTCTGTAACAGTCGGAATTCTGGATCTGCCTTCTGTTGACATTATTGGGGTATTTGCCTGGCATCATTTACGCAATTTATATAATAACCAAGTAATCCCGGTGAGCATTCACTGATCTCCAGGTAATTTAAATTTCTCCAAAGATCAAGTAAAACAAAAAAATTAGTGAAGTCTTGTTAATTATAGGGCGCTGTTATTAGCACCGTAATTTAGGCTAGCCGCACTACAGTTTCTCCTAATTTTTCGCGTCTTTTAGAAATACGCTGTGTACATGCATTTTTAGAAAAAGTACTCAACACACGAGATCTACAACTTTCGTGTTGAGCACTTTTCCTAAAAATGCATGTACAAGACGTATTTCCAAAGTACGTCTTGTACATGCATTTTTAGAAAAAGTGTTCAATACGAAAGTTGTAGATCTCGTCGAGATTTACAACTTTCATGTTGAACATTTTTCCTAAAAATGCATGTACACAGCGTATTTTCAAAAGGCGCGAAAAATTAGAAGAATGTGCGGTACGACAAGCCAAAACTGCGGTGCTAATAACAGCGCCCTAATTATATGGAACACGAACGGAAGGATCTGAAGCTGGGTTTTTCTTAAACTTCTTCTTTATTTTGTGCCCGCAGGAATTAAGAGAGAATTAAAGAGGGCTAAATGGAGTTCAGGCGCTAGCTAGTCTCATCAAATTGGATTCTTGACCTATTTCTTTCGTTTCTTTGCTGTGTATTTTGCCTACTTTATCTGTTTCTACATTATGCAGGGGTTTAATTTTTGTGTGTAATTAATTGCGGATATGCAGTTGTTAAGTTTTCACGCTTTGTGTTCTTGATACTTTTTAATTAACCAACATTTTCCTCTATAAACTCATGTATATATTTGAAATTGGGTTTTCACGCTTTGTATGGGCTGAATGGGGCTGCTGGCCCTCCATGACGGGGGTGTCATTGAAAGGATTGCTGTGGATTTTGTTCAAGGCACATTCTTTACAAGTGCCCTGGCTTTTCTCTGAGAATAGTTATATTGTTAAGCCCTAATCTCGCAGGCCAGCAAAGCAGAGAGACAAAAAAAGTATGATGCAGAGACAACCTGTGAAGTCAAATGAAAGAATTAGCCACCACAAAGAACCTGTTAGGGATAAAGCCAAGTGAATCAAGCGGTGTACAAGAAGTAAAAGTAGAATTGACTTGTGCTATAGTTATCCAAGCACAAAGTTATGTTATGCCTGTGTATAAATTGAGGCCTATGGCCCATTTGTAAAATAAGTAAAAAAATATTTGTGAAAAGTAAATAAAAGAAGGGTTCTTTTCAGCATATATATGTATCATTGTTTGCTTTGCATTAACGTTGATACCAAAGGCAGTTTCTAGGGCACTTATTTAGGTGATAGCCTTCTCATCATATGGTTGCTGCCAGCTCTTCATCTACCTCATCAACCTTCCAATTCACACAAAATGGAGTACATATCTTTGATGGTGAGACATATAACCAAAGTCATACAAATGAAAACATTGTTTTTTATTTCGGCGCCTTTGGAATATCGTTACAGACCGGTTTACTACGCCTTAATAGATTTAGTCCACAACCACCAACAAAACAAGCTTTACAAACCAAGGTCATGAATGGCAAAGCTCCTCTTATAGACATACCCTCCAACATAGGAACCTGCAGAGGAAACTCCAGAGGCACTAACAGGGGTACCTGGAGAGGTAGTATATACGGGAAAGAGGAAGGACTGGAAGAGAAGGTAGAGGTGGAGAATATCAGCCTCATATGGAGCAATCTAATCGATTATGTTCTTTGTGTAAACACAAATCATGAATTTAAAGATTATTTTTTCAAGTGTAAAACCTGTCGAAATCCCAACCATTTTGAGAGGGATTGCTTGAGTAAACATAAACAACAAAATAATGTATCTCAAATTGATACCATGGAGATGGATCAACCTGGCAAAGTCTTTCATGCCTATCTTACAACATCAACTGACAAACAAGAGCTATGGATAGTAGATAGTGATTGTTCTAATCATAGGTGCAATAACAGAGATAGCTTTCTGGAATTATCTCAAAATAAGCAAGTTGAGGTATATATGAGAGATGTGAAAGCATTACAAATAGAAGGGAAAGGAATTGTAGAAGCTCTTAGTACAAAAGGCATACCCAAAGTAATTCACAATATTCTGTATGTGCAGGAACTAGCTCAAAACCTTTTGAGTGTAGGGCAACTTGTTGAAAATGGCTATAAAATAGTCTTTGATAACAAGTTTTGTCAAATCATGGATAAATCAACTCAACAAGTTTTGTCAACCATACTTATGGCTTCCAACAAGATCTTCCCCTTACTAATTGTAACGCCCCTAGTTTTTGTAGGTAGGAAAAGAGGGTACCGCGTGGCGTTAACAATACCGCGCAGCGGTAGCGTCAGGCGTCGAGATCATCGAGTAAGGCGGGTTGACTCGATGCATTGTCTACCGCGCGGCGGTAGGTTGTTATCGCGTGGTGTTAGCCAATTAATTGGCCGAGCTCTCGAGAAGTTATCGCCCAGCGGTAGGGATACCGCAGACGGTAGCTTGGGCAATTAATTTGGCTAAGCTCCCGGGTTTCTACCGCGCGCCGGTAGTAGTTGTCGAGCGGCGGTAGCAGAAGCAATCGTGTCGTAATCGTCGCTAGCTACCGCGTGGCGGTAGTGTCCTATCGCGCGGCGATAGCAAAACTGAACGTCGTGGCCACGTGTCGACATGTGGTTGGAGGGCCTAGGCAGTGGCACGCGAAATGAAGCATCGATTATCGGTACCGCGCGGCGGTAGCTCGGTTTATAGTGTTGGTTTGGCCGTTTTCACTTCATTATTTTGGAGTTTGAGAAACTTGGGCTGAACGTTTCGAGGAGGAGAAGCAACGCCAGAGAGAGAGGTGATCTCGCCGCCGTTTGAGATTCGGAGCTCGGATTCGCGAGGCGAGTTCAGATCTACGGAGGCAAAATCGAAATGGTTGTTTTCATCCGGCTAGAATCTCTTCCATGGCGCCGAAACGGACTTCTAGGGTAACGATCCTCGTCCTTGTACATGTGAAGTTCTTCTTTTTGGCATTTGAGGGTAGACACTCCACGAACACGTGGAAGTGATTCTCCCGACGGGTGGATCCGTGTATCTCCGTTAGTTTTGCATTTAGATCCGGAATCGAAGTACGGAATAAACATACAGGGTGAAGCCCATCCGGACAGGTTGATCTGGATTGGTGATGTTTGTATGTTTTTTTTGTATGCCGGAGAAGACTCTGTGGTTATCGCGTAGATTTCAGAGTTACCGGTGTGCAGATGACTACAGTGAAAGTACTGGAGATAGTCTCTAGGAAAACACCTGAAAAGGGGAAGAAACGATAGTCTGTCCCCTACCGCGCGGCAGTTGTGCTACTGTCGGCGATAGCTCCCAGCGAGCTATGTGTGTTTGTGAAGCCTGTCTCTTGGAGACCTGTGGGTTATTCTGTGAGACCTGTCTTGTAAGACCTTGGGGTCATGAAGGCCCGTCTCTTGAAGATCTAAGGGCCAATTTGTGGAGCGTGAGCTTAATTTGCTCAGCTATGGTAGTCATGAGTGCTAGCCTAGGATCATAACGGGGTTATGAATCGTATGGGAAATGGGATGTTGACCTGCTTCAGGCTTGCGGGCCGGACGATTTGAGCACATAATATGGCTGAACTGTACCCAACCCTATCCCGATCGACCTGGAGTGATTCAAACTGTATATCACATGACTTGGTCGTAGCCATAGGGACGTTTTCTTTGGCTTTGGCCCTGTAAGGCTAAAAGCTCAAACGTTGCTGACCGTCGCAAAGAACGGAGGTGTGACCCTTGAGGTCCTATGTACCGAGAATGTGCCCTGAAAGCACGGGGCGCTGAACGGTCGTGCCAACGTCTATGACGAATGTTGCTTAATTTGTATGTTTTAATTGCCAATATTTGTATATGTTAATTCCTGCAGAGAAGGAACACCGCCACCCCGGATAAGGGATGAGATCGTTATAATTTGGTCAGCTAATGCTGACCGTTTCTATTATTTGTCACCGTTGCGATGGAATATTTCGTGCAGGTGCAGCCGAGCCAAGCGGGAAATAGCAGGATGGAGCACAGGTTGCTAAGCTGGCCCTTGAAGGCCAAAGCGAATTAGCCATTTACTTTATCGTTCATGTGTGGTCGGCATGCGTGCCGATGTATGCAAGACATTTTAGTTTGAGTTGAACATTGTAAGGCTTTAAGGCCAATATTGTTTGTGTATTTGGTTATTCATTCCTGTTTTATGTTAGTGGACATTCATATGATTTGGTTCTAATTATAATCCTTAAATTAACTTCCGCTAGAATGTTTTTTGTGTTAGGATACATAATATTGGATAATGGTTTCAATTAGTAACTCTTTTGACTGTCTTTAGTATATGACGTCAGGCCCCGATTGGACCTTCTACTATATGCTATGTGACGGATAAGGGTGTTACACTAATGCAATACAATACAACATTTACATGCAAGGAGAATCTCTCAGCAGAGTCCATATTATGGCATCATCGATATAGACACTTGAATTTAACGTGTTTTGAATCAATTAAGGACAAAAACAATTGTTCATGGAATACTGGTGATATACCAGACAATATCTAAATGTGAACATTGCATCTTTGGGAAACAACATCAATAACATTTTCTTAAAGACGCTACATGGGGAGCTTCCTCTCCACTTAAATTGGTGCATATGGATCTATGGGACCTACAACCACTCCATCTTTATCAGGTAACCACTATTTCTTTCCTCTAGTAGATGATAACTCACAGATGTAGTGGGTATACTTTTTAATACATAAATTAGAGGCTTATCATTGTTGGATCTTAAGACGCCCTTAGAGAGGGGTTGGGGGGGGGGGGGGGTGAATAAGGGCAAACTATAAATTTTTCGAATTTACAAATTACTTAGCCTATTTTTTCTAGAATCAAGAAACATTAATCACAACCAAATATTTATAACAAATCATTTAGAAATTTATGATAAAACAAAATACATGTTTATTTCATAAGTGATAAAAATTACAAATAAAAGATTTCAATAAATCTTGAAATCGAGGCTGTGATGAAAAAATAAAATCTCCTTTTTGAATTTACCAGCCCTTCTCCAAAGGACCGGCCGACTAAAGCCAATATCTCCCTAGATACAACAACTAGCCTCCCCTTAGATCTCACCAAGACCTAGTCACTGCACATACAACGACGATTTCCCCCTAAACCACACACAAGTCTAGTTGTCACTCACATGGTAGTGAATTCTCTACCGATTACAAAGTGAATGAAAAAGAAAATTGAGAAAAAAATCCCTCGGGTCTTGAGTGGTGAAGAGGCCGGAAAATCTTTGCGAAGATCGTCAAAGATGAGAAGCACGAACGGTCCCTTCTTTGCTCTTGAGGCTTCACGAACACTTAGGAGTTTTTCTGATTCCACAGAGTTATCTGGCTGGAGATGCACGAGATCAAGGCTTTTGGAGGTGTGTAACCTCAAATTCCCAAAGTTCTGTCAATTTATAATTTTTCCACTATAACGCAGTGGTAGCGCGATATCGCCTGCGATAACTCCAATGGCTGACACGTGTCCCACTCTGTAATAACCACGTCGAGATACTGGAGATCGTGTACGGTCGTGGGACTATCACGCCGCGGTAGCACGATATCGCTAGGCGGTATCTCCAATAATGCGCATCATGGTAACCATTCTGAATCGTGGCCTACGTTATGGCTGACGTCATCACGCTAACGCAGGGCGATAGTAACTGTCACCTGCGATAACTCAACTTTGTAAAAACTGATGTACGTCGCCCATCCAAAATTATCACAGTATTATACTTATTATATCTGCACACCACAAATACACTATGATCAAATACATTTCTGATTTGTTATTTTCAAATCAAAAAGTGCGGAACACATGCTCCAACAATCTTTTCATTTTGATAATAATAAATCTTTTCAGAAAGAAATCCGCTATGAGTTATAATAAGGTGTACAAAATATGATAAACAACATAAGTACTTGAAGTGCATGTTCTCTCCCTAAATGGATGACCTTGAATGTTTATTAAGTCCAAATGTAAATATTACTTCCCCTTAATATAAGCAACCCACCATTAACAATAGTGTTCTAATTCTTTCGATATTCCTCCCCTTTTGTTATTAACAAAAGATATGAATGTGGAAACGTGAGAGAAAAGTATATAAAAAATTTGAAAAGAAATTGAATGAGAAACATTAGAGGAAATATACTTGACATAAATAGACAATAAAAATGTGATTTTGGATGATATATAAAGTGAACAATGTGTATGATATAAAATATCAAGTAATCAGAAACATTGGTAGATTCATGCCAAAAATATTTAAAGAAAGGATGAAATGTGATATATAAATATGTAAATCATTTTCAGCCCAATTTTCATGAGAAAATTTTTTTATAATAGATAATGATGTATATAAGTTGTGCTTTGATAGATAAGAACAAATGATGTAATTAAAAACACAAGAAATTGTGAAATATAAACACATAACAATGACTATAAACAAGACAACTTGATGGTCATTTATGAATCTGTTGCACGTTAGAGAAAAAATGGTGAAAAATGTTTTAACAAGGTACTTTATGATTCTTTTCAAGGTGTTGAAACTCACAATGCTCATGAAGACTTATCAGGAGGGTTAGTAGTGCTTGATGGAGTATCCTGAGCATACTATTGGAAGAATAATTTTTTTATAGCATATTTTTGTTTTCTTTTTCTCCTTTTGTTATCATTCAGGACACTGAATCCACTTGTATAGCACAACATAGTAATATTTTTGTTAATGCTATGTCAAGTAAAAAAATTGTGTAAAATTCAATGATAAACAAGTTGTGGTATGTATATCAAATTTGTAATGCTAAACAAAAACACATTCATGTAGATGAAAAGTTGTCAAACACTTAAATTGTATCAAAATGTGTAAATGTGAAGTCATTATCAGGTATAAAATATTACTCATACTTAGAGACATGCAAAAACAATTTGAAACATTTACTGTACACATATCCATTATAAAAGAGAAGATATTCAAATCATGAAAGTTCATATACAATGTTATATGAAACTTGAAAAAATGAAAATCACATTGAAGCACTTCCGAAATGTATAAACCAACAAACAAGAGTTGATATCATATGTCTAAATTATGTGTAGTATACAACAAACAAGAGTTGATAGAGAAATTGCAATTTTGAAAAACCAAATCACTATCGCGAGCAACGGAGGTGATGCCGGTGGAAGCTTCGGATCTAAGGTATTCTTCATGATTTTTGTTAATTTTTTTTGTAAATCTTCATTTTAATTGCTATTTTGAAAGTTCTTTGGGATTAAAAAGTGTTTTTATGAAGAAAATTTTGTGATTTAAAGAGATTTGAAATGATTTTAAGAAAACTTAAAGGTTAGAGTTAAATTTGCATGGATCTAGTAGATGTACATCATATATTGAATTTTAAAGTTTGTTTTTGAGTGTATGAAGTCTTAAGATCTGAAATTTTTGACAAAAATTTTAGTATGGATATGCTTAACCGCTATCGCCCGGTGACAATCACCGTCGCTCGACGTTAGTAAAATTTTGTCTTTTAATTGATTTTTCAGATAATTGCAGGAATGGTCTTTAGTGCAAGAGCAAGAAAAAATTCTTCCAACAATCCTCATTCATCCTACTAATCCTTTCCAGGGATTGAAAAAGAGGCTATATGAATTTCAAAAATTGTGGAGTTTGACATTCCTCGAGACGCACATATCTACGATCTCCTAGCACAGGCATGTATAATGTCTATGATCATCCCATACACACTTTTGCAGGTGTTTCTTGAAATTTATTAGAGCTTTTGGGAATACTTTCCCACAGACGGCGCCAAACTTTTATGGGTCGCATGATTTTTCCTAGTCCCGAGAATCGGACTACCTTAGCTCGGAAATGGACTGGGCGAGCAATCAGTCAATGAAAAACATCAGCAAATGACAAAAGACATTTTTTGATGTGGAAAACCCGGAAAGGATGGAAAACCATGTGGTCGGGTCTGTGTCGGACCAAAATCCACTATTTTATTTGAGTTTACAAGAGTTGACAAATTTTCTCAGAGGGTGACATGTCACCTCCCCGTTACAGGTTCAGAATATGAAAACAACAAAAAATAAACTAAGTCCTTAGAGCTTGGGTGGGAGCGCTCCAGCAGGGTAAATTGCTAAGTCTGTGAAGCCTCGATAAAAGCGCTCCTGCTGAGTTGGAGTCTTGATGAGAGCGCTCTTGTGGAGAGGAATGTCACGTCCTTGACGTCTTGAGATGTCTTCGCACTAAAGAGGGAGCAAAGTAAATTTCGAGCGGAGGAACGATCCAAGTCACACGTCCATGCTAGAAAACATCAGAGCTCTCTCTAGCCTCTGAAGATTCGCCTTCAAATGAGAGTCTGCGAGCCCTTTTATAGTTTTCTAGAGGGGCTTAGTGGTTCAGGGCAAAATTTGTTATGGTGAATAACGTCGCTCCATTTCGGTCACATGGATCATCAATTTTAGTGAAATGATGAGGGCAACCCGGGCAAGGTGCCCGCGCTCGCCCTCTACACGCACAGACCTATGGGCACACATCGTGCCTACTCCGGTGTGTTGTGTTTGCGCTTGAGCCGGCCGTGCTTGCGTGCGTTCCTTGCACGATCGCTTGGTTCCCTTGGCCTAACTCGAAAATTCTTGAAGGGAACCCCATCAAAGCCATATGACGGAGGGGCAGAAAATGAGAAGGAAAAAACTCAATGAAAAAAGTGGATTCCACGACAATATCTACCTGACGGATGTCTTACACTGCCCTAAAAAGCCCTCGACGCCACTTTTAGAAAGAAATAAAAACAAAAATATTTTGCCCATTGCCTCGCCGATCACCCCCTTTCCGGCAATCTCTTGGTGTGCCTCAACTCCAAGCTCGCTTTCCTCAAATGTCCTTACCGCAGAGACAAGAGCCCTTTCCGGCGAAGACTTCGCCCGTCTCAGTCACATTGCCATGGAAGAACCTAAACCAGAAGTTTTCGACGATATAAAGAATTCCAAAAATTAACGAAGAGTCACCATAATTTTCAATTAAAATCTGTATGAAACATTTACAATTTACTAAATCGCAATAGCGATTATCCTGCGGGGTAGGGGAGGATCTATGTAGAGGCATACTCGGGCACATGCCCAGGAAAAAACGCTATATAAAGTATGTTAGGTGCATTATTAATATTTGAAAATTTAATTTTTAAATGTGTAGACACCAAAGTGACCCCCTAAACTCCCCCAAAATGGGGTGTGGCTCACGACTAGGGGTGCACAAAAAAACGGTCCTAACCGGTCCGGTTGGGACCGGACCGGGTAGGACCGGCTAGGAACCGGTCCCGGTTAGGACCGGTCCGGTCCCGGACCGGTCTCAGGTGTCCCAATGGGTCCCTCTTTTTTCATCAAAGACCGGTCCCGGACTGGGACCGGTAAAAGACCGGGACCGGTAAAAGACCGGGACCGGTCAAAAGACTCGTAAAAGACTGGTTATTTTAGTAATTTTAGTAAAAGACTGATCGTTTTTAGTCAATTTATTAAACGACCGGATAAAAGACATGTAAAAAAGATCGGTCCGGGACCGGTCCTTCGGTCCCAACCAGTCCTCCTCCAGAGGAGGAAAACCGGTCCCGGACCGGGACCGGTTTGGATGGAACCGGTCCGGGACCGGTCTTTTAAAAGACCGGTCCGGGACCGGTCTTTTAAAAGATCGGTCCGGGACCGGACCGACAGTCTTTTTGGACAGGCGTCATTTCAAACATTTGTGACCTAATTAGTTTATTTTTTAACCCGCCTTGACGCCTCCTACAGATGTGAGGTCGAAATTCCAAACCGAGTGACGGCTCTGTTATCCAATGGGAATGGACGAGCCAGTGACCCTGTGTTAAGAATTTTTCCGCTACTGACTTGCAACAAGCCAGTAAGCCAACAATGCCCTTAAGTCCCTGTTTGCATTTTTTATCTCCTTTAACAATTTGTTCATGTTTAAGGATAAGAGTAATTACTCTCAAATAATTGTTTTGGTGTTCATAGATCATTTGAACCTCCCAAATATCATCTCCAGAGAATCATTTGGATCACATTTTTTGTATTGTTCTGGTGAATACAAGAAGGTGAGGAAGAAGGGGAGAGAGAACGTAACCCGGTTTTGGGTGAACCTCTGTAATATCTGTGTATTTGATTGCTCTGTGTTTTGTTATTCGCTTTTCAAATTTCCTCTTCTCGGCGCTCCGGATTCCTTACAACATTTACTATAAACATCCATTATAAAAGAGAAGATATTCAAAACATGAAAATTCGTATACAATGTAATATGAAACTTAAAAAAATGAAAATCACATTGAACTACATCCGAAATGTACATACCAACAAACAAGAGTTGATATCATATATCTAAAATATGTGTAGCATACAACAAACAAGAGTTGATAGAGAAATTGCAATTTTGAAAAACCAAGACACTATTGGGAGCAACGGAGGTGATGCCGGCGGAAGCTTCGGATCTAAGGTATTCTTAATGATTTTTGTTGAAATTTTTTGTAAATCTTCATTTTAGTTGCTATTTTGAAAGTTTTTTGGGATTAAATAGTGTTTTTATAAAGAAAATTTCGTGGTTTAAAGAGATTTGAAATGATTTTAAGAAAACTTAAGGGCTAAAATTGCATGGATCTAGTAGATCTATATCATATATCGAATTTTAAGGTTTGTTTTTGAGTGTATGAAGTCTTAAGATCTGAAATTTTTAATAAAAATTTCGGTATGGAGATGCTTAACCGCTATCGCCCGGCGACAATCACTGTCGCCCGACGTTAGTAAAATTTCGTCTTTTAATTGATTTTTCGGATAATTGCAGGAATGGTCTTTAGTGCAACAACAAGAAAAAGTTCTTCCAGTAATCCTCATTCATCCTACTAATCCTTTCTAGAGATTGAAAAAACGGCTATAGGGATTTCAAAATTTGTGGAGTTTGACATTCCTCGAGACGCACATATCTACGATCTCCTAGCACAGGCATGTATAATGTCTATGATCATCCCATACACACTTTTGCGGGTGTTTCTTGAAATTTATTAGAGCTTTTGGGAATACTTTCCCACAGACGGAGCCAAACTTTTATGGCTCACCTGATTTTTCCCAGTCCCGAGAATCGAACTACCTTAGCTCGGAAATGGACCGGGCGAGCAAACAGCCAATGAAAAAAAATCAGCAAATGACAAAAGGCTTTTTTTGATGTGGAAATCCCGGAAAGGGTGGAAAATCATGTGGTCGGGTCTGTGTCGGGTCAAAATCTATTATTTTATTTGAGTTTACAAGAGTTGACAAATTTTCTCAGAGGGTGACATGTCACCTCCTCGTTACAAGTTCATAATATGAAAACAACAAAAAATAAACTAAGTCCTTAGAGCTTGGGTGGGAGCGCTCCAATGGGGTAAATCACTAAGTCTGTGAAGCCTCGATAAAAGCGCTCCTGGTGAGTTGGAGTCTTGATGAGAGCGCTCTTGTGGAGAGGAATGTCACGTCCTTGACGTCTTGAGATGTCTTCGCACTAGAGAGGGAGCAAAGTGAATTCCGAGCGGAGGAACGATTCAAGTCACACGTCCATGCTAGAAAACGTCAGAGCTCTCTCTAGCCTCTGAAGTTGATTGCCTTCAAATGAGAGTCTGTGAGCCCTTTTATAGTTTTCTAGAGGGGCTTGGCGGTTCAGGGCAAAATTTGTTAGGGTGAATGATGTCGCTCTATTTCGGTCACATGGATCATCAATTTTAGTGAAATGATGAGGGAAACCCGGGCAAGGTGCCCGCGCTCGCCCTCTACACGCACAAACCTATGGGGCACGCATCGTGCCTACTCCGGCGTGTTGTGTTTGCGCTTGAGCCGGCCGTGCTTGCGTTCGTTCCTTGCACGATCGCTTGGTTCCCTTGTCCTAACTCGAAAATTCTTGAAGGGAACCCCCATCAAAGCCATATGACGGAGGGGCAGAAAATGAGAAGGAAAAAACTCAATGAAAAAAGTGGATTCCGCGACAATATCTACCTGACTGATGCCTTACACTGCCCTAAAAAGCCCTCGACACCACTTTTAGAAAGAAATAAAAACAAAAATATTTTGCCCATCGCCTCGCCGACCACCCCCTTTCCGGCAATCTCTTGGTGTGCCTCAACTCCAAGCTTGTTTTCCTCAAATGTCCTTACCGCAGAGACAAGAGCCCTTTCCGGCGAAGACTTCGCCCGTCTCAGTCACATTGCCATGTTAGAACCTAAACCAGAAGTTTTCGAAGATATAAAGAATTCCAAAAATTAACGAAGAGTCACCATAATTTTCAATTAAAATTTGTATGAAACATTTACAATTTACTAAATCGCAATAGCGATTATCCTGCGGGGTAGGGGAGGATCTATGTAGAGGCATACTCTGGCAAGTGCTCAGGTTCAATCTTTCGGGAAAAAGCGTTATATAAAGTATATTAGGTGCATTATTAATATTTAACCTTCAATTTCTACATGTGTAAACACCAAAGTGATCCCCTAAACTCTTCGAAAATGGGGCGTGGCTCACGACTCGCGATTTTAAGCATGTGTGACCTAATTAGTTTAATTTTTAACCCGCTTTGACGCCTCCTACAGATGTGGGGTCGAAATTCCAAACCGAGTGACGGCCCTGTTCTCCAATGGGAAGGAACGAGCCAGTGGCCCTGTGTTAAGAATTTTTCCGCTACTGACTTGCAACAAGCTAGTAAGCCAACAATGCCCTTAAGTCCCTGTTTGCATTTTTTTATCTCTTTTTAACAATTTGTTCATGTTTAAGGGTAAGAGTAATTACTCTCAAATAATTATTTTGGTGTTCATAGATCATTTGAATCTCTCTAAGATCATCTCCAGAGAATCATTTGGACCTCATTTCAAACTTAAAAAATCTAAAAACGATCCAAAAACATATAAGACACTTGATAATCTCTAACTCCCGGAACCTAATTTATAAGGGGCGGAACTACACATACCTAAATCTTACATAAAAACCACAAAAAGTGGGCCCATACATAATAAAATATATTATCTTGTCTTTTTCACACACATAAAATACACAGAAAAGTAAGGTTTGGATTATTTTATTGGGTGTGGGGCCCATTTTTTGTGATTTTTATGTATGACTTAGATATGTATAGAATTATCCATTTATAAGTTGATTGCACAAAAACTCATTCAATTTGATCTTTTTAATGAAAAATATTATTTTAATTAACTTTTAATTAGTGCCGTGATTACAGGAAAATTCTAATTCTGCCAATGCCGTGGGAGTTTAATTAAAAAACTAATTTATTGGATATGAACTTTATGTTCAACTTGAATTTCTCATCCAGAAATGTGTCGGCAGAGCTCGTGCCGCGTGGCCATCCATACCTGCTCCACTTGGCAGTGCTTTAGTTATGTTCCGGGAAAAAAATTGTATATTCACATTGTACGTGCAACCAGGGGCAGGGGTCCGGGGATGTCAATGTGTCATTAATAGAAAGGTTCCTTCTCGATGAAGATTTACGTTATGTTAATATAAAATATTAAAATTTATTATTACACAGCTGTGATGCGATCCTATCCAAGCGCAAGCGATGCATTTAATAAATCCGTGAGCTGGATGCATTTCACCCAATTTAAATGCCTCACAATATTTTATTACAAAAATTCTCCAAAATTCAGAAATCATTAATTATAGAGCATATATATTTTTGTAGTCTCTATATTAACGCATTAATTAATTATTATTACTAAATAAAGTTGTTCTCCATCTCTTTAAGGTCTCCTCTGCTTCATCCTCGGCTTCATATCCCCCTCCCCCTCTGTTTTCCTCTCTCTCGCTCTCTCTGCCCTGCTTCAGTAACAGCAAAAATGGCCGGGACGGCAAACTGTATCGATATTATTATTGCCATCCTCCTTCCTCCTTTGGGGGTTTTCCTGAAATTTGGCTGCCATGTAGTTTTCCTCTCTCTCTGATTCAGCTGTTTAATTAATTTGGCTCTGTGACATAATTCTAATTAATTTTTTCTTCTGTAACAGTCGGAATTCTGGATCTGCCTTCTGCTGACAATATTGGGGTACATACCTGGAATCATCTACGCAATTTATGCCATAACCAAGTAACAACACTGTAAGCATTCGCCCATCTCCTTGTAAAACAAAAAATTAGTCAATTAAACTTGTTAATTATATGGATCTGGAGCTGAGTTTTTCTTCTTGTTTATTTTGTGCCCGCAGGAATTAAGAGAGAATTGAAGAGGGCTAGATGGGAGTTTGGGAGCTAGCTAGTCTCATCCAGTTGGAATCTTGACCTATTTCTTTCGTTTCTTTGCTGTGTAGTATCATGATCCCTTCTGTGTCTGTTCTTTGCTACCTCTATTTGTTTTTACTTTCTGCAGTTTTTTTTCTGTGTAATTAATTGCAGATTTGCAGTTTTTTTGGTGTTCAGTAAGCTTTGTGTTATTGGTAATGTTTAATTAACCGGCTTTTCCCTCTATATACTGAAATTTGGCTTCAATTGAATGTGAACAGAATTGAGTTTTAAAATTGGATTGAGGCTGAATTGAGGCTCCTTTAGGGCTTCGTTTGGTGCGGTGGTGGTGGTTGCGAATGCCATAATGGTTATGAATCATCATTCGTGAACGTCCGACCTCACCTAAAAAAGTTATTGCATTTTACGTTCAAAACTGCGGTCGTAATCTGTCTTGTCAAACATATGTTTTATGATAACCACGTTTTTGAACAAATTCATCCGAGCAAATAAGTTTTGCGGACTGATGCTTACATGTATTGGACAAAACTGCCACTATTATATAATGTATATTTGGCAGGTTATTACTGCCAAGAAAAAAAATTGTTTTGAATATAAAAGTGAGACTGACCTTGTCATGCGATTTTAATCGATTGATCGGTGAAAATAAGTCCTCCCAAACAAGGTCTTAAGCGTTGAAAAGATGAATATGTCAAAGCTGTGTAAAATATGCAACAAAGTGCCCTGCAACAAAAACACATCTCTATTTTGAAGAGGGCGTATTTGTAATCCTAAGAGGATTATGAGACAGATTTTTAGTTAAATAATTAAAAATTAATAATAAGAAAAAAAAAGAGATTTCGGATTCTTTTGATGGTCCAGTGTCACCTTGTTATAGAAAGAGAGTGGGCGGGAGAGAGACGGCCATCTCGATTTATCCTAAGAATATGCATAACAGCGAGGGGGTGATATGAGTTGATTCCGATTGCGTTAGGCTCGGATCGAAATTGAATTTTTTGACTCGGAGTTGACTCGAAATCGAGTTCGAGTCGAGCTGGCTTGAATCAAAATCGAGTAAATTTTGAGCTGACTTGAAATGAATTATTTTTATTACTAAAAAAATTATTTTATAAATTATACAATTGCGGACAACGATTATCCATGAGATTTATTACTCTTCCAGACCAGTTACAGTTTAAATTTTTTCGAGCCAGAGCCAAATGTTTTTGTGCATCACATCCAACAGCTGTGAGTGCATTAACACTCGTGCCGAAATACATGCGCCGCTGGATGCTACACTGTACGCTGCAGTACCTCACTACATGGATCCGGATCCCTGGAGGGAGTTCCTATTTGAACTCCAGGGGGTGGAGTTCCGATTTTGCGAATAAATGGGGCGGAAATAGAAAAATTGGTTAACATGAAAGTTGTAGATATCCCCAAGACGAATAACTTTCATGTTGAACACTTTTTGATTTGAAGTCGTTTAGACCCCTAATTTGGGCCCCGAAAAAATTCTGTCCGAAAATATTTAAATTAAATATTTTCGGACAGAATTTTTTCGGGGCTCAGATCGGGGGTCTAAACTACTTCAAATCAAAAAGTGTTCAACATGAAAGTTATTCGTCTCGGGGATATCTACAACTTTCATGTTAACCAATTTTTCTATTTCCGCCCCATTTATTCGCAAAATCGGAACTTCACCCCCTGAAGTTCAAATAGGAACTCGATGTGAAGTTGCATTAATACATTATGACATTAAAAATATAAATTATGATAAATTTTAGGATTAAATATTTTTTAAAAAAAATCAAAACATTATATTAGAAAGGACTAAGGAGTAATTGTTAGTTACGGATAGCATTTCTAGAGTAAGGAGCGGGTGAGATCCAAGTCGTTCAGGTTTAAATCTAACGTTAGCCGTCAGCCGAAATAAAGAAAACTGAAAGAAAAAGCAAGCAATGCATTCTTTTTAAAGGCTCATCGGACAACTGATTTTTCATCCGCGCTTCTTCGTCTAGAAATGCTACCTGCAGGAAAAAATTTTGGGTTAGAAAGTGGGTCTGTCAGACAGATGACTGGAATTATGAGAAAGCAAATGGAAAAGTTAAATACATTTAGGCTCCATTCGTTTGCAATGTTTTCATTTACGGTTTTCGTTTTGCTTCAAAACGAAAACATCAAGCGTTTTCATTTTGGGGCAAAACGAAAACTTATGTTCGATTGCTGGAAATAATTTGAACTAGAACCACAATCTGTGGAGAATTAAATAATTTTTTTCCTAGAATTTTAGACTGATTTCCCAGGAAACTGCCACCAAAGCTGAACATCAACTGTTGATATATCATGCACAAGAAATTTAAACAGAGATGATAAGAACCTTCAAATAATCCATATATCCATGGCTGCTTCTGCTTCCTCCCGGTGAATAGCACATCTTCGTTCCTTGGCATCTTCACAAACTTACGCTTGGCCTTGACCTTGAGGTGACGATCGAGGATGGAAACAAGCTCAACGACGGGCACGGGTGAGGTGTTGCCGAGGTTGAAGACACGAAGCTGGGCGGGCCCATGCTTTGTTCCGCCGCTGCCGGTGCTTTTTTGTGCCGTGTCCAGGAATGCAAAATACCCTGGAAGATGTAGTTCCGCCAACGAGCAGTAACGATAGAAGCTCAGCGCCGGCAAAAATCGCAGAAATTGGGAACGAGGAAGAAAGAAGCGGGGAAAAAGAGCGTCTATTCCAAAACAGCGCCAAAACAGTCCTTGGGAGGTCTGTTTTGAGCGGGCCTCTTTTAAGAAGGAATGAAAACGGCATGGTTTTGGTTCAAAACGAAAACAGGACAAAACCGAGCCAAACGAACATCTGTTTTTCTTTTTCAAAAACTCAAAACCAAAACCATGAACCAAAACGTAGCAAACGAACGGGACCTTAAATTTTGCGGTGCATCACAACAACATGAGAGAAAGTATTAATAGCTGATGCTTTGCTATTAGCTATTGCTTGTTTGGACTGCTTGTTTTGTTTTGTGCCAACTCAGGGAGCTGGAAGGCCGGACTCGTAAAGTGAAACTGTGGATTCAAAAAATCAAATTAATTTTGAGGCGGCTCGAAATTATGTTGGACTCGAAATCAGCTCGAAATTGATTTCGAGTCAGTCTTGATTCGATCATTTTATTTCAAGTTTGATCCGATTAAAAAACTATTCGAAATAGAGATTAAAGAGTTTCGATTAGAGCAACTCCAACGCTTCTCCATTCTTCAAAAATGGAGATTTTTCCCCCTCCAACCGATCGCCAGTTTGACCTCTAAAAATGGCGATCAGCTCTCCCCTCCTCTAAATTTAGAGGAGGGAGAGAGGAATTGGCGAGCCTGCATTTTTTTTTTATGTATTTTTTTTTATTTTAAATATTTAGTTATTATATATAAGAAAAGTTTGTATTACACAATAACTTGCGTATCCGCTAAAATATTTTTCCAATCTTGACATATAATATACCGATAAATTTGTTTTTTCGGGACCTACAAAACGAGACTAATATTGCATACTTTATAATTATTATTGATCATACAAAGAGGAAGAGAACACGATTTACTAAATAAAATTGCACATAAATCCAAATACATTCAAATTAAAATGCATACAATTTTTCAAATTACATTCAAATACATAAATCCAAATACATTCAAATTACATTGTTTCATTACCATGTCGTGCCCACAAATGTTCAATCAGTGCATCTCGAAGTGCGAAATGTGCCTCTTTGTCTCTGATTTTTTTATGCCGATGTAGGAACTGTCGAAATCTTTCGACTTCACTTGTGTCCATCTCTTCAACATTCTGAGTTGGCGGCGGTGGAGAAATAATAACATCTTCATTTTCATCTCGCTCGTCTTCGATAATCATATTGTGCATTATAATGCAAGCAGTCATGATATCGTGCAACACATTTTTATCCCAAAAACGGCAAGGCCCCTTAATAATTGCAAAGCGTGATTGGAGAACTCCAAATGCGCGTTCTACATCTTTTCGGCATGCCTCTTGCATCATTGCGAAGTGTTGTTTTTTTTTATCTTGTGTATGAGAAATGGTTTGAACTAGTGTTGACCATTTCGGATAGATACCGTCGGCTAAATAATAACCAACATCATAATTTTTACCCAGTATTGTATAATTGGCAGGAGGCGTTATACCTTGGGTTAAGTTTGCAAATAAATTTGATGCCTGCAAGACATTAATATCATTGTTAGATCCAGGTAAGCCAAAATATGCATGCCATATCCACAGGTCGTATGATGCTACTGTCTCGAGAATGATTGTTGGTCCACCATGACGTCCTGAATATTGGCCTGCCCATGCCGTTGGGCAATTCTTCCATTGCCAATGCATACAATCTAGGCTTCCCAACATCCCTGGAAAACCTCGTTCTTCACCTTTCTGTAGTAATCTTGTTACATCATTTGCATTGGGAGATCTCAAATATTCATCTCTGTATAATTGTACAATTGCCCTACAGAATCTTTTCAAGCATTGAATCACAGTAGACTCGCCAATTCGAATGTACTCATCGCAATTATCAGCTGATGTTCCGTATGCTAACATACGAAATGCTGCTGTAATTTTTTGTATTGTTGATAGTCCAGGCTTACCAACACCGTCCTTCTTTTGAACAAAAAAATTGTCGTGCTCCTGCACTTCAGTAACAATGCGAAGGAAAAGATTTTTTCGCATTCGAAATCTTCGTCGAAAAAAGTTTCCCCATATGTGGGGTGTTCGGAGAAGTAATCATTCCAAAGTCTAGTGTTGCCTTCAATCCTGCCCCGATTGATTACCACGTGGCCAGGTATTGAACCTCTGCGTCGCGGACGTGCATCTTCTTGAAGTTGAGCTGCGATTATGGCATTGTTAGAGGCATGCATGCGAGCTAAAACTTCATCTTCTTTCTCCCAATTTTTAAGGTCTTCTTCCCACTTGAGAAGTATTTGTTCATCATCATCTGAAGATGATGAAGATCGCAAATGGGATGAACCTTCTCCATAGTTCATTTTTCTTAGAAGAAAAGAATGTTTTGAATGTATCATTGACTATCTTAAAAGGGCGTTTATATAGCTCGCCAGCATTGGATGCCTTCTCCCAAGCATTGGATGCCTTCTCCACTCAAGCCTCTGTCTTGTCTTGTCAATCCTGTCATCTCGTAACCCGAAGTCTTGTTTTTTCCCAGCATTGGATGCCTTCTCCCAAGCATTGGATGCCTTCTCCACTCAAGCCTCTGTCTTGTCTTGTCAATCCTGTCATCTCGTAACCCGAAGTCTTGTTTTTTCCCAGCATTGGATGCCTTCTCCCCAAGCATTGGATGCCTTCTCCACTCAAGCATCTGTCTTGTCTTGTCAATCATGTCATCTCGTAACCCGAAGTCTTATTTTTTCCCAGCATTGGATGCCTTCTCCCAAGCATTGGATGTCTTCTTCACTCAAGCCTCTGTCTTGTCTTTGTTGGGATTGTGGAACACTTCCGGTCCTCTTGTTTCTCACACCGGGTTTGCCCACGTGAGCTTAGAGGAATCGAAGTGTGATCCCCCTTCGACATCTCCGGGACCGACGACAGCGGGGGTCCGGGGGCGGCAGCCCCCGGCGGAGGTCCCGCTGACCGGACAGCGGGCAGGGGTCCAGGGGACAGCGTCCCCGGTGGGGGCTCGGGGGCAACGCCCCCGGACCAAATTTTTTGGGGAGTTGTTTTTCCAGTCGTCGAACTGGGTTCGACGATCGTCGAACCCAGCTCGACGATCGTCGAACCCAGCCCGACGTCGAACGTCGAACCCAGCTCGACGTTCGACGCGGCGAACCCAGCTCAACGTTCGGGCGAGCTCGACGATCGTCGAACGCCGTTCGACGTTCGGCCGAGCTCGACGTTCGGCCGAGCTCGGCGATCGTCGAACGCCGTTCGACGTTTGGCCGAGCTCGACGTTCGGCCGAGCTCGACGATCGTCGAACGCCGTTCGACGTTCGGCCGAGCTCGACGTTCGGTCGAGCTCGACGATCGTCGACCGCCGTTCGACGTTCGGCCGAGCTCGACGATCTGTTATGCTGGATGCCTTCTCCCAAGCATCTGATTCCCTCTCCACTCAAGCCTCTCTTGTGTCTCATCAATCCTGTCAACATCAAATCCGGAGCCTTGTTTTTTCCCAGCATTGGATGCCTTCTCCCAAGCATCTGATTCCCTCTCCACTCAAGCCTCTCTTTTACTAAGTACTTATTCCATCACTCTCTATAAGTACCCATTCCAGCACTCTCTTTAAGTTTCCATCACTCTATCTGCAAAATCAAGCACTCTCTTCCTTCTTTACTTGTCATCATGTCTGCCAACCGCGGGCTAGCATTTTCCCCAAAAGAAGATCAAGCATTATGTTATGCTTGGCTTGAGGTCTCGGAAGACCCAGTTATGGGGAGTAATCAAAGAGAGCACAGACTGTGGGAAAGAATTTCAACCATTTTTCACAATACAAGACCTCAAACTTGCGTAAGACAGAGAACCCCAAAATCTCTTTCTTGTCGTTGGTCCCTTTTGGCAAGTAAAACAAGCAAATTCCGAGGATGTATTCGACAGATAGAGCAACGAAACCCCAGCGGTGCATCTGAACTTGATATTGTAAGTATTTTTTAGAATTTAGATTTCTGATTTTCATAAATAATGTGCGATTAAAATAATTTTTTTGTAGCTCAATGAAGCCAAGATGTTATATGCCTCTGATTCAAAAGAGAAGAAAGGTTTCATGTTCGAGCATGTTTGGAATATTTTAAAAAACACAGAGAAGTGGATGGATACGCCAGGGTCTACAAAAGGTATCAACTCTCAAAATATTGACATGTCACAAACATTAGGTTCTAACTCTCCCAGTCAACGGAGAGGAATAGACTTAAATGCAGATAGCAATGACATGAATCCTGGTAGTACTGGGGATGAAGAATCTCCAATCTCAACTTCCAATAATCGACCAACTGGGAGAAAGAGAGAAAAGGAGAGGAGGAGACAATTGAGTGGTATGGGTTATGATATTGAGATTCATACTAAAAAAAGCGAAGAAATCTTAGAGGTTTTAAAGAGAGGGCAAGAAAAACGAGCAAACGAAATGTCTGTTATCCAAGAGCTCATGAGAATAAAAGCAGAAAATCAAAAAAGAAAACTAGATCTTCAGAGCGCTAAACAAGATCACGATATCATGATGATAGATTTGGATAGCATCAAAGGAACTCCAGAACGACAGTATTTTCGACAAAAAAAACAAGAAATTATGAATAGAAATATTATAAAACCATTATTTGGAGGATCTTCAACACTCGAAGGAACTGAATATGGAGGTGGCATATACGGAGGTAGTGGTTACGGTGGAAGCCAATATGGAGGAAGCCAATATGGAGCACCTCAATTTGTAGGAGGTCAACTTGGAGGAAGCCAGTGTGGAGGAAGCCAGTATGAAGGCGATCGACATGGAGGACATCGATATGGAGGGCCTCAATTTGGAGGACCTCCATTTGGAGGAGGTCAACATGAAGGAAGCCAGTACAGAGGAAGCCAGTATGAAAGAGATCGACATGGAGGACCTCAATTTGGAGGGCCTCAATTTGGAGGACCTCCATTTGGAGGAAATCAGTACCGAGAAAGCCAATACCGAGAAAACCAGTACGGTGGAAGCCAATTTGAAGGACATCAGTTCGGAGGAGATCAGCAGGGAGGAAGCCAGTATGGAGGAAGCGACTACAACATACCAACGTATGGAGGAGAACAACAGGGGGATAGCGCGCGCGGAAGTCGTAGCGAACCCAATGATGACCTCCCAGATTTTTAGTTTAAATTCAAAATGTAATATTTTAATTTTGAAATATGTAATGCTTATTTTATTTTTATAATGTAACTGTAATGTTTTAATTATATAATACTTATTTGATCATGTTTCGTCAAATTTTTTTTGTTTAAAAAGACAAAAAATAATAATAAAAAAGTTTTTTCGAGACCTAAAAAATGAGGCTAACATTGGATATTTTCTAATTAATATTTATTATAGTATTATTAAACTATTATTTTATTGAATATATTTAGTTATATACATATACTATAAATATTATATATATATATACTTATATACAAATATACATATACATAAAAAATATATAAACATATATTAAATAATAATATATACATAAAATAATACCATGTTCTCTAAATATGGAGAACATGGTTGGAGTTGCTCCCACCATGTTCTCCATATTTGGAGAACATGGTACAATGGAAGCCTCTAAATATAGAGGCTTCCATTGGAGTTGCTCTTCACTTTAATAACAGCTGCATATTTATTATTGTTTTTAAAAACGATTCGAAATATATATATATGCAATGCAAGCATAGGCCATAGGTCCTCTTTCACGTGCTTTTACAGCTGTATGTGAATAAATGTATTTTTTTAAAAAGAGAAACAAAATTAAAAAATTTATCAAGATCCAATCTCCATTGCATCTTCCTCGCATTCCTACCCCTATTCCGCAGAGTTCCTGCCAACCAATTTTATGCTCTGTAATAAAGGAGAAATTTTACTGCCCGGACCTGGACCGTTTTCGAGAATATTCTGTGATACAATAGAAGCAAAATCAGGTGCAAATTGCCCGCGAGATACAAATGTCACGAGATCAGGGGCGGATTTAAGGGGGGGCCGACGGGGGTCCGGGCCCCCCAAGAGTTTTGGTAGAATAGATGATGAATTTGTGTTCCTCTCGTCGAGCCAATTGATTTTGACTACTTATACATCAAAAACGGTGTCCGAATAAGGGAGAAAAGGGCCCAAAAAGGTGAAGACATTTAAATTTTTTTTTGATTAAAAGATAAGAAAGCTGACATGAGATGTAACTGGTTTAATTAATGTTTATGGAGATAACATGTAAATTTAGTTAAGATAACTGCAAACAATTTAGACTCGCGAAGTCCACTTTTTTCTTTACTCATTGCTTCTTTTAAAGCTCTGAAAGAAATACTATCATCATTTTCAACACGATATAACACGACGTCTTCTTTACTTAATTCCTGTAATCTTATTTATTTTCTCAGTGTCTCTTTTATTAAACCTTAAGAATACACGAGATCAAAACCAATGAATTTTGATTACATGTTTTTTTAACTTTTTAAATAGTTTGGGCCCCCTTGTTAAAATTCTCATTTTCTGCAGGAGCATGCGTCCACACTTTTACTTTAAGTTCATTTTAATATGAACTTCTCTTACTTTAAAGAGGAACTTTCATAAGTTCTTAGGGGTGTTGACGAATGATAACGACAATGTGGAGAGTCAAATATTTAAATAATGATGATAACACTTTACACTTTTATTGCAACTCATACTTTATAGCAATGAAGTCATCTTAAATATTTTCATTGCAATCAATAATTTTTTTGAATTTATTTATTTCATCACACAAATATTTAACCTGAACACCTGAACAAATAATTCAAATTGGAATTGTTAATACTTTTTAAATTACCACATCTCAACTTATTGAAAAGTTATTATTATGTATACTGCAATAAAGATCAGACCAGCATCACACAATATTCCATTTTTCTAATAACGGATAAAAGACTGAGCTCAGATGTCTCTAAATAGATTAGTTACAATAAGAAATAATTTTTTTATGACTCAATTGTGATATCTCTACATGTGCAAAATTTGGTATAGACGTCGATCATAAAAAAATTCTTCTCCTTTTAATTGGGCCCCCCTTAGTCAAATTTCCTGGATCCGCCCCTGCACGAGATACAATTTTGCTTGTGTGGAATGCAAATTGCTCGTGTGGCATGCAGGTCTCAGCTGCCGTCCGAGTCCCGAACAGTAAAATTTCGCGTAATGTACCTACCTTTCCGACTTCTTTTCATTAGAATCTTAAATTTTTACCCAGAGTTGGTCAACTAAATGGCCAGTAATCTATCTGTGAAATCTTCAAAAAGAAATACAACAGTGAACGAACTCCATTTCAAAGCTCCAGCTAGATCCCTGATCATCCTCAGATTGTCAGAGAGAAGCCTCTGTTAATTGAGGAGAGGATCTATTTCTTGAGTATGCCACGTGGAATGGACGGTGATATCCAAATATGTGTGGTGGCTTGTTAAAAGAGATGATTTAGTCCCACACCGTCTAGCGTATTCCTTGATCCTGGGTGTATAAATGGGATGACCACTTCTCTGTGATTTTGAGGAATGACGTCACAATGTTTTACACTATTTTGTGTAGGCGAGGAGAGATGGAGGTGCGGCAATGTGAGGACAGCGTGGACGGTTTCAGATTGGAGAGGCGTGGCCGGGTATGACACGAATAGGCTAAAAAATTGTTTTTATGAGGTATTAAATTGATTTGTGTTTAGTACTTTAAAAGGCCTTAAAATTTATAAAAAAATGATTTGTATATAGAGCTGTCATTTAAAACCGAAAATCGTAAACCGAACCGGAACCGAACTGGAACCGTAAAGAACCGGACCGAACCGTTTGCAAATTATTCGGGTTCTGGTTTGAATTTTGGAACCGTTAACAACTTTTGTTCGGGTGTAGTTCTTACATTTTATTATCCGGACCGGAACCGGAACCGCAACATAGAAGTCTCAAGCGGTTTCAAGATTTTTGGACCCAATCCGAACCGGACCGAAGTAGAACTGAACCGCAACCCATTTATTATTATTAATTTTATTATAATATTGTTATTATTTTATAATCTATCTATAATATTAATGTTAAAAAAATTAAGGTGCGTCGCTACGCAATTGTATTTTCAAAAAATTAAAATAATTGCAAAACGCTGAATGTAGCGATGGCGAATGAAAAATCGTCTTATTTAAAATCTAGCTAATAATCACTATTGGAGTAATATGTAAGATTAACTTCTCTAATTAGTCAAATTAATTTAAGAACACACAAATGAAATAGAGCTCGAATAAACGGTAACTGAAGTGCCGAAAATTTATACTGTCGTTTGTTCTGAGCTCATAATTCGTGATAGCGGATGTTCGCAACAGTTGACATGTATTTTCTTTATGAACTCTGCGGCGCTAGCATACAAAATTATATGTTGTTTAGATTACTACAACAAGAGATAATTACTATAATGTATGCATATAAAATAATCTCTCTACCTGAGTCAGTAATTTATGAACATGCTAATAAAACTCTTGATCAAACATTAATAGTTGCAATTTAATGAATGATAGTATTCAGAGCTTGCACACCCTTAAGAATCTATTACAAAAAACTAAATAACAGTGAACATAATGTCTGAAATTTCGGATCATTGTGATCTGTAATTTTCTGCTACTGTGAATGCATATCCATATCAATTCAAAGCCTAGATTTTGATCAAAAATTGAAGACGTGTATATGTATAGTGTACAACCCCGTATTCGCCGAGTAAGGTCCGTTCGGCAAGCGCAGGACCAATTTTGGATTTTTAAGCTTTTTGAGAGTTTTGCACCCTTGGTAGCCAATTTTGACCTAACTCTTGTAATACACTAGTAGGGGGAGGAAAAATCTACCTCCCCCCGGCCCCTTTTGGAGGGAGGGCGCGGCAAGTTGGCCGGCACCCGCCCCGGCTTGATAGGCGTGAGGTCGGAGCGGCCTGCTCGCCCCGAGCGGCCTGCTCGCGCGGGCGAGAGCGGCCTGCTGCCGGGCTCTCGCCCCGAGCGGCCTGCTCGCGCGGGCGAGAGCGGCCTGGGGCCGGGCCCTCGCCCCGAGCGGCCTGCGGCGGGCTCTCGCCCCGAGCGGCCTGCTCGCGCGGGCGAGAGCGGCCTGCGACCGGGCCTCGCCCCGAGCGGTCTGCTCGCGCGGGCGAGAGCGGCCTGCGGGCGGGCTCTCGCCCCGAGCGGCATAGAATCGGACTGAACCGTTAGTGACCGGTTTGATTTTGGTTCTCGTTAAACCGGAATCGGAACCGTTGACACGACGGTTCCAAAAATTATGATGGAACCGGAACCAGAACCGGAACCGGAACCGGTCAAACCAAATAAAGTTTTGGTTCTAACTAGCTTGAAGAACTGTTACCTTATCGGTTCGGTTCATGGTTTTAGTAGAACCGGAACCGAACCGGAACCGAACCGGAACCGTGACAGCTCGCGTAATGTACCTACCTTTCCGACTTCTCTTCACTAGAATCTTCAATTTTTATCCCAAGTTGGTCAACTAAATGACCAAGAATGACAAAAAAATAACAGTAATCTATCTGTGAAATCTTCAAAAAGAAATACAACGTGAACAAACTCCATTTCAAAGCTCCAGCTAGATCCTTGATCATCCTCAGATTGTCAGAGAGAAGCCTCTGTTAATTGAGGAGGGGATCTATTTCTTGAGTATGCCACGTGGAATGGACGGTGATATCCGTATATGTGTGGCGGCTTGTTAAAAGAGATGATTTAGTCTCACACCGTCTAGCGTATTCCTTGATCCTGGGTGTATAAATGGGATGACCACTTCTCTGTGATTTTGAGGAATGACGTCACAATGTTTTACACTATTTTGTGCCGGCGAGGAGAGATGGAGGTGCGGCAATGTGAGGACAGGGTGGACGGTTTCAGATTGGAGAGGCGTGGTCGGGAAGGGCACGAATAGGCTAAAAATTTGTTTTTATGAGGTATTAAATTGATTTGTGTTTAGTATTTTAAAAGGCCTTAAAATTTATAAATAAATGGTTTGTATATAGATAAAAGTACATCACCCCCCGTAGTATGATTGGTCAACTGTATTTATCAGTCCAATCATATTTTCGTATTTTATTTAAATTATTTTAATATACTTTCCTTTTTATGTATATATAAATTTGTATTAATTTAGTTTATTTTATCTTTTATACAGTTATTCTACTTTTTAATCAGTCTTTATTAAAGAGCGCAGCTAAGCATAAATATAATAATACGGTATATTTAATCCAACGTGATAATAATTACTATACAAAAAATTATTTCACACCTGTTTACTTCTTGTTTCCTTATTGTTGGGGTTCACATGTTGTTCTTGGTAGACTGAGCCTTCTGAACCGTCTTAGCCTGCGGAGCGGTTGAACATACCAACAGTCAAAGATTCACTGAATGTTGAGACGAGGGCTTGATGACGTGAAATGTTATGAAAATCGATCGGCCCGAGTGCAAAAAAAGAATCATGTTCCAAATAAATTTTCTAACGGGCAATTGCGATTACAAATAATAATCAGTGCACAAAATAAAATAAAATAAAATAAATGAACAAACACAACAAACAAAAAGACACACCAGATTTTAAAGTGAATTCCGGAAAAATAAATATTGGTGTGTCCACTGCGCAAGTAAAGATCAATAATACTAATGATTTCTCAAACATACAATACGGGTAAAATGAAGGAATAAAATTGAATCGAGAAAAAGATGAAAAAAATCTTGAATCCTCCAAGATCCGATCATAGACATTGCGACGAGAAATCAAGATGGAGACTAGAAGAAGAGCTCTGATTCAACGACCGACGGGAAGAAGAACTCCGAAGAGGAAGACCAGCTGCCAAGTACCAGGCTGTGCCAAAAGAACTCTGTCGAGAAGAAGCTGTTGCACTTCACTACTTGGATGACCGATCACACCACTATATATGGGTGGTGGAAGTAAACCCAAAAGATATATGGTGGTCACTATGAAAGGAGATCAATCCCTTCCCCAAAAAAAATCTTCATCATCAACGGAATAATGAGGATGCCAAATTTGGAGCAGTCTTCAAAACGGGCTGACGACGATATTGGAAGGTGATCAAAGATCCCTTCAAAGAAATCTTCCATTAATATTGAAATAATGGAGATTACATAATTGAAGTGGATTCCAAAAGAAGAGGAGGCCGGCCAGGAGGAGAATCCGATGAAAAATTATGGGAGGGGCGGCAAATACGCAACAGTGGAAAACATGCAATCGGGGAGGGGGGGGGGGGGGGACACGCGGTCGATACGGTGTTGACCTAACTTCCACTATGTCAGAGTTTATTATAGAACTTTCAGGAGGAGAACGAGGACGAAAGACTGCGTCTCGTTACACTTAATGAGATGTGGGAGAATAGACGACGAGTGCCGTTGGTGACCGTACTACTCTAACAACCCTCCACTGGTCGCTTCTCAAGGGTGTGGGCGTTGCCTTACCTTCAGAGTCGACTTGACGTGTTGACGGAGATGGCACAACGTCTCATGTCTTATGTTCCTTTATGATGCTGACAGTCCGAGAGGTTGTTCTTAGAGTGCGTGTGCATCCCGTACTTGTATTGCTTTCTCTCCAACTTTGTCCTGACTTTGTGGCCTTGGCGAAGCCTTGCGAAAGTGGTCTTGGGTTGAAATCCTGCACAGAGAAAAGAGTAGTGGAGTGGAGTCAGAGTTCAAAAGATCACTTTTAAGTGGGATTTGAAGTATTTATAGATTTCTGAGAGTGACGGTCCGGTAATATTGCCTAATTATTTTCGGACCAGCCAATAGGATTGCTCAAAATGAAGTACGCAGATCACCATTTTTGGAAAATGACGATCCCACCCCTGGGCCAAAGAAGAGTCCGCCCGCCAAGACTGGCAGCCCGACGATGACGGCAGGGGCGGCAGCCGCCATCCCCACGCCTGGGTCGGGCGGCCTCGGCCGCCCGGGGTCATGCGGCCTCGGCCGCCCGGGGTCGGGCTGCCTCAGCCGGCCCTCATGGCCTGCTGCGACGAGGCTGTAAAATTTCTCTGAAGCGGGAGCTAATGAGTTCGCAGGAACACTCAACCACAACCGAAGCCAAATAAAAAACAACAATAATGGAAACACAAGAGTTTCCAATCAAAATCAACTTCTATAACAGGTGGAGGTATACATTGCAAGACATGATTACAATGTAAACTGGGAACAATTAAAAAATTACAACAACAATAATCCGCGCGGACTTTTTCCAGAACCCGCACAAGACGCCTACTCGCAAGCCCTGTCTGCTGAGACCACAGAAGCGGCGTACCCGCAGCTAACCACGCGAACTACTGTTATTGTAAATGCTGAGATCGAACAGAAACCTGCTGATAGGCCGGGCGAACAGCTCCACTTATCCGCAACTCTGAAGAAGAGACCAAGCTGCAAGGACTGCGACCTGCTGCTAAAATGCTGACTGTATCCACAAACTGTTCCACACCAACGTTCCCGCAGTCGCCTAGCCGTCTGGTGTTAGCCGCACATCCTGCAAAGAACAACTTCCTTAGTCGTAGCGGTTAGAAAACCTTAATCACAAGTTTAAGCGCGAGCTCGTTCATATTTTTCACTGGTACATAATGATGAGCTGGGGGGGTCCTATTTTATAGGTGTGGGAAGGAGTGTCGTCACCACCTATACCGATAGGATAACCGCCCATCAACCTGTGTCGACTAACACTTGTATCCACAAAGTTCGAATACCAACCAGCTCGACAAGTCACGCCAAACTGCCAGATAGACCACTAGTCCGCCAACTGTGTCGAACTGTGAATCACCAAGGCGAGCTCGCTGAGCTAACCAAGCAAACCGCACAAGGCGAGCTTGGCGAGCTAGGCAACAAGCTGGACTTGTCCTCCTCAAACCAAGTACACAAGTACACAAAACTCGCGGTCACCAACCCAGACTGCGCCACATGATATCAAGATAGCTCTCTTCTGAACAACCTCAGTTTGCAAACACCCATGCGGGCTGCTCCATCAGTCCGCGCGACCTCCAGGCAATCTGTCCGCGCAACAAATCTTGCTCCACGATCTAACATCCAGAAAACAAGCTTTGATCAATGCAGAACACCTGCGAGCTCCATAGAGTCCGCATAATAACCAGTGAGCTTTGATCCATCCCGCCTCGAGAATGCACCAGCGACCTGAGGGCAAACTGCCCCAGTTTGCTAAACCGGCTGCCCCTTAGCAAATCAGAGAACCTTCGAAGCATAACGACCTCCAACGAAGTCCGCCACTAAATCGTGGATACACATCCTATCCGCACGATTACCACCAGAGAGAGCTTGTTATTCCAGACCGCCAAAAACCACAGCCAAGCCGGCTGTTCGACTAGGCAACCCGCCAAAGCAATCTGCCTAGTCCGCGCGGTTTGCGGCCTGTGCGAACAGAACAACTAGTTCGCCCGACTTTCCCAACTTCACACATCAACAATTTTAACATTCCCCCCTTGAAGTTAGAAGTAGAAACCAGCCCGAGCAACTCCCGTAACCGAGCAAACGACCCCTCTGGCAATGGCTTGGTAAAAATATCTACTACGTTGTCCTGACTCCGAACGTAGTCAACCATCAAACACCCCTCCAGCACCTTCTCCCATATGAAGTGATGCCTGATCTCGATGTACTTCGTCCGCGCGTGACAAACTGGATTATTCACCAGTTTGAGAGCACTCTCATTGTCACCGCGAATCATAGTAGGATTTCGCACCTACTCATGGATATCATCCACTAGCCGCCTAAGCCAGATAGCTTCCTGAGCAGCCAAGGTTGAGGCCTTGTACTCTGCTTCGGTAGTGGAGACAGACACTTAATCCTGCTTCTTGCTGCACCATGAAACTGCTGTTGATCTCGTGAAAAAGACATAGCTAGATGTCGACTTCTGATCATCTGTTTCTCCCACATAATCAACATCCGTGTAACCATGCAAACAAAAGTCTGTGTCCCTCGTATACAAGAGACCCATCTCCAAGGTAGATTTGACGTACTTCAGGATACCTTTAGCCGACACTAGATGAGATTTCTGCGGCTCCGCCATTTACCGACACACCCGACCTACTGCATAAGAAATATCTGGTCTAGTAATAGTCAGGTATATTAGATCCCACAAAGCCCGGAATACCAAAGGGTCTAAAAAAATCCTTCCTTCATCCCACCGAAGTTTAATGCCAACCTCCAGAGTAATAGAACTGCCCTTCCCATCTCCCATATCGAATCGCTTAACGATCCGCTCTGCATAGCCCTTCTGGGAAACAAGCATGTCATCCTTCTACCTTTGCATCTCAAGCCCGAGGAAATGGTGAAGCTCACCCAGATCCTTCATCTCAAATCGGATAGCTAGCTCAGCCTGGAGCCTAGCTACTTCCACCTCTGAGTTCCCCGTGAAGATCGTATCATCAACGTACAATAGAACGAGGACCTAAAGCTCCCCCTGCTTATTCACAAATAGACTGTAATCTGAGTCTGAAGCGAAGTACCCGCAGAACTGAAGATATTCTACGATCTTCCCATACCACGCCCGAGACGCACGCTTCAGACCGTAGATGGAATTCTTCAGCTTGCATATGTGCCCTGGATGTTCTTCAGATACAGAACCCGGTGGTTGCACTATGAAGATGTCATTGTCAATCTCGTCGTAGAGAAAAACATTCTTCACGTCAAGTTGTCATATCTTCCACCATTGGCAAGCCGCCAAGGAGACCACCACCCATACCGAAGTCATCTTAGCCACATGGCTAAATGTCTCCTCATAATCCTCCTCGAACTGTTGAGAGAACCCCCGAGCTACAAGACGAGCCTTGTACCGCTCGATACTCCCATCAGCCTTCTTCTTCAGCTTATACATCCACTTGCACATCACAGAAGTGATGTCTTCGACTTTGGGCACTAGAAGCCAAGTCTCATTATTCCTGAGGGCAGCCATCTCCTTATCCATAGCATCCTCCCACTCCTTGACTCCAGTGACATTCTCAAAGCTCGAAGGCTCACATTCATCCAAGGGACCTACGAAGAAACATGAGATAAAGCTCACCGTGTTTCCGTACCTATACCGAGCTGGTGGGATAATAGTCTTCTTGGACCTTCACAGGGCTTGACCCTGATCCACCACTCCCGCTTCTTCTTCTATGCTAGCTCTGATCCCGGACACACTAGAAGCATCACCCCCTGCTTCAATATTCAGAAGCCTCCACCCCAAAGCTAGTTGTCGCCGGAGCACCTGGCGACACATGCAACTCCACAAGAAGATCCTGAGCAGCATCTCCTTGCCCTCCGTTAGGCTTGCTCTCCTAAAGCTCTACAGACAAGCTAGCTTGATATGACATCAAATCGTCAAATACCACATCCCGGAAGACAACAGACCTTTGTGTCTCTGGATCCATGACTTCCATCCCTTCTTCCGCTCATCATATCCAACAAAAACTAGCTTCCTTTCTTTCGCATCTAGCTTTGTCTTGAGCGCATATGGAACGTGCACGTAGCAAGTCAACCCGAATACCCGAAGATGTTCAACGATGTGTTTCTCCTTAAAACCAACTCATGAGGGGATTTCATGTTGTTAGGACTTAAGGGCATCCTGTTGAAGACGTATGCCGCATATGACATTCCCTCCACCCAGAAGGCTCTAGGAATGCCTTTTGCATGAAGCCAACATTTAAAGGTCTCCGTAAGATGACGGATCTTCTGCTCTGCAATTCCGTTCTACTGTGGAGTGTGAGCACAAGTAAACTCTCGTTGAATGCCGAACTTTCTATAGAAGTTGGAGAAATTAAGCGAAGTAAACTCCCCGCCATTATCCGTTCTCAACTTCTTTACCCGTAGACCGAGCTGACCTTCCACAAGCTCCTTGAACTCCACAAACCTTTTGAATGCTTCTGCCTTCTCCTTCAGAAAGTATACCCATGTATAACTGGAGTAGTCATCAACAAGAACCAACATGTACCTGCTTCTGCCGAGATTGGACGTGACGGTAAGGCCCATTAGATCACTGTGAATACACTCCAACGGTGCTCTACACCTAGTCTGTGATATGTCAAATGAAAGGCGATGTGCCTTTTCATATTGAAAATCGACACAGACATGACCGTCTTCATAGGATGAAAGACTAGACATGTCATGCACAGACCTTTCACCGTTATAGCCTTTAGCTTGTTCATTCCTATATGCCTCAACCGCTCGTGCCAGATAGTTGCGCTATCATTTGCCCTCATCTTGTAAACATAAGTACTTGTCGATAAAACGAATAAGTCTTTCACCCTACTTCCAATGTGAGTAACGCCAATTTTCACAGATGAAACGTTTCAGAGAAACTTCACTTCTGTTGGGACAAACAGAACGTGATACCCAGTATCCATCGTATTGGTCATCGAGAAGAGATTTTTTTTCATCCCAGGTACGTGATACACACTCCGCAACATGAGTGGTCCCCGATCACTACCCAAAGAAACTGATCACTTCTTTTCTACAGCATGCATAGTATCATCAGCAGTAACGATAGAAACAATACCTTTGAACTCCTACAGAGACAAGAATTTGGACTCATTCTCCTTCTCTGCAGCATGTCCTGGGTGAAGTTTAACTTTGCAATCCTTGTGAATGTGACCAAGCTGGTTACATCTATAGCACCAAGGTCCGCTCCACTTCTTCCCGTCGTCAGCCTTAGGAGACATGCTCCTCTCCTGCTGAGATGAAGAAGATGAACCATTACTAACAGACGTCTACTTCTTCCCGTCCCATCTCTTCTTCTTGCCCGAGAAGAGAACATCGTCGTCTCCCTTGGATACCGACACTCCAGCCATCTGCTTTGCGAGGCTCTCCTGCGAAGCCAGCAAATTCTCCAGCTCCAGCAAAGATGTATGATTGGCCCAACCCTGAACAGAGGTAACAAAAGCCACATACTTCTTCTGCAATCAATGGACGATGTGCCTTTTCATCTTCATCTCTGAGATGGTCTCATCCGGGTCCAGTGCCAAAATCTTAGCGCAGATGTTCTTCATCTTCAAGAAGAAAGATGTCATTGACAGGTCTCCCTGAGTGGCCTTAGCAAACTCATTCTCTAAGAATTATAGCCGAACTATATTTTTCTTGTTGAACAGGCCATCCAGATCTCAGCTGCCGATCGACAATCAATAATGTGATCGAATAGCTCCGGTGAAACGACGCGCTTTATAGCGAATGGTGCCTTAACATCTATACGCTTCCACGCCTTCACCGCCTCAGTATTGCCTCCAATAGCGATCACTTCTTGCGGGTTGTCTCCACCGACAACTTCCCACAAATCCTTACCTAGAAGGTAGCTCTCAATGAAGGACTTCCAACACTTGAAGTTAGTCTACGTTAAAAGCTCGATTCCAATCCCTCTTGCTTAACTGGCTTTTATGTTAACAGCTAAATCACTTGAACTTCAACGAAGGTGAACTTCTACTCTTCAACACCCCTCTGATACCATGTAAAATTTCTCTGAAGCAGGAGCTAATGAGGCCGTAGGAACACTCAACCACAACCGAAGCCAAATAAAAGACATCAATAATGGAAGCACAAGAGTTTCCAATCAAAATCAACTTCTATTACAGACCGAGGTATACATTGCAAGACATGATTACAATGTAAACTGAGAACAATTCAAAAATTGCAGCAACAAGAAATCGCGCGGACTGTTTCCAGAACCCGCACAAGCCGCCTACTCGCCAGCCCTGTCCAGCGAGACCGCAGAAACTGCCTACCAGCAGCGAACTGCGCGATCTGCTGTTATTGCAAATGCTGAGACGGAAAAGAAACTCGTTGATAGGTCGGGCGAACTGCTCCACTTATCCGCAACTCCGAGGAAGAGACCAAGCCACAAGGACTGCGACCTGTTGCTAAACCGCTGACTGTATCCGCGAACTATTCCACACCAACGTTCCCGCTTGTCACCTAGTCGCTTGGTGTTAGCCGCATAGCCTGCACAGAACAACTTTCTTAGTCGCAGCGGTTAGAAAACCTTAACCGTAAGTTTAAGCGCGAGCTCGTTCTTACTGTTCACTGGTACATAATGATGAGTCAGGGGTCTTATTTATAGGTGTGGGAAGGAGTGTCGTCACCACCTATACTGATAGGATGACCGCCCATCAACCTGTGCCGACTAACACTTGTATCCGCAAAGTGCGAATACCAACCAGGTCGCGCCAAACCTCCGGATAGACCACTAGTCCTCCAACCGTGTCGAACTGTGAATCAACAAGGCGAGCTCGGCGAACTAACCAAGCAGACCGCACAAGGCAGGCTTGGCTAGCTAGGCAACAAGCTGGACTTGTCCTCCCTAAACCAAGTCCACAAAACCCGCAGTCACCAACCCAAAACGCGCCACCTGATACCAAGATCGCGCTCTTCTGAACAACCCCAGTCCGCAAACACCCATGCGGACTGCTCCATCTTTCCGCGCGACCTCCAGGTAACCTTTCCACCCAACAAAACTTGCTCCACGATCTAACATCAAGATCGCAAGCTTTGAGCCATGCCGAACACATGCGAGCTCCATAGAATTCGCACAACAACCAGTGAACTCTGATCCATCCCGTCCCAAGAAGGCACCAGCGACCTGAGGGCAAACCGCCCTAGTTCGCTAAACCGGCTGCCCCTTAGCGAATCAGAGAACCTGCCAACCATGGCGACCTCCAACGAAGTCCGCCACTAAACCGAGGATACACATCATATCCGCCCGGTTATCACAAGAGAGAGCTTGTTGGTCCAGACCGCCAGAAACCACAGCCAAGCCGGCTGTCCGACTAGGCAACCCGCCAAAGCAATCCGCCAAAGCAATCCGCCTAGTCCGCGCGGTCTGCGGCATGTGCGAATTGAACAACCAGTCCGCCCGACTTCCTCAACTTCACACTTCAACAATTTCAACAGAGGCTACCCGGGAACGGGAGGCCTCGGCCGGCCCTTGCGGGTCCGGCCGCGGAGAGGCCGCCCGGGCACGAGCGACCTCGGTCGGCCCTCGGTGGGGTCGGCCGCGGCGAGGCCGCCAAGATCCGGGCGGCCCTAGCCGTCCCTTTTAGGGGCTGGCCGCGGCATGGCCGCCTGGGGTCGGGCGGCCTTGGCCGGCTCTCGCGCGGGCCGGCTGCGGCGAGGTCGCCCGGAAACAGGCGGCCGAGGACAGGGAGAGGGCGAGGGTCGTTCACGTCATTAATTATTTTGAACTTTTTTCATTAGGTGTTACATTTTAAAAAATTCCCAAGAGATTGCATGTGTCTGCCAATTTGTCTGCCAATTTGTCTGCCAATTTGTCCGCTATGTACAATTTTCTATTAGCTAAATTGAAATTTACATGGCCAGGATCACTATCCATGTTTGCACAGTATCCTATTTCAATGGCTATGATATCCAACAATGTTAAACCCAACTGGGATAAAGTATAAACTACGCACAACCAAATTCACAATCGAATTTGAAATTGAAGTTTCAAAATATGCTTACAACAAGCGAAGAGAAAACAAAACATTAATTTGAAAGAACATCAATCGCACACTGCTTTTAAAAATATTGGATGAAGTAAAGATGCAGTGAAATTTTACTTAAGACAGAATGGTTAAAGTATGAGTTTAAAATAATAGAAAATAGAACATATTAGTATCTTATATTTGGTAGGATTTTTTAGAAAGAAAAAAGAGGGGTGATAAAAGTAAGATAAGAAAATTAATTTTTGAAAAATATTTATTGAAAAAAAGATTTATATGGGTAAATTCATTTTATAGAGATTTTCAGAAAAAAAGAATCATTTTATAAACTGTTTGACAAATCTTCGTTGTGTTAACTTTTTTTATTAAAAATGTGCGTCCGGGGGTAAATGAGTGACAAGGCAGAAAAAGCGCGTACAGGCGAAAAATACGCGTTCAGGTGGAAAATGCGCACCCGACCAAAAATGCGCACCGGGGGAAAATGCGACATTTTTTCGCCCGGGCACGTTTTTCCGTCCGGGCGCGTTTTTTTCGCCCGACCGCAGCTTTTTCGCTCGAGGGTGGTTTTTACTTCGGGACACAGTTTTTCGCTTGATCGCGAATTTTTCGCCCGAGTGCGATATTTTCCGTCCGAGCGCAAATTTTTCGGACGGACGCTACATTTGCGCCCGAGCGCATCATTTGTGCTTGAACGCTACATTTGCGCCCAAGCGCGAATTTTCGGCCGGACGCGAATTTTTCGCCTGAGAGGGAATTTTTCGGCCTGACACGAATTTTTCGGCCTGACACGAATTTTTCGGTCTGACACGAATTTTCGACCGGTCGCGCTCAAGCGATAAAATCGCGCTTGGGCAAAAAAACGCGCCCAGGCAAAAAATCACCGCTCACGGGCAAAAAATTCGCGATCGGGTGAAAATTTTTCGACCAGACGAAAAAAACAGCGCACGGGCCAAAAATTCGCTCCCGGAAAAAAAAATTGTGCCCAAGCGAAAAAACCGCTCTCCTACAAAAAAAACAAGCTCCGATGAGAAATATTGCTTTCGGGCAAAAAATTTGAGCCAGAGAGAAAAATTCGCTCCCGGGTGAAAAATAGTGCATGAGCGAAAAACTGCACCCGCCCAAAAATTGCGTCCAGACGAAAAAATCGGGCCGGGCGAAAATTCCGCGTCCGTGCCAAAAAATCGGGCAGAATGAAAAAATCGCGCCCGAGTGAAAAAATTGCATCAGGACGAAAAAATCGGCTCGGGCAAAAAAAAAGGGCTCGGGCGAAAAAATCGAGTCTAGACGAAAAAATTGCGCCTGACCGAAAAATTGGCCCGGGCGAAAAAAGACACGCCTGGGCGAGTAAAAATCGTGCACGTGCGAAAAAATCGCACCCGGACGGAAAAAACGTACCCGGGCGTAAAAAAACACGTCCGGACGAAAAAAAACGGCATGTGCGAAAAAAATTAGGCTCGGGCGAAAAAAAATCATGCCTGGGCGAAAAATTTGCGTCCTGCGAAAAAACGCGGCATGGAGAAAAAACGCACCAGGCAAAAAAATTGCGCCCGCGAAAAAAAACGCGTCTGAAAAAGACAAGTTAAAGATTTTTTAAGAGATAAGCGTTTTGGGATGAGCAAGTGCATTTCGAAAAAGTTGAAAAGTATGTGACAAGTGACTTTTTCAAAAGATGAGAAAATTAAGTTTACCGCATAAACTTTTCACGCCCATAAATAATGCAAATGATTTCTTAGATGTGGCAGCTTTTTCCATAAAAAAAAAGGAGCGAAAAAACCCTTTCAAACGGAAGCGGGGGCGGTGCAGTGCGTCGAATGCATTGCACCGTAAAGTGCAGTGCATCCGACGCTCCATCCCTGCGTCGCGATGCGTGCTCGCTGCATCGCGATGCGTGCGAAGATGTGCACGCATCGCGGCGCAGCGAGCACGCATCACGGCGCAGCGAGATCACAGCGCAGCCGTTGGATTGCACTGCACGGTGCAGTGCATTCGACGCACTGCACCCCCCCCCCGGTCGGGCCTCACTCCCGTAGACTGAATCGGACTGATATTATGTGATTCCCGTTTTACCCCGGCAATTACTTAGCCTTTAGCGATTCTCTCGTTTTCCCGCAGCATAACCTATTCCCGATTCCTTTCTCTCCCGCAGCATCTCCGCCTCTCCGGTCTCCGCCTCTGCTCCAAGCCTCCGTCTCCCTGCATCATATGCCTTCTGCTGCCCTCCCCATCGCTTTCCTCCTCACCGGAAGACTCCACAACCCGCCTCGCCTAGAGGCCTCGCAGTCGCCATCGCCGTTGTTTTCTCCTGGAGCCACATTCCTCGGCCGAAGTCGTCTCCCTGGATCGAATCACCCTGCCTCCGGCTTCCCCCTGCTCGACGACGTATCCTCCAGTCCGGCAACTGTCGGTCGCCTTCTTCCCCGACGGAAGACTTCCCCTTCTTCGTTTTCTTCGTCCGTCCCCCCACAACTGCGTCGCGGTCATCAATTTTACCGCGAGAAATACAGCCTCGTCTTCATCGTCGTCTCTTCTCTGGGATTCGCATTACTGGTACGCCCGGGCTTCCTTCATTAGCCGCTTTCATCCTCAGCTCTCTTCTCATACTTTCATCTCTAATCTCAGATCTGTTTACTGTATACCTCTTTTTCCCATCGATTTCTGCAGTTAAATCGAGGCGGCGCTCCTCTTTTCTGATCGATCTGTGAAAAGAAACATGGCGGGGGATTTAGGGTGCTGCATCTGGTGAGGCCGTTCCTGGCGATCTTGCCGGAGGTGGAGACTGCCGATCGGCGGATACCGTTCAGGGAGAAGGTCATCTATACCGTGATAGCTCTTTTCATCTTTCTGGTGTGTAGTCAGCTCCCTCTCTACGGCATCCATTCCACCACCGGTGCGGATCCGTTCTACTGGATGCGTGTCATCCTCGCCTCTAATCGAGGAACTGTTATGGAGCTGGGAATCACACCTATCGTGACATCGGGGTTGGTGATGCAGCTCCTCGCCGGATCTAAGATCATCGAGGTCGACAATAGCGTGAGAGAAGATCGGGCTCTGTTGTAAGTGATTCCTGGTTCTAACTGTATTCCCCGAGATCCCAATTCCTGTTATATCTAATGATCTTTATAAGCCGTTGGCATAGCATGAGTCCTCTTAACATATTTGTCTCCCTTACTTTGCTTTTTCATGTTTTACAGTAGTGGGAAATAACATGGGGTTCTGTTTCTTTTGACACTAAATCTGTATTTAGAATTTCAGCGATGCAATTTATAAGATTTCCATTGTACAGACTTTGCATTATCAAATTGCAACATTTTCTGAAAATTTAATTGCCAACCAATAAATTTGATGGTGATATATTTGCTTCATTGCAGTGAAGGTGCTTGCTTTCAAATTTTTATTCCATATTCATTTACTGTATGGATTCCTTTTTTGGAATATAAGTAGAAACATGGTTGCAAGGTATATTAAGGATGGGGCTATTTCTTTAGTGACCAATGGGGCTTGACACTACTCAAACAGAGATCTAGTAAACATCATCATTAAGGATGTGTAAAGAAATCTATCAAATAAGCTATATGAACTCATAAAAATTCAAGTGGTAGAATGTGCAGATGCTATAAAAATTAGAATGCTGAAATGAAGATAGATTCATGGTGGAATGAGGGAGGTATCTTCTATATATATATGGCATTTCAACAATGCAAGAATGAAGATTCTGGAATGAAGGGAAAACCTCATTAGGCAAACAACTTACGTGCACATATAACATAATCGAAAGCATGAACAATGGAGGAACTTAATGCATTGCACTTCATAGGTAATCTGGAATTTGCTAGTGGAAATTTTGTGCACCTTTGATGGAATTAGTTTTATCCATAAATAACTGAAAATGTGCTAATATGAAATGAGCATGTCATATGAAAAAACGATTCATACGACAGTACAATGTTTTTTAATTAAAACCAAAATATATCGCCCTAAGATTGTTTTGTTTTATCTCTTGTACAGGGAAGCTTAATCTACCTAAGCGGAGCTCACTAAATGCATACCATTGAATTGTTTTGCTTACGGGCTTCAAAAAAGAAGATTAAGATTCAAAATTCAAGTGAAAATAAAGATCCAAAATTCAACTGTTTTTGTTTTTGTTGGTTTCTCAATGATTTCAGATATAAGATCCAAAATTCAAGTGAACTGGAGGGGACTGTTAACAACTTCCCTGATGAAGAAAAGTCTCCACCGCCTCCAGTTTATAATGAAATAGGCATCAGGGTGAATACGAAGGAGAATAGGCTCCGTGCAAAACTGGGTCGTCGTACACAACACATAGGCTCCGTTTGGGAGGACTTATTTTCACCGGTCAAGCGGTTACGACCGCATGAATCGGGTCTTAACCGACCGCATGAATCGGGTCTTAACCGACCGCATGAATCGGGTCTTAATTAAGACCCGATTCATGCGGTCGTAACCGCTTGACCGGTGAAAATAAGTCCTCCCAAACGGAGCCATAATATGCGAGCTGAATCAGAAAAATCCTCTTTTTTGGCTCACCTCGGATGCCAACCCTCGAAATTATCCAGCAAGATGTACATACAGGTAAAACAGTATCCAAATTATAATTTCATAGCCCTTATCATTGGTCCTCGTGAGCCGTAACTAATGCTCTCTGCCTTATTTAACCCCCTCATCTCAGAAACAGGGAAACTGTAAACATGGAAGTTATGGGGAGGAGGAGACGTACCTGGATGGCCTAGGAAAAAATAAAGTCCGAGATAGGGAAACTGTACATAAATGCAAGAGAAAACATCGCCGACATACCTACTCGCAGCAATGGTGGAGGAGGAGCTTGCCGAAATCAAACTCTACTTTTACACCCTGCGTCTGCCGAGGAGGAGATGCGGAGGAGGAGATGCTACCTGCGGAGGAGGAGATGCGATCTTGCTATTGAAGTAGAAAGAGGAGGATGTCGTAGGCGTTGCCCTACCTGCACAGAAGAATGAAGGAAGAAGTTGGTATCGTGAGTTTGAGGTGAGTGAACAGTGCAGGAAAGATGAAATCTGTATTAATTAATTGTTGATCCGGCTAAAAGACCAAAAGACCTCAAAGTTAACCAAGATTTTTTTTTTTATAAGGATATATTGGGATTTAAATGTTACACCATGAAGAGATTAGCTCTTTCCTTATATAATAAAGATTATTGTTAATAAACATAGATTCAAGAGTCATTTCATAGCATGTGGACAAGAGAATGAGTTCCAGCTAAAGTTTAATATGTACAAATCAGCTGGGTGGTAGGTAGTGGGCAAGGATTTCTGGCTGTTATTTCTGCAAACATAGCAGAAAGAACTAGCAAATATGCCTCCAAGTTGAAGGCTATTTCTATGATGCCCTTTATTTCACTTATTTATGCACAGTTATCTTGAAGGTGACGCATGTATATTGCTACACGAATCATTTGTTCTCGTTGACTGTATTTCATCATCTTTATTATGGATATCAGCATGTGGGTCCTCCTCTTAAGTGGAGTTTTCCATGCATAAACTAGGTCTTAGGAAGAGTAAGTAGTTTGTCTAATGGTAATCTTTCAACACTTTCAACTCATCAATGTTAATCTTCTTCCAGGAGCAAAGAAGCAGCAGCTGATGGTGGACAAACAAGATGACGACATTATTTTTGGCACATTTGATAACGCATCAGATGATGACGACTCCATGTGACTCAAATGCGAATATTTTTCTCTGTTTTGTCATTATAGTTTTTTTTCATGTATTAATTTTTCTCTGTTTTGCTTACATGAGTCCATAGAAAATACAACACATATAAATTTGGATGCGCGGAGACATTTGCACCCGCCATTTTCCTATTGGGCATGAACCTTTGACTTGCCGGCAACAACAATTGGATAATCGACCCCGTGATCTAACTTTTAAGTGCTTTCTCCGACTTGCAACTGAAGTTGCCTAGTTATAACAGTCGTAGCTGGAATGAATACGCACTTTTAGTGTTAAGTTTCATTTAATTGGATTTTAATAACTAATTTGCCGCAGATTTGTGCTGAATGCCTATGTAGATGGAACTATAATAGTCTTTTTTGTGCATTACTTCTTAATGGATGAGTAATAAACATTGCTGACAATCTGTGTTTTGGAATTGTGCATCTTTTCTAATGGAACTGTATTAATCTTCTAATGTTGCTGCTCAATTAATATGCAGAATTTGGATGCGCACAACACATGGTTGTTTTAGTCTTTTAATGTTGCTGCTCAATTAATGTGCAGAATTTGGATGTGCACAACGCATGGTTGGAAGTCCCTAAACCTTAAAAAAGTAAACCTAAATCTTAAACTATAAACCCTTAAAACCCCAATACAAAACCCTAAAACCCTAAAAACACTAAGTCCTAAAATTCTGAAATCATAACCTTCAAACCCTGCAAATCCTAAAACCCTTCAAAACACAAAATTCTAAATCATAACTAATTTGCAGCTGATATGTGCAATTTATTTTCTCATTTGTGTAGATTTGTAATTGCATAATATCTTCATTAGAACCTTACTCTGCAAGAGCATAATTTGGATGATAGCTACCAGATTTGGGCCCGTTCTATGCTCGCTGGTGAACTCACCTGGCTGGGTGGAAGGGTAATGTTAATTCATGTCCTCAGGTTCCCAACGACGTTAAGGCGAAGGCTTCATCTCGTTCGCTGCTCTGCTTTCTCACTGAGGCGTTGGACTTCAATTGTTTGGATCTGGGATCTGTTTTGTCTATTTTGTTGAAGATGTTTTGGTTTAGTTTATCTGTTGATGGGGATAAGGTTATTCTTTTCACGGATTTATTCATCCGATGTTATAGATTTAATATAGATAAATAAAATTTCATTTGTGTGTGAGTTTAGTTTATTGTTTGTCAGTTGCACTGCGGCCTCTATTTTTGGATCTTTACAATGTGGTTTTTTCAGTGTTCTATTGTTGGATAACTAAGTTTATGTTAAACTCTTAAAGTGATGTCGGATATAAAAAACAAAATTATTATGTGGTTGTAAATTTGTTGTAAACTCGACTATATTTAAAAAAATCAAATTATTCGGGGCATTTTGTTAGAGAACCATTCACAACACTTTCAATAAATAAACATCATGAATGCTTACAAGTTAATCGTTGTGGTTATCTAAACGGTGTCACAAGACTTTAGCGCTACAAACACTTTCACGTCTTTGCGGCGTTTTACAAAGTGTCATAAATTCAATCGCGGAAGGCTTAAAAAATCATCGCAGGAGAAAATCGCAGGAAAAAAACATCAATGACAAATCTTTTAATAAAAAAATTTAAAATAAAAAGGTTCAAAAGAGAAAGGCAACCTAACTTCCCCCCCCCTCTTTTCTCCTCCCCCTCTTTTTTCCTCTCCCCCCTCCCCCTCCCCCCTTTTTTCCCCCTCATACCGGAGTGGAACCGTCGGGCCTCACTCCCGTAGACTGAATCGGACTGATATTATGTGATTCCCGTTTTACCCCGGCAATTACTTAGCCTTTAGCGATTCTCTCGTTTTCCCGCAGCATAACCTATTCCCGATTCCTTTCTCTCCCGCAGCATCTCCGCCTCTCCGGTCTCCGCCTCTGCTCCAAGCCTCCGTCTCCCTGCATCATATGCCTTCTGCTGCCCTCCCCATCGCTTTCCTCCTCACCGGAAGACTCCACAACCCGCCTCGCCTAGAGGCCTCGCAGTCGCCATCGCCGTTGTTTTCTCCTGGAGCCACATTCCTCGGCCGAAGTCGTCTCCCTGGATCGAATCACCCTGCCTCCGGCTTCCCCCTGCTCGACGACGTATCCTCCAGTCCGGCAACTGTCGGTCGCCTTCTTCCCCGACGGAAGACTTCCCCTTCTTCGTTTTCTTCGTCCGTCCCCCCACAACTGCGTCGCGGTCATCAATTTTACCGCGAGAAATACAGCCTCGTCTTCATCGTCGTCTCTTCTCTGGGATTCGCATTACTGGTACGCCCGGGCTTCCTTCATTAGCCGCTTTCATCCTCAGCTCTCTTCTCATACTTTCATCTCTAATCTCAGATCTGTTTACTGTATACCTCTTTTTCCCATCGATTTCTGCAGTTAAATCGAGGCGGCGCTCCTCTTTTCTGATCGATCTGTGAAAAGAAACATGGCGGGGGGATTTAGGGTGCTGCATCTGGTGAGGCCGTTCCTGGCGATCTTGCCGGAGGTGGAGACTGCCGATCGGCGGATATCGTTCAGGGAGAAGGTCATCTATACCGTGATAGCTCTTTTCATCTTTCTGGTGTGTAGTCAGCTCCCTCTCTACGGCATCCATTCCACCACCGGTGCGGATCCGTTCTACTGGATGCGTGTCATCCTCGCCTCTAATCGAGGAACTGTTATGGAGCTGGGAATCACACCTATCGTGACATCGGGGTTGGTGATGCAGCTCCTCGCCGGATCTAAGATCATCGAGGTCGACAATAGCGTGAGAGAAGATCGGGCTCTGTTGTAAGTGATTCCTGGTTCTAACTGTATTCCCCGAGATCCCAATTCCTGTTATATCTAATGATCTTTATAAGCCGTTGGCATAGCATGAGTCCTCTTAACATATTTGTCTCCCTTACTTTGCTTTTTCATGTTTTACAGTAGTGGGAAATAACATGGGGTTCTGTTTCTTTTGACACTAAATCTGTATTTAGAATTTCAGCGATGCAATTTATAAGATTTCCATTGTACAGACTTTGCATTATCAAATTGCAACATTTTCTGAAAATTTAATTGCCAACCAATAAATTTGATGGTGATATATTTGCTTCATTGCAGTGAAGGTGCTTGCTTTCAAATTTTTATTCCATATTCATTTACTGTATGGATTCCTTTTTTGGAATATAAGTAGAAACATGGTTGCAAGGTATATTAAGGATGGGGCTATTTCTTTAGTGACCAATGGGGCTTGACACTACTCAAACAGAGATCTAGTAAACATCATCATTAAGGATGTGTAAAGAAATCTATCAAATAAGCTATATGAACTCATAAAAATTCAAGTGGTAGAATGTGCAGATGCTATAAAAATTAGAATGCTGAAATGAAGATAGATTCATGGTGGAATGAGGGAGGTATCTTCTATATATATATGGCATTTCAACAATGCAAGAATGAAGATTCTGGAATGAAGGGAAAACCTCATTAGGCAAACAACTTACGTGCACATATAACATAATCGAAAGCATGAACAATGGAGGAACTTAATGCATTGCACTTCATAGGTAATCTGGAATTTGCTAGTGGAAATTTTGTGCACCTTTGATGGAATTAGTTTTATCCATAAATAACTGAAAATGTCCTAATATGAAATGAGCATGTCGTATGAAAAAACGATTCATACGACAGTACAATGTTTTTTTATTAAAACCAAAATATATTGCCCTAAGATTGTTTTGTTTTATCTCTTGTACATGGAAGCTTAATCTACCTAAGCGGAGCTCACTACATGCATACCATTGAATTGTTTTACTTACGGGCTTCAAAAAGGAAGATTAGGATTCAAAATTAAAGTGAAAATTAAGATCCAAAATTCAACTGTTTTTGTTTTTGTTGGTTTCTCAATGATTTCAGATATAAGATCCAAAATTCAAGTGAGGAGGGACTGTTGACAACTTCCCTGATGAAGAACAGTCTCCACCGCCTCCAGTTTACAATGAAATAGGCATCAGGGTGAATACGAAGGAGAATAGGCTCCGTGCAAAACTGGGTCGTCGTACACAACACATAGGCTCCGTTTGGGAGGACTTATTTTCACCGGTCAAGCGGTTACGACCGCATGAATCGGGTCTTAACCGACCGCATGAATCGGGTCTTAACCGACCGCATGAATCGGGTCTTAATTAAGACCCGATTCATGCGGTCGTAACCGCTTGACCGGTGAAAATAAGTCCTCCCAAACGGAGCCATAATATGCGAGCTGAATCAGAAAAATCCTCTTTTTTGGCTCACCTCGGATGCCAAACCCTCGAAATTATCCAGCAAGATGTACATACAGGTAAAACAGTATCCAAATTATAATTTCATAGCCCTTATCATTGGTCCTCGTGAGCCGTAACTAATGCTCTCTGCCTTATTTAACCCCCTCATCTCAGAAACAGGGAAACTGTAAACATGGAAGTTATGGGGAGGAGGAGACGTACCTGGATGGCCTAGGAAAAAAATAAAGTCCGAGATAGGGAAACTGTACATAAATGCAAGAGAAAACATCGCCGACATACCTACTCGCAGCAATGGTGGAGGAGGAGCTTGCCGAAATCAAACTCTACTTTTACACCCTGCGTCTGCCGAGGAGGAGATGCGGAGGAGGAGATGCTACCTGCGGAGGAGGAGATGCGATCTTGCTATTGAAGTAGAAAGAGGAGGATGTCGTAGGCGTTGCCCTACCTGCACAGAAGAATGAAGGAAGAAGTTGGTATCGTGAGTTTGAGGTGAGTGAACAGTGCAGGAAAGATGAAATCTGTATTAATTAATTGTTGATCCGGCTAAAAGACCAAAAGACCTCAAAGTTAACCAAGAATTTTTTTTTATAAGGATATATTGGGATTTAAATGTTACACCATGAAGAGATTAGCTCTTTCCTTATATAATAAAGATTATTGTTAATAAACATAGATTCAAGAGTCATTTCATAGCATGTGGACAAGAGAATGAGTTCCAGCTAAAGTTTAATATGTACAAATCAGCTGGGTGGTAGGTAGTGGGCAAGGATTTCTGGCTGTTATTTCTGCAAACATAGCAGAAAGAACTAGCAAATATGCCTCCAAGTTGAAGGCTATTTCTATGATGCCCTTTATTTCACTTATTTATGCACAGTTATCTTGAAGGTGACGCATGTATATTGCTACACGAATCATTTGTTCTCGTTGACTGTATTTCATCATCTTTATTATGGATATCAGCATGTGGGTCCTCCTCTTAAGTGGAGTTTTCCATGCATAAACTAGGTCTTAGGAAGAGTAAGTAGTTTGTCTAATGGTAATCTTTCAACACTTTCAACTCATCAATGTTAATCTTCTTCCAGGAGCAAAGAAGCAGCAGCTGATGGTGGACAAACAAGATGACGACATTATTTTTGGCACATTTGATAACGCATCAGATGATGACGACTCCATGTGACTCAAATGCGAATATTTTTCTCTGTTTTGTCATTATAGTTTTTTTTTCATGTATTAATTTTTCTCTGTTTTGCTTACATGAGTCCATAGAAAATACAACACATATAAATTTGGATGCGCGGAGACATTTGCACCCGCCATTTTCCTATTGGGCATGAACCTTTGACTTGCCGGCAACAACAATTGGATAATCGACCCCGTGATCTAACTTTTAAGTGCTTTCTCCGACTTGCAACTGAAGTTGCCTAGTTATAACAGTCGTAGCTGGAATGAATACGCACTTTTAGTGTTAAGTTTCATTTAATTGGATTTTAATAACTAATTTGCCGCAGATTTGTGCTGAATGCCTATGTAGATGGAACTATAATAGTCTTTTTTGTGCATTACTTCTTAATGGATGAGTAATAAACATTGCTGACAATCTGTGTTTTGGAATTGTGCATCTTTTCTAATGGAACTGTATTAATCTTCTAATGTTGCTGCTCAATTAATATGCAGAATTTGGATGCGCACAACACATGGTTGTTTTAGTCTTTTAATGTTGCTGCTCAATTAATGTGCAGAATTTGGATGTGCACAACGCATGGTTGGAAGTCCCTAAACCTTAAAAAAGTAAACCTAAATCTTAAACTATAAACCCTTAAAACCCCAATACAAAACCCTAAAACCCTAAAAACACTAAGTCCTAAAATTCTGAAATCATAACCTTCAAACCCTGCAAATCCTAAAACCCTTCAAAACACAAAATTCTAAATCATAACTAATTTGCAGCTGATATGTGCAATTTATTTTCTCATTTGTGTAGATTTGTAATTGCATAATATCTTCATTAGAACCTTACTCTGCAAGAGCATAATTTGGATGATAGCTACCAGATTTGGGCCCGTTCTATGCTCGCTGGTGAACTCACCTGGCTGGGTGGAAGGGTAATGTTAATTCATGTCCTCAGGTTCCCAACGACGTTAAGGCGAAGGCTTCATCTCGTTCGCTGCTCTGCTTTCTCACTGAGGCGTTGGACTTCAATTGTTTGGATCTGGGATCTGTTTTGTCTATTTTGTTGAAGATGTTTTGGTTTAGTTTATCTGTTGATGGGGATAAGGTTATTCTTTTCACGGATTTATTCATCCGATGTTATAGATTTAATATAGATAAATAAAATTTCATTTGTGTGTGAGTTTAGTTTATTGTTTGTCAGTTGCACTGCGGCCTCTATTTTTGGATCTTTACAATGTGGTTTTTTCAGTGTTCTATTGTTGGATAACTAAGTTTATGTTAAACTCTTAAAGTGATGTCGGATATAAAAAACAAAATTATTATGTGGTTGTAAATTTGTTGTAAACTCGACTATATTTAAAAAAATCAAATTATTCGGGGCATTTTGTTAGAGAACCATTCACAACACTTTCAATAAATAAACATCATGAATGCTTACAAGTTAATCGTTGTGGTTATCTAAACGGTGTCACAAGACTTTAGCGCTACAAACACTTTCACGTCTTTGCGGCGTTTTACAAAGTGTCATAAATTCAATCGCGGAAGGCTTAAAAAATCATCGCAGGAGAAAATCGCAGGAAAAAAACATCAATGACAAATCTTTTAATAAAAAAATTTAAAATAAAAAGGTTCAAAAGAGAAAGGCAACCTAACTCCCCCCCCCCCCTCTTTTCTCCTCCCCCTCTTTTTTCCTCTCCCCCCTCCCCCTCCCCCCTTTTTTCCCCCTCATACCGGAGTGGAACCGTCGGGCCTCACTCCCGTAGACTGAATCGGACTGATATTATGTGATTCCCGTTTTACCCCGGCAATTACTTAGCCTTTAGCGATTCTCTCGTTTTCCCGCAGCATAACCTATTCCCGATTCCTTTCTCTCCCGCAGCATCTCCGCCTCTCCGGTCTCCGCCTCTGCTCCAAGCCTCCGTCTCCCTGCATCATATGCCTTCTGCTGCCCTCCCCATCGCTTTCCTCCTCACCGGAAGACTCCACAACCCGCCTCGCCTAGAGGCCTCGCAGTCGCCATCGCCGTTGTTTTCTCCTGGAGCCACATTCCTCGGCCGAAGTCGTCTCCCTGGATCGAATCACCCTGCCTCCGGCTTCCCCCTGCTCGACGACGTATCCTCCAGTCCGGCAACTGTCGGTCGCCTTCTTCCCCGACGGAAGACTTCCCCTTCTTCGTTTTCTTCGTCCGTCCCCCCACAACTGCGTCGCGGTCATCAATTTTACCGCGAGAAATACAGCCTCGTCTTCATTGTCGTCTCTTCTCTGGGATTCGCATTACTGGTACGCCCGGGCTTCCTTCATTAGCCGCTTTCATCCTCAGCTCTCTTCTCATACTTTCATCTCTAATCTCAGATCTGTTTACTGTATACCTCTTTTTCCCATCGATTTCTGCAGTTAAATCGAGGCGGCGCTCCTCTTTTCTGATCGATCTGTGAAAAGAAACATGGCGGGGGGATTTAGGGTGCTGCATCTGGTGAGGCCGTTCCTGGAGATCTTGCCGGAGGTGGAGACTGCCGATCGGCGGATACCGTTCAGGGAGAAGGTCATCTATACCGTGATAGCTCTTTTCATCTTTCTGGTGTGTAGTCAGCTCCCTCTCTACGGCATCCATTCCACCACCGGTGCGGATCCGTTCTACTGGATGCGTGTCATCCTCGCCTCTAATCGAGGAACTGTTATGGAGCTGGGAATCACACCTATCGTGACATCGGGGTTGGTGATGCAGCTCCTCGCCGGATCTAAGATCATCGAGGTCGACAATAGCGTGAGAGAAGATCGGGCTCTGTTGTAAGTGATTCCTGGTTCTAACTGTATTCCCCGAGATCCCAATTCCTGTTATATCTAATGATCTTTATAAGCCGTTGGCATAGCATGAGTCCTCTTAACATATTTGTCTCCCTTACTTTGCTTTTTCATGTTTTACAATAGTGGGAAATAACATGGGGTTCTGTTTCTTTTGACACTAAATCTGTATTTAGAATTTCAGCGATGCAATTTATAAGATTTCCATTGTACAGACTTTGCATTATCAAATTGCAACATTTTCTGAAAATTTAATTGCCAACCAATAAATTTGATGGTGATATATTTGCTTCATTGCAGTGAAGGTGCTTGCTTTCAAATTTTTATTCCATATTCATTTACTGTATGGATTCCTTTTTTGGAATATAAGTAGAAACATGGTTGCAAGGTATATTAAGGATGGGGCTATTTCTTTAGTGACCAATGGGGCTTGACACTACTCAAACAGAGATCTAGTAACATCATCATTAAGGATGTGTAAAGAAATCTATCAAATAAGCTATATGAACTCATAAAAATTCAAGTGGTAGAATGTGCAGATGCTATAAAAATTAGAATGCTGAAATGAAGATAGATTCATGGTGGAATGAGGGAGGTATCTTCTATATATATATGGCATTTCAACAATGCAAGAATGAAGATTCTGGAATGAAGGGAAAACCTCATTAGGCAAACAACTTACGTGCACATATAACATAATCGAAAGCATGAACAATGGAGGAACTTAATGCATTGCACTTCATAGGTAATCTGGAATTTGCTAGTGGAAATTTTGTGCACCTTTGATGGAATTAGTTTTATCCATAAATAACTGAAAATGTGCTAATATGAAATGAGCATGTCATATGAAAAAACGATTCATACGACAGTACAATGTTTTTTAATTAAAACCAAAATATATCGCCCTAAGATTGTTTTGTTTTATCTCTTGTACAGGGAAGCTTAATCTACCTAAGCGGAGCTCACTAAATGCATACCATTGAATTGTTTTGCTTACGGGCTTCAAAAAAGAAGATTAAGATTCAAAATTCAAGTGAAAATAAAGATCCAAAATTCAACTGTTTTTTTTTTGTTGGTTTCTCAATGATTTCAGATATAAGATCCAAAATTCAAGTGAACTGGAGGGGACTGTTAACAACTTCCCTGATGAAGAAAAGTCTCCACCGCCTCCAGTTTATAATGAAATAGGCATCAGGGTGAATACGAAGGAGAATAGGCTCCGTGCAAAACTGGGTCGTCGTACACAACACATAGGCTCCGTTTGGGAGGACTTATTTTCACCGTCAAGCGGTTACGACCGCATGAATCGGGTCTTAACCGACCGCATGAATCGGGTCTTAACCGACCGCATGAATCGGGTCTTAATTAAGACCCGATTCATGCGGTCGTAACCGCTTGACCGGTGAAAATAAGTCCTCCCAAACGGAGCCATAATATGCGAGCTGAATCAGAAAAATCCTCTTTTTTGGCTCACCTCGGATGCCAAACCCTCGAAATTATCCAGCAAGATGTACATACAGGTAAAACAGTATCCAAATTATAATTTCATAGCCCTTATCATTGGTCCTCGTGAGCCGTAACTAATGCTCTCTGCCTTATTTAACCCCCTCATCTCAGAAACAGGGAAACTGTAAACATGGAAGTTATGGGGAGGAGGAGACGTACCTGGATGGCCTAGGAAAAAATAAAGTCCGAGATAGGGAAACTGTACATAAATGCAAGAGAAAACATCGCCGACATACCTACTCGCAGCAATGGTGGAGGAGGAGCTTGCCGAAATCAAACTCTACTTTTACACCCTGCGTCTGCCGAGGAGGAGATGCAGAGGAGGAGATGCTACCTGCGGAGGAGGAGATGCGATCTTGCTATTGAAGTAGAAAGAGGAGGATGTCGTAGGCGTTGCCCTACCTGCACAGAAGAATGAAGGAAGAAGTTGGTATCGTGAGTTTGAGGTGAGTGAACAGTGCAGGAAAGATGAAATCTGTATTAATTAATTGTTGATCCGGCTAAAAGACCAAAAGACCTCAAAGTTAACCAAGAATTTTTTTTATAAGGATATATTGGGATTTAAATGTTACACCATGAAGAGATTAGCTCTTTCCTTATATAATAAAGATTATTGTTAATAAACATAGATTCAAGAGTCATTTCATAGCATGTGGACAAGAGAATGAGTTCCAGCTAAAGTTTAATATGTACAAATCAGCTGGGTGGTAGGTAGTGGGCAAGGATTTCTGGCTGTTATTTCTGCAAACATAGCAGAAAGAACTAGCAAATATGCCTCCAAGTTGAAGGCTATTTCTATGATGCCCTTTATTTCACTTATTTATGCACAGTTATCTTGAAGGTGACGCATGTATATTGCTACACGAATCATTTGTTCTCGTTGACTGTATTTCATCATCTTTATTATGGATATCAGCATGTGGGTCCTCCTCTTAAGTGGAGTTTTCCATGCATAAACTAGGTCTTAGGAAGAGTAAGTAGTTTGTCTAATGGTAATCTTTCAACACTTTCAACTCATCAATGTTAATCTTCTTCCAGGAGCAAAGAAGCAGCAGCTGATGGTGGACAAACAAGATGACGACATTATTTTTGGCACATTTGATAACGCATCAGATGATGACGACTCCATGTGACTCAAATGCGAATATTTTTCTCTGTTTTGTCATTATAGTTTTTTTTTCATGTATTAATTTTTCTCTGTTTTGCTTACATGAGTCCATAGAAAATACAACACATATAAATTTGGATGCGCGGAGACATTTGCACCCGCCATTTTCCTATTGGGCATGAACCTTTGACTTGCCGGCAACAACAATTGGATAATCGACCCCGTGATCTAACTTTTAAGTGCTTTCTCCGACTTGCAACTGAAGTTGCCTAGTTATAACAGTCGTAGCTGGAATGAATACGCACTTTTAGTGTTAAGTTTCATTTAATTGGATTTTAATAACTAATTTGCCGCAGATTTGTGCTGAATGCCTATGTAGATGGAACTATAATAGTCTTTTTTGTGCATTACTTCTTAATGGATGAGTAATAAACATTGCTGACAATCTGTGTTTTGGAATTGTGCATCTTTTCTAATGGAACTGTATTAATCTTCTAATGTTGCTGCTCAATTAATATGCAGAATTTGGATGCGCACAACACATGGTTGTTTTAGTCTTTTAATGTTGCTGCTCAATTAATGTGCAGAATTTGGATGTGCACAACGCATGGTTGGAAGTCCCTAAACCTTAAAAAAGTAAACCTAAATCTTAAACTATAAACCCTTAAAACCCCAATACAAAACCCTAAAACCCTAAAAACACTAAGTCCTAAAATTCTGAAATCATAACCTTCAAACCCTGCAAATCCTAAAACCCTTCAAAACACAAAATTCTAAATCATAACTAATTTGCAGCTGATATGTGCAATTTATTTTCTCATTTGTGTAGATTTGTAATTGCATAATATCTTCATTAGAACCTTACTCTGCAAGAGCATAATTTGGATGATAGCTACCAGATTTGGGCCCGTTCTATGCTCGCTGGTGAACTCACCTGGCTGGGTGGAAGGGTAATGTTAATTCATGTCCTCAGGTTCCCAACGACGTTAAGGCGAAGGCTTCATCTCGTTCGCTGCTCTGCTTTCTCACTGAGGCGTTGGACTTCAATTGTTTGGATCTGGGATCTGTTTTGTCTATTTTGTTGAAGATGTTTTGGTTTAGTTTATCTGTTGATGGGGATAAGGTTATTCTTTTCACGGATTTATTCATCCGATGTTATAGATTTAATATAGATAAATAAAATTTCATTTGTGTGTGAGTTTAGTTTATTGTTTGTCAGTTGCACTGCGGCCTCTATTTTTGGATCTTTACAATGTGGTTTTTTTCAGTGTTCTATTGTTGGATAACTAAGTTTATGTTAAACTCTTAAAGTGATGTCGGATATAAAAAACAAAATTATTATGTGGCTGTAAATTTGTTGTAAACTCGACTATATTTAAAAAAATCAAATTATTCGGGGCATTTTGTTAGAGAACCATTCACAACACTTTCAATAAATAAACATCATGAATGCTTACAAGTTAATCGTTGTGGTTATCTAAACGGTGTCACAAGACTTTAGCGCTACAAACACTTTCACGTCTTTGCGCCGTTTTACAAAGTGTCATAAATTCAATCGCGGAAGGCTTAAAAATCATCGCAGGAGAAAATCGCAGGAAAAAAACATCAATGACAAATCTTTTAATAAAAAAATTTAAAATAAAAAGGTTCAAAAGAGAAAGGCAACCTAACTTCCCCCCCCCCCCCCTCTTTTCTCCTCCCCCTCTTTTTTCCTCTCCCCCCTCCCCCTCCCCCCTTTTTTCCCCCTCATACCGGAGTGGAACCCGGCGGCCCCCCCGGATCCCTTTCAAACAGACCCTAAAGCTGGATTAATGTTTTTTCTCAATCACTTTTTTTCATTTTTCATAAAATAGACTATACTGCACCTTTAGATGCATGTGATTCAAGCTCCCCGTTTGTCGCTGTGTTTTTATTCTGATCAATTTGGTTAAAATGTAGAGAAATAATGGCAGAAAAGAAGCAAATCACAATCGTAAAAATCAAAGTTACAAAGGTTCATCCAAGAGCGAAGAAAAGGATAAACATCTAGTAAAGAAGAGAAAGAACACAAATATATTCATATTTAGGGATAAATATGTTAGAGAACAAAGAAATGAGAATGCACTCAAAATTAGAAGAAATGTATAGAAATAAACCCAAATTCAACACAAATGAAATTAACATCAACTCATCTGGAAAAAAAAATCAATTTAGAAGTCTAAAATACAAGGTGATTGTTATTAACATCACGTTTTTGGCTAGTCGTATCGTACTTTCTCCTAATTTTTGTGTTTTTTGAAAATATATCTTGTACATGCATTTTTAGGAAATGTGTTCAACACAAAAGTTTTAGATCTTGACGAGATCTACAACTTTTGTGTTGAACACTTTTACTAAAAATGCATGTACAAGATCTAAAATTTTCATGTTGAACACATTTCCTAAAAATGCATGTACAATACATATTTTCAAAAGGCGCGAAAACTGAGCGTATTTCCAAACTACGCCTTGTACATGCATTTTTAGGAAAAGTGTTCAACACAAAAGTTGTAGATCACGACGAGATCTACAACTTGTGTTGAACACTTTTCCTAAAAATATAGGTACACAACGTATTTTCAAAAAGCGTGAAAAAAAGGAGAGTGTGGTGCGACTGACCAAAAGTGTGATGCTAATAACTGTCGTTACTGAATTGAATGCGTCTTCCAATGACATCACCATAGATAGTGTTAAATATAATTATTATTTAATATTTTGCTTAAAAATAAAAAGTCCCTCTCTAATGGCTTTATTACATATTTGGCCAAAGCTGATTTTCAAGGGCATGCTTAATAACAGGAATTAAAGTCCCAGGGTCCCAATGCCATGCCCTTAGAAATTAGAGATCAATAAGGTTTCTGGTTCGCACAATCCAAATTCGGCCCCACTTCCACATCAAGCAACTGAGCATATCTCTGATAAAAACCAATCCGATCTTCAACCCGCGTGTCATTAGGCAACAGACACTCGAGCCCGCCGTTAATAATATTGGTAACTAGCCCGAATCCAGCGACCCGGTTTGCCGCCGTGTCGGCGCTGGTTGGCACGAAACTCCCGACCATCACGTCGTGGCAGGACGGCTTGTTGTTCCTCGCCGTCATCCAGAACCACAGTGCCGTCTTGAAGGCTATATCCGATCGATTCGCCACCAACTCCGGCTCTCTCAACCCATCGAAACCAAGGGCGGCCCCCGCCTCTCCGTAATTGTAGTTCCTGCAATTTTCCAAATTATTGCTATAGTTGATTAGGAAATCATGGCGAAGCTGTGAATTGGGAATAGTTTCGGCTACGTGCAAATCATGTTTTTAAAACAAAACTGCCAAAACAGCTATGTGCAGATCAATCATTTATGGGTTCACACGGCTTTATGATTTTTTAGTTAGGTTATAATCTGGTTTGCACATAATCAAAATTGATGGGCGCATAACAACACCCAAAATTAATTACCAGGAGAGCTGCATTGGTCCTCTTCCATGGTATGATTTGTTGGCGCTGCAGAGCCACTCTGTGCTGTTCAAGTCGCAGTAGCTGCTGTTTAGATTCAGCTCTTCCTTGAAGCACAGGCCCCATGCGTAGGGCCCGTCCGGAGCGGATTCCCATTTTCCTGTTATAAAGTTTTACCAAACGATTAGAAAGTCGAAGTACATTATCCCAAACGCTTGAAGTTCACGGACGAGTAACATTTATTTTAGTATTTCTAATTAGCCTAATATAGAATTAGATTCTAATTGAAAAACTCGGTTTAATTCTTTGTTGTTTCAATCGCGGGTCATAATAAAGTTTGCATATAAACTATTGCATTCATTTAAGCAAATTATGAACACAAATATCTATTATTAAGAAAATAATATTATCGATAAAACACTTTATATGTTTAGTCCAACAAAAAATTCATATATAATCTTATTCAATTTGTACTAAGGTATTCTTAGAAGAAGAAAAAAACATGTGGAATGACGTGAATTAATTTTCGAACACAACACTAATAAACTCATATTGAAAAGGTTGTGGATATGTCAAGAAGAGTGAAACTATTTTGTTTAAGTTAACCTGGACTGGATTGAAAGCCTTGTCTTGGATATGTTATGCTTAATTTCAATAACTTGATTTTTGGATCGTTCCGGCCATTCAAATGTGAGAATCGAGAACCGGACTGAGACCTACGATAATCGATTTAAGCCGCTCTATTTGACATGATTTTTCAATTATTTTTCCACTCTCATGACACAGAATTAAACTTCTCCCAACATGGTCATTGTGGCATGCAAATAGAACCATAGAGATTTTTAGGTTGGTTTTTTAAATGAATTCTATTAGGCGTGCAAACAGTTCGATTATGATCAGTTTGAGTTCAAATTGAAACCAAACAGAAAAGATTCAATTATTTTTTCTTTAAAAGGAACCAAACTTAAACAGATCAATTCTTGTAAATCACTTAATAGTCATTTCTCTTAATTTGAAACAAGAATAAATAATATACAAAGCTATAAATGTTTGAAACTCCAGTTAATCACGGTTCTATTCAATTTTCTCGATTTATTAAAATAAAAAACACATTTATTAAAATAAAAAACCACATCAAATCAAAAACAGGGTGATTATTCAACATGAAACACCGTCAATACACCAAACCGAGCAATTCAGTTGAATTTTGGTTCGGTTCGGATGGCTTCAATGGTTCAATCATTTTTTTTGTTTTGCATGCACATCCCTTAATTCAATGGAGGCATATTTGACTGCAACACATATATACCAATCATATTTTGCAACAAATAATTGATATATATATATATACACACACGAGTGACAGGCACGGGCCTCCGGCCCGATGGCCACGCGCCACAGTACCCGACAGGCTACGGCGGGCTTCGCCCGCCACCCGCTGTTGTCCGCCTACTAACAATTATAGTATTTATAGTAGTATTTATAAAATTTATATTAGTATTTATAAAATTTATAATAGTATTTATAAAATTTTATAATATAATAAATAAAGGCGGGTGATAATTATAGTATTTATCAGCGTTTTAAGAACCGGACCGGACCGGCCGGTTCGACCGGTCGGACCGCCGACCGATCCCCCGGGCGGTCCAGGCAGGTTCTTAAAACCAGCTCTGCCAAAAACCGGCCAGAAACCGGAACTGTGTCTTTTACGTTCATTTTTATGAAAAGTGTTCAACATGAAAGTTGTATACCTCGATGATATCTACAACTTTTATGTTGAACACTTTTTGATTTAAAACCGTTTAGGCCCCGGATTTGCTCCCCGAAAAATAACAGGCGCAAATCGGGGGTCTAAACGGCTTCAAATCAAGAAGTGTTCAACATGAAAGTTGTAGATATCGTCGAGATCTACAACTTTTATGTTGAACAATTTTCATAAAAATGAAAGTAGTAGATGCAGTTTCAAAGGCCCGAATAATTATAAAACAGACGGTTTTAGTCCCACACTGCCCAAATTTTTGAAATTAGCGGGTTTAAATATAGGTTTCCATTTCATTTGTTTGAAATCATCAGTTTAGCGGGCTTCTTGCGTTTGTGGGCTGGTGGGCCTACTGGCGTGCTAACTGGCCAGTCTGCCATTTGTTTTTGCAAAATCAATTTTAAAATTATTTCACATAGGTTTAGGACTGTCCTAGAGTAGGTTTAGGAGGCCTACAAAAATTCTGGATAAAGGGTTGGTTTGATCGAACGACATCTGACTAATACATCAAGATTGGACGGCCGAAATATTTTATGTGAATTTCAAACTCATGCTATTTGCAGACCTCCATATTTCTTTATAATATGGTATAGATATATATAACATTTTTCCTAATATTGTGATTTCACAAAATTTACGCTAAATTTCGCGTATTTTCAAAATATTCTTAAACCGTTCATTTTTAGGAAAAGTGTTAAACATGAAAGTTGCATATCTCACTTTTATGTTAAACATTTTTCATAAAAAGTATTCAACATGAAAGTTGTAGATCTCGACGAGATATACAACTTTCATGTTGAACACTTTTTGATTTGAAACTGTTTAGACCCCCAATTTGACCTCAAAAAAAGTCAGGTCAAGCATATACAGTTAATTGTATATGCAGTGTGCCAATACATATACCTGTAGTCTCGTGAGAAATTTGAGCAAGAAAAGCTGCGAGCTCACGTTTGTTAGTATCCAAACTTCCGGCGCTACTGAAATTGGGGAAGAAGCCTGTTGCGTTAATAAACGAATCATAGGTGTAGAATCCCTTGGCCGGACAGCCGACGTCGTCTTTGTGCAGGAAGATAGTATTGTAGAGTTCCTCCGACAACAGACTGCTGATTGATGAATTGTACGCCTCACGATTGAGCGGCGTCTCCGCGTTGCTAATAAAAGAGCAGCCCCAAATATAGATAATGAAGATGAAGAAGAAAGTGCAGCTGAGCGGCGGGGAGAAAGCCATATATACAGCTGCTATATATGTTATATATTATCAGCTGATCAATTGGAGTTTGCCGCCGGCCAGCCCCCGCCGCTCGCAGCTCCTGTTCAGGTTTCTGCCGGAGGAAATCATCAGAAACCCAGCTTTGTATAAGAGTATCCGAGGGGGGAGAATGAACAACGACGAAGTCAGTGAGTCAACTGCACCGTGTGTTAATTTGAGCAGCCCTCTGCAAATCCAGTCCAATCTGGATGATAGTGAATAAAATGTTACTGTTACATTTTTTTTAGATTATCTGGATAATGAACTTTTTCAACAACAACAAAAAATTTTGTTTTGACAGTTGTTTAAGAAGCCGGCCCCATAATTTTTCAGATTTTAGCTTCCCTTTTATTTGAGGAAAGCCAGGCCTAATCTTGTTAAATTAATCATCACACTCATTTTTTATTTTAAAATTTAGGCTAAAGATAGGAGAGGTGAGACAAATTGTAAATATTTGTGGACGGACATGGTAGACAATATGGGAATAATTATGGCATGTCATTTTTTAGTTTTAATTTTTTTGGGTTCACGCTGGACTGCCTAACACACTTTCTTAACGTGAACCTAACTTTGATACCATGTTAAATTAAGGGCAATGATAAAAGCACATCATGAATGGCTATTTCCACACCCAAAAGTCACATAAAAAAAGCTAAAACCCTAAATCTCTAAACAACCCAAACGTTTAGCCGCACTCCAACCCGACGACGGCGCTCTCTCCCCCTGTTTCGCGATTTTGGCTGCCGCTTCCGCCGATTCGTGCTCGTCCTCACCTCATCTCCGACGAGTTCGTCGTCACTCCTTCCAGATCGACGATGGTAGCGACCATGCAGTCACCGGTTGATGACGACTCCTCCCTCTCCGCCTGGTCGTGATTTGCATTGCAGCTCCTTTCTCCTGGTCGCCCTCTCCTCCCGATCTTCGTTCTTCTCCAGCGAGTTCCCCGCTTTCCTCTCCAGATCGCCCTCTCCTCCAGGTAGCCCTCTTCTCCGGCCAGCCCTCTTCTTCCTCTTCTCCGGCTAGTCAAAAAAACTGGGGATTGAGCAACCTAAGTAGATGCAGGCTTCTTCCTCTTCTCCGGCTAGTCCCTCTCCGCCTGGTCGTGTATTTGGACTAATGTTGCCACTCCTAAGTAGATGCAGGCTTCTTACACTGCATCACTAGAAATCTCCCACTGCATTACTGTAGATTTAGCCTGCTTTTTAGCAAATTTCAAACCTTTGCCTCACCTTAATCTTACAGGTCGGAACAGCAGTGGTTAGTAGAGCTGATGGAAGGCTTGCAGTGGGAAGAATAGGAGCTATATGTGAACAAGTATGGTCAAGCATATCAAAGAGTGGACTGAAATCATTTTTTTCTGATATTCTTCAACATATTGATGATTTTGTGGTATTAAAATGACTTTCCTCAGGTTAAAGAATTGAATTCTCAGGGATATGAAATAATATTGGTCACCTCTGGTGCAGTTGGTGTTGGTCGACAGAGGTTTCGATATAGAAAGCTCATTAATAGTAGGTTTGGATCTATACTTGTTGGCAATCTCTTTTTGATTTTTTTTCTTCTAAGACAATGTTTTCAATTTTTTAAACTTTGCCATAACAATGATCTGTTTGCATTCATTGTAACCCTTGCCGGATAAGCTCTAGAATCATTTAAGCATATTCAAAATTTTCGTCTATCACATGTTATTGAGATATTTTTCACCTCTATAGGATCTGAAATCTATCAAAACTCTTGCCAAGGCACTCAATAAGCACTTGGTGTCAGGAGTTATTGTCAATTCTCTTTTGTTACTTGGTGTAAGTTCTTTCTCCTCCTTTTAGTTGATTAATATTCACGTTTGTTTCTGGTGAAAAAGAATGTTGATATGGTTCTCATTTTTAGTAATATATTTCTTTACTCTTATTTTAGTAATATATTATTTATTTTTGAGATCACACCCTTGCTAATTATTGTAGGGGTCATCTGCGAAAGAGTCAGAAACTCCATCCAAAGAAGGAGCAAAGCTAGACAAATTGACGAGTCTTCTTGCTAAACATTTGTTACCAACAATACCTGGCAGGTATGGAATCTTGTCAAATGATCTTTTAATTTTAGTCAATTTATTCTAATGCATATAGGATGGAAGTAGATGTAGGAGTGCATTTTGTTACGGACACATTTTTTCCTAGTAAAGAAGAATTAATTCAATGGGTTCGCAATATTGCCACGGGGTTGGATTCATTGTTACCATTCAAAAGCGGATAAGATTGATGGTAGACCCAGACCAAGGGTTTTTCTAGGTTGTGATAGAAGTGTTTTTCGAGGGATAATCAACAAAAAAAGGGCTATGTTAAGAAATTTAAGAAAACAAGCTCTAAAAAGTTGGTTGTCCGTTTGCTTTAGTAGGACAAAAAGAATCAAGGTAGTTGAGTGGAAAGTACAGTCAAATGTGGACTGCATAATCATACTTTTGTTCATCTTGAAGCACACAGTTACGCAAGTAGATTAATGTCGAGGAACAAAAAATTCTTGCAGAAATGTATGCATCTGGTGTAAAAGCCCAGAAAAATATTATCAGCGTTAAAGAAAAGAAACTCCTCAAATACATTTGTCAGCGAACAATTTACAATGAAAAAGTTAAATTATTTAAGAAGGAGTTGGAAGGAGGTCTCCTATTCAGTTTCTTTACAAGTCCATATCTGAGGCATAGTACAAACGAGTTACAATATTGTACATCCTATCACTGAAAGTTGGAGCCTTATTTTTTGCACATCCAACATCAGTTCAGTTAAGCAATATGTTTCATGATGTTTTTATAATGGACTGCACATATAACACAAATCGTTATAGATTGCCGTTGTTATCCATAGTGGGGATCACTTCCACAATATGACATATTATGCTGCATTTGCTTTCATCTCAAGTGAAACGGAAGACAGTTACAAGTGGGCTTTGAATTGTTTTAAAACAATATTATGTTCTACATCATTGCCGATGTGTTGATAGTTGATAGAGAGATTGCATTGTTAAATGCCATAAAATTGGTTTTTTCCTGAAGCAAAAACTATTTTATGTCAAGTCATATTAATAGGAATGTCCTGGGCGCATTGTAAAAAAATTTTCGCACAAGGAAAGGAATTTGAAGCGTTTATGTCTGAATGGCAACTACTAGTTTACTCATCCACCGTACATGATTACAATGACCGATTGAACTCCATGTTAATGAAATACTCGGAGAAGTACTCTAATGTTTTGCAGTATGTTTTAACGACTTGGATAGACCCATACAAGGAGTATTTTATTTGTGCCTGGATTGATAAATATTTGCATTTTGGAAATTCTACCACCAACCGAGTGGAGAGTGGACACAGTCATTTAAAGAAATTCTCGGAAGTTTCTATATGCAATTGTCAGCTATATGGAAAACATTCACCCAATGTTAACATTGCAGCATACAGAGATTAAACGATCATTTGGGCAGAGTTCCATACAGGTAAACAAAGGTTTAGGGGATCACTATATACTAATCTACTTGGGCATGTTTCAGTTGCAACTTTTGAAATAATAAAGAAAGAGGAGGAGTTGTTAAGAGGGTCAAGAGGTGGACTCTACAAACTGTTTGCACAAAATGAGGTACACAATGGGATTACCTTGTGCTCATGAATTAATTCCATATGTACTACAATCTTTGGGTTACCCATTATGGATGTTCATAAGCATTGGAGGCAACTCATTTTGCACAATTCATCGGTTGAGGAAAAGAAAAATGGAAGGGGAGGTTGACTCTGTTGGGATCATACAGGTTGAATTGGATGGCTTGCTAAAAAAATTTAACAATGTAATGATGCCAAAGAAATGAAATGAAAAAAAAACTACGAAATATTGGACCTACGACGAGTCAAACCTTAGAACCGCGTTTGCCTATTAAATTGAAAGGGAGACCGCGTGGAAGTTACAAAAAGTTTATGGACGAATACAAATCTACAAAGAGAGAGCTCTCATTGTTTGAGTATGTATTAAAGGGGAAGAATATCCAAAGAGGAAAAGGGGGAAGTTAATGCCAAGAAGAAACCAAAATAAGAATAGGTTTCTTGAATGTATTCGGGAAGAAATCCTGCATATATTCTTCTCATATTATTGATGTTGTAAATGTGGTTGGAGACGGGCACTGCGGTTACAGGGTGATCAGTTTAGCATTGGACATGGTGAAAACTGATTGCAAGTGAGAAAGATCTTATCGAAGAAATCAACGTAAATGAATTTCTATATAACAACATGTTTGGGAGTTTGAGACGAGCAGAGCTTCTGTTATCTTTGATTGTTCTTCAATTCATGCACCGTTGGACAAATGGATGACGATGCCGGATATGGGATTAATTATTGCTTCACGTTACAATGTGCGGTTGTTCATTATTCTAAATTCCAGTCTTCATCACATCCTACCTTTACACTCTGCTCCCCCCATTAAATCGGAAGACTATCTTTATTGAATTGTTAACGACAATCATTTCATACGACTGTTCATGAGTGAGGATTGCCCACTACCACCGGTAATACAATGTGGATGAGATATCATGCTTCAGTTGCAAAGGGTGGGACTTGACTTATGTTTCACGGGCTAGAGTGGGGGTTAAGAAAGAACAACCGGAAGCATAATTACTTTGACTGGACCTTGAACCTAAGGTATGTATTTTTTTTCAATTGAATATATTATATTTTAGTGTTAATTTTCTCACAACATATCTTCACGTGCAGATGCTTATCTTTTTGTTGCATTGGGCCTTTATTACAATGCATAATTACAACGTATTAAGGTATACGATTGCGATTAATCTTTTATTTTTTGGCTTATCTTTTTTAAGCTTTTATAAGATATTTACCTTGCTCATAAATTTTTAATTACAGGTGAATGGATATGAATGTCATTTGGATATATTTACAGGCCTCAAACGAAGATGATTGACATAGACAATTGCGATTAATCTTCTATTTTGTTCTCTTAGTCTAACATATATTATATTTTTGGAACATATTGTGATTACATTTTGGAATCATGATTAGTTATGACTTTTGCAAATATAAATTAATTTATGATTTTAATCTGCATTTAATAGTTAATTTTTGTTGTGCATTATAATTTTTTTGATTTTGGTGTGCTAATAACCGGATGGTGTGTAAATATAATTTTTGGTGTGTCAATAACATTTGGCTTTCAATAGCCAATCATGGTGTGCTTTTAACATTGCCCTAAATTAACCACCACGCTCATTTTACAGTCTTTAACCCGGGTTTTAGAATGAAAAATGGGTGCGGGAATTTATTTAACAAGTCTTTCTTTCTTCTACTCGATGCAAATATTTTCCCCATTCACAATTTTTCATTCATTCACTATCTTCGTTTAAATGAGTTTTTTAAGGTGATTATTAACCGCAACCTGTTATTGGCTAGTCGCACCCGAAAATCTCCTAACTCTTCGCGTCTTTTCAAAATACGTCGTGCACATGCAATTTCAGGAAAAGTGTTCAACACAAAAGTTCTATATCTTGACGAGATCTACAACTTTCGTGTTGAACACTTTTTCTGAAATTGCATGTACAAGGCGAATTTCTGAAAGACGTAAAATCTGAGCATATTTCCAAAGTACGCCTTGTACATGCATTTTTAGGAAAAGTGCTCAACACGAAAGTTGTAGATCTCCAACTTTTGTGTTGGTCACTTTTCCTAAAATTGATTGTACAAAAAATATTAAGAAAAGACGCGAAAAATTATGAGATTTTGGAATGTCACTAACACATAGTTGATTTATAGTTAACAATCATCTTTTTCTAAAGGACCTATAACTTACTCAAAATAGTATTTTGGACACCCCGCTTTAAATTTCTCATCACTGTTTTTTTTTTCCCGGCCCAAACTGAGCCCCTGGATCTCCATAAACATTAGGGACAAGAATTTTCTGTGGCGACACAGCCGATCAACACACAAATACAGGCTAGAATATTGTAATTTTTCTAGCGATAAAAACCCTATCAAAATCATTTTTTTCTCTTTGGATAAGATTTGAATATTTCTTTGATGGTCATGGATTGAACTTGTCTTACTATTTATGAAATAGAATTTGGGATAGATACAAGAAGATTAGATTTTGCTATTCATAGATAAAACAAATTGGGCTGTTTAATTTATGCGAGACATTTTTAAAATATCATATTTATATTCGCAGGCTACTTAGCCTCCATTTGGCACGGTGCTGACGGTCATGACTATGAGGGTTAAATTGTCATTCGGAAACTCCTACCTAAGAAACTTCATTCACTTTTATGTTCAAACAGATGATGTTTGTCAGGCAATCCTTAACGAATTAACCCATGAGTTTATGATAGCCACCATCATGTTTTGCTCTTTAAGAATTAGTCTTTCCATTTGAAGAGATCTCCTTTGTGACACAATCCATGAGGACTCTTTCAAGAATCTTCACAATCCACTCAAAAATAATGTATGAAACTGTAGTATGGTCTTCTAAGCATGGACGGAACTATCTCTGGGCACGGTAAGGCACGTACCCGACCGGTTTTTTTATCGCTAAATTAGGTTTCATCGCCGCTCCCGATCCCGTAGGTTTCATCGCCGCACCCGATCCCGTCTATCGCTACCTGCTCCGGCTCCCGTGGCCGGTACTTCTTCTTCTTCTTCTTCAATCAGTCCAGTGAAATCTGGACAGATTTCAGTCCAGATTTCACAGAACCAGACTGTGAAATCAGAACGAGTTTATAGTTTGTTATGTGGTTTCTCCGTGATGATCAACTGACTAAGATGTAGAGTCCGATGCAAATCCATTCTAATTATCATGTGGACAATCGAAACATTTATCTAAGAGAACACTCTTGTTTAATTTTCTCTCTGTTAATCTTTTATTTTCACTTTATTTCTTAATATCTCTGTTCAAATCTATTCTTAAACTACTAGATGGTTAAGTGAAATTTGGAATGACATGATGACGATAAAATTTGCGTTATAAGTAACACGAGATCTCTCAATGAAGATTCAAGACTTCCAACTCATTCTTAATGCCGCTTTCTTCTCCACACTATCAATTTCGCACAACTGTTCAATTTATTTTCTTATGTTGATTGATTTGCAGTTTGATATGACCCGATTAAGAAATTACTATCTGAATTTCGCAAAATCTGTTTATTTTTTATGCATTATTGGATTTTGTTGTTTATATTATTTGATTTTTGACATGTATGCAGGGTGATTAAGAATCATAGTTCTTTCAAATTTCTTTTCACGTCCGATAAAATACTTCAAATCGATTTGAACATGTTGAATGTTCTTCTGATTTCTATATCTGTATGAATTATATTATGAGTAAACAATTTTTTAATAAATAACCAGTTTTCTAGTTGTCTTCATAGATCAGATGATGAAAATGAACTGCAACAATATGATCATTATAATATTTCAGTGATTTCTGCAAGTTAATTTTCTGATGATGGTGGGAGTCGGTGGAGGAGGGAGGTCGACGATGATCTATAGGAGAAATGGAGGGGAGTCACTGGCGTGTTCAGCGAGAAATTAGATAAACATGAGAAGAGCCAAAAAGGGGAGTGTAGCAGAGAGATCGACATGTTGAATTGTAAGTTTTTCAGATCTAAACCGTTCTTTTGTAATTTTGTGTTCAATTTTTGATCGTAATATTGTATTCAATATTTTCCTTACAAAAATATCTTTGCAAAAAAAAAAAAAATTCATGGACACTGCCCCCCGAATTGACAATATTTAGACTGTGCCCGTGCGACTTCGAAAGCCTAGTTCCACCACTGCTTCTAAGCTTGCTATAAATGACAAAACGAGGCCTCCACCGCTATTCTTTGTTCCGTTTGAATGAATATGAAATAAGATGCCTAAGAAATGCATTGTTTTGGTTTACCCCATGCCAAGGTACTTCGATTTACCCTAACTCTTAAGTGATGCCCAATCATATAGCCCATACATAATATTATACAAGATTCAAGCATTAGACTTGAATGAGGTAATGCTCTCCTCCCCTGCCTCCTTCATCGCTTCGCTTAACCATCTACGCTAATTGATCCAAGGATATTTACGTCTCGTTATCCAATCATAATTCTGCTAGCTTGATAATTATCTACTGCGTGGATTTCGGGATGCGGTGGGTCGGCTGGGAACAAGTTCGAGATGAGGGTGTGCATTTAGTTATTTTTGAGTGATAAAAAATATTTTAAGCTTTAAATTTTGGGATGTAAATAGCCAAAACAGATCTACGAATATCAATACCTTATTTTTATATCTTTCACTTCTAAATCTCTTAAACACGATAATATCTGTTTTTCAAGTGACAAGATTTGAATGAGAGGAGCATTGTAACAGAATAATCATAGAAAACACACATTTGATTTAATGATCGCACAGATGCAATGAAAATAAAATCTAGTTTAATTTCTAACGAAGAAAGCTCCTCTAAAGTTGAAGGCTAAATTAACACTTTGAATGCATAACATGAAAATTGAAGAATGAAGTTTTAAATCATATATATAATTTGGGTATTTGAACATTAGCATTATTAATGAATAATTTTCTATTTTATTTGAGTCCTAGTAATTTTTTTTTACAAAGTGGGTGTCCTACCCAAGCCTAGTTCAGATCTGGTCCACTTTTCCAAGGGGCCTTGGGCCATACATTACTACAATTATGAACGCAGCATTATGCGTCAAATGGCTTCATTTGGCATGGTTTCATGGTGGTAGTGATTGTGAACGCGGTGTTTATGAACCGTCATTTTTAAATGCTCAATTACACCTACGAAACTTCATCCGCTTTTGCTCAAAACTAGTTTTCGTGACGGTCGTAACCGTTGTCATGCCAAACATAAATTCTATGACGGTGGCGATTTTGTCCAAACTCATTGGGGGAAAAATGCCGCCTCAAACGGAGCCAAAGAGTCCAAAGAAAATTCTTAGGATGGTCCTCAAAATACATGAAGACTGACCGCCCAAATGATGCCAACACGCACGGTAGACTCATTCAGCAAAGCAAAGGGCAGCTTGGTGCATAAAGCATCCCCGCACAATGAGGGTCCTGAAAAGGGTCTCACCACAACGATGAAATGAAGGCAAATCTTACTCTGCATTTTTGCACAAAACTGCACTTAGAACTCGAACCGGTAACCTGAAAGTCACACACTCCTCAGCCGGCGCGCCACAGAGATTCATTCAGCAAAGTTATTTAAAATATATATATTTAATTTCGAGAGGAAATAAAGAAGCACCTAAATATTTATGCCACGTGATGGAATTATGGCCAAATGGCCTAAAATAAGGGCCAACTCTATAGTATAGTATAAACGTTTCCAGCACGGCACCATCCAGACAGCTCTTTTGTTTGTGTGATGCTCCTAGAACATGATGGAGAGTTGAGAGAGAAACTTTCAAAATCCATAAAATATGAATAAAACAAAACTCTAGGGGAGCTCGTCTTCATGGTGGTTCTCTATCTCTGTACGCCTTCACGTCTTCTTTCGCTGTAAAATTCGGTACAAACTCATGCAAAGTTAAAAATCAACACAGATAATAAAAACGCAAAACACTATCACAGTTTATATAATGAAGATATAAATTCAAATACATAAGAGAAATTTGATCGTCCGATGAATTACATGGGGATCCGTCGGACACGCACGATCCGCGGCGAAAGTAGAAGATTTTGACTGCAATCCATCTACCTGATGAAATTGTTGAAGTGAAAGTTGCAGCCTGGGCGGGCTGTTCGGGCGGACTGTGCGGATTTTCTCGGCGGTTTCGGTGATCAGACCGGACGGTCTGAGTGGATAGAGCTGTCGACTTGCTAGATCGGTCAGTGTTCCGCGGCTTGTTTCCCATGTTGTTTCTGGTGGATAGGATGGTTATCCACTCAGTTGCCGGGTTGAGCAGCTGGCTCTGGAGGTCGACGGTTTTGTGCGGACTGGTGTTGTATCCGCTGGTGCTGTGTTAGCACCAGGGATGTCTGGTGGTGTGGACTTGGTCTGGATTTGGACCAAGTACAGGTCGGCTTAGTTTGGAGGTCGCGCGGGTTGGTTTCTTCATCCGCCTAGCTCGGCAGCAGTCTGTTTTGTGCGACTTAGCTGCAAGCTTGTTTTCTGCAGTCTGGAGCTTGGTCCGCAAGTGGGCGGACTGAAGTGGTACTCGCTGAGTCCACCAGTTTGGAGGCCTTGTCTGGCCAGGCTTGGCGGCTTGTCAATCGCTTGTTTCCAGCCTTGATATTTTACCTTGGCGGACTCGCTCTTGGCTAAGTCACAACGGCCTGGTGTGTATCCGCAGCCTTTGCGGATACACTTGTTATTCGCACTGGATAGGGTGGTTATCCTATAGTCTAGGGCGGTGATCACACTCCTCTCTGTGCCTATAAATAAGACCCCACTGTCACATCAACAGTATCGAGTGAACAGTAAGTCTACTCACGGAAAGTTGCTGCGGTTAGGGTTTTCTATCCGCGTGGTTTGAAGAGGTTTGGCCGTTTTGGGCTGTGCAGGTTGTGCGGATAACGCTGAAGAGTTTGGAATTTGGTTCTGACTGAGTGCAGACTCTGTGGGTAATCACCAACGGTTTTCAGCAGGTCGCGGCTTACGACTAAGCGGTTTCTCTTCTGCAACTTCTTCCCTATTCAAATAAGTTGTCCGCCTCTAGGAGGCTTGTTCAGTTCGGTGGCACCAGTCCGCGTATTCTAGCGGCTAGGCGACCTCGCGGTCAGGCGGCCTGCAGTTCAGCGGCTAGAGTTCTTCAGCAGCATAGGAATAACGGGTAGTCCGCGCGACTTATTGCGGTCTTGCGACCAGATGGCTTCAGCGGACTCCTTTAGCGGTTAGCAGCAAAGTCGGCGGTTACTCCTTGAGACCACGCGGTTTGTTTTTCAACTTGTAATAATCTTTCTCCATCAGATACATTGGCAATCATGTCTCGTCATGTATGCCTCGCTGTGTAAAGAGATTTTTTATTAATACAAGACTCTTGCTCTTCTAGTTGTTTTTTTGGCTTGCTTGGGTTCAGTGTGGTTGAGTGTTCCTGCGCCTGGTGTCCTATTTTCGCAATAACAAATTTTTTCATGGTATCAGAGGGATCAGAGGCTAAGCAGTGATCAACCATCAGTTACTTGTCTGCTTCTGAGAGTCTAAGTAACCAATGTGTCTGCAATGGAAGGAGGTTATACAAGAGATCTACAAGCTGAAGAAGAAGACAGATGGGAGCATTGAGCGGTACAAGGCTAACCTTATAGCTCGAGATTTTTCTCAGTAATATGGTGAGGACTATGAAGATACATTCAGTCCTGTGGCGAAGATGACTTTAGTTTGGGTGGTAATGGATTTGGCGGCTTGCTAGGGCTGGAAGATGTGATAACTAGACGTAAAGAATGCCTTTCTTTACGGGGAGATCGATAAAGACATCTTCATGGTTCAGTCTCCTGGATACGTGTTTAAAGATCATCCAGGACACGTCTGTAAACTCTGAAAGGCCCTTTATAGTTTAAAACAGGCTCTGAGGGCATGGTATTGGAAGATCGCAGAGTACCTCCAGTTCTGCGGATATTCTGCCTCAGAATTAGACTCGAGTCTGTTCATCAAGAAAAGGGGGGAGCTTCATTTCTTGGTGCTGTTATACGTGGATAATATGATCGTCACGAGGAACTCTTAAGAGGAGGTGGCTAGGCTCAGGGCAGTGCTAGTCATTCGATTCGAGATGAAGGACTTGGGTGAGCTCCACCACTTACTTGGACTCAAGGTGGAGAGGAAAGAGAAAGACATACTTATTTCCCAAAAAGGCTATGTGGATCGAATCGTTCAGCGATTCAACATGCGAGATGGGAAGAGTTGCTCTACTCCTCTTGAGGTTGGCATCAAACTTCGACGAGATGAGGGGAGAATACTTCCAGATCCTATAGTGTTTCGTGCTCTGGTGGGGAGCCTTATCTATTTGATGATTATGAGGCCAGACATTATATATGTGTAGGCCAAGTAAATCGGTATATGACGGAACCTTGGAAGCCTCATCTGATGGCGGCAAGAAAAATTATGAAGTATGTGAAGTCTACTTCTGACATGGGTCTCCTTTATGAGAGAGACACATGCTTCAACCTGCACGGCTATACAGATGATGATTATGGGAGAGATTCAAGCGATCGGAAGTCATTATCCGGTTATGTCTTCACATGTGCATCAACAGGGATTTCTTGGTGCAGCAAGAAACAAGATTTGGTGTGTGTCTCTACTACAGAAACAGAATACAAGGCTTTGCCTTGGCAGCTCGAGAAGCCATCTGGCTTAGGAGGCTAGTAGAAGACATCCATGAAGAAGTGCACGGTACTACTCTGTTACGCGGTGACAATGAGAATGCTCTGAAACTGATTAATAATCCAGTTTGTCATGCGCAGATCAAACACATTGAGATTGAGCACCATTTCATTCGGGAGAAGTTGTTGGAGGGGTATCTTATGGTTGGACATATGCAGAACGAGGATAACATCGCGGACATCTTCATAAAGCCACTGTCAAATGTGTCATTTATCTGGTTACAGGATTGCTAGGGCTGGTCTCCACTTCTCACTTCAAGGGAGAGTGTTGAAGTGAAAGTGGCAGCCTGGGTAGGCTGTTCGCATGGATTGTGCGGATTGTATCAGCGGTTTCGGTGATCAGACCGGGCGGTCTGAGCGGACAGAGCTGGCGACTTGCTAAGTCGGCCAGTGTTCTGCGGCTTATTTCTCAGGTTGTTTTTAGCATATAGGATGGTTATCCGCTCAATTGTCGGGTTGAGCAACTGACTCTGGAGGTCGTCAGTCTTGTGCGGACTGGTATTGTATCCGTTGGTGTTGTATTCACACAAGGGATGTCTGGTGGTGTGGACTTGGTCTGGATTTGGACCAAGTCTAGGGCAGCTTAGTCCGGAGGTCACGCGGCCTGCGCGGGTTGGTTTCTTCACCCGCCTAGCTTGGCAGCAGTTTGTCTTGTGTGACCTGGCTGCAAGCTTATTTTCTGCGGTCTGGAGCTTAGTCCGCAAGTGGGCGGACTGAAGTGGTACTCGCTGAGTCCGCCAGTTTGGTGGCCATGTCTGGCTAGGCTTGGCGGCTTATCAGAGGCTTGTTTCCGGCCTTGATATTTTACCTTGACGGAGTCGCTCTTGGCTAAGTCGCAGCGATCTGGTGTGTATCCGCAGCCTTTGTGGATACACTTGTTGTTCGCACTGGATATGACGGTTATCCTATCGTCTATGGCGGTGATCACACTCCTCTCTGTGTCTATAAATAAGACCCCCTTATCACATCAACAGTACCAAGTGAACAGTAAGTCAACTCGCGGAAAGTTACTGCGATTAGGGCTTTCTATCCGCGCGGTTTGAAGAGGTTTGATCGGTTTGTGCTGTGCAGATTGTGCAGATAGCGTTGAATAGCCTGGAATTTGGTTCTGACTGAGTGCGGACTATGCGGGTAACCACTAGCGGTTTTCAGCAGGTCGCGGCTTGCGACTAAGTGGTTTCTCTTCTGCAACTTCTTCCATGTTCAAATAAGCTGTCCGCCTTTGGACAGCTTGTTCAGTTCGGTGGCACTAGTCCGCTTGTTCTGGCGGCTAGGCGACCTTGCGGTCAGGCGGCCTGTAATTTAGCGGCTAGAGTTCTTGAGCAGCACTGGAATAACCGATAGTCCGCGAGGCTTGTTGCGCTCTTGCGACTAGGCAGCTTCAGAGGACTCCTTTAGCGGTTAGCAGCAGAGCCGACGGTTACTTCTTGAGATCGTGCAGTTTGTTTTTCAGCTTGTAATTTTCTTGCTCTATCGGATACATTGGCAATCATGTCTTGCCATGTAAAGAGATTTTTGATTAGTACAAGACTCTTGCACTTTTAGTTGTTTTTTAGCTTGATTGGGCTCAGTGTGTTTGAGTGTTCCTGTGCCTGCCGCCTGGTGTCCCATTTTCAGCTATCACAAATTTTTTCACTACTGTCGCTAGGGGTGCAAACGAGTCGAGCTCGAGACGAGCTTGGAAAAATTTCCAAGCTCGAGCTCGAGCTTTTCATTTTGAGCTCGAGCTCGACGAGCTCAATTATCCCAGCTCGAGCTCGAGCTCGAGCTGCTCGCGAGCTTTTTAGCTCATTAGCTTTGTTTTCATATTTTTTTTAATTTTTTTACTTTTTTTTTAAAATGTATAAATAAAAAGCTCGCGAGCCGGCTCGCGAGCTCATGAACAACATTAGATGAGCTCGAGCTCGACTCGTAATCGAGCTCGAGCTCGTCGAGCTCGACAGGCTCGAGCTCGAGTCGAGCTTTTTTCGAGCCGGCTCATCAAGCTTTCGAGCCGGCTCAACTCAACTTGCACCCCTAACTGTCGCTCAAGGTTCACCGGAACCTTCAATGTTGATGTCCGACGTTCAACCGCACCACCACCGGAGAACGATGCCACCACCGGGGAGAAATCACCGTTGAGGCTAACTGCGCTCATGCACGCCGTCGACACCATGCTTCGCCACTCCAAAGAACGTCACCTGCAACACCGGCGGCTACCTCGTTCAAGACTAGCGACAACACCCAAGACTTGCGGTCCCTCCGTGTGCATGAGCGAAAGAGAGAGAGAGAGAGGTGGTGTATTCCTCCTCGCAAGCAGCTTCTAGTTGCTAATAGGCGACCCTCTCCAAAGCTTCAGGCGTCTCACAAGTTCTCCCAGGAAACAACATGCTTGCTGCTAATCATCCTTTTAAAATCCATGGTGGAAGGGTATTGTTCACGCCGTACAAGTCAAACCCAAAAAAAGAAAAAAAAACATCATTTCCTCTAAATTTCAGGCATTTGCGGGATGACCTCAAAAAAGAAAAAATTATTTGATCTTTTTTCCTTTTTAATCCGCTTTATAGACAGCTCCATATAAAGGGAAGGAATTAAATTCCTAAACAGAATCTAGAATGAACTGCATCTGAATCAAATCATAATCATCACCTTGGTTCGGGATCCGGAGCCATCACCCGCACGATGCACTCCTCGCACAAATACAGCATTTGCAATGGGCAATACTACACGTAGCATGATCTGCACGAAGCACCACCTCAAAGACCTGAGGCGTCTTCCGACCTTCTCCAGTCGACTCATTCCTGTTCAGGCTCAATCTTTGAACGTCGACGCAATTGGATCGCTGAATCTGAATCGCCTAGTCAGACTACCAAAAGGGTGATCCGCTGCACCAGCTCGACCGTCAACTTTGTCGGCTGCAGAAATCATGGACACACCACCTCGCATCGTGGTCCTCATCGGCCGGTACAGATTATCGTACTGCATAGCTCACATGAGCACGGTGAGCCCTCGCATCACCGTCAGAACTCCACCTCTCGCTCCACAAATACATCATCTAGAATCTAGTCTGCCCAGCGATATCAAATTCCTGCGCAGCTTGGGTACCAGGTGTACCCTCTCAAGCCTAGGGCTGTAAAAGTTCAGTTTAGTTCGATTTGTAAGCAAAACCGCAAACCGAATCATCCCTATGGGGTTCCAAAATTTTGGAACCGAACACTACTAGAAAAATATGATTTAGGAAGGGAAATTAGGAAGGCTTGATAATCCTTCATAATCAGCATCAAATTTAGCTAGAAATATACTTTTTTATTTTACCTACCAAAATAACAAGTGATTTGTTTGTTGCTAAAATAACAACAAATTTTTTTGTTGCAAAATTTTCATTGCTAAAATAGCAACAATTTTTTTCGTAGCAAAATTTTTGTTGCAAAATAGCAACGAATTTTTTTGTTGCAAAATATTTATAAAGATACAAAATTATTTTCTTTGAAAAATTTTATGTCTCTTAGACTTCATATGGTTCGGCAAGAGTGAGCGGGTGAAAATGTCGCCGCCGTTCGGAGCTGGAGGATTCCAAACTTAGAGTTTTTGATTTGTTCCTCTGGCGCGGCAAGAGCAGATGTTGCACGCTTGTTTTCCTGCCGTACGGTGGCTTCTGTTCCCACACCGGCTTGAAAACCCCTCCCCAAATGAAGCTTTAGTTAAAAAAAGAGAATTTTTAATTTCCTTATTCCTCTCTTATAAAATATTTTATTTATTTATATATATATTTATAAATTATTTATATGCATGAAATAAGCATATATTTTTATAAATTATATAAATATATATATTTCTATAAATAAATATATAAATATATATTGATGTACATATATATAAATAATTATATATATGCATATATTTAAATAAATATCTATATAGATATATATGCACGATATATATAAATATATATAAATATCATATCCATAATCATGTATAAATATATACATTTAAATTTATTTATATAAATTATAAAAACTTTAGAATTATATAAACGTTTTTTATGTGCGTGTATATATATATAAAATTTAAAGTATTCTTAGAACAAATTAGTTTGGTTGGTGAGTTGGTTAAGCATAAGTTATTGTATATGTTGAAACCGAAAAATCGGTCTCTGTGGAGTTCGACCCTTGGGGAAGGGGTGGCCGCGCACCTACTTCGCTCCTGCAAGAAAATGACAAGAAAAAAGAAGAACCAAGGACTAGACCAAGGGCCCGGCGTGGAGGTCCCACCACACACCCGGAAGATCTTAGAGCGCTTCCCCTCCTTAGCCAAGTGCCAGGCTAAGGTACCTCAGAAAGCGCTAGTAGGCCGGAGAATTAGTAAGTATGCCTTCTGAGGTACCCCTTGGGTCCTATTTATAGGAAAAGATGGCCTGCCAATACACAACCTTCACTGTTCTCGAGGACTATAGGCAGACCAAAGGGGGGAACATGGTAAAAGTATGTCATGGCCAAGATGCGAGCTGGGCCTGAGGTAGCACCCGCTCGGCAGGGGCCTGACTCGCCTCGCCCTGGGCCTAGGCGAGCTCGTACTCGGTAGGTTGTGCTCGGCTATCGCCGAGCTCGGCTCGACTATCGCCGAGCTCGGTCTCGGCATGCTGGGCCCTGTTCGACCGTCGTCGAGCTCGGCTCGACTATCGCCGAGCTCGGTCTCGGCTATTACCGAGCTCGGCTCGACTATCGCCGAGCTCGGTCTCGGCTATTACCGAGCTCGGCATGTTGGGTTCGTATTGCGGTCTGAGCCGGCCGGTTCAACTCCTGTCGACCACTCGCGGGATACGGGGTTGTACATAATCCCCGCTCTTTGCGAGGTTGGGACAAGCTCGGAAAGAAACATCCAACCCCATAGAATCCTGCGAGTGCGACAGGGGCAAAAAGGAATCTTCTGATAGGCCCCACAGGTAGCTATATATATGTACCCCTGCGCCTCTGGCTGACCTTTGCCCTTCCCCCAATTCTATCAAGATGCCGCTCCCCAAGGAAGTCCTAGAGCGACTCGCACGTTCCCGCGAGGAGATCGCTGCTCAGGCCGCGGGACTGACCAACCTAGAGGCCCCTGCTCGCCGCTTTGCTGATTTCGGCTCGGCCAAGCGGGCGAAACCCTTTCCACTGGGGGCTGAACCCATTCTGGCCGACTTTGCTGCCGCCTTGGGAAACGGGGCCGGTTCCTCCAACCAGCCGGTTCTTGGTTCTTCCACTAAAAATCTCGTGGAGCTATCTTCCGACCAGGAGAATAGCGGCGAAGCATCCACCCCGCGGGCCAAAAGTATTCCTGACAGCTCGCCAAAGCAAGATCCCGAGGTCAAGGAGTCGGGCTCGCGAGAACTGGCGTCGCCGAGTCATCTCCCTTCCCGACAACCCTCCCCTGGGTCCATAGTCGTGGGGAGAGGCGCCGGGATTATCCCTGTCCCCGGCTACCAACTTGCCCCTCAGGAATTGCAGGGGCGTGGCAAGGACCTGCGCAACTTCTCTCCTTGCGCTAACCCAGAGGAGCCAGGCTCGCGCGGTAAGTTTTCAACTTTACTCTTCTGTTCCGGGGGTATTTGCTTTTCTGATCGTCTTTCAGTTCTTCACTCAGAACTTCTCGGCCGGACGGAGGACGGCGAGTCCGTGGATCGACCCCCTTACTCGCCCCTCCCTTCTCCAAGCGCCCTGGACGCCTTCCTGGACTCCGAACTGGGTAGTCCTGAACGTGCAAAACGGGAACGGAAGGTTCTCAAGAAGCAGGTGCGCGAGCTCCACGACCTGCGGAAGGACAACAACAGGCTGCAGTGGGAGTGCTTGCGTCTCGCGGACGGTGCTGGAGTCAGCTTGGCGTTCGAGGAGGCGTCTTCCTTGGTGCTGATGGATGAGATTGACGAGAACCTGCGGGTGGTAAATAGGAACATGGGGCGACTTCGCGAACTTTATGCGCGGCGACCTGCGACGGCGGGCCGACGAGACCGGGGAGAATGAAACGGCTCCTCTGTCAGCCGACCGGTACTCGCCCTTGCCCTCGCATGGTCCTCGCGTCCTTATTTTTATTTGCTCTGAATGATCTGCCTGTAATAATTCGAACAACTTTTCTTCAACTTTACATATGTAGATGTTTTTTCAATATCCTGGTAAGTCTTTTCGAATTCCTTCTTCTGGGGTCTGGCCGGCTCGCAGGATTTGCGAGGAGAGGGTGGCGAGGTGGCGTGGCGAGACCGGGCCGATCGGCCGACTCGCCTTCCCCCTCGCTCTTCTTTATCTTATTCTATAAATAGGCCTTCTCACCTACCCCCAGGGCACGCTTTTATTGCTTTCGAATCCCTGTTTCGTCTCTGTCATCCCGAGCTCGCGATTTTCCTTTCCTCTGCGGCTATGGTTAAGACCAACCCTGACGCGGATGGTCGGTCGAAGTGCGCTCAGCACTTCATCGACCATTGCTTCTTCGAGGGGCATATTACCGAGGAGGAGCTCGTCGAATTCGCGGCTGCATTCGTCCCCCCCGGCTTCCAGGCTCGCAGGCCCGCCGAGCATGAAGCCATCAATTCCTTCCCGGAGGGTGAGCTCGCCTTCCCCATCTCGCACTTCGAGGTGGGGCTGCGCCTCCCACTCTGGCCGGAGATCCGCCAGATCCTGAAATACTACGGCGCGGTGCCCGCGCAGCTGAATTCCAACGCCATTGCTATGATGGTGGCGTTCGCCTGCTTCCTCCGCCGAGAGCGGATTGAGTTCAACCTTACGGTGTTCCGTAAGTTGTTCTCCTACAAGGCTACCCCCGATGGAGTCGCCTACTTCGGCGGGTCCCTCATCAAGGTTCGCGAGCTCGCGAACAAGAACCACAATTGGATGACTCGGCTTGTCTTTATTAAGGGCGAGCTCGGCAACATCCCCTTTCGTCCCCTGCAGAAAAGCGAGGACATATATCGTCCTCCCTCCCTGTCTGGTAGCGACGCCGACCTCCACAAGTTTTTCCTCCACAAGGACTTCGAGGTCGCCTTCCTCCGCCGCGGCCTTGATTCGCTTCAACCCGTTCTCCCTGGTGAAGGTATATCTCGCTCTGCCTTCTCGCGAACTCTATCAAGGTGGATCTCTATATTATATATATATTTTTTGATCAAGTCTCTCTCTGCAGGGGAACGGGTTCTGCCGCTCGCGCCCCGATCCTTCGCTCCCCAAGAAGAAGAAGGCGAAGGTGGTCTCGCGTGGACGGCTGCACCTTCCTCCGTCACCTACCAAATTTATGAGCTCGCCGGAGGCTCTGTCCGACGAGCCGCCCTTGAGTCCGTTGAAAGAAGCCTCCTCACCCCGAAAGGGGAAGAAGAAGAACGGGCCGTCCTCTGATTCCACCGGAGAGGACACCCTCCGCGAGCCCGGCCTGCCGAAGGATCACCCCCACTTCGGCAAGGGGTGTAAAAGCAAAGATGCGGCCGACGAGCCCATTTTGAAGTGGGACGAGGGGGCTCACCGAGTTTCTGTTTCTACTCGCGCCCCCTCCTGGGGAGCTCGCCGGCCTCCTACCGCCCACGCCTTCGCCTTCGGCTTCAGCCTCTACAGCCGCGACAGCGCCGAATCGTACAAGAAACTCACCCACAGTCAGCTCGGCCACGAGGGGTTACAAGCCCATCTGCGGGCCTTCGAGCTCCACCACATGATGGTCCGCCGCGGCTTCCAGCTCAGCAATGCCCTGCTGACTACCGAGCAGGAGCGCGACCTGGCGAAGGAGAGCGCGACCGACGCGGAAAGGCGGTTCGGCCTTGTCGACGCTCTACTCGCGAAGTCTGCCGGTGGCTTGGTAATCACTGGATATCTCTATTTACCTTGCTTAGGATTATTCTTGTGCGTGTTCTGAACTTTTAACCCTACAGGACGCCGAAGCCGCCGACGCGCTGCGAGGCGAGGTGGCTCAGCTGCAGGCTCAGCTTGCTGAGCGGGAAGTCCAGCTCGCCGAGCAAAAGATGTATTCCCGCGAGCAAGAGGCTGTTGCCGCCCAGCTGGGGGTGGAGGTGGAGGAGTTGAAGGAGAAGAACAAGGGGCTCCTGGGGGAGGTCCTCCGCCAGGCTGACGCTCTCCTTCCCCCGGACGCCAGCGAGCCAGCCTTCCCCTACAAGAGGCCTCGGGTGTTTGGCGAGTCTGATGTCGCGGAGCGGCTGCGAGTCAACTCTATCGAGGCTGCCGAGTGCCTCCTGAAGGCCATGAGTGGAACGGGGATTTTGGCGGAAGGCTGCGAGGAGGTCACCGTCCGGGAGCTCCTGCCAACCCAGTTCCCACCCAGCCCGCTCAGCGAGAAGGAGGATAGCTTCGACTCGCTCTTCGCGGGGGTGGGAGAGAAGGGCGCTCGGCTTGGTGGCGAGGAGGACCGTCATTCGAGGGGGGGGGGACGAGAGTTAACTTTTGCTTTCTTTTTCTTTTGTGTCCTGCCGAGGCGGGCCTTTCCTTGTATACTTGTAACGATGAATCAAAGATATTTTTCATAATTTCACTCTTCTCTTTAAGCTTACTTGCGATATTATACCCACGCGCTTGATGCCCCGACCTCGCCCGTAGAATGTCTTGAGTTAGGACCAGCCCCCGCGGTGAGATCATAGGCGCCGGCCATGGCTAGACTCATCGATGTTGTCGGTGCTTGCGGCGAATCCCTAGGACACGTGCTCGCGCCATATCCTACTCGCGCCACACCTCCCCCGGCCATGTCTCGCTTCCGTTTTTCGACAATTCAGACAAGCGAAAATATGTTTGGGTCAAGATGCCGCCGGCATCCGCCTTAGACACCAGGGCGTGTCTTCCGCCGAGTTAACTGGAGCGAGACTAGGCCCGCTGGAGAGGGCTGTTTCCTCCCCCTGAGTCTGGGACGGGACCAGGGCTTCCTTAGTAGCGAGCTGGAGGGGGGGCAGGATATTCCGAGCTCGCCGTCTTGACTAGCGAGCTTGCACCCTTGTGCTTTTCTCGGGCCAACTCCCAGTCTCAGCCCCAGGGTCATAACGATGTCCATCGAGACTCGGTCGTGCCAGCTAGGTGGGAGCCTGGCAGGGGAGTGACGAGACCTAACCCCAGAGCGAGAAGACTTAGGAACTTTTGCATCTCCCGGGTGCTACCACCGAACCAGCCAGCTAGGTGAGAGCCTGAGGGCGGGTGTTGAACATCCTCCGGGCTCAGCCCCAGGGTCATAGCGATGTCCATCGAGACTCGGTCGTGCCAGCTAGGTGGGAGCCTGACAGGGGAGTGACGAGACCTAACCCCAGAGCGAGAAGACTTAGGAACTTTTTGTAGGATTTCACGTGCGGTAGTGGGGCGAATTTTTTTTTAAAAAATTCCAAACACCATACAACACATAAGGATGGGATATCCCAAAACAAAAACAAACCCTAACTCATCACATCTAATCCATCGCAGGCGTTAGAAGTTATACCTCTAGAGAACAATCTCTAGACGGAAGAGGAAAGCGCGCCAGAGAAAATGAAAACGATCCCAACGCAACAATGAGGCTGATCGCCTCGCCTCTTGGTTCACCTTGAACCCGAACAGCATCAAAGCTCTATTCCGTTGACGAGGAATAGAGACACTAACTCAGATCTACTCTCCTCTTGCACCGATGACTCCAAGTGGCCGAACCACGCTAGTCACCGGGTAGGGAAGAGGAAGGTGGAGAGGGATCTAAAACCGTTGAGGAGAAGGAGCAAACTCAAGCCATCATGCAAGCTATGGCCGACCGGGAAGAACCACCTAAGGTCGGCGAACGGCACGGAGATGGCGGCGGCAAGCTTGCCCGGAGAAGGAGCAACGGACGCCAAGGATTTGGCGGCAACAAGTTTGCCCCACGACGGAGCAGCGGGAGGCGATGCTGGCGTCGAGAGAGCCCGGCGACGGAGCAGGGGCTGCACGTCAATGGCGGCCGGTTGCTCCAGATTTCAAAAACCCCTTTCTCCTGTATCCTTGCGGCTAGGTTTTGACAAAGCAAAAGCCCGTGAAGTTCACCCTCCTCCTGATCAGTTTTAACTTATATATATATATATAAATATAAACTTATATAAACAAAAAAACTATATATATTATATACATATATTTATATATATTTGCATATATACATAACATATATATATATATACTTATATATATAAATACTTACACATATATATATAATCCCATAACTCCAAAAACTGTGCACTCCTACCAAAACAATTACGACGACTCGCTCCGTCATAATTTTATTCCTTTTTGATAGTCGCACAGAAAGTCTATCTAAGCATGTCGAGTCACGACATTAGATGTCCGCACTTATTACAGTACTTAGATTAAATGTTCCATAAAATCAAATACTCCAAATAAGCCGAACGGATGTTGTTCCCGTTCATTTGGTGCGACCTTAAATAGGAACCATGTCGTCGAGGCTATAATATAACATCCTATATTACTGACTATAAGTGGCTTTGTCACTGCATTATAGTCGCCCCAACAACATGGTAACTAGGTAACGCAATGAACAACCTTCGTCTATTTCTTTGTCACATGATATCATAAATATTGTGCAAACTGGGACTGTGTCATTTCGCACTATATTTGTCTTTCTTGGTCTCACAAGTGAGTTGTATTTATAACTACGTTAGTTATAATGCATGCTATACAACCTCGCTCTGCCAAGGGGCCCAACTATATCATTACCAAAATAATTTGGGGACAAAATGATATTTCGATATATACATCCCTTACGCGCAGGTATGAACAACGAATCATAGTGTTTATCACCATCAGAAGATAGTCTTCAACTATAATCACGTTGCTCACACCAACACGCTCAATCTACATATCTCATATCTACAAAACACTAGACACGTTGTAAACACTAATGACACTTAACACATTCCACTTAATGTTACAACATAAGATAGGTCAAGCTCAATATGTATGAAACCATATACATACTCATGTGATTAAGTGATAACTATTATCAACATTTGTAGAACTACAATGTACTCTAATGCACATGACAATCCAAGGTGGTGGTCAATGTCCCTCTTTGATTACCGGGATCGAGAGCATATAAAACTAAGATCATGTGATGGAATTCAAGTGTTCTACAGCTCAAGATCAAGTGCATCTTCTCGAGCCATCATGAAGCATCATCAAATGATCTAGGGACAAAATGAGTTTGAACATTCATCAAAAACATGAACTTTAATAAAATTAAAGACAACTTTCAAAACACAAATCCTTCAATCTCCCACTTGTTTTTAAAGTTTCTAATAAAAGAAATACAAAATATAGGAATCTTCGTCATCTAAACATCAAACCATTCTCCATGGTCTTGCAACCCCATGGACTCGAAGTGAACTTCCCCTTTGGCTTGAGACAGAGGCTTGGTGAAGGGGTCAGCTGTGTTGTTATTTGTGTCAATCCATGAAAGTGCAATCTTGCCTTCTTCAATGAAGTCGCGAGTGACAAAATACTTCCGATCCATGTATTTTGTCTTGTGATGTGATTTCGGCTCCTTGATTTGTGAAATGGAAGCACTATTATCACAAAACAATTTCAAGGGCTCTTCACTAGATGTCACGACTCCCAATTCCTCAAGGAATTTCTTTATCCAGACTGCCTCTTTGCTTGCCTCTGCGGCCGCCATGACTTCCGCTGCAGTGGTTGAATCAGCAGTAGTGGATTGTTTCCAACTACGCCAACTCACAGCTCCATCATTCAGAAGAAAAACGAACCCAGATTGAGATCTTCTATCGTCCGGATCTGTCATAAAGCTAGCATCCGTGTAACCTTCTACATGGAGCTCTTTATGTCCACCAAATACAAGAAACTTATTCTTGGTCCTTTTAAGGTACCTAAGAATATTCTTGACCGCCGTCCAATGAATTGGACTAGGTGAAGCTTGATATCGACTCGTCATGCTAAGAGCATATGCGACATCTGGTCTCGTACAGATCATGGCATACATGATGGAACCTATGGCGGAAGCATAGGGCACATTCATCATGTATTCAATGTCTTTATGTGATGAGGCATATTGAGACTTGCCTAGCTGAGTAGACGCCTTCATTGACACATTTCCTTTCTTAGAGTTTTCCATATGGAACCTTTCTAAGACTTTGTCAATGTAAATACTTTGACTTAGGCCAATAAGTCTACGTGATCTGTCTCTATATATCTTTATCTCTAATATATATTGGGCTTCACCCATGTCCTTCATTGAAAAGATTGTTTTCAATAAGTTTCTTACTTGTTCCATTAATGATAAGTTGTTGCCCATTAGGAGAATATCGTCAACATATAAGATCAAAAATATAACGCTGCTCCCACTAACCTTCTTGTATACACAAGGCTCTTCCTTGCTTTGAACGAACTCAAGGGTTTTAACTTCTTCATCAAAGCGTTTGTTCCAACTCCTTGATGCTTGCTTCAACCCATAAATGGCTCTTTGAAGCTTGCATACTTTGCCGCTATTGTGAGAATCTTCAAAACCTTGAGGTTGCTTCATGAATACATCCTCATCTAGCTTTCCATTTAGGAAGGCCGTTTTGACATCCAATTGCCAGATTTCATAATCATGAAATGCGGCAATCGCCAACATGATCCGAATAGTCTTAAACATCACAACGGGCGAGAAGGTTTCATCATAGTCAATCTCTTGGATTTGACTAAAACCTTTCGCTACAAGTCTTGCCTTGTAGGTTGTCATGCTTCCATTCATGTCCATCTTCCTCTTAAAAATCCATTTACAGGGGATGGATTTCTTTCCATCAGGAAGGTCAACCAAGTTCCATACTTGGTTGTCATACATGGATTGCATTTCGGACTTCATGGCTTCAAGCCATGCTACGGAATCCTTTCTTTTCATTGCTTCTTCATAGGTCAACGGGTCTTCTGTGTCTAGAATGAACACCTCATGAAGACCCATGTATATGTCAGGCTTTTTCCTTTCCCTGATCGACCTCCTAAGCTCCTTTGGTTTGTCCAGCTCAATCTGAGATTCTTGAATTTCCTCCACTATTTCTGGTGGAGTCAATTCATGCTCAACACGAGTAAGACTAACAGGTGGTGGTAAAGCAAGAGTTTCCTCTGTAATCATATGCGGAGGTGGAATACTCATGCTCCCACTGACTAAAGGAACTTCTTGTGACTCTTGGTGATCATTTTGAACATCAACGCTCATCTCATGATCACTCTCTTGTAGGTTTTTTTGAGTTTCCTCAAGTGTCACCCTACGGTCACCGCTTTTGATTCTTTCAAGAAACTCTTTCTCTAAGAATGTAGCACCCTTCTTAACAAATATAGTATTTGTTGACTTGTGCCAAAAGCTATACCCTTTTGTTTCTCTTGGGTATCCAATAAAGAAACACTTATCGGCTTTGGGGTCTAGTTTGGATGATTGCATACGTTTGACATATGCCTCACAGCCCCAAATCTTGAAGACAGAAGTGATGGGTGGTTTCTCAAACCATATCTCATGAGGAGTTTTCTCTACGGCTTTAGTTGGAACGAAGTTTAAAGTGTAAGCTGCCGTTAAAAGTGCATGGCCCCAAAAAAATAAAGGTAGATCGGATTGACACATCATGGGTCTAACCATGTCTAGCAGTGTCCGGTTTCTCCTTTCGGAGACACCATTTCACTGCGGTGTCCCAGGAGGAGTTAGTTGTGGTACAATACCACACTCCTTTAGGTAAGTATTGAACTCATTGCTCAAATACTCACCTCCACGATCTGATCTCAGAACTTTGATTCTCTTATCCAGTTGGTTTTCAACTTCATTTTTATATTCCTTGAACTTGGCAAGGGAATCACTCTTATGCTTCATTAGATAAACATAGCCATATCGACTATAATCATCCGTAAAAGTGATGAAGTACCTAAAACCATCTCTGGCACACACACTCATTGGACCACATACATCAGAGTGTATCAATTCCAATAAGTTGTTTGCTCTTGTACCCTTCCTTTTAAAAGGTGTCTTGGTCATTTTGCTAGTTAGGCATGACTCGCATGTCCCAATTGCATCAGGATCAAAAGAGCCTAAAAGATTGGCCTGATGTAACTTCCTTATGCGTTTTTCATTAATGTGACCAAGACGATGGTGTCATAAGAGAGTCTCATTCAAGTGAGATATTTTGAGTCATTTGTTATTTATATTTAATATTTGTTTATCATCCACAATGTTAAGCAAATACAATCCATTCGAAATGAAAGCACTTGCATAAAATAAGTCATCCTTCTCAATCCTCATTTGGGAGTTCCCAATGACAAAACTAAAACCTTCTGCATCCAAACATGATACAGAAATAATGTTTCTTAAAATAGAAGGGACATGATAAACATTAAATAAAGTTAGACATAAACCACTAGGTAAGGGGAGTTCCAAAGTGCCCACCGCAACTGCAGAAATATTAGCACCGTTTCTCACCTTCAGCACCACCTCTCCTTTGGGGAGAGATCTCCTATCCCTTAGTGACTGCACATTTGAGATTAAGTGAGCACATGATCCGGTATCAAGTACCCAATCAAGGATAGTAGTGGTTAAATTCAAACTCAACTCAATAACAAAAATACCTTTAGGACGCTTCCTCTCGATTTTGCCTTCATCCAAGTCTCTCTTGTACTTGGGGCAGTTCATCTTGAAGTGTCCCTTCTCATGACAATGAAAGCATTCAGTGAGAGAGTTAGGAGAATTCTTCACTTTGCTTCCCTTGGAGGTATTATCCTGAGTACCTCCCTTTTTGCCCTTGAGATGAAAATTTCCTTTCGAGGTCTGGCCTTTGGACTTAACCTTGTTTTTGACTATCTTCTTGCTATCAGATGCCACAGCTAAGACAACATTTCCCTTTGTCTTGCCCATGTCAACCTCAACTGTTTTGAGTGCGTTATGAAGTTCATTTATGGTCATTTGTTTCTCACGCATATGATAATGCATGATGAAATCCTTAAACGAGTAAGGCAGTGACCCCAAAATGATATCTTCTGCAATGTCTTCAGGAATTGGAGACTTCAGTTTCTCCAATTTCTCCAAATAGCCTTGCACCTTAAGGAAGTGCACTGAGACAGACTCACCCTCCATCATCTTGCACCTTGTGAGTGCGATGGTGGTCTTATAGCGCTCTTTACGAGCACTATCGGTGAACATTTTCTCCAATTGTGCTACAATTTCCTTTGTAGGAGTATCGAGAAATTTCCTTTGCAGCTGATCGCCTATGCTGGCCAGTATCAGAGTCTGCACGACACGTTGACTATCATCACATCTCTTCTGTTCCTCTTTCTCAGCATCAGTTGGCTTGCCAATCTCCTTCTCTACTGGGCATTTACCCTCCAGTATAGGTAAGAGATTCTCCAAGCACAACACAATGTTAAGCTTGAGTATCCAGTCAGAGTAGTTTGACCCGTCGTTAGCAAGCGGGCTTTTATCAATCATGGAACGCAGAAAATTTGGCAATGTAGACATAGCTCTATATAAAAAGTTAAGATCATGTTCAGAAAAATTCCTTTTAAGAAAAAAAATGGATCAGAGAGATCCAAAAATAAAATGCTTTAAAATAGTGAATCAAGATCCTTTTAGTCTAATGGACTCATCCACAAGATTATCAGGTAGGTACCAATCACCAATCATAACCTTTTAAGTCAACCTCAAACACTTATGATTCTTGATAGTAATATACAAACAACTATTTTAAGAACATAACACTTTCCCAAAGGACCAAGCCTAGATCTTGGTGATTTGATTAAGAAAACTCATCATGTAAGAAAACTCATGCGAGTGACATTCCAACAAAATCAGCAAGAAGTTCCTCACACAACCTACTCACTTGTGGCCTAATATCAACTCGCATAAGTGCCACCATGTCTAGTGATTGAAATCACACTCATGTTCATCCAATATCACTAGCTTAGATGGGCACGATGAGGAGGAAAAACATTCTTAAATTTTTCTTTTTACATTCCCTAAAGAATGGAGAATATATAAAATACCTAACTCACGGTATTCTAAAAAAAAATATTACATCCATTCCAAACCAATTACATTCCAGAGTTGTAAAAATAAAAATGCTAAAGATAGAATAAAACCCGCTAGACGGAATCCTAACATTGGATAAGCTCATATACTCAACCCTTCATGATTCATCTAGATCATTTTAAATCCAAAAAAAATAATCTCCTTATAATCCATACAAGGGTGGATTACGCAATATGAATCAAAAGGGTTAGGACATAGCAAATCCAAACCATTAGACACCAAAACTAGCAACAAGGAGTTATATTGAAATGAGATATCCAACCTACGCTCTGATACCACTGTAGGATTTCACGTGCGGTAGTGGGGCGATTTTTTTTTAAAAAAAATTCCAAACACCATACAACACATAAGGATGGGATATCCCAAAACAAAAACAAACCCTAACTCATCACATCTAATCCATCGCAGGCGTTAGAAGTTATACCTCTAGAGAACAATCTCTAGGCGGAAGAGGAAAGCGCGCCGGAGAAAATGAAAACGATCCCAACGCAACAATGAGGCCGATCGCCTCGCCTCTTGGTTCACCTTGAACCCGAACAGCGTCAAAGCTCCATTCCGTTGACGAGGAATAGAGACACTAACTCAGATCTACTCTCTTCTTGCACCGATGACTCCAAGTGGCCGAACCACGCTAGTCACCGGGTAGGGAAGAGGAAGGTGGAGAGGGATCTAAAACCGTTGAGGAGAAGGAGCAAACTCAAGCCATCATGCAAGCTATGACCGACCGGGAAGAACCACCTAAGGTCGGCGAACGGCACGGAGATGGCGGCGGCAAGCTTGCCCGGAGAAGGAGCAACGGACGCCAAGGATTTGGCGGCAACAAGTTTGCCCCACGACGGAGCAGCGGGAGGCGATGCTGGCGTCGAGAGAGCCCGGCGGCGGAGCAGGGGCTGCACGTCAATGGCGGCCGGTTGCTCCAGATTTCAAAAACCCCTTTCTCCTGTATCCTTGCGGCTAGGTTTTGACAAAGCAAAAGCCCGTGAAGTTCACCCTCCTCCTGATCAGTTTTAACTTATATATATATAAATATATAAATATAAACTTATATAAACAAAAAAAAACTATATATATTATATACATATATATATATATATATATATATATATATATAAATACTTACACATATATATATAATCCCATAACTCCAAAAACTGTGCACTCCTACCAAAACAATTACGACGACTCGTTCCGTCATAATTTTATTCCTTTTTGATAGTCGCACAGAAATTCTATCTAAGCATGTCGAGTCACGACATTAGATGTCCGCACTTATTACAGTACTTAGATTAAATGTTCCATAAAATCAAATACTCCAAATAAGCCGAACGGATGCTGTTCCCGTTCATTTGGTGCGACCTTAAAGAGGAACCATGTCGTCGAGGCTATAATATAACATCCTATATTACTGACTATAAGAGGCTTTGTCACTGCATTATAGTCGCCCCAACAACATGGTAACTAGGTAACGCAATGAACGACCTTCGTCTATTTCTTTGTCACATGATATCATAAATATTGTGCAAACTGGGACTGTGTCATTTCGCACTATATTTGTCTTTCTTGGTCTCACAAGTGAGTTGTATTTATAACTACGTTAGTTATAATGCATGCTATACAACCTCGCTCTGCCAAGGGACCCGACTATATCATTACCAAAATAATTTGGGGACAAAATGATATTTCGATATATACATCCCTTACGCGCAGGTATGAACAACGAATCATAGTGTTTATCACCATCAGAAGATAGTCTTCAACTATAATCACGTTGCTCACACCAACGCGCTCAATCTACATATCTCATATCTACAAAACACTAGACACGTTGTAAACACTAATGACACTTAACACATTCCACTTAATGTTACAACATAAGATAGGTCAAGCTCAATATGTATGAAACCATATACATACTCATGTGATTAAGTGATAACTATTATCAACATTTGTAGAACTACAATGTGTAACACACCCCATCCGTTACGGGTAATATAACAGAAGGTCCGGCCGGGGCCCCACGTCATATTAAGCGAACAGACGGAACGGTTACTAAATTTGAAATACCATAATCCGATACATTCAATTAAAACCGTATCCTAACTCAGAATCATTCTAGCGGAAGCATAAAAGGAGTTTAACGAAAAACCGCGCCCAACGGCGAATGTCCACTAAACAAGCAAAGGAATGAAAATACAACCACATGTCCACAAAACGGCCTTAAGGCCTTACATGAAAGTGTTCAACTGAAAATACAAGTAGCTTGCATACATCGGCACGCAGGCCGGCAATACATGAAACTAGCTAACAAAAAGGGCTGGGCCTTCGAGGGCCAGCTCAGCAAAATGGGCTTCGGCCCGCTATTTCCCGCTCGGCTCCGCAGCACCTGCAAGCAAACATTCCACCGAGCGGTGGCAAACAAAGTAACGGTCAGTAAAGGCTGACCAAATTATAACGACCCCACCCCTTTCTCGGGGTGGCGGTGCCTCTTCCCTGCAAGCGGATTAGCATAATCACATAAAGCTAAAAAGTGCATTTAAAGCATCAAAACACCACAAACGTTGGCTCAACCGGCCCAACGTCTCGTGCACTCAGGGCACCTTATCAGTGTACCGGATATCCCCGGTCCCACTACCATTCTCAGTCCTGGACTGGATGGCTACATGATGAGCATTCGCTAGTCGTGACTCAAAGGTCTCGACTCTCTCCTATGCCTGTAGCAACCCACCAATTATCTTAGGTGGTCGAACTACACCACATAGTGCAGGTACAGTTCGGTCGAGCCCGCTGCTCAAATCGTCGTACCCAACACGCACGACGCGGGTCGACTTCCCCTTGCCTGTTATCGCATACATAACCGATTGTTATGTAACAAGGGTGGTACTCGCGGCCACCTAAGTTGGGCCCTCAAGGAGCACAACTCCACACACTAGCCATACGGTCTCCGAGAGACGGGCTTCGCACAAATACGACAAAAACCCCTCGGGAGTTGATGCCAACGATCCAACGACCTAGTGCAAGCGTAAAACAACCACGGAGTCTTCTCCGGGCAATCATAAACATCACCAATCCAGACGCATCCGGATGGGCTTCACACAGCATGCCTAAACCGTACTCGCGCTTCCGGTACTAATGCAATTAAACTAGCGGGGATGTCAACATCGACCCGTCGGAGAGCACCTTTCCCCCACGCGATGGTGGGGAGACACTTCCATGCAATTATGCTAAATAAGGGCTTCACCTGCCCAAGAAGAAAAGTCGTTACCCTTGACGTGCGTTTCTGCGGCATGGCTCGGTCACGGATGTCCAAGTGCAAATCCGGCTAGCGCGTGCCGAATCAACTCCAAATCGATCACTACCGGTGCGGCTTCCCCCTTCCAATGCGAACCCTAACCCTAACCCTAGCTCTCGGTCGGCCAAGAGAAGGGTGAGGTTTGTCGGGCTGCTACCTTGGCTCCAGAAATCGGGGAGGAGGAGAAGAAAAGTGCGGGTTCTTCCCCCTTGCAACCGACGGCCGAGAGGGAGAGAGAGAGCACACGGGAGAGAGAGAGAGAGAGAGAGACCGAGGGAGAGGAAGAGGGATGGAGCTTCTCCGGCCGCCCCTTGCCGGCGCCGACGAGAGAGGAGGAGGAGGGGGGCGGGGCTCCGGCTTCCTCGGGTTGCCGAGAGAGGAATCGCGCGAGAGAGAGAGGGGAGGCGGCGGGATCGGGGGAATCGGGCTGGGTAGGTTTAGGTTTAGATTAAGTTTGTATTTATAACTCCCACCTACAACCGGCTATTGGCAGCCCTCACACTAAACGCACACCAAACTCGTTCAAACTCGCGCGCCAAATTTACGGGGCGTTACAATTCTCTCCTCCTAAAAAGAAATTTCGTCCCGAAATTCAAAATGCGAATAACGAAATGAAATTCGCCATACCTGAGTTAAACAGATCGGGGTACTCCTCGCGCATGACCTCTTCAGGCTCCCAAGAGAGCTCTTCGCGGCCACAATTGTCCCACCGGACACGCACCATCTTGATTGTCTTTCTCCGCAACTGTCGGATGTCGCTATCGATAATACAAATCGGCTTCACCTTAGTAGATAGGCCGCTATCCACCGGCACCACATCGACTTCCAACACAGAATCGGGTTCCCGCACCGCCTTCCTCAGCACTGAAATATGGAAGACGTCATGCAACCCACTCAGCTCCGTCGACAAAGCAAGTCGGTAAGCTGCCTCGCCGATGCGTTCGGTGATCTCGAATGGCCCTAAATACCTTGGACTCAGCTTCTTCAAGCGACGAACCCTTGACACTCCTTTGAAAGGCTTTATCTTCAGGTACACCCAATCTCCAACCGCGAACTCCACGTTCCGGTGCTTTGCGTTATAATACTTTGCTTGACGATCTTGGGCGGTCAACAACCGCTCTCGAATGATCCGTATAGACTCATTTGCCTCAACAACATCTTTGCGCTTCAGTAATTTTGTATCACCTGTCTCTGCCCATGCTAACGGAGTGCGGCACTTCCTGCCGTATAACGCTTCGTACGGGGCCATCTGGATACTTGCCTGATAACTGTTGTTATAGGCGAACTCAACCATGTGCAAGTGATTTTCCCAATGTTGTCCGAAATCTAAAACGCACATGCGCAACATATCTTCCATCGTACGATTAGTCCTCTCAGTTTGTCCATCGGTCTGCGGGTGGAAGGCTGTGCTAAACTTGAGCTTCGTGCCCAACGATCGATGAACATGCCTCCAATCACCGGACGTAAACCGTCCATCACGGTCGCTGACTATGCTGCGAGGGACTCCATGCAACCGAACGATGTTCTCCACATACAACTTTGCTAGCTTCTCCACTGGATCGCTCTTTCGATTTGGAATGAAATGCGCAACTTTGGTCAACCGATCAACAATCACCCAAACGGAATCATTTTTCTGCAACGACTTCGGCAAACCGTGCACGAAATCCATGGAAATGTCATCAAATTTCCACTCCGGGATTGGCAACGATTTCAAGAAGCCTCCAGGTCGTTGGCATTCGGCCTTCACTAGCGCGCATGTTTGACATTTTGCCACGTAGAGAGCTATGTCCTTCTTCATGCCTGGCCACCAAAACAAAATCTTCATATCCTTATACATCTTTGTGCTCCCAGGGTGAACTGAGTACTTGGTGTTGTGAGCCTCGTACATCAATTCTTCCCGTAGAGTGCCAGACTTTGGGATGCACAAGCGATTATCCTTCCTCAGAAGACCGTCTTGAACCAAGAACTGGGAATTTGACCCTTCCGATGCATAACGTTTCATGCTCTCATCGAGCTCCAACGCTCTCCGAACTCTGTCTGCAAGGTCGCATTGCACCTCCGTCCAGTTCAAGCATGCGTTTGCACTAGTACTCCTGTCGACACAGGTAATACCCAAGTCTTCCAACTCCTGGATTAAACGTTCATCATGCCTGCTCAACCAGTTTGCTCGCGCTGGAGTTCTGCGACTTAAAGCATCAGCGACCACATTCCCCTTCCCGGGTGTATAATGAATCTCGAATGTGTAATCTCCGAGGAATTCCATCCATCTTCTTTGCCGCATGTTCAACTCCTTCTGGTTCAACAGGTACTTAAGACTTTTATGGTCCGTAAAGATGTCAACCTTCACGCCATATAGATAATGCCGCCACAGCTTCAGGGCAAATATCACCGCCGCTAACTCCAAGTCGTGGACGGGATAGTTTCTCTCATGCACCTTCAGCTGGCGCGAGCCGTAAGCTATAACTTGTCCAAACTGTAGGAGAACGCAGCCTAAGCCGCTCCCTGAGGCATCGCTATAGATTTCATAGCCGTCCGTACCACATGGCGATCTCAAAATAGGCGCCGTGGTCAGACGACCCTTCAATTCCTCAAAAGCTCGTGCGCACTCTGGTGACCACACAAACTTCTTATCCTTTCTCGTCAAGGTAGTGAGAGGTAAAGCAATCCGTGAGAAGTTCTCCACGAACCTCCTGTAGTAGCCGGCAAGTCCCAGGAAACTCCGGACTTCCGCCACTGTAGTCAGTACGGGCCACTCCTGTATAGCTGCTATCTTCGCTGGATCCACAGCGATACCTTCTCCACTAATGACATGACCGAGAAATGCTACAGACGATAGCCAAAACTCGCACTTAGAGAACTTGGCATAAAGTCGACTTCTCCTCAGGGTGTGCAAAACCAATCTCAGATGGTTCGCATGATCCTCCTCCGACTGTGAATATACCAAAATGTCGTCTATGAAGACAATCACAAATCGGTCCAGATATTCTCGAAAAGTTCTATTCATCAAATCCATGAATACCGACGGCGCGTTTGTCAGCCCGAACGGCATCACTGTGAACTCGTACTGGCCATAGCGTGTGCTAAATGCCGTCTTGGGAATATCACTTTCCCTTATACGCAACTGATAATAACCGGACTTCAGATCCAGCTTCGAGTAGACCGTTGATCCAGCCAACTGATCAAATAGATCATCGATTCTTGGAATCGGATATTTATTCTTCTCTGTCAGCTTGTTCAGTTCTCGGTAATCTATGCATAGACGCAGACTTCCGTCCTTCTTTTTCACGAAAAGGACCGGCGCACTCCAAGGTGAACCACTTGGACGTATATACCCCTGCTCTAGCAATTCCTGCAGCTGAACCTTTAGCTCCGCCATTTCCTTTGGCGCCACTCTATACGGTGCACGGGCCACAGGTTTCGCACCTGGCACCAGATCAATAGGGAAATCAATCTCTCGCTGGGGTGGAATCCCAGGGAGATCTTTAGGAAACACATCCGCGAATTCTGACACAATGGGAATGTCGTTCAAACGGGACTTCGGCTCTACAGCCTCCAATAATGTGAAGAACAACTCTGCGCCCTTCTGAACTGCTTTTACCACTTGGAGAGCAGACATCAGCGTCTTGCTCGATCCTCGCATGCCAGCGAATTTGGTCTCGCATTCAGTACCTTGCCCCAAAGTGATTTCCTTCGAGTTGCAGTCAATACACGCATGCTGCTCTGAAAGCCAGTCCATGCCAAAGATCACGTCAAACTCGGATATCGGCAGTAGAGCTGCTTCCAACTTAAAATCACAACTACCAATCCGCACTTGGACACAGCAAGACCTATCCGCACGCATCAAGCACCCGTTAGGTAGTAAAACATCCAGTCTATCACTTGATACAACGGAAGGCACTCCGATGCGCAATATGAAGTCCTCGGATAGAAATGAATGAGAAGCGCCTGTATCGAACAGTGCTCTCGCCGGATAGTCCCAAATTAGGACGAAACCTAACTCAAACATGTTAAGCATGACACAAAGTAGCAAGTATATAAAGCAGTAGAAACTATATACTACGACATACCTGTCACCACGTCGTTTTGCTTTATGGCCTCCTGTTGGCCAAGGTTGTAAACTCGAGGCTGAGCGGGAGTATAGTGAGAAGCTGTTGACTCCACCGCTTTCCCCTTCTCGGCATAAGATGCCCCTGCCTTCTTCTCAGTCTTCGGAGGGCCACTGCGGCACTCCCGGGCATAATGCCCCACCTTGCCGCAAGTGTAACAAGTAACCGGGCCTCTACTCGGAGTAGCTCCAGAAGTAACAGTAGAAGGGGCGGGTCCAGACGACCTACCCTTCTTGTTCCACCTGTTGCGGAACCCAGACTTCGAAGAGGTATTTGCCTTGAAATCTGGCTTCTTCACAGCCAGATCTTTCTTACTCTGCACTCTCCTCATGTCTACATCCAACGATCTGGCAGAGTTCACCAAAACCTGAAAGCCCTGCGTCATCGGGCCTGAGAGAAGTAGCCTCAGGTCATCCCGCAGTCCTTCATAAAACCTGTTGGTCTTTCGCTCCTCGTCCGCAAACGTGAAGCTGGCATACCGTCCCAACCTCGTGAACTCGTGCAAGTACTCATCAACTGAACCTTCTCCCTGAGTCAGACGCTGAAACTGGTTCTCCAACGCAATCCTCTGCGTGGAGGGGAGATACCTGGCCAGAAATAGTCTCGAGAATTCCTCCATCGAAACCTCAGATAGCTGCCTGCCAGCAAGCTGGTGCAGCTCTACCTCGTCCCACCAAAGCCTTGCCTCTCCATCCAGTAGGAAAGTGGCTATGGTCACCTTCTGAGCTTCATCAGTCTCTGTCGCCGTCAGGGTCCTCTTGATACGGGAGAGCCAATCTTCGACCTGCGTCGGTGATTCCACTCCCGAAAATGTAGGAGGATGGAAGCTCATGACATGTTGCATCTGCCTGTCATTTGCTCGCTTTGCCACTAAGGGCTCAGCAGGCACTTGCCTCGCCGCCATCGGCTCGGCTACAACAGTCTGCTGCGGGACCACCACAGGGTGTACCTGCTCTCTGGGCTGCGCATTGATCATCGCAAACACCGCTTCCGCAACTAATCGGATAGTCTCGGCAGAAGGAGGAGGTGTAGGTTCATCCCTCGGTGCATTACTCTCTGCAGTGTGCTGATTCCGGGACTCCGCAGCACCACTTCTGGTCACCTATAGTTGCAACACACACATTCGTGACTAAAAGACATAGCAAACATCAAACAAAGGAACGCTCAGGTTCCACAAACAGTGTTTTTCAATGTGTTTCATGCATGATTTTCATTCCTAAGTGGACATTCACGGGTCGTTTCATGTTAAAATGGCAACGCACATAAGTGCTCACCACCCCTTAAAAGGAATTCGACCACGAATTCGAAGAAGGAAGATCGACACCGGGCTCTGATACCAAATTGTAACACACCCCATCCGTTACGGGTAATATAACAGAAGGTCCGGCCGGGGCCCCACGTCATATTAAGCGAACAGACGGAACGGTTACTAAATTTGAAATACCATAATCCGATACATTCAATTAAAACCGTATCCTAACTCAGAATCATTCTAGCGGAAGCATAAAAGGAGTTTAACGAAAAAACCGCGCCCAACGGCGAATGTCCACTAAACAAGCAAAGGAATGAAAATACAACCACATGTCCACAAAACGGCCTTAAGGCCTTACATGAAAGTGTTCAACTGAAAATACAAGTAGCTTGCATACATCGGCACGCAGGCCGGCAATACATGAAACTAGCTAACAAAAAGGGCTGGGCCTTCGAGGGCCAGCTCAGCAAAATGGGCTTCGGCCCGCTATTTCCCGCTCGGCTCCGCAGCACCTGCAAGCAAACATTCCACCGAGCGGTGGCAAACAAAGTAACGGTCAGCAAAGGCTGACCAAATTATAACGACCCCACCCCTTTCTCGGGGTGGCGGTGCCTCTTCCCTGCAAGCGGATTAGCATAATCACATAAAGCTAAAAAGTGCATTTAAAGCATCAAAACACCACAAACGTTGGCTCAACCGGCCCAACGTCTCGTGCACTCAGGGCACCTTATCAGTGTACCGGATATCCCCGGTCCCACTACCATTCTCAGTCCTGGACTGGATGGCTACATGATGAGCATTCGCTAGTCGTGACTCAAAGGTCTCGACTCTCTCCTATGCCTGTAGCAACCCACCAATTATCTTAGGTGGTCGAACTACACCACATAGTGCAGGTACAGTTCGGTCGAGCCCGCTGCTCAAATCGTCGTACCCAACACGCACGACGCGGGTCGACTTCCCCTTGCCTGTTATCGCATACATAACCGATTGTTATGTAACAAGGGTGGTACTCGCGGCCACCTAAGTTGGGCCCTCAAGGAGCACAACTCCACACACTAGCCATACGGTCTCCGAGAGACGGGCTTCGCACAAATACGACAAAAACCCCTCGGGAGTTGATGCCAACGATCCAACGACCTAGTGCAAGCGTAAAACAACCACGGAGTCTTCTCCGGGCAATCATAAACATCACCAATCCAGACGCATCCGGATGGGCTTCACACAGCATGCCTAAACCGTACTCGCGCTTCCGGTACTAATGCAATTAAACTAGCGGGGATGTCAACATCGACCCGTCGGAGAGCACCTTTCCCCCACGCGATGGTGGGGAGACACTTCCATGCAATTATGCTAAATAAGGGCTTCACCTGCCCAAGAAGAAAAGTCGTTACCCTTGACGTGCGTTTCTGCGGCATGGCTCGGTCACGGATGTCCAAGTGCAAATCCGGCTAGCGCGTGCCGAATCAACTCCAAATCGATCACTACCGGTGCGGCTTCCCCCTTCCAATGCGAACCCTAACCCTAACCCTAGCTCTCGGTCGGCCAAGAGAAGGGTGAGGTTTGTCGGGCTGCTACCTTGGCTCCAGAAATCGGGGAGGAGGAGAAGAAAAGTGCGGGTTCTTCCCCCTTGCAACCGACGGCCGAGAGGGAGAGAGAGAGCACACGGGAGAGAGAGAGAGAGAGAGAGAGACCGAGGGAGAGGAAGAGGGATGGAGCTTCTCCGGCCGCCCCTTGCCGGCGCCGACGAGAGAGGAGGAGGAGGGGGGCGGGGCTCCGGCTTCCTCGGGTTGCCGAGAGAGGAATCGCGCGAGAGAGAGAGGGGAGGCGGCGGGATCGGGGGAATCGGGCTGGGTAGGTTTAGGTTTAGATTAAGTTTGTATTTATAACTCCCACCTACAACCGGCTATTGGCAGCCCTCACACTAAACGCACACCAAACTCGTTCAAACTCGCGCGCCAAATTTACGGGGCGTTACACAATGTACTCTAATGCACATGACAATCCAAGGTGGTGGTCAATGTCCCTCTTTGATTACCGGGATCGAGAGCATATAAAACTAAGATCATGTGATGGAATTCAAGTGTTCTACAGCTCAAGATCAAGTGCATCTTCTCGAGCCATCATGAAGCATCATCAAATGATCTAGGGACAAAATGAGTTTTAACATTCATCAAAAACATGAACTTTAATAAAATTAAAGACAACTTTCAAAACACAAATCCTTCACTTTTGCCTCTCCCGGGTGCTACCACCGGACCAGTCAGCTAGGTGAGAGCCTGAGGGCGGGTGTTGAACATCCTCCGAGTTCATCCCCAGGGTCATAGCGATGTCCATCGAGACTCGGCCGTGCCAGCTAGGTGGGAGCCTGGCAGGGGAGTGACGAGACCTAACCCCAGAGCGAGAAGGCTTAGGAACTTTTGCCTCTCCCGGGTGCTACCACTGGACCAGTCAGCTAGGTGAGAGCCTGAGGGCGGGTGTTGAACATCCTCCAGGCTCAGCCCCAGGGTCATAGCGATGTCCATCGAGACTCGGCCGTGCCAGCTAGGTGGGAGCCTGGCAGGGGAGTGACGAGACCTAACCCCAGAGCGAGAAGACTTAGGAACTTTTGCCTCTCCCGGGTGCTACCACCGGACCAGTCAGCTAGGTGAGAGCCTGAGGGCGGGTGTTGAACATCCTCCGGGCTCAGCCCCAGGGTCATAGCGATGTCCATCGAGACTCGGCCGTACCAGCTAGGTGGGAGCCTGACAGGGGAGTGACGAGACCTAACCCCAGAGCGAGAAGACTTAGGAACTTTTGCCTCTCCCGGGTGCTACCACCGGACCAGTCAGCTAGGTGAGAGCCTGAGGGCGGGTGTTGAACATCCTCCGGGCTCAGCCCCAGGGTCATAGCGATGTCCATCGAGACTCGGCCGTGCCAGCTAGGTGGGAGCCTGGCAGGGGAGTGACGAGACCTAACCCCAGAGCGAGAAGACTTAGGAACTTTTGCCTCTCCCGGGTGCTACCACCGGACCAGTCAGCTAGGTGAGAGCCTGAGGGCGGGTGTTGAACATCCTCCGGGCTCAGCCCCAGGGTCATAGCGATGTCCATCGAGACTCGGCCGTGCCAGCTAGGTGGGAGCCTGGCAGGGGAGTGACGAGACCTAACCCCAGAGCGAGAAGACTTAGGAACTTTTGCCTCTCCCGGGTGCTACCACCGGACCAGTCAGCTAGGTGAGAGCCTGAGGGCGGGTGTTGAACATCCTCCGGGCTCAGCCCCAGGGTCATAGCGATGTCCATCGAGACTCGGCCGTGCCAGCTATGTGGGAGCCTGGCAGGGGAGTGACGAGACCTAACCCCAGAGCGAGAAGAATTAGAAACTTTTGCCTCTCTCGGGTGCTACCACCGGACCAGTCAGCTAGGTGAGAGCCTGAGGGCGGGTGTTGAACATCCTCCGGGCTCAGCCCCAGGGTCATAGCGATGTCCATCGAGACTCGGCCGTGCCAGCTATGTGGGAGCCTGGCGGGGGAGTGACGAGACCTAACCCCAGAGCGATAAGACTTAGAAACTTTTGCCTCTCGGGGCTTTAAGCTGCGAGCCCCTCTACCCTCACTATTCTGCCAAAGCATAAGATATGATAATGAGATTTATTTTTATTCATGAGGCCAAGATATCTACAAGATTTTCAAGGATAGAAACGTTTCAGATCGTCGTCACTCCAAGTGTGGCTGAGGGTATCCCCTTTTACATCTTGGAGGCGATACCCCCCTGATTTCAAGACCTCCTGCACAATGTAGGGGCCCTCCCAATTGGGGTGGAGTTTTCCCACAATCGCTGATCTCCCTGCCGCATCCACTTTTTTCAAGACAAGCTCCCCCTCCATGAACTGCTTGATACGAACGTGTTTGTCGAAATACTTGGCCATCCTTCTCTTGGCCTCTTCCTGCCTGACGACGGACAAGTCGCGTAGTTCTTCCACCATATCAAGGGAGAGTCGAAGCTCCTCCTCATTCTCTGACCTCCATTCTTCCCTTCCAGCTCCTGCCTCGACGACCCGAGGTGTCTGGACCTCGAATTCGATAGGTAGAATGGCCTCGCAGCCGTGAGAGAGTTTGAAAGGTGTCTCCCCTGTGGCCGTATTGGGGGTGGTCCTCAAGGCCCAGAGGACTGATGGAAGTTGTTCCACCCAACTTCCCCTCAAATTTTCCACTTTCTTTTTTAAGAGGTTCACGATGATCTTGTTGGCCGCTTCCACCTGCCCGTTGCTCCTGGGGTGATGGACAGAAGCAAACCGAAGGTCAATCCCCAGCTGTTCGCAGAAGCGAATGAACTCCGTGCTGGCGAACTGAGGTCCGTTATCCGTGACGATAGCCTGTGGCAGCCCATGCCTGCAGATGATCTCTCCCCAGATAAAGTTCCTGACCACCTGAGAGGTTACCTTGGCTAGAGCCTTCACCTCCATCCACTTAGAAAAATAATCGACCATGACCAACAGAAACCTCCTCTGCTCGCTGGCCTGAGGGAAAGGTCCTACGAGGTCCAGTCCCCATATGGCGAAGGGCCATGGTGCCATGATGCTTCTTAACCTCTGAGCCGGCTGGAGCTGGAGCGGGGCATAGAGTTGGCACTTATGACATTTTTTTGTGAATTCGGCTGCATCCTGACCGAGGGTGGGCCAGAAGTACCCTTGCCTGACGATTCTCCCTTCTAGGGTCCGACTCCCCGAATGACTTCCACATTCGCCGGAATGGACCTCCTCCAAAATTTTATGCACCTCCCTTTCAGCCACGCAACGGGCCAACATCCCTGAGAGGGTCTTGCGGTACAACTGTCCCTCACGTAGGAGGTAATACGCCGCCTTGTGCTTGAGCCCTCTTCGGTCCATTCCCTCCGGGTACTCTCTGGTGGACAAAAAGGTGACAAAGGGATCCATCCATGAGGGGTGCTGTTCCACTTCCATTAGTTCCCCCTCTTCGATGGAAGGTCGGAAGAGATCCGTAATGGTGCCTCCCATCCGGGGGCCGTGCTTTGCTAGCTGGTCGACTGGCTCATTTTCCTCTCGCGGCACGTGCTTGATTGAAAAGGTCTGGAAGGTCCCGATGACCCCCTTTACCTTCGTCAAATAGAGCTGCAGGGTGGGTTCCCTCGCCTCGAACTCCCCCTTGACCTGGGAAGCCACCACCATGGAGTCGGTGAGGACCTCCACGTCATGCACCCCCAAGTCTCTCGCCAGGCGCAGACCTGCGATTACGGCTTCGTATTCGGCTTGATTATTGGTGATGGGGAAGTGCACTACCACAGTTTGCTCGATTCTTATCCCCTGGGAGCTTTCCAAGATGACCCCAACCCCTAAAGAATGCTTCCCCGAGGCACCGTCCACCCTGACTTTCCAGGGGAGAGGGCGGGTGAGTCTCTCCTCCGCCACCTCGACCACATACTCTGCCAGGAAGTCAGCCATAGCTAAGGCCTTGATTGAGAGGCGGGGAACGAAGGAGATGTCGAACTCGCTCAGTTCCACCGACCATTTGGCCAACCTACCTGAATGCTCTACCCCCTTGAAGATGTTGCGCAGGGGGTGGTCAGTCACTACTCGGATTGAGTGTGCCTGGAAATAAGGCCGAAGCCTCCGGGCTGAGATGATTAAGGCGAAGGCCAGTTTTTCCAGGATGGGGTAGCGGAGCTCGGCCCTCTTTAGTATCCGACTCACATAATAGACGGGGAGTTGCCTCTTCCCTTCTTTCCGAACCAAAACCGAACTCAAGGCTTCAGCCCCGACCCCTAGATATAGGAATAAGTCTTCCCCTTCCTTGGGCCCTTGGAGCAGGGGGGTCTGAGTCAGCTGTTTCTTCAAAGCCTGGAATGCCTCCTCGCACTCCGAGGTCCATTCAAACTTTCGACCCCCTCTCAAGGTTTTGAAAAACGAGGAGCATCTCTCCCCGGCCCGGGAGAGGAATCTACTCAACCCTGCCAACTTCCCTGTCAGTCACTGTACTTCCTTGGTATTTTGTGGTGACCTTAGTTCCATGATTGCTCTCACCTTATCTGGATTAGGTTCTACACCGGCGGGGGTGAGGAGATGCCCCAGGAACTTTCCTCGGCTTGCCCCGAAGACACACTTTAAGGGGTTCAGCCTCATCTTAAACTTGCGGAGAGTGGCGAAAGTCTCTTCCAAGTCCTGGATGTGGGAGTCGACATCCAAGCTCTTGACCATGAGGTCATCCACGTACACTTCGAGATTCCTCCCCTTCTGCTCTCGGAAGACCCTATCTATCATTTTTTGATAGGTGGCCCCCGCATTCTTTAGCCCAAAGGGCATCATTTTGTAACAATAACATCCGTCTCCTGTGATGAACGAGACATCTTTGACGTCAGGGGGGTGCATTCTGATTTGGTGATAACCTGAAAAAGCATCCAGAAAACTCATTACAGGGAAACCGACGGCTGAGTCAACCAGTGCGTCGATCCGAGGCAAAGGATAACAATCTTTCGGGCATGATTTATTAAGAAGAGAAAAGTCGATACACATCCTCCACCGGCCGTCTCCTTTTTTAACCATTACAACGTTGGAGACCCAGCCGGGGTATTGGATTTCAGATATGAAGCCAGCCTCGAGGAGCTTGGCGACTTCCTCCCTAATTGGCTCGGCGAGCTTGTTCGTGATGGATCTTTTTTTCTGCTGGATGGGGGGAGCCTTCGGGTCCAGGTTGAGGCGATGGCAGGCCACGTCGGGGTCGATCCCTGGCATTTCCGCGGCGCTCCAGGCGAAGATGTCCACGTTCCTCTGGATGCACTCCAGCATCCTGCCTTGAGCTTCTGGGGTCAGGCCTCCGCTGACGCGGACCTTCTCCACCCTGCCTCCAATGGTGAGAACCTCCACCTCCACCACCTCTTCTGCTGCCTTCAGACGGGACTGCTCCCCCCATTCCTCGATACCTCCCCCTTCGGGGGCGAGGACCTCTTCCTCAGCCTCCTCGATGGCCATGGCCTCGGCTGACTCCCGAGTCTCTTCCGTGACCTCCTCCCGGGCGCAGTACTCCACCTCCATCTCTTTGTCAGCTTCCTGCTTCTCCTCCTCCAACCTCCGCCCCATCTCCTCGGCCCCCTCCAGCCAAGAGATGGAGTTTACCGCCGAGACGTAGCACTCCCTTGCCTCCTTAGGGTCTCCTCGGACCCGGATCTGGACCCCCTCGACGTTGAGCTTTAGACACTAGTGGAAGGATGAGGGGACGCAGCGGAAGGCACTGATGAGGGGTCTCCCGAAGATGGCACTGTAGCTGCTAGGAGCGTCCACGATGACAAACTTGCAGTTGCGTGATTGCCCCCCCAGAGTGACATGGAGTCCCACTCCTCCCTCGACTTCTTTCCTCTCTCCCGAAAAGCCGAACAGAGGCCCATCCGAGGCTAACACCCTCCTGGCCTCTACTTTCATCGCATCGAACGCCTTCTTGAAGATGACGTTGACCGAACTCCCATTGTCCACAAGGATCCGGGAGACAGTAAAATCCTCGATGGCTGTCTGGATGACCAGCACATCGCAAAAGGGGTCCTCGTGACCCGGCAAGTCCTCTCTGGAGAAGGTGATTTTCTCCTCCGGGGGAGGGGACTGGGATGTGGAGCCAACGCTCCTTCGGTACATAGTGTGGAGGCTTGACTTACGGGAGGCCTCGATCCCGCCCCCCCCCCCCCCCCCCCCCGTGGATCGCTCCGATCCTTCCTCGGGTGCCCACATCAACCCGGTCTTCACACCGATCCCCCTCCTCCCGAGGCCGGATCTTCTCTATCCGAACTTCCTGATGGTCTTGTTGTTACTGTTCCCTTCTCCCTCTCATCTCGAGGAACTCCGGACACGTGGATGTGAGGTGCCCCTCTTCCTGATGAAAGTCACAATAGGGCAGGTCCACCCTGACCTCCCTCCTTCTCCTCGGCTGTCCTCTCCTCCTCCCCCTCATGGCAATTGCCATTGCCTCCTCCTGGTCGGGGAGAGGGGGTCTCTGACCCTGCCTACCCCCCTGGGGATTGTACTGCCCTCGGCCACCCTGGCGGTTATCTCCTCCCTGATAACCTCTTCGTGGTGCCTGGTCTTGCCACTCGGGCCTCCATCCCAAATGGTGGGTCTGCTCCGGACGCACCCACCTGGGTTGCGGCTGCTGCTGCGGATGCTCCCTTTGCCGAGGTTCAGCCCTCCTCTCCTCCTGAATTCGGCCACCCCTTGGCCTCTCCTCCTCCACGACCCACTTGGCCAACCTTCGCGCAAACTCTGGATGTGCTGCCTCCATATCGGCCTCCCTGGCCGCTCTCTCCAGGAGTGCTTCAAAAGACACTGGAGGTGATCTCTTCAGTTCCATCGCGAAGAACCCGGATTGGAGACCCAGGGTGAAGGCCACCATCATGGTGTGCCCTGGCATCTCCTGAACTTGGGACAGTTCCTCTTGGAACCTGTCCAGATAGCTTCCCAGGGTCTCTCCCACCCTCTGCTTGATGCGGAACAAAGACTCCGCCTCCTTCTTCCTCTTCTTAGAAGTGGTGAATCTCAGCATGAAACCCCGTCGCAGATCCTCAAAGCAGTAGATGGACCCGGTCGGGAGTTGGTGGAACCACTCTATCGCCTTTTCTCTGAGGGTGATGGCGAAGAGTCGGCACTTGAAGCCGTCTGACATCTGTCGAATAGAGACCATGTCCTCGAACCACTGGATGTGGTGGACCGGGTCTCCTCTCCCGGAGTAATAAGTCATCTCTGGCTCAAGAAACCCCTCGGGAACTGGGGCTGAAGAAACGAACTCGCTGAAGGGGCTCCCCCCCTCAGCCGGGCGAGACGGGAACTCCCTCCCTGCAGTCTCGCCGAAGTGGTACTCGGCGGCCGAGCCGGGGAACAGAACTCGCCCCTGGAACTCGCGCTCGCCTCTCTCGGTGGGTTCCTTCCCTGGTCGCCTGAGCGGTGCGTCGTCGCCGAGTGCGGGAGCGGCGACCACCGGAACTGCCGGTGTCGCACTCTCAGCTCGCATGCCGAGGGCGGTCCTGACGAGCCCGAGGATCTCCTCCCTAAGCTCCGCCGGCACGCTCGCCGCTGGGGGTGGTGGAGGGGGTGGCGAGCTGCCCCTGCCTGATCCTTGTCCTTCTTCTCCAGTCATCGAGCCTGCAGAAGGTTTTCCCTACTGACCACTGTCCACGCTCACCGCACCAAAATGTTGAAACCGAAAAATCGGTCTCTGTGGAGTTCGACCCTTGGGGAAGGGGTGGCCGCGCACCTATTTCGCTCCTGCAAGAAAATGACAAGAAAAAAGAAGAACCAAGGACTAGACCAAGGGCCCGGCGTGGAGGTCCCACCACACACCCGGAAGATCTTAGATCACTTCCCCTCCTTAGCCAAGTGTCGGGCTAAAGTACCTCAGAAAGCGCTAGTAGGCCGGAGAATTAGTAAGCATGCCTTCTGAGGTACCCCTTGGGTCCTATTTATAGGAAAAGATGGCCTGCCAATATACAACCTTCACTGTTCTCGAGGACTATAGGCAGACCAAAGGGGGGAACATGGTAAAAGTATGTCATGGCCAAGATGCGAGTTGGGCCTGAGGTAGCACCCGCTCGGCAGGGGCCTGACTCGCCTCGCCCTGGGCCTAGGCGAGCTCGTACTCGGCAGGTTGTGCTCGGCTATCGCCGAGCTCGGTCTCGGCATGCTGGGCCCTGTTCGACCGTCGTCGAGCTCGGCTCGACTATCGCCGAGCTCGGTCTCGGCTATTACCGAGCTCGGCTCGACTATCGCCGAGCTCGGTCTCGGCTATTACCGAGCTCGGCATGTTGGGTTCGTATTGCGGTCTGAGCCGGCCGGTTCAACTCCTGTCGACCACTCGCGGGATACGGGGTTGTACAGTATATGAGAGGTTTGGGGTTTGATTCTCAATAAACTCATCTTTTAATGTTCTTTTTGTTGGTTATATATAAATATTATTTTAATTCAATAAAATACAAAATATTAGAAAGGAATATAGTTTTTCTTTCTAATTTAGAAAGGATATAATACCTTCCTAAAAAATCCTTGCAAATTTGCAAGAAATAATTTCGTAGCTAAAATTAGCTAGGACCAAATTAGCAAGGTATTTTTTTTGTTCCTAAATTTCTTGCTAATTAAAATTATCAACAAATTTTGCTAATTAGCAAGGAATTTTGCCCCTTGCTAATCAAAGTTTTTCTTGTAGTGGAACCGAACCGCTCAAACATTGAAACCGAGCCGAACTAGGCATGTACAAAAAGACCGGTCCCAACGGGACCGGTTGGGACCGGCCCGGTAAGGACTGGCTCGGGACCGGTCCCGGTTAGGACCGGTCCGGTCCCGGACCGGTCCCAGGGGGCCTAACAAGGCCCCCTTTTTTTCCCTGGAACCAGTCCAAGACCGGTCCCAGGGAAAGACCGGTCCTAGACCGGTCTTAGGCAAAGACCGGTTTAAGACCGGTCTTGGACCGGTCCCAGGCTTATTACCTGGCAGCTTTGCTGCCAGGTAATAATTGCCTAGGCAGCCTAGCTGCCTAGGCAATTATTACCTGGCAGCAAAGCTGCCAGGTAATAATGCCTGGCAGCAGCAGCCGGGGAGGCTACCAGCCTCCCCAGCACCCCAACGGCTCTAATTAGAGCCGTTGTTAAACGGCTCTAATTAGAGCCGTTTTTTTCTTTTTTTTTTTAATTATTATTTTTAATTTTTTATTTATTTTTTATAATTTTTTATTAATAAATAAAAAAAAACTTAAAAACTATAAAATCCCCCCTCCCCTCTCATTTTCTCCTCTCTCATTTCACACTCTCTCATTCTCTCTCTCTCTCTCAATTTCTCACACACTCTCTCTCTTTAATGGATTCCTCTTCATCGATGCCGGCGTCTTCCTCCTCTTCTGTCGCTCATGAGATAGTAGAGCACAGACACAAAGCTCCAGTATGGGAGCACTCTGAAAAAGTTCGGATCGGCAGCGAATTCAAGGCGAAGTGCAGACATTGTGCGAAGCTAATGGCTCTCGGCGGCAACTCAACGCTCTCCCGACACATTCTTTCGTGTGTCTCTAAACGAGCCCCGAGTCAAGTCAGGCACAAATTTCGGCTAGCGGACAAATTTGGACGTATGATCAAGCTCGACAACGAGAGCGGCAAATGGAGAATGTCATCAGATGCGGACTAGCATTCAACCACTACGATAACGAAGAAATGACGGAGTATATACACGAAGCGCTTCAACCTAAATATCATCAGGTAAGTAGAACTACACTTAGGCGTGATGCTTTACACGCATATTTACAGTCTAAACAATATTTAATAAATTATTTTGAAACTTTTGAAGGTCGAGTGAGTTTAACGAGTGACGTTTGGAGTAGTAGTATAGCAAATGGTATTTCTTATATTTGTATTACTTGTCATTGGATCGATCCCGATTCTTGGGAGTTAAATAAACGTATTATTTGTTTTGAGGGTTTCGAATTTCCGCACACCGGTAGAGCTATTTATCAAACCATTATAAAATGTATTAGAGAATTTAAAATTAAAGATAAAATAATGAGTATTTCATTCGATAACGCTACTAATAATACGGTTGCTATTAAATATTTAGAAGAAGATTTGAATCCAATATTAAACGGAATATTTTTTCATACTCGATGCGCGTGTCACGTTTTTAATTTAATTGTACAAGATAGTTTAGAATTTATGAATAACTACGTTTCAAAAATCAGAACGATGTTAAAAATTATTTATAGTTCTAAAAAAAGAAAACAAGATTTCAAAAAATTTGTAACTTCACAAGGTAAGAAATTTTTAAGTCCTCAATTTGATATGCCTGTAAGATGGAACTCTACTTATAAAATGTTAAAAAGAGCCGTTTTACAAAAATCATTACTAATGGAATTTTATAATAGTATTGAAACACATGATTTACACGCGTCCGATTGGGTCGTGATTGAAGATTATATAAATTTACTAGAAATTTTTTATCGAGCAACAACGATTTTATCTGGAGTTTATTATCCGACTAGTTCATTAGTTATCGAAAATTTTGTATTAATTACAGAAACTTTTAAAAATTATAAAAAAATGATCGATGGTGTTCATTAATAAGAATAATGGAAGAAAAATTTTTAAAATATTATAAAGAAATGCCTCCCATGTTTTCTTGCGCAGCCGCTTTAAATCCTTTAATGGGTGTAGAAGGAGTAGAAAATCTAATAGAAGAAATTAATAGTAATTTAAATTTGAGCGAAACTTTTAATTTTTTTGATAATATTAGCATTTCAAAATTTAATTCCGATTTTACAAATTTTTATAATTATTATGACCAGTTATATGGATCGCGACCTAGAGAAGAATCCGCCCAACCTAAAACAAAAGATATTTTGAAAAATAAAATTTTAGAATTAGCATCTAGGAAAAAACAACGAACCTCGAGCACTTTAAATGAATTAGGTTTATATAGTAAAACACAATTTCAAGAATTTATGAGCACACACGAAATAGAAAATTTTGATATTTTAAATTGGTGGAAAAATAAAATTAATATGTATCCTATTATGGCCTTAATGGCCCGAGATCTACTAACTATCCAAGCTAGTACGGTAGCTTCGGAGTCTGCGTTTTCTTTGAGTGACAGGATTCTGAACGAGCGAAGGAGCCGTTTGAGCGAAGAGTCCTTGGAGATTTGCATTTGCTACAAGGACCATTTGGATGCCATTAGGAGGAGACAGCACGTCGCATCAATCGAAGATAGCGATTCCGACGTTGAAGAAGAACTGAACAATCTTAATTTGACCGGCCAAAATTAAAACTCGGAACGAAAATTTGAAATTTAAAATTTCAAATGTTGTATTTTTTGTTATTTTTTAAGTTGTATTTTGTAACATGTATTTTGTAATTTGTAATTTTAAACTTTTTTGTAATCTTGATTTGTAATTTTTGGGTATTATTTTGGAATTTTGTAATTTTTTAAGATGATAATACAATTATTTATTTCATTTAAGAATTTGTACAATTTCAATTATTTTTCATTTGAATATTTTTAGTAAATAAATTAAAATAATTAAAAAAATAAAAAAAAAATAACTGGGCTAGCCCGGGACCGGACCGGTCCAGGACCGGTTTGGGACCGTTTGGGACCGGTATTCCGGTCCCGGCAGTCCCCCTTTTTAGGGGGAAGACCGGTCCCGACCGGGACCGGTTTTGCCAGGGACCGGTCCGGGACCGGACCGGAAAAAACCGGTCCTTCCAGGGACCGGTTTTTATCTGGCCCGGAGGTCTTTTTGTGCATGACTAAGCCGAACCAAACCGAATGGTTTGGTTCAGTTCGATTCGATTTTGGTGGTTTAAATAATGTGATAAAACCTAAAGAGTTATAAATAGAGATTAGAGATGGTGCAATGAATGAGGCTCAACCACTCAACATGAAAGTGATGTCTGAACACAATTCCTATCACCTAACAATTTCAGGACTCCAAAATCAAATGAATGAAAAATGAAATATTCATCAGCATTGTTTGTTTGGAAAAAAATCTAGATCAGAGAAATATCTAGACTAGAGATCAACGACAACTTAAATACTTAATCAAAACAAAAAACAAAAAACTTAAAATAAATAAGAGAAATACATGTTATATGATTAACCGTATGGTTTAATGAAATTTAATTAATAAATTAAATGTTTTTACATACAACTGTTCGACTTGGTTCGACTCGGTTCGGTTTGCCACACAAAACCATAAACCGAACCGAACCGTATGGTTTTTCTAAAATCAAAATCGTAATCGAACCGCGGCCTGCTGAAACCGAACCAAACCGTATGGTTTGGTTTTGTTCGGTTCGGTTTTGCGGTTTGGTTGGTTTTGACTTACAAGCCTACGCACTGCTCCGTCATGTATCCTGATGTCCATCGTCTCTGTCTCTGTGACCACACATACTGAGCTGTCACTTAGAAAGACTGACCCAGTCGTCACCTCTAGTGAACCGAACATCCCTACATTTGAGCAAATGTGATGCAAAGCCCCAAAATGCAATATCCAACTATCCGAGTCATATGGACTCTTGGTGATGAGGAAAGACACATCATTATCATCTGTCGTTGCTACCGCGGCCTTGCCCGGACCCTGGACGTTCCCAGAAATCTGTGCACGCTGCGGACAATGTCTCCTGATATGGTCACATTGTCTGCAATGGTAGCACGTCACTGCCTTCCTCAATGTAGATCTGGACCGTGCAATCCTAGATCCCTTCTCGAACTGTCTCCCTCGTCATCCTCCTACTGCCAAAGCATGCTTACCCTCAGGAGAAGGATCTGATAGCATCTGACTGGAAAGTAACGCAAATGTGATCCGCTCCACGTCTATTATATCTTTCTCATACAGTAGAGTGGTTTGCATGTGCTTAACCGACGTCGGGAACGAGGTAAGAGAAATAAAGTTTTATCTTCTTCTTCCACCTTCACACCAACCAAATGCAATTGGTTGAGAAGTCCACTGAACACGTTGAAGTGTTCCTGCAGGTTATCACCTTCTTGTTTCTTCAGGTCGTGCAGTCTCTACTTCATCAACAGTCTCATGATTAATGACTTGCTCAATGAGAGTCCCTACAGCTTCTCCCATAGTGTGACAACAGACTCTTCAATACCGATGTTGAACAACACCTTGTCATCGATGCATATCCTGATAGCACTGGTGGCGCGATTATCCATCTTCATCCACTAAGAATCCTTCACCAGAGCCGACAAAGAATCACGCCCTGCAGCACTTGGATCAACCCCTGCTCAACCAGCATATCATTGACTTGAATCTATCATAGGTAAAAGTTCATGCTACCGTCAAACTTCTCCACCGAATATTTGTCCAACACAGTGTTCTTTGCTGTCATAGCTGCCCGCAGTACTACTAGGCAATCTGATTAATTCACGGATCGGATCTGAGAAGATGGGGAGCAAACAGATGTCGTCACCTACCGTTGACCCAAACATAAAATCGGAACATCCAATCAGTCACCTACTCGAAACTTAGCTCTGATACCACAAGTTGTAAAATCCGGTACAAACACATGCAAAGTTATAAATCAATACATGTAACAAGAACACAAAACACAATTACAATTTATATAATAAAAATATAATTTCAAATACAGGAGAGAAATTTGACCGCCCGATGAAATACAGGTGGATCCACCGGACATGCACGATTCGCGACAATAGTAGAAGATCTGGACTGCAATCCATCTAGTGGACGCACACGATTCACCGGAACCTTCAACGTCGATGTCTGACGTTTAACCGCACCACCACCGAAGAACGAGGTCACCACCGGAGAGAAATCACGGTTGAGGCTAACTGTGCTCACGCACGCTATCGACATCACGCCTCTCCACTCCAAAGAACGTCTACTGCAACGTCGGTGGTTATCTCATCCAAGACCAGTGACAACACCTAAGGTCGGTAGCCCCTCTGAGTGCACGAGCGAAAGAGAGAGAGGCGGTGTATTCCTCCTCGCAAGCGGCTCCTGGTTGCTAACAAACGGCCCTCTCCAAAGCTTTAGGCGGTTCACAAGTTCTCCCAGGATACTACAGGCTTGCAGTTAATCACCTTTTTAAAATCCATGGTGGAAGGGTATTATTCACCCTGTGCAGGTCAAACCTAAAAAAATAAAAATAAAATAACATTTCCTCTAATTTCAGGCATTCACCAGAAGATCTCAAAAAAGTAAAAATTATTTGGCTTTTTTTTTTTTTTATTCTCTTTATAAGCAACTTCACATAAAGGGAAGGAATTAAATTCCTAAACCGGATCCAGATCGGACCGGATCCGAACCGGATCCAAACCAAACCAAAATCTTTCATCGCTCCAATAGTGTTACCACCATTGGTGTTATAAAAAAATCGGTCCATTTAGATGATTTTCAAATCTTCAAATTAGTCTAACGATAAAAATAGCGGTTATGAAAAACAATAAGCACGAAATAATAAGAAACATCACAAATAAAAGAACACCAAATATAAATTGTTTTCCCGAAATTAGGTACGTTTACTGTGCAGGCAAAATATTTTATTTCTTTTCTCAAACATACAATACGACTATAAAAAAGGGTTACAATAAACCGAGAGATTGATGGCAATTTCGAATCCTCCAAGATCCGGTCATACACGTTACAACAAGAAAGAAATCTGACGGCAAGAGAAGAAGACGGTGGCCGAGAGACGAGCATACTGTAGCGAGGAGGGAGCCCGTCGGTGAGGCTGCAACAAGAAGAAAGCTCGTTGACCAAGGTAGGCTGCGCCAAACACAAAGAAACGCGCACTTTGAAGCAATGAGGAAGAAAGCCCCTGGTTCGGTCAAGACTGGTCGACCTCTCTGCGTATTCCTACTGGCTGAATTTCTCATCTGCATGGGGGGGGGGGGGGGGGGAACAGCCACACCTTTATAAAGGTGAATAATCCTAAAAATGGTAGAAAGGCGGGGTCGGCTGAATCCAATTAAGGGAGAAAAAAATCTCTTCCAAAAAATCTTCTCAATAAGCGGCAAGAAATATATTCTGTCAACAATACAATATAACTTATTTTAGGAGATTCCAAAAATGGAGCCTCGAATTTAGCGGTCTCCAAAAGAAGCGCCGCCAGGAGTGAATCTTGATGGAATAGGTGGCACGAATAACAATCTACACCTTGACGTCTCTTCCGTGACATGCTCCATCTGACTGAGATAACTCCAAAATAGCCCAACGGCCACCTGGATCCAAAACCAAAGGAACGGACTGAATGAACTTTGGTTGAGAACAAATCATGAGAAAACTCCTCCAATTCTGAGTAGCAACCAAACTGAATTGACGTGACTAACTCAAAAAAAATACTCCAGGTTGAAGCTAAATTTTAACAGTTCCACCTACAGCGGTGATCACTTATAGCAAATAAACTTGTCAAGACTCTGGCATGTGATGTGCGCGAGGGACAGAAATTGACAAATGCAATCACATCAAATATGAATGCAAACGATTTGACCTCAACATAGAAAAATAAACCCTTATGAGAACTAATAAAAAATTTTTGATTAAACACACTCTAAGCTCATGTAAAATAAGAAGTAACAGGGAAAGAACTTCGGTAATAAAGGGTGATCAAACTGCATTCAAAAATGAAATTCTTGACCAAAAAATAACTCAAAAATGAGAGTTATAGGGACACAAGTAAAGCTATAGTATGACAAAAAAAGGAAAATAAATAAGAGCAAATGAAGGAATGATAACCAGAAAAACAAAAAAAGACATAAATGCTGAAAGTTGAAAAAAGAAAACATACAAAATAGAAAAAAATAAAAGGTGGGGAAAAACACTATAAGATATCCTCATCTACATCCTCAATGCATAGAGATGCGACAAAATTTTCCTTTTCGTCGTCAGGAGTCTTCCCTTTTACCTTGTTCTAAAGCTTCCAACAATCCTTTACCCTTCTTTTTGCAGTAGTTGCAGTATCTATCTAAACTTTTCTTACACTTGTCTCATCTGACTGAATCAGACTGACCCCAAGAAAATAAATCTGAACTTTCAGCAATACCTGAGCCGGATGACTTCTTTTGGATGTCATTTTAGAATAAGACTGCAATGACCTTCTCCATATCCAAAATATCCTTACTATAGATGAGGGTAGTGACCATGTCATCGTAGGACATTGGAAGAGAGTTCAGAAGAATAACTGTGTTGTCCTCTTCTTCCACCTTAATATCTATACTGAGACACTCATATAACAATTTGTTGAAACTATTCAGGTCATATAGAGAGGAACTCTTCTTCATGATGAACTTGTACAACAGCTGCTTGAGGTAGATATGATTGAAGAGAGACTTAGACATATATGTACTCTCCAGCTTTGCCCAAAGACCAGAGGCAGTCATCTCTGAAAAAACCCCATATAACACATAATCATATAAGCAAAGTTATAAGGTGGACAGAGTTCTGAGATCTAAATCATTTCACATGCGATAGGTAACCTCAGTAACCTTATGAGCCTTTTCTAGGAAGACAGTGTAAATCTTCCTGATCAGTAGTGCTTTGAGCTTCATCTGCCACATGCCAAAATGTTGCTTCCCATTGAACTTCGCAGCTTCGAACTTTGCAGTAGATGTGGAAGATGCCATAAAAATCAAATTGAAGAAATCTGAACTAAGACCGAGACGATCTGATAGATTCACGGATCAAGATTGGAAAGATAAGGAGCAAATTGATGTCTTCACATACCGTTAATCCAACTCAAAACGGAACGTCCAATTAGTCACCGATCGAACCTGGCTCTGATATCGCTTTGTTATGAAAAAATCGATTCAGACAAATAATTTACAGATCCTCAAAAATTGATATAATAGCGAAAAGAGCGGTTATGAAGAAAGATAAACACAAAATAATAAGAAACACCACAAACAAAGAACACCAAATATAAAGTGATTCCTCAAAATTGAGTATGCGCACTGTGCAGGCAAAATATTTTATTTTCTTTTCTCAAATATAAAATACAGCTATAAAAGAAGAAAAAATAAACTGAGAGATTGATGACGATTCCGAATCCTTCAAGATCCGGCCGTACACATTGCTACGAGAAAGAAATCTGACGGTAAGAGAAGAAGTCGGCGGCCGAGAGACGAGCACACTATAGCGAGGAGGGATCCCGTCAACGAGGCTGCAATAAGAAGAAAACTTGTCGGCCAAGGTAGGCGGCACCAACCACAAATAAACACACATACGGAAGCAATGAGTAAGAAAGCCCCTGGTTCGGCCAGGACCGATCGACCACTCTGCGTATTCCTATTGGCCAAATTTCTACCGCCTGCAGGTTCTTTGGCTCGCAGGGAGGCAGGCAGTTAGCCTGGTTTGCAAAGGCTAAACCACACAGTTTGTCGGGCCTACTTGCGCGGTCTGAAGCTAGAGTTCGCTAGTGTTTTAGACTTGGTCACGATGTTGTGACAAGTCAGCCTATTGCCTAGTTCGCAGTGTCCGCATAGTTGCGTGATTTGCTCTGGAGATTGTGGAGTCCGATGTACTGCGCGATCTGGTTACGGAGATCAACAGTCCATCATTAGCGCGATGGTGGTTCAGGACGCGTGACTGGTTTGAACAAGTCCACACTGACTGATTTTTTCTGTTCGCTTGACTATACAGACTGGTGGTGCTTTCCGCGTAAGCGATTATTTGGTTTATCGCGTGCGGACTAACTCGTGTGTGTGCACATCTACGCGGATAGATGATTATTAGTGGCAGACAGATGTTGGTATCCACACTTATGCGGATATGTGGTGTTAGCTGCAGGATGACGAATGGCTATCCTATCGCTATGAGCGGTGATCACACTTCCTGTATCGCCTCTAAAAAGGGGTCCTTGGCTTGTCATATTTAACGAGAACAGTGAGAACCCATATCGCGTTTTGATTTTGCGATTACGGTTTTCTAACCGAAGTGACTAAGTAAAGTTGACTTGTCTGTGCAGGTTGTGCGGGTAGTACTGGGCGACTAGGCAGCTAGTTCAAAGGCTTAGTGTAGATCAGTTTAGGGTTACAGTCAGTGGTATACAACATGTCGCGGTCTCAGCGGCTTGAATTCACTTCCTCGGAGTTGCGGTTAGTTCAAGAAGTTTGCTCGGTCTATCAACAGGTTACGTTCAGTTCATCAACATTCAATAACAGGTAGTACACGCGGCTTGGTTAAAATTTGGCGTCTTGGCGGTTTCGGAGGACAGGGCTTGTGCGGTCTATGCGGTTATAATTTGCAGACCGTGCGGTTTCACTTGCTTGTATTTTTTATTTTTATCGGGTACATTGTGAATCATGTCTTGCAATGTATATCTCGCCTTGTAAAAAAATTGTTGATAATTCCAAGTTTGAGACTCTCATGCTTCTATTGTTGTTGATTTCTACTTGAATTGGTTGTGGTTGAGTGTTCCCGTGACATTTCTCAACTTCATAGAAAATTTTACTTGTGACATTTTTTGTCCAAACTCATAGGAGCAAAAACACTGCGTCAAACATATGGCTCTGTTTGGCATGGTGGTGACGGTTGTAAACGCATGTGTTAAACCGTCATTCGTCAAGGACCATCTATAGGTGGGCGTTAACGAATGACAATTTAACCCCCCCCCCCCCATGTTCATGATCGCCACCATCGTGCCAACGAAGCCATAGCCTATATCTCAATATGAAATTGATCCTTTGTGCATCTGTATGGTCCGATTGCACTTGTGCATAACCACCACTGCTTACAAGCATGCAACCATCGAGCACAGCACACCTTGTCGCAGCCTATAAATAGGACGCCTTGACGCTACCTGCACGCTTTCACTCGTCATTGTTGATGCACCCAACAATCGGATGTCGGCGACCACCGTCGCCTTCAGTCAAGCCCTACCGCTCTCATCTTCAAGTCTTTACCTTTCTTTAGTATGGATTTTGGGGATGTTCATTGCTTGTCATCCTCCCCTCTTATAGAGCAATTTCACATGGCTTAGCCTTTTTCCAAGAAGCTTTCGCGCCTGTGCCCATTCAAAGCACATGAGCAGCTTGGAGAAAATTCTGCACTAGCGGTCGGTAGGTGGGAATGGTAGAACATGTGGCTTTGAAAGTTCAAAACTAACTTAACAATCACCAACTTTGTTTGAATTTCAAATAACACATTCAGTACAAAACATCATCTGTACGAAGCACTGTCTACATGAAGAAAAGTATGTGTACAACCCCGTAGCCAGGCGAGTGGGACCCTCCCCAAATGTCAGCCTAGGGGCACGCTACGAGCGACGAGTTGGTGCAGCCCCGTTCGAAGACGTGCGGGTGCTCGAGCGTGCGCGCGGAGGCTTCATGTGCATGGGCTTTTATTATATATACATATATTACATTGCATATATTATATTATATATATTATATATATATATATATATATTATATATATATTATACTATATATATTGTATTATATATACATGTGCAGGGGCTTTTATATGATAAGGGAGGAAAAGGGGGGAGAGCTGGAGGCAGAGAGAGATAAAAAGAAGAAAAAGACAAAAAATAAAGGATGACAGGGAGGGGCTCGGGACAGGGAGGCAAGAGGGGGGAAAAAGAGGAAAAAGCAAAGGAAAGGAGGAGGAAGAAGGGGCATCGGGCAGGAGAAGGAGCAAAGCCGCCCCCCTCTCCTCATCGCCGCCGGCTAGGGAAAAGCCCCCCCCCCCCCTCTCCTCGTCGCCGCCGCCAAGGGCAAATCCGCCCCCCTCTCCTCATCGCCGCCACCAAGGGCAAAGCCGCCCCCCTCTCCTCGTCGCCGCCGCCTAGGGCAAAGCCGCCCCCCTCTCCTCGTCGCCGCCGACTAGGGCAAAGCCGCCCCCCTCTCCTCGACGCCACCCCCCCCCCCCCCCCGCCTCTCTCTCTCTCTCTCGGCAAGGAGCAGGCCGAGCCCTGCATCCCTCCTCCTCCACCTCTTCCCGCCGCCGGATTCAGCAGCCCGACGCCAGCACGTGCTCCTCCCCCCCATTTCCCCCGTCCAGGCCACCACATGGAGCAGCCCGACTCCAACGGGGCCGAGCTCTTCTCGGCCCCTCTTCCCGTCGCCGCCTCCAGCGGGGCCGAGCTCCTCTCGGCCCCTCTTCCCGTCGCCGCCTCTAGCGGGGCCGAGCTCTTCTCGGCCCCTCTTCCCGTCCAGGCCGCCTCCAGCGGGGCCGAGCTTCTCTCGGCCCCTCTTCCCGTCGCCGACCTGAGCAAGGAAGCAAAGGCTCGGCCGCCCGATCTCTCTCCCGCCACCGCCGCCGCAGCAAGGCATGTCCGAGCTCTTCCCCTCTTCCCTCATCGCAGGCCACTAGGGGCAGCCTGAGCTCGGCTCTCTCCCGGCTCTCCTTCCTCGTCGCCGCCTGCAACTAGGTCGGTCGGGAGCTCCTCTCCCGGCGCCGCTTGGAGCTAGGCCGGTCGGGATCAGCTTCCCCGACGCCGCTTGAAGTTGTGGAGGCCGGGATCGACTTCCTCGGTGCCATTTGGAGAACGATCGGCCTTGGAGAGGCTCGACCATGGAGGAAAAAATCACTTGGAGCCTTCAACTCTCCCGCGAAGGTCGGGTCCGAGCATGGACAACCACTACGGACGCTAGACATCGAGACTCGGGCGATATGCGCGGTTGCGACTTCGTCAAAACACGCGCCAAGGATAACGAAATTTCTACTTGGGCAGGTGAAGCCCTTAATTTTTATATTTGCATGGAAGCACCTCTCCACCGACGAGTGGGGGAAGGATGCTCTCCGACGGGTTGATGTGTACATCCCCGCAGTTGTTCGCATTTAGTATCCGGAAGCGTGAGTACGGATTTAGGCATGCTGTGTGAAGCCCATCCGGACGTGTGAGCCGGATTGGTGATGTTCTGGAGTTTTCGGAGAAGACTCCGAGGAAGTTGTTTATTAGCCGCTTGCAGGAAATGCACACCATAGCCCCAAAAAAGGGGTGTGCGCAATATGTTTGACCCGCTTATGTTAGCCGACCGATGCCTAGTTGGCCGCCGCTCGTCGAGACGTTGACGTACAGGTGCTGCAGTACCAAGTAGGGAATAACGGGCTTAAGCCCAAGCTTGTGTCGGCCCTTGAAGGCCTATTTTTGTTTATGTTGCCGGCCTGCGTGCCGAAGTATGGAATTTATATTCCTGTAAATTTAAATATCTGTGATGCTTTGTGGCGGCCATAGAAGGCATATGTTATGATATTAGCGGCCCAATTGGGGGTGCGTAGAGTAGGGCTGCTGGGCGGTATTACGCCATTAAAAAGGCGGGCGGGGAACCGTTTTTATAGACCCAGGGAGACACCTCTAGTTAAGGAGTGGATCTTGAGATCCTCCTTAGATGTTCCGGCCGGCCAAGAGAACCCGCCGAAGGTGTCTTAGCTCAGCCCCTGGTTTGGGAGGGGAAGAGTTTGTTAGTCTTCCGGGTACGCGGTGGGATCTCCACGCTGAGGCCTTGGGTCTGTCCCTTGTGTTCCTATCCTTGAGCCTAGATTGTTCACTTGAGTGTAGTAGGTGCGCGACCATTCCTTCCCCAAGGGTCGAACTCCACAGAGACCGATTTTTTGGTTTCAACATTTTGGTGCGGTGAGCGTGGAGAGTGACCAGCACGGAAAATCTCAGGTGAATGTCATGGCTTTAGAAGTGGAACTAAGAGACGACCAGGGTCCTGCACGGACATTTTGTATGTATGGTCCTCATACTCGGAGTTTTCCTCTCCTATAGTTGTTGTTGGAATCCCATAGTATTTGGGGTAAGATTTGCGCCAGTTTGAAGTGCCTCTACCTGTGGAAACACGTGTATCCTCACCTATTACATCAACGAGAAACCTGGAGGTTATTATCTTCAAAATCAAGTAAGAGAACAGCTGAGAGGTATTTGGAGCCGGGGTGACCTGAAAGGGTTCCCTCCCTAACGGTAATATGTTATCTCTTCCTTGTAATTCAGTAGCAGTCAAGTTTTTCTCTTTATTACTAATTCGGCTCGAGCTTCTGAGGGCTTCAAGGGTTAGCCTCGCGATCGACTCCGGAAGCCAAACGTCCAACCCGTTCCTTTTAAATAGCCTAGTTCGGACGATGGGACAGTGCCGCGGGACTTTAAGTGCTATTATAAGACCGATCCTCTGCACTGACGGCCGAGATCAGCTCCCCCCTTGCACGTCGGTCTATGTCCTCCCGATCGCACCTCTCCTCCGACTTGAGGAATTATCAGGAACGAGCCTAGACGTTAACCTCCCAGATTTGATAGAGGGCTGATCTCTCCAAGCAATCACAAGTGAAGGCCTTTGTTTTTGAGAGAGCAGGATAATATGTAAAGGGGCAGGTTTTGGCCCAAGGGAAGATGTTGTCCTCGAGTGCGTCCTAGAGGACCCTCGCAGAAACATTACCCGTCGCCCATGCACTATCTCTCATCATCGAGTGACATGGCGGAAAGTGATCTTTGTCATTAGATCAGGATACGAGTCGTCGACCTGTTCCTTCTAAATAGCCCAGTTCGGATGATGGGACGATGCCTCGGGACTTTAAGCGCTCTTGTAAGACCGAGCTTCTGCACTGACGGCCGAGATCAGCTCCCCCCTTGCACGTCGGCCTATGTCCCCCCGATTGCATCTCTCTTCCGATTGGAGGAATTATTAGGAACAGGCTCGGACGCCAGCTTGCCGATTTGACGACTTATGAATCGTCTCTCTTATAAAATAATGCGTTCTCCATTTGTAAAAGCATCGGTGCAATTAACTCTCCAACACCTCTTAAGTCAGCAGGATGTCTCCACCTCGAACAAAGTCAAGTCTTCGAGTAGTAGTGCATTTTCCTATCACAAAAAAACAGGCTGAGTATGAGGCGGTTATAGCGAGACTGTGCCTGGCCAGAGAACTTGGGGTATATTATGTGGAGGTTCTTACCAACTCCTTGGTGGTGGCCTCCCAGATTAACGTGGAGTTCGAAGTGAGGGAGCCTACCCTCCAGTTATACTCGGCAAAAGTTCCAAGTCTTCTCGCTCTGGGGTTAGGTCTCGATTCTCCCGCTGTTAGGCTCCCACCAAGCCGACAGGGAAGGGGTCTCGATGGACGTTGTTATGACCCTGGGGCTGAGCCCGGAGGATGTTCAACACTCGCTCCCAGGCTTTCACCTCACTGACTGAACCGATAGTATCACCCGGGAGCCCGGACGATTCTCTGTGGACATCGTTATGACCCTGAACATCATTATGAAATTTCGAGTGACAATGCTCCCGTCGCAATCTATGTGGACGATCGAAGTATTCGTTTACCAGACCCCGAGCAGATCCCGCTGTCAGGCTCTCACCTAGCTGACAGGGCTTGATGTCACTCGGTGGGTGGAGACAGTTTGAGGTTTGGGAAGAATTTTGGTACTTTGTAGGACCCCGAGTGATGCTCGGCCCCGGGTAGACCCGCTGTCTGGCTCCTACTAGCTGGCAGGTCCGTTGGCTCGCCTGGTAAGGGAGCCCGAGTGCTGCTCGGCCCCGGGTAGACTCGCTGTCAGGCTTTCACTAACTGGCAGGGCTATAGGCACACCTGGGGGGAAAGGGAGATAGTTTGAGGTTTGGGAAGAATTTGGGTACTTTGCAGGACCCCGAGTGATGCTCAGCCCCGGGTAGACCCGCTGTCTGGCTCCTACTAGCTGGCAGGTCCGTAGGCTCGCCTGGGGGGTAAGGGACCTCGAGTGCTGCTCGGCCCCGGGTAGACTCGCTGTCAGGCTTTCACTAGCTGGCAGGGCTGTAGGCACACCTGGGGGGAAAGGGAGATAGTTTGAGGTTTGGTAAGAATTTGGGTACTTTGCAGGACCCCGAGTGATGCTCGGCCCCAGGTAGACCCGCTGCCTGGCTCCTACTAGCTGGCAGGTCCGTAGGCTCGCCTGGGGGGTAAGGGACCCCGAGTGCTGCTCGGCCCCGGGTAGACTCGCTGTCAGGCTTTCACTAGCTGGCAGGGCTGTAGGCACACCTGGGGGGAATGTGAGAGAGCTTGAGAAGAGTTGATTTTCTGCTATGTTGCAGTGTATTAAATATTGCGTGCATCGTTGATGATGAGTCTAGGAGGAAAAACACGGGCTAGTGTTATTCGTGCTAGAGCCTCTAACGGGACTATGTGAAAAGTAAACCCTGGGGTGGAGCTCCCTTTGTACCCAAATGGAGAATTCTCACAAATTTTTTCTTTGGGTCGGCTCCCACTCGCCGGATACGTAGGGTTGGATGATTCTTTCCGAGCTTGTACCAACCTCGAAAAGAGCGGGGATTATGTACAACCCCGTAGCCGGGCGAGTGGGACCCTTCCCAAATGTCAGCCTAGGGGCGCGCTACGAGCGACGAGTTGGTGCAGCCCCGTTCGAAGACGTGCGGGTGCTCGAGCGTGTGCGCGGAGGCTTCATGTGCATGGGCTTTTATTATATATACATATATTACATTGTATATATTATATTATATATATTATATTATATATATATATATATTATATATATATATTATACTATATATATTGTATTATATATACATGTGCAGGGGCTTTTATATGATAAGGGAGGAAAAGGGGGGGGGGAGAGCCGGAGGCAGAGAGAGATAAAAAGAAGAAAAAGACAAAAAATAAAGGATGACAGGGAGGGGTTCGGGACAGGGAGGAAAGAGGGGGAAAAAGAGGAAAAAGCAAAGGAAAGGAGGAGGAAGAAGGGGCATCGGGCAGGAGAAGGAGCAAAGCCGCCCCCCTCTCCTCGTCGCCGCCGCCTAGGGCAAAGCGGATCAGACGACGATGAAGGCTTCGTAGTGATCGGACGGTGGCCAACCTGCAAGCGGCGGCGGCTAGGCGGTCAAGATGAGGCGGCTTTGGCGGCCAAGCGGTGGTTTTGGAGGAGTGAGGGAGGAGTGGCCTCCCCATGATTCCCATCATGGGGAGATTATGGTGAGTGGGTTGACAAACCAAACCCATGATTTCCCCCTATGAGGGTGATCATGGGGGAGTGGCTAATTGCACCCTTATGTTTTATTGCTTTTAATATAATCAGATTTTCCTGCATCAATTAATGTATTAACTCTAATGTTAAATGTTCAATTAAATACGTGTAACGCCACAGTTGTAATTTTCTCTATATAAAGCAATTCTGAATGATAATATTAGCGTGGTGAAAATATCATATCTTTGTCTCTTGTCTTTGTTCTTGTAAGTTTTCTTTTTAAAGAGCTTTGCTTTCCACGAAAAATTGTTCTGTACGTGTAGCGTTTTCTTTTTTGGGAGCGGGTGAGATCTAAGCCGTTCAGTTTTAAATCTAACGTCCGCGTTTTACAATAATAAAAAAACAAAAAAAAACAAGTAAAACCAGTTTTTTAAAGAGTCATCGGACGGCTCCTGTGCGCTATCTGCGCTCCTTTCTCTGGAAGCAAGTAGCCAGGAAAAAAATTTCAGCTTTCCACACCTTAACCTACAAAGGGGCCTTCATCCCATCAGACCTGCAATACGTTAATGATGACAACAAACAGGAATCGTCAAAGAAAAGCAATTAAATAAAAAAAAGAATAAATCAAACACGACAATTAGCTTGCGAGGAAGGAAAACGAAAATAATAATAATAATAATAATCTATAAAATAAGGGAAGCCGTAAGTGGTGGTCTACCTCCTTCCAGCGCTGCAACTAGCGCAGAGATAGAAAACCGCGATGGGACAGCTTCTTCTAATCGCCGGAGCGGTGACGGCGGTGCTCATCTCATGGTTATGGAGCTTCCTGTTTGCTTTTGCGGTGCGGCCGTACCTGCGGGCCAAGAGGCTGAGAGACCAAGGCGTGAGGGGCCCCATTAACGGCAGCTTCTGGGCCGGTAATATGGAGGAGATCCAACGGATGAAAATGGAAGCCCGAGATATGGTGCTGGACATCAACTCCCATGATCATCTCGCCAGAATTTCTCCGCACTTTGTCAGATGGGCTTCTCTGTACGGTCAGCCTCTAATCAAATTTTATGTATTATTTGATGGAATTAATACATATATATATATATTAATACGTATTGGTGGGGGGTGCAGGTAGAGTGTTTATGTACTGTGTGGGGAGGAAGCCGTGGTTGTTCGTGGGAGACCCGGAGCTGGTGAAACAGGTGCTGTCCAATAAGTTTGGGTTGTACAGGAAGATGGAGGTAGGGGCTGGGTTCACTGCGCTGTTAGGGAAAGGACTCGTTCTCACGGAAGGTGAAGCCTGGGCTAGGCACCGGAGGGTCGTAAGCCCCGCTTTCACAATAGAAAAGATCAAGGTATATATATATTTATTATTATTATTATTTAGAGAATTGTTTTATGCAGGGCGCTTTCGTGGAGGTTGGGCAATTTCATAACGGTTATGTGTAGGTCAAAGTTTATCAGTTCATAGCTTTTTGTGAACGTTTAGTTTGATCTACATTTATTCTTGAACTGCACATAACGGAGATGCATATAGTTTTTAAACTCTTCTTAGGTTCTTTTTTGGTGCTCATTTTTTATCAGATCTATTTGGTCAAAATAATCAACCATAATTATTTTTTAACACATAAAGAAGTGAATGAAAAATTTAACTTAAAAATTATAAAAGCTTAATTAACTTAAGAATTTCCTTAATTTAAAAACATGATTTTTCAGTCTGATTTTTTGTCCTCAACCTATGATTAATCTCCAGCATTCCTTCTAAATATGTAATAAGTACAACGTTTTATATAATAAGTACTGAAAAGTTTTCATAGCCTTATAAATAGCCAAGTTTATCATTACTAAGGGCATGTTTGGCTAAGCTGTGGACGTGTAGGAAGCACTGATGGGAAACAATGGTGCAGGAATCAGCTATTTTGCAGTGGTGAAAAAATTTATGAAACTGTTTGGAAAACTGTATCTGCAGTGCTGTGTAATTAAACAGTGATGCAGAACTAAACAATAATGAAAATTAAACAATAATGAAAAATAAATAGGATAAAATTAAATAGTTCGCATAATATTTGATGTTCAACTTAGAATTAATAATTTGTTCGACATAAATATTTGCGATAAATATTTGTGAATTGATGATAGTCGTTTTTCTCCAACTCAAACAAATAACATCTGCAAAAGAGAGTTACGGCAGATTAGATAAATTTAATATAAAATAAATAATTTATTTGCTAAAGTACATTTGTTTGAATTGTACCGGCGAGTATTTTCTAATTGGTCCGCAATGAATTCTCTCAAAATAGACATCTCAGGTGCACCTGTCCCCTCATGTGTAACTGGCTCTATGCTCTGAGTCGTGCCCCGTCGGTTCGTCGATGTTGTGCCCTATGTTCGTATGCCTCAGGATGCACAAAGGTTTCATCAAGATCACATGCTCTGAACACTTGATCAAGTCTAGACGGATGCCTTCTTATGTAATTATGGAGGACCATTGTAGCCACCACAATTATGCATTGCTTTGAAAATGAGTATTATGACATCTTCTTAAGGAGGCGCCATTTATTTTTCCATACGCCAAAGCTACATTCAATAACAGAACACAGAGATGAGTGCGCTTGATTAATTATTTCACGGCGACCTTCGGTTGGCCGATTGCCTCGAGCAAAGTCCGTCAAGTGATATCTTATTTCTGGAAATGATTTCAGAAGACCTGTTTCTAACAGATATCCAGCATCAACCAAATAATATTTCCTTGTATTGAAATGATTTATTATGACAAAATTATAAATATTATGTGATAAATACTAAACATTAATTCATTATAAATGCGGTGAGAAATTTACCTGGAGGCGCATATGGAAATTTATATCTTCTATCTCGCACAACTCAGTGATAAATACGGCTATCATGAGCCGAACCCTCCCAGCCAAGTACAACATAAGTGAAGCACATATTGAAATCGCACATTGTCATTACATTTTGAGTTGGTGATCCATGTCGACCAATATATATATGTGACTTGCTCATGTACCGGAATGCAAGCATCCACATGAGTACCATTAATTGCTCCAATGCAGTCCTTAAAATAAGGTATGTATCTGTCATCATTTTCAATATGCACAGGAGTATGTCTGAACTGTAGATCAGTAGGAGCTATGATATCCATTGAGAGGCGTGTCAGAGCACGTAACCCTCTCTCTCAAAATATCGACTAACTATTTCAGTTGAATATTGGAAGCGTTCTGTCGTCTTCCGTGGAGTTTCGTGATAACCAAGAATGTATAATGTCATTCCCAATACCTCTCGAGTTGCAATCCTTTTAGATCCTTTTAAATCATATGACTCTTCTAATAAAATCAATGAGTCACAAAATATTTGTTTGGACATGCGAAAAAATTATCGAAAACATTCCTGGATTCCCTTCTAATAACTCTGTCACTCATTTCTCCCCAGTTTGTTTTGAGGTCATGTAAGATATCTTATTAGTAGATGGCAAGACGTATTTACTTATTACAAAAGATGTCGTTGCAATGAGGTTCTGGTAAATAATAAATCGGCATTGTCGGTTCCTTTGTTGAATTAGCATGAACTCTTCGTCATCAATTATAACATCGTTATTCATGTTCTCTTCTACCATAGTGATAAACTAAGCAAAATATGAGCATGATTGTAAATAAAGTACATATATTAAGAACTGTGTAACTGCATGTAAGCCAAAACATGAGTTCCACAACATGCCAATTATGTACATATATTAAGAACAAAGTACATACATTAGGAGTAAAGTATGAAAACATGAGTTCTAAAACATGCCAACTACATAACTATAAATTAAAACTTGAGTTTCACAACATGCTAACGGTAGAACTACAAATCAAAACATGAGTTTCAAAACGGTAAACAAAGTACAAATATTATGAAACCTTCCTATAAAGCCTTAACTTCAGAGATTTCATGTAACGTTTCTTCAACCACGAAACCTTCCTATCATTTGAGAGATTCAAGAAAATAATCTTATTATTGAGATTTATGAAGTACATCGTGGCAAAATCGTACATGTTCGTATCATCAAACAACTCCGGAAACTTCTCTAGCTCGTGTACTGCCTCGCTCAACATATATATGCTAGGAGGAACAATCGGTGCTACAGCTGTAAGACCCGCATTTGAAAACCGCACCGCGCGCCGTTTACAATAATTCAAAACCGCAACGCACCTACACTGCGCAGTGCGGTTTAAAATTTGGTGTGATTTTTGCAGTTTGCGGTTTTTTATACTCATCCCTAACCAATATATGCTCGATTCTGACTTTTTAGAATCAGAACCGACCCTTGTTCCTAAGGTACAGAATCCGATCCGATCCAAAAATCTTGGTCCGGTTTCAGTTCAATTCTCTATTCTACCCATGTCTCATAATTTTTTTTACATATATTATTATATTAATAAGTATTCTGAACTATTGAATAGAAAAAAAAAACCAGTAAACTTAATATTTCATATATTAAAAAAAAGGCAAAATTATCAAATTGGTCCCTAAACTTTAGGTACTTTTTCAAATCAGTCCCTAAACTTTCAAATGATTCAAATAGGTCCCTAAACTATTAAAATCACTTCAAACTAATCCCAAAGGATTTTTAATTATTATAATATCTTAATTTTTTAATATATTATTTACTCCTCCCCCGCTTCTCATTTCCTCCGTCCGATACTAGCTGCTGTAAAAAAACGGTCTTGATCGCCGATCTTTTCCGACCCTGTACAAGGTCTCGCAGTTCTGCTCACCGGAGCTAGGGGTGCAAACGAGTCGAGCTCGAGTCGAGCATGACAAAATTTCCAAGCTCGAGCTCGAGATTTTCATTTCGAGCTCGAGCTCGAAGAGCTCATTTATTCCAGCTTGAGGTCGAGCTCAATGCCAACTTATCGAGCTCGCGAGCTCGAGCTGCTCGCGAGCTCGAGCTGCTCGCGATTTTTTTAGCTCATGAACTTTATTTTCTTATTATATATATATATATATATATATATATATATATATATATATATATATATATATATATATATATATATATATATAATTTTAAAATATTTAAATAAAAAGCTCGCAAGCCGATAAATATATATATATATAATTTTAAAATATTTAAATAAAAAGCTCGCAAGCCGATAAATAAAAAGCTCGCGAGCTCATGAATAACAATAGATGAGCTCGAGCTTGACTCGTAATCGAGCTCGAGCTCGAGTCGAGCTTTTTTCGAGCCGGCTCATCGAGCTTTCGAGTCGGCTCAACTCAATTTGCACCCCTAGCCGGAACTCATCCATCCTCCCCGCCGGTGATATTATTAAAATAATAAGTTCCTTTCATTTCTCTCGCTGTCTTCTATTTCCCCGGCTGGTGTTTTAGGGTATTTTGTTCTGCTCGCCGGATTTTGTTTTAGGATTTTGCTTACAAGACATATTTCGCTATAAAACAAATGCAATTAATGTGAAAATTGTTTTGTGGCAGCTTATACTGGGTGGTTGTTTGAGTAAATTAGAATGCTTAATTCATTTTTTTATAATTTTATAATCATTTTTTTAGAATTATCTAATATTTGTAATATTGCATTGAAATAAAAATTTAATTAAATAAAAAAAGAAAGGAAAAATCACTTTAGGATTATTTTGAAGTGATTTTAATAGTTTAGGGACCTATTCGAATCATTTGAAAGTTTAGGGACTGATTTGAAAAAGTACCCAAAGTTTAGGGACCAATTTGATAATTTTGCCTAAAAAAAACAATGTTATAGAGCTGCTTCAATGCCTACAGGCTACAACTAAGAACTAATATAATTTGTATATTATATGTTTATATATATATATATATATAAACATATGGGTTGTTTGTAAATTTGCAGACAATGACAAGAATAATGGCGGAGTGCGCGCAATCCATGATCGAGAATTGGCGCGAGAAAGAAGAAGTAGAAGTGGGGGTGGAGTTTCAAGAGCTGACTGCGGATGTCATCTCCCACACCGCCTTCGGAAGCAGCTACGCCGCCGGAAAAGAAGTCTTTTCCACCCAAAAAGAACTTCAGACGCTCATCATTCTCGCCTCCTTCTCAAAATTCGACCTTCCCATCTCCAAGTCCATCTCTTCTCCAGCTACCCATTCGCTCAGTCATCCAACATTATTTATTATTAACGCTCTGCACTTCCTCAGATATCTTCCGACGGAGGCGAACAGGCGGCGATGGGGGCTTGAGAAGAAGCTCAGGGCAACCCTGGTGAGCGTCATCGAGAAGAGAATGGCTTCCAGCTGGTCAGAAAGGCAGGATCTTCTGGGGCTTATGATGGAGGCCTGCGTGAATGGGGAAGACGGCAAGACGAAGCTGAGCATGGATGAGATCATTGATGAGTGCAAGACCTTCTTCTTCGCCGGCCACGAGACCACCTCCCATCTGTTAACATGGACTCTGTTTCTGCTCAGCACCAGCCAAGACTGGCAGCGAAAGCTCAGGCAAGAAGTGCTTCTTCAATGCGGCCGCAGCATTCCCCATCCCGATCAACTCGCCAAATTTAAATTGGTAATTTTAAATTTACTAATCTTGTTAATTACATGGCCGGTTTGGTTTGCTAATTGGGTTCCACGTACGCACGCAGATGACGGCGGTTCTCCTGGAAGCCCTGAGGCTCTACGCTCCGGTGGGGGCGATAGCGAGGACTGCTCGAGAGGACGCGGAGCTGGGCCCGTCGCTGACGGTCCCGAAAGGCACGGACATCATCATCCCAATCTCGGTCATTCATCACAGCAAGGAGATCTGGGGACCGGACGCGGGGGAATTCAATCCCGGGAGGTTCGAGAACGGGGCGTCGAAGGCGGCCAGCCACCCCGGCGCGATGCTGGCCTTCTCCACGGGGCCGAGGGGATGCGTGGGCCAGAACTTCGCGCTGATGGAGGCGAAGACGGTGCTCTCCATGATCCTGCAGAGCTTCTCCTTCTCGCTCTCTCCCGGTTACAAGCACATGCCCACGGAGAGGATCACCCTGCAGCCTGGAGAAGGGATGCGTGTGCTTCTCAGGCCTTTGGAGGAATGAGCTAGCTAGGGGAGTACTCCGTTAGTTTATGTTTGAATTGCCAATGTGATTTTACATACATTCTAAAAAAAAAGCTTGTTGTTATTGTTGTGTGAATTGTGATGTAGTAGTAGTAGATGCGCGCGCGCAAAGTTATTATCTGCCATTGTTGACTTCGCTGCAGCATTTCAAACTATCTTCCATTTGGGTCACAATATTTTCCAAACTTACCAGAATTCCTCCTAACAATTGTATCAGTTTTCTGAGCACTGGGCAAATTAAGAAGCTAATTTCGCAGGCTCCATCTGTTTGGCACCGCGATCGTAAACTTAACATATGGGTTAAACTGGCATTCGTTAACGGACACCGAACGAATTTCATCTGTTTAAACATAAAAGTGGATGATGCTTCTTAGGTGTGCGTTAAAGATTGACAATTTAACCCTTCCCATATTCACGACCGCCACCAATGTGCCAAACGGAGCCATAATATCTCCAAACAGTGCAGCCTAGCCAAGCAGAACATAAGTCCTCTGTTTTTTTTTCAACTTTCTAAGTAGAGCTTTATTTTGAAATTAAGGCTCTGTTTGCATGAACTTGGTGACCTGACCTCACTTATGAAAATTCATCTATTTTTATGTTCAGAATTAGTTTCATTAAAACTCCTTACAAAACATTGCCTTATGCTAGCAAAATTAGTTGATGTGTTTATTCTGGGAGGTAAATTGTATATTATGGACGACTAATTTTGGGTGATTTTTTTGTTGGAGTCTGTGAACTAAAACCTATCAATATATTAATTTTATTGCCAACATAATATGAAAATATATGATCACATTTAAATAAAATCACTGATATAGTAATTAATTGATAATTATTGATTTTAGTTTAGAACGGAAATGATAAAGACATTACCAATGGAATGGTTTTGCCCAATGTTCCGTCCAGAAGACACATTCCTTCGAGAGTACGAGTACAGGTCCAGACGCAACTTGTCATTAACGAAATTTGATTTTATCACAAATACTATAAACATGTTTTTTTATTAGGGTTTCGCAAGAATCTTGTGGAGATTTCGTGAATTTCTGATGCGCATTAGATGCCCCGAAATCCCAACATTTTCACCCACTGAAAAGTCCGAGAATCATCCAATTCAAAAAATTTAAGAAAATGATGAAAAAACATAGAAAGCTCGTCTTTCTAAAGAGTCAAAAGGGGTCCCAAACATGAAATGAAATTATGATCCAAATCACCAAAAGAGATAAGAAAAAAAGCATAAAATGACCTTTTTGTCCTCGACCCTCAAAAGATAGAGAGAGGCAAAGCAGATCTTCTACCCCCAGCCAGAAAATAATCTAAGTGAAGAAGCTCGCCTCAGCATCCAACTCCTCCCAACATCAACATCAAGGATCATAAATATTTGATTGAAGCAGCTTCTGAATTTCATTTTTCAAACAAAGCCACATTATTCAGTAGATTCCACAACTACTAGATGTCCATGGGCGCCGTCCCAGGTTCTTGAGATGCGGTCGGCTCATCGGCGGCGGATTCCGCCACAGCCGGAGGCGGGGCATCTTCATCCCCGATGTCGAGGGACTCGATCACTCGCTCAATCGTCTGCTGATCGATGACATGAAATGGTTCGCCCACACCGACGATGGCGACTGTGCATATCGCGCTCGTGAGCTTCTCGCCCTGGAGCGTCTCCTTGATGGCGAAGAGGCCGTCTTTGATCAGCTCTTCCCGGGAGTACTTTTCGAACCCTTCGAATCTTCGCTCCAGGTAAGTTTTCGCCGCTTGGGAGCGGGATCCTATGGCGATAGACTGGAACTCGAAGTAGCTTCCGCTCGGGCAGTTGTAGTAGAGATGCGCTCCAGTTTCATCCAAGCCAGCAACAAGTAGACCCACTCCATACGGCCTTTTCCAAGAGCGTTGTGTGCAGACCTGCAAACATTAATGCAGTACAAAAATAGTTGAGCTAAGATATATGTTCTTAAATATAAAAAAAAGAAAATCAAAAGAAATAAACTTAAGCTAAGATAAGATGATGGCACTTCAAAAGTGAGATGTTAATCTATCAAAGCCTGCTAAAAGAGAAAAATTGAAAAACTTCATAATTGAATCAACCATTAATGCAGTACAAAATAGTTATCTGAGTAAAAACAGTGGTGGAAAGAGCTCTGGCCTTCTACAAGTCTAAAATAAACTGTTTCAAATTTTCTAAAAAATACTTGATTAATATCTTAGATATTTAAAAGTAAATACAATTGAGTCAAATGATTAATATTAAGCTTGAAGTTGCAGAGAGGGATGTAAACAAAGTCAAAGTAAGACCTCTTTATGGTTTCAAGTAAAGTAATACGGAAGTGTGTGTGTGTGAGTGTGTGTGTGGGGGGGGGGGGGGGGGGGGGGATTTATCGGGGCTCAGGGGCAGATGCAGGACTTTTTTTCACTGTGGGCGAGCAAGAGGACTAACTAGGAACACGAGTAATAATTCAACATAATGAGTGACATTACAACTAATAAGAAATACAGAGGACTTCTCAGATATATATAAAGCATAAGACTGGCATCTATCACAGATTGTCATATGTTAAAACTCAATGACTTCAGATATATAATCCTTCAAGTTTGACAACTAAATGTTTCTTCTGAGTATAAAAAAAGAGTATAAAAGAGTAGTTCAGAATTGTAATTAAAAGTTCATTTAGTTAACATCTTTAGAAATAAAAATCTAAACTTATATTAAGATCGCAGCATATCATGATTTTTCCCCATAATTAATAGCTTAATAAGCTGGTTCATACAGAAAATAATCATCAAATATCATATGTTAAATGGGACAACCTGGTTGCCTTCTACTCCACTAATGCCCACACGGCCAAACCAATATCAAAAGAAAAGGTTCCATGCATTTGCAATGGCTAGTGACCTAGTAAAAACATGATAGAATGGGAAGATCCGGAGTATGTTCTTACCAGGCCAAAAATCAGAAGTCATGGAATTAAGAAATCTGAAAATATGGAATATAAGTTCTTGAATCTGGAAATTTGGAAATCTGGAAATCCGGAGCAGGGAGAGGAGAGGAGACGGCTCTAATAAGGATCGGCGAGGAGAGATGCAAAGGATCGGTTTAGGGTTTAAGCCGTCCAAACCCTAGCCTCCGAACTGATGGAAGTCCAACGAGGAGAAGAAGGATCTTTTACGCCATCCGAGCGAGGAGAGGAAGAACCTTTTTCACGCTCACTCACGCTCGCAAACCTAGTCTCGGGAATTTTTTTTTCAAGTGTTGGGGGCCGCCCACACTCTCCCCAAATTGGGTCCGCCCGTGCCGGGGCCTGCCCTCTAAATTTGCTAAATTAATGGTTGAACCCCTCTTACTTTTGAAATTACAAAAACCTCTCATATAAGTTTACGTTTTAAACATCAATGCACAAAAAGACCCACCCCTCCCCATTAAAAATTTACTCTAAGGGAGTATTTTTTGTGCATGGATGTTAACAAATATAAACTTACATGGGAGGCTTTTGTAATTTCAAAAGTAAGGAGTGCAACATGTAATTATGCTAACTTCCAAGGGAAGTTTTGCTAATTATTAAGATATAGGGCTATTTACCGAGACCTCCTCACGAAGTTGGCGTAATTACAAATTGACCCCTCTAACTTTCTAAATTACAATTCCCCCCCCCCCGGGGGCGGACCCAATATAGGGCGAGTGTGGGCGGCCGCCCACACTAGAAAAAAAATTGTGAGACTAGGTTCCCGAGTGCGCGCGAGCGTGAAAAAGGTTCTTCCTCTCCTCGCTCAGACAACGTAAAAGATCCTTCCTTTCCTCGGTGGGCTTCCATCTCCTCCCACAACCTACAGAACCGAGCTTCTATCTGGCCTCGGTTTCTAATTGCAGGTATGAACGACATTACGGCCCCTGCTACGGATTTCCAGATTCAAGAGCTTATATTCCATATTTCCAGATTTCAAGGACTTTTGATTTTTGGCCTGCTAAGGTAAGCACATGCTCCGGATCTTCCCATTCTACTTTGTTTTTACTAGGTCACTAGCCATTGCAAATACATGGAACCTTTTCTTCTGATATTGGCGTGGCCGTGTGGGCATTAGTGGAGTAGAAGGCAACCAGGTTCTGTGCCATTAAACATATGATATTTGATGGGTTTTTTCAGTATGGCCCGTCTTATTTAAGCTATTAATTATTTTTGGGGGAAAATCATGATATGCTGCTACCTTAATATAAGTTTAGATTTTTATTTCTAAAGTTGTTAACTAAATGGTCTTTTAATTATAAAGCTGATCTACTCTTTTTTATACTCAGAAGAAACGTCTAGTTGTCAAACTTGAAGGATTATATATATATGAGAAGCCATTGAGTTTTAACATATGACAAGCTGTGATAGAGGCCAATCTTATGCTTATATATATCTGAGAAGTCCTGTGTATTTTTTACTAGTTGTAATGTCACTCCTCATTATGTTGAAGTATTACTCATATTCCTAGTTAGTCCTCTTGCTCGCCCACACAGAAAAAAAGTCCTACATTCCCCCCCCCCCCCGAATGTTTACATTTCATAACATTCATGCATAAAAAAACACCGTTGAAGATTTACTCCAAGTGGGTACTTTTGTGCATGGATGTTATGAAATGAAAACATTGAGGGGAAAATTGTAATTTCGAAAATTAGAAGGGTGTAAGTAATTACGCAAACTGCGAGGAGAGGTCCCAGTAAATAACCCTTAAGATATACACACACACAATAACAAACATGAATTAAAGTGCAGAAAATTAGATCAAATTAGATCTCTTCAGTCAAAAATAACAAAAAATTCACTACAAATAAACAAATCGAGGAGACGTAAAAATGTTATATTAAGCATATGTTGATCCTAGTGTCTCATAAGAAGTTATGTTTTCACATCTAAGGATAAGTAGAAAGAACGTACTTGAAGAGTCAAAAGGTCGTGTGTCTCCAAATAAAGAATTGCGGTGGTGAAAAAGAAAGTGAGGACAAAGAGAGTCAGCTATAAAACACTTTACACTTGCAAGATGATGACCACTTAACAAAGTATAAAGTCGTCAAAAAATAAGCTAAACATGCAGTAAGTAAAGCAAGAAGTCAAACTTATGAAAAACTTTATAAACGATTGGATACCAAATATGAAGAGCGTGACATTATTGACATATATAAAATTGCTCGAGCTAGAGAGAAGAAGCCAAAGGATTTAAGTCAAGTTAAGTATGAAACAAATTTTGTTTTGATGAATGATGTGGATATTAAAGAGCAATTGAAAAGATATATTTATCAACTCTATAATAAAACAATAGACAATGAACTGAGCTTGAAAGAATTAAATAAATCGGATAAGTATAAGAACATAACGTTTTATCATAAAATTCAAACATTAAAGGTAAATGATATTTTAAAGAAGATGAAAAATGAAAATACGGTTGGGTCAAACGATATACCCATTGAAATATGGAAATGTCTAGGAAAAGAAGAAATTTTGTGTCTTACATGTTGCTTCAATAAGATATTAAAAACGAGGAGAATATTGAACCAATTAAGAAAAAGTATCTTGATACTTTTGTATAAGAACAAAAAAGATATACAAAATTACGTCAATTACAGAGAAATTAAATTAATGAGTCATACCATGAAACTATGAGAACGAGTAATAGAAAGAACAGTTAGACGAGAGACTAGTACCTCGGAGAACCAATTTGGATTCATGCCAGGGCGGTCAACCAAGGAAGTTATATCTCTCTTAAGGAGATTCATAGATAACTATCGAGAAAGAAAAAAATCAAGATTTGCATATATTGTTTATAGACCTTGAGAGATAGAGGTCTTCTGCAGAGTCTTGGAAAAGAAAGATGTAAATGTATCATATTTTCATTGGCATAATCAAAGATATGCATACAAATTCAATGACGAGGGTGAGGACATCTAGAGGATTAACACAAAAAATTTCTATCACTATTGGTTTACATCAAGGGTCAGTTTTAAGCCACTATCTCTTTACCCTTATCTTAGATAAACTCACCAGACATATCCGACAAGCAATACCTTGGTGTATATTATTTGCGGATGATATTTTTTTGGTCGATGAAACGCGAAAGGATGTAAATGCGAAACTTAAATCTTGACGAGACATTTTAGAAAAGAAGGGTTTTAGGTTGAACAGGACAAAGATGAAGTATATAAAGCTTAAATTTAGCACTGCAATGAGTGCTTTAAATATATGAGATCGATAGTTCAAAAGGACATGTAGATACAGATGTGATACATATAATCCAAGCAGGATGGTTGAAGTGAAGAGACGCATCAAGGATATTATGTGATCGTAAAGTACCATTAAAACCTATAAAACACGGACACTTCAATAAAGGCAGCGTACCCGTACCGAATACGTATTTGATACTGGTATATACCTGATACTCGACGGATACACCTATGTGGACACACTTGCACTTATCACATCATTCTGCACATTGTGATAGGAGTATGCTTTTCTAGAGTGAACAAAAGTTGGCTCTATGCTAGGAAGCGTTGATACGTCCAATTAAGTTGTGTATTTATACTGAGTATGTTCCCGGTACTGGTACGTTTCTGTTACAAGTACGTGGATTGAACATGTTGATATGACGCAAGTTATTAACAAAATGACTAACTTGTCTCTAGACTAACCGGAGATTGAAAAATGTTGATCTCCAACAATGAAGTTGATTAAGCTTCTCGCATTGGGTATCGGTACGTACCCGTATCATTGTTCTTGAAGGAGACTCCGCTAGTTCCTGTGAAAAAATCAATCGCATTTTTTGGGACCTACATGGGTGATTCTGAGACATACTTTGCTAAGCTTCTATCAGAGGCCCATACGTATATGGTACCGGTACGTACCCGCATCATTGTTTTTAAAATTTTATCGTGCCGCCGTATCGGGTGCGTATCATACCCAGTACCCGTATCGGTGCTTCCTAGATTAAAACTAAAGGCAAGTTTTACCGTACTTAAATTAGACCAACGATGGTCTACGGTTCTGAGCGTTGGGTAGTGAATTGTGTGCATGAACAAAAAAATGGGAGTTGCAGAGATGATAATGCTTAGGTGGATGTGTGGGCACACGTGACTGGATAAAATTAGGAATGAATGTATCAGGGATAAGACAGGAAGGACACCAATTGTAGAGAAGATGCGAGAAGCTCGGCTAAGATGGTTCAGACAAGTACAAAGGAGATCATTAGAGACACATGTCAGGCGGTGTGAGAGTATAGCCACTACACATTCATTTTAAATAATCAACATCAAACATCATTTCATTTTCTTGATCAATTATTCGTATATTTTATTCATTAGTATTTCATTATCATCATTTATATCTCTTAAAAAATAGAATCAATATGGTCACTTGCATCATATCTAAGTCTCAACGCACGATTATGTTTCACACACACAAAATCATGCAAAATTTATTGAGTTATTATATTTTTCATTCTTTATTTTTAAAAAAGTATAATATATATCTTACTCGAACGCGTCTTTTATGCTCCATAGGCGCAAAAAAGGCACACAAAGGATCAAACCTTTGAGCATGATGAGCCTTAAGCCTATGTGCGCGCCTTTAATAACATAGATCGTAGTGATTCATTCTGAAAACAATTTATCCCGACCTCATCAACTAAGCACGGTTGTCCCTACCCAAGGGTCTTACAACATCGCACATCCAACGTCACTCGATCCTATCCCCAACATCCTAAACGTCAAGCAACGCAATCAATTCCTCCTAACTTTTCAATTATGTGCAGGATGCAACCCTCTCCATCCTTAGTTGTCAATCCCATTGTCCGCAATCACGCAAGCTTCCAGCTACCTAATACCAATCTATACTACTTGAAGTAATGATTCTCTCCCAATTTTCCTTCTTTCTTCAGTTGTCAACACATTATCTCCTTTCCAAGATGTTTTTGACTTTTTATAAAAGGAGAAACAACCCTCACCCCCTTATGCTTGAAATCTATAAAAGAACTTGGAGTTTTCTAAGATGTTCACTTCTAATTTGTCTAATTAAATTCCCCACTTGTGCTCATTGTTCAAGTTTTCTAAAGTCTCTTTGGATGCATGTACAATCTATTAGGTTAGGTGCAATAATAATTTCTTCAATAGGCGACAGACCTGGCACCGCCTCATTTGGTTATTTTTAAACACTTCCTCGTTTATTGTACTAGTCATTGAAAGTGTGATGGTGAATTTTAATTTTGTCAAATGTAATAAAGACTCTAAATTTAGAGCATTAATAGAATTTTGTTATGGGCTTCGCGCCCGGTTATTATCTTAGGGTTTTATTTTTATCGTTTAGTGTTCTTGTTCAGTTTTGTTATCGCTTAGTTTTTAAGTAAGTCGAAGTGTTAGGATTTATTTACAAGTATGCCACTGTATGTCTATTTAAGGGACCCACTGAATCTTGTATTGGTATCAAAGAAATATTCTAGTCTCTCTCTTGCCATGTGAGATTTTGGTAGCTCTCTTCTTCAGAGCAAGCCCCACCTAGGCAGCCACGGTTTCGATTCCACAGTATCCCCTCTGCCTCCAATCATTCCTCTGGCGAGCACACAACATATGCATAGTTTATCTATTAATCAATCAAATTTATCGCTATAAAATCTTTATAATCATTTTGCACGTGTGTTTTTCATGTATCATCTAAAGCATACAATAGAAACTCTTAACCTAAAAGTTCAGTATCAGATTTGGTAAAAAAAAAGCTTTAGATTGAATGCTTCATATCAACTTGATGTGGACTCATTATCAGGGGTAACTTAGGAAAAGGGTAGCCCCATGCACAAAGCATACACGTGCAGTGAGGGTCCGGGGAAGGGTCCCGCCACAAGGGTGAAATGTAGGCATTGTCAAAGTAACTTAAGAAATAACCAAAACAATCCTCCAAATGATGCTTTACAAAATCAAACGACTGAAATCATAACTAACCTAAATCATAACAGATGTCATGATGCATTATAGAAATAGGCTTTACGCTGTAAAAAATAATCAGAACTCAATTTTGACCCCAAACATAATCTTAACAACTAGATCTCGAGCCAAATGATAATATGATTAAAAAATATGGTACAAGGATTAATAGAAACTAGCTAATCAAAAGTTTGAAAATGGCACTCCAAATAATTATAAAAAGCAAGTGAATGGCCAATATAATAAACAACTGAGAATAAAACGTGATGCTGCAGGCTGTTAGGCTTTAATTTTTTTTACTGTCATGATATGTCCAATGAAAGAAAACACACTTCTGTCAAAATATTTTGGATCAAGATATAATAACTAAGGATACGACAACGATTAGACAGAATGGATACTTGGGTAGAAATGAATATAAATTTCAACAAAAAATATTTACCTATAACTTATATTCATAGACAGAATGGATACTTGTTTGATGTATTTAATTCTTTGAAACAATGAAAGATCATCAGCACACGGATAAGTTTGATAATGCGTGGGGAGACCAAAAACCTTATTTCTACAACTAAAATACAAGTACATGTATACTAAAATGTAAGTACATGAATACAAAAATGCAAGCACATGTATACTTATTTGTAAATTCCAGGGGAGAAAACTTATGCAACGTGGGACTAAATAGCCCCATACATCAATATACAAAACCGCACATATTTGTAATGCTCCTACATGTTAAAGCATACATATTGTAGGCTCCAAGAATGAAAATAAACTAAAAATAAAGAGGTTGTGGCAAGACCTGGCTAAAATTATGCGAAATTTGAGAGGCAACAACAATAGTGAGAGGCATACCAAATTCAATAAGAACGCTTTCTGCACTCATGAAAAAAAGTGAAAATCAACTTCAATATGCATTGAGCGCCATGACAGTCAGGTTTGTCGGGATATAAATAGCAGCTTTACTATCGCATTAGAGTAGTGAGAGGTGCACTAAGTTTAGTACAAGACTGTCCAACCAAGGAAGCTACTAAATCACATAGTCCACTGTGCGATACCCAGCCTCGGCGAATGGCCAGGCCGCAACAAATTGTTTCTTGCTCCTTGTGACAAAATTACCCCCCAATATAGGTGCAAAACCCACTCATAGATATGTGATCATCTATGGAGCCTGCATAATCAGCATGAGAGTATGTAATCGAGGGCCTATGCACAAGCTCTTTATCAGCATCAGAATACGTAATCGTGGGCCTATGCACAAGCTCTTTATCAGGAACATTCTTTAGATACCTAAGGATGCGCTCAACCGGTTGAAGGTGATACTTCTGAGGAGGGTATGAGCAGAGACTTTGAGATTGACATTCATGGGCGCATCAATTGCCTTACAAAGTATTTTGCATCTTGTAACAGAAGATCCATGAAATAATTTCATTGAGTAATATCCGTCTATTATGACGGCAAACTACCTCAATTACGAGAAAATAATGAAGACAATAAAAATCCTTTGAATGAAATTTATTCAAGTATTTTTTGATCCTAGATATGACAGCCAAATAATCGTCGATGATTATGATGTCATCAATATAACCAGAAGAATCACTACCCACTTGACGATAATGTATGAAAAGAGAGAAGACAACTGATCTCCAAGTAAAACCAAAAGCCTTTGTGTAGCCAACACACAAAATACTCGCACATAAACACATACCCAAGAGGTTGTTGCACATACGTTTTCAATCAAATCTCCATTAAAAAATGCATTCTTAATATCAAGCCGGTGATTGTCAAATAGATCGATACCCAAATTGTAATGAGCTTGGCATCGAGAGACAAAATCTCTTCATAATTACTAAGTGTTCCGCAAGACAACAAGACGTGCTTTCAAGCGCTCAGCAAAATTGCTCCAAAAGTTCAAGATTTCTTATTTGAAGTCTCCGAACTAGTTCAAAATGGATTCAAGGATGCGCCAGAAGAGGTGCAATTCATTATTCACTTAATCCAGGTCTCTGACCTAGATTTTGTTCTGTTGGAACCATGTTTGCTCTAGAAGCTGGAGGTACTGGAGCTGTACTCCAACGCAAAGGTCGACGCTTCTAGAGGCAAGATCAAGTCAGTTGTTAGTGGAGAGAAGATAACGATAACTCCAAGAAGATTGATCAAAGCTCTACAGTTGCCCAGGATCACATAAACAGATGAGGAAGAGGACCTGGATCAGTCTGGGATCAGGGCAGCTCTGAAGTGGTGTGGCCTGTCTAAACACATCATCGACTCCATTCATAAAAGGAACTGAACTTGAGAGGTAAGTTCCTAGCCGATGTTATTGGGAAGGCCTTGTTGTGCAAAACAGGCACCCATGATTGTGCTTAGCTCGAAAGAAGGTTGTGGCATGCTGCATGAGGGAGGAAGCCGACTGAAGACCTGCAGATGGGAAGCAATAGGCGGTTGGCAGTAGTGGGAAGTCCTGGACAAAGCAGCAGCGAGATCGTATCTCCGAACAGACGAAGACAAGCTAGACATCGACCGACAAGGGACACAAATGCGTCGATGTCATAGCCATGGCTGGGAAGCAGCGAGACAAGGTCTGCAATGGAGAGCATCGTTGTTGGGATCAGAAGAAGAGGTCGATGGCGAGTTACCAGGCCTAAAGACGCCAAACAGGCTACCATTGATGCAACAGAAGAGGGTTCTGAACGTGGTCGGTGGCTAGCTCGATGAAGGAATCAGTACATGGGATCAACAAATAGATTGGCAAATGGGATCAGCAAAGGCAACCTTCATCGTCAAGGGACACAGAAGCAGCGAGCGGGATTGATTTTGATGGGATGAGAAACATCGACTTACAGAAGTAGTCGCAACAAGATGAGTGACATGATCGTCGTGCGGGATACGATGAGCTGCAACGGACTCGACGAGATCGAAGACGATGAGCAGTGATGGGCTCGACGGAATTGGCAAACAAGATTGACTGGAGCTACAGCAGGAGATCGTCGCTTGAAAACACCAATGTCGTGGATGTCGTGGGAGATCGAAAGAAGGGTGCGGTAGAAGAAGCCGGCGAACAAAAATTTTAGGGCGCCAACATTTTAGGGCGAAAAATTCAAGGGAGGAATAAATTCCTGCTTGATACCATTTGGAATATTAGAGAAAAATAAAATATGCAATTTATTCATCCCTTAAAAGGGGTATTTAAAGGGCTTATAAGAACTCATAAACTATGGGTCTGTTTGACTAAGCATTTTGGAGATGCAAACAACAACTTTTGGAGTAGCCGCACCAAACAAAAATTTGAGTGCCCATTCTCCCACCCCGCCCATCGCCATTTCTTCCACTTTTTGAGCTCTTTTCGCACCATGGGCTGCTAAGCACGACACACTGTTGAAAATCGCTTCCCCCCTCTCCTTCAGATTGTGTGAAGAACTCCCCAACGGCGCGAGGATTTCGCAGCCTTCAAGCTCGTTGGTGTCCAGATTTCTTCACATCCTTCAAGCTCGTTGGTGTCCAGATTTCTTCACATCCTTCAAGCTCTCGAAGAACTCCTCCCCAGCCTTCAAGCTCATTGGCCCAAGTTTGCTCTTGGAATTTTCTACTTCTGAAATCTTCTCTATGATTGTTTTTTTCTAGGTTTTTCTAGGTTTTGCTGAAATTTCTTCACCATCTTCTCCAACCTAGATCCTTTCCTTGCTTTTCAAGGATTTTTTCCAAAAAAATTTCTAAAAGAATTTGTTATGATTCTGCTCTATAACATGTGAACATATATTGCAAGATCTACTTCCCCGAACAAATCAAAATTGAGTACATTTTTAGTTCAAAAAAATAGTGGGAATTATATATGCAAAAGAGCCTGCAATATTTCATATTATATGTATTTTAATTGCATTTACAATTATTTTAAGCTAAAATCACCCACCACACAGCTATTCTGCCAAGCAGTATAGGTAACTTCTATGTTAAAACAACACCAAAAAAACAGATCTTCCAAACAGTCTCATTGCTTCTCTCACCACTCTGCAAAACAACTAATTTTCCCACCATTCTGTAAATCATTTGCTTCTCCAGAGCCCAGTCACAACAGCTAAGGCTCTGTTTGGCTCCACGTTTTAACAGCAATGCACTCTTGTTTTTCAATAAGTCGCGCCAAACATCAATTCTCGTCCAACAGTGGGTAAATTGATTTTCGAATTAAACCTATTTTTAGCCTCTACTCCAGTCGCGCCTCGCCCCCCGCGATCCAAAAATAGCTTTTCGGCGATTAGGGCTTTTTGCGACTCCCCCCTCTCCGCACGCGACATTTCTCCCTTGCGGTCTTCTCCTCTCTCGCCAGCGAATCGGGAGAACTACTGAGCAGTTGTCGCTTCTCTCGTCGATGACACCCTGAAGCCTCCTCTCTCGCCGACGACACCCGAAGCCTCCCTCTCGCCGACGACATCCTGAAGCCTCCTCTCTTATCGACAAAGCAGCAGGTTCATCACTCGCCGACGAAGCTCCAGCCTCCTCTCTCGCCAATCAGTGGGAGAAAAGCATACATATCACTTCTGAGTTAGAAAGTAACCAATAAAGACAAACTTAGTAGCCCATGGTGCCATTATCCATAGGAAATGGCAATAGATAAATTACAATTGCACTCAGAAATAACAAATGAAACTAAGGCTCTATTTAGGGCAGGTGTGGGTTTGAGTGGTGGCAGTGTGAAACTGTGATAGTAAACACAACAACATCAATTTACCAGCATGGAACTTCAATTACAACATTTTTAGCCCAAACGTTGTTTTTTTAGAGTTGTGACATTCGCAACAGCTTATGTTTGACCAAATCTATATGATTGTGGTGGCATTTTGGCCCAAAATGTCATTTTGTGCAAATGATGTTCACAGTCGCAGCTATCCAGATCTACTTGCACTTACCACCAACTGCATTGCTCTCGAGTTTAGGTTAATATCATAACTTAACTTAAAATTATGAAACAAATGATGCCACATTTGGGGAAAACAACTGAAATAGTTTTGTTATATGAAGTTGAGTAAAAAACATATACCTAACTTGAGAAAATTATGTGCATAAGAGTGTTGGATTCATTGTGTTGCTTGCATGAAATAAAGTTTTGGATACTCCCACAAAAATGGACAAGCTGCCCTACACATATTATGCCCATTACAGTGACTGCACATGCAATATCACACACAATTCAATTTTGACTTGTCAGCTTTCTGAAAAGAAAATCAGATGAAAGCATAACCCAAAGAGGCTTCAATAAAATATAAGATATTTCATGCACAGTATAAATGCAAGCTTGAAATGCATTAACCTTGAAACAATCATAGTTTTCATAAGTATACAAGATTAGTGGGAAAAATCTATAATAGTAGCTAAGAGACCATTGAGTTTGGTGTAGTTAAAATGCAATGTAACTTAAATGCATGCAAACTTGAATCCATTTACTTACCTTCAAATTTCTTAAGAAAATGAAAAATGAAGTAAATTTATTTCAATTTATCAACTTTAAAACATGCATGGTAACCGGTAAAGTTTGCCTACATTTCACCCGTGTGGTGGGACCCTTCCTCGGACCCTCGTTGTGTGGGGATTCTTTGTGCACCGGGTTTCCCTTATCACTTTTAAAATAGTAAACTCACTTTTAAAGAAGATGTGAGAAGCTCGATTAAGATGGTTCAGACACTACAAAGGAGACCATTAGAGACACTTGTTAAGCGTTGCGAGAATTTAGCCACTAGGCATGCACGGGGAGGGGTAGACCAAAAAAGATTTCAAATGGAACTATATGGAAAGACATGATGTACTTAGGCATTAGTGAGATTATGACTAAAGATATGGTGCAATGGCGACAAAGGATTCATATAGACGACCCCACTATGGTGGGATAATGGCTTGAGTTTGTTGCTGTTGTCATCAAAACTTCTCCAAACAAACACAAAATTATGAGTTTGCATGCATTCCATGTCAACTTCTGACTCAACCAAACAAGCCCATAAATTGACAATTAGATTGAAATGAAAAGGAACAAGGAGTTATTCAATAGAACCACAAAATTTCTGTACCTTTAGAATGTGATGGATAACATAATAGCATGAAACCCATAGGTTGGAAAATCTATGTTTTGAAACCTTATACGAAAGCTTTGAAGCAATTTTTGTTATTAAATGATGATACGAAACAACCCTAAAGAAGAACTAGAAGTTAAAACAGTATATAATCTAGATAATCCACGTAAAATGCTATAAAATGTTATTGATACAAAATAGAAAATTTATTTTGACATTCAGAAGAACCTCTATAAAATATCAAATAGGCTTACATGTATTATAAAAATATATAATGAGATAGGAAAGATTTAGAAATCCAAACAAACTGGACCATGCAAAGTATAGTCACCACCAACAATGAAAAGGAAGTTAAAAATTCAACTATAGCCAAGATCATCCATCTATAAAATCTTAATGTTGAAAATTTTAAACTTTTAATTTAGCATTCACTAGAATGCTTTGTACAAAATATCAAATGGGCTTACATGTACTAAAATAAGATATCCTGAGATACGACAGGTTAGAAATCCAAACAAACTGGATCTTGCAAGACAAACACCATCAAAGATGTATGTTTGGCATGACAACGATTATGACTGCCACATAGAAAAGAAACCTAATTTTGAACATAAAAGTGAATGAAGTTCCTTAGGTATAGTCGGGCATTCACGAATGATGGTTCGTAACCACCGCGTTCACGCCCACCACCGCCGTGCAAAAAAAATCATAAGCACCATTTGGCATGGCGGTAGTGGTCGTGAACGTGGTGGTTATGAACCGCCATTCGTGAATACCCAACCTCGCCTAAAGATCTTCATTCATTTTTATGTTCAAAACTAGTTTCTTTTCTTGAGAGCAGTCATAACCGTTGTTATGCCAAACATACATTCTAGATGGTGATGTTTTTGTCTAAACTCACCAGAGAAAAAAATGCCCTGCCAAATTGAGCCATAGTCTCCAGTAAAAATACCATAAGTGATTAGAAATATGTCTTTTTATCAAGTTTGCCACGTCTTTATACTTTACACTTCATCTTCTTTCTAGACATCACTTCTTTAGAACCCCAAAACACAAGATTAAGATTATGTTAGGTGTAGATTTTTTTGAGCTGCACACCGCCACTATTCCAAAATCCGAGCCAAACATTAAACATTATTTCAGCGTGCCTTTATTCCCACCGCAGACCTCTATATTTCGGCTTTTTGACCTGTTTTTCCACAGATCGCAGGGGGCCGTGATGCACTACCAGAAATCTATTTTTCCTTCTTCACGCGATCTGCTCCGGTATCGCTTCCTTCCGCTGGTTTTTGCGATTTAAACTGGTTATCGCCTCCTTCAGCCGGTTTCTTCGATCACCATTCCAACAAATCAATGAGCTTTCAGGTATACTTCACACCATATTTTTATTTCGATCTGCTTTATTTTTGGAATTTCAATCATCTACTAGGTTATTTTGATCTCCTAGGTTGTTTTGATTTTCAATCCCTTCCATGGATTCTTCCATCCTCAAGCTAGCATCTCCATTTTGAAATCTTTGTTTTGGACAAAGTCTGATATAATCCTGATGTTTGATCTGTTCCTTTTATGTTTTAGAAATATTTACTGTACTTGAACGGATCAAACAACTAAGATGGCAATGTTATTATCTAAAAATAAAATGATTTATAAAATAAAATGAATAGATCAAACTTGGCGAATAGGATCTTCTGGTTATTCCAGGGTTTAGGATTTTAGAAATTTGATTCCTGCTAGGTTTTTCCGATTTGCGAGTAGTTTGATTTCCAGATTGTTAGTGGGTCATGCATTATGTTAGAGCAAATTGTTGATTGATGGAATCTGGTTGATTTCAAATTTGATAGGGTTTTTTTATTTTCCGATTTGCACGTAGTTTGATTTGCTAGTGATCTTCTACATTTTTCTTCCAGTACTGACAGGGTTTTTTGTGATTGCTCTTTTTATTTTTTTTCAAGATATGCAAGTCAATACGAGACATTAACCTCTATGATATATGTATTCGAGAAATCAATATGTATTGGAGAAATCAATATGTATTGGAGAAATCAAATTGTTGTGCAGGCGATCACCATTTCTCTTTTTATTGATTTGCTCTTTGAGAATGTTTGGATCTGCATAAGGTCACTTGTGTGATGAGTATTTCTTGTTTTTTGTAGGTTTCTTTTGCTAGTTATTTTCACAAGTTTTTATTTTTTGATTCTGATAGTTTCTCCTGGAAATTGCTGTGTTATTAGAGGTGTAAACAAAAAACAGTTGAAATTTCAGCTTTCATGGGAGAACACCCAAGTTAATATTTTTTTTGATATATGTATTCGAGAAATTGAGCTGGGAAATTGACCAACCACCCACTTCATCAAGGAGAGTTGGAAAAACTTAATAGATAATTTCAAAGAGCGCACATAATTAACATATTATTGGGCTCAGTTAAAAAATAAATGGGACCAATTAAAGAGGGATTGGAAGATATGACGAGATCTAAAAAGAGGGAAGACTAGAGTAGGGTGGAATCCTACTAAAAAAACTATTGAAGTAGCGGATGAATGGTGGAAAGAAAGAATAGAGGTTATAAACAATCTGTCAAGTTTAATATCGTTTAGTTTTCATATTTTTCATATTAACTTTTATCGTATATTTTAGATGTTGCCCGCTGCAAAAAGAAAAATGAAAACGCAGGAATTGCTCCTGTGCTAGAAGAGAAACTTGACTAGATGTTTAGCCAGGTTGTTAGCTAATGGTGAAAATGTTTGAATCCCTTCCATGGGATCTATGCCACCTCCATTTGATCATCATGAACATATTTCTAATGATATTGTTTCAAATGACAAACATGTTGTAGAGAATATAAACACGCAGACATTCCCATCTGAAGATATTGGTTCTAGCGGCCCAAAATACTAGAAGAGTGTTGCAAAGTTCACAAAGTTCGAAGAGATCGCGCAAGGGAAAACCAAAGCGGAAGTGATGCAGTGATAAGGCCGACATGAGGTGGACCCTCTAAATGCAACCTTAAATGTGATGCAGTGGAATGCTCGTGCAAGAGTGGTCCGCTAAAAAAACTACAAGTAATTAAATATTATAGAAATTAACAGAGGCACACGCGGTTGCAAATAATTAATTTAAGGGAAACAATTATCAATTTTACTTCGACAGAGGCGCAATTATTTTAAGCGTTCACAGAATAAGTTCCGCAAGTGGTACAACAAACGATCTAATAGCACAATACGATAAAATCCACAACAATATGAGTTGTCAATAGTAAACAACTAAAAGAAAATGGCTTTACCACAATTCACACATGTAGCCGGCAGTAAGGCGGTTGTTGAAGGGGCCTATAGGGTGGCTGCAACATAGGAATGTTAGACTGGAAGACCTGGACTAAATTGTTGGCTCAAACAGGGATGTGAATGGGGCTCTCGAAGATGAGGATGGTTGAAGGTTTAAGGGATGTAATAGGACAATCTGCTGCTGAGTGGAGAGAGGGGTTAACGGGAAGTCAAAATCTGAGGGGTGGTGGTGGCTGGAATCAACCGGAAAGAGTTGGCCGATGGGGAGAAAACCGGCGGCGGGGTCTGGTGGGGAATTGACCGTAGATGGAGGGATCTTTGACAGTGGGGGAGACTAGCAGAAGATTGTGGTTAGGGTTGGGTGGCCGGGCGAGAAAGAGGAGGGGCAGTGATGTTGTAGGTATAGAAAATCGACGGAGGTGGAAACCACGGAGTGGAAGCGACTGCGGAGAGAAGGGAACTCAGCAGCAAGCGGTGATAGCGGGATGGAAACGGAAGAGAGGAGGTTGCGGGTGTTACCTAAAGTCACACCAAGGGATTTCTTTCTGGCGTCGCACCAGAGCAAGAGAAATGTCGGCCTCGCACCGAACTGTGACCGGACGGTTCCCAATTGCAGAAAACCTTTTGATCCCCTCTAAATGAACCACATATGCCTATTTAAAGACCTAAAAATAACTGCAGCAATAAGCTGTAAAATCAAACCACCCGAACCGGACGACTCAAACTGTTTGGTCTGATCGGGGGCTAAATACAACTCGAAATTAAAAAATATATATATAAGTGACTCGGATCGATCATCCGGAATATACGTGAGTCGGTCGTGGCATGCCGTTAACTCCCCCTGGCTTAAAAACAATCAACTTCGGTGAGTGAAGGGTGGTCGTACTTGATGTGTAGCCGCGGGGCGAGTCTCTCAAGCTCCTCTGAAGAAATCCATGTATCATCAAGCAGGGGCCGACCGCTCCAACGGCCGACCACTTCAACGAACAAGGTAACGCACAATATCTCGTATGCCCGTGGTGTAGAAGTCATGGTCAATGACCTGAAGCACGTAGTCTGTAGAAGTGGGTGGCGTTAATGTATCTTCGTCTGGCAGAAATGTATCTCCTCCTGGCAGTAATGTACCTCCATCTGGAAATAATGTATCTCTGTCTGGCTGCTGTGTCGATGGAACCATCGATGGTGCGGTGTAATCCTCATGGCGCGACTCCGCGTGTGGCAATGGAGAGACTGGCAGAGCAATAGGAGGTGAAGGCTCAGGTAGAGGGGCTATGGGAGATGAAGGCTCATGTAGAGGTGTGGAAGAAGGGTCCACATATATGCGCTCTTCGTAGTAAGGAGTCAAATCTTCTACGTTGAATACTCGGCTGATGCCCATACCATGAGGGTTGTCTATCTCATATGCATTCATACTAATATGTCGTACAACTATATGGGGGGGTCATTCTACGTGCGCTTAATTTCTTTGTTGGTCCGTGTGGGACCCTCTCAGATCAAAGGCGAATCAATAATTGTTCCCCTGCCTCAAAGATTTGTTTTTGTTTGTGTTGCTCTGCTTGATCTTTATAATAATCATTACTAACTGCACTTTTTTTACGGATCAACTCATGGAGTGCATACATATGATAAACGAATGACTACACTGGCTCACAAAAACGAAGTGAATGATGCAAATGGAGAATAACATACTCGAGACACCTTCTAAGGGAATGTCGGGCAATGACTTGAATATCTTTAACATGGGACGGCCTATCAGGAGGCTCACAATGTGGTCGATAGAAAAATTCGACGTGAATGACGTCATCACCCGTAGGGATGTCGTAGATGGTGACAAAGGAGCACGATGTACGGGTGTGATGGGTACCTCTCGAATGATAAAGCCCGTCGGGCGGCTCCAGGTGGTTTATGCCAAAAGCCAACACGTGTGAGAGGATCACTAGTACGAAAATACAACCCATCACTAAAGAGCAAGTGGGGAAGCTTATCAAGTGAGCTCCTCGGGAACTTAATCCTGGTGGGGTCAACAATGACCTGATGCCCCTCCAAAAGGAAATCACGAATAACGGTAGTGTCCATGGGAACAAGTAGGTCACCTATAACAAAGTCAACGAAACCATCATGAACCTCCCAAGGGAGTAGTGGCTCATCCGGAGGTTCAACAATGGCTTCATTAGTCTCAGTCTCGCTAGGCGTTTTGGTCGTCATCGTGGCCGCCTCACAAAATATACCCTCAGTCTCAAAACTCTCTCTCAGGAAATTCCCTTCCTCAAGACATGAAGAGGTCTCGAAGACCCCGCACTAGCACATGACTCAACCTTTCCCTTGGGAAGATCCATGGGCTGGGTCGGGGTAAGGGTAATCTTTCAACCCTTGTCGAAGAATACACACGTGTTGGACCGGCAATAACAAGCGGCATCACGATCATATAACCAGGGTCGTCCGAGAAGAACGTGTGTGACATCCATGGGGATAACGTCACACCATGGTAGACTTGTTCACCCAAAGGACATGATACATATGTGGATGGGGTTCGGCAGTAAGCTGCATTCTCTCCAACCCTTTCCCAACAATTATGCTTACGCAACTACCACAATCGATGACGAGCTTGTAGGGACCTCTTGCGCTCGAAAAATATGTAAAGAATATAGTAGTGCGGCGCCAATCCTCCTCTGTGCATGGGGTGTGGAGAAGACGGCAGAGGACTCCTAACCCTAGTGATCTCTCTACATCGCTCTCCCATCCGTCCTCTACGACGACTATAATCTCCTCAATGGCGGTGTCCTCAGCCTCAGCGTTGGGCTCGCCCGAATCCTCAATCAGTAAATTCCTAATCAGACACTGTGCTGCGAAATTCCCTCTGCTAGAACACCGATAACATTGGACGCCCCCAGGCTTAGGGCTTCCAGGTACAATAGCTTTTTTCGTCGCATCTACGTGAGGGGTGTCAGTAGTCGTGGCAAGAGGGGGTCTCCTAGCTGTGGTGGCATCGGTCGAGTGGAGACCTTCCTCGGGCCAGCAGTACGTAAATACAGCTCGTACTCTAGCGCGAGCTGAAAGACCTGCTCAACCGTCTCCATCCTATGGGGAACCAGTTCCCTTCGGATGTCTGCTCAAAGGCGCGGACAACAGCGTGAGGCAGTGGCGACGGGCTCCTCCATAATGCCGCTACGAACTACGAGTTCGTCAAATTGTGACATATAATCAGCAATAGAGAGAGTCCCCTGACGTAGCGCGTAAAGCTGATCTAAGAGCTGATTTCGATATGAAGCGGGGGAGGTATTTCTTGTAAGCGCGGCTTCATCTCATCCCATCGGGTAATGGGATAATAGCCGTCACGCTCAAGAAATCTCTCGAGACTTGACCAACAAATTTTTGTCTGACCGTTCAACTTAATTTTGGCGAACCGTACTCGTCTCTCGTCGCTCATCTAAAACCAGTCAAAATAGTGGTCCATGTCCATGAGTCAATCACTAAACGTCGTTGGGTCCAGGTGACAATCAAAGGTGGGTGCATCAATGCGAATACGTCAGGTTATGTCATCCTCCTCAGGAGTCATCCAATGGCGCGGCGCACAGTGGTCACCATACTCATCCTCATAATCATAATCATATCGTGTCCGATCTCTACGATGAGGTGGGGGAGGACGAGGTTCATCAAGAGGACGGTGATCCCTACCTGAATCTCGTTGATACTCGTATCCACAATGATAAATCCATCTCGCAAAGGGAGGGGGTCTCGGTGAGGAATGTCTTTATCACGCCTCTCAGGAGGAGGTGTAGCATCTCTAGGACCCTCGTGAGGCTCCTCGTCATGGGGAGGAGTCGCTCGACCTCTAGGTGTCCCTAACTGATCAACGCTCGTGCTAACCCTCGTAATATCAACGTAAGGGTTTCAAATTGGACTCCCATTAGATCAAACTGATCAAGGACATGCCTTTGACATTCAGCGGGCGTCATGTCCGTTTGTGAACTAGCGGTCCTATCGTCGGTGTGATTGTGACTAAACATGGATTGACAATAATCCCTACCACTACGTAACATGCAAGTGACCCCAACCTAGGGTTCTGATACCAATTTGATGCAGTGGTAAGGCTAACACGGGGTTGACCCTCTAAATGCAGCCCTAAATGTGATGCAGTAGAATGCTCGTGCAAGAGTGGTCCGCTAAAAAAACTACAACAAGTAATTAAATATTATAGAAATTAAAAGAGGCGTGCGCGGTTGCAAATAATTAATTTAAAGGAAGCAATTATCAATTTTATCTTCGACAGAAGCGCAATTATTTTAAACGTTCACAGAATAAGCTCCGCAAATGGTACAACAAACCATCTAATAGCACAATACGATAAAATCAACCGCAATATGAGTTGTCCATAGTAAACAACTAAAAGAAAATGATTTTACCACAATTCGCACATGTAGCTGGTGGCAAAGCGGTTTTTGAAGGGGCATATAGGGTGGTTGCAACATAGGAATGTTGGACTGGAAGACCTGAACTAAATTGTTGGCTCGAACAGGGATGTGAATGGGGCTCTCGGAGATGAGGATGGCTGAAGGTTTAAGGGATGTAGTAGGACAATCTACTGCTGAGTGGAGAGAAGGGTTAACAGGAAGTCAAAATTTGAGGGATGGTGGTGGCTGGAATCAACCGGAGGGAGTTGGCCGATGGGGAGAAAACCGGCGGCTGGGTCTGGTGGGGAATTGATTGTAGATGGAGGGAGCTTTGACAGTGGGGGAGACTGGCCGAAGATTGCGATTAGGGTTGGGTGGCCGGATGGGAAAGAGGAGGGGCAATAGTGATGTTGTAGGTATAGACAATCGACGGAGGTGGAAACCACAGAGTGGATGCTGCGGCGGAGAGAAGGGGACTCAGCAGTGAGCGGCGATAGCGGGATGGGAGCGGAAGAGAGGAGGTTGCGGGTATTACATGGAGTCACATCAGGGGATTTCTTCCCGGCGTCGCACCGGAGAAGGAGAAATGTCGTCCTTGCACTGAACTGTGACCAGACGGCTCCCAATTGCAGAAAACTTTTTGATCCCCTCCAAATGAACCGCCTATGTCTATTTAAAGACCTAAAAATAACTGCAGCAATAAACTGTAAAATCAAATCACCCGAATCGAACGACTCAAACTGTTTGGTCTAATTGGGGGCTAAATACAACTCAATAAAAAAAGTAAAATATAAAAGTGACTCGGATCGATCATCCAGACGCAACCACAGACTCTGATCATCTGTCTGGGCAGCAAATCACCGCCTCCTGCGGGAATATACGTGAGTCGGTCGTGGTGCGTCGTCAAGAAGGGTAAAAAGTAAGTTATGGAATTACAGGTTGAACAACCGGTGTAGTCAAGTAAAAGTGTTGCAAGTACATTCTGTGCCCAAAAAGCCTTACAAACATCTATTTGTTGAATAAAGCATTGAAAAGCTTGAAAAATATCTAGAAGATTCACGCTTTTATGATTGGGAAACAATTTTCCTAACGATGATGATTAACAGAGCTACATTTTTGTGCATAACATGTGATAAAAGACTTGAGTGATTGAAAAATCGTTACATGCATAGCATCTCCTAATTACCATGTCGTGTTGTTTTATTGCAGTATTACGTATGTGTGAGCTTCGGTTGTAGCACCTTACATGTTTGAGCTTCTTTTGTAGCACTTTATATGTTTGAGCTTTTTTGTAGCACTTCTATGTTTGAACTTATGTTGTAGCACTTTCTATGTGCGAACTTAAGTTGTAGCACCTTATATGTATGTGAGCTTTTGTTGTACCAATTTCTATGTGCGAGCTTATGTGTTGTAACACCTTATATGTTTGTGAGCTTCTGTTGTAGCAGTTTCTATGTGTGAGCTTATGTTGTAGCACCTTATATGTTTGAGCTTCTGTTACACAAGTTTCTATGTTTGAGTTTCTTAAATTGTTATAAACGCTTATGTTTGCTTTGACTATAGATAATTAGTAATGACAGATGATAACGAAGAGTATTTTCTTGATGATGAGGCGTTAATTTCCGCTGTCGAATTTGATTGACAGCGGCATTTTGTGTTGTACAGCAATTTACTCACCTCGGCAGTACTTGTGATTGGTGATTACATGTCTAAATACAGTGACAAAACACCATGCATGACGTCTACACAAACTGGAGATAAGTAGGTTGATGAGTTGCTAGTTGGTCATCCAGTGAGGTTCCACATTGTGTTCAGGATGTCACCACAAATATTTATAGATTTGTTATCTGCACATCAGACATTTTAGGGATTAAAGGCTAACAAAGAACAGCTGCGAGGGAGGTATTAGCTATTACCATATACAGTTTGGCACATAAAGGGTCAATGAGGTTGACAAGTGTGTTTTCAGCATTCCACCGAAACTATAAGTAAATTTTTTACAAGAGGTCTACATGCATTATCTCTACTTTCAATTGAAATGATAAAACCACTTGACTCATAATTTATGAATATACCTGCAAAAAACTTAAATAATGAGTGATACACTGATACATGTCTTACTTCAAAGATTGTATTGGAGCCATAGACTGAACTAATGTAGATGTATGTGTTTTGATAGATGATCAAGTGCGATATAAAGGACGTCACTGTCGGGATGGGAAGGTTCAACTTATGATAGTCGTATCTTCCAACATGCAGTTAATGATCCAAGTTGTAAATTTCCCCACCTACCTCCAGGTGCATAAATTTATTACTATTTAAATTTGATTAATTTTTTATTTCATTTCGTAAATTAATAATTTGATTACGTAGGTAAATATTATTTGGTAGACGTTGGATATTCGCTTCAAAAAGGTATTTTAAAAACCTTATCCAGAGACTTCATATCCCTTACCTGATTCTGTGCGTGGTGATCGACCAATTTTAGGCCGGCGTGAAAGTTTCAATAAAGCCCACTCAGCACTTTGTAGTGTGATTGAGAGAATCTTTGGTGTGTGGAATGAGAAGTTGGGCATACTGAGAAAGATGCCACAATACAAAATTTCAAAACAATGTGTCATTGTTGTGGCGAAAATGACATTGCATAATTTTATTCGAAGACACCTGTCACGTGTGGATCGAGACTTTATTGCATGTAATTTGGATGATAACTATGTGCACCCAAAAGCGTATCACATAGAGCAATTCATAACTGAACCACCACAAATGCAAATCCAAGCATTGACCATGTAACAATTGAAGGAACCGAAGCAAATGAAATATCTGCATTGCGAGATTTTATAGCCGATCGGTTACAAAATAATCGTAGGTACAATATATTTTTATTAGTTAAAACAATAAATAATTTACATTAGAATCAATGATCATATATTTCAGACCTCGGACAACTAACTAAGTGGTACAACGTGGACAGCTAGCTATGCCCAGCTAGTCGAGGCTAAGTGGATATTACAAATTTTTTTTAATCAGCTAACTATAGTTAAGTAACATTTAAAAAAAATTAAAATAGCGAACTATAGCTAAGTAAAAATTAAGATTTTGTATAAAATAGCTAGCTTAATTTGATTTTTTTTAATTTCATTTTAAATTTAACCTCACCGTTTGATTTTGTCATCATATATCCTCAGCCGACGGATCTTAAACTGATGCATTTTTATGTTTTAAAGTCAACCCTCTTTCAAGGCCTATTTCTCCTAAAAAATATATATATAAACAAACTTCTCTCTTATTTAAAATGGCTGTCAATAGCCATTTTGACTTAAACCCCTCCCCTTTAAAAGCAAACCCCTTCCTAATTCCAGGCGGCTGAAAAATTCATCTGAACGAAACCCTTATCGTTCCCGTTCGGTTCCTGTCCAGCAATCCCAATCTCCTGTGCACCCTTGCTCGCCAGATATTCGACCGGCGTTCTTCGACAGAAGCGCCGACGAGGACTCCCTCCTTGTCCTGTTCCGGCGCCGCCACTGGGGACCTTTACAAGGGTCGGCGTGCATTTCTCCATCCATTTCCGGACAGTTCATCCACTCGTCCACCGCCTGCCGACGCTCCAGCCACCACCATCTTCCCCGTCCAAAGTCTGGAGTTGTCGGATTGCTCGCTATGAAGCTTGTGTTGTAGCTCCCAAACCCAAGGCCGGCCTTCTTCTTTCCGCCGGATCGCCTGTGAGAAATTACTTCTCTTCTTTGTTTAATTTTATCTTCTTTGAAAGGTCTAAAAACAATATATTATGTGTCAAAGCTTTGTTTTCATAAACTCGCAACTACTCCATTGGCATTGGAATGCTAGAGAATGATCCAGATTTCTTTAATGATTTTATTGCAGGAAATAAGAGACGGAATTCAATGCTCACTCATTCATTCATGAATTTTTTTATAGGGGCCACTATAACACTTTGTACTTATACATTCAACTTCTGTCTTTCCTGTAAAGACGCAGGAAGACATGAACACTAAGGCTCCGTTTGGCACGGTGGTGGGGATCATGAACATGGGGGTTAAATTGCCATTCGTTAACGCACACCTAAGGAACTTCATCCACTTTTATGTTCAAACAGATGATGTTTGTTAAGTGATCCTTAACGAATGACGTTTTAACTCATGCGTTTAAGACTGCCACCACCATGCCAAACAGAGCCTAAGTGTCATACATTGATGTCATGGTTCATTTCACTCATTTTGCTTTGACCAACCGGTTCACATTTCTTACACAGAATACCTCACTGATAGATGTTAGTGCATTATTTATTACTCTAATACAATCATTATTTAACTTATTGTTATAGTTTGTTTCTCAAACATCCATTTAGCAATCTCATTTATCATGACAATAAGTATATTAATTACAATATAAGTTGACGTCCAGGTACTTTTCCAATGCATTTCTGCCTTAAGTTCATTACATTTAGAGGCAACATGTCTGTGACAGTCTATGACATGTTTGAGGATGAAGCATGCCACACAAACATTTCCGAGCAAATCAAAAAATTCCTAGAGGAGCCCGTGGTTCTCAAGGCAGTGAGCGTAAAACCGGTCGGAAAAGTTTTGCCTGAAGCTAAGCCGAGGAATGCATCTTCCATTCTATGGAAGGTCGGCGTTATTGTTTCCGATAACAAGGGCGGCCGTTGGTTTCTCTGTTTGCATGACAATTGCGTTAAAGAGGGCAAACAGATGTGGATTAAAATGTCCCAGACATCCACCAGCAATGCAACGACCCACTTGAATCAATTGCATGCTGTCTTGTCCAAAAAGACGTTGACCGTCAATGCGAACATTGCAAAGATTAAAGAGCAGCCGGAATGTTCCCAAGAATCATTCTTAGCAAATCCAACGCGTTGGTTTCAGGTATATTTGAAGATTTCTAAGTTAACATAATGCTCGTTTAACTGAATACATATTTAATGTTTTTCAGTACGTGATTACTGCATGGGCCACCGAGCACTTCATCCCATTTAATGCATTCATCACTGATAGATGGAAGATTGTGGTCGGCAGACTACCTATAGGAGATGGTGGTCTAAAGAATATCAATGTTCCAAAACTCATGGTCGAGCAGTATATTTATGCAAATAATTTGATTCGTGTTGGCATCCAAACGACGCGTGTGTCCGTTATCTGACACAAAAAATAATTTAAATTGTAGGGTCGAGTCGCGACGAATTTTGATCGATGCAGCGCGTCGTCATGGTACAATGTTAGTCATAATTATAGTGAGACGCATTTTTTTTAATTTTAGTAGCGATGCGCGACAAGAATCATTTATATTTAAAGGCGTTAGTATAGTGTGAAATAACACTTTTGGGGTGCCAATAGTAGTTTTCCCCCCTCTCCTTTCGGTTAATAAGAAAACCGCAGCCCGTAATTGTTAAAACCCGCACACTCTCATATTTCACGGGAATAAGCCGCAAACCCGCACGCCTCTTTTTCACAGAAGAAACCGCACCCGACGACTCCGTCTCCTGCAGGTGCCGCTCCCAACGCCTCCCGCAGCCCTAACCGGTGGAAGTTGAAATCGTTCATTTCCGGTGAGTTTATTTCTCTTTTATCTCCATTCCTTCGTGGAAATCCTTCGATCTGGAAGTTTATCTAACCTAGGTTTTCGTTCGATTGCCCTAAATTAGGTTTTGGAGTACGGAATTCACCGAAAAATTGGGGTTGGGCGCATTGAGAGCCTCAATCACTCTCTCATAAAGGTAAAACACTAAGTTAGCCTCTTGATTTTTGGTTACCCTAGTTATTAGAATTTTTCCAACAGAAACCCTAGGGGGAAAATATGTAAAGTAAGGCTGTTTTGGATTTCAGGATTTTGGTGACCTCGGGACAAGGTTCTGAAAGTCCCTAGCAGTCGGATTTCCTTGGGAAAAACAAATGTCGCCGCACCGAGTGTACGAGCGCCGCAACACCACTGTAAGGAAACTTAATTTCTGCTAATTAGACATAGCAATAAATATATATTTTTTGTATACGCATGAATAGGCTTTGTACAAATATCATGACCATGCATAGAAAGGTGTGGGGATAGGAAAACGGTCGCGAAAAACATGTAGGATGGCACCCTTTTCCAAGACCAAAGTAGTCAGATCATGAACAGTAACGTTAGGTACGAAAACCTTTACCCGTGTACGTAAGTTTGGAATTTGTCCAACCAAGGGCGCGAATGTCCCTTCTAGTCGACCATGAGAAAGTCAATGCTCAGTAGTCCACCAAAAGAGATATCCCAAGCAGAGTAGCATCAGACCAAAAAGGTCAGTGAGCACACAAGTCTTTTCGTGCATTCACCACTGATAGATGAAAGATTGTGGCCGACAGACTACCTATAGGTATAGGAGATGGTGGTCTGAAGAATATCAATGTTCCAAAACTCATGTTCGAGCAGTATATTTATGCAAAGAATTTGATTCTTGTTGGCATCCAAACGATGCGTGAGTGGTACCACAACGCGATCCAGTTCATGGCAGTTAATAATCGATTTGTACATAAATAGATTCTCAAACCAGAAGTACGTGGCGTGCAGGATCAGCTACATCGTTCATGGCGAAGAATCAATTCTTGAATTGGGAGATGACGGTGGCGAGGAAGATGTGTAAACACAATGAATGTGTTATATTGGACTTTTGATTTTAGACATTTGACCTTTATCTTGCTCAAATTTGTGATATTTTACTCTGTTGTTAATTTTTTGAACTTAATCAAGTCAACATGAAGTTATTTTTGTCAAAAAAGGTGATGTATCTTATCTCTTTATTTTGCTTTCATAGAAATGTGTATGTTCTGGTGAATGTGTTGAACTTCATGCTTTGTTTGAAGTCCTCAATTTGGGAGGGGATTATCTTGTAGAGGATGAGATAATGCGTCTTTCTCCTTATTCATTACATGCGCATGCTTTCCATTTCCGATATAATATGCAATTAAACACTACTCCACTGTTGATTTCATTTCTAAAAGTTCACCGAAATTAATTTTAAGAACTTGATTGATATTATAAGAAATGCATTACGTGTTGTCATTTGTTGATTTTACTCCATTCTAATAATATATATGGAATTAATGCATTCCATTTTTTATGTTAACAAATACAACTTTTGTTGCTTTACAATTTTTTATCTTAGTGGACTGGTTTGAAAAAACTTTAGTAGCTAATTGTAGCTAAGTGGAATTGCAAAAGAAAAAAAATTAGATAACTATAGCTAAGTGGATTGCAAAAATATTTTAAAGAAGCTAACTAAAGCTAAGTGAATTTGCAAAAAAAAATTAGAGTAGCTAACTATAGCTAAGTGATAAAATAAGGTGGAAAAAATAAAGCTAACTATAGCTAGCTGGCCAGCTATAGAAGGCCTGATATATTTCTTCATTATGCAGTTAAACATCTTGGGTGCAGAAGAGTGGGAATCCAATGACGCAATTGCATAAGAAAAACTTCTTGTAGTTTAATTTTATGATGTCTACAACTCTGATTATATAATATTAATATTTGACAAAATATTTAAATCTTCATATACATTTACAATTACTTTAGTTTTCAATAAGGCACCACACAACTACCCAGCCAAATAGTATAGTCTGCTTCTCTGTTCAAATAGCACTGAAAAGGTAGATTTTTTAAACAGTTTCACTGCTTCTCTCACCACTCTGTGAAACAGCTGATTTTTACAACACTCTGCAAATCAGTTGTTTCTCAAGTCGATACAGTTAAGTCAAAGCAAGTACAATATATTTTAAGTAAATTGTTCACATTATGCATCCTCATGCTAAAACTTCCATAATAGGTAATACTCTAGGTATTTAGGCTACAAAAGATAGTAACTTTGATCTAAACAAACAACACTCAAGCATTTATCCCAATACAATGGGGTTAGCTATATGGACCCTTTGTTTCCAATGTGTCCTATCTTTAGTCATAATCTCACTAATGTCTAAGTACATCATGTCTTTCCTTATAGTTTCATTCCAAATCTTTATTGGTGTACCCCTCCCTCATTTAACATGCCAAGTGACAAAACTCTCACAACGCCTAACAGGTGCCTCTAATGGTCTCCTTTGTACGTGTTCAAACCATTTTAGTCGAGCTTCTCGCATCTTCTCTGTAATTGATGCCACTCATGTCTTTGATCTACAAGATAAAAAAATATTGACTAATGGATAACATAGACACAAGTTTCCCCATAAAAAGGAGAAATCTTATGTGATCATTTGGTAAGCAATTACTTTACATGATAGATACCAAGTACCGATAAGTTCACATTCTGTATGAGTTTCCATTTGTAGTAGAACTTCAAAAATCAATATTAGCAGCTCCTATTAGAATCAATTACTATTTGCATGAATATATTCTCAAAATAATGTGATGGGGTATGGAAATCATTATATTGAATCTTATACTTTGAAATTTCAGTTGAACATAGAACTTATAAGAGGATGGGGCATTCTATCACCGATTCACCTCTCCTTTTTATTTATATAAAAAATCCATCGATAACCAAGAAGAAACACTATTTTAATCATCTTATTAGAGTAAACCAAACGGTCAAAAATACTTGTTGGAACCTAAACTTACAAAAGAACCAAATATTTTAAAATTGCTCAACTTTATTGATTTCATAATTGTGCCAGGAAATCATAGGAACTACTAGCAGCTCAGATCCAACATATAATTAATACTTTATTGTTTAGAAGACACTACATAATATTTGCAATTGCATGTGAATCTAAATTAAATGGCAAAGAATTATACAACTTTGAAACCTCTGTCTTCATAGTCTTCATCAGCAGTCTCATCAAAACTATTTTATGAAACATACTTATTCTATTTATAAATCATGTCAGTAATGTCTGAGGTGTTAAATCCAAAGTACTCAAATCACCTTGAAAATTTTTCATCCATATCACCTTGGGTATAACCCTTCTCCTACAATTTCCTTTGACAATAACTCAAGATCAATTGACCCTAAATCCCATGTCTCGGAGCAAGGAGACCATCAACACAACTGAACAATAGAATTCACTCTACTACATATACACTGGGGAAAACATCCATGTATTATTTGAGATTTACTGATGAACAAACCCTTACACCATATATAGGCATGTTAGATCTCTAGTAAAACAACAAAATGGGGAAACTCTTTTTTCTAAATGTATTGACCTACACTAAATGAAAGCCTGAGCATTAAATCAACGATCAGGTAGCATAGATCGCCCAAATAGAAAAATCAACCTCAATCAACTACCAAAAACATCGGTAAAGAATCAAAGCATTGAATACATGAGAGATCGGCGGAGGAAAACAAACAAAACCTGGGCTTTGTCGGCAAGCTGGATAACGAGGCGGGAGATGGGGAGCGGGGACTCGTAGACGAAGGAGTGGTTGATGCACTCGTTGCGAAGATAGCGGGAGAGAACCCGTCCGTCGGCGGTGAGTCCGGCAATGGCGACGCCGATATGGTCGTCCACTTTAAATATTTTCTTTTGGTGGGAGGAAAGTTCGGAGGTGGCCTTGTTCACAGTCGCCAGAACGATGTGGGTCGCCGAACGCAACCCAATCGCCGCCGATCCCTGCTTCACTGCCTCCATAGCGTACTCCACTTGGAAGAGCCGCCCCGCCGGGCTCCAAGTCGTCACATCGGTATCGTACTGGTTTCGAAACATCTTCTTCTCCGATTCCTCTCTCTCGTTCTCTCTCTCTCTCGCTCTCTCTCTCTCTCTCTCTATCTCTCTCCCTCTCTCTCTCTCTCTCTCTCTCTCTCTCTCTCTCTCTCTCTCTCTCCGACCACGCTAGGGTTATGGCTGATGCTTTGGAAGCCTCCTAAGCTGCTTGCCCTTCTCCACTGCTTGTCCCCGGCCTTCTTTCGCGATCTCCTGGGGTTTCCTCAAAACGACTTCGCTCATCATTTTAGTGGTTACTTAAATTGAGAGACTTAACAACAAGTTTATCAAAAAAAAAAAAAATTTATTATTATCTTATCTTTAGTTCTTACTTCTTAAGAATATTAAATGGTGATTGTTAACTGTAGTCCGATTTTGATTTTTCTCATCTCATTGTTAATCTCACCTCGACAATTTAACTGCAACTCGATATTTGGTTTTGTCGCACCCCGACAAATTAACTGTCTGGTAGAGTTGCCTGGGGGACTGGTTTTATTTCCTTTATAGGCGGACCCAAAGCTAGACACACCTGGGCACGTGCCCGAGTGTGTTTTCTCGCGAAACCCGCCTGAGTCTCGATACCCAAGCATTTTTTCCTCTAATGTTCCCAGTCTCGTTGTGCAGAAAGTGCAGAATGGCAGAGCTGTGGGGAAGAGGTGAAGCCTGAGCAGAGCAGTCTTCTTGTTCTTCTGTTCTTAGTTTCTTTAGTTATTTCGTTCTTTTTGCCTTGCTCGGGCAATGCAGAATGATGGAGTAACGATCCACAAGAGGTGACATCAGAAGATTGTTCTTCCTTCGGCTTTGAGGAGACAAGGACGACGAGCATGCTTCTAGAGTTCAGATTCCAGTCGATTGTTTCCTAATTCCCTCCGTCCGTCAAGCACCTCAACAAGGTATTTCAAACACAATCAGTCAATTTTATTTTTATTTTTCAATAGTGATTTTCTCAATAATCCATATTTCCCTACATTCTTCCAGATTTGAGATTTCCAATAGTGATATTGTATATTTTTGTTTTTTTCTTGTATTGCAAATGCTCGATGAATTGACCCAATAACAAATTCTTGCAATTGATTTGCTTGATTGTGTTTTATGTCTTGATTTCATTTATTTATTTGTTCTTGAAATTTTGTTGAAATGCTAAATGTACAATGGAATGATTGCCAGTGAAAATAGATAGTTTAAATGTGTAGTTATTCGGTAGATGGTTAGGAAATAGGTAGCTAAACAATGACTTTAAACCAATCCTATTTTGGAGCCATCTCTCACTCTCTATTAATAGACAATTTGATTGTTTTGGGGGCATTTATTGTGCCCGGGCTAGAAAAAAATTCTAGTTCCGTCACTGATTTCCTTGGAGACGGGAGACGGTGGTTCAGATGAATTTGGACTGAGTTGGAGAAAGGGCAGCGGTCTAGAAAGAGATTGTAAGGGTTGGAATGGTTGTGACTGATGTAGTGAGGAGAACTTTGGTTGATTGTTGGAAAGATTCCAATCATTGCAATTTTAATCTAGTGAGTTTCTAGAACTAGTAGGGGTAAAGAAGGATGAAGTGGTGTTGTGGTGGCGTTCAGTGGTTAGAGAATGATTTGTTTCAGGAATCAAAGGGGAAAACTGTGTTACTAGGTCTTGGAAATGGGAGGGTTTGAGTTTGAAGGTGGGTGGAAGTTAGAACTGAAAGTATTGGGGTAAACTGGCCTAAACAGAGAAAGCCACAAGGGATCTTCAATCGATCCCCTGACTCGGAATGCAAAATACATCTTCCCCCATTTTAGGCTAGGGTTTACCTGAAGGGTTCTCGAGGTAGCAGCTTCTGAGCAGGAGAAGAATCGGGAGGTGGAGGCTGGAAGAGAGCACTCGACAACGTTCTGAGCGGCAGCAGCGCGGTCGGGATGAACGTCTATGGCGTGGTCGGACGGAGTGGCTGCAGCGAGGTCGGGAGGAGCGGCTGCAGCGAGGTCGGGGGGAACAAAAGCGGAAGATTAGTTTTTTGGCAAACCGGGTTGCGAGTAAATTTAATAAAGGAAGATATTTTTTAAAAAATGGAGTACGGGTAGTCATATAGGGGGTGCGGTTAACAATCGCCTATTAAAAGGGAAAAGTTGCCTTTTATCAAACATTCAAAATTAACAATGTTTCGGGTCGGACGAGGCTCCTGCTAGACCGAATTAAATTGAATCATCTTAGCCCGTGGAGCGGTCGAACGTGCAAACAGTCACAAAAAAAGATGAACTGAAAAGATAATTTTTAACGTGGAAAACTATTGAATTAGGTGAAAAGTCACGTGGTCGGATCAGTGCCGACCAAACTTCACTATTGACGGGTGTTTACAAGATCTTTTGGAGAAGGCGAGGGCGACAGGCCACTCCTCGGTACAAACTGAGGGGGGGGAGAGAGATGTGCTCGGAGGGTGAGACCACCGCTCACAAAGCTCTTTGATTTGTATTTGTTGGTGTTGAAAGTACGTGAACTAGAAACTTGAATGACTCCTTGCGCTTGGAGGCGGGAGCAGAATGTGCTTGCTACACAAGCGGAGTGTTGACATAAGAGAGCGTGGAGCACTTCACATGTAAAAGAATGTAGGAGAACGTGACTTTTGAAGGTTCTTCAAGACACTCGAAGATCTTTAGGGGAGGCGACGAAGATCTTTGAAGAGCTCTGACGTGTAGGGGAGAAAGTTGGGAGGAAAAACATGAGAGTGAAGGAAGGACGTGGGATCTTATTTAATATGAAAATCAGAAAAAATGATTTCTTGCATTCATAATAATTTAATTTGTACATGTACATATTTATAGAGATGGAGAGATCCTCTAATTATGTTATTCCTATAACGGCATAAATCCCCTAATCACGCTATTTCTATAATCAAATTATTTTCCTAACAACATAATATCTCTCAAATAGGAAAAAATATTATCTTACAATAGGAAATAATTACACAAAAAAATCTCTAAACACTCCCCCTCAAGTTGGTGAATAGATGTCACACATGCCCAACTTGCCAAAAAAATTGAGAACAATCGACTTGAGATTGTTTGTGAAGATATCGGTCAACTGATCTTCTGATCAAATATGAGACAACTCCACAATTTTCTCTTCCAATTTTTCCTTGATAAGAATTTGTCTACCTCTGCATGCTTTGTATGATCATGGTGTACCAAATTATGAGCTATATCACATGCTACTTTATTGTCACAATAAAGCCGAACCGGTTGCCTAGGTGGATAGCCCAAATCCATCAAGAGAAGTCTTAGCCACAATGCTACTTCACACATTCAAAGTGTCATACCTCTAAATTCTGCGCGCCTCTGCGCTTGAATGGGCAACGACATTTTGTTGTTTGCTTCTCCGCGTAACGAGATTACCACCTACAAAGGTGAAATACCCTGAAGTAGATTGTCTGTCATCTATTGCTCCCGCCCAATTAGCGTCAATATATACATCAACAATTTGACAATCTACATTTTTAGTGAACAAAATGCTCTTTCCTGGAGCAAATTTCAGATACCTCAAAATGCACATAACTGCATCATTCATATGTTGTTCTCCAGGATTATGCATGAACTGACTAACAATACTAAATGCATAGGCAAGGTCTGACCTTGTGTATGCTAAGTACATCAATCTCCCAACCAACCTTTGATATCTCCCTTTATCAACAGGTGCCTGATTAGTCTCAACACATAACTTCAATCCTTAATCTACTGGTGTATCCGCCGGTTGACATGCTGACATACCAGTTTCCTGAATAAAATCAAAAGCGTATTTTCTTTGAGACAAGAAAAACTCTTTATCAGATCGAGACACTTCAATCCCAAGAAAATATTTCAAGTGACCAAGGTCTTTCATTTCAATTTATCTTGACAAGTAACTTTGCATAGCCTTCCTTTCATCATGGTCATTTCATGTAATGACCTTGTCATCAACAGACACAATAAGGATAGTAATCTTACCATGCAATTTTTTAGGAATAAAGTGTGGTCTGAATTGCTCAGTTGGTAGCCAAAAGATCTCATGGGCTTTGTGAACCATTCAAACCGGGCCGAACTGTTAGTGGCTACCATCTGAACCAAAATCAAACCTTTCAATCGGTTCTAGCATAATTTTTGGAACCGTTGTGTCAATGGTTCTGATTGTAGTTTAACAAGAAGCAAATAAGGTTCTGCTTGTAGTTTAACTAGAAGCAGAACCGGAATCAGTTAAACCAAATAAGGTTTTGGTTCTAATTTGAAGAACTGTTACCTTCGCGGTTCGGTTCACGTTTCAGTAGAACCGGAACCATCACAGCTCTACTGGTGGCAAATCCATGTACATCTCTTTGGACAACTCGTCATGCAGAAAGGCATTTTTCACATCAAATTGTTATAATGTCCAATCCAGGTTCATAGCTAGAGACAACAAAACTTGAACTATGTTGATTTTAGCTACAAGTGCAAATGTATCTGTGTAATCTATTCCATATGTTTGGGTATACCTTTTTGTCGTTAATCTCGCTTTAAAATGTTTAATTGTGTCATCTGCTTTGTGCTTCACAGTATAAACTCACCGACATCCAATTGGTTTCTTCCCTGGAGGATGGTCAACAAGTTCATATGTTTCATTCTTCTGCAAGGATTTCATCTCCTCATTCTTAGCTGATTTCTACCTAAGGTCAGCTAAAGCCTCCTGCACATTATTAGGAATAAATACAGTTAATAATTGATTCACAAGTGACTTATTCGATTCAACCAAGCGATGGTTAGACACATAATGACTCGTGAGATATTTAACTTTATTAGAAAACTTGGGTTTATATGTGGGTTTAGGGATACCTTTGGTTTGACGTGGTGGTAGACTTTTTTGGGTGGTTCAGACACTACATCAGGACCATCCTCAGCAGACAATTGGTTTGGTGTATCAGTTGCTTGTGATGCGAGAGATTCAGATGGCGGTTGAACCAAAACTTCATTTTTTGGGTTTTCAGCACGATCATCGCCATTGTGGTCCAAATTTATACCACTCAAATCCAATTCACTAGGATCCTCACTAACAAGTACAGGGTGTTCCTTTTCATTTTCATTCAGCTTGTTACCAGGTTCAGAGAGTTCCCCTTTTATAGAGATTAGAAAATCATAGTCTAAAGCTTAAACTTATTCCAGGTGCTCCCCTTGAAGTTCAGGCTCAGGAGAAAAATACATCAAGTCTTTGTGAAAGACTACATCCATTGTAACAAACATTCGTTTGCTTGGAGGACGATAGTATCGTTACCCCTTTTGATGCACATCATACCCTTAAAAACACAACACAATGCTCGATGTGTCAACTAGTTGCGTTGATGCTTATGAAGATGTATAAATGTCACACAACCAAAGACATGAGGAGGTAAATTGGGAACAATTAGAGCAACAACCGTTTCAATGAGAGCCTGGGATGGTGTCCGAAAATTAATTGCGCTGGAAGGTACTCAGTTGATCAAATATGCTGCAGAGGTAAGTACGTGAACCCAATAGGATAAAGGCATATGTGCTTCGATCAATGAAGCATGAACAACCTCCAATAAGTGACAATTTTTTCACTCTGCCACCCCATTTTGTTTGAGTGTATTAGAACAAGTAGTATGATGAATGATTTCAAGGGCTTCCAAATACCGCTTTAATTCAAAACTCAAGCATTCACCTCCATTTTCACTGTGGAGAACCCGAACCTATGTAGCGACTACAAATCATTTTATGAAATATTTGAAATAACAAGTTCACTTCACTTTTAGACTTCATCAAACATACTTAGGTCATCCTGGTACAGTCGTCAATAAAAGTAATAAACCAACATGATCCATCCAAAGAAGCAAATTTAGAAGAGCCCCAAACATCAGAATATATGAGCATAAACGGAACTAGACTCCTTTTAAAAGTTAATGGGAACGAAGCACGATGACTTTTTGCAAGTTCACAAACATCACATTTGAAACTAGAAACATCAAGATTTGCAAATAGATTAGAAAATAATTTCTTCATGTAACCAAAGAAAACATGCCTCAAACGTCGATGCCATAACCATATCTCAATTTCTTCTTGTCCTCCTCAGATCCCCTAATCGTTAAACCTTGATGTAGCTTATCTGAACTTTTAGACTCCAAGTCTAAGTAATACAACTTTTCTTGCCTAACACCACAATCATTCGTCTGTCTTGTCTGAATGTCCTTAAATACACAAAATTCAGGCCAAAAAAATGACAACATAAAATAAGGTATTAGTTATTTGAGAAAGTGACAAAAAAATTCTAATTTAAAGAGGGAACAATAAATTCAAGGTGTTAGTGAGGGACAAGTATCCTTCTCCAATAATTGAAATTGAGGTACCATTGGCAGTGGAAACAAAATTTTGTGAGTGAGGTTTAAGAGGTGAAACTTGTCTAGAATCAAATTTCATATGATCTGTAGTGCCAGAATCAATTATTCATGCTCCATTAGAAATGTGTGTAGAAATATTTAAAATCTTACCATCAATACCTATTGTTGTTGTCAATGCCGAGATCTTTTCACCACTATTATTCTCTCTTTGTTTCAACAATTATAACAGTAGAGGCCTTCTTGGAATTCTTCTTCCGGGAATCACAACTATGATCCCATCATTCCGGATGCCCCACAAGCTCATACCATCAACTTTTTGTATGAACATTTTGATCACAGTGAGTGCATTGTATGATGATTTGTCGCCACCATTAGCAGTCTAAGGATAGATGGGCTTTTTATGGTCTTGTCGGTGTTGAAGAGACCGGTTCCGAGTCACCATGGTTGAAGCTTCAAAATTTTCTAGTTATCCGTTCATCACCCCACGACAAACATCTTCGTGGTGAACTAAGGTATAACACACTTCTAATTCAGGAATAGGATTCTTCCTCAAGATTTCACCGCACACTTGCTCGAAGTCATCCTCTAATCCAACGAGAAAGATATGCACCCTTTTGTCGTTGAAGCACTTTCTGATAGGATGCAATATTTGTCTCATTCACCATGACCACCTTATCACGATGATCCAACTCACTGAAGATTTCAGTTAGTTCTCCATAATATATAGAGAGCGGTCTGTCAATTTATTTGGCAGAGAAATCCCTCTGGTTCAAAGTAAAAACTTGTAATTCATTTGCTCCATCATAAAAGATTTTAGACGGAGCTTTCCAAATATCTCGTGCGGTAGGTAAACGAATGTATCGCTTCAAAATCTTCGGGGGCATAGACATCAACAACCATCTTTTGACCTTCTGATTGTTTGAATACCACTTTTATAGGCTTCAACCTTCTCGTTAGGTAGTGGTGATATGCCATGAATGAAGGTGAGTTTCTCCTTCTCAGCAATTGAATGATGAACCTTCGTGTTGAACAATGATGGGGGTAGATCTGGTGGCTGACGTTTCAGAATCTGACTTGCTCATGATTTAAAGATTCAAGAAAGAAGAAAAGAGACAGAAAACGGGATTCAAAGAAGAACGATTTAGGCTTTGATACCAAGATGAAAATCAAAGAAAATGATTTCTTTCATTTATAATAATTTAATCTGTACATGTACATATTTATAGAGATGGAGAGATCATAATCATGCAATTCCTATAATGACAGAGATACTCTAATTATTTCTATAATCAAATTATTTTTCTAATAATATAATGTCTCAACAACACAAAAAATATTATCTTACAATAGGAATAATTATACCAAAAAATATCAATAATTTATAAGCATCATGGGTGATTACAGTAGTTACACAGTTATCCGTACACCGTAACCATCATATTTGATATTTGCAAACCATTTTATTATAGTTTTAGGTACACATTATTTTTATAATTTTCTACGCGCAGACCGTCATTATTTTGGATGTTTGCACCCGCCCATATTTGGTGGTTATGCTGGTGGTTACGCGGGTGGTTACCCGTATAACGGACGATGGAGATCGCGTCGGGAGGATCGGACATCGGGGAGACAGCCAACGACAGTGAGGATGATGACCAGAGGGAGGCCCGGCCGACGAGGGCCGCTAGGGGTCGGGCGGTCGTTTAAGGAAGTCGAACGGGCGACGACTAGGCGGCAGCCGACCTCGCGGCCGGGCGCGGGCCTCCGCAACCGAGGGGGCGCTGCCATGAGGTACGACAGCGGCTAGGCATTTGCGGTTGCGCAGCCACAAAACCAGGCCGCGGCCGGTCTCGGGCATCCGCGGTAACGGGGGCGTGGCCACGAGACCCGACGACGGTCAGCCTCCACGGTCGCAGGGTGAGGCTGCGATGCACAACGACAACCGCGAAGCACATCAGCGGTCGTGAAGCACAGCGGCGGTCGCGGGCCCCTGCGACCACAGGGCGCAGCCGCGTGACAAGGTGGAAGACGGGCTCGTGGCCGGCGGCAGGGGGCGTGGCCACGAGGGGGCGACGACGGCCGGCCGTGGTCTTGCCGTCGCGAGGAGCGGTGGCGGTTATAGTGGAGGGATCTTACGCGTGGATCCCACTGGGATTGGGCACGAGGACCGGGTGCGAGGTGCTTATTCCCTTAACCCCTCCACTCAATTAGTGGGGGACATGAAAATTCTGGCTATCTGCAGCTCGAAATTTCTATAAATTGAGGGAAGCCCCATAAGATAATTATGCCCATTTTTATAATTTCATGATTTGACATATCACACATGTTATAATCTATTTCAAAAAAAAACATACAATGTCCATTCAAATAATTAAGTTGTCTCAAAAATTAAAAATATTGAAGAAAATTCATAAAATCCCAAAAAAATTTAGTAGAGGTCCTACATCTATCGTGGAAGGCTGTCATTAAGCATGTCAGTGGTCTATTTGAGGAAGGTTGTCATTAGATATATTAACGATATTTTTGAGTAGTTGTCATTAAACCAATCAACTTTAACTTTATTAAAGTTGATTAATTAATATTGTATTTATTTTAAGTTGTATTAAATAATTGATAAAGGCGGAACCACAAAACTATCGCAGTCAGGGGCGGAACTATACAAGGGCACACCCGGTCACGTGCCCGGGTCAAAATTTTCGAGAAAAAATAATCTAATCATAAGCTTTGGTCCATCTATTATCATTTTGGCTGAAACCCAAGTCTATTTAACCAGCATTTGGAGCCAGATATCACGTAATAACGTCATTTTCACGCTTGGGTCCTGGCCTCCTGGGCACGCAGCGCGGCTACAGAAATTAATTTCTCCCGCACGCAATTTTCCGTTTTTGTGTGACCTTTGGCTAGGGCTTTGATACTTGAGCGCATAACGACATAACCAGTGGAGTCTGGAGATTCTACTGTACCTATACAAGACTTTACTTTACGGAAAAATGCAGGTATCCAATGGTTTGTGTGGATAGTGGATACCCTCACATATCTAAAAAAATTTTGAGATATGTGCGCTTTGAGATGATGTAAGCATCCACACAGACGATTGAATACGAGCGTTGCCCCACTTTTTCCCTGTTTATTGCAACAGGATAATACACGTCCTTCGTTATTCTCGGAAATTTTTGCGTACCTATGTTTCATCGTACTATTTTTATCATCAAATTTTTTGGAAAAACAAAAAAATAGGTGTCTTTTAAAACACCTAATTATTTTTAAAAATATTTTAATCAATTTGCCATTATCAGGCGCCTACCAATTACCAAATGACGTTAGTTCTTAGATTAAATTTTAGGTACACGCAAGTACTCAGAGGAAGGTACCCGCGTGCATTGTGAGCCGCCCGATCTGCGAGGCCCGCTGTCCGATCAACAAAAATCTTGCCTTTTTTTAAATGTTTTTTTTGCTCCCTTTAATGCTGGCGGTCAGATCTCAAATCCAACGCCTAAAAACTGCATTGCACCTTCCTCTAGGTACTCACGTGTACCTAAAATTCTCTCTAGTTCTTAAAGTTGATTAGCGCTTGGTTTGGTGCAAAAACGGCAGTCATGAACGCGGTGGACCGGTGGTTCGTGAATGCCCGATCTGACCTAAAAAAATTCAAGCATTTTATACTCAAAACAAGCTTATTTTCTCGATAATAGTCATAGACTCATAGTCTTTGTCTTGCCAAACATACATTCTATGATAATAATAATTTTGACCAAACTAGTCAGAGCATATAAGTCATGACAAACGAAGCCTAGATCAACTTGGGGTCGGGTTCAACCGATCTTGACCAATTTGTAAAGCACCAATTTATTAATCATATTCAGTTTAGAATAATTTTGCAAATCACGGTTATGTGCAAACCGAAAAATTTTAGGTATATTTACCTAAAATTAATTTGCACTTAACACCACTCAAAAGTTTAATATTATTATACATAAGTATTTTGATGATTTGTAAAAAATATTTGTACATTTCTAAATAAGTGTAGTATATTTTTTAACAACATTTTTCTAAATCCAAGCAGCTAAACAGGCGCTTGCTTAAAGAATTCAACAAGAATCTCTATCTCCATTACACACTGAGGCTTAGATTGGTGGCACCGCCCGATTGATGCTGCGGTTCTTGCTATGCGGTTGATTTTCGCGGAAAACCCGTGGAAATGTGCGGCGGGCGGAGCCCCACTACCCAGCCGCAGACATTCTAGGAAACCATGGAAACGGCGGAGCAGTGAGGTCCGCGCGACCAGCACGTATCCGCCCCACCAAACGAAGCCGAATTCAAAATCTAAAAAACTTCTTAAAAATCCATTAAAATTTGTTGATTTTACTTTCCAAAATTAGCAAATTATCACTTCGGAGTAAATTAGAAACTTATCTAGAAAGAATTGAATGCAAATAATAATGTAAACTACTTAAACACTACTACATCTTGTACCCCAGAGCATACATAATAAATTCTCTAGAATATGTAATTGCTTCTACTCTATCTTCTCAAAGTTCTTTCCCTTCGCGCTGCATAAAATATTCTCTGAGTCATGTAATAAATAGAACATGGATTCAAACAACATAAAAGAACTCATCATAGTCATCTAAAAACTAAAAGCATGTATCTGAACAACACCTGGGTGAAAAATTTAGGGCAAAGCCTTGTTTTTATTAACCTTAATTCTCTCTGAGTTCAAAAACTCCAACAAAACCTCAAATTCTGAACTAGTTCTGAAGTGCCAGAGAACTCAGAAACCAAAAAGATGCAGCATAATGGCGTTCTGTGCGTGCATTCGGTTCTCGGCCTGAGGGAAAACAATGGAGTTGGGAGCCTCCACGACCCCGTCTGTAACCTCCGCCCCTCTCTCGGCGGGTAGGCAGTGCATGAAGTACGCCTTCGGGCCGGCGAGTTCCATCAGAGCTTCGTCGACCTGCGCAAGGGTGGATGCCCATAAATAGATATTTTTTTGATAATTCATTGAAATTTTAAGTTGAGATGATTATTAAATAATTACTAAATTTTCTTTTGCAAACTAAATATCACTTTTTTATTTATTATATTGATTAAAAAAATTAGGTTTATACACTTTTATGTTAATTATATATATGCATACATATGCACTGTATTAAGAGAAAACTGAGACCATGAACAGTTTTTTTTTTTTTTTTTTGGAATAGACCTCACTCAAAATTGCTAATTTGCCATACCTATTAAATACTTGGCAAATTCCAATTCCAGGATATGATGAAACCAAATTGAATACCTTTTTGTTTCTGTCCCAACAGAATGTAACGCAGGACGAATCTATAGGCGTCGGAAAATCAGTGACCTAACACTACATGTTATGCAAAGCCCGGCGGATAAAATCGCAATTGAATAATAAATAATATCATCCCACGCAGAATATTCAAAGCAAAACAAAGATAATTTATTTAAGCGAGGCAAGCTTATGTTTTCCTCCACGTGGAGAACCAAAGCAAGAGTGCGCAGCGAATAAATCCTGCAAATCACGATAATTATCTAACAAACAATCATAATACAATATATTCAAACAACTATATCATCCAATCCAATACAAATATGCTGAAAATAATTATCTGATACAACGAAAACTCACCAAGTAGTGAGCTGACCAAGACACTGAAGAATCCGGAGTCGGAGATGCGTGTACGACGATCTGAGGTGGAACCGGAGGCTTGGAAAACGATGTAGGTGGCTGACCTCGGCGGTGGAAGGTGGAATCGGGCCGGAAATGGATAATTTCGGCCATGTATGGATAGATCCGGGCGGGGAAGGGTAGATCCGATAATTTGATATCAGATCCGGGCTGAAATTTCCGGATCGGGGCTGATTCGGAAGGGAGACGACTTTGGGAAGGTGGTTCCACGAAAAGAGGGGTTGTGGGGTTGGGAATAGTGGTGGAGAGGGGTGCTCGGTGGCAGTTGGTGTAGCAGGGGATGGCTGGTGGTGCTGCAGGGAGCCAAATGAGGGGCGGCGGGAAGAGGGAGGGAAGGGGGCTGTGCGGTGGTTGGCTGGGGGCGGGGAAGGGGAGGCCGGCGGTGGACTGGTGGGAGGAGAGGTCGGCTGGAAGGGGGAGGGGCTGGACAAGGACGATTGTTAGATGGAATGGGGGGGAGGTGTCCAGCTAGAGGAGGAGGCTGCTGCTAGGGCCGACCGTGGATGAGAGCCGGGAAACTATATGAATGAACAGTACATTTCATTAATCAATAGTAAAATGAATAGGAATGGGAGTTTTCTGGATAACAGCTGGTTGCTGCCTTTGGGAGGAATTAGCGGTTGTAGGAGAGGGTTTGAGAGGAGCAAAAGAGGCTTAGGGTTAGGGCAAATTTTGGGGAAGGAGATACAAGCCTAAGAGTCGTCACCTAGGGTTCAACGGAATCGGCACCGTAGCAGGATCGCGGGAATCCGAGAATACTTTTCATCAAATTCTGAAATGACCTAAACCAGCCCACTACAAGCCTATTTATAATGAAATAAAAGCTAGGGCATCCCACTTTCAACGGCTATGATTGGCCGAAGATGAGGCTATCCAAATACATCAAAATACAATGCAAATTAATGAAGTAATATATCAAATCGATTCGCAACGCGAATCCGAACACATCTGCGGAGTCCGATCGTCGATCCGGGCACGCCATATATGGAAAGTCGCTAATTGGCCCCGAACGGGCCCAAAACTCGTCATCCACTACAAGTCCTCATCTATGCTCTGCATCAGAATGTCTAATTACTCTAAGAGCTATGCTATATGGCTCCACTTTAGTGATTTTTTAGAAATATCTTTAAAACACTTAGATAATTCAATAGCACACCTTATCTGATCTCTAACTGTGTTTATTATCGACTTAAGCCCTCTTCACTGAAGCTTGTTACTTCTATGGACACTTTCTACTCCTAACTCGGTTGCATGTGCCTTTGCTCACCCTCAGTGGCACGCTACTATGGCCGTATAGTTAAAGGAACTAGTCTTAAATCGGACCTGGACTGGTTCCCTTCCCCCTAACAAGTAAGTTTTTGTTGTTGTAAATGAGTATTCGTCACTTGATAAATTTATTTTAGAAATAAATATGCATTTTAATAAAAAATACATTTGACAAATAATTGAATAAAGCCATCTTTTAGCAGTTTTTTTATCGTCACTTCTTTTAAAAATATATTTAATTTTTATAAAACCTTCTTTTCAGTACTAAAGCCATCTTTTCAGCAACTAAACCCTTCTTTTTAGATTTTTTTAGAGTCGATGCGAGGTTGCCCCTGCGCCAGCCGGTTGGGCATGACAAGGAGGTCAATGTCGTTTCACATATATATACACGGGCATTCGTGTACCGACAACAGCAGTTGTCACTGTAGCTCATCGCCCCCACTTACACACACGCACGCGCGTTAATATTGATAATCAATATATTCATGAAGATGATGTTTAGCGTGTTTTACCCACTCAAGGTTATTTAGGTCTTTCTATCCCCCCTTACTCAAATATATATGTATGAGTAATGGAACCTTTCAATAATTAATAAAAATTTTTACTCTTTCAACTTGGTATCAGAGGATGATCTAATCTCCCGCCGATTACTTCCACCGAAATCTCTTGTTTGTCTCTCTCGCCGTTCTCATCTCGCGTGCCTGGTTTGAGGTCCTCATAATGTTGATCTGCGGCGCTCTTGTCGGCGGTCGCGCGCGCTAAAGGAGACGGTCGCTCCTCCTTGTGACGCGAGCTGAAGGACCTCCGTCCGTCCTTGTGCCAGCAGCTTCCGTCGTCGCAAGCAACTTCGCCAGCTTCATCGACACTCGTGTTCGCCGACTGCTTCCAGACGTCGACTGCCTCCAGCATCTGCTTCCGTTGTCTTCCAGATCCAGCGACGACTGTTTTTTGGTTTTTCTTTTTCAGATCCAGCAACGCTTGTTTCTCCAGATCCAGCGACAGCCATTTTTCCAGATCCAGCGACGCCTGCTTCTCCAAAGGTCGACTGCTTCTACAGGGCCAATTCCTTCTTGTTCCAGGCAGCTTCCAGCCATGGCTATTGCCACTATGTTCTCCAACATTTCTTATCGATAGTCTATCATGAATGATTCTCCTGCCATGGTTGATACTTCTACCTCCTCGCCAAGTGTTGTGACACCCCAAATGAGTGACCTTTAGCGGACTCATGGCCACACCGACTCTTTAAAGATCACCAATGTGCCTCTGAATGGGATGAATTACCTTGAATGGTCCTGTGCGGCTCAAAAAGTAATTCGCAGTCATCAGCTATTCAGATATATAGATGGGACGGTCGTGGCACCTCCTTAGGATGATCCTACTTGGAAGCGTTTGGATTTTGAAAATTACCTTGTTGTCTCGTGGCTCCTCCATTCCTTGTCTCCTAAGGTATACCGAAGTTATATGTTGATGGACTTTACCCAAAAGATTTGGACTCGGGCACACGAAACTTACTCTCAGATCGGAAAATTCCACCTAGATTTATGATCTTATGCGTCGTATGTTGGAGTTGCGTCAGGATCCATGACGGTGGCAACTTACTTCTCTGAGTTTGAGCGTCTCTCTCAGGAATTGGATTACTTTGAACAGTTTACCCCGACATGTACTGTTGTTGCAGTCTTGTTGTAGAAAAAGGACGAACAGTTTTGTCTACGTGTTTTTTCTGATGGGTTTGAACATGGAATCGGACCAATATTCTTCACCGCTCCTCTCGCCCCTCTCTTCAGGAGGCATTTAGTATGGTTCTTGGCGATGAAGACTGTCGTAGGTCACTCAGCACAACTACGCCTCCTGATCGCTCTGCCTTTACTAGTGTTTGTCGGGGTTGTGCCAACCACACCAACATTGTTCCTACTTGTGATTACTATGGCCGCAGGGGCCACACTCGGGAAGTCCGCTTCAAGCTCCATCCTCACCTTACTCCACCTGGACACAATCGTTGGCGTGGCCATGGACCAGGATGGTGTGTGTGTGTGTGGGGGGGGGGGGGGGGGGAGGGGAGGGCGCCAGAGTGGCTCATGATCACATGATGCTGCCTACTCCATAGAAGTCTATGACAACTATCATTCCCAAGGACATTTTACCGTGCATGAATTGGATGCTCTACGTCGTCTTCTACACTCCCAATCGGACGCTACCTCTGGTATTTCTACCTCCTTTGCTACTGTCGTTATGCCCAGTGCTAATGTTGTCATGACTCCTCCGTCTGAGTTGATCATTGACTCGGGAGCCACCGATCACATGACAGAATCCTCCTCAGGTTTTATTTCTTACACCCCCTTATATGGTAAGGACAAGGTTATCTCTGTAAACGGTACCTTGTCCCCCATTACAGGCAAGGGCCACATTTCCTATTCTCCCTCAATTTCTCTTTCTTTTGTCTTACACGTTCCCTCTTTTCCTTGTAGTTTACTTTCAATTAGCAATATCACTTGATCTCCTAACTGCTCTATAACCTTCTTTCTTGATTCTTGTGTTTTTCAAGAACTGGGTACGAAGCGGATCATTGGAAGTGGTAGGAATCGCGGTGGTCTGTACTACTTGGACTCTAAGATATTGTCTCGTGCTCTTTCCTCTTCTGTTGTTATTGTTGTTGACGTGTGACGCTAGCATTTGCGTCTTGGACATCCCTCTCCTGTCTACCTTCAAAAATTATTTCCATCTTTGTTACCTTTTATTAAAACTTTAGCTTGTGATATTTGTTAAATGTCTAAACATGTTCGACATTCATCGTCGCATTTTTCTTCTCATAGTAGCGCCTCTTTTGTTGTTATACATTTTGATATTTGGGGGTCTTCCCATGTTTTATCTTTATCTGGTTTTCGTTGGTTTGTTACTTTTATCGACTGTTTTTTCCGCGCGACTTGGGTTTACCTCTTAAAGAAGAAAACAAAGTGTTTCCGTGTTTTCAAGTCTTTAATAGAATGGTGCAGACACAGTTCAATGGTAATATTTGTGTTCTACATAGTGATAATGGGGGGGGGGATATGATGATCGCAGAGCGTTTGACTCTTATCTCACAAGTCATGGTATTATACATCAAACCACTTGTGTTTACGCCTCTATCCAAAATGGTGTTGTTGAACGAAAAAAACTGGCATCTCCTTGATGTTGTCTGGTGCCTTCTCACCACCATGCATCTTCCCAAATCTTATTGGGGTGATGTTATCCTAACTGCTGCTCATCTTATCAATTGTCTGCCTTAGCAGGTTCTAGATTATACTACTCCTATATCTCGTCTCTCCACTACTTCTGTTGTTCATACTTTTCATCTTTCACCCCGTGTCTTTGGTTGTGTATGTTTTGTTCACATGCATTAGTCTCATCATGACAAACTTGATCATCGGGCTCATTGTTGTGTCTTTATAGGCTATTCTTCCACTACAAAAGGGTATCAGTGTTATCACCCCCCTTCCAGACATGTTTTTGTATCATGGATGTTACTTTCCACGAGGAGGAATCTTATTATCTGGATTCGACTCACTTCACTCGTCAAGGGGAGAATGATGACATAAATTCTGATTCTACTGTTTATCTCCCTCTAGATCCTCCTTCTCCTACCTTGTCTTCCACCATAACTACTCTTTTGCCACCTACGTCTCCTATATCTCCTACACAACTTTCCTTTTGTCCTCTCATCTCTCTGTTTCCTCATGTATATCAACGTCGTCAAACAGGTAAACAGTCCACCATCGTTTCCCTTTGGTGATGATCTACACGTCCCCCTTGCATTGCTAAAAGGAAAAGGTGTGTCTACACAACACCCTATTTCTAATCATGTTGCACGCAATCACCTTACCCGGGCTCATCAGGGCTTTATATCTTCTTTGCTCTTGATTACTATTCCAAAGACGTGGCAGGAGGCTGCGAGCATTCCGTTATGGGCACAACTGAAGGAGGAGAAAATGTTTGTCTTGGACAAGAATCACACATGAGATGTCTCTCCCCTTCCTCCTAACAAGAAAGTCATTGGTTCAAGGTGGGTCTTCTATGTTAAGAAAACCAGGATGGTAAAGTTGAGTGTTACAAGGCTCGCCTCGTGGCTCGAGGATACACCCAGACTCAGTGAGTAGACTACCAGAAGACTTTTGCTCCTGTAGCAAATATGGACTCTGTTCGTGTTCTTCTATCTTGTGTTGTTTGCTTGGGCTGGGATTTTTACCAACTGGACATTAAAATGTCTTTCTGCATGGTGAACTTGATGAAGAAGTGTAAATGACATTCCCTCCTGAAATTGTGAAGAAGGGACAAGAAGGGCATCTATCACTTAAGAAAGTTGTTGTATGGTCTGAAATAGTCTTCCAGAGCTTGGTTCGGCAGACTTCTTAAGGACATGATCAAATTTGATTACAAACAGAGACAATCTGATCACACTTTGTTTATCAGGAAAAACAAGGAAAAAATTATGATACTTATTGTTTGTATTGATGACATTGTATCACCGACAATGACTCAGAGGAAATCACAAATCTAAATGTTCTCCTGTCTGCTGAGTTTGAAATAAAGGACCTAGAGAGATTATATTACATCGTGGGAATTGAAGTGACCAGATCAAAAGAATGTATCTTTATAACTCAACGTAGGCATGTTCCAGATCTGTTAAAAGAGTCTGGTATACTCAGTTGTGTTTCATCTAACACCCTATGGAGGAGAATCAAAGGATTGATGAAGACAGTGATGGCGACTACACTGATGGCTCGAGTTATCTGAGATTGATTGGGAGACTCTTATACCTATCTCACACTCGTCCTGACATTACATATGTTGTAGGAATCCTGAGTACATATAAGCATGCTCTCAGGACCAGACAACAGGATGTTGTTTATCGTGTACTACGGTACTTATAGAAGGCTTCTGGTCGTGGGCTTATGTTTTTCAAGAACAACCACTTAAAAATTGAAATATTTACTGATACTGATTAGGCTGGAAACAGTGATGACAGGAAATCCACAACGGGGTACTGGCATGCTGCACCTTTGTTGGTGGAAATTTGGTGACATGGCGTAGCAAGAAGTAAAATATGGTGGACAGATCTAGTGTTGAAATAGAGTATCGGTCAATGTCTTAAGCTCTCTGTGAGGTTTATGACTACGTACTATGTTACAAGATCTGGGACTCCATGAAAATTTTCCCCTCTCTATATACTGTGACAACACAGCAATTAGTATTGCTCACAATCATGTTCAACATGATAGAACTAAGCATGTTGAGGTCAATCGTCATTTTATCAAAGATCACCTAGATAAAGGAAACTTGGTCATTCCTTTCGTTCACTCTAAAGATCAAATGGCTAATGTCTTTGTTAGAAAAAACCAAGTAAAGAGCTCATTATTGGGCCCCTTTTTTATTGTATTTCGTTCTTCTCTTCTTAGTCCCACGTCTTGTATAGGATTTCTTCTCTCCTTCTCCCTCCTATATATTTGTATTCTCTCATTGTATTTTGATACACAAGCAATACATACAAGTTTTTGAGCTCTTTCAACATGGTATCAGAGGGAGCGATCCCGTTGTGCGGTCTCTGAATTTCTAACCGCATCCATCTCTGCGGTTTTCCTATCTGAGTGGTCTCTCCTTTGTTATCCGCCTCTTCTCCTCTGTAACCGCACCCCTTGCGGTTAAGTTGTTTTCTATCCGCCATTCTCTTTGACCGCCATAGCCGCCTGGTTGTTGCGGACTGCTCCTTTTCTAACCGCTCTCTCTCCCCTCCGTGGTTCCACCTTCCTCATCTCCAGGCTTCTTATAACCTTGTCTCTGTCCCGTAGGGTCCACGGGCTCTTGCCTTCTCACCGTGGACTGCTTCAGGTCGCCGCGAACTGTCCTTCTCGCTGCGGTCTGCTTCAGGTCGCCGCGACCTGTTTTTCCCTTGCTCGCTGTGGGCTGTTTTAATCCGCCGCGGATAGCCTACCGGTTGGGGCTCTGCACCTTGGTCGCGGTCTCTTACCGCTGGTGTGTCCACACCGAGACCGTGCGGCTTTGCTTTCTCTTCGCCCGGTTTCATCCGGTTGCGGGTTCTCTCCCTTAGCTGCCGCGGTCTCTCAATCCGCTACGGCCACTCAATCCGCTATGGCCACTCAATCCGCTACGGCCTCTCCGTTCGTTGCGGCCTCTCAACCCGATGTAGGCTTCGCATCTTGGTCGCGACCACTTGCCGTTGGTGTTGTATCACCGAGACCGTGCGGCCAAGTTTCTGTTCCGCTTCGCGTTTCTCCGTTGCGGGCTTCCCTCTTCTGCGAACCGAGACCGTGCGGCTAGTTCAGACCGCCGTGTCCGCTTTCTCGCCGAGACCGTGCGGTTTCCCTGCTCAAGTCGTTGCGGTTTTCCCTTTATTCCTTGCGGCCTCCCTCTCCTTGGTCGCTGCTCTTGTCGTTGTGACTGCCCACTGTGTATTCTGGTCCGGCGCGGCCTTGTCGTGCAAGAGTTCCCGGCCGTGTCTGCTTTCACTCTGTTCGTCGGGTTCTTCAGGCCAAGGGCCTTTTGCCTCACCTCATTCAGGCTCCTCCTTCTCCTACCGATGACTGGCTCAGAAATGATGGACGTGTTCAGACATGGCTCCTCAATTCCCTGGATGGCGAACTCTATCAGATGGCCATGTATCACGAAACGGCCAAGGCTATGTGGGATGAGCTGCATTCCTTGTACTCGGGCAAAGACAGTCTCCAACATATCTATGACATCTCACTGATCTTCTGGCTCTCGACACTGGGGGGTTTCGGATATGACATCCTTTGTCGCTCGCGCCAAGACTCTTGTTGAGGCCTGGATCCAACATCAGCCGTCTATCAATGATCATGCTACTCAGCGAGCTCAGAAGGAGGCCGTCTGTATTACCATAATGATGGCTCGTGTTCCGCCTCACCTTCAGAGTATTTGAACTCAGATTCTGGCTTCCTCCACCATACCGTCCTTGTCTGATGTATGCTTCATGCTCCTCCGTGTTTCACCTCCTTCGGATACTTCTGCGCCTTCCCCCTCGGCCCTTCTTCAGTAGACCCCTCCCCCTTACTTCCCTCACCTACCTCCGCACGTGGTGGATGTTCGGGATCTAGGGGTCGGGGGCGCGGTGGTCGGGGACAGCCGAAGTGTTCCTACTGCGGAAAGGACGGCCACTTTGAGGCGACCTGCTACAGGAAGAATGGTTATCCTCCTCGTCCGACGGCCTCTGTTGCTGCTGAGACATCCTTTGTCGCCCCTCCTAACCTTGAGGTCATTCGTCTCCAGCTCCAGCAACTTCAAGGGCTGCTCAACCCGCCCTCTGCCTCCATCGCCTCCGTCTCCAACACAGGTACTGCTTGTTTATCCACCAGTTCGCGCTGGATCGTGGACTCGGGTGCCACTCATCACATTACCTCGCTACGGCCACCCCAGTACTCGGATTCTCCTCAACCGAAATGTATCACCGTGGCAAATGGGGAGACGGTTCCTGTTTCTGGCTCGGCTGACCTTTCTCTCAACCCATTGATCTCCCTTCGCTCGGTTCTTCATGTTCCGAGCTCCCCGTTCAATTTACTTTTTATTGGTCGTCTTACTAATGATTTAGATTGCTCTGTCATATTAACATCGTCTTCATTTTTCATCCAGGATCGGCGGACGCGGACTACCATTGGTAAAGGCACACTGCGGAACGGGCTCTACCTTCTCGATGACTATCCCACCGTCCTATCCTCTGTCTCCTCCAGTGAGTGACATCGACGTCTTAGGCATGCCCCTCTCCCGGTCCTCCAGCGGGCTCTTCCTAATATCTCTCTTCACCCTTTTCAGTGCGAGTCCTGTACCTTCGACAAACAGCCGCGCTCTTCTTTTTCTGCACATTGTACCTAGAGCATTGCTCCTTTTGACTTAGTACATTCAGATGTTTGGAGTCCTTTTAAAATTACTAGTGTTTCTGGTTATCGCTACTTTATTACGTTTATTGATGATTACTCCCGCACGACGTGGCTCTACTTACTTCTTGATCGCACCGAGCTTCCCCGTGTTTTTCGGGCCTTTGTCCTTGAAACCCGTACGCAATTCAACACCACCCTCAAAACATTGTGCACCGATAATGCTCGCGAATACACTAGTCACGGCTTTGCGACTTTGTGCTCTGAATTCGGGATTATTCATCAAACATCATGTGCTTACACACCCCAGCAAAATGGCGTTGCCGAACGAAAGAACCTGCACTTGCTTGATGTTGCCCGCTCCCTCATGCTTCAAATGCATGTTCCCAAACCTTACTGGAACTTTGCGGTCTCCACTGCGTGCTTCCTTATCAACCGTCTCCCTTCCTCCGTCCTCCACTATGCTACTCCGTTCAGCCTACTATTTCCCTCTACTCTGGCCTTCCCTCTCCTGCCTCGCATTTTTGGCTGCACCTGCTATGTCCACAGACTGGGCACGTCCTCGGACAAGTTGGATCCCCGGGCGACTAAACATATCTTCGTCGGCTATTCGCGTACGCAGAAAGGCTATATTTGTTATTCTCCCGCTACCTGCAAGATCTCCGTTTCTGCTGATGTTACCTTCTGGGAGGATCAGTCGTTCTTCTTTGCTCCTCTACCCACTCCTCTCACACCGACAACTCTCCCTCCACTCCTCACACGACCTATTATCCCCGTTACTACACCTCTGCCACCAGTCCCACCTGCTACGGCTCCTGCGCCCTCCAGGCCGTCTGTTATCCGTGTCTACACTCGTCGTCCTTCCGGTTTCGTTGCCCCTCTTTAGTCGGCCTCGACCTCGGCTACTCCGCGCCCTGCTGATCAGGTACCGGCCACCACTGCTCATCCTCTGGCAAACTGTGTTTCCTTGCATCGCCTTTCTCCCCACCTTCACACATTTGCTACTTCTCTTTCCTAGGTTCGGTCCCTAACTTTGTGCAGTAGACGCTCCAACATCCTGGCTGGCGGGCCGCCATGGAAGAGGAAATGACTGCTCTCTGGGCCAACCAGACATGGACTCTCGTACCCCTTCCTCCGGGTCAGAAACTGGTTGGGTGTAAGTGGGTCTTTGTCATCAAACATGCTGCTGATGGGACGATTGACCGTCTGAAAGCTCGTCTGGTGGCTCGTGGCTTCACCCAACAACAGGGGCTCGACTATGAAGAAACTTTTTCTCCGGTGGCCAAACTCAACACCGTTCGAGTCCTCATCTCCGTGGCTGTCCATCGTCAGTGGCCCTTACTCCAACTGGATATTAAGAATGTCTTTCTGAATGGCGATCTCCAGGAAACAGTTTATATGCAGCAACCTCCCGCCCCCGCGCCCGCCCCCGCCCCCGCGCCCGCCCCCGCGCCCGCCGCCGCGCGCGCCCCCGCGCGCGCCCCCGCGCGCGCCCCCGCGCGCGCCCCCGCGCGCGCCCCCGCGCGCGCCCCCGCGCGCGCCCCCGCGCGCGCCCCCGCGCGCGCCCCCGCGCGCGCCCCCGCGCGCGCCCCCGCGCGCGCCCCCGCGCGCGCCCCCGCGCGCGCCCCCGCGCGCGCCCCCGCGCGCGCCCCCGCGCGCGCCCCCCGCGCGCGCCCCCGCGCGCGCCCCCGCGCGCGCCCCCGCGCGCGCCCCCGCGCGCGCCCCCGCGCGCGCCCCCGCGCGCGCCCCCGCGCGCGCCCCCGCGCGCGCCCCCGCGCGCGCCCCCGCGCGCGCCCCCGCGCGCGCCCCCGCGCGCGCCCCCGCGCGCGCCCCCGCGCGCGCCCCCGCGCGCGCCCCCGCGCGCGCCCCCGCGCGCGCCCCCGCGCGCGCCCCCGCGCGCGCCCCCGCGCCCGCCCCCGCGCCCGCCCCCGCGCCCGCCCCCGCGCGCGCCCCCGCGCGCGCCCCCGCGCCCGCCCCCGCGCCCGCCCCCGCGCCCGCCCCCGCGCCCGCCCCCGCGCCCGCCCCCGCCCCCGCGCCCGCCCGCCCCCGCCCCCGCGCCCGCCCCCGCGCCCGCCCCCGCGCCCGCCCCGCGCCCGCCCCCGCGCCCGCCCCCGCGCCCGCCCCCGCCCCCGCCCCCGCCCCCGCCCCCGCGCCCGCCCCCGCCCCCGCCCCCGCCCCCGCGCCCGCGCCCGCCCCCGCCCCCCCCGCCCCCCCCCCCCCCCCCTCTCTCTCTCTCTCTCTCTCTCTCTCTCTCTCTCTCTCTCTCTCTCTCTCTCTCTCTCTCTCTCTCTATATATATATATATGAGTTAATTAATATATCTTTTTGCTCTTTCAACTTCAAACATTTTTGGCTTCAAGCAAAACATTACAAACACGGCCTTAGATTTCACTCCATTACAGCTTATGTATTTTTTTTATATGTTATATATACATATTTAGTTTGCGTTGCATGTCTGCTCTATAAATAAACGCATCGGTGTTCATTAATATCATTCATAGGGATATTTTAACCATTAATCTTTCTATAAATAGATCCTTCTTTCAGTTTGTGCTCTCAACTTTGAACCTTTTATGAATTAGACTGCTCCATCTCTCTATAATCTATCCTCCCATTTCATCACCCCCTTTCTCCTCAATGCCAAAAAACTCACCTCTCTTTCTAAGCAACAGAAGACATGCATAATACCCCCCACCCCACCCACCCCACCCCCCATATTTGTGATCATGTAGTAATAATTTCTAGCATGTTGTTACGCCCCCGGACGGATCCGAAGGCGACAACGGGGCTGAACCAACTGGTTCAGTCCCCACTCTATAGATGGCGGCCCTCGGGGGGGCTGAACCCACCCGATTCAGCCCCAATTGGGTCCGGCCGGCCCCCTTGGCCGGCCGGCCTTGGTCCGGGTATAAATATACCCGGATCCTCCTTGGGGGAAGCAAACAAGATATTTACAAGGTATTCCTTTCTCCTCTTAACCCTAGCCGTCTTCCTCTCTAGATCTCCCTTCTCTCTAGTAGATTCATAACATTTGGTATCAGAGGATTCTTCCTCCCAAAATTTTTTCGATCCCGACCGATTTCGCATCCAGCCGTCGCTGCTGCTTCCGCTCGACGACTCCAGCACGCCCGGCGCTCGACGGCTTCCGCCTCCCGCGTCGATCCTTCCGCGTCGAGCCCCGCTCGCCTTCCGCGTCGATTCGTGCGTCGACCCCTCGCGCCGACCGCTCGGCCGCATCCCGCTGCCGCATCGCCCCAGGCGTCGAGCCCGCTGCTGCGGCCTCTGCCGCATCCTGCTGCTGCGGCCTCCGCTGCATCCTTCTGCTGCGGCCTCCGCCGGATCCTGCTGCATCCCGCTTCATCGACGACTCCCGCGGTTGCTGCCTCTGCCGCATCCTGCTCGCATTCCGTCAGCCGCTGCTTCTAGTGTTGCATCCGATTGCGCCTCCAATTGTTGCAACTTCACGCACGCTCCCACCATGGTGACTCGCACCCAAGAAGACTCAAATCGGCTCGCACATCTCGAAGAAAAATACACCGGTCTGACTGACACCGTGGCAGCCCTCGCCGATAAGTTCACGGCATCGGAGAAACGTCTCGAAGAGAAATTGGATACCCGTATGGACGAGCTTAAAAATATGTTGACTCAACACCTTAAAGGAAAAGGTGTGGTGGGCGAGACCAACACAGTACAGTTTCCTACTCCAGCCTCTGAGCACGACGACCGAGCCTCTAGCCTCAATGGGGGGCTTGGAATTGACGGTGAAAGGGGAGGAGGCTCACGCCGACCACCGGTATGGTCCGGGGCCACCCCGTTGTGTGGAATCGCCGCATCTGCTTTGGATTTCGCTCCTCACCGCGAAGACCGCCAGGAGGACCAACGACCCCACGGGCTGGGGTACACACCCCGTGCTGGGCTCCTCCCTATTCCAGGAGCACCCGGACACGCCTCGGGCGGACGGGGAGGAGGCGGATGGGAGTTTAGACCGCCTTTCTTGGGAAACCCCTATGGAGAGGATTGGGGGTACCCACATGTGGCCGCTGATCAACGGCTACCGCGTCGACACTGCCAAGAGTACGGAGGACTTGGGCCACAACTACCACGCGCTTATATGCCGCCGAAGATTGCCCGCATGAACTACCCCAAGTTCAAGGGAGGTGATGCACTCGAATGGGTCCAAAAGGCAGAGTTATTTTACAGCTATCAGGAGATACCAGAAACGCAGTGGGTCAAGTTGGCATCCTTCCACCTTGAAGAGGACGCATACCAGTGGACCCAATGGTTCCTCCGGGGACGAGATCACGCGCCATGGCACGAGTTTGTCGACGGATTCACCGCCCGCTTTGGTCCCCTTGAGTATGAAGACTTCGAGGCTCTTCTTCAGAAGTTGCGTCAGAAAGGGACGGTGATGGAGTACCGAACCGAGTTTGAACGGTTGGCCAACAGGGTGCAGTGGAGCGAGAGGACATTAACAAGTTGTTTTCTTTCTGGCCTAAAGGAAGACATCAGAGATGAGGTGCATGCTTATATGCCGCGCAGTTTGACACACACTATCAGCTTGGCCCGGATTCAGGAAGAGCGTCTCAATCGACAAAAGTTCAGGGGGGACACTTCGAGGAACACTACATACCTGCCCGACACAAAGAGGGCTCCAGCAGCTGCCGATAGGGCCACAATGAAGAAATTGACGTGGGCAGAGCTACAGGCTAGGAAGGAGCAAGAATTGTGCTTCAACTGCGATGAAAAGTTTACCCCAGGCCACAAATGTCAGAGGACCCAGGTTTACATGTTACAGGAAGATCCGATGTCGGATGGTGATGGAGGGGAACAGGGGCACATTCTGGATACAGTCGAATACGGGGTATCTTCCTTGACCATGGCGGGAGACTCCGCTCCACCCACTATGAGTATTGCGGGGAGGATTGGCCAACAGCAGGTGACCATTCTGCTTGACAGTGGGAGTACACATAACTTTATTAGCCCGGCAGTGGCACAGAAGCTGGGGCTAGAGGTCATCACGGATGTCGCGTCGCCGGTCGTGGTGGCCGGTGGACACGAGCTGCATTGTGAAGGCGTGCTTCCGAACGTGGAACTCAGTGTGCAAGGGTACACCGACAACATGGATGTCTACTTGTTGCCCATCCAGGGGCCAGATATGATTCTGGGGGCCCAATGGTTGCGACAGCTGGCCAGGGTGACTCTGGATTGGGAAAGGCTGACTATGGAGTTTGCTAGAGCTGGGAGAGAATACTGTCTGCAGGGAATCCACATCTCACCAGTGCCAGGGGGCTCTTTTTGTTGTTTGGAGCGGCTACCAGATTCCCACCTTGAGGACAAGCTGGGTCTTGATGGGGTGGGGAATGTTACGCCCCCGGACGGATCCGAAGGCGACAACGGGGCTGAACCAACTGGTTCAGTCCCCACTCTATAGATGGCGGCCCTCGGGGGGGCTGAACCCACCCGGTTCAGCCCCAATTGGGTCCGGCCGGCCCCCTTGGCCGGCCGGCCTTGGTCCGGGTATAAATATACCCGGATCCTCCTTGGGGGAAGCAAGCAAGATATTTACAAGGTATTCCTTTCTCCTCTTAACCCTAGCCGTCTTCCTCTCTAGATCTCCCTTCTCTCTAGTAGATTCATAACACATGTCAACATAAATTTTAATAAAATTTCCCCCAAAAAGTAATTCAAACAAGAGAAATATAAATAGTGATGTCCTAAGAAAGAGCAGTAAAAAGTATATCATATGTAATATACCTGAAAGCCTTGGAATTTCTGCATCCTGAAAGCAGCCTCTTCCTTTTGGCCCATGCTAGCCCAGACATCTGAATAGACTACATCAGCTCCCTTAACGGCTTCTTTAGGATTATCGGTTATGTCGATTTTGCTGATACCAGCATTCCTTGCCTTCTCGACCGTCTTCTCATCAGGCTCAAAGCCTTTGGGGCAAGCACACACAAAATGGAGAGGGACCACAGATGCTAGGAGTAACCACGAGTGCACAATATTATTTCCATCGCCGACATAGACAACCTGAGTATTATGTTTAACAATTCAGAATATGCTACAATCATTCTTTATTGCCTAAGTAATGCATTTCACATTTCATGATAGGCGTGTTTGAAAGTGTGTTGCAATCAGAATTGCTTATTTTGTTGAATCATTTTTAACTGTTTAAGAAAACAAACTCCTTGTTTCACGATAGGTGCCTTTGAAAGCTAGTTGCAATGATACTTGTTTATTTTGTAGAATTACCCTAAACTAAAGTAAAAAATATTGTCACGATAAATTCTTTTGAAAATGAGTTGCAATGATATTTGTTTCGTTGTTGGCAGCCTCTTGTTTCATTGTTACTAACCCCCACACAAATATTTACTACTTTATTATCATTATTATAAATAAAAATAATATTCTAACTCATTATCGATTTATTTATAAAAATAGTTCAGTTTATTAAAAGTAGAATATAGATTTCAAGGTGACTTAGGTACCATTTGGTTAAGCGTTTTTGGCTGGTTCTGTTTGAATCAAACGCCCGGACATGAATTTAGGCATTTGTTTTTGTGTTGTTGTTTTGAAACGCAGCAGAAAACCCGCGGCGTAAAAAAACCGCGTGCTGATACCCTGCGCCCAGCCTCCATTTCATCGCGTTTTTAGGTTTAGGGTTGATCGCGAGATTTCTCCGACACTGCGATCGGCCTACAACTGCGATCGGCGAACAACTGCGATCGGCTCCGGGACGAACAACTGCGATCGCATCTGACAACTGCGATCGCCTCCGGAACAGGGCCTCTTCTCCGACACCATCGAACGCTTCTTCTCCGACGCGATTTCTCCGGCTAAGGGATCACATTCTCGACCACATCTTCGGCGCAGGTTCGCTTCTCCGGCGACACTCTTCTCCCTCTTGCAATTTCTATGTTGCCAGACATCTCACTTGTTCCCTCTTCTCCTCCCCCCCCCCCCCCCCCCCCGGTATTGTGCAGATCCGCAATTTTTATTCGGGGTTCGTGTGGAGCAATCACCTGTAATCTGCAACCGGTATACCTTCCCCTCCCCTCCATTTTTTTTGCTGATTTTTTTTTGATGGATTGTGTGTTTATTTCTCTAGCAAGGATGTGTAGGTGTGTGTTTGTTTATGTGCAATGTATTTGGTGTGTGTGTGTCTGATAGGGTTGTGTGTGAGTGTTGTGTGTTGAGTGTATTGTGTTGTGTGTACTGTGTGAGTGTAATGTGGGAGTGTGTTGTGTGTGAGTGTTGTGTGTTGAGTGATGAGTATGTTGTGAGTTTTGGAGTGTGTATATGATGTGTGTGTGTATGTCTGTGTATGTCTGTGTATGGCTGTATGCTGTGTGTGTGTGAGTGTGTGTGCTGCTGTGTGTGTGTGTATGTTGTTAGTGTGTGTATGCTGTGATTGTGTATTGTGTGTTTGTATTGTGTGTTGTGTATGTGTGTGTATATGAGTGTGTTGTATTGTGTGTGTATAAGAGTGTTGTATTGTGTGTGTATAAGAGTGTGTTGTATTGTGTGTGTTGTGTATGTGTGTATATGAGTGTGTTGTATTGTGTGTGTTGTGTATGTGTGTATTGTGTGTGTTGTGTATGTGTGTATTGTGTGTGTTGTGTATGTGTGTATTGTGTGTGTTTGTATTCATGAAGTATGTGCTTTGAGTGTATGTGTGTTTGTATAATTACATTCGTAGACACCCATCACGCTCAGACACTCATTTTCGTGCTTGTGATGAAGACGTACATTTCATATACCTAGCGGGCCTTCAGAGAAGAACAGGGCAGATTAATGAAAACTCAGGTGGAGACCATGTTATAGGGATTCAGATGGGGGTGGATGAGATTGCGTGACTCAATTGCCGAACAATGACACCGAGCTTGAACACATTTTTCATATTTTTAAAAAGTTTACATGTAATGTGGAATATCTATATATGTTTGAACCGGCCCTTACGGTAACAGCCATCGCCGGCGGTTAATAAAAAAAATTTGTTTGTTTCCGTTTAATTATTTTTAATGGTTTAATATATATATAATAATTAGAAGAAAAAAATTTCAACCGCGGAACTCCATTTCCAAACACAGTATTGTCAAACAGTTCTTAGTTTTGAACAACTCTGCAAACGCAGACTAGCCAAACAGAACTTCATTTGCAGCATCCAGTTTCCAACAGCTCCCTTTACAAACCTGCCTTTACAACAGCTCATTTTACAACCGTCACCGCTAAACCAAATGAAGTCTTAGTAAACTGCAAGTTTGAAACTCATTTCTCAAATCCTTTAATAAGGGTCAGTTAACTTGGAAGGCAAGGCAAAATTTTAAACTTGCACCTCAATGTGAGATCCAACTACTCCCACAAGCATACAACCATAGCAAGAAAATTTATTCTCTTCTAAATGCAAAGTGTCATATATACGACTAGCCAATATGCAGCGTAGCACCGTAGCCCGTCAACTAGGTGATGCAAGACGGACGTCACACCCGCCTGCCACCCTGGAGTCCCACCAGGGGGCCCACCATGGCGTCGCACCATGGCGGCTTTATCAGGCCCGCGGGCCGTACACCTCAACCCATCCCCGGCCCCACAACAGGGCCGATAGGTTATTGAGGTCAGGGCTCGATCCCCCGACCTCCTTGACAAAGAGCTTTCATGCAAGCTCCCATCACCAACTGATGCACTTTTATGATGCAGGACGGACGTCACACCCGTCTGCCACCCTGGAGTCCCACCAGGGGGCCCACCATGGCGTCGCACCATGGCGGCTTTATCAGACCCGCGGGCCGTACACCCCAACCCCGGCCCCACAACAGGGCCGATAGGTTGTTGAGGTCAGGGCTCGATCCCCCGACCTCCTTGATAAAGAGCTTTCAAGATTGATACTCGCATCAAATATTTTTAAGCTGAATTCCAAGAATGACAACTCAAATTCATCATGTTTCAACCAACTCAACATCAGAACTCATTATGCAAATGAAATCCAAGAACTTCCAAGTGAAACAGTTCTTGTAGAGAATTCATAAGTTACTTGCCTTTGCTCCTTCCAGCTGGCCAATGTGCTCAATTAATGTCAGAGCATCAGCCATTATTTGACAAGGATGATTGTAGTCAGTCAGACCATTCACAACTGGTACTGAAGCATACCTTCCAAGATCAAGAATATCCTGCATTTGAATATGAAATGCAGATGGTGAAACTTTCTTCCAGAAGAGTAAACAGCCGAATTTTTAACCAATGAAGCGAAGGAAAATGCTCACTTGAATATCAGAATAAAGATCCAGAAAAAATATTTAAATTGATATCTGATGGAAATGTGCATAACTCTAAAAGTAAATATTTTGGTATATTGTTGGTACAAAAGTAAATATATTAACTTAACTAGTATTATAAGCATAGAAGTGGTATGTAAGTTCATTACAACAAAAAGCTATAGTGGTGGAGACCTGCCCTGATCTGAACGTCGCAAAAGTACCCGACGCCGCACCCGTCTGCACCTCTATCGGCCATGATTTTTACATAATTTTTATTTTGTGTCGTTTTGCATTGTTTTTGCAATTTTTACAACTCATGTAATATTTGTATTTCTTTTATTTGGAAATATATATATATATAAAGGTATTTGGTAATGCCGGTTCATTACAGCTCAAGCCGGCCAGGTACTGTTCTTCCCCGATCCCGCAGTTCTCCCGGTTTCGTCGGCTAGGGCTTCCGCAAGCGAGCCTGCGTCTCTCATCCACGTGCCGCCGCAACTTCTTGTCGCCCTGCCAGGCCACGTCTTCTCCCATCTTCTCCCAACAATTTTGGCGGCAGTTGCAGCCATGATCCCTCCCCATGAAGCCGGAGATCTTAGCATTATTCATGTTTCTGTCATGGCCGACCCAGGCAAACAGTTTAATTTCTTTTTTCGTTTTCATTTTACCCTATAAAATGGATCTCTAAAAGTCAAACCTGTTGTTTAAATGTTTCCCTAAACAGCTAATAGAGTAGTTCTATTTTTGTGTGAGTAATTCGTTGGAGCCAACTAGAGGGAGAGAATAGAGAGGGTTAGTTTGTTGAATCCGGGAGCAGTGGGTGAGTGGAGTATTGTGTTACGGGTCGGGCCTGGCAGCAGGGCTCTTCCCCGCACCAGGGTCGGGCGGCAGGGCTTTTCCCCCCTCCTGTAACAGGGTCGCGGCCCATACACCCCAACCCTTCTCCAAGACCAGTATAAGCCGCGGCGGGTTGTTGAGACGGGGGCTCGATACACCAACCTCCTTGATAAGAGGACTTAAACATGTCCTCCATCACCAACTTAAACAGTCTCTTTCGGGTTCTCCTTTCAAGCTCCTCTCTATTAGTCGTCTCACTCAGGACTTTGATTGTTATGTAACATTATCTTCAACCTCTTTTGTTGTGCAGGATCGCAAAACGCAGAATATCATTGGCAAAAGGCATCTGTCGAATGGTCTCTACATTCTAAACCCCTCTCACCCCACGATTCTCTCCTTTACTGGCTCTATTGAGTGGCACTGACGTCTTGAGCATGCTCCACTCCACATTCTCCGCGAAGCTCTCCCTACTCAGCCCCTCCATGACTTCGCATGCAAGTCTTGTATCTACGGCAAACAACACTGTGCTACTTTCTCACCTTCTTATACAAGGATCACTGCTCCTTTTGATCTTGTTCATTCAGATATTTGGGAACCCTATAAAACCGCAAATACTTCTTGTTATCGTTACGTCATCACCTTTATTGATGATTACTCTCAAATGATATGGTTATATTTACTTCATGATCGCTCTGACCTGACTCAGATTCTTCGTGCATTTATTATTGAGACTCGCAATCAGTTTCCACTACAATTAAAACTCTTCGAACCGATAATGCCCGTGAGTATACAAGTCATGGGGTTTCTGACATGTGTGTTGAGTTCGGGGCCATCCATCAAACTTCTGGTGCTTATACCCCCCCCCCAAACAAAATGGTGTTGTTGAATGCAAAAATCGTCACCTCCTTAACGTTGCACACTCCATTATGTTAAAATGAATGTTCTCACACTCTATTGAAATTTCGCGGTAACAACAGTCTGCTACCTTATTAATCACATGCCCTCCTCCGTTTTCAACTTTCCCTCTCCCTTTAATCTCATGTTTCCTTCCACAATCCCATTTTTTGTCTCACCTCGTGTATTTGGTTGTATTTGATATGTTCATAATCTCAGTTCCTCCACTGACAAGCTTGTTCCACGTGCCACAAAATATATGTTTGTTGGTTGCTCATGAACTCAGAAGGGCTATGTATACTTCTCTCCCAATGATCGCAAGATTGTTACTTCTGCTGATGTCACCTTTCTCGAGAACTAGCATTATCATTGTCAACCAACTGAGTATTCAATTCCGCCTCTCCTTCTGCGGCCTGTTGTCCCTATTACTTCTAACCTCTCACCTCTCCTTCCCACGCCAATCCTACCAAGCCCACCTCCACTTCCCACACCACTCCCACCAAAACCACATCTGCTTCGGGCGTATAATCGTCGCCCTCCTTCGTCCACGACTCTACGGGAGATGCCCGCCACTGATGATATTTTGCGACCTGTAGATCCGACAACCACCTCTACTGCTCACCCGATGACGAATTATGTCTCCTTACGCCGCCTTTCTCCGGACCTCCAAAAGTTTACACTTTCTATATCCTTTACTACCACCCCTACCTCTGTGCAGGAGGCTCTCCAACATCTGGGGTGGCGGGCGGTCATGGACGAGGAAATGTCTGCTCTTTGGGCAAACCACATATGAGATCTCGTCCCTCTTGATACTGCACAACCTTGTGTGAATTGTAAGTAGGTGTTTTCCATCAAACATGGTCCAGATGGGAAAGTTCAACGTCTAAAGGCTCGTCTTATGCCTCGTGGTTTTACTCAACAACAAGATCTAGATTATGATGAGACCTTTTATCCAGTCGTCAAACTCAATATTGTTCGTGTTTTGATCTCCCTCGTTGTTCATCGATATTGGACGACATCAATTGGATATCAAAAATGCTTTTCTCAATAACAATTTGCAGGAGGTCGTCGATATGCAACAACCTCCCGGGTTTGAGATCACGGGGGAGTCTCTCGTATGTCGTCTGAAGAAATCACTTTATGGTCTCAAACAGTCTCCTCGGGCATGGTTTGACAAGTTCAGTCAGACGGTTAATGCAGTTGGGTTCACTAAGAGTTTAGCCGACTTCTCTTTATTCATTTGGCATCGTCCAACAAGCACAGTAATTCTCTTGGTGTATGTTGATGATATTTTGATTACAGAGGACGATCTTACAGGTATACACATGATCAAACAACATATAGTGATTGTGTTTCAAACAAAGGATTTGGGAAACCTACGATATTTTCTGGGTCTCGAGGTGGCTCAGCAACCTGAGGGTTTGTTTTATCTCAAATAAAGTATTGTCTTGACTTGCTTCGTAATGCGGGATACTCTAGATGCAAACCTGCTAACACTCCCAAGGATATCAATCACAAGCTCTACGGTCATGCCTCAAACTCTGATCTTCTACTTCTGAACATAGAGTATTACCGTCGACTTGTGGGAAAGTTGATTTATCTCATTGTTACAAGACCTGATATATCATTTGTCGTTGGGGTCGTTAGTTGATTCATGGATGAGCCGTGTATCTCTCATCTCCACGCAGTTGAGAGTATTCTCTGATACTTGAAGACTGCCCCTGGCCCATCTTGGTTGCTTGTTTAGTCCCATGTCTTAGGATAGGATTCCTCCTCTCCTTCTCTTATATAAATGTACAAGTATATACAATTATATGTATGATGGTACCATTAAATTTGAGAAATTAATAATATTATTGTTTTTCTCAAGTTTCAACAATTCTATATTATTCTTTTCTCTATAATAAATGCACTGGGTGTGAAACATAAATACTATAATCACACAATTTGCAAGTGCTAGACTGTTATTCAAAGCTAGTGCATGATTGTGACATCTCATTCATGATTCTTATAATCATACGATATGCATATGCAGATGCTAGTCTTTTATTCCAATCTCAATGGGAAATGAATTCAGCGTGATTCAATGTGCACTTGGTGATTCTACAAATCCAATAGAAAGCAATGAGATCTTTCAACAAGAGACTGTTTGTACAAAAGAGTGCTGTAAAAGAAGAATGATTTGGTTGGAATGTCATATATAGTTATTGGACGAATTTTTTTTCCCAAAACCTACACAAAGAATACCACATCAAGTAGTGTGATTACAATGAACAGTGTTCCATTATATAATGCAAGAAAAGTATACTTCAACTCAACAAACATTCTGTTACGCCCCCGGACGGATCCGAAGGCGACAACGGGGCTGAACCAACGGGTTCAGCCCCCACTCTATAGATGGCGGCCCTCGGGGGGGGTGAACCCACCCGGTTCAGCCCCAATTGGGGCCGGCCGGCCCCCTTGGCCGGCTGGCCTTGGTCCGGGTATAAATATACCCGGATCCTCCTTGGGGGGATCAAGCAAGATATTTTACAAGGTATTCCTTTCTCCTCTCTAACCCTAGCCGTCTTCCTCTCTAGATCTCTCTTCTCTCTAGTGGATTCATAACATTTGGTATCAGAGGATTCTTCCTCCCAAAATTTTTTCGTTCCCGCTAGCATCCAGCTCACATCCAGGCGCTGCTCGACTTCGTTCGGCCAGCTCTCGCAACGACGACTCCAGCACGCCCGACGCTCGACGACTCCCGACTCCCGCGTCGATCCTTCCGCGTCGAGCCCCGCTCGCCTTCCGCGTCGATCCCTCGCGCCGACCGCTCGGCCGCGTCTGCTCCCGCCGCTGCATCGATCACGCTGCCGCATTGCTCGATCCAGGCATCGATTCCGCTGCTGCGGCCTCCGCCGCATCCTGCTGCATCCCGCTTCACCGACGACTCCCGCGGTTGCTGCCTCTGTCGCATCCTGCTCGCTTTCCGTCAGCCGCTGCTTCTAGTGTTGCATCCGATTGCGCCTCCAATTGTGGCAACTTCATGCACGCTCCCACTATGGTGACTCGCACCCAAGAAGACTCCAATCGGCTCGCACATCTCGAAGAAAAATACACCGATCTGACTGACACCGTGGCAGCCCTCGCCGATAAGTTAACGGCATCGGAGAAACGTCACGAAGAGAAATTGGATACCCGCATGGACGAGCTTAAAAATATGTTGACTCAACACCTTAAAGGAAAAGGTGTGGTGGGCGAGACCAACACAGTACAGTTTCCCCTTCCTACTCTAGCCTCCGAGCACGACGACCGAGCCTCGATCCTCAATGGGGGGCTTGGAATTGACGGTGAAAGGGGAGGAGGCTCACGCCGACCACCGGTATGGTCCGGGGCCACCCCGTTGGGTGGAATCGCCGCGTCTGCTTTGGATTTCCCTCCTCACCGCGAAGACCGCCAGGAGGACCAACGACCCCACGGGCTGGGGTACACACCCCGTGATGGGCTCCTCCCTATTCCAGGAGCACCGGGACACGCCTCGGGCGGACGGGGAGGAGGCGGATGGGAGTTTAGACCGCCTTTCTTGGGAAACCCCTATGGAGAGGATTGGGGGTACCCACATGTGGCCGCTGACCAACGGCTACCACGTCGACACGGGCAAGAGTACAGAGGACTTGGGCAACAACTACCACGCGCTTATATGCCGCCGAAGATTGCCCGCATGAACTACCCCAAGTTCAAGGGAGGTGATGCACTCGAATGGGTCCAAAAGGCAGAGTTATTTTACAGCTATCAGGAGATACAAGAGACACAGTGGGTAAAGTTGGCGTCCTTCCACCTTGAAGAGGACGCATACCAGTGGACCCAATGGTTCCTCCGGGGACGAGATCACGCGCCATGGCACGAGTTTGTCGACGGATTCACCGCCCGCTTTGGTCCCCTTGAGTATGAAGACTTCGAGGCTCTTCTTCAGAAGTTGCGTCAGAAAGGGACGGTGATGGAGTACCGAACCGAGTTTGAATGGTTGGCCAACAGGGTGCAGTGGAGCGAGAGGACATTAACAAGTTGTTTTATTTCTGGCATGAAGGAGGACATCAGAGATGAGGTGCATGCTTATATGCCGCGCAGCTTGACACACGCTATCAGCTTGGCCCGGATTCAGGAAGAGCGTCTCAATCGACAAAAGTTCAGGGGGGACACTTCGAGGAACACTACACACCTGCCCGACACAAAGAGGGATCCAGCAGCTGCCAATCGGGCCACAATGAAGAAATTGACGTGGACAGAGCTACAGGCTAGGAAGGAGCAAGGATTGTGCTTCAACTGCGATGAAAAGTTTACACCAGGCCACAAATGTCAGAGGATCCAGGTTTACATGTTGCAGGAAGATCCGATGTCGGATGGAGATGGAGGGGAACAGGGGCACATTATGGATACAGTCGAGTACGGGGTATCTTCCTTGACCATGGCGGGAGACTCCGCTCCACCCACTATGAGTATTGCGCGGAGGATTGGCCAACAGCAGGTGACCATTCTGCTTGACAGTGGGAGTACACATAACTTTATTAGCCCGGCAGTGGCACAGAAGCTGGGGCTAGAGGTCATCACGGATGTCGCGTCGCGGGTTGTGGTGGCCGGTGGACACGAGCTGCATTGTGAAGGCGTGCTTCCGAACGTGGAACTCAGTGTGCAAGGGTACACCGACAACATGGATGTCTACTTATTGCCCATCTAAGGGCCAGATATGATTCTGAGGGCCCAATGGTTGCGACAGCTGGCCAGGGTGACTCTGGATTGGGAAAGGCTGACTATGGAGTTTGCTAGAGCTGGGCGAGAATACTGTCTGCAGGGAATCCACATCTCACAAGTGTCAGGGGGCTCTTTTTGCTGTTTGGAGCGACTACCAGATTCCCACCTTGAGGACAAGCTGGGTCTTGATGAGGTGGTGAATGTTACGCCCCCGGACGGATCCGAAGGCGACAACGGGGCTGAACCAACGGGTTCAGCCCCCACTCTATAGATGGCGGCCCTCGGGGGGGCTGAACCCACCCGGTTCAGCCTCAATTGGGGCCGGCCGGCCCCCTTGGTCGGCCGGCCTTGGTCCGGGTATAAATATACCCGGATCCTCCTTGGGGGGATCAAGCAAGATATTTTACAAGGTATTCCTTTCTCCTCTCTAACCCTAGCCGTCTTCCTCTCTAGATCTCTCTTCTCTCTAGTGGATTCATAACACATTCACGTTAGAATACATTGCTTGGATTGAAGGAGAGTGAGAAATGAGGTGAAATCTCAAAAAACTATTAATTTAAGTTTCCAATATTCTCATGAGGTTAAAAATACATATATATCCTAAATTAGCACTATTACTAGGCTTACAGAAGAGAATTCGAGGAAGCAAACACACGCACAAAAATAGAAATCATTACCTTCTCTGCAGGGAAGAAGATCAGGTAGGAAATGCCAGCAAGGCAGTCGGCGATGAAGGCCGGTGGACAGAAGGTCAGCGGCTCCTCTGTAGGGAAGAAGATCAGGCAGGAGATGCGTTGGAGGTTTCGAATCGCAGGAGTTCGTTTCCGCTTGAGGCTTCGATCCCGCAGGAGGCACGATGGTTGGGAGGCGCTCAGGAAGAAACTCTCTCAAGACGGAACGGGAGATCGAGAGCGAACGGGAATCACGATAGGGAAAGGGAGATCGAGAGCGAAGGAGAGGGAATCCGCGTATTTACCTTCAGCGTATTTAAAAAACGCTGAATTTCAAAAATTGAGCAAACAAACGCCTGCAAAATCAAGTTTGTGTTTTGAGCAGAGCTTTTTCATCCGTTGGAGCTGTCCCAAACAGACCCATTATCACAATATTAATAAGTGGCTTTTAAGGGGAAGAACATATCTTTGAACATAAACACAGGAAAGGTAGAAGATTAATCTATTGTTCCAAGTGTAACATAAATAATGATTATTATACACCCCATATTCTAGTGGAATTTATCCATTAGGTCACAAGAATAAGAATATCTCCATAGAAATAATTGATATGTAACTATAAGAAATGTAAGCCCAAACTTTTGTCATTGTTTATTTTGGGAAAGCTAATAAAGACAGACAGGAGGCAGAATATGATTGTTCGGAGACACAGAAGCAAAAAAAGGGAACTATATGAACTTGCAAATAACAATTGCATAATTATAATGGTAAGACATCAAATCTCAAAGAGAAAACATCTCCCTCAAGAAACCAGCAGAGGAATCATGGAATTGAGAAGTTTATGAAAGCAAATCTTGACTGGAAAAAAAATCTCTCTCAAGCAATTGAGTAATGTACTATTGAGTTCAGAAGCTTTTCATATACAAGAAAAAAAAGATCCTGATTTCATGTACACTTCATGCAGTTTCAAGTAGTCAAATCATTTAAACCCCATAATTGTATTTTCCATCATCTATGAATCCACTTGTTACGAGTCCACGTGTCGCAAACACATTCACTCAAGTGGACCCCCTTTGCATAATTTATGGAGCGCGCATATGGAAGTTGTCGTGGTCGTGGGCGCATTCACTCAAGTGGATCCCCTCATCATAATTTATGGAGCGCACATATGAAAGCCGCCATGATCGACCTTAAAATTAATTTGTCTGAATTAATTAATTGATATTAATTAATTCATACTAATTAATAGCAATCAATTAACTTAATTATTTTGTATTTCCTTGTTGGGTTGCCTTTTGTATTTCTTTGTTTGGGTGCCTTTTGTATTTACTTGTTTAGTTGATCTCCCTCATCTATATAAGAGGGAGGGGTTTATGTGTGAAATCATCTTGGAATGTAAGAAGGTATTTTTTAGGGTTGCTCCATAATTTCGTTTCTTTTCTTCCTCCTTCCTTCACGCTCACCCCTGTCGGCCCTTCCCCTTACCGGATTCCTCCCAAGAATTAATCGTAATCGTATCAATTGGTCCAACCTGCCGGTCCTCCCGCCGTAGGCCGCCAGATCTTCGTCGTTGCTGATTCCCCCGCCCGAGCCGCACGCCGCGAGTCCGCGTTCTGCACCGATCCATTATGGTTCCGCACTGATCCATTTCGATTCCGCACCAGCCCGATCTGTCTCGCCTCCGCCTCACGACGCGAGCGACACTCCACGTTTTCGTACCTGATCCCGCGCCCGGGCCAGCGTCGGCCCCCATCCGCTATTTCCGCATCACTCGATTCGCCAATACACGTCGATCCTTCCGCATCACCCCGCTTTCGAAGTCCATCCTTTTGTTTCGGCTGCAGGAAGACCGTCGCCCGGGCCTTCGTTCTGCAGCGTCCTCCTCTCAGCGCTTGGCCCCGCTCCGCTCCAGGCATCGATCGCTCATCGCCCGTTTCGCAGGGCTTCTGACTGTCGAACCTGCTTCCCCTTCCGTTTCTGATGCAGGAAGGTCGCCGCCCCGGGCCTCTGTTTCGTTGTGCCAACCTGTCGTGCCGCCACGGACATCGTCGACATCACATCCAGTCTAGATCCTGGGCACCATGGTTGTCGCTCAATCCGCCGCTCCCGGACCGTTGTTCTTACCGTCGCCGAACACCAACCCTTGGCTAGATTTTGTTGTCCTAGATGCACAAATCCAAGCCACATGCGTGTCCCTCCACGCCAAAGTCGATCGTCTTCTCGTGTACCATGGACGGGCTTCTGCAACCCCCCACGAGGTTCTTTGCCCTAAGTTGTCTCCACCATGGCTACCTCCTGCACCATGCGAGAGTTATCCTACCATGTCGCCCCCAACATTCCTCTACGACACCAACCGGCCCCTCCTCCCTGCAGTCGATCCTCCCGTCGAGAGCGAACCGGCCGCTGACGTACCACATCTCTCCACGGTGGTCGTACCTCCACCGTTTCCGCCACCTCCCCGGCCACCCGCTTGGCCACCTCCTTCGGCCATCTCACCGCCTCCTCTCTTGGCTCTTGCTCCGCCGGCCCCTGCCTTGTCGCTTCCATCGACCGCCTTGCCGGCTCTTCTACTGTCTCGTGCCCTGTAGTCCCCGCCGGAACCGTTCTTGCTGCCCGTCGTCGCGTCTCCGACATTTTTATGGTTGCTGCTCACCACCGCCCCACCGACCTTGCGGAAGTCATTACTTCTGTCGCCCGTCTTTCTGATGGTGCCGCCGCGACTCGCCAACACCATCGGCGCTGCTACACGCTACCTGACCTTGTTCTGGCGGAAGGTCAAGGTACCAGATCATCGGGTCACCCGCTTGGTACACGAGCTTGAGGCCAAACTCGTTTTGAAGGACGGATGGAGTGTTACGAGTCCACGTGTTGCGGACACATTCACTCAAATGGACCCCCTTCGTCATAATTTATGGAGCGCGCATATGGAAGTCGTCGTGGTCGTGGGTGCATTCACTCAAGTGGACCTCCTCATCATAATTTATGGGGGGCGCATATGGAAGCCGTCATGATCGACCTTCTTAAAATTAATTTGTGTGAATTAATTAATTAATAACAATCAATTAACTTAATTGTTTTGTATTTCCTTGTTTGGTTGCCTTTTGTATTTCTCTGTTTGGGTGTTTTTTGTATTTCCTTGCTTAGTTGATCTCCCTCATCTATATAAGGGGGAGGGGTTTATGTGTGAAATCATCTTGGAATGTAAGAAGGTATTTTTTAGGGTTGCCCCCTAATTTCGTCTCTTTTCTTCCTCCTTCCTTCTCGCTCACCCCCGTCGGCCCTTCCCCTTACCGTATTCCTCCCGGGAATTAATCGTAATCGTATCACCACCTCTATAGAATGTTTAGGAATAAAGAGCTAAACAAAGTTATCTTTTGCCATGAAAAAGACAGAAAAAATATCACGCAATAAGTACTTGAAATAATCAAAGTTTAAAGATTGAGGCTCGCGAGCATACCTGATGAGCAAAGACGCGTGCCATAATAATGTCATTATAGCGAGAAAGAACTCGAGCAACATCACGAGTCTCCTCTCGCTTACCCATCTGGATATCATCAGGCCCTAAGTACACGGCATGCCCACCAAGTAAAGAGAACCCTGCTTCAAATGAAACACGGGTCCTCATAGATGGCTTGGTAAAGATCATAGACATTGTCTTTCCTTTAAATGGTTGGAATGATCGATCACCTAACTTCAACAATGCCTTCACTTCACTAGCTTTTTGAAGGATCTTCATAATTGTCTCCTTGTCAAAATCACTAATGTGAATAAAATCCTTCAAACCTGTTTTTTTTGCAATAGAGACGAGAAGGGAACTCAATGGTCAACCATGCAATCCACACAAGAAAATATTCATGTAAGTGCATTTATGCAATATACTTACAATGTCTCTCTCTGCAATATTTTTTTTCTAAAAAAATAAAATTGGGCTGAAACTTGAAACAAAGACATCAATTTGAGCAAAATCTGAAACTTCTGATGGAATGAAACTTTCATTCCCAACAAATATCATCTGAAACTTCCGAAAAAGAGAAGATTCCCAAATTCTTATCAAATTCAGCCTTTTGCACGCCCCTGATTTAGTGAGTGCAAGAAAATCAGTAGAGGAACATCCAGACTAAATTATGGGGAGGCTTCCCATGGGGTCTTGGGCGACCTTGGGGAGTCTCACCCAACTTCCACAAGGGATCTCGTGCAGCATCATGAGGGGGATTCTGCATCATCAAAACATTGGAGATTTCCGCAACTCCCTTCCGCAACACTCTCCAAGCGGCTGGTCAATTCAATCGACACCAGAAATGCAGAGCTGCACCATGACTGCCAACCGAGCAGACTTCCCCAAATCCAATAAATAGTGTTGAAAATTAGCCACAGCCGAAATGGATCCAAGCAACCTACAGGATTAGGGCACAAAATCGAAAGACACAAGCACACAAGAAATTATGTGATTTGGCAACAGTGTCTACATCCACGGGACGGGTCGGGGGTTTTTTATTGATGGAGGAGTTCGAGATAAATACAGGGAGAGAGAACTTATCAATTTTAGAAGTCAGTAAACAACAGACGAGATCAACAATACAATTTATGCAAGTTTTCACCAACAGTCTTGCATAACAATCGTCACAGAAATACTTGTTCCAATCGTTGTTTAGTTGCGGCAGGAACCTTTCTTTTGATCGTTATTCTTCTTCCTCTCCAGAACAGACGCAGTACCACCCCTCTGTTCTTGCGCCGCACCCCCTCTGTTCTTGTGAAGCCTCTCAAGAAGAAACTCTGTGATCGCCCTCACACTCTTCAAGAATAATTGCATCATTTATATATATGCACATTAGAGATCAGCCGCATGAATGGGTTCAGTGCTGTGAACCGGGAGATTGATATCCGCCAAAAGAAGAACTAAAGAGATGTTGGCGCACATCCCGGCGATATAGAGAAGAAGCGCGACAATCCAGGCGGCATCACGGAGACATGGAGGCAACATCACGGCGACATGGGGGGCAGCATCACAGCGACATGGGGGCATAACAACGATATTCTGGAATAACAAATCTTCACCTCGTCTTAACTTGACATGTCGAGCTGAGACAAACATAAGAATGCCTCCCCCCCCCCTCATAATTTTGGCTATACCACCACGTCCAGGCGGCTACCTGCGTACCCTCCTCCAAAGGATCAAGACATCGTAGTTCGACCGACTCCTCCATCAACAACATTCCAACGACCCCATCCAACTGACCTGAAATGTGGATCAAGTCCAAGCAGTGCTGGAACTTACTCCCTGAAACCACATTCATCAGCATGTCCGTAGGATTGTCCTTGGTGGCGACCTTCCAAAGAGCAACGTCTCCACCGTCGATCACATCCTGCAGGAAATGGAACCGAACATCAATATGTTTTGTTCTGGCGTGAAGCGTGATGAACCTGATTCTTCGCCAAGTGAATGGCTCTCTGACTATCACAGTACAGCCGTACAGGTCAATCTCATCTTGTTCAACACCCAGATTAAGAATCAGACCTGAAAGCATAAGGCTTCTTTCACTGCCTCTGCCACTGTCATGTACTCTGCCTTCGTCGTCGAAAGCACAACCGTGCTCTATATCATTGACCTCCAAATGATCGGTGCACCATGTAATAGAAACACATAACCGGTAGTGGATCTTTGTCTGTCAAGATCACCAACATAGTCTGAATTCACGTAGCCACTAACCTCACATGCATCTCCACCATAGATCAGATCCAGATCTAAGGTTCCCTTCAAGTACTTCAGGATCCACTTCACGGCCTCCCAGTGCTGTTTGCCAGGATTAGAAATAAATCTGCTCACCGCACTGACTGTCTATGCAATATCTGGACGTGTACAAACCATGGCATACATCAAGCTGCCAACTACACTAGCATAAGGAGTCATCGCCATGTCGGCCTTATCTTCTGTGGTATCTGGGGATAACAGAGCTGAAATCCTAAAGTGCCCTAGCTAACAGAGTGGTAACAGGCTTGGCTTTGTCCATATCAAAGCGAGGGATAATCTTCTGAAGATAACCCTTCTGGGACAAATACAACTTTCGCTCTCATCGTTCCCTTCTGATCTCCATCCCTAATATTTTTTGTGCTGCTCTCATATCTTTCATCTCGAACTCAGAGCTGAGTTGAGACTTCAACTTTTTTTTATCTCTGATATGTTTTTTGAACCAATAAGCATATCATCCACATAGAGTAGGAGATAAATGAACGAATCACCACGAAGTTTTCAAAAATACACACAACAGTCATACTTACTTTGAGTGTATCCATGTTCCATCATAAATATGTTGAACCTCTTAGCCCGTACAAGGATTTTTTCAATCAGCACACATGATCTTCCTTGCCAACGATCTTGTATCCATCTGATTGTTGCATGTAGATCTCCTCCTCGAGGTCCTCGTGCAAGAATGTTGTCTTCACATCTAGTTGCTCCAACTCGAGATCAAAATAAGCCGCAATGCTTAGCAACACTCGAATGGAAGTATGTTTGAGTACCGGCGAGAAAATCTCATTGTAGCTCACCCCTTTCATCTGTGCAAAACCCTTTGCTACCAATCGTGCCTTGTAACGCACTCTACTAGATTTTGAAGGATCCTCCTTCCTTTTGTAGATCCACTTGCAGCCAATAGCCCGTTTGCATTTAGGCAACAGGACTAACACCCATGTGTGATTCTTATAGATAAACTTCATCTCCACTTGCATAACAGCCAACCATCTCTCCCTGTCTGAACTCTTCACGGCGTGCTTGAAGGTGGCGGGTTCATTATCTTCAACAGAGACAGCATATGCAACCAAGTTCAACTGCCCGTAATTTTTCAGCAGTTCTTCATGCCCAAACTTGTGCACTGGCTTTGTAGTTCGCTTTGGCCTAAATGGCCAAGCTCTCAGACCGCCTTCCTTCACCATGAGTAGATTCCTGTTCATTTTCAGTATTATCCTGAACATTCTCCTGAACTACCTCATGAACCTCCGCAAGATCCACAGACTTCTCGACCTCGATAACCAGAGACTCAGTTTAGGCTCCACCATCCTCTTTGCCCTTATGTTTGTTGGAATCCAAAATAGAACCTTCATCAAAGGTAACATCCCTGATGACTACAAACTTGTTCTCCACTAGATACCAAAGTCGATATCCCTTCACACCCCTTACATATCCCAAAAAGATCGCCTTTTATGCTCTAGCATCGAGCTTGTACTCCTTGACATGATAGTATGCAGTGCATTCAAAAACTTTAATATGGTTGTAGTCAGCTGGTTTTTCTGACCATACCTTATAAGGGGTCTCATCATCAAGTGACGCATGCGGAGGATCGATTTATCAAGTGTTCGTAACAATTGCTTCAACCCACCACTCTCTTCCCAACCCCGTATTGGAGATCATGCATCTTGCCCTCTCAAGTATGGTGTGATTCAATCTTTCGGCAATCCCGTTCTGTTGAGGTGTGCATGGCACTGTCCAGTGTCTCACGATGTCTTCCTGGTCACAGAACTTCTTGAAGGGGCCATATGTATACTCTGTATCATTGCCAGACCTCAAGGTCTTCACCTTCCTTCCTGTTCTTTTTTCTATAATTGATTTCCACTTCTTGAATAACTCGAAAACCTTGTCATTGGTCTTCATAAAGTATATCCAAGTGTACCTGGAAAAATCATCAACAAAAGAAACATAGTACCTGGATCCACCCTTCGAAACTACCTTCAACATCCCTAAACATCAGAATGCACGTAATCAAGTATCCCTCTGCTCTTGGCCCTACTCGTGCTGAACATGACCCTGTACTGTTTGCCATACAAACATTGCTCATAGAAATTCATGCTCGGTTTTTCTATATCCTTCAACAACCCTTGCTTGCCCAACAAAGTTAGCGCTATCTCCGTCATGTGTCCAAGAAGCATGTGCCAAATCCTTGTCTTGTCCGAACTATCCACAATATTAGTCACCGTCACACTGCCAGTTACAGTCGCACCCACCAGGGTATACAGGTTTCCATGTAGCTCTCCTTTCATAACCACCATGGAACCACGAACAACTTTTAAGACTCTGCGATCTCCAATGAACTTGCAACCATTGAAGTCTAAGGTGCCAAGCAAGGTTGTCAGGATCGAGATCCTAAGTGAGATCGTTTAAGGGGTAGGATCGGATCGGATCGGATCGTGGATCGTAAGATCTCACTACATTCTTAAAACAAGACTTAAATGATGAAATTGAATTTGATATCAATCATATCATACAATTACACAAATAATCTATACCAAAAACCATATAATTAATCATTTCCATTTGTTTACTATAAGACTATTATTACTAGAAATCTAGAATAGATCATAATCCTAAGACAAAATAAGAACATGCATAAAGAAACAGTTATGATTGTAAATGTAACTAAGTAGTGTAACTTCCGACTCTACGTTAGCAACTCTAAAGCCAAAATGAGTAAGCATTTTTGTCTTAGCTGTCTCATCTTCGTCACACTATCTTCAGTAACCAAATTATGAAGATGAACCTATAAATGAGAAAACATAAATCACAGAGACAATTATAAAGAGAAATTATCACATTGTCTAACACTCTAACCTCAGAAGCAAATGATGAAGCATCAGGAGTTGCTTGACTAGGATGGAATCATGGAATGTTACAAGCTTGCATGACAAAGTCTGAATTTGGTTGTAAATTTTAACGATGACAAATTAACAATGTTATCAGGCTATCAGATCGTTAAATTTGAAGTATAAAATATAAAAAAAATAACAAATCATTAACAGACACTTCAAATATAAGTCATCCAGCACATCAAATAGGAAATACAAAATAATGTCTAAAAGAAAATAACAAATCGAAGAGTAGGTTCATCTCATGGTCAATGAAAACCATCAAAAATCAGTACAAATCCTTAATCGGTATGTCGACCATGTCCTCATCATCAAGTGTCACATTTTCCTCATCATCACCACTGGCATTCTCGTCATCATCTCATTCACCCTCACTAATATAATTGATAGCATCGTGATTACTGCTCCTTATGGTGAGATCTTCAACTTCACCTAAAAAATAGAATTTAATTAAGAAAAGAGAGGACGATGCATGATCTATTTGAAAAACTGTGCATGATCTATTGTTAATATACGCAACTCAATTTTTATCTCAAAATCTCCTAAAATCAAGTCAATGTAATGCGCAGCACATGGTATCCAATATAGATGTTTTCTCTTCTCCATTAACAGTTGTCTGGCCGCCTTGTAGTTTGAGGCATTATCCGTTACCACTTGCACTACATTCTCTTCTCCAATTTTCTCCACAACTTCATCTAACATTTGAAAAACCTTATCTGCAGTTTTGGAGAAATCAGATGTATTTATTGATGATAAGAACACGGTACCTTTCGAGCTATTTACCAAGAAGTTATATATGGATCTTCTTTTTCTATCTGACCATCTGTTTGATATAATAGTATAACCAACTTTCTTCCATTCCACCTTGTAATCCTCTAGCAACTCAAGAGTTCTGCTCACCTCTTGCTTTAGGTATTTTACTCTAATATCATTGTAAGATGGTGGTTTCATTTCGGGACAGTGTTGGCCGATTGTTTCAATCATTCTTACAAATTTTGGGTTTTTAACACAATTGAATGAAATTGCGCTTGTATAAAAAAACGAGCAATTTATTGACAGACTTTTTCACGTGCATTTTCTTGAAAATATGACTAATAGTTGATTGACTTGATTTTATAACAAAAAGATCCATTGTTTCTTTTTCTTTTTGTTTGTTTTTTATACTCACTTCTACTTCTTCATCAAAATGAATAGCTTGTCACTTCTTGCTTGTCGTCACCACCGACGACTTCCCACAACTCCTCGCCCAGAAGATATCTCTGCATAAACGACTTCCACTTCTTAAAGTTAGTCGTTGTAAGAAACTCAATATCAAGACCCCTTGTGAAAGCTCCTTCCATTGCAACACCCGCTGATCTAATAGCTTCCAGAAGCGCTGAGCACAACTGAGGTTGATCACTGCTCAAGTCACTGTTCCCTCTGATACCATGTTGAAATTTCACAAGCTGATCAAGAGATAGCTCTGATACCAAGTAAAACTTTCAAAACTATCAAGCTGACTACATGATCAAGCGGAAACGGGAACCAGGCGCAGGAACACTCCAATCATAAACTGAGCTAAGTAAATCAGAGACAACAAAAGGCAATCACAAATCTTGTAATATCAACTATCTTCATTACAAGGCAAGACATACATGGCGAGACATGATTTCGCCAAGTACAAGGGAAAAGAAAACAAGCAAACAAGAAGAAACAAGCCGGGCGGACTGCCTCAAAGACCGCTGAGTCCACTGAGACCGCCAAGCCGCTGCTGCACCAACTGAACTACGGAGTCCGCAAAATCCGCGGACTACCCGTTATTCTGCTGAATGACTGCTCTGCAAGCCGCCTCCGAACTGAAAGAACAGACCGCCTAGTCGGCCGAGACCGGCAGACAGGTTATTGAACTGGAAATTGCTGAAGGAGAGAAGACTGGCTAGCCGCAAATGCGACCTGCTGCAAACCACTGATTGATAACCGCAAACTCCACTGATTCCTGACCGCAGTCAGAACCAGACTCCTGGTTTCTCAGTGCTAGTCGCACAACCTGCAAACAGCAACCAGTTAATCCTTCTCAATCCGCGCAGACAAGAAAATCGAGGCCGCAGCAATTAACCAACGTTCAACTTATTGTTCCTTAGTTACTGTTGACGTGACGGGGTGGTCCTATTTATAGGCACAGAGAGAAGTGTGGTCACCGCCCTAATGGATAGAATCACCACCCCAGCTCGCAGCTAGCACAAGGCAGTCCGCCAAGTCCGCAAGGACAAGGCCGGACAAGCCGAACCGCCAGACACCAAGGCAAGAAGCCAGTCCGCAACCCGACGGACACCGCACCAGTCCGCATGCTGCACAGCAACGCAGACACAGCAACAGCCCACACACTGCACCAGTCCGCACACTATACGCGGACACAGCAACAGCCTGCACATCCCGCGGACACCGCACCAGCCCGCAACACAAGTCCACAACCAACAGGCACAAACCGCCCGGTCATCCAGCGGACATTGCGGACTCTGTGATCACCCTAGACTTGTCACAGATTGAGACCAAGTCCAACCCTCTGGCGCGAGCTCGGCGGACAAGGACCCAGTCTGCCAGCTCCCAAGACAAACCGCCCCACCAGAGCGAGGCCAACAGCCGAACTCGCAAGCTCCAAGAGAAATCCGCATAGAGCGAACTCTGCGGACTCAGAGTGAGTCCGCCCTTCCGCGGATACTCCAACCTATCCGCAAGGTTACACCAGGGAACAGCCAACTCCAACCACTAGCCGAACTGACGGACACTATCATCAGGCCGCCCAGACCGCACCATCAGTCCGCCCAGGCCGCGCGGTCTGCCTGATCAACCCCCACTTTCACTTCACAATTTTCAACAATTATTTGTACAAGTGAAGACATCAGTAGCATATACTGCCGCCCTAAAACTCCAACACCGACCTTACCATCTCGCCCAAATCTTTTCCCGGTAGGGAATTCCTATATACTCCTAGGTCAGTGTCAGGGCCTCCGATTTGTAACATCTTCATTTCATTAACAAAGATCTCTCTCTCTCTCCCTCTCTCTCTCCCTCTCTCTCAGGCGCTCATGTTGTTTCGGTGGAGTAGCTCACAGTCATTCAGTTCGGAACATTCTGCATACAAGATCCCGGGATTCTCATAAACATGCATTTGGATGACACATGCTTTCAATAATGAAATTTAACAGAATTAAGAACGAGAGTAAAGCGGCGGCGTGCTTTAAACCAGCATATTTTGTTGCGTGCCGGGTGGACCGGTTAGCGGGTTGTTTGGGTTAATGTTGTTTTGTTATGTTAAGTAAGTTTAGGGGTTGTAATCTCTCAGGCTATGACATATAAATAGCTTGGAGATAGGGTTTGGAGTTATGCTATTTTCTGTGTGTATCTGGAGGAGGAGACCAGCTGCTGCTGGGAACTTCACTGGAGTGTTTTCCACTGTTCAGAGCTTGTCTCTTAGGTGGGGTTGTATCTGACTTTTGTACTCTGTTTTGGCCTTAGTAAGATATTGCATTTTGTTTCCTGTTTCCTGTTCTTCTGGTAGCTGCTGCAACTCCGGTACCAAAGGTATCGCTTCACTGGTATCAGAGCCAGAACACGGGCTTTCCTTCGGATGGCGCCGTCGACGAAGGACCTGGTGACGGAGGTGGAGTCGTTGAAGGCATCGCAGGAAACCATGGCGCGAACGCAGGACGGCATGGTGCAGTCCATCCAAGCCCTCACCGAGCAGCTTCGGGTGTTCTGCGAAGCCGCGCAGAGCAGTCGACCGGGGGGCGCAGGAACGCCGGGCTCCGCCGCGGGTTCACCCCAACATCACAGCTCCGCCGGACCGCTGACCACTCGCTTCTCCCGGCTGGAATTTCCGCGCTTTTCGGGGGAAGCAGTCATGGAATGGATCTATAGATGTGAGCAGTTTTTTGATATTGATGGCACGCCGGAGGATCAACGGGTAAAGATTGCTACAGCCCATGTGGAGGGGAAGGCGCTCTTTTGGCATCAAGCGTACATGAAAGCTCGCATTACACGCCAAGGACCGCACTGGGAGGAGTACGCACAGGCTATTGCGGGGCGTTTTGGGGCGCTCTTAATGGACGATCCCATGAGGGAGTTGAAGAATCTGCGGCAGACCGGGGGGATGCAGTTGTATGTGGATGCGTTTGACGTTCTCTTCCATGGGCTCGATGTCTCCAAAGACTATGCTATCAGTTTGTTCTTGGCCGGCCTCAGGCCCGAAATTGAGTTTGCAGTGCGCATGTTTCAGCCCAAAACGCTGCGGGATGTTTGTTCCTTGGCCCGGTTGCAGGAGCATCAACTCACCGCAACGCAGCGACGGGGAAACGGGGGCAACACGGGGTGGGGGTACCTAGCCGTGAGCAGCCACCCACCACAGTCAACTGGACGGCGCAGCACAACCACCCGGGCAAATCTCCAGTCCCGATACCAGCCCGTCGCAGCCACCCCCGCTTGACCCAACGGGAGATGGAGGAGAAGCGAAGTAAAGGCCTATGTTTTTGGTGTGACAGTAAATTTACACCGGGACATCGGTGTGCGGACAAGCAACAATCGTATACGTTGGAGCTCAATCCCGACGACGATGATGATCCTCTGGGGGAGGACGGGGGCATAGAGTTCAGCACTGAAGAACCCGAGACCTCGGTATTGTGGAGGAGGACATCCCCGTAGGCACCGTGCCGCAGGTCTCCTTCCACGCGTTAACAGGGTTGGCACACTTCCACACCATGCGGGTCATTGCATCGTACCAAGGGAAGCCGATTAGCATCCTCATCGACTCGGGGAGCACTCATAATTTCATTGATGTCCACGCCGCCGCAAGGTTACAGTGTAAGCTGACCCCTATTCCTATGTTTAATGTCGCAATTGCGAATGGACGGACGTTGGCAAGTTCTCATAAGGTGGAAGAGTTTCAGTGGTGCATGCAAGGGGTCTGTTTTACCTCGGAGATGTTCGTGTTACCGTTGGGGGGCTGCAAGGTGGTGCTTGGAGTCCAATGGCTCATCACATTAGGGGTGGTGCATTGGGACTTTAAGAATCTCCAGATGGAGTTTTGCAGTCACGGGCGGAAAATCTCTTTGCGGGGCTCACAAAGTACGACGGGGACGTGGACCAAGCAACAACGCATGCACAAGTTGATCACGAAAGGGGTGGCCAGTGTAGCATGATGGCGGTTTGTAGCATTGAACCGCAACTAGCCCCGGCGGCGGAAGGCCGCGAGTTGCACAAGGAGGGAGCAGAGCTGGACACCGGCCCGGAAGATCCGCGGGGGCAGCAATTAGCAGCGGTCCTCCAGGAGTTTGATGATGTGTTTGGCGAACCTACCGAGCTTCCGCCAAGCCGCGGCCATGAACACCACATTTATCTGAAGGATGACAAGGCGGATATCAATTTACGGCCGTATCGCTACTCGCCCATGCAAAAGACGGATATCGAAGGGTTGGTTAAGGAGATGTTGGAAGTGGGGACGGTTCGGCCAAGCGGCAGCCTGTTCGCCTCGCCCGTGGTCTTGGTAAAGAAAGCGGACGGTAGTTGACGCTTGTGCGTAGACTACCGGAAACTCAATCAAAATACCGTCAAAGATAACTTTCTGATTCCACTTATTGAGGAGCTCATTGATGAATTACATGGTGCTGTTTTTTTTTCTAAACTTGACTTGGGAGCAGGTTATCACCAAGTGCGTATGGCGGAAGACGACGTTTACAAGACAGCATTCCGGACACATCATGGGCATTTCAAGTTCCTCGTTATGCCCTTTGGGTTGACGAATGCTCCGTCAACATTTCAAAGTCTGATGAACAAATTATTTCAGCCGCAACTACGGAAGTCCATTTTGGTGTTCTTCAACGACATCTCGGTGTTTAGTTCCTCTTGGCAGACTCATTTGGAACATCTCACGACTACATTGACGGTACTACGGCAACAACGCTTGTTCTTGAAGAAGTCTAAGTGCGGGTTTGGTCTTCAGGAGGTGCATTATTTGGGCCATATCATTTCTGACAAGGGGGTCGCCACCGATCCTCTCAAGATCCGAGCCATGTTGGATTGGCCTCCTCCCTCGTCCTTAAAGAAGTTGCGCGGGTTTTTGGGGCTGACCGGATATTACCGCCGCTTTATCAAAGATTACGGGACCATGGCAAGGCCCCTCACGCGGCTCTTGAAGGAACCTACTCTCGCTTGGAACGATGAGGCGAAGCAAGCATTTGAAGAACTGAAGCGGGCTGTTTCTACACCACCCGTGTTGGCACTACCCAATTTCACAACCACCTTTACGGTGGAGACGGACGCGTCAAACAGCGGAGTGGGTCCTTACTCAAGCAAACCGACCCATCGCCTTCTTTAGTAAGGCATTGGGGAAGAAGAACACTTTGCTACCGGCCTATGAGAAAGAAATGCTCGCCATTGTATTGGCGGTCCAACATTGGCGGCACTACCTTGTCGGGGGGAAGTTCATCATAAAGACGGATCACCAAAGTCTTCGCTTCTTGACGGATCAAAAGTTGGTGACACCGGCCCAACAAAAATATCTTTACAAGCTCATGGGGTATGATTACTGTTGAAGCCAAAATTGACCTCAACAAATGTTCACGAACCAAAGTGCAGTCAATGCCTACTTCTCTCGAACCTCGACCCCTGACAGGTTGCTAAGGCCCTAACACAGACCCAAAGCCTCAGCTGGGAGGTCCCACCACACACCCGGAAGATCTCTGAGAGCTTCCCCTCCAAAGCCAAATGCTGGGCTGGGAGCTCTTCAGAAGGCACTAGGGCTAGAGGAAAAATGATCAGCTTGCCTTCTAAAGAGCCCTTATGGGTCTTTTTATAGCCTTCCTTTGGCCTGAAAATACTGAAATACCCCTGAGGGGTCTGCCAATAGCCAAATCCCGCTGTCACTTAAAGGGGCATTTGGGTAATTTCACCTCGGGATAATATATTATAAAATAATCCTCTTTATGAGCGCCGGGCCCCCACCACATGGGCCCACTTGGCGAGAACCCTGGTTGAGGAGGCTCCCGCTGGACCCCCACCCGGGCCAACCTTGGCGAGACCCCCTTGCCAGGGAGGTTCGCGCCCTCCACGGTCTTGAAACTACCGCGGGCGGAAGGCCTACTTGGGGCCTTCTCGCCTCCCCTGGGCGGGAGCTTGCCCTAAGGCGGAAACTTCCGTGGTCGACGATCTCTCCCACCGAGAGCTCGACTATCGGCCTTGGTCGGTCGACGATCTCTCCTGCCGAGAGCTCGACTATCTGCCTTGGTCGGTCGACGATCTCTCCTGCCGAGAGCTCGACTATCTGCCTTGGGCGAGAGCCCCTTCAGGGCGAGAACTCTATAAGTATGTCTTAGGGCTGACCCAGGGCTAACCTAAGCCTAGCCCAATCCCTCAGTGGAGTCTCCGGGTCCCACCCAGCGAATATGGGGTTGTACAATTACGTCATTTACTATCGCCAGGGGAAGGAGAATATTTGTGCCGACGCGTTGTCCTGCCAGTTTGAAGGCCACATCGAAGACACCGGCGGACCGAGGGGTGAGGTGTTTGGGCTGTCCGTAGTGACGTCGAACCTCTTGCAGCGGGTTAAAAAGTCGTGGCAAGGAGATGGACAGGTTCAGAAGATATTGGCACAAAAAGAGCAGGATAGCACCGCCAAACCCGACTACACATGGCAACACGACGTCCTTCGAAGGAAGGGCAAATTGGTAGTTGGGAATGATGATGCCCTCAAACAGCAATTGCTGCAATTATATCATGACGGAGCGGTTGGCGGTCACTTGGGTGTTACGGCGACCCATCACCAGTTAAAAAAAATGTTCTATTGGAAAAGAATGAAGGCGGACGTCCTTACATATGTGCAACAGTGCACGGTGTGTCAACGGTGCAAGTCTATCAATCAGCGGCCGGCCGGGTTACTACAACCTCTTCCCATTCCGGAGCGCGTCTGGCAAGACATCTCCATGGATTTTATTGATGGCCTCCCCAAGAGTAAGGGGAAATCAACTATCTTTGTGGTGGTAGACCGCCTGAGCAAAAATGCACATTTCATGGCAATGACTCACCCTTACACGGCGGAGGGAGTTGCCCAGGTGTTCATGGACGGCGTTTTTCGGCTACATGGGCTGCTGGCATCTATTGTCAGTGACCGGGGTGCGGTCTTTGTGAGCAACTTTTGGCAGGCTTTGTTCCGCTCCCTGAAGGTTCAATTGAAGTTGTCATCGGCCTACCACCCGCAAACCGACGAGCAAACGGAAGTCGTCAACCGGTGCATTGAAAGCTATCTGCGCTGCATGTGCTTTGATCGGCCTAGGGGATGGGCGGAGTGGTTACCGTTGGCAAAATGGTGGTATAACACCACATTCCATAGTGCTATTCGCATGACCCCATACGAGGTGATATACGGTCAGGAATCGGTGTTGCACATTTCGTATTTGGAGGGGTCGGTTCCATTGGGCGGGGTGGATCGCTCACTCGCCGCTCGGGAGAAGGTCATCGGGTTACTCAAACAAAGCTTGGCACAAGCTCAGAATCGGATGAAGGTTCTCGCGGATAAGGGGCGACAAGAACGTCACCTGGAGGTGGGCACATGGGCGTATGTGCGGTTGCAACCGTATCGGCAAACCAGTTTGCGAAGCCACGGGGCTCAGAAGTTAGCGCAAAAATATTTTGGACCATTCTTGGTGGTGGCGAAGGTGGGCGAAGTCGCGTACAAACTGCAGCTTCCGGAAACCGCCAAGATTCACCCGACCTTCCATATTTCTCAACTCAAAGAACACAAAGGAGCACCTCCACCGACGGTTGTGGCGTTACCGGACGGAGGTCGTCAATGAGGAGGGTAATTTGTTGGTGGAGCCCTTGGCAGTGCTGGATAGGCGGATCATTCCAGAAAATGGGAAGGTAGCCACCCAACTTCTGATTCGATGGACTAATGGCAGCAGAGATGAGGCCACTTGGGAGGACCTGGAGGCATTGCGGCGCAGATTCCCGGATTTTGTTCCGTGAGGACACGGAACTGGTTAAGGAGGGGGTATTTGTTGCGTGCCGGGTGGACCGGTTAGCGGGTTGTTTGGGTTAATGTTGTTTTGTTATGTTAAGTAAGTTTAGGGGTTGTAATCTCTCAGGCTATGACATATAGATAGCTTGGAGATAGGGTTTGGAGTTATGCTATTTTCTGTGTGTATCTGGAGGAGGAGACCGGTTGCTGCTGAGAACTTCACCGGAGTGTTTTCCACTGTTCAGAGCTTGTCTCTTAGGTGGGGTTGTATCTGACTTTTGTACTCTGTTTTGGCCTTAGTAAGATATTGCATTTTGTTTCCTGTTTCCTGTTTCCTGTTTCCTGTTCTTCTGGTAGCTGCTGCAACTCCGGTACCAAAGGTATCGCTTCATATTTAGCCATGACTCTTTAACCATTATAAATCCATCAATTTCTGCTAGTCGGAACACTAGAAATCATCCAAGTGGACAAACTAAGGCGACTCTAATCCGTGTTTCCAAGTGTAAAAAGGAAAAAAAAACACGAACAGGAAAGACACTGATGTCCGTAAATGGGAGGAGAAAATGAGAAATAGAGAGGAGTTCAGAGAAGTCACCTTCTCTCTTATGCGAGGATGAAGTATAGGAAGCATCATGGGCTGAGGACCGGCAAGTGATATGGTACCCAGCGCTGGCTATTCGCGCTGGCGGGGAAGAGGCGGAAGCGACAGAGACAGACGGTGGTGGTCGCCGAAGAATTCGGACGAAGAAGAATGAGGACGAGGAGGATAAGGATGAGCAGGAAGAATCGGAACGCAGCGAGATACCGCCGGTGATCGCCGCCGCCATTCCTGTCCACGCCACGCTCCTAGGCTCGGTTCTGTCGAGGGTACGTTCGGTTCGCCGCTTTTGTCCTCCGGTTTTGGTTTTGGGGAATTGCTATTTGATTTTTTTGCACTTAACACCTCCAATTGAGAGTGTTTGACACATTTCATTTCCAGTTTGAATATTTGGCCCGTCAATCAATTTCCGGTTGGAAATTTTTGGGTCCGCCGTTTAGATCGTGAAAATTGTCCGCTTATAAATACTGTGGGTCCCTCCTTCCCTCCTTTCCTGAAATTTTGTCATCGCAAAATTTCAACCCAAGCGCCCTTTTTTTTTTCGCCGAAGCTCCTTTTTCCAGCGCTTAGGTTTTCTGTGAGTTTCTTCTTCATTGTGCGAGGCTTGCCTGAAGACATTTCCCTTCACCGATAAGCTCCATAGCCCCGGTGGCCATCCTCGCAATGTTCCCCCAGCGAGGATAATTCGGTCAACGTTCCAGTTAGCGCGGAACAGTTATCTTCCTCCACAAGTACTGTAGAGTAACTCCTGTCATCCTTGGAAATCCCGTCATCCTCGTCCCCTTTTATCTCAGAACAGTTGACACAATCCTGCTATCATGGAGGAAGGTGGAGAAACTTTGGATTATTGGAGTTGTGGAACACTTCCGGTCCTCTTGTTTCTCACACCGGGTTAGCCCACGTGAGCTTAGAGAAATCGAAGTGTGATCCCCCCCCCCGATATATCTGGCGTCAACGACAGCGGGGGTCTGAGCTTAGAGGTTCGACGTCGAACGTCGAACCCAGCTCGGCGTTCGACGCGTCGAACCCAGCCCGACGTTCGACGTTTGGGCCAAGTTCGACGATCGTCGAAGGCCGTTCGGTGTTCGACGATCCTGTCATGCTGAAGCCTATTTAAGGCGTATTCCGGTTCCTTTTTAGGGATACGGACGAAACGACGGCTGACGGCGGGTATACTTTTTGGAGGCGCATACGAGGTGATTGTTGGCGGCGATCCAGAAGGGGGTTCTTCCTTTTGTTTCTTGTCCAGAAGAAGGAGTTAAGGTAGGATCGGTTTAGATCCTTGAAACCTTTGTAATCTGTATTTCTTTTTGGTGATTACAAGAACTGAGAAGGGAAGGGGAGAGAGGACGTAGCCCTGTTTTTTGGGTGAGCCTCTGAAATCTGTGTGCTTGCTCTGTTTACATTTGTCTAGTACTTTTATTCGGATTTCTTCTTCTCGGCGCTCCGGTTTTCCTACATGGATAACATTCCAGTTAAGGTAATAAAGAAAAAACCTTTCATTGTCTGGTTTCTATTGCGTATTTGTGATTCGGTTGTAGGTCTCCTAGTTTAAATTTTCAATCCTTATTGTATTGCTTTTTATTGGTTGGGATTCATCCGGCCGGAATTTATTAATCTGTAAGCAAACTGGATGTTTCTTCGGTCGGATTTCATGTGAATTGTTATTTCTCCGGTCGGATTTCATGTGAATTGTTATTTCTCTGACCGGATTTCATGTGAATTGTTATTTCTCCGGTCGGTTTTCATTTGAATTGTTATGTTGCATAGTTTTAAGATGTAACGGTCAATGGACACATTTGATTTTTTTTTCACAGAAGGAGATTGACGTTGTTGTCTTCCCGACGTGCATTCTGATGCGGAAGCCTACAATATGTACATGGAGTACCCCGAAAAATTGGATTTACTGTACGCAAAGAACATATTGTACACTGGACACATACTCGGTTGTTAAGGGGAGTCAATTTGTTTGCGCAAAAGCAGGTTATAAAGGAGTGAATGACAAGAATGATGTCCAAAAAAAAATTCTGCAAACTTGATACTCGTACAGGGTGCTTGGCTTGCTTGCATTTTGCTGCTGATAAAGAGGGCAGGAATTGGGAGGTGGTAAAATTCGTAGAGAAGCACAATCACCCCCTCGCTCAAGAGAATGACAGTCATTTGTTAAGATCTCATCGGGATATATCTGAAGTTCAGGGAAGTCTTCTCAAGAGCATGACCGGTGTTGGGATCAAAACAATTCAAGCATACAACTTCATGTCTGATGAGGTGGGGGAAACGAAAATGTAGGTTTTTGTAAAACAGATGCTTACAATTATGTTCAACGGGAACGGAGAGCACTTATAGAAAGCGGTGATGCCACGAGTTTGCTGAAAATATTTAAGGAAAGGCAAAGGGAAGATATCATGTTCTCGTATGATGTCCAAACGGACAAGTTAAGACGTTTGACTAGTTTTTGCTGGATGGATGGTCATACCAAAATTGATTATGATTCATTTGGTGATGTTATTATATTTGACACCACGTATCGGTTGAATAAATATAATCTTGTTTGTGCTCCTTTTATTGGGATAAACCATCACTCGCAAAATGTCTTTATCGGCGGGGTCTTCGTTGCAGAGGAAACGATCGAGTCATTCTGTTGGGTTTTTGATACATTTTTGAGGTTTGGAGGGGGTAAATAACCGGGCATTATCTATACAGACCAGGATCAGACGATGGCCGTTGCAATTGCGAGAGTTTTCACTAACACTCGACACAGCCTTTGTTAGTGGCATATTTCAAAGAAAGCTCCGTCGAAGGTTCCAACATTCAACATCGATAAGAGTGTTAGAGGTTCATTCTATCATTGCATGAGCAAATGCGACGATGAGACCGAGTTTGATTTTCATTGGAGTGAGATGATTTCAAGAGGCAATTTGAAAGACAATAAATGGCTTTATGATTTGCATAAAATTAGAAATAAATGGTCCACTGCGTTTAATAAAGATATTCTAGACCTTGACATTCTGTCTACTCAGAGAAGCGAATCTGCGAACAATGTTTTACATGGGTGCGCAAAAACAACCAAGTTCCCTTGTTGAGTGTTATACCGAGATGGAGAAGATGGTTTCTTCGTGGCGTAGATAAATATTTTCAGTAATTGTTTCATTAATTTATGAAAGAGGATTATTGTTCTAAATTAAAATTGGAGTTAATAATTCACTGGAAAATTTGAAGGTGGATGGCTTCCACCTTCCACAGGCCCTTCGCCGTCTTCAAAGAGTTCGTTCCGACCGTGAATTCTCGCGGAGAGCCGAAACATTACGATCCGGACGGATTCCTCGCCTCCAGCTCCATCGTAAGGATCATATCAAAGAGCATTGATCAGGTTTGAGTTGATTGATTCTTCCTCCACGCCTTTCTTTTTAGTCTTCGTAAAATCCTCTCTAGAGTTGAAATTCATGATCTTGTTTAGGTTTTGAAATGATCTTGTTTATGAACTTGTAATCTCACTTCAATGCAATTGTGCTTATAAAAAGTTATACCTCCTAACATTATTATCTTGTTGCATACTAGTTGTTGGAGGGTCAAATAAGTTTGATGTTGGTAAACCAATCAATCTTAAATATTTAGGGTCATCAAAATTTGACTTAGGACATTGTTATTAGCAGAAATAGCTATTCACAAGCATGAATGCTATATTCACTTGAAATTTGAAGAACAAATTTGAAGAACTCTCCTTCAAACACACCCATTACTTACATGTGTATACATACACATGGATGTAGAGATGCATTAGTAGTTTAATACAAGCACAAATATAGAAATAAATGCACATGCATGTGTTCCGATAATTAACATTGCAACAATATTGTAGCTTCAATTGTAAATAGCCTACTTTGTAGTATTATACTGTCTTATAATTTTAGCCTAATAGGGGAATGCAATGCAGAACGACAACCTTTTGCTATGTTTTACAAGGACGCAGAGACAATCCTTAACAACAGTTTATTTTCACTTGATAAATCTCAAGTTTGTTTTTGTAATGGAGACGAGAGAAGAAAGATACAGAAATAGAAAATCCTAACATGGAAGACAGATTTACGTGATTCATCCCAACAAGTATTAATCAAATGAGCCATTTGTGAAATTTAAAGTGTTTGACTATATTTTTTTCTTTCATATTTATTAGGATCCTCGGTTTGGTATATATGTGATTGAGAGAATATTCAATATCTGGTTGGTTGGTTTGTTTAGAGCAATCAAATGTTTTTTTCACTAGAATAGATATCAGATTCTGCACATGTTTGAAATTAGAATCACCGGCTTGAAATTTTTTTTATCAATCCCATATCATTTTGATATTCTTCAATCTTGATCCTCTTTCTTTCAAGATTAAAATTTCTAGACTGATTGTTTATAGTATAAAAAATAATAATTTATTGATGTATTCACGTTGCTTTTAAGATTATATACAACACACTTGTTTCAATCTAATTGGTTTGTTCATTTCATTTATTTATATAGGTACACATCAAAAAAAATTATCAGAAATGGATAAAAAATGGATGAAAGAGCAACGTCACTCAAAAATTTATGTAGAAGACATGAAATATTTGCTAGATTTATTCTATAGATATACACCAGTTGGAGAAAAATGTTCATGTCCTTGTAGAAAGTGTGTAAATATGAAGTCGTGGTATCGAGAAGAGGTAGAGGGGCATCTAGTGTGGACTGTGGAATGACATTATGGAAAACTATACAGATTGGATATACCATGATGATCGATTATCCCACACTGAGATCCAACCTAGTATCATCTTTTCTTTGACCCGAAACCTTCCTAACACCTCTAATAGCTCTACTGATCTAATTGATGAATTGTTGCATGCGACCATCTCTAATTTGACACAGGCTGAGAATGTGGATGGACAAGAATTTAGGAATGATCATTATGGTGAAGATGAGATATTTGATTGTCCTCAAGTTCCCAACATTATAAATGAAAATAGTTTATATATGTCGTGTTTTTAGATATACGAGCGCCGCTGTATGCATTAGGCAATAGCGGCGCTATGTACAAACGCCGCAAAGGTTTTAGCGGCGCCTCTTTTCGCAGCGAACTTGCGGCATTTGACAAACGCCGCCATAGGTATGGTGGCGTTTAAAAAGCGTCGTGAAAGGCTTAAAAAAACGCCGCGATATGTATGCTTTGTTGTAGTGATTGCGCGCCATGTCTCATTGTGCAACGGACATGGCAGCCCCTCCAGTTCTCAGATTATTAATTCCTCTCCCCCTTTTGCTCCTTTTATTTGCATCTAAAAAAAATTAAGACATGGCAGCCGGAGGTGAGCATTGAAGGGGAGATGGGCATTACCGTCGGAACTCCATTTCTCTCCCATGCCAACGGACATGGCATCCGGAGGTGAGAGAACACAAAAAAATTTAAGCATTGAAGGGGAGATGGGGGCATTATCGTCGAAGCCGGAGAAGGGGCCTGATTCGCCGAAGAAGGGGCCGCTGGGATCTTCCTTCGCTGCTTTTTAAGAAAGCACCGCCGACAGGTTCTTCCTTCGCAGCCCTCTAAGACAGCGCCGCCGGCAAGTTCCGCCTCCTTCTCAAGCTCCTGCCTGAAGGATCCGCCTCCTCCTCAAGTTTCTGCTTGGCGGATCCCGCTAGTTAAAGGAATACGGCGGACAGAAAAGAACCGACATTTTTCTGATATGGTGATTAGGATTATGAGAGGGTATTTTTGGTAGTGAAAAGTGGTCATAAAGAGGAGAATTAATATCCTCCATTGATTTAGAGTGGCTTCATCTCCACCATGAAATGGATCCCCTCCATTTCACATGAAATGGAGAGGATCCGGATCCAAAATTTCGTAGCCACCTAATCATTCTACCGGGTAATAATTGAGTTATCTCAAAAAACATGTTTAGGCAATGACTCAAAAGTAGGTGTGCTACGCGCACATGGATCATCGTGCGGGCACGATTTTACAAGCATATCTGATCGTATATATCCACATCTTCTCTTCACTGTGTTTTTTGGCGCGCTATCATACAGCTGTATTTCATCTCGCACGGTGCGAGATACAGACCGAAATATCTCTCTTATGCAACACACTTCAATACCACTGGGTTTCAAAAAATATATATAATTCTCAAATTTAAATTAACAATATATAGAATATTAATTCAATCCTACACTTCACAATATTTTGATGGTGTCATATGATTGTGAATTGCCTTAACATTATTAGACCAATATTACTACATTTTCCAAATGAATTAACAACAACAACAACAAGCTATTAAATCAATACGATTTCTGATTTGCACAGTCCAAATTTGGGCCCACATCCACATTAAACAACTGGCAATATCTCCTGTAGTACCCGATACGATCGTTGACACGAGGGTCATCCGGAATGCCGCACTCGAGCCCGCCGTTGATGATGTTGGTAACGAGCCCGAACCCAGCCGTCCGGTTCGCCGCCAGGTCCGCCTTGCTCGGCTTGAACTGGCCCACCATCACGTCATGGCACGACGGTTTCTCGCCCCTAGGCGTCATCCAAAACCACAGCGCCGTCTTAAACGCCAGGTCGGACCGGTTCGCCACCAGCTCCGGCTCTCTCAACCCGTCGAAACCCAAGGCCTCCCCGGCTGGCCCGTAGTTATAGTTCCTGCACGCGGATCATAATTAATTAAACCAATTGATCAGCAAATTAATAATTAGTCTCTAAACTCAGTGGAATATATAATAATTAAGCACGATGATATATGATGAAGGAATTAAAGTGAAGTAGTACCAGGAGAGCTGAATGGGTCCCCTTCCTTTGTAGGACTTGTTCTGGTAGCAGGGCCATTCTGTGTTGGTGGAGTCGCAATAGCTGCTTGGAGGGTTTTGTTCTTCCTTGAAGCACAGGCCCCACGCATAAGGACCGTCCGGAGCTGTTGCCCATCCTCCTGAATTAATCATATATATTAATTACAAATCTTCCCATAACAAAATTTTTGAACATTTTTTCGTTTATGAACATTCCGGCAGCGTGTGGAGACCAGATGGCGATCTGATCGGCGATCCAGATCTCTGATCGACGACCGCTGCGCATCCTCCTGATAGGTGCTGGCCGACTAGAAGGCCCCAGCCCCGGATCCGGATTCTCTCCATTTGGAGGAAATGGATAGTATCCATTTCATGGTGTGGATGTATTCTCACTTGATCTAACGGTGAGAAAAATTTTGATTAAAAGAAAAATATAAAAGGATGAGATTAGTGAACCGTCTGATCAGCAAGCTGAAATAGATCTGGACCGATATAAAAGGATGAGATTAGTGAACCCGTCGGATCAGCAAGCTGAAATAGATCTGAACCATGAAATGGATACTATCTATTTCACTTCAAATGGAGATCAAAGAGTGGCGGAATCAGGAGAGAGGCCGTGTGGGGAGTGATTATTTATTTAATATTTTTTATTTTTAAATTTGATTTGCACCTATTTAAAATAGATTTGTCCATAACAACTAACTTATAATATCACCAAAGGATGTCGATCTGTATATATATACAGAAATCTTGCACGGTGAAACGTACTTCTGTGTTCTTGACAGTACCTCAATCAAAATAGTACTAGAATAGTATCTATATATATCGAGCACGACTCATGTTTATGCGCCGAGAGCAGGCAAGCAAGACCATAGGTACTGTCCGAACCGAGTACTATCGCGCGGGACACACGGCGATTTCTAATGCAAGCTAGACTATCGATATATGCACACCGTAATAAGCTTTATGCTGGAAATTAAAGCAGCAGCAGCATATATGCTTGTATGTGTATACCTGTAGTCTCATGAGAGATCTGCGCAAGAAAAGCCGCCAACTCCCGCTTGCTAGTATTTAAGCAGTCGGAGCTGGCAAATTTGGGGAAGAATTCCGCGGCGGCGATAAATGAATCGTAAGGGTAGAATCCCCGGGCGGGACAGGCGCCGTCGTCTTTGTGCAGAAAGATACTCCTGTAGAGATCCTCCGATATGAGATCGGCGATGGAGTTAGCACGTGGGGCGTATCGTGCGTCGGCCGTGCGGCGAGCACAGCCAAGGAGGAAGACGATGGAGAAGAGGAGGGCCAAGGAGGAGGAGGAAAGCGAGAGAGAGGAAGAAGAGATGGCCATGGCCGGCAGCTAGCTGACCTGCGCTTGTTAGCTCCGGTTAGGGGGGGCTGGATCTTTTTATAGAGTTTCATCAATTTGTTTGATGCGTTCGAGTGGTGGAAAATTGAGAAGGTGGACCGATTGATAAAGTCAACTTTTCCGATGTGCGGATTCATTTGACCTTTTCCAGGTTGGATGATAAGACAATTATTAATGAATGACAAAACAATTTTATTATAAAGGCTTTATGTAGATGATGGTTGGGATTAGGGATTAGTATTTTGTAGGCAAAATTATCAAATTGGTCCCTAAACTTTGGGTACTTTTTCAAATCAGTCCCTAAACTTTCAAATGATTCAAATAGGTCCCTAAACTATTGAAATCACTTCAAACTAATCCCAAAGAATTTTTAATTATTATAATATCTTATTTTTTTAATATATTATTTACTCCTCCCCCGCTTCTCATTTCCTCCGTCCGATACTAGCTGCTGTAAAAAAACGGTCTTGATCGCCGATCTTTTCCGACCCTGTACAAGGTCTCGCAGTTCTGCTCACCGGAGCTAGGGGTGCAAACGAGTCAAGCTCGAGTCGAGCATGGCAAAATTTCCAAGCTCGAGTCGAGCATGGCAAAATTTCCAAGCTCGAGCTCGAGATTTTCATTTCGAGCTCAAGCTCGAAGAGCTCATTTATTCCAGCTTGAGGTCGAGCTCAATGCCAACTTATCGAGCTCGCGAGCTCGAGCTGCTCGCGATTTTTTTAGCTCATGAACTTTATTTTCTTATTATTATATATATATATATATATATATATATATATATATATATATAATTTTAAAATATTTAAATAAAAAGCTCGCGAGCCGGCTCGCGAGCTCATGAATAACAATAGATGAGCTCGAGCTTGACTCGTAATCGAGCTCGAGCTCGTCGAGCTCGAGCTCCACAGGCTCGAGCTCGAGTCGAGCTTTTTTCGAGCCGGCTCATCGAGCTTTCGAGTCGGCTCAACTCAATTTGCACCCCTAGCCGGAACTCATCCATCCTCCCCGCCGGTGATATTATTAAAATAATAAGTTTCTTTCATTTCTCTCGCTGTCTTCTATTTCCCCGGCTGGTGTTTTAGGGTATTTTGTTCTGCTCGCCGGATTTTGTTTTAGGATTTTGCTTACAAGACATATTTCGCTATGAAACAAATGCAATTAATGTGAAAATTGTTTTGTGGCAGCTTATACTGGGTTGTTGTTTGAGTAAATTAGAATGCTTAATTTATTTTTTATAATCATTTTTTTAGAATTATCTAATATTTGTAATATTGCATTGAAATAAAAATTTAATTAAATAAAAAAAGAAAGGAAAAATCACTTTAGGATTATTTTGAAGTGATTTTAATAGTTTAGGGACCTATTCGAATCATTTGAAAGTTTAGGGACTGATTTGAAAAAGTACCCAAAGTTTAGGGACCAATTTGATAATTTTGCCTATTTTGTATACATATATATATAAGACACAAAATGATTCTTTATAAAACTAGAAAAGACAAATTTTCAATTTTATTGTGGAAAGTATTTATTTATCTAGCGGATGTGTGTGTGTGGGTGTGTTGAAATCTAGAAATTTGGTTGACAAAATTTGGAATAAAGAGATTGATAAAGTTATTAGAGAATTGAATTAGCACATGGGCATGAAGCAAACAAAAGAGAGGTTGCGACTATTTTACTGTTTGATGAGATGGTCATTTTACATTGTGGAGGTCCTTCCGCATACTATAAGTGTATATGAACTTCCCCTCAAACAAGTGCGTTGTGTGAGTTTAAGGGTAGGCGGTGAGATTGTCAAATCTTCGAATGAGCGACTCTTTGTGGGATGTGAAATGTCTTCTACTCGTTACAATGAGATCCTATTTATAGGCAAAGATATGAGGTACCACGAGTGACGAGGTAACTTATGTGAGTTGAAAATATGAGGCTCGTCGAGCTAAATTCAGGAGGCTCGCCGAGGTGAAAACAAGAGACCCGCATGATGAGATATTTTCTCCTAAGTGTGAAAAGGGCTAGCCACTTTTGACCATAAAGTCAGCACGTGTTCTTGAAAAAACTTATTGGAAAGAGCATAAGCCAACCATCTTTGATTATGCAACAAACATGTGCTATTTAAGGAAGTTTCTAGAAAAGTGTTCAAAGGAAGCTTCATGATATGTGTTTTTGATCGAATGAAGTTTCAACTACATGTCATCTACCACCTTTACCTCCTTAGTTTTGACCCTATAAATAGGGATGAATAAGGAGGGCTAAGACCTCTACTTCTCTCCAAACACAAGTATTGAAAGATTTATAGAGAGACATTTGCGGCAATCGTCTTAGTTTGGGAGAGCTTTCAGACGCGGTTGTATGACATTGACGAAGAGTACTTCTCCTACACGGATTGGATCTGGAGCAGATTTGTGCAAAAATCCGAAGATGTATTTTGGAGAGGATTTGTGTAATCTGCCTCGTCCGCCACTGTTGGTAACTAACAGTTTTTCTGCTACTATTTATTATATTGTATTGTGTGAAGCTGGTGAAGATCTTATAAGGATCAAGGAGGGAAACCTTATAATTATCTATTGTTTCATACATTTTAGTGTCGGCTTTCTAGGTTGGACTCCGATCGTCCGATGGTTTTCACCCTATTAGGTTTCCACGTTAAATTTGCATGTCACTTTTATTGTTGTTATTTTGTACTGTGTTTTGGTTGTGTATCGACATACTGCTAAGTGATTGTATAGGTACTTACTCGAACTAATTTGCAGGTACTCTAGTCGGGCTTGTGTGCTCTCTAGCTCAACAAGTGGTTGTCACGACCCGTCTCGACTAAAGTCAGAGTGCGCTTCGGGCGGGCCGTGATCCCACAGGCATGGGCGGAAGGAAATCCATGTCTGCTAAGGCGGATGCAGAAAATGCTGAAAATAATTTTAAAAATATTTACTGTTTAGTAAAATGCTTGATTTATATGCGGAAGCTTTTAAATTCCTCAGTGAAAAGAGTTTTGATGCACATGTACTTTGTAAAATTTATATTTTACATGCTACTACTATAGTTCTCATGCAGTTATGATTCAACAGAGGGTGCACATGCGTTAATTTCAGATTCTAGATCGTAAGTATTTAAATAGCATAGAAGTTGTCCATGATACCAGAGAAAATGGCTGATTGCAATTATTACATAAAAGAATTAATTGACAGTAAAAAAAATATAAACATAGAACCTGAAACTTGAAGTAGATTGGGCTCGAGTACCTGACGGCGCTGCTCGAACACTAAGGCAAATCCAAAACAGAAAGGAAAAGCCTCAGAACATTGAAATAAACAGGGGCACAATAACTACAGTAAGAGAAGCAGAAGTATATGAGTGTACCAGTTTTTCATGAAACTATGTTATTCGAGACAAGCAAAAAAAAGAGCTAAATAGAACAAGTTAGATTAGTATACTACACTGGAGTATAACATTTAGACGGATCCAGAGATGTCATTAGCGAAAATCAGTGAAAAGTGGAAGTGTTTTATTTGATGCACGAGATTCTGATGCAAGTCTGAATGCAAGTCTTATCAACATAGTTGAGCTTGCTATGGCCATTTATTGGTTTTCGTTGTTAGTCAAGCGAAAACTCAAGTCAAGGCGTCATATCAATTGAACACTACCCTTCACTGATTGCGTATGACATTAAAGACTTCAAAGATTCATGATCTAGGAGATTCGTAATATGTTGAGACCGGATGCAAGTTAGCAATTTAACTGTACAAGATTAGAGTTCATGCACTACAAGAAAAACTCTAATTAGCAAGAAGCTAAATACCTTGCTAATTAGGTAAATTCGTTGCTAATTTTAATTAGCAACGAATTTACAAACAAAAAAAATTCCTACCTAATTTGCTCCTAGCTAATTTTAGCAAGGAAACTTTTCCTTTCTATATTGCAAGCAATTTTTAGCAAGGTATTTAATTTGTTGCTGATATTTAATATTTTTTATTTAATAATTCTGTTAAATAAAAAATATTATTTTAAAAATATTTTAAAAAATTATTCATTTATTTGCATCTACTAGGATTTGAACCCTTAACCTATTCCAAACAAAGCATCACTCTTACCAACTAATCCAACAACTTTATTTGTTTATATAAACCGATATTATTTATATATAATAATTATATATAATTATAATGTTTATGTAATTTATAAAATTATAATTCTTTATATTAATTTATATAACATTTATATTAAAATTAATACTCTTTAAAATTATAAAGTTCATATAATTATATTAGTTTATAATATATACGTGTGTCTATATATATATATATATAATCGGATAAATCTATATACACTTAACGCGTATATAAGGATATACGCGCCTTTTTTAACTGTGTCTTTTACATGCGTTTTCAAGAGAAGTGTTCAACACAAATGTTTTAGATCTCGACGTTATCTACAACTTTCATGTTGAACACTTTTTGATTTGAAGCAGTTTAGGCCCACGATTTGGCCCCCGAAAAAAATCACGCGGAACTGTTCCGCGTGATTTTTTTCGGGTGCCAAATCGGGGGCCTAAACTGCTTCAAATAAAAAAGTGTTCAACATAAAAGTTATAGATATCGTCAAAATCTAAAACATTCATGTTGAACACTTCTCCTGAAAACGCACGTAGAAGACACAGTTCAAAAAGACGCGTATATAAACATATACACTTAACGTGTATATACAACATACCCATATTTAATATTATATATAATATTATATATAGTTCTTTATTATAAATTTTGTTTATATAATTTATATATATTTACAATTATTTTTCAATAATAAATTAATAATAATTTATATTAATTTATAAATATATATAGGTATTTAAATAATTTATAAAAATATTAAATTATATAAAGAATTAAATATATTATTATTTTTTTGGTGAATAAAATAATTTATACTATTTTATAAAAATATTTATAAACAACAATTATGTTTTATGAGAGCGAATAATTTTTTAAAGAGCCACATCATTTTTTGAACGAGATTTTTTTTACTCAATAAATATTTTCCAACAAGAAAAATTGTTATTATTTAGCAACATAAAATTTGCAATAAAAAATTTCGTTGCTATTTTAGCAACACAAATTTTGCATCAAAAAAATTTGTTGCTATATTTGCAACAAAAAATTTCCTTGCTATTTTTGTAGGTAAAGTAAAAAAAAAATTCCTTGCTAAATTTGATGCTAATTAGCATGAGATTGTTGACCCTTCCTAATTTTCCTTGCTAAATAAGATTTTTCTTGTAGTGATGAATGTGTCAATAGAGGACTTGAGTTATGGAGCTATATTCGCTCAATTCTTGGAACAGACCTAAGAAACCAGACATGCATCAGAAACCGGATTCGATGACAGCAGATTCGATGACAGCAGAATTGATGACGACAGATTCGATGTTACAAAACTTGATGAGGTTAATGCTTCATAATACCAAGGTTTATCGGGTAAAATGCCGAGGTAAGCTAGCATGTAATGGAACGAGGGAGTCAAACACTCTGCTAGGTTAAATCTGTAACACCCCAAACTTGGAAGGGGAAACGACGGCGTCGTTTCAGCCAAATTTGGTCGGTAGGGGGCGTGACAAGGGTCTCGACACGAGCGTGTCAATGGCGACACGGCCGTGTCGGAGGCCGTGTCAAAGGCCGTATCAAAGGCCGTGTGCTGGTTTTCAAATCGGTCGAGACGGCGAATGGCTAACACGGCCATGCACACGGCTGTATTGCAACCCGTGTTCGGCCCAGATTTTCTTTTTTGGGTTCCGATCGTGGCCGTTCGTTCTTTTCTTTGGAAGATCCAACGGTGGGGAGCCTCCCTGGGTGGTTTAAGGCCGGAAATAGGGTTTCAAACCCTCATTTTCCATTTGGCTTTATCTCTCTTGATTCTAGAGAGAAGGGAGAGCAAGGAGGAGGAAGGAGGCCAAGATCCGGCCGCCGGCGAAGCTTCAGAGGTCCGTTTCGCGAGCGGAGTTCAGATCCGCGAAGGTGGGAGCGTTGCGGTGGTGTTCAACCGAGCAAATCTTCTCCATGGCTAGGAAGAGGGGACGAAAGGTAACGACACTTCTCCTCTCGGTTTTTAGGATTTAGGATGCATGAATAGCATCCCCTTCCTTTCATATTTTGAGCACCGAATCTCTCAAATGAGAGGGATTCGTGTAGCCTAGGTTCAAGAGGAACCTCCGGGTTGAGTATGTTCATCCCGACATGCTTTGCATTAGAGATCCGCTCCATTAGCGGATTAAGCATTGTGGGTGAAGCCGTGGTCGCGACCGTTAGTCCGACCCGGTGATGTTGCATAGCGAGCTTCGGGAATTCGGTAGAAATCCGTAGCGGCAATACGCCGTTGTGTGTATGCGTTTTCCCCCTTATATTTGAGTGAGTACTCGTAGTCGGAACCAGACGAGGTTAGCTCCGCTTTGTGCGGTAGATGGTTTCCTTGGAGCACCGGAAAGACACGGTGCGAGTGGCAATTGGGGTGGGGAAACCTTTGTTTGTGCTGTGCTAAAGCGCGGCTATGTCTCCGTGGTCGGCTGGCTTTTCCGTGACGCGCAAGTCATTTGGGGAAAGTGTTCCTGCGAGACTAGCCCCTTGTGTGAGACTGACGAGAATGCCGAGCGGAGGGCAAGCCCGGGCAATGTAGCCATGAGAGGGTGAGGTCCATCAAGGCTTCTTAGAATCGGTCAGTGTGAGGCGGAACCCTGACGAGCGAAGTCAGATTGTGCGGGCAAGCCCTGGGGTTATGACCCTTGTGCGGGTGGGGCCTTTGCAAGGTTCCGTGTGACGACGTGTGTGTCGTTAGGGACATGGTGGTTCCCTTTTGTTTGCGGCTTTAAGCCAATAGGGAAACGGAAGTACCCAATGTTTGATGTTGTGCTAGATGCATACGAGCTAGGGTGCCTTGGGTGAAACCCGGGTTGCATTCATGTTGCATAGTAGGCCCCTTTCACTTTGTACAAAACATAGAGAACATGTATGCTGTATGAGACATCCAAGCCTGTTTTACCGCTTTATTATATATACTCTTTTGGTATACGAAGTGCTAACTTGCAGGTGGAGTGGTACCCCGGGGTCCGTTAGGGACGGCCGGGAGGAGATGTGTTTGTTACACAGTAGAGGTCAGCCTTTGCTGACCTACGTTATTTCAAATCCTTACAGGGCAAGGATCGCATGCAGGAGCTAGCGCGCCGGGCGAAAAGCCCTAAGCCTCATGAAGTGTTGCTGTGCTTGACTATTTTTCCTTTCCATGTCTTGTTGCTGTTATTTGACTATGTCCGGCTTGCATGCCGAGGTAGCCTAGGAGTGCTTGGCACTTTTGTATTTTGGACTTTTATTGTGTAAGGCCTTAAGGCCATTTGATACTCTACTGTTAGTGGATAACTTCTGTCTGTTAATGTTCTATTTCCGCTGTGTATGTCTGGAGTTTTGAGTTTCGGTAGTTTCATATCATCTTTTAATACTAAAGCTGTGGTGTCCGTATGTTGTGGGGCCTCGGCCGGACTCATATTATATGGTCTTTACAGGGGAGGTGTTACAATTTGGTATCAGAGGGAGGTTGGCGTTCCAATGAGAAGTTTCGCGGTCGAAAGTATAAGTCGAGTCGCGTATAAGAAGTTATCCACATAGGAGTATCGCGGGACCATGAGTGTCCTTGTGTTCGAGTCTTGCAATTAGAGACTGATTTGCATTTTCTTGTTTGTGTTTAGAGCGCAAGCAACGAGGCTGGGACCTCGAGGCCAAGAGAAGAGCTCTCGGCAAGTAGTGCGACTGCGCAAGGTCCGCTAGGGATGGGGGTCACACCGGCCGACTTCTGCCGTATGCTTGCAGAAGCGATGGTGGCGGCCCAAGCTGCGGCGACAACACATGTAGCAGCTCCCATTGCTCAAGTAGCAACTCCTACTACCCCGGTCACGGCAGCGACCGTGCCGGTTGAGGAAGCCAGGCGGGCAGAGCCGCAGGCCGAGAGAGTGGTTGTCGGGCATGGGGACCGGCAAATGAAGTACTTTCTGAGTTTCCACCCTCCAACCTTCAAGGGAATCGGCACACCCACAGATGCAGAGGATTGGTGGGCTAGAATTCAGGAGCTTCTGAGGGCGTCAGAGGTGCCAGACGAGAAAAAGGCAGAGTTCGCAGCCTTTATGTTGGAGGGAGATGCCAAGTTATGGTGGGTAAGCCACAGTGGTCGGCAATTTCCAGGACGCACACCATCCATCGAGGAGTTTGGGAATGCCTTCCTGAAAAAGTACATACCCGCCTCAACGAGGTTAGCCCTCCAGAGGCAGTTTCTACATCAGGTGCAGCGAGACAAGTCAGTGGATGAGTATGTTCAGGAATTTACTCGCTTGGGTCGTTATGCAGGGACGACCATGACAGACAATGAAGAGAGGGACAATCTCTTCTATCATGGACTGAGGGAGAATCTAAGACAACCCCTCATATCGATGAAATGTGCAGGTTTCAACGAACTGGTGGAGGCGGCCCGAATTTTGGAGAGTGACATGGAGCGATCCCAGCGTCGCAAGGGCTTCACACCCAAGCAGGGGGAGGAGAAGAAGCCTGCTCAGTCCCATGGAAAGGCGGAAGGGAGCCGATGGAAGAAGAAGCCTTCCACATATAAGTCGGGCGAGAAAAGCAATTGGACGTCCGGAGGGTCACGTTCTAAGGGCCCTCAGACGTGCTATAGTTGTGGAAAGCCAGGCCACATAGCAAGATTTTGTACCCAAGGGGCACTGAGCAAGAGCCAAGGCAGGAGCAAACTGTGTGCTCCGGCCCCAGTGCCGCGGAGAAAGGGAAGATGGCGGAGTCGAGTGCTTCTCGGTTTCAACCAGTGCAGCCAAGGGCCTACAACCTTGGGCAACAAGAAGCAATCCGTCAACCCGATGTGGTGACAGGTACGAGAGTTCAACCAGCACCTTAGATTCCTGTCTTTCAAGCCTTTATGTTTGTTGCATGTGTGTAGGCTTTGTAATGGTATCTGGGTACCCCGCTAGGGTACTCTTCGATACGGGAGCGTCGCACTCCTTCCTTGCGGAAGGCTTTATCCGGAGGATCGGAGTGGAGTCTTTCTCGACGGACTCCGAATTTAAAGTACGCATGCCCAATGGGTCATCTATGACTACCAGGGCTAGAGGCCGGATTTGTTGGAGGCTCGAGGGAGTCGACTTCATATTGGTAGCGGCGATCTTGCCATTGTCCGAGTTCGACGTGATTTTGGGGATGGATTGGCTAGCGGAGCAGCGTGCCAGTATCGACTGTTTGTCCAAGGTGGTAACCCTGAGGGGTGTGGGGCAAGCGGAAGTCAAGTTTGAAGGCCTGCATGGAGTGGCCTGTTCCCTAGTTTCGGCACTTCAGTTAGTGCGAGCTGTTAGCCAGGGAGGTGTAGCTCTAGTAGCGTTGTTGGAGGTTAGCCTTTCCAGGCTGTCTCTTGAAGAAGTGCCCGTGGTGGCGAAGTTTGGAGATGTATTTCCTGAGGAGCTACCGGGAGCACCTCCTCGGCGGGAGATTGATTTCTCCATCGAGTTGGTGCCCGAGGCTAGACCAGTGTCGCGTCCACCCTTCAGGATGGCACCAAAGGAGTTGGCCGAGCTCAAGATTCAGTTGCAGGAGCTTTTGGAGCAAGGGTATATCAGGCCCAGCTCTTCACCGTGGAGTGCGCCGGTGTTATTTGTAAAGAAAAAGGATGGTAGTATGCGTCTGTGCATAGACTACCGAGAGTTGAACAAATTGACTGTCAAGAATAAGTATCTGATTCCTAGGATAGACGATCTCTTCAACCAGTTGGTGGGATCGGTGGTGTACTCCAAGTTGGACTTGAAGTCCGGATATTATCAGTTGCGGATTCGTGACGAAGACATACCCAAGACCGCGTTTGGTACGAGGTATGGTCATTTTGAGTTCTCGGTGATGCCGTTCGGGCTGACGAATGCGCCGTCCGTGTTCATGGACTTGATGAATCGAGTGTTTCGCGAATATTTGGACTGGTTCGTAGTCGTCTTTATCGATGACATTTTGGTGTATTCCAAGTCAGAAGCGGAGCACGAGTCGCACCTGCGGATAGTGTTACAAGTGTTGAGAGAGAACTAGCTCTATGCGAAGTTCTCGAAATGCGAGTTTTGGTTGGAGAAGGTGGCGTTTTTGGGCCATGTAATCAGTGGGGACGGGGTGGCAGTGGATCCAACGAAAGTAGAAGCCATCAGAGAGTGGCCAGTTTTGAGGACCGTGGCGGAAGTCCGGAGTTTTCTTGGACTAGCCGGGTACTACCGAAGGTTTGTGGAAAACTTTTCGCAGATAGCTCTACCCCTCACTTCACTAACTCGCAAGGATCAGAAGTTTGTATGGACTCAAGAGTGCAATCAGGCATTTGAAACCCTGAAGGAGAGGCTAATGACGGCGCCGATCCCAAGTCTACCAAAAGGGACCGAAGGATTCCAGATTTTCAGCGACGCATCCGGATGCGGTTTAGGATGCGTGTTGGTGCAGCATGGTAGTGTGATAGCCTTTGGGTCGAGGCAGCTGAAGCCCCACGAGAGAAATTACCCCGTCCATGATTTGGAGTTGGCGGCGGTAATTTTTGCTTTGAAGTTGTGGAGGCACTACGTTTATGGTGCAAATGTGGAGATCTTCACGGACCACAAGAGTCTGAAATATCTCCTAGATCAGAAGGACCTAAATATGCGGCAGCGCAGGTGGGTCGAGTTCCTTGGGGACTACGAGGTGGCGATCCAGTACACGCCAGGGAAAGCCAATGTGGTGGTAGATGCCTTGAGTAGGAAATACTCGGGGCAAGGAAATTGGATTGAAGCTCACGATGAGCAGTTAAGGCGGGACTGGGAGTCCCTTGGTTTGGAATGTGTGGCAAGAGGCGAGTCTAGCGTGGCTCGACTAAATTGGATTGAGATGCAGAGTGACTTATGCGATCGTATTCGGGAAGCGACCCGTATAGATGCGGAGTTCCAACCTTTCGTGGAGGAAGCTCTAAAGGGCGAGGGTAGCGCCTGGGAGATGGTTGATGGGATTCTGAGGAAGGGCGGAAGGATTTGTGTACCACAGTTCAGCAAGCTCCGCGAGGAGTTGATGTTTGAGGCCCACTTCACCAAGTACTCAATTCACCCGGGTAGTACAAAGATGTACTTGGACTTGAATAAGTCCTATTGGTGGCCTGGGATGAAGCAGGACGTAGCTTTGTGTGTGAGTCGGTGCCAAACTTGTGCCTTGGTGAAGGCCGAGTGTCAAAAGTCGGGCGGGTTCTTGAAGCCTCTTCCAATCCCCGAATGGAAATTTGATGACATCTCCATGGATTTTGTGCATGGGTTGCCTAGATCGCAGCAGGGTAATGATGCCATTTGGGTGATTGTGGACCGCTTGACCAAAGTGGCACATTTCATCCCAAACCGGAAGGAGGACGGTGTGGAAAAGTTGGTGGAGTTGTACGTCCGCAATATTGTACGACTTCATGGGATTCCGAAGAGTATTGTCAGCGACCGGGATGGACATTTCACGTCTAAGGATTGGCGGTTGGTGCAGAAGAGCTTGGGCACGAAACTCAAGTTCAGTACGGCCTTTCATCCTCAAATCGATGGGCAAACTGAGAGAACGAACCGTACTTTGGAAGATATGCTAAGGATGTGTACTCTCGACTTCGGCAAGAAGTAGGAGGATCACCTCTTCATGGTGGAGTTTGCTTATAACAATAGCTACCAAGCTAGTATCAAGATGGCGCCCTATGAAGCTCTGTATGGGAGGCGGTGTCGAACACCGATGCCTTGGACAGAGGCGGGAGACACAAAGCTTTTGGGGAAAGAAGTGGTAGTCGACGCTAGTGAGCTAGTGCGGACCATCCAAGAGCGCATGAAGGTAGCTCAAGATCGGCAGTCGAAGTATTTCAATGCTCGCCACAGGCATGTGGAATTCGCGGTGGGCGACTGGGTGTATCTTAAGATCAAGCCGTTCAAAGGCGTTTCACGAATTCGCCGACTCAAGAAGCTGAGTCCGAGATTTTTGGGGCCATTCAAGGTCATCGAGCGAGTGGGAGAGGCAGCGTACCGGTTGGCGTTGTCCACGGAGCTAAGTGGATTGCATGACGTTTTTCACGTCTCCGTCCTGAGGAAAGCATTGTTAGAAGCCAGCGTGGTGATTGAGCCGATGGCGGTGCCGGTAGAGGAAGACTTGAGGACGCGAGTTCGTCCAATCGGGATAGAAGACTCAGAGGTTCGGCAATTGCGGAACAAGGAGGTCAGACTCGTGAAGGTCCGTTGGGACAATTGTGGTTGCGAGGAGCTCTCATGGGAGCGAGAGCAGGCCATGCTGGAGGAGTACCCCGAGCTTTTCTCCTCAGGTACTGTTTAGTTTTGTTTACCTTCCATGTTTTAAATTTCGGGACGAAATTCTTTGAATGGGGGAGATTTGTAACACCCCAAACTTGGAAGGGGAAACGACGGCGTCGTTTCAGCCAAATTTGGTCGGTAGGGGGCGTGACACGGGTCTCGACACAGGCGTGTCAATGGCGACACGGCCGTGTCGGAGGCCGTGTCAAAGGCCGTGTCGAAGGCCGTATGCTGGTTTTCGAATCGGTCGAGACGGCGAATGGCTAATACGGCCATGCACACGGCCGTGTTGCAACCCGTGTTCGGCCCAGATTTTCTTTTTTGGGTTCCGATCGTGGCCGTTCGTTCTTTTCTTTGGAAGATCCAACGGTGGGGAGCCTCCCTGGGTGGTTTAAGGCCGAAAATAGGGTTTCAAACCCTCATTTTCCATTTGGCTTTATCTCTCTTGATTCTAGAGAGAAGGGAGAGCAAGGAGGAGGAAGGAGGCCAAGATCCGGCCGCCGGCGAAGCTTCGGAGGTCCGTTTCGTGAGCGGAGTTCATATCCGCGAAGGTGGGAGCATTGCGGTGGTGTTCAACCGAGCAAATCTTCTCCATGGCTAGGAAGAGGGGACGAAAGGTAACGACACTTCTCCTCTCGGTTTTTAGGATTTAGGATGCATGAATAGCATCCCCTTCCTTTCATATTTTGAGCACCGAATCTCTCAAATGAGAGGGATTCATGTAGCCTAGGTTCAAGAGGAACCTCCGGGTTGAGTATGTTCATCCCGGCATGCTTTGCATTAGAGATCCGCTCCGTTAGCGGATTAGGCATTGTGGGTGAAGCCGTGGTCGCGACCGTTAGTCCGACCCGGTGATGTTGCATAGCGAGCTTCGGGGATTCGGTAGAAATCCGTAGCGGCAATACGCCGTTGTGTGTATGCATTTTCCCCCTTATATTTAAGTGAGTACTCGTAGTCGGAACCGGACGAGGTTAGCTCCGCTTTGTGCGGTAGATGGTTTCCTTGGAGCATGGGAAAGACACGGTGCGAGTGACAATTGGGGTGGGGAAACCTTTGTTTGTGTTGTGCTAAGGCGCGACTATGTCTCCGTGGTCGGCTGGCTTTTCCGTGACGCGCAAGTCATGTGGGGAAAGTGTTCCTGCGAGACTAGCCCCTTGTGTGAGACTGACGAGAATGTCGAGCGGAGGGCAAGCCCGGGCAATGTAGCCATGAGAGGGTGGGGTCCAGCAAGGCTTCTTAGAATCGGTCAGTGTGAGGCGGAACCCTGACGAGCGAAGTCAGATTGTGCGGACAAGCCCTGGGGTTATGACCCTTGTGCGGGTGGGGCCTTTGCAAGGTTCCGTGTGACGACGTGTGTGTCGTTAGGGACATGGTGGTTCCCTTTTGTTTGCGGCTTTAAGCCAATGGGGAAACGGAAGTACCCAGTGTTTGATGTTGTGCTAGATGCATACGAGCTAGGGTGTCTTGGGTGAAACCCGGGTTGCATTCATGTTGCATAGTAGGCCCCTTTCACTTTGTACAAAACATAGAGAACATGTATGCTGTATGAGACATCCAAGCCTGTTTTACCGCTTTATTATATATACTCTTTTGGTATACGAAGTGCTAACTTGCAGGTGGAGTGGTACCCCGGGGTCCGTTAGGGACGGCCGGGAGGAGATGTGTTTGTTACACAGTAGAGGTCAGCCTTTGCTGACCCACGTTACTTCAAATCCTTACAGGGCAAGGATCGCATGCAGGAGCTAGCGCGCCGGGCGAAAAGCCCTAAGCCTCATGAAGTGTTGCTGTGCTTGACTATTTTTCCTTTCCATGTCTTGTTGCTGTTGTTTGACTATGTCCGGCTTGCATGCCGAGGTAGCCTAGGAGTGCTTGGCACTTTTGTATTTTGGACTTTTATTGTGTAAGGCCTTAAGGCCATTTGATACTCTACTGTTAGTGGATAACTTCTGTCTGTTAATGTTCTGTTTCCGCTGTGTATGTCTGGAGTTTTGAGTTTCGGTAGTTTCATATCATCTTTTAATACTAAAGCTGTGGTGTCCGTATGTTGTGGGGTCCCGGCCGGACCCATATTATATGGTCTTTACATGGGAGGTGTTACAAAATCATCCTTTGATACGAGTATCTTCCACGTAAAAAGTGCGTTACGAGCATGATACATCGAACATCACTTCTTATACTTGCTAACTAGAATTCGTTATAATTATTATCGTGACATTTTGCTCGTAATTAACGCTTTACGATTCTTCGAATTATTCATCAAAAGAGACAGAATCCATCGATTTACATATCCATTTAACTATCATTGACTAACTCGTTTCCCAATTATCCAAATATAAGATCAGTCAAGGTAATTAAATTCAATGTTTGCAAGAGAGGAAGATCACTACTTGCCTGAAAGAAGCTGCAAATGGCGGAGGCGGCTAAACGCGCAAGCAAAAACAGAAATCCTGACTGGACCTCCCTCATGAGTGAGGGTCGAGAGATACCACGCAGAAGCAGGGACTCGACGATGCTTGAGTTAGGGGAAACCCTAATTTGGAGAGCACAAATTTAACGAATAACCTCAATAAAATCTGAAAAGAGCAAAAGAGAGAAATTTCTTACCGAAGGAGAACAAATCCGGGCTCACGGAGGAGAGGGAACCAAACCCTAGGCATTTCTTGCCACAAATTTCGGTCACAAAGGAGAGGGAGCCACTGCCAGAGGAAAAAGAGGCGAGATCTGAAGTCGCTGCCCTAGGAGAGAAGGCTGCCGACCAGCCTTGGAGAGGGAGAGACCACAAGTGGCTGCCGGCTTGAGGGAGAAAAAACAGTCGGCCATTGGAGGGGACGGGAGAGGGCTGCCGGCCAGAGAAGGAGAAGCCGGAGGAGTCGGCGTCCTGCGTGCGGCTGGATGGGGACGGGATCTGGAGCGGGAGTCGGCGCTGAGCGGGTCGCGGTTTTCTTGCGGGATGCGGGAGACGGGCTGCATTTTGCGGAATTAAAAGAAGGGGGGCTGCTCGGGTTAGGTAGGAGAGGGGGTTAGGTTAGGTTTTATTTTCTTATTATTATTATTATTATTATTATTATAAAAAGGGGGTTGTTACATTCTCCCATACTTAGGAAGTTTCGTCCCGAAACTTCCCTGAGAATTCTCTGAATGGGTTCAAGAACAACGAAGATTCATATAACATTCATTCCAACAAGGTTTCAAATCAAGGCATGGAAGTTAACTATGATTCTATGAATATAAGGAAACAGAGAGGAGAACAAGCGTGAAGACTTACTAAGATCATATTAAAGTTCACAGGAGAACTCTTCAGAATTAGCAGGTTCAGACAGATACGATAGATCGACTTCAGGGAGCACATGAATTGTCTTCGATCAGTTCGAAATTGAGCAGCAGAATACGAGAATCTGGGAGCGAAAAGATCTTGCACGAAGCGAAGATAGAGCATCAACGGGGAAAAGAAAAAAAATGACGATTGATTATCGATGGAAGCGAGTCAACTGGAGTTGGAAAATCACCAGAAAAGCTGAAGCAATTCAGCAGAGCAATTAACAAGAAGAATTTCATTTCTTATTGAAACCAAGAAGCTACCTAGAAGAACATACAGGATGACCAGATGAAATTTACAGACATGTGAAACAGGAAGAACCAAAATACAAATAGCAGGGGCTAGAAATTCTAACGCATTTTCTACTGTCAAGTACATAAATTATGTAATAATTACAGCATTTTCATTGGACAACTCTAGGTAATAGTCATGCAAGTGCATCAAAGAGATCATGTGCGATGTCAAGTAGGTAGAAAATCCATGCGTGCACAATTATTATTGTTGTTCTTGGCTTAACACTTGTACAATGATTTATGATATGCATGCAAATGAATGGATACACATGTCATGTTAAGGCCCATATCACTTAACATGTCATGCATATTAGGACTCTAATGGCAGCGCACTGGAAAATATTAAACCGCCCATACAATTTAATATTCGCAAGCGGTGTATATCCTAATGAAACTTCATATGCACAAAAATGTTAAGTTTGCCCATAACCCCTTAACATCCATGTGCATACTACTAATGCTTATGAGTGAGTGTGTGCGTGTTTCAGCCGCGAACAACAGATAATAATAAGCTGAGTGAAGAAATGATGCATGTATATATATATATATATTATTATTTTTTAAAATAATGTTCAAAATATTTGATAAATACAAAATATTTTATTAATAGATGCTAAATCTTTCAAACCTCTTTAACATCTCTAACATCTCTAACCTCTCTAACATCTCTAACCTCTCTAACATCTCTAACCTCCCTCTGATACCAACTGTCACGACCCGTCTCGACTAAAGTCAGAGTGCGCTTCGGGCGGGCCGTGATGCCACAGGCATGGGCGGAAGGAAATCCATGTCTGCTAAGGCGGATGCAGAAAATGCTGAAAATAATTTTAAAAATATTTACTGTTTAGTAAAATGCTTGATTTATATACGGAAGCTTTTAAATTCTTCAGTGAAAAGAGTTTTGATGCACATGTACTTTGTAAAATTTATGTTTTACATGCTACTACTATAATTCTCATGCAGTTATGATTCAACAGAGGGTGCACATGCGTTAATTTCAGATTCTAGATCGTAAGTATTTAAATAGCATAGAAGTTGTCCATGATACCAGAGAAAATGGCTGATTGCAATTATTACATAAAAGAATTAATTGACAGTAAAAGAAATATAAACATAGAACCTGAAACTTGAAGCAGATTGGGCTCGAGTACCTGACGGCGCTGCTCGAACACTAAGGCAAATTCAAAACAGAAAGGAAAAGCCTCAGAACATTGAAATAAATAGGGGCACAATAAGTACAGTAAGAGAAGCAGAAGTATATGAGTGTACCAGTTTTTCATGAAACTATGCTATTCGAGACAAGCAAAAAAAAGAGCTAAATAGAACAAGTTAGATTAGTATACTACACCGGAGTATAACATTTAGACGGATCCAGAGATGTCATTAGCGAAAATCAGTGGAAAGTGGAAGTGTTTTATTTGATGCACGGGATTCTGATGCAAGTCTGAATGCAAGTCTTATCAACATAGTTGAGCTTGCTATGGCCATTTATTGGTTTCCGTTGTTAGTCAAGCGGAAACTCGAGTCAAGGCGTCACATCAACTGAACACTACCCTTCACTGATTGCGTATGACATTAAAGAATTCAAAGATTCATGATCTAGGAGATTCGTAATATGTTGTGACCGGATGCAAGTTAGCAATTTAACTGTACAAGATTAGAGTTCATGAATGTGTCAATAGAGGACTTGAGTTATGGAGCTATATTCGCTGAATTCTTAGAACAGACCTAAGAAACCAGACATACATCAGAAACCAGATTCGATGACAGCAGATTCGATGACAGCAGAATTGATGACGACAGATTCGATGTTATAAAACTTGATGAGGTTAATGCTTCATAATACCAAGGTTTATCGGGTAAAATGCCGAGGTAAGCTAGCATGTAATGGAACGAGGGAGTCAAACACTCTGCTAGGTTAAATCATCCTTTGATACGAGTATCTTCCACGTAAAAAGTGCGTTACGAGCATGATACATCGAACATCACTTCTTATACTTGCTAACTAGAATTCGTTATAATTATTATCGTGACATTTTGCTCGTAATTAACGCTTTACGATTCTTCGAATTATTCATCAAAAGAGACAGAATCCATCGATTTACATATCCATTTAACTATCATTGACTAACTCGTTTCCCAATTATCCAAATATAAGATCAGTCAAGGTAATTAAATTCAATGTTTGCAAGAGAGGAAGATCTCTACTTGCCTGAAAGAAGCTGCAAATGGCGGTGGCGGCTAAACGCGCAAGCAAAAACAGAAATCCTGACTGAACCTCCCTCATGAGTGAGGGTCGAGAGATACCACGCAGAAGCGGGGACTCGACGATGCTTGAGTTAGGGGAAACCCTAATTTGGAGAGCACAAATTTAACGAATAACCTCAATAAAATCTGAAAAGAGCAAAAGAGAGAAATTTCTTACCGAAGGAGAACAAATCCGGGCTCACGGAGGAGTGAGAACCAAACCCTAGGCATTTCTTGCCACAAATTTCAGTCACAAAGGAGAGGGAGCCGCTGCCGGAGGAAAAAGAGGCGAGATCTGAAGTCGCTGCCCTAGGAGAGAAGGCTGCCAACCAGCCTTGGAGAGGGAGAGACCACAGGTGGCTGCCGGCTTGAGGGAGAAAAAGCAGTCGGCCATTGGAGGGGACGGGAGAGGGCTGCCGGCCAGAGAAGGAGAAGCCGGAGGAGTTAGCACCTGGAGCAGGAGGAGTCGGCGTCCTGCGTGCGGCTGGATGGGGACGGGATCTGGAGCGGGAGTCGGCGCTGAGCGGGTCGCGGTTTTCTTGCGGGATGCGGGAGACGGGCTGCAGTTTGCGGAATTAAAAGAAGGGGGGCTGCTCGGGTTAGGTAGGAGAGGGGGTTAGGTTAGGTTTTATTTTCTTCTTCTTCTTCTTATTATTATTATAAAAAGGGGGTTGTTACAGTGGTATCGAAGCCCGGTTCATTATCAGAGCAATTATCGGGCTGACCTGACTGAAATTTGAGACGAGTTGATTGGATATTTTCGGGTTAGTGATTGGGTACGGTAGGTGACGACCATTGGTCTGCTCTCTGTTCTCTTTGGTTGCTTTTTTTGGAATAGTCAACTTAAAGAACCGAGGTCAGTCTGATTAATGACAGAGCACAGTGAAGTCTACTTTAAATTTAGGCTCCAAGCAAATGGTTAAATTGAACGGTACAAACTACCACCAGTGACACTTACTGATGGAAGATTTTCATCTACTTCAAGTGTTGACATGCTACTATCTTCGAGGAGATGCCTAAAGACACAGATCCAAATAAATGGAAGACGGAGCACCGAGAATTTTATAGATTCATCAGATGATTTGTAGAACCGAACTTCTACAACCATGTTACTAGTATAGTCGATGTAAAAATACTTTGAAAGACTCGAAACATTATATGCCAAGAGTACTAGTATCGATAAGTTATATCTACTGAAGAAGTTTGGAGAGGTCAGATATAGAGATGACTCATGCATTTTTGATCATGTGAACGAGTTCCAAGGTATTATTGATCAACTCACTACAATGAAGGTGACCTTCGAGCACGAGGTCAGCGGATTATGACCCAGAAACTAGCCCTAAGAAGAGTTCAAACTCAAAGGGGGTAGCCCCCACATACTTCTCCCGAGCAAGAGCACTTAGCCAGTGGCCTGAAATTATGGAATAGACCCTGAGTTGTAGCGAGGAGATCCTTCCACACACCCGGAAGATCTAAGAGAGCTTCTCATACCTAACCAAAGCTGATATGGGCACCTTGGAGGGTACTGGAAGCCAACCAAAGTTAACAAGAGGAGGAAGAAGTCAAAGAAAATGAATCCTCCTCAAAAGTAACCTTAAGAGTTTATTTATAGTTTTTCTAGTCTGACCTGCAAATAGAGGAATCCCATTTTTTGATTCTACTGTGTACGCATCTCTAAGTGGTCTGTCAATAGCAAAACTCCGTTGTTTGGAAAGACTACTAGCAGACCTAGTTGGGCTTCTTCTAGAAGTGAACTGTCGGGCGAGCTGACCTCTTGCCTGAGGCAGCGAGTGATCGAGTAGACTTGCACTAGCCACAAATCTGGACTTGGGGTGAGTGCGGGACAAAACACCCCACTCGCCCCCTGATAGCCCTCGACCTAAGCCACATGCGAGCCGGGGCGAGACCCGACCACCAGCCTACTTGGTTCGCCAAGCCCAAAATGACTTGGACGACCCTTCTAAGTCCTGACCCCATTTGTGGGGCCCACTTGACAAATACAGGGTTGTACATCGAGTGTGTGGTCCTGGAGTGTGAATCAAAACGTCACATCTCCTTCTTCAGAATACGTTTACCGACTTCTGGAACAATCTCTACTGCTACACTGCCATGACACACACATGTGTGCCTCGAACGCATGTACCAAAAATTTGGCCAGGGCCACGACCACGGTCCATGCGGGTCATGATCAACATCAGTCATCGCCTTCGAATTAGAATTCGAGGCATATCATTAAATTCAAAAAGATTTGAATATGAACATATTAGGGTTAATCTCAATCATGATCGGTTCAATTTGGGTAATCTAAGTCGTTGACTTTATTAGGTTTGATTGGAAAATTAATATAATCTCAAAGGGATACTAATCCAATGTTCTAGAAATCGATCCTGGGACATACATGTGGACCCCTGTAAATGTGTTACAAAATTGTGCCTTGGGGCTGGCCTGGGGCCGGTTAGAAAAAAAGCTCGATTAGGCCCTAGACTGGGCTAGCTCGTCCCGGGCCTAGGCTGGGCTTGGGGGCCTTACAAGGCCCCTTGTACTGAACATTTGCCCGACCCGACCATACAAAGCCCGTTTTTTCAAGCTCTGCCAAACCCGGGCCCAGACAAAGCCTATCCCGGGGTGGAAATCCCGCCTAAAATGAGATTTCATTAATGAAATCCCGCCTAAACCGGGATTTTTGATATCCCGCCGGCACTTCCTCCCGCCTATAGGCGGGATATCCCTCCCGCCTATATGCCGGATATCCCTCCCGGCCTCCCCCTGTAGGTAGGTTTATTTTTTAAAATTTAATTACTATTTTTAATATATATATACACACACACACACGCGCATGAGTGCCTGACACAGGGCTCCGCCCCTACGACCAAGCGCGACAGTACCCAGCCGGTGACGGCGGGCTACGTCCGCCCCCGGCTGCTGCACACGCAGCATATATATATGAGTACTCAAAATTACTGTAAAAAAAATATACATCAATATTACGGTACGGGCCTCCGGCCCTATGTTAGTGCAATGGCCAATCACCCGTCCACAACGATAATTTAAGAAAAAAGATAGAGTATAAATTTAAAATTATAATTATAAATGTATATATATATAAGTACAATATAAAATTATACATACAATGAAAATATTAATTATATATAATAAATAATATATATAAATATATAATTATTATAATATATAGTATAATATGTTAATGTATGTAATAATTAATTATTAAGTATATTTTTGTATAATATAATTATTATACTTATATATGTTAAAATGTTTATATAATATAATTATTATACTAATAACAATATAAGTAAAAATTATTTGACATGTTATCACAGATGACTCCTTGGCTCGTTGGCTTGAGATGTTTCTCTTGTCCTTGAGGTTCCGATATCGAAATCAGACAATCACATTTTAAAATAAAATTTTAACAACTGGCGGGTTTCAAAAACATGCTCCGATTCGTTGCTCCCCGGTCAGCTCGTCCGGTTTTTTTAGAGTTATAGGGGCAAAATCGAAATTTCACATAGATTTAGGATACCCTAGTAGTAGGTTTAAGAGACCTACTAAAAAGTGGAGAGAGTATGATTTTATTGAGCGCAATCAGACGATTGTTGAATTATGAACTCATGATTAGACGACTTACGGAATTTTGAACTCGATCATGATATCGGCAGACCACAGTATTTCTTTATTTATATATATATATAATTAAAAATCTGGGCCCGACAATCCGGGCCTGACCTTGGGGACGTTGACAAGATCGACCACTACCGGAGCTAGTGCTCGAGCCCGACTTATGACAAAAGCCCGGGCCCGTGCCCGGATGACAAAAGCCCGGGCCCGGCCTGGCCCGGACGAGCTTATGTAATTTAGTGATGTTTTCTTTGAACACTGACAATCCCTAGGCGGTCGGTTCCCTGGGAGCTCGCAGCCGGCCACAATTATTGTGAAGCTTCATAGCAGACTTCTTCGCACCAACGACGGCTACGGGGTCGTCGTCCACCGATGACCTGGGTTCGTTGGCAAGGTTGTCAACAAATCCAGGGCGGCCGGTGGCCCTCAGCTGATGCGAAGAAGCTTCATAGCAGCCCGAACGTCGGCTGCGAGCTCGCCGGCTACCGACCACCCCGGATTCGTCCCGATACATTTGTGTATTTTAACATAAAATGCACATATCTACCGGGGGATCAATTCAATGCACACATTTCAATCAACCATTGAATAAGAGCAATGCATTTCACCGCCCCCATAGCCTCATTCTCCGGAGAGTTAGACTTTTGCCGATACTTGCGAGGATGTTGACTTTTGACCCATTATATGTGCGGTTGACTTTTGACCTATTAACGCGCGAAGCCTAGCATTGTGCAACGATGGTGGCGGGAAAGTGGGATGCCGACAAAGCGAACATTCCAGTGGAGCATTATATGACCTGTCCCGCATTAGGCACGTGTTGCTAAATTTGTTCCCACGCCTGATTTATTTGACTCGGAATTCGGACATATCAATCTATTCTAAAGATAAAAGGGAATTTAACGTTGCTACAGTAGCGTATGTCGTTCCGTTACATTTACAATTCCGATTTTACCCCTCCTCTGTTCGCCATTTCTCTGTCGACAGAGAGCTCCGTCCATTGCGGGGAGGAAGCGGTAGGGGCCAGGGGCGAAGAAGAGCGCGCCAGGGGCTGGTGGGGTGGACGGGAGGCAGAGAGCTAAGCGGCGGCGGAAGCTGAATTGTGCGGCGAGCTGGGAAGCCAGGAACGGAGGTGCCCCCGAGGCCGCCATGAACGCGGGTGCGCCCGAGGCCGCCGTGAACGCGGGTGCGCCCGAGGCAGAGAGCTAAGCGGCGGCGGCAGAAATAGGCAGCGGCGGAGGAACAGCCGTGGACCTTCGACATTGAGAATATTTCGCCATAAACTATATATATGTCTTATTTTGTTTATAAACTCATATCTACAATTAAATAAATTATAAATTTAAATATTTGATTAAATTATAAACTCATCTATAAATTATAAGCTCATATAAACAATTAAATAATTATTTGATTAAGAAAACTTATTTTATTACAACGGGCGTCGATGCTCTCGGGCGGCATTCGATCGCGTGCAGGCGGGCTTCGCCCGTCTCCGCACGAGCTTCACCGGCCTCCGCACAAACTTCACCTGTGCTCGATACTCTGGGCGATCTTCGGCCGCATAGAAGCGGGCTCCACCCGCTTCCACGCAATCCACAAGCTCAGAGCCGGACCCGTCACTCGCGCCCCCCGGAGCGCGTGTGCAAAATAAAACAATCATGGTGCTCCGGGGGGTAGCAAGTGGCGGTTGCGGCGTCGAGTTGGTGAAGTGTGTGGAAACGAGTGAAACCCACTTCTATGTGACCGAAAGCCGCCTGGAGCATCGAGTATGGGCGAAACACGCCTGAATGCGGCCGAAGGCCGCCCAAAAGTATCGAACAGGGGCTCAATGCAATAATGCTTCATATTTTGAAGAAGTCTCAGAGACATCTCATTGGGAGGCAGCTATAAATAACATGCTATCGACTTTTAGTAAGGCGGGGAGTATAACAAATATAAGGTGTGATGTGTTAAAAAAGTTATGGATGCTTGATTAATGTTAGGTAATAATTGTATTCAAGTCGATTTTTGTTATGTGCAGACCGCTCAATTTCATAATGGTTATGTGCAGTCTAAGACTTATACGGGTGCACAATTTCCCATGATTTTTTTTGTTTTGGCCTGGATTTATACTTGGACTGTACATACCTGAAAATGATATGCATATAACATCACCCTAAATTTATATCCATATTATTGTCCTTAGATTCAGTATGTAATGTTCATTTTAGCAAGGTTTTAAGAACCGAATCGCGGATCGAACCGGTGAGAACAAAGATTCAAGGTCCGACCGGTTGGACCGGTCGGATCGGGGTTGAACTGTAATATTATAATAAATAATAAAAACAAATAAAAATTAGTTATAATTATATAAGAATACCAAGTTGTATATTTTTTATACATATTAGTATTTTTATAAATTAATTTATATTTATTATTTTATAATTTATAGTTATAAAATTATAATTATAAATATATACATATATATAAGATTTTAAGTTTAATATATAATTTTACATATAATTAAATATAATAAATGAGAAATGTTATATATATATATATATATATATATATATATATATGTATATATATGTATATATATATATGTATATATATGTATATATATATATGTATATATATGTATATATATATATATGTATATATATGTATATATATATGTATATCTCTACTAATATATGAAAATTACTCTTTGGTGAAAGATTGTCTGATGTCCCTATATTGCCTTTATAGTTGTATTCATAATTACACAATTATATCAAACTTTATATTAATATATTATAAAGACAATATCTTTTTAGGTAATTACACAACTTTACAATATTAAAATGCAAAAAATAAAAAGACTAGATACCCTAAATCTATTGTCTCTAACTAGGAATGACAAAAGAAAAATTAATGTTTTAACGTTAAAATATAATTTGTTTTACAAAATAAAATTGTATTCTTGATTTATATTTTTTTACGGTCATTTTGAGTACTCATATGTATATGTTGCGGGTCGGACGGAGCCCGCCGGGAGCGGGCGGAGCCCACCGGGAGCGGGCAAAGCCCGTCGTCGTCGGTCGGGTACTGTCCCGCGAGGCCATAGGGGCGGGTACTGTCGACGACAAATGTCGCCGCCCACGACAAATGTCGTCCCCACGACAAATGTCGCACCACCGGCGAATGTCACACCACCGACGAATGTTGCATCCCGACGAATATCGCATCCCACCGAATGTCGCATCCTGACGAATATCGCATCCCACCGAATGTCGCACCCCCGCCGAATGCCCCCAGGGACGAAGGCCTGTGCCTGTCACTTGTATATGTATAAGTAAAATAACCTGAGATATGAAAACACAATTGATTGCTTGGTTATTTGGATAAAGACTCTCCTTTCATGTTTGAGGTTGCAGGATCGAGTCCACCCGCCACATTTATATTCTAAAATTTTAAAATAATTATTTTTAAATTATTAATGGAACCTGGCGGGCTTCCAAAACCCGCTCCGATTCCGCGGTCAGCCCGCCCGGTTCCGCGGTTCCCGAGCGGGCCGCCCATTAACCGATTTCATAACCTGGACCGGACCAGCTGTCTGTCCGGACCGACTGTCTGTCTGGTCCGCGGTTCGACGGATCGGACCGGCCGGTCCGGTCCAGTTTTCAAAAGCTTGCATTTTAGCTCGAGAGTCAAATAAATACGTACACAATTAAATTAGAGTTGACACCATAATTTTTATGCGGAAAATCGTAACGGTCCGTTCGGCCTCCTGAAAATGGAATTGGGACAACAGAATTTCAATTCTAGTGTTCGGATGTTATGAATTTCCTTGGAATTAGAATTGGTCCAATTCCATGAAATTCAATTTTGTACTATGACCAATTCTTAGGGGTAAAGACAGATATTTCATGAAATTCAGCCGTCGTTGTCCGATCTCATCGTTGTAGCCCGATCTCGCCGCCGCCTAATCTCGCCGCCGCCGTCCGATCTCGCCGCCGGCGCCCGATCTCGCTGTCGCCGCCCGATCTCACCGCCACCTCCCTATCTCGCCACCGCTCACTGTTGCCGGCTGCCGCCCATTCCCGCCGCCACCGCCCGATCTCGCCGCCGCCGCCCGATCTCACCGTCGCTGCCCTATCTCGTCGTCGCCTCCCCCCCGATCTCGCCGCCGCCGCCCGATCTCGCCGCCGCCCGATCTCGCCGTCGCCGCCCGATCTCACCGCCACCACCTGATCTCGCCGCAGCCACCTGATCTCGCCGCCACCGCCTGATCTCATTGCAACCGCCTGATCTCGCCGCCGCCACTGCCCAATCTTATCGTCGCCTCCTGATCACGCCCCGATCTCGTCATCGTCGCCCAATCTCGCCATCGTCGACCGATCTTGTCATCACCGCCCGATCTCGTCGTCGTTGCCCAATCATAATTAATTGTTGGTACACTACTTGAAGTTGATTTCTCTGGTGTTGTGATCCTTTTTTGCCAACTTTTATATTTTCTTAGAGATTGTAAAGGAATAATGCCCTCCACCACTTGGTTTTTTTTAATAACTTCGTCCCGAGTGACACAAGACTTCAACTTCAAATTGTCATGTCGCCCGATCCTGCAGGCATGAGAAAAAAATAAATTTTAAATAAATTCCAATTCCAATTCTATAAATCCATCCTGCAGCCAAACAACTGCATTGAAATTCAGACCAATTCCAATTCTCACAGGAATTGGAATAGATGAATTTCAATTCTGCAATTCCAATTCCAGGGGGCCGAACGGACCATAAAAGAGAAAACCCATAAAAGTACACAACTATTTTAGCAACTAGAAAGGGTTACATGCCACTGTTTGTTTTACAATGTCAGCAAAGAGTCTTCTGATCGTTATGCATGTCTGAGACACACTTTGGTGAATTACATGCTGGGTATGATGGAAAACGACATGGGGCGTGTTCTGTAGAGTTGTGTGCATATCATGCAAATTTTGGAGATTCGAACGTCTAACGATCTAGAATTGACACATCTTAGCGAAACTCCACTAAGATCGTTCGGGCAGCTACCCATAAACTCCAAGACCTCTCTATGGATTGCCTCACTCGACGCATTTACCCACTAGCGAGCTATTGGAAGCCATAGCCTCCCATAGGTGAGGGAAACTCATGTTAAGTCGGCAGAGCGGGGATTTCCCAGAAGGTCACCTATCCGGTTACCACTCTCGACCAAACACGCTTAAATATAAAGTTGCTCCACTCTTTATCACCGGCCAATTGAGCACATCACCAATTTCCCGGAAATGACGAACATTCCCCCCAGGGGGTTCGAGCAAGTTGATCGATGACGATGGCGGCCGGAAGCGGTGGATGACTTTTGGCGGCGCACGCACACAGGAAGAGGACTTGAGCACGCACGCGGGGGGGGGGGGGGGGGGGGGGGGGGGGGGGAGTGGCCTCGCGCGCGTGCGCTTGGAGAGGCCGCATTAGGAGTTGGGGTTGGTGTGGGTGGGGGAGAGGCCTTGCGCCCTCGAGCGGGAAGGAGCAGCAAGCGTGCAACCTCCCATGCGCGTGCGTGAGGGAAGGCCGCACATGCAGCCTCCCATAAGATCGTTTGATCTGCAGCTCATACACTCTAACCCTTCTTCATTGGCTGCCTCACTCTACTAGATGGTTGTTGGAGGACGTAGCCTCCCTTAGGTGATGGAAACTCATGATTTGTGGACAGCGCATGGACTTCCTAGGAAGTCAGACATCACGCTACTACTCTCGCCCAAGCACGCTTCGACTTAACTATATAATTTCTGCATTGTACAACATCAATTGAGTTGCAACACTAATTTTCTGGAAAATGATGAACATGCCCCCCCCCGGCGGTCCGGCAGTCCAGACAGTTCAGACAAGTTGCCCGACGACGATGGTCGCTAGAAGCGATGGCGGTGAAGTGTCGGTGGCGCGCGCGTGCGCAGAAATAGGACCTGCGTGTGCGCAGGTATTTGCCATGCAGGCGCTTGGAGAGGCCGCACGCATGGAGGGGTAGCACGTGCGGCCTCCCATACACATGTGTGAGGGGAGGTCGCGCGTGCGACCTCCATGCTCTTGCGTGCGAGGGTGGGGGCCGCGCTTGGTGTGCGACCTCGTGTCTCCGAGCGCGGTTTCGTGCTGGTGCTTTGTTCGAGCTCCCCTTCGGGTGGCTTTGAGGCACTTCGAGCGAGCGCGGTTTTCCTGCGCGGCTCACTTTATCAGGCTGAATCTCTTGAGCGCTTCGGTCTGCCCCGACCTGGATAATTTTAGGGGGACCCTATCAATACTAATTAATTTTTACGAGAAAATATTTAATAAATTTGTAACAACTACTGTCAAATATTTACACTGAGCATATCAAGTGAAATAGTGATACTATTGTCACCTCACACAGTCAATAGAATAGGTCGATTGTACAAAAACAATTTTAACATGGAAAACCCCCTCAAATGGGTAAAAAATTCACGTGATTGGATCTATGCTGGTCAAAGTCCATTATTCTCTGGTCATTACAGCTTGTTTGTGAAGTCGAGGGTGACAGACCACCTCTCGTTACAGTTTTGGGGTGAGAGAACACTTGACACACGGCGGACGACAAGCCGTCACGCCGAGAGTTATTACAAATTGCGCTTCGCGCTAGTGGTCTTCGATTAGCGGCTTACTGATTCTGGATGTGGAGCGGAGCACCTGGACTTGCGGTTGCGGGGGCCACTTGGGACTTAGAGATTTTGCTTCGTCAGGTGGCTTTGATTTGACTCGCTTGTAGCTCGGGTGCGGCTCGGGCGCTGCTTGGGCACTGCTTGTAGGAGGAATTCGGCAAAGCTCCAACCTGAGGAAAAAGAATACTCGGAGAAAAAAGTAAGAAATGAGGAGGCCTGTGACTCCTTTTATAGGCTCTGGGTGGTGGTTATGGTGGTTACACGGCTATCCACACACCATAACTACCATCATGATTATTTTTGGATATAGTTTAAATGCACATATTTTGCTATTTGGAGACAATTTAAATAAATTATAAAATTATTAATTGAATTCCCCCATTAACCCGGTGGTTAGTGGGTGGTTACGCGTGAATCAGATGGCCGGGAACACCTCTCACTGATCGAACGACGAGAGCGGAACTGCACGGGCGACCAGCGAACTCGCCGCCCAGTTCGCCGGCGAGGGGAGGACAACTGACGGCGGCCAGGGAGGGCCCCGGCCGCTGCCTTTGGCCGCGCGCCGACGGCCGAGGGAGGGGGAGGCTCGGGCCGCCGCCCCCCTCGGCCGCGCGGGTGGCCGGGATAGGGGGCGGCTCGGGCGGCCGTCCCCCTCGGCTGCGCCGACGACCGGGCGAGGGGGTGGCCCGGGCGGCCGCCCCCCTCGGCCGCGCTGGTGGTTGGCCCGGGCGACCTCCCCCTTGGTCGCGTTGGAGGCGGAGGGAGGCGTGGCCCGATCGACCGTTTCCTCAGCAGCGGCCGGGGGGGCCGGTGCGACAAAAGAGGGCGGGTGGCCGGCATCCGGGGAGGAGGTCGACCGCCTGCTGCTGGCGAGGCGGGGCTCGCGGCTGTTTGCCCATTACGCGTGATGGGATCGACGCGCGGGGGATTGGGCGCGGTGATCGCGTGCGCGGTCAATCCCATGATCCTACTTCTTTTGAGGTGTAGATCATGGGTGTGTGGTTATTTACACACCTAATCTTTATAAAATAATGGTCATCCCCAACACCACCTATTACTATGTGCATTACTCTCACCTAAAAAATTTCCTGAAAATTGGTATTCAAAAACAACATGCGGCAGATTGACTGCTGGCTCAAACATTTTCAGTCAGACTCCGTTCGTTTGGTAGGTTTTGAGAGACAAGAATTAGTTTTGGCCGAAAACCCATGTCGCAGTGATTTTGGAAATGGGTCAAAAACAAATTATTCTGTTCGTTTGGAGAAGGTTTTGAAAGAAAAGAATTCTACTATTCATCTGTTGATGCACGAAATGCGACACCGCCCAGTTAACGGGTTGTTCGATCTCACAAACTAGGTGAATAAGAGGGTTACGGGGATAGAGGAGAGGTTTAATTGAGCAAGAGAAACTTGCTCGAGCAGAGAAGAAGCTTGATCAGGACCTGTCGAGCAAACGTTACTTTGGCGGTTGGGCTCTAATGGTTAGACCGAGAGAGAAAAATAGAAGAGAGGGCCGCTAGCAGCAGCAACAGCAGACTTCGCCCGTCGCGGCCTGAATGCCTCTCTTGCGACGAGATTTCCTTTGATTATAATTGAAGTTACAGCTTGAGGTCACCCCTTTACATGGAAAGAAGAATAAAGGGTACAAAAGGAGGGAAGCTGGCGGTTAAGGAGAGGAGAATGCCAGAGGCCGCGCGGACTGACCAGAGAGGTCGGCAGACCGCGTGGTCAGCTGATCAGGCAGCTCGATGGACTTAGCCGGGCGGACTGCTTGATCGAGCAGAGAGAAGAAAAAGGGAGCAGGTCGCGCGGACTGGGAAACCGAGTCCGCAAGAACTGATGTCGGGATCTTGACGCCTCTGCCGTGTCGTTCCCGTCCTCCCGAATAAGAGGTATGGGGGCCTATTTATAGGCCTTAGGAGGTAACGGTCTTGGTAATGTCACCCCCAGTGAGGCGGTGAGCTGCGCGAGTGCAATGCTGAGTCCGCGGAGTCCGCGCCAGGCCGCACGGTTAGGGACTTGGAGCTGGAGATGGCTGCTGCTAAGCGAGCTCGCGCTGGGCTGTGCGAGCTGAGGAGGAGTTCGCCTGCTGCTGGGTAGAAGCGGACACCGGGAAACTGGAGGGCTAGCTGGCGGACTGCAGAACGAGTCCGCCCAGCCCACTGTAGAGAGGAGGCAGATCACCGGCTGCCGAGCTGGGGCTCATCTGGCGGACTGCACAATGAGCCCGCCTAACTCGCAGCAGACGGGTTGAGCAGGCTGCCTGTTGGTGCCATCCTTTGCTTGGGGACGAGGGTTGGCGACCTGGCGGACTGACCAGTCCAGGTCGCGCGGACTGCTGATTGGAGGCTTGTCGCTGCATGAGGTAGGCGACCTGTCAGACTGAGATCGAGTCCGCCTATAGCTGGCGGACAGGAGTGCTGGTTGCCGTCTGGATGTGCGGGCTTGAGAGCTGGTGGGAGGAGCGAGTCCGCCTCCCTTAGACGGACTTAAGACTGAGTCTGTCACCTTCTGCGAATAGAAGGAGCAGGTCGCGCGGACTGGCTGAGCATCTAGCGAGCGGTCTGGGCGGATAGGAATTCGAGTCCGCCACTCAATTGAGTAGCTCGCACCTGAGAGGAAGAATGAACCACCACATGGTTAACCGATTTAACCGCGCTACCTACAGGAGCGAACTTAGGAAGCAGTCTGCAGCCCCTGCAGAACGAGCGGCTACTGCGCGACCTGGGCGGTCAGACCGAGGAGACCGCCCTAGCCGCGCGGACTGAGAGGTCAGTTTGCCCACCCTTAGAAGGAAAGGCTGACAGGACGCGACCTCCTGGTGCAGGCCGCGACTTGCGAGCTGGTTACCTTGGGAGGGATCGCCGATTTTTGGGTTAACATAATCCCCGCACTTTTTCAAGTTTCGAAGAGAACTTCGGAAAATTAGGAGACCTACGAAAACCGTGATCCTTCCCTCGAGAAAAAGAAGAGGTGAGGAGAGATGAAACCTGATGTCTCTCCTTAGAAATTTTTTACTAATGCCTGTCTTTTTCCTGCGAAGGAAAGAATTAACATAGGCGGAAATAGGTACATCTTGTGCGTACCTGGGTTGCCATTGCAAAACGAAGAAGACATGAATGTCTCCTAATGGTCTCTTCAAAACAGCGATGAGGGGAAAACATAGAAGAATGATAACTTGCAAGTACCTGAAGGAGCCTTGCAAGCACATGTTAACTTCTACAAGAGGGGTAAATCACAAGTATGATATAAAACTAAGTTGCAAGTACCTTGATAGAACTTGCAAATATTGGCTAATCACTGCAAAGGAAAGAGTGAGCAGTAGATATTAAATGAAATTAAAATACAAGTACCTGAATGGAACTTGCAAATATTTGCTAATCTCTGCAAGAGAAGAGTAAACAACAGATATGATAAAAAAGTAAGCTGCAAGTACATGAAGGGAACTTGCTAATATCTGCTAATCTCTGCAAAAGAAGAGTAAGTCGCAGATATAATAGAAAAGTAAGCTGCAAGTACCTGAAGAGAACTTGCTAATATCTGCTAATCTCTGCAAAAGAAGAGTGAGTAGCAGATATAGAAGAAAGAAAACTAAATCGCAAGTACCTGAATGGAACCTGCGAATGTTGACTGTTGATATGATAAGATATAATTGGATTGCAGAAGAGATACCTGGCAAACTCTGCTATTAACTGAATAAAGATCAAACCGTGATAATGATTGTCTCGCGTGATCAAGTATGATGTTTTATACATGAAATCCAGATCAGCAAGATGAAAGCATCTTAATTTAGACTTATAACAGCATGACTTGTCAATCAAGGAGAACAAGATACTTTTATTAAATGATTCGTGTCGCTAGCATATGATAAGAGAGCTTGTGGATAACCATCTGATAGAACTTTATGCAGGCAGTGCATATAAGATGATCATAAGCCAAAAAGACATTGATGATCCTTGGAATAGGTTGAATTTAACCTGCCAACCTGCAAGAAGACAGAAAGGACAAAGGAGGGCTAGCCGCGCATCCTTTGAAGGGCATAGTAGATAAACAAGCACAAGCAAGGAAATTCCTGTGGAGGAATCGACTGATACACTGATCTCTTGCCTCGGGTTACAAGCATCGCTGATCAATTAGACTAGTTGTGCCAAGTGGCCTATTGCTTATCCGCGAATTGATCAGCGGAGTTGTGGGCCCTGCGAAGACACAGATCGAGAGTACCAACGAGTGTTCGGCCGTCACAGTTGTGAGATGATCGAAGAGATAAGGCTACACTTGATCGTCATTGCTTGCCACGCAAAGATCATCGTAATTGTAACGTATCCTTTAGCGAAGCATAACAGAGCTAACAAATGGGTCCTACCTGGAATCACACTTGTACAACCCCGTATTCGCAGAGTAGGGTCCTTTCGGCAGGCGCAGAGCCAGTTTTAAGTTTTTAAGCTTTTTAGAGATTTTGGACTCTTGGTGGCCAATTTTGGCTTGGACTTGAAAATATACTAGTAGGGGGATGAAATATTTTTCTCCCCCCCGGCCCCCTCGGGGGGTCCCCAGGCCGCCGAGCTCCCCAGGCCGCCGGCTCCCCAGTCCGCCGAGCTCCCCAGGCCGCCGAGCTCCCCAGGCCGCCGAGCACCCCACGCCGCCGAGCTCCCCAGTCCGCCGAGCTCCCCAGTCCGCCGAGCTCCCCAGGCCGCCGAGCTCCCCAGGCCGCCGAGCTCCCCAGGCCGCCGAGCTCCCCAGGCCGCCGAGCTCCCCAGGCCGCCGAGCTCCCCAAGCCGCCGAGCTCCCCAGTCCGCCGAGCTCAAGGCCAATTGGTCGTAGGGGCATTTCGGTCATTTTATCCCCAGGACTTGGAAAAACTATAAATGGACCCCCTTGGGTACCTTTGGAGAGGCATTGGCTTTTGGCTTCCTCCTCCCTAGTTTCCTTCTTGGTAGAGTTGAGAGAACTCTCCAAGGTACCCAGCTCTCATTGGTAAGGGAGGGGAAGTGTTCTTGTGACCTTCCGGGTGTGTGGTGGGAACTCCGCGCTAGAGCCGAGGGTCTGTTCCTAGTTCTCAAGTCTTTGGCCCGTGACATTCTTCCAAGTGTAGTAGGTGTGAGGTCACCCCTTCCCCAAGGGTCGAACTCCACAGAGACCAAGTTTTTGGTTTCAACATTTTGGTGCGGTGAGCGTGGAGAGTGACCAGCATAGAAGATCTCGGGAGAGTGTCATGGCTGGAGATCAGAGAGATAGTGATGACCTCGGCGGTCTCCCCAACCCAGGACCCTTCGTAGGAAGGGAAGAGTTCATGACTTCCATCTCTAGCATCATGGAGATGTTGCGAATCATTGCTCCTCGGGCTGCCAGCTCAGCTCCCACCCCCCAGGGACCGGCTCCCGGGGATCTCAGTGAGCTGCCCCCCAGAGATTTAGGCGAGATCACCCCAGCGGGGGGAGAAGCAAGTGTGCCAAATAGGAGACCTGGGAAGGAAAGGATGGTAGAGGGGGTCGAGCGAGACCTCCCAGGCCGGGAGCTGTTCCCCAGCCCGGCGAGAGCTAGCCCCCCAGGCGAGCAGGTCGCGCGAGTAGAGGTCGCGAGAGCACCCCTTAGGGGGTCACCCTTCAGTGAGTTGATCATCTCAGCTCCCGTTCCCGAGGAGTTCAGAGAGCCAGACATGGCTTACTATACCGGTAAGGATGACCCCGTCCAGCACCTGCAGTGGTTCGAGGATGCCGTCTCCATCAGGCCAATGACGGATGCCTTCAAGTGTCGCCTCTTTGCGATCACATTGAAGGAGAAGGCAAGGGACTGGTTTCATCAACTCCCCCCGAGGTCGATCTATGGGTTCGAGGACTTGAGCCGAAGCTTTCAGCTCCGCTTCTCCACCTCCAAGAAGAGGAAGAAGAGTCCCGAGTCCATCTTTCTGACAAGGCAGAGGGCCGAGAAATCGCTGGCTCACTACGTTGACAGGTTCCAAGAGGAGATCCTGGATATCCAGGAGATGCCGGGGTATGCTCTCCTGATGGCCTTCACTATTGGACTGAAGGAGGGCTTCTTCAAGATGAGCTTGACCCGGAAGACCCCCCTTTTCTTCGAGGAGCTGATGGAAAGGGCGGCAGAGGAGATAGCCATGAAGGCAGCCAACCCGGCCTTCGTGAAGAAGTTGGCAAAGTTGACAGAGGTGGAGTCAAAAGAGCAAGGTGGCTCAAGGCATCAAGAAGGAAGAAGGAGAGACGAGCCGAGAACTCAGGGGTTCCAAGGACGGGAGGGTCCGGAGCTAGGTTGGAGGCACCAGGGAGGACCTGCCCAGGGTTCAGGAAGAGCTCTCATCCAGGGTGGGGGGGACTTTCAAGGAGGCCAAGGAAGATACAACTTCCAAAGGCAAGCCCCTAGACAGCTCCTACCCCCACCACAACAAGCGATGGCGATCGGTCGAAGGGAGAGGAGGAACCGCACGGGAAGAGGAAGAGTAAAAGTAGAGTTACCCTACTGTGAGTTTCACCAGGAGGAGGGCCATGTAACAACTACTTGCCCCGAGTTCCAGGAATTGAGAAGGACAAGAGCTCCGGCACCACAACCTCAACAACCGCAAGATCCGGTACGGATTGAAGAAGTCCAGCTAGAGACAGCAAGGGAGAGGTGTGAGGATCGGGTCGACGTGGGAACACGAGGAAAGATATGAGCGACTCACGGTGAAGTGGAGATCGTGCCCGGGTCCTGTGAAGAAGCCTCGCCCCAGTAGAGTCATGTACTTTTCTTATGATATAATGAGTCCATCCCCCGACCGGTAGAGTCGGGGGGGGGGGGTCATGTAACCCATCACTTTTTTCCCCTTTTGAGGATGTTGAATTTTGGCAGAGTTCAGGTAACATGCCCCGTCCCCAAGTCCCTTAGCTCCGAGATGATTCCGCTGCCAGGCTCTCACTAGCTGGTGGGTTCAGGTTGATCTCTCGTGGGAGCTAAGTCCTTTTGCTCCGAGATGATTCCGCTGCCAGGCTCTCACTAGCTGGTGGGTTCAGGTTGATCTCTCGTGGGAGCCAAGTCCTTTAGCTCCGGGATGATTCCGCTGACCAGGCTCTCACTAGCTGGCAGGGCAGGTTGATCTCTCGTGGACGCTAAGTCTTTTAGCTCCGGGATGATTCCGCTGACCAGGCTCTCACTAGCTGGCAGAGCAGGTTGATCTCTCGTGGAGGCTAAGTATTTTAGCTCCGAGATGATTCCGCTACCAGGCTCTCACTAGCTGGTGGGTTCAGGTTGATCTCTCGTGGGAGCCAAGACCCTTAGCTCCGAGATGATTCCACTGCCAGACTCTCACTAGCTGGTGGGTTCAGGTTGATCTCTCGTGGGAGCTAAGTCATTTTGCTCCGAGATGATTCCGCTGCCAGGCTCTCACTAGCTGGTGGGTTCAGGTTGATCTCTCGTGGAGGCTAAGTATTTTAGCTCCGGGGTGATTCCGCTGACCAGGCTCTCACTAGCTGGCAGGGCAGGTTGATCTATCGTGGAGGCTAAGTATTTTAGCCCCGGGGTGATTCCGCTGACCAGGCTCTCACTAGCTGGCAGGGCAGGTTGATCTCTCGTGGAGGCTAAGTATTCTAGCTCCGGGATGATTCCGCTGACCAGGCTCTCACTAGCTGGCAGGGCAGGTTGATCTCTCGTGGAGGCTAAGTCCTTTAGCTCCGGGATGATTCCGCTGCCAGGCTCTCACTAGCTGGTGGGTTCAGGTTGATCTCTCGTGGGAGCTAAGTCCTTTAGCTCCGAGATGATTCCGTTGACCAGGCTCTCACTAGCTGGCAGGGCAGGTTGATCTCTCGTGGAGGCTAAGTATTCTAGCTCCGGGATGATTCCGCTGACCAGGCTCTCACTAGCTGGCAGGGCAGGTTGATCTCTCGTGGAGGCTAAGTCTTTTAGCTCCGGGATGATTCCGCTGACCAGGCTCTCACTAGCTGGCAGGGCAGGTTGATCTCTCGTGGAGGCTAAGTCCTTTAGCTCCGGGATGATTCCGTTGACCAGGCTCTCACTAGCTGGCAGGGCAGGTTGATCTCTCGTGAACGCTAAGTCTTTTAGCTCCGGGATGATTCCGCTGACCAGACTCTCACTAGCTGGCAGGGCAGGTTGATCTCTCGTGGAGGCTAAGTATTTTAGCTCCGAGATGATTCCGCTGCCAGGCTCTCACTAGCTGGTGGGTTCAGGTTGATCTCTCGTGGGAGCCAAGTCCTTTAGCTCCGGGATGATTCCGCTGACCAGGCTCTCACTAGCTGGCAGGGCAGGTTGATCTCTCGTGGACGCTAAGACCCTTAGCTCCGAGATGATTCCGCTGCCAGGCTCTCACTAGCTGGTGGGTTCAGGTTGATCTCTCGTGGGAGCTAAGTCCTTTTGCTCCGAGATGATTCCGCTGCCAGGCTCTCACTAGCTGGTGGGTTCAGGTTGATCTCTCGTGGAGGCTAAGTATTTTAGCTCCGGGGTGATTCCGCTGACCAGGCTCTCACTAGCTGGCAGGGCAGGTTGATCTCTCGTGGAGGCTAAGTCTTTTAGCTCCGGGATGATTCCGCTGACCAGGCTCTCACTAGCTGGCAGGGCAGGTCGATCTCTCGTGGAGGCTAAGTCTTTTAGCTCCGGGATGATTCTGCTGACCAGGCTCTCACTAGCTGGCATGACAGGTTGACCCCTCGGGAGGCTAAGTGTTTTCACCCTGAGGCTGTCTCGTCACCCAGGCTCCCATTAGTTGGCATGACAGGTTGACCCCTCGGGAGGCTAAGCGTTTTCACCCCGAGGCTGTCTCGTCACCCAGGCTCCCATTAGCTGGCATGACAGGTTGACCCCTCGGGAGGCTAAGTGTTTTCACCTCGAGGCTGTCTCGTCACCCAGGCTCCCATTAGCTGGCATGACAGGTTGACCCCTCGGGAGGCTAAGTGTTTTCACCCCGAGGCTGCCTCGTCACCCAGGCTCCTATTAGCTGGCATGACAGGCTGACTCAGCAAATACGTCGGGTTGGATGTTTCTTTCCGAGCTTGTGCCAACCTCGAAAAGAGCGGGGATTATGTACAACCCCGTATTCGCAGAGTAGGGTCCTTTTGGCAGGCGCAGAGCCAGTTTTAAGTTTTTAAGCTTTTTAGAGATTTTGGACTCTTGGTGGCCAATTTTGGCTTGGACTTGGAAATATACTAGTAGGGGGATGAAATATTTTTCTCCCCCCCGGCCCCCTCGGGGGGTCCCCAGGCCGCCGAGCTCCCCAGTCCGCCGAGCTCCCCAGGCCGCCGAGCTCCCCAGGGCGCCGAGCTCCCCAGGCCGCCGAGCTCCCCAGTCCGCCGAGCTCCCCAGGCCGCCGAGCTCCCCAGGCCGCCGAGCTCCCCAGGCCGCCGAGCTCCCCAGGCCGCCGAGCTCCCCAGGCCGCCGAGATCCCCAGGCCGCCGAGCTCCCCAGGCCGCCGAGCTTCCCAGGCCGCCGAGCTCCCCAGGCCGCCGAGCTCCCCAGGCCGCCGAGCTCCCCAGTCCGCCGAGCTCCCCAGGCCGCCGAGCTCCCCAGTCCGCCGAGCTCCCCAGGCCGCCGAGCTCCCTAGTCCGCCGAGCTCCCCAGGCCGCCGAGCTCCCCAGGCCGTCGAGCTCCCCAGGCCGCCGAGCTCCCCAGTCCGCCGAGCTCCCCAGGCCGCCGAGCTCCCCAGGCCGCAGGCCGTCGAGCTCCCCAGTCCGCCGAGCTCAAGGCCAATTGGTCGTAGGGGCATTTCGGTCATTTTATCCCCAGGACTTGGAAAAACTATAAATAGACCCCCTTGGGTACCTTTGGAGAGGCATTGGCTTTTGGCTTCCTCCTCCCTAGTTTCCTTCTTGGTAGAGTTGAGAGAACTCTCCAAGGTACCCAACTCTCATTGGTAAGGGAGGGGAAGTGTTCTTGTGACCTTCCGGGTGTGTGGTGGGACCTCCACGCTAGAGCCGAGGGTCTGTTCCTAGTTCTCAAGTCTTTGGCCCGTGACATTCTTCCAAGTGTAGTAGGTGTGAGGTCACCCCTTCCCCAAGGGTCGAACTCCACAGAGACCAAGTTTTTGGTTTCAACAACACTCTATGTTAGATGTCGGCCAGGATCCGAAGTCCCGTCATCCTCCACACGAGAGTTGAACGACCCCCACTGCACATATGCAAAAACTCCTCGCTATATATGGTCGTTGTGGTCTTACGCCAGAGAACAACCTCGAGGGGAGCAATAAGACTTGGCGATATCTCAGTGGTTCAGTGATTTCTTTGGCAAAGAGAAAAATATAGAGGAGAAGCATTACAAAAAGGGAACTGTGTCAGTATGGGATCTCTGACGTAAGCTTTATTGAGATGAAAATGAAAGACTTAGAAGTGTTTTAGAGAAAAAAATATTTGAAGAGTGTAAAGGAAAATATAACCGGCTTAGATTGCGAATAGCTTTGCGGACTTTGAGGAGCTGCGATTAGTCATAACTGATGACGCAAGAAATGTGCCCTCTTTGCTTTAGAATAGTCTTCCAATGGCACCTTCGTCAATGACATCGATGCACTCAGACTGAACATCGATAGGCCCCAGACGGCCATCATCCTCTATCTCCACACACTTTATCTGAACTTCAGCCACCTCCTTGCCCTTGGAGGTGGAAGACTTCAAAGAATCAATTTTCTTGACTAGGTCGTTGATCTTGCCCTTGGCAAGCAATCTTTCAAACAATCGTCGAATGACCTTACAGTCTTCGGTTAAATGACCTTTCTCTTTGTGGAATTCACAGAACGGATCTGAATTTCTTAATCTCTGATTCGCCGACTAGTAAGGCCTTTTTGAATTTGCCCTATCCTTTATGATCTGGCAGGCTTCTAGCATGACCTCATCGAGTCCAGAGCATGATAAGTCATCATCTTGTAACTGATGCACATAAGCTGTTTACAGAGGTGGGGCTGGTAGTAGTAGCAATTGTTCGTGAGCACGATCCTGGCCTGGGAAAGAGTGTCGATGATGATGCTGGAACTTCTTTATTTTCCTAGAGTGGGATGGAAAATCTTTCCAAGGAGACCTCAGAGGCTGCTTGTAAGGTGGATTTCTCTCTGTTACAAGCCTGGAGACAAAGCTGGGGTTGCTCTTCTCACCACGGATGTATGAGTTGGCTACGTTAAACTCGAACTTGAGTGGTCCTTCACGCAGAATGTGAATAAGAGCCACTCGATACATTTCTTGATCGACGATCTCAATGTCTAAGATTTCTTTTTGAAAACGATCCACAAAATGAGACCAAGTCTCGATCTCTCGCTGTTTGATCTCAAAGAGAGCTTCTGGACCACCCTTCCTCTTTGTAGAAGTAGAAAATCTGAGCAGAAACTTTCTTCGCAAATCAGCAAAGGAAGAGATGGACTGAGGACGTAGTCCGTAGAACCAGTCCCTCACTTTACCATCAAAGGTCGTCACAAAAAGTTTGCATTTGGTAGCATCTGAAAGAGTATTGAGAGCAACGGCTGATTCAAAGACTTGAAGATGTTTGATTGGATCAGTCTCTTCAGTGTAAATGGGAAACCGTGGCTCTCTGAAGTTAACTGGATTCGATTCATGCCGAACATTCTCTGTAAACGGTGACTGCTCTTCTTGCTCTCCTACAACATAAGGAAAAAAGGGAGCATAAGTTGCAGCTGCACAAGGAGCTGGAGGATAGAAGGGAAAAGTTGTTGTGGAAGGAGCAAAGGCAGAAGCTGAATAGTAGGGATGACTTCCCTGAAAATTTAGGAATCTTGCTGGACTTCCTCGGGCAGCTTCTCGGAAGAAGTTCTGACGAGCTGCAAATTCGTCATTCTGAGACCGCAAAGGTATTGCAGGCCCTTGCGGAAAGGTTGGAGTGTAAAAAGGAGGATAGACCGGCGGATAGGCCGGTGGGTAGACTTGACGAGTCTCGGATGCTGGTGTCGGATTGATTGGAGGAGCTGGTGTTGCTGAAGATTGTGTTTTTAATCGTTGAGTGATAACAGCTAGAGTACGTTTGATCGCTTGAAACTGTTGTGCAGTTTCTCTGCAAGATTGATCCAAGGCCTCCCAAAGAGAATCCTCACTGAGACTTGGAGCAAGGCTCTCGGCTGGTTGATAGTCTGTCATGAGTAACCGCTGATTTCACTGCCTGATCGAGATCTGAAGGCCGTGTGTTAACTGTTGATGCGCGAAATGCGACACCGCCCAGTTAACGGGTTGTTCGATCTCACAAGCTTGGTGAATAAGAGGGTTGCGGGGATAGAGGAGAGGTTTGATGGAGCAAGGGAGAAGCTTGCTCGAGCAGAGAAAAAACTTGATCAGGAGCTGTCGAGCAGACGTTACTTTGACGGTTGGGCTCTGATGGTTAGACCGAGAGAGAAAAACAGAAGAGTGGGCCGCTAGCAGCGGCAACAGCAGACTTCGCCCGTCGCGGCCTGAATGCCTCTCTTGCGACGAGATTTCCTTTGATTATAATTGAAGTTACAGCTTGAGGTCACCCCTTTACATGGAAAGAAGAATAAAGGGTACAAAAGGAGGGAAGCTGGCGGTTAAGGAGAGGAGAATGCCAGAGGCCGCGCGGACTGACCAGAGAGGTCGGCAGACCGCGTGGTCAGCTGATCAGGCAGCTCGCTGGACTTAGCCGGACGGACTGCTTGATCGAGCAGAGAGAAGAAAAGGGGAGCAGGTCGCGCAGACTGGGAAACCGAGTCCGCAGGAACTGATGCCGGGATCTTGACGCCTCTGCCGCGTTGTTCTCGTCCTACCGAATGAGAGGTATGGGGGCCTATTTATAGGCCCGAGGAGGTAATAGTCTTGGTAACGTCACCCCCGGTGAGGCGGTGAGCTGTGCGAGTACAATGCTGAGTCCGCGGAGTCCGCGCCAGGCCACGCGGTTAGGGACTTGGAGCTGGAGATGGTTGCTGCTGAGCGAGCTCGCGCTGGGTTGTGCGAGCTGAGGAGGAGTTCGCCCGCTGCTGGGTAGAAGCGGACACCGGGAAACTGGAGGGCTAACTGGCGGACTACAGAACGAGTCCGCCCAGCCCGCTGTAGAGAGGCGGCAGATCGCCTGCTACCGAGCTGGGGCTCATCTGGCGGACTGCGGAACGAGCCCGCCTAACTCGCGGCGGACGGGTTTAGCAGGCTGCTTGCTGGTGGCATCCTTTGCTTGGGGACGAGGGTTGGCGACCTGGCGGACTGACCAGTCCAGGTCGCGCGGACTGCTGATTAGAGGCTTGTCGCTGCATGAGGTAGGCGACCTGTCAGACTGAGATTGAGTCCGCCTATAGCTGGCGGACAGGAGTGCTGGTTGCCGCCTGGATGTGAGGGCTGGAGAGCTGGTGGGAGGAGCGAGTCTGCCTCCCTTAGACGGACTGAAGACTGAGTCCGCCACCTTCTGCCGAATAGGAGCAGGTCGCGCGGACTGGCTGAGCATCTAGCGAGCGGTCTGGGCAGATAGGAATTCGAGTCAGCCACTCAGTTGATTAGCTCGCACCTGAGAGGAAGAATGAACCACCACATGGTTAACTAATCTAACCGTCCGGCCTGCAAGAGCGGACTGAGGAAGCAGTCCGCAGCCCCTGCAGAACGAGCGGCTACCGCGCGACCTGGGCGGTCAGACCGGGGAGACCACCCTAGCCGCACGGACTGAGCGGACTGAGAGGTCAGTCCGCCCACCCTTGGAAGGAAAGGCTGACAGGCCGCGACCTTCTTGTGCAGGCCACGACTTGCGAGCTTGCTACCTTGGGAGGGATCACCGATTTCTGGGTTAACTTCATCGTCTTCTCCAAATCTCAGGCACTCAAGCTTTGCCAGGAGTTGAAGCTGCTGTTTGTTTGGGTTTAACCGTTGCATATTCTTCTTACAATTCCATCGCGAAGTCATTTCTCCCCTTTCTCCATCGCGAAGACCTTTCTTCCAGTTAATGACACTATACAATTCCTCCCCTTGCTTCTTTTCTACTTGGAGTTGCTGCCAAAATGACGAAGACTTTTCTTCCGGTTAATCGCGAAGACCTTTCTCCCCTTCCATCACGTTCTGCTTGGAGCTGCTGCCCTAGCTGCTGTTCGCTCTGCTTGCTTGCCCGATCTGTTATTTGTTCTGCTTGGAGCTGCTGCCAAAATGATGATGAATAGTGCCAAATTTGTCCGAAAATCCATCTAAATAGGTAGGTTTTGAGTACAGAATGATTTTTCAAAGAGCAAAACCCATAAGTTTTGAGCCAAAACCAATCACCTCCTTTAAGTTAAGCAAACGACACCTTCCTCCGAAACCCAAAGCTTTTCCGTGAATGTTAATTCTTTCCTAAAAACGTCAAACAAACACGAAATTGAAATTGAAGATTCCAAATTCCAATTCCTTCCTCCAATAACTGCCAAAACGAACGCAGCCTCAGTTTCCTGGCCACTATGGTTACTGTTACCGTGTTACGCTATTGAAAAACCCTAATCCCATAAACCCTACAAACCCCGACTTCTTCTTCTCCTACTCCCCTCCGGTAATGGATATCAATTTGTGCTCTCGCCGTCTTATGATTCATCGTTTCCCAATTTGTAGCCTGGAAATCTCGGGGGTTTCTTCGCTACCTGCATTTTGCCGCTGGAATCTTCGTGGACGCCACGCCTTTCTCCCTCTTCTTTGGATTTCTCGATCCAGCGCAAGGTGTAGAGGTAAGTGATAATCCCCCCTCCCCAGTTAATTGAAGCTTAGTGGAAGTTGAGCTTTAGATCTTCAACGTTGCCATATTTTTATTTCAGTGCTCAACTTTTGCATCCATTTGTATATCAAAGATTTGAAATCTGACCATTTGTATCCAAAATTTCTTTGATCACATTAGTTATGCCACAGAGCAATTGGATTACTCTATAGAACCATTAACTTTGATGCAATTGTTTGTAGGAGGAACACTGTGGCAATCTTTGAACCAAGGACTATTGATATATTAAGAATTTAACCTCTATATGTCACCTTTGTTATGAGATTATTCTTCATCTTATTGTGGAACTCAACATCTCAGGCTCAGTTTGTTTATACATTTTCCCTCAGTTGCAGTTTTGAAAAAAATGCAAACGCTCTTTCTTTTTACCTCTTTGGGACTGTTGATCACCAAACATGCACTGATGATATCTTGCTTTCAAATCTCAAATGCTAGATTCTAATTTTTTGTGTGGTGAAAGATGGGTTATGTCCTGGTTTACTTCAATCCCAAATTCTTATCCTTTTCAACAGTGGTTGATGCAACTACTGATACAACTGATTATACGGGAGAATTCCCATCAAATGCGTTAAGGTCTGAGCGAGCCATGCTGCATGAGAAAGATCTTGGAGATATTAAGGGAATTGATGATGGTGAAACCGATACACATTTCCTAACTGATGATAAAATGATCAAAGTATGCGATAAGTTAATTGAAGTTTTCATGGTTGATAGACCTACGCCGACTGACTGGAGAAGATTGTTAGCTTTCAGCAAGGAATGGGAAAATATTAGACCTCACTTCTTCAAGCGCTGTCAGGAAAAAGCTGATTTAGAGAGCTGTCCAGAAATGAAGCACAAACTTTTTAGACTTTATAGGAAGCTGAAGGAGGTAGTATGACATATTTGTTATTAACATTTTTTCCACATTTCTTAATATCAACGAATTTTAATGTTTCCTTATGTGCTATCTGTGTAGATAGATGATGATGTGCAAAGGCATAATGAACTTATTAATGCTGTTAAAATGGCACCAGATGAAATTAGCTCCATTGTTGCCAAGCGGCGGAAAGATTTCACCAAGGAATTTTTTGTTCATCTTCACACTGTAGCAGAATCCCATTTTGAGAATGTTGCAGAACAAAATGGTGAGATTGGATTGAATGCTCTAGCCTATTTCAGTAGATTTTTGTATCCCATTCTGAACTGCACCCTTTATGAAGTTCTTATGCACCCAAGATATTTGTATGTGAAATACTGATGTTATGTCGAGAATTTATTACCCGAGTGAAGGAAGAGAAGCCTCCATATTGAATCTCTACTATTGTCGGTTTGATTTTTTATTTTTTTCTATGAACTATATCATAGGGGTAGAATATAATGATTTCAGTTCTTGCCTATTTGTGTAGGCATCATCAATGGCCTTATTCTAAATATTTGGCATCGGCTTTATGCATCTCTATTGTCTCTTCAATCTTAGCGAGTGTTGTCAGAGTTGTTGAGCTTAATCAACACAAATTATCTTGAACCATATTTCATCCAAGAAACTTGAGGTCTATTTTCTATTCTCTTATCTACAATAGATATCACTTTCACCGTTCCTCTAATATAATCACTCCCTAATTTACTAATCCTAGTTGCCACTCATCCATCTTAGCATTGTCCATATTCAACTTAGATATCAACTACTTTTTTTTAACTATGTAATAACACTCATCACTATCCTATTCGCACTTCTGTTAAAATTACCTTCAAGTCTCAACGATATCTTTATTTATTACAGAGTACTACTGAAGCATTTCTCCATTTCAATCACTGATGGAGATTGATTACACGGTAGTTCAGATATTTGCAATATTGACATTTTTTGGATCGTTAGTCCGACGATCGGAGACCGTGATTGTGACCGGCTCGATTATTCATATTTTCACGTATTTTTCTTTTATTTTTCTGAGTTGTATTTTGAGAGTTTGGTTAAGTTATCCGTATGACAATTGCGTACATTATATGTATTTAACCTAATCCTCTCTTCCCTTTATATGATGTAGCAATCGACTACTTTAGCCATCAAGAAATTAGTTTTTTTTTCCAGAGGTGTTACTCGATCTTTGCTCTTGGTGTGACACTGATATCCACCCGTGGTGCAACACGATACCCACCTGTTCCCATCTATGGGGTTGCCGACGTCTCCGTCAGCTGCCTTCTACCACCCTTACGAACTCCGATGATCCTCCCCGACCCTACACAATGCCGTCGAGGCTGTCAGTTGCCTCCTCCTTCAACAAAGCTCTTATCATCCGCCACCATCACCCCTCGGCCTCGCATTAGCACCCCCCCGCCTCAACCTCGCATTGGATCCCATGTCGCAACCTTCCAACCCTTCTGCAACCGCCTTCTCCCTTCCTAGCACCATCTAAACCCCCCTACAACAACAACCGATATTTCCCCCTCTTCCTTGCAACCACTAGCCATCCCGCACCCTCCATCCTTGGCTGAATCTCCTCCATACCTCCCCCTTGTCTCCATCTCAAAATCCTGGTCTTCAGTCCTCGGCCAACCACGAAACAACCACCCTCCCTTCTCTGATAGCCCTGCCCAGTGACTGTTGGTCCTTTGGAGTAGCACCACTTCCACGACAATCAAATTTCTGCACCTTCATTAACGACCTTTTACTTGCCGAGTTCCGTGCATATTTTCAAATTTCACATTGTACAATATTTTTTGTTTGGGCTCATTATTTAGATGTGTATTATTTATTCGCCAAATACTTAGTTTCAGTGAACTCTTATTTAATTGCACTCATTACCTACTTACTTAAACTGCAACATTTTGAATTGATTGTGACCCCTGCGCAAAATTTTAAAATTAATATTGTTTAATTAATTGCGCGTCAGGAATCGTTGTATGATTGAATCATTCATGGGCATAAAATTAGAGTTTCCATCAGAAGTTCATCGGATTGCGTGTGTGCATTCGTCCACATCTTCATTTTAGGATTTATCTGTAGAGACCCAACTCCTGGGCTCTTCAAATTTAAGAATCGGACAACAATTTTGAATAAAAAGGGTCACCGTACATCTAAAGTACAAAGAACATACACACCAGTATTATTTTATTCATTTATTTCTCAGTATTACATCATTCTATAAAAAGAAAACTAACATCAGTATTACTTATATTCTACACAGAAGTCACAATACGGATCTCTACACGAGTCCTTATGCTTTTGATGAACTTTTCCAATACCTACGAAGATCTTTAGTCATACCTTCGCTAACTCTTCTGGAGGAATCCTCTTAGGAGCACTGAGAGACGCTCATGTTGCCTAAAAAAATAGGTCCACAATGGGTTAGTCATAAAAATTATGATTATGTGAGATAAGTATTTCATGAAACGTTGTACACGCAAACAATGAAGATGATAACAATATGCAAACAATACAATAAAGCAAAATTTCGATAGTATATCCTAATGCTAACCCTTAAGCCCTTTTATTTTAATTACATAAAGTAGGAAATGCTCTGGTTATGCATCTTTTGGCCACCACCCACTTAAGGGCTTTCCGGAGGCTCACTCCTACTGGTGAATCCATCCGTAGATTCTTCTACATCATAAGATTCGAAACCTTTGCATTTCCTTATGCCGAATTTTATTATTCTTTGCTTGACGTACTTTTATATATAAAAGAAAAAGTGTTTTTAAATAAAATATCCCCTCAGATAATTATATCGCTTCATGTTTTTCCCTCGCCCACATTTTGTTCCATAGCGATATCTTAATGAGTTATACTCATATGCACAGACATTGTTTATTTCAGAAAGTAAAACAGTAATAAAATTATTTGAATAAAATTAATTTAAGAAATAAGAAACTCACCACAGCTTTGCCTTTATTTGCATTGTTATCACGATTATCTTGTGACGTCATCCTCAGTTTCTTCCAATTCGGTCTTGGTTGCGAAAACCACTGTAATAGCACTCATTTTACTGGGTTGCGTCTCATTCTAATCGTTTACATAAAAGATTTATAAACATCGGAAATCCGAGATCGGAAAACGTCAAAAATGCTAAATCACTTATAAATATAAATTAAGCCTCGAAATGGACTAAACCAGCCCCCAAATGGACATCCGTCCCCTCAAAAATTCTGTCCAGCAAAGCCAAAAAAATTGGGTAAACCACCCCTTGAAAACTCAACAAAACGCAGCTCAAAAATAATAAAACTTGCCTCCACATATTCATGAAAAAAATGTAAACGATTTTCTGCCCAAATAGTGAAGAAATAGCTACCGTTTAATCTGGAAGAAAAGAAAGAGGTAATAGCAATTCAGTACAACAGCAAGCTCACGGCGCACGACAACAACAGCTCACAGCACAAGCTGTAGCAGAGGAAACCCCAAAATCAGCGGCAGCTAGCTGTTCACGATGTAACAACAAACAGAGAACAAGAGCGACGACAGAGAAGCAGTCGACGGCGGCAGAGCAGAAGCTCGGCAGCAGTAGAGTAGTTTCTCGGCAACCTAACTCTAAGAAGAAGAAGAAGAAAGGAGCGGGGAAGTAGTCGGCCAGAGAAAGAAGAAGGAGAAACCCTGGAGGAGGAAGCAGCAGTAGCAGGAGCCCTAGTCGACTGCGGCAAAACAGAGGTGAAATCGGCATAGTAGCAGCGGCGATATCGTCGGCACAAAAGCACGACTGTGACAGCATAAGGAGCTCGACCTAGCTCTGTCAGCTAGAGGCACAGAGAAAGAGGGAAAAGAAATAGAAGAAGGAGAAGAAGCGTCCACTGCCGACACAGAGCAGCCCGAGGAAGAAGAAGACGGGAAATCACAAAAGCAGAACAACGTCGAAGTCGAAGTGCGGGAGAGACAGCGGCTTGGGCTCGATTTATAGGAATGAAGTAAGCAGCCAACGGCAAGGTCACGCCAAACACCGCTCCAGGTGTTATTAACCGAACCCAACATGCTATCCAGCCAACACCTAACCTAGCCAGCACAGCACAAAAACAGCGAGCCTTAATGTTCAAAGCCAGCCCACATCAAATGCAGCAAGCTCAAATAAATAAAAGGGTAACCCAACTTTCAACGCTAAAGAAAATAAAACATGCCTTTTTCATCATCGGAGATATATATCGAAAAATTTTACACGTATATTGATTTTAGGTTGTTACATTATCATAGGTCCATTGCATTCATGGTGCGCTCGCTTGCATTGCATTTAGTGTTAGGGTATTCGCCTTCAGTCGCATGTATGTTCGTTCTGCGTCAATAACTTCTACTCTCAAATTTATATCCCTGCTTTTCTGTATATTAGCTTCAATGGTCAAGCATTTCTGATTAGAGTAAACTCACTCAAATTTAGTGTTTTAGGCTCCAAGGCGGTCGCTTGGGCATCCTTCAAACCAAATTCCTCAAAATTTTCTAGCATACAACTTTATTTTCTCAGTAAAATTTTATCACTCGCTCTCTCTGGCGTCGCTATGTGCGAAATTTTGGATTCTCCTACTTACAAATGCACTTTTATTTTCCATAAATTGTTGTACTAGCATTGGCGAAGATTGGAAATGAATGCCTCGCTGCTGTACACACATATGACAGTGCATCAGAAAGCATTCAGGCTGTGGAAGCTGCTGAGTTGAAGTTTCAAGATATCATCAATTCTCCCTCAGTCGATGCTGCTTGTAGAAAAATAGATGATTTGGCTGAGAAGAAACAACTTGACTCTGCTTTGATGTTGATGCTTACTAAAGCATGGTCTGCTGCTAAAGAATCAAATATGATGAAGGACGAGGTAAGATAAGGATTTTACAGTTGCAGTAAATTCTTTTGTTGAAGGCGCCATTCTTTGAGTAATGCTAACAACTCACCTTCTACACGTGCCTTAAAGAACAAAATTATCATGAAATTTTTTTTATCATGAAAATTTGATACTGAAATATATCTGAAGTTCAATACATTTGATCAAAGAGAGGGCTATTGGTATAAATTGTATGTTTTTTAAATAGAATTTTAAGATAACACTCATGGTCACTCTTTCATAAGATTAAATTTAATTGTCTTGCAATTTTTACTAAATATCCTCTTATTTAGATCCCCTTAACCGGTGCGCCAAGGCTGCCGCGGGGATGCTTTGTGCACCGGGCTGCCCTTTTTTATTTTGAACAAAGGGGAGCCTTGACACACCTGTTAAGGTGTTTTCATGTGACCTTAAGGTCATGGGTTCGAGTTCTAGAAGTAGGCTCTTGCAAAAATGCAGGGTAAGGTTTGCCTACATTTCACCCTTGTGGCGGGACTCTTTACCGGACCCTCGTTGTGTGGGGATGCTTTGTGCACCAGGATGCCTTTATATTCTCTTATTTTGAACATTTTTTCTTGCATTTTTTTATAAATTTTGTATCACGAGCTGCTGATCCATGGCTGGTTTCATGTTGATGATGTAACATCCTAATTTCTGCCCGATTAATTAGTTTTTTTTAATCATTATTTAGGAAAATAATCAACTTTCTTGAATTCCTTAAATTAGGGTAGCTCAGTAGTTCAGGCATGCTTATCTATTGTTATCTGCATATTCGAGTCTTTGTGCTATGTAGCAAAGAGACAGAGATGGGTACTGATTATTTTTAAAAAATATAGGCCACGGATATAAATAAAAATAATAAATAGATAAATAAATATATATATATATATATATATATATATATTATATAACTCCTAAAAAAATTAAAATGAACGGCTAATCACATAAGATGTGATTATTAGCATGATCCATATTTAGCAAATCCTTTAATTTTAAATGTTTTAACTGCAGTTTCACCTAAAGTTTTAATAATACTGTATATTCAAAATTTCAAGTGAAACTTAATTTAAAAAACTATAATCAATCTTATAGATAAAGTAAACAATAATCAATGGCCTAACAAGAAGAATGTCTTGTGTGGTCGGGGACATCTTTCTTTCTAAAATTTCAACCCCTCTAATAGATACTACAAGAGCTGTTAGAGAGTTCAACTGTGCGTCAGGTAGGGAAGCAGTTACGTGCTTGAGGCTGGGTTAGGGGTAGTAGGGCTGCAAGTATGACGTGAGGGGGGTCCTTCTCACAGGGGTGCAGAATTGAGCTTGATAAGGCATTGAGTGGTTGAGGTGGGGTAGCAGGGGGTGTTGGGGTTATTGAGGTGAGCATGTCCATTTCAGCTTGCTATTGAGATTTGTTAGATTATGATATTAATTTCCGGTTCTGCCCTTACATCCAGTTTAGCCCTTCATATTTATATCCAAGTGACGCCTTCGATTAATGTTACGAAGAATATTGAGGTACGCGGTTCTCCTCCTCGATTATTTGCATGGTATCAGAGGACGCCGGGTGAGATCCTCCACCTACGTCGCCAGCCTGCCACTCTGCCGAGGCTCCTGTCGCTTGAGTCTACGACCTTATTGCCGTGTGCATCGCTTGCGTCTGCGTCGCCTGCCGTGTATGCGTCTTCCTCCGCTGCGTGCGTCATCTGCCGATGCATTGCCTGCTGACGCTCGTCTTTGGTTGATCCAGTCCTTCAGATCTGTCTGCCTTCCTCGATTCAGAGACGCATCCTCCCGAGCCACAACAGTAGATCATCTTCCTCACGGGAAACCTGCAGGTTGTATCTTATCTTCTGGTTCAGGCATAGCTGACTTCATCAAGTCCAATCTCACGCTCGAGCGTGCTCTTGAATTCCCGTGAAACTTCTGGAGCCCTCTAATTGTTGGTTAGAAGGATCTCAAGTTTCCCGGAGCTCTCTAATTGTTGGAAGGATCCAGTTTCGACTGTCTTCGTCAATTTATGTCACAATGTGCATTTCTGGTTTCATCTTCTGAGTGTACATCAGTGTCGTGGATGATGTCAAAAGAAGATTCTTTGAAACAAGCTTCGATTGGTGATGGGTCTAGAAGGATCATAGAGGACTCTATACATTTTCCTACTAGACTCACAAATGAGAAACTAGAAGGTCCCCAAATTTTCCAAATTTGGAAGAATACTGTACTTGTATGCTTGAAAGGCATGAGAAAAGCTCAACACCTTATCGATCCTCCTCCTCAGCATGGTGATTCAAGGTACCCCATCTGGGAAATTGAAGAGAATCGTATTTTTGGTCTTCTTAATTCCATGGATCGAAGAGTCTAAGTCATAATTTCTAATTGCTCTACAGTTAAGGATGTGTGGGACCAATTAACTATTATGTATTCAAATACCAATAACAAATCTCGAATTTGCGACCTGTTGAAGCTGTTCCAATTAAATCAAGAGAAGCGATCTATCCAGAAATTTTATACTGAGTTCCAATCCTTATTTGACGAACTTGATGTCTTGTGGCCGATTCCCACTTCTCCTCTTGAAATGATAGCTCCAAGGAAACAACTTGGTGTTATGTGCTTCTTATCTGACCTTCATCATATCCTTGAATCAATCAAGAATCAAATCTTATCTGAGAAAATGCCTACATCTATTCCAGTCTCCAGAAGTGTACAATTGTCTAAGCAGTGCCATTATTAGATCTCACTCAATAACTTAACAAGATGCTAATGATAAGTCTGCTTTATTCTCCTCATCTAGGAATAGTGGACGTTGTAATCGTGGTGTCCGTGCTCCTCGTGGTGTGAAAGGAGCGCGGGGCAATAGAGATCAGCGTGTGTGCCATCATTGTGGGATCACTGGATATTTAATGCATAATTGTTACAAGCGGCATGGGTATTCCAATGGAAACAAAGTGACTAACACATCTTTGTCTTCTCCAGTGAATAGAGATCTCTCTCATACCCCTGAAAAAAGGATGATTGAGATGAGTGATGAGAAATTTCAGAGATATACTCAATTTCAAGTTGAAGGTCAAAACTCTATGGTTACATATGCTCAGACAGGTAACCACACTGCTTGCATCTCTATGTCCCAAGGGAAGTGGATTGTAGATTATGGGGATTCAGACCACATTACTAGGTCGACAAGTAATCTTAAAACCTTTTCTATCATGTCCTGTCAGTGCTATCACTGTGGTTGATGGCTCCTCAACCAGTGTAAAGGAAAGTGGGACCTCCCACCTTTCTACAGACTTAAAATTATCATCTATTCTTTATGTTCCAAATTCACCTTTCAATTTGATATCTGTAAGTCAAATTACAAAGCAATTAAAATGCTCGGTCTCATTTTTTCTCTAATGGTTGTATTTTTCAGGATCTTTTGACGAGGAAGGCTAAGGTAATGGGAAGGTTGAAGGAGGAGTTTACGTGATTGAAGCCGCTCCTCCTCCTGTTGCTCACTATGCCACATCCACATCACCTTATGACATTCACTGTCGTATTGGTCATCCCTCATCTACCACTCTTCATGAACTGTTTCCTAAGTTTAAAGACATTTCTTTTGAGTGTGTCATGTCAGTATGCTAAGCACCATCGTGTGTCTTATGCCCCTAGAGTCAATAGACGGATGTTTTCTCCATTTGAGTTAGTTCATTCTGATGTTTGGGGCCCTTCTCCTATTGTATCAAAATTGAGTTTTCGATATTATGTTACTTTCGTTGATGACTATTCTCATATGACATGGGTCTATTTTATGAAAAATCGCTTTGATGCTTTTCAATTATTTTGTGAACTTTATGCTGTAATTCAAAATCAATTTTCTTCTAGTATTAAGTGCTTACGTAGTGATAATGGTCGTGGATATCTATCTGGTCACTTTAGGAATTTTCTTTCCTGCAAAGGAATTATTCATCAGACCTCTTGTCCTGACACCCACCAACAAAACGAGGTGACTGAGCGTAAAAATAAGCACCTTATTGATGTTTCTCGTGCTCTTTTATTTCGACATCATGTTCCTAAGATTTTTTGGGCAGAAGCGGTTTTAACAGCTTGTTATCTTATCAATTGTCTACCATCTACAATTCTTAATGGAAGAACTTCATTCTATGAATTGTTCCCTACTCATTCTCTATTTCCCATGATGCCCAAAATTTTTGGGTGTGTTTGTTTTGTTCGTGATACGCGACCTAATGTATTTAAACTTGATCATCGATCTCTTCGGTATATCTTTGTTGGCTATGCCAGACATCAGAAGGGATATCACTGTTTTTCTCCTGATCTCAGTCGTTATGTTGTGTCTGCTGACGTCACTTTTCAAGAGTCGACACCTTATGTCTTTTATGAGGTGACTCCACAACATACAATTGATACTCATATACCAGAAATGCGACCTCCTACTTATCTCCCTAATGCATCTTATTAAGAGGTGGCTCCTCCCACTCAAGCACCTTCTACCAATACATCTTCCAATGACTCATTGGGTCCTCAAGTGGGTACCCCGTTGGATTCTTCATCTCATGTGGGTGATATTAGGGAATCACCTGATACTGACTGTCTGGTTGATGATTAACCTATTGCCCTTCAGAAAGGTGTTCGGAATTGCCGAAATAGGCCGGTTTATACCGACTCATATAAAGAGCTATCTGTTCAAACTACACATTTAATGGCCACTTTGAATACCGCGCAAGTTCCCAAGTAGGCCGTGGATGCCTTGGCTCATCCTGGTTGGCATGTTGCTATGATCGAGAAGATGCAAGCACTTGTTCAAAATGGTACTTGGGAGTTGGTTCCCTTAACCAAGAATAAGCAAACTATTGGGTGTAAGTGATATTCATTCCCAAGATCAACCCGAACGAGTCTCTTGCTCTCTTAAAGGCTCGCCTTGTTGCTAAGGGATATGCCCAAAAATATGGGATTGATTATTTTGAGACGTTCTTCCCAGTAGCTAAATGACTTCCATTCGTTTATTTATCTCTCTAGTTACTTTGAACAAATGGGGGTTACATCAACTTGACGTGAAAAATGTGTTTCTAAATGGACATTTAAATGAGGAGGTCTACATGGAGCAACCACCAGGGTTTATTGCTCAGGGGGTGATTCATAAGGTTTGTCGATTATGTCACTCCTTATATGGTTTTAAACAATCACCGCGTTCTTGGTTTGACAGACTTACTGCAGCTGTGGTTCAAGGGTTTGGCATGAAACAGAGCATCAAGGATAATTCTGTCTTTTACCAGACCACTACCGATGATTGTATATATATGGTTGTGTATGTTGATGATATCGTGATTACCGGTAATAATACGATTGGCATTTCTAAATTGAAAGTGTTCCTCCATGAGCAATTTCAAACCTGTAGAGAAAGGTGAAAACCTTGTATATACTTCTTGAATATCAAAATACAAGTATGAGTACAAATATATAGGAGAGAAGAGAGGAAAACTAAGCTATACAAACAATGTGAGACTAAACACTAACTCCTATATGGGCCTTATTAATGGGCCAATACATCATGTTTTCCTAATATTCTCTAACACTCCCCCGCAAGCCGGAGCGTACAAGTCGTATGTACCAAGCTTGGATAAGAACTGATGATACATTTGTCGTGGTAATGCCTTGGTGAGAATGTCGGCAACTTGCCCAGACGAAGGAACATGCTCCAGCTCTAACTTCTTTAATAGAACCTTTTCACGAACGAAATGACAGTCAACCTCGATATGCTTGGTCTGCTCATGAAACAAAGGATTCTTTGCGATGTGAATTGCAGCCTGGCTATCACAAAATAAGGTTGCAGGTGAGGGTAAAGTGACCCCCAAATCACCAAGTAGACCCTCAAGCTAGGTGAGTTCAGATACAACTGCCGCCATTGCACGATACTCAGCTTCAGCGGATGATCTAGCAACAACAGACTGCTTTTTGCTACGCCAAGTAATGAGATTTTTTCCAAAGTAGGTACAGAAGCCTGTAGTAGAGCGGCGATCATCTAGGGAACCCGCATAATCCGCATCTGAGTATGCAACAAGAGATAGGGAGGAAGATGACTTATATACCAATCCTTGTCCAGGAGCTGTCTTCAAATATCTGAGAATGCGTTCCACAACCTGAGGATGAGAAGTGCGAGGGGCGTGCATAAATGTGTTAACAACTCCAACGGCAAATGAAATATCAGTTCTTGTGACAGGTAAATCAATTTTCCCACAAGCCGCCGATAATATTCAGGGTTCGTAAGCAAGGAGTCAGAGTCAGACCCATGAGCACATAACTTGTGGTTGGTGTCCATCGGAGTTTCTACAGGTTTACACCCCGAATAGCCAGCATCGTGGAGGAGATCAAGACAATATTTTTGTTGTGACAGAACAAGGTCATCGGGTCGTCTTGCAATCTCAAGCCCAAGAAAGTATCTCAGTCCTCCCAGATCTTTTTGTCTGAAAAACGGAGTTCAAGTGTTGCTTAATTTTTTGTATCCCCATGGTGTCGTCTCCAGTGATCAAGATATCATCCACATATACCAAGAGAATGACAGCCCCAGTTGATTGATGTCGAGTGAAAAGAGAGAAGTCGGCCGAGCTCCGTTTGAATCCAACATCGCGAATAGCCTTACTAAACTTGTCAAACCAAGCCCGGGGAGACTGTTTGTGACCATAAATCGATTTTCGAAGAAGACATACACGAGAGTCCCCCGTGGTCTCAAACCCGGGTGGTTGATGCATGTAGACTGTCTCTTGAAGGTCGTCATTCAAAAAGACATTCTTAATATCAAGCTGATTGAGAGGCCAGTGGCGATGGACATCCAAGGAGATCAGAACACGAACGGAATTCAGCTTGGCAATAAGAGAGAAGGTTTCCTCATAGTCAAGCCCCAACTGTTGGGTAAACCCACGCGCCACAAGTCGGGCCTTGAGCCTATCAATTGTCCCCTCTTGAGCATGCTTGATAGTAAACACCCACTTGCAACTGACACATGATTGGCCAGGAGGAGGAGCCAGATCCCAAGTCTGGTTGGACCAAAGAGCAATCATTTCATCGTCCATGGCCGTGCGCCACCCTGGATATAAAAGAGCCTCCTGCAAGGAGTTAGGAATAGAAATGGTGGAGAGGGAGAGAGCAAACTTGCGTAGAGATAGAACAAGACGATGCATAGAGACATAATTCGCCATGGGGTGAGCGGTAGAGGATGTTGTTGGATCGTCAGTCCGCGAGATAGCACTGGTACAAGGAGGCTGTTGTAGAGCTCCAGAGACCGGGGAACGACGAGTGTAGACACGAATAAGGGGTGGCTTGGATGGTGGAGGCGGAACATGTGCCAGAGGAGGAGTGGGAAGTAGTGGTGGTAAAGGAGACGTGATAGGAACAGTTGGTCGAGGAACTGGTGGGGGGAAAAGAGGAGCAATGTCAGACGATGGATCATAAATGGTTGAGCCTCCTGAAAGGTGACATCAACAGAAATAATGACTTTGTCATGAGGCGGAGAATAACACACATAGCCTTTCTGTGTCCGAGAGTAACCAAGAAATATACACTTGCGGGCTCGGGGAGCGAACTTATCCGTGATTGGACCGAGAGTATGAACATAGCAGGTACACCCGAACACACGAGGCGTAAGAGCAAACGGGGAGTGAGATGGAAAAAGAAGGCTTAACGGAGTGGCATGATCGAGCACAGAAGAAGGCATGCGATTGATGAGATGACATGTCGTAGAGATTGCAAAGTTCCAAAAACGAGTAGGAACATGCATTTGGAGCATTAGGGATTGCGCTACATCAAGAAGATGACGATTCTTCCGCTCGGCCACACCATTTTGTTGAGGCGTGTACGCACAAGAGGTTTGATGTATGATGCCGAACTTCGTGCATAAGTTCGCAAATGTGCGGCTAGTGTATTCCTTTGCGTTGTCCGTACGAATAACTTTTAGAGGAGAGGCGAACTGTGTACGGATTTCAGTCAGGAAGGCACGAAATGTAGAGGTAAGTTCAGTACGATCCCGAAGTAAGTACAACCAAGTTAAGCGTGAGAAGTCATCAATAAATGTGACGAAATAACGATGACCAAACATACTGGGGGTTTTATAAGGGCCCCAAATATCAGAATGAACTAATGCAAATGGAGTATCACTCCGAGTACAGTGGGGAGAAAAGGAAACACGATGTTGTTTGCCAAAGATACAAGAGAATTCATGCAGAGAGACATCCAGAAGAGCTTTCTTGAGAGTCTAGAGGGGAGCATACCCGAGACGACGATGCCAGACGGTAGTGGAAAGAGTAGAGAAGGCGGAAGGAGGGACATCGAGGAGGTAGAGCCCATTGGACAGCCGTCCCTTACCAATGATATTCTGCATGTTTCGATCCTGCCCAACAAAGGTAGATGGTGAGAAAGTCACACGACAATTTAGGTCTTGTGTAAGGCGGCTAACGGAGAGTAGATTAAATGGGGAATCGGGAACATGAAGAGCAGAGGTCAGAGACAAAGTGGATGTGAGGGGTATATCAACAGCACCAGAAACGGAGGTGGTATCACCATTTTCCACCGTTATGAACTTGGGGTGAGCATTCCCGGAGTACTGCGGAGGGCGTTGCGACGTGATGTGATGTGTGGCGCCTGAGTCCACAATCCAGTGAGACTGGGGGTTTTATAAGGGCCCCAAATATCAGAATGAACTAAAGCAAATGGAGTATCACTCCGAGTACAGTGGGGAGAAAAGGAAACACGATGTTGTTTGCCAAAGATACAAGAGAATTCATGCAGAGAGACATCCAGAAGAGCTTTCTTGAGAGTCTAGAGGGGAGCATACCCGAGATGACGATGCCAGACGGTAGTGGAAAGAGTAGAGAAGGCGGAAGGAGGGACATCGAGGAGGTAGAGCCCATTGGACAGCCGTCCCTTACCAATGATATTCTGCATGTTTCGATCCTGCCCAACAAAGGTAGATGGTGAGAAAGTCACACGACAATTTAGGTCATGTGTAAGGCGGCTAACGGAGAGTAGATTAAATGGGGAATCGGGAACATGAAGAGTAGAGGTCAGAGACAAAGTGGGTGTGAGGGGTATATCAACAGCACCAGAAACGGAGGTGGTATCACCATTTTCCACCGTTATGAACTTGGGGTGAGCATTCCCGGAGTACTGCGGAGGGCGTTGCGACGTGATGTGATGTGTGGCGCCTGAGTCCACAATCCAGTGAGAGTTTTACGATAGACAAGAAATGCCTTCATTGGAAATAGAAGCAACAGAGCCAGACGAGCGGGAGATCACCCCCTGCAGGTGTTGAAGCTGAGTGCGGAGAGCATCAATATCTGCCCGAGTAGAGGCAGCAGAATTTGGGGCAGGAACGACAGGAGGAGCAGGAGGATCAACTAGAGCAACAACGACAAGATGTGGAGGCAGGCCGTGTTTGCGATAGCACATGGCCTCAAGATGGCCATCTCGGTCGCAATAGGTGCACTTAAACAGAGGTTTGCCAGACCGACCGCGTCCTCGAGTCGCGGTACGACCGCCACGAGCTGAGGACCCCCGAGCATGCGGAGCTGGTAAAGAGTGCTGTAGGAGCGCTGAGGAGAGAGTAATGGGAGTATCGGGGGGCAGGGTGATCTTCAGGAGCATAGAGCATACATCAGATAAAGATGGTGTGTGTGTAGAGGAGAGAATCTGGGCCCGAACACTGTGGAGGTGAGAGGGGACCCGAGACATCATCATAGCAATGCCGACAACCTCTTTCTGGGCTCGCTGAGTAGTAAGATCTGTAGTGGGAGACTGATGTTGGATCCAAGCCTCCACCAGGGTCTTGGCTTTAGCCACAAAGGAGATCATGTCATCGGGACCTCGGGATCTAGATTTTGGAGATCCGAGATAATGTCAAACAGGTGTTGCAAACTATTCTGGCCCGAGTAGAACGAATGGAGTTCCTCCCACATGGCTTTCGCCGTGTCATGATACATCGCCATCCGATAGGGCTCAGTTTTCATAGAGTTGAGTAGCCAAGATTGGACGCGACCATCATCGCGGAGCCACTCATCAGTAGGAGCGGTTGGAGTAACCTTTGTGAGGTGGTGTAGAAGACCTTTTGTCTGTAGAACGCGACGAACCGAGTGAACCCACTCGACAAAATTGCGCTTCCCACTGAGAGAGATAGTAGTAATGCGAAGTTCATCGCGATGCTCGAAACTTGGGGCCGCAACACGATCGGGAAGAACCGAGGTGTTGGAGTTCTCGGACGCCATGAGACCACAACAGTTTGATGAAGGCAATAGCTGGGCGGGCAGCGAGTAGAAGCCGGAAATCAAACCGGGAGGAAGGAAATCGAGCGAATAGAGAGAGTCCGTGCGGATAGCAAACCGCAGGAAAAACGCGCGGCAACAGACCGAGCAACACGACAAGCAGGTCGTGGTCAGGAGGCGAGTAGCAAGCCGTAAGAACTAGACCGGGTGGCTAGGGACAGACAACAAGCGAATAGAAAGTAGCTCGGGCGGCTAAGAGCAGACCGCACCAAGACACAACCGCGGCGGATAGGAACCAGTTCGTGCGGTTAGAAGCAACCCGCACCGGAGCGAAAAAACAGTCCGCGCGAGTAGGTGAGCTAGTCGCAAAGTGAGGAGGGGTAAGGAGACCGCAGCGAGGAGTAATCCGCGCGGCAAGGAGACCGCAGCGGTTTGAGCAGGAAGCTGGATAGAAGAAAAACCGCGAGAAGCCGCCCGACAAATCAAGGGAAGTCGCAGTGGGTAGTAGTTGCAGCGGATAGAAAGAAAACCCGTGACGGTTAGAAGATCAGTCCGTACGGGGAGGGGAGGGGGTGGGGACCACGTGCCAGAGAAAGGGAAGGCTATAAAGAGGCGTAGAAGAGGAGGAGGTGGATCCACGGGAGAAGAGATGACGGCGGGTAAAAAGTGGAGAAACCGTAAAGCCGCGCGGTTAGGCAGAGAACAAACCACCCGGTTAATAGGAGACCTGGCGGTTTGAGAAAAAAACAGGCCGGATCGATGCCTCTGATACCATGTAGAGAAAGGTGAAAACCTTGTATATACTTCTTGAATATCAAAATACAAGTATGAGTACAAATATATAGGAGAGAAGAGAGGAAAACTAAGCTATACAAACAATGTGAGACTAAACACTAACTCCTATATAGGCCTTATTAATGAGTCAATACATCATGTTTTTCTAATATTATCTAACAAAACCAAAGATCTTGGACCACTGGGGTACTTCCTTGGCATTGAAGTTTCTAAGCGTGAGAATGACATTTTTTGTCGCAAAGGAAATATATTCTCGATTTATTGCAGAATACTGGGATGTCAAAGATAAACAATTGTGAATCTCCCATTGTTGAAACCAAAACTTAGCTTCTTGTGGAGTTCGGACCCAATGAGAGTAGCTTGCACCTACTTCTCTCAAGCGAGATCACCTGACCAGTTGCTTGGAACTAAGAGACAGACCCCGATCTGCAGCAAGGAGGTCCCGCCACACATCCGAAAAATCAAAGAGAGCTTCCCTTCCCTAACCAATGCTAAGCTGGGCACCTTGGTGGGCCTTGAGAGCACTCGCCAACCGGAGTCAGCCTTGGGGGGGGAGCAAGAAGAAGCAGTGATGTAAGCTCAAATCTAGGGTTTTGGAAAATAATTAATTTTTGATTAAAAAAATGTTTTTAATGAAAATAGAAAGTTAGGGCTGAGATTTTGAGAAATACGAGGGCCGAGCGGCCAAATAGAATTTTTGCGCGCGCAATTTAACGTTGTCGCTCAGGGTTTAAGAGTTTTGGTTAATTTCGCTCGAGCGGAACTCTTACGCATTTTAGGGTATCAAATCCTACGCAAAATCTATGCGACCACAAGTCGAAATTACAAACAACAATTTATGAAAATACGGTAAACGAGTAGTTGAACGTTTGACGACAAGCTTAAGATTATTTGCAAGAACACATAAAAATTAACGAGACAAATCAGAGCGGAGGTACCCAAGGTCTTCCAAAGGAGGTTGGCCCGCCCAAATTCCGTCAGGCAAGGGAGTTGAATGCGTTAGCTTCTCCTGGGTCGCGGCGGCACGATCTCAGATAGATGCCGGAGTCGGGCGTTGGTGTCGACGACGATCCGCACACCCAGGCGAGGAGCAACGCTGTTGGGTGAGTCGCGGGAGAGGCCGGCGACTTATGGCGCTAGAGGGGCTCGCCGCTGGGAGGAGTTCGCCGGGAGCTTGCCGCTGGAAGGAATACACCGAGACTCACCTGGGAACAAAAGCCGTAGTGTCGGCGTCGGGAAATCGAAAGGGGCGGCCGACACTGTGCAAAAAAACGAAAAAACTCTTTTTATGCTCTTGTCCGGAATCGAATAACCCTTGTTCACAGATTATCTTATAACAAGGATGCTGATTTGGCATAAAATATTTGGCATTGATTTGGTAAGAGTAATTAACTCTTATAAGGAAAAGTTGGTTGTCCCCATTTAATTTCTTTTATTCAAAACGATGCTCTAATTAAGATTTAATTTTATGTTTTCCTGAAATAGCCTAGGCTTGCCGCCTCCGTCCTAATTACAATATTACCAAACCTCTTTATTAAAAGTTTCAACGGACGGTCAACACGAAGAACTGCAAATGGAAAATAGTACATCTAGGCTAAATTAAACAAATGTAAAAATAAGCGACAAATGCAAAAGTGTAACAAAGCTAAGATGCGTCGCAGGGCGCATCATGCAGTCCCCACACCAAGGTGCCCATGGGGGTCTATTTATAGTTTTTCAAGTTTCGCATGCAAATAGCGGAATCCCGCCTTTTGGTTTTACTAAACGCAACCCAAAACGGTCTGCCAACAGCGTAACTCCGCTGCTTGGAGGGGATATTAGCAAATCTAAAGAGGTATCCTGGGGTTGGCGAGTGCCCGGTGAAGCTGGGACTCGCCACTCGCCCCGAGCCTGGAACTCGCCCCTGGGGGGCTGCACTCGCCCATGGTGCCTTGATCTCGCCCCTGGGAGGCTGCACTCGCCCAGGGAGCCTGGAACTCGCCCCTGGGGGCTGCACTCGCCTAGGGAGCCTGGATCTCGCCCCTGGGGGGCTGCACTCGCCCAGGGAGTCTGGAACTCGCCCCTGGGGGGCTGCACTCACCCAGGGAGCCTGGAACTCTCCCCTGGGAGGCTGCACTCGCCCCTAAGAAGTGACTTCTTCTGCACTCGCCCTAGGTAGGCGAGATCTTCTAGGCCATCATCGGTCGCTTCTTATCTCGACGAACTACGGGTTATACACCATGCTTTCTAGTGAGAATCTTAGACTACAAGAAGGTACTCCCATTCCTGAACCTGAGAAGTATTAAAGACTTGTTGGAAAATTGAATTACTTAACCATGATTCGTCCTGATATTGTTTTCTCTGTTAGTGTGGTTAGTCAGTTATGATTATCCCAGGATCCCTCATTGGGAAGCTGCATTAAGAATTGTTAAATATCTGAAGAAGGATTCAGGAAAGGGAGTTTTGTACCAGAGTCATGGACACTCACGTATAGAATCCTTTTGTGATGCTGATTGAGTTGATTCTCCTTTTGATAGAAGATCTACTTCTAGTTATGCTATACTTATAAGAAATAATCTAATCTCTTGGAGGAGTAAGAAACAATATGTAGTGGCCAGGTCAAGCTGTGAAGCCGAGTACCACTCCATGACAAGCATTATTGCTGAAATTATGCAGCTTCATCAATTTTTAAGAGAAATTAATTATCATGTTGAGTGTCTCTCCAAGTTGTGGTGTGATAATCAATCTGCACTGCACATCCGAAATAATCATGTTTTTCATGAGAGAACTAAACACATTGAAGTGGACTGTCATTTTATCAGAAATGCAAATCTCGAGCAGGTTATTGAATTCGGATATACTCGCTCAAGTGATCAATTGACAGACTTACAAAATCTGTCATTGAAAAAGGATTGAAGTTCATTTGTAACAAGCTTGGTACGATCAACATCCATGATCCAGCTTGAGGGGGGTGGGGTATTAGATTATGATATTAATTTCCGGTTCAGCTCTTACATTCGGCTCAACCCTTTATATTTATGTCCAAGCAGCGCCTTCGATTAGTGTTACGAAGAGTACTGTACTGAGGTATGCGGTTTTCCTCGATTATTTACAAGATTGATGGTGGTGGCACATTTACAAGATTGATGGTGGTGGCACATTTTTTGTTGAAGAGGTTGGTTGTGTTGATTAGTGGGCTGGTACCTAACGACCATAGGAGCAGTGGGCAGAAAGCTGCTGGTCGGACAATTGCTATGTTCGTGGTGGAAAGTGGGAAGTTATGGAGGTAAACAAATAATAATTTACTCTAATATGAATATAAGCTGAGTTCAGGGACAAAACTCGCCAACTCTGGAGGGCTGGTTCCCCTAAGAGCTTCCTCTCCACTAAATTTACAAGACTGGACATCCAAAGATACTTTCAATCATTACATGTTGCTCCATATATAGAATTCATAAGCACATTTGATGCAAACTGCGCTTCACAAAATTCTAAATTTAATTAGAGAGACACTTGACACAAAATTAAGCTTCTATTAAAACATGCACACCTCCACTTGACGGATAAAGCAAGCTTTTCATCTCCCAAAGCTATCGACTATTTGGAGAAATGCGGCAAATTGACAATCTAAGCAATGAGAATAAGCACAATGACAAAATAACGGTGAGGTATGGTTGGGACAAGCGCGTGCTACACTTGAAATTGATAACTTGTGAAATTACAATAATAAACTACTTGTAAGGAGATTGAGAAGAGGGAAAAGAGGAGATCTCACCGGTAGGCTCTCAACAGTAGTGTTCTAAGTCTTTCACAGTGCAGTCATGGCAAGGCGAGCAGTGACAAGTAGGCAACAATGGGGAATGATGAGGATGGAGGGAGAAAACTGGTGGCTGGCAGGGGTTGGCATGGTGGAGATCGGGAAGCTGTACGGGAGAACATGGATCAAGGAGTGGTAGGGTTCAACGGAGATGGTCAGGAAGAGTGGTGGATGACTGGTGACGGTGACGAACTAGCTGGGCGGGCGGTGGAGGCACTGATAGCAGAAGAAGGGGTCACCGGTAACCTGGGTAGGCGTCGACGTCGGGGGCAGTGGCAGGGAAGGGCGGCACGGGAAGCAAATGCAAGCTGGGAATGAGGTGGTCGGGCGTTGGAGGATGCCGGAGCTTCAGGGGTTCTCGTGGAGCAAGGAACTCACGGGAGGCGGCGACTTTAGGCGGAGGTAGCGGCATGGTGTCGATCACGGGAAGGTAGAAACGAAATCAGAAGGCGGAACTTGAACTGGCGACGTGAGGGAGAGCTTGGCGGCTGGGTTTTCCAGAGTGACAGAAATGTCAATCTCAATAATTGCCAAGCCGAATAGTTAGAACAACGGGAGATGTCTTTTATATGCTCCTTTTCCTCCCCTCAAATATAAGATTTTAATAACTATTTAATTCCTTAACTAATTTTTTGCAAGGGTCAAACACAAAAAAAGAACGCGACGTCCCACTCCGCACATTCCAAGCCGGACCATTCCATTCAGGGTCACGTGAGACGGTCACTTTCACGCGTCGGGCCATTATAACAAGAGTTCGCACGATAACAGGAAAATAACAATTCATAGCTGCGACAATAAATAAATAAACGTGAAAATAACAAAACTGAACTAGAGTGCCCTTGGCAGGGTTACATCAACACTGTTACGGAGAAGAAAGATGACAAAAGACGAGGAGACGAGGAGACGCGGACACGATGCATATGTTGGCGCGGAGTTCAAGGCGATGTCGACACAAATCCCAATTGGGCGATGGATGTTCGCTAGTAATGCGCACAGGAGCAACATACCCGTCAGCCTTATTTTTATTATTGCACATGTAATTTGGGCCTTGAGTTATTTACTATTTGTCCTTGCGTATTGTGAAATTAAGCACTAGTCTGTTTATCCCTCATTTGGATTATCTTGGAAGTATGATGAAATTAGAATCCTAAAGATTTTATCTTCTCCTCCTCTCTCCTTTTGCTTCTCCTATTCTCTCATTTTACCCTTCCCTATCTCAGAATTCCTGACTACGTAACATTTTGGTCCGACCTACATTTTCGATCGCGGTTTTCGTCTACCAAAGCCTTCGTCCCAGCCTATCATGCCCGTTGCCCTCACTTTCGTCGTGACATCTCGCTTCCAGCGACTCGCGTCTGCCGCAATTTCCCAACTCATGCGTCCTACGATTGTCCCCTGTGTGTTGGAACCATAAAAATTGGTTCCTGCATTCGGACCAAGCGGGTGACGAAAGATTGCTAGTTTAGTAGTCGACTTGCGTGAGACTTGACGAGAAGAAGCTAGTGAGCACAAAGAACAACTCTGAATTGCCTACAAACAAGACCCGCATGCTGCAACGAGGTCTCGCCACACACCCGAAAGTCTATAGGAACTTCCCCTCCTAAAGCTATTGTTGAGCTCGACACAAGCGAGACAGACACTGAACTCGCCCACCATAGGGGGGGTGGGGGGTGAAGGTGCCTTTTACTTGTGTTTTTAGACAAATCCTAGGGAGAGGTTGGTATGGTCTGTGAATAACCGCCCCCACTTTAACCAAAGTGTTATTCCCAGACCCAAGCGTGGTGTGAGTACTCTCCTAGATGCTGCCGAGTACTCCGACCGAGTACTCCCGCCAAGTACTCCCGTCGGATACTCTCTTGCAGTGTCTTCCTTAGGTATTTTTGATCTCGAAGAATTACGGTTTTAACAAGCACCTCTAACCCCCTCATAATGACGCTCACTACTTCCCTAGGTGGCACTCCCTTGATGGTGCTGATTGATAGTGGGTTCAACCACAACTTCATCTCCCCGTGTCTGACAACACAGCTCGACATTCACTCGTCTCCTCCACCTCTCATTGTTTGCTTGTGTGATGGGTATTGCACTATCAATGGGGTTCTTTGTATGGACCTGCACATGAATGTAGCCTCTGCCCTCTCTTTATAGATTTCTATTCTTTTGAGCTTGGCGGACTTAATGTTATACTCAACATTGCATGACTTCGTACCCCCGGAGACGTGTATTTTAACTAAACCCACATGACGATGCATTTTTCTCAAGCGGGAGTCCTTTTCCTTTTGGTACGGTGATCGTCTTTTCCCATCTGCCAGTGGCACCCTATCCTCCTCTACAACAAGAGATTGTAGATTTTGACACAGGCATGGGGCACGACGTCGAGCTGCTCCGCCAGGGTCCCCTCCATCATCCCAACTTCAAGTTATTTTTTAGAGGTGCAAATTTGGCTCGAGCCTGGTTAGGTCTGAGTCAGGCCTAAGTGGGACTCACCAAGCCCCCTTACTTGCCTAAGGCCCGACCTGGTGCCTGCCTGGGCCTAGGCCCGCCTGGGCACCATGCTTAGACTAGTGCCCAGTATAAGCCTGCCCTGAAATGGGACAGGCTGGCTAGGTTGGGCAGCTTGCCCAACATTAAATGATGGGGCATGCCGCCCTAGCCTTCTGTTGCTGCCATTTGGTAGTTGGAGCAAAGGAGCCAACCAGCCCAGGCCTGGTCTGGCTAGGCCTGGTTTGGAAGGCTCCCCCAGGCCCCTTTTTAAAGGGGATCCTAGGCCCGATTTTCCTGAGGCCTTGCAGACATAAAGTGATAAAACCTGGGGGGATTCGGGCCCAGCCTGGTCCTGCTAGGCCTTTTTTGCACCCCTAGGCGTACGAGATGAATTTTCGAGAGGGTGACATTGTTATGAAGACGGGTGAGAGGGAGGGACAAGGGGATGCAGACACGACGCATATGTCAACGGACAACGATGGGTCCAAGACGACGTGGACATGGATCCCAATTCGACGACGGACGTTCGCTAGTGATGCGCACGGGTGTAGCACGCCCATGAACCTTATCTTTTTTTATTATTGCACATGTAATTTGGGCCATGTCTTATTTACCGTTTTCCCTCGCCTATTGTAGAATTATGCACTATATAAGCCCGCGTGCATCCCTCGTTTGGATTATCTTGGAAGCATGATGAAAATTGAACCCTATGAGTTTTCTCTTCTCCTTTTCTCTCCCTTTCTTTCTCTTCTCTCCTTTTCAGTTTTCCCCTTCCCTATCTTGGAAGCCCTGACTACTTAGTAGTTAGCACACACACAATAAAAAATAATAATGATAAAGACACTCTTTAATGCCTATCAACTATCTAATTGAAGAACTCATTAATGCATTAATTAAGATACTCATTAATGCGCCTATAAAAACATTTATTAACGCACTAATAGCAATATTAATTAATCAACCAATGAACCATCTACTGATCACCCTTTATCGACAACAATAATAATTGGTGAGCCAATGAAATCATTAACTGACTACCCAATAAAGGCTCTAATTAATACGCCCATAATTAGACATTCTCAAAATGAACTTCTTGGTTTCCTCCTTAATTGCTGAGTGCGTGCCCAATTTCAAACTTTTGTATTGGGCCTTTTTTGCTCAATTGTAATTAATAGCTGGTAAGATTTATTAAAAGTTTCCATTAACAATTCCCTTCTCAGTCTCGGCCAAAACTTGGTTCTTTCAGCTGTCTTAGGTTGCGTTTGACGCGGCTTATCGCAGCTTATTTGCTTCGGTGAGATTGGAACAAAAATGTCATTGTCATACCAAAATCTTATGCTCCAAATTAGGTTCGTTTTTTGGTAGCGGTAGTAACATTTGTCATACCAAACATACATTCTATGTCAATGACGTTTTTGTCCAACCTCACCGGAGTAAATAAGTTGTGATAAGCCGCGTCAAACGCAGCCTTAGGCTCCGTTTGGGGGGACTTATTTTCACCGGTCAAGCGGTTACGACCGCATAAAAGGTCCGTTCATGCGGTCATAAACCGTGAAAATAAGTCCCTCCAAAAGGAGCTTTATGCTCTATTTGTTTGGGCGTTTTGATACTCCGTTTTCGGAAGGAGGGTGAACCTCCGGCCGTTTGCTCTGTTTCCACCAGCCCGCCTTGAGAAACGAAAAGCTCCGTTTGGAGCAGCCACCTCCCCCCTCCCAAACCCGCCGGATCGATCCGCCACCGCCGAACCTAATGAAGCCATAATCATATTTTTCTCTCTTTTTTTTCATGCCATAGATGCATAATGCTTGAGCTTGAATCCATAGTTGAAACTATTGGGGTATTCTCCTGAAACCTGAACATCTTGTAAGACATGTAATTTTGAAGAACTTTGTGCAGGTGAAAGATGTGCTGTATCATCTATACAAAACGGCAGTAGCCAATATGCAGAGACTTGTACCCAAGGAGATCAGGATAATCAAGCATCTTCTGACAGTTGAAGATCCCGAAGAACTGCTCTCTGCACTGAAAGACGCAGTTACCCCCGGCCCGGAATTGGAAGGGAAGGACGTAGACTCCCTGTACACGTACGACATGATGTACATTTTTTGTTACTATAATAATTATTCGCTCTCGTAATTCTGAAGCTGGCACATAAAATGTGGTTTTATATATATAGCTCTTATTGGGATTTATATATTTTGCAGAAGCCCGGAACAGTTGCATACATGGATCAGGACTGTTGTGGATGCATACCATTTCAGCAGAGAAGGTACTCTCATAAGGGAGGCAAGAGATCTGATGAACCCGCAGGTCGTTCAGAAACTCGAGAACCTTCAGAAACTTGTACAGGATCATTTCCTTTAGGGTCTAATCGGTCGGACAAAATTGTAATTGGATACAGGAATAGAGGTGGATTTCAGTTCCAATTCCAATTATGTATAGTTGGAATTGGAATTGATCCGAATTTCAATTTTAATTATGTTGTTCGACTAGACCACAGTATTGAGTTTGCAAAAATGGAATCGAGACGGGTTCAAAATTTGAATTCCAAGTCCACACTTAAATGTGCAACCTAATAACGGAATTGACATTGGACCACCAATTTCAATTCCAGGTGCCTCAATTCTATCCAAGCGAACATACCCTTATTGTCCTACACCGTTTCTTTCAATGGGGGCATATTCTATATTTATAAACTCTGGAAAGTTATATTCTTTATTGATAGGAGCCCTGCTTAAGATTATGATGAATTGATGATCCCTATCTTCCCATCCTGGTGCCACTAGAGGGAATGGGTGGCTTCTTGGTATAAGTTAAGTTGTATGCATAACTTATTTTGGGGGTATAAGTTTGAGTTTTATACCACCTATCGGCAGCCCAAACCTAATCCGCAAAACCCGCCTCGTCGCCATGGAAATCCCTCCTGACCGCGAAACCCGCCTCGTCGCTATCCTCCTCGGCGCCGATCGCACATGGCCTTCCCTTTCCAGGCCGCCACCGCCGCCGCTAGATCCGCCGGATGGTCTCCAACTAGGTTAGGGCCGCTTCATGAAATTCTACAGAGCCCTCCATCGTTCTGTAACGATTGTAGGTTCTTTGATCCCTAATTCCCTGGACAAAATTATGGCAAATCGTTGTTGTTGAGCGGCAGATTTGTACAAGACAGCTTCTCATTTCCCCTGTTGTGATGCCTTAACGATTTTGCGTGTGAAATTTCGGAGTTGGCGTTAGATTGGCCTGCCGAGGTAGAATCTGTAAATTTGACAAGCTTTCTAATAATTGTCTATAGAATGAATTGCCCTCATTTGTCGTAGCTGGAGAGTTTTGGATTCATCAATTTTGGGAGTCTTCTGATGATGGAATGCATGGCTGGATATGTTTTTTTTTTCAATTTGACAAGTCAACTTGGAGTGTTGCATAGCTATATAGTTTTGATTTAGTTTTTTTTTTTCTCTCTTGGTCTGTCATTAACATAATAGTCTGTGATTATATTTTTATGATTTGTCATTAATATTGAGCTGTCATGAGTGTAAATAGGTTTGCCAATAACACCATTGCTATTCTTCCCGGCTGTCACAACCATTGCAAAGAGAGCCTTTGTGGATATAGTGTTGGGGTTTGATTTGTTTGTAAAGAATTATGACATGAGAAAGAGAATATAGAACCGGTGAACTGAAACTTTCCTCTACAAAAAAAACAAGGCTTGAAAAAGACAAGGTAACAAGCCTTTTGAACGTACCACACACACAAACAGAGATTGCTTGCGTCGTAGGTGTGATGTACACACCTACTCCATGAATGGCGTCATTCTAAGGAACGAGAGCATGCTTGCATAGATAAAGTTGGATAGAGGGAGGGAATACCCCAAAAACAATCACAAAAGGCTGAGTTTGGACGTCACTCTACGCGTTGATGCTACAAACACGGTTCCTAATCACAAAAGGCTGTGTCCGTGCGCGCTGTCCCGGCGCTCTGGCGGAGGTGTGTGCGGTTTTGTCCCCTTCTCAGATGTTTTTAGGCATTTTAGGTGCACACGGCTTTTTGTGATCGGGTTTGCTTGCTCCCGTGTCTTTGGCCGAAAACCTCTCCGGTCCGACTTAGAAAATTCAGGGGAACCCATCATTACTTCATTCAATTTATGATGTACAAGATTGATTTTGCTAAAAGTATGGTCGCGCCTCCATTGAGGTGGCCCTGAAGTTGAAGGCACATGCAGGTTAAAGAAATGTTGACTCACCTAATCCGATTGTTGCCGATGAATAAATGTTCAGAGAAAAAAATGGAGTCTAACCAGATAGGGAAGAGCGGACTGAGGTGATTGGCTGTAGCTAATTTATCTATGAGACAATCATAACCTGGAAGGACATGGCAGACATGCTTGTGAAGTTATACTACTGGGGAAGGGAATCATGTAGTACCTTCATCCATTTTCGGAGTCTGTGTGATCGCAACAGTATTTAGGCTCTGTTTGGGGGAGACTTATTTTCACTTGTAAAGCGGTTACCACCGCAGGAACAACCGGATCTTAATTAAGATCCAGTTCATGCGGTCGTAACCGCTTGACCAGTGAAATTTGATTAGAAGAACACAATAAATCCAATATTCTATTCACAAGAGATAAGGTAATATATATACAAGTACTTGAGAGGGTGTTCACAACACCCATGGTGAGCATAAGACATTTCTGCTACACAGTAAATACACTACATCTAACACCCCCCCCCAACTCACGAGGATCATACACTGAGAGTTTGGACAGAAGATGAGCATGCTGGGTCCTCGTCTGCGGCTTAGTCATCAAATCTGCAATCTGCTGCTCGGAAGGAACAAAGGAAGGAGTAAGAGTACCACGACCATAGTGCTCACGTAGGAAGAAAGCATCAACCCCAATATGATTGGAGAGTGAGTGCTTCACCGGATTCAGAGTAACCTGAATGTCACCAGTAGTATTACAGTAGAGTGGGGTTGGATCAGGAGAAGAGACACTAAGGTCCTCAAGAAGCCAACGAAGCCAGATAATGTCCTCAACGGTGGTAGTCATGTCACGAAGCTCGGCCTCAGTGCTGGATCGAGAAACACCAATCTGTTTCTTAGACTTCCAAGCAATAAAAGAAGAACCCTACAACAGACAGAAACCAGTGACAGAACGAAGGTCAACATGATCACTAGCCCAAGTAGCATCTGAGTAAGCGCAGAGCTGCAGAGAACTGCTGCTGGAGAATAAAAGACCACGAAAAGTTGTCCCTTGGAGATAACGCAGGAGCCGCATCAGGTGACCATAGTGCACAGAGGTAGGCACACTAATAAACTGGTTCAACATATGAACTGTATAGGCAATATCGGGGCAAGTAATGGTGAGGTAGACAAGGCTCCCAACGAGGTGACGGTAGCTAGTGGGGTCGGAGAGTGCAACAACATCATCCAAATGAAGCTGAAGGTGAAGCTCCATAGGGGTGTCCACTGTGCGAGAGTCAGAAAGAGCAGCCTGAGCTAGGAGATCTGATGTATATCTCTACTGAGAAAGCTGAAAACCGTTGTCTGTAGAGCTGACCGGCCTCAAGACCCCAAAAATAGCTCAGCTGTCCAAGGTCGGTCATCTTAAACTGTTGATGAAGGTGATGTTTGACGAATGCCACATGAGAAGGATCATCGTTAGTAATGATCATATCATCCACATAAAGTAACAAGAGAGTCCGACCGTGAGAGGAAGAATGCACAAACAGAGCTGGATCATATGGACTTTGCTGGAAATCGGCGGTTATAATGACTAAGATGAAATGATCAAACCATGTGCGGGGCGCCTACTTGAGCCCATAAAGGGCTCGCCTCAATCGGCTGACAAGGTCTGTAGGAGAGAATAGAAAAGTAGGAGGAAGTATGTATACCTCCTGCTGAAGATCACCGTGAAAAAATGTATTATTCACGTTAAGAGGAAACAGAGACCTGTGGCGAACAACTGCAACTGTAATAAGAGTCAATCGTAGTCATGTGAGCGACTGGAGCAAAAGTCTCGTCATAATCTATCCCCTGCTCCTGCTGAAAATCACGAGCAACTAGTCGAGCCTTGTACCTCTCTACAGATCTATCAGAGTGAGTCTTGACCTTGAAGACTCACTTACAAGTGATCGAAATAGCACCAAGTGGAAGAGGGACAAGGTCCTATATACGAGTATGCTCAATTGTCTCTAACTCAGCAGATATAGCAACCTGCCACTCAGGTATCTAGACAGCCTCACGGTAAGTAGTCGACTCTGAAGTGCTACAAGAGGAAGCAGGAAGGGCAAGTAGGTCCAGCGAAAGTGTAGCAAGGCTAAGGCGGTCGGGAGGACCTCGCTCACGAGGTGGATTGCGACGCATAGGAGGATCGTCCACAGGACACTCGCTGGGGGAGGAAGGCACCGAGTTAGGGGGCAGTAGAGGCGAGGGAACATGAGCAGGAGGAGTAGGAGGAGGACGACGAGTGTAATGATTTGGACGAGGGACGATGAGTGCGTCCGAGGGAGAGGTTGAAGGTGGAAGGTGGAAGGGAAATATGAGGAGATGAGATGGAAGAGGTAGGAGATGGTGTAGGCGGTGACAAGAAGAGAGGAGGTGGACATACCGGTGGAGAGGAAGAGACATGAAGCGGTAGAGTGGGAAGAGTAAGAAACTGCACATCAGAGAGAGTCACTGATGAGTGCGAGGTCGAGGAGACGGAGGATACAAAGAAAGAGTGAAACTCGCCAAAGGTGACATCATGTGAGATACGAAGTCGACGAGCAACAGATTCATAACATCGATAGCATTTGTTCTCAGTACTGTATCAAAGAAATACACAAGATACAGATTGAGCAGAGAGCTTGGTATGCTCATGTGAAGGGAGAAGAACATAACACCAAAAGCCAAAGACACACAAATGAGTATAACATGGGGGTCGGGAGTACAAACACTCACCAGGAAACTGAGCCTGAAGAAAATTAGAGGGATGCAAGTTAATGAGATAGACTGTAGTGGAGACAGCCTCAACCTAAAAACAAGGAGGAACATGAAAGGAGATAATGAGAGTGCGGGCTGTCTCAATGATGTGACGATGCTTCCTTTCAGCATTGTTATTCTGAGAGTGGACACCAAGACAAGCAAGTTGAGGGAGAGTACCGTGGGTAGCTAACAAGTCGCAAAAAACATGAGAAAGGTACTCCCCCAGAGTCAGAACGGAAAATATGTATGGAGTAAGAGAACTGTGTATGCAGTATAGTGGAAAATGCAACATAAATATGAAAAACTTAGAACGAGAGTGCATAAAATAAGTCCAACAATATTGAGAATAATCACCAACAAATATAACATAGTACCGATGTCCTTCCTTTGATACAAAAGATGCGGAACCCCATACATCTAAATGAACTAAATCAAAGGGACGAGGAGACTTGGACTCATTAGACTGATAAGGGAGTTGTAGTTGTTTTCCAAGTTTAAACCGAGTTGCCCATGACTAGTGCAAGGGAGAATAATACCATCTGCAACCATAACACTGAGGGTAAACGAGACGGACTGGCAGGACAAGAGGTGAGTGACATCATGGTGTTGGAGCATGCGTTCCGCATCTCTTGGTTTGAGAATAATAAATAGCGCAATGTATTTGATTTAATATTTTGTGTGTTTATAGTGAGCATGTTGTACAAGTTGAATGAGGAGACAAGTCCTCAGTCATGAGCATGATCCAATGATACGTACACTTAAAAAAAAAAACAAAAGAACGAGTTTTGTGTGCTAAACTTCAAACGATCATAACTTTCAATCTGGGAAGAGTTACGGAACGTGTCACCCCATTCCGGAATGAGAACGAAGTCATCTACAATCTGAAAAAGTTTCGGATAACAAAAGTGAAGAGGAGTTATCGTTGACGATAGAAACTATTGCCAGACGATAGAAACTATCGCCAGGCGATAGTGAAAATGACGTCAGCATGACGACGACCATGTCCCGCACAATCGCCACGATGCACACTACTCAGCACTATTGTCAGGTGATAGTTGTTATCGCCCCACGATAGCTCCACGACCCAAACACATCCGTTTTCAACTGACACGATCATCACAACGTGGGACATGTGGCAACTTGAGGAGATATCACCCGCGATAGCTAGATATGGCCCGACAATAGCAATTTTTTATAAAAGGCTGCAAACTTCATGCATTCGATAAACATCTTCTGAAGCAGTGATTCCTCCTCCATCAAGCCAGAACTCTGATTCCTTTGAGAGAGGGTCGTCTTTAAAGACAGAAACAGAAATCATTTGAGCAAATATGAAGATCTAAAGGAGATTTTGAAGGAGAAGGGCTACAACGCACATTCAACACGAAGGGCGAACGCATCAAGAATGTCGACGTCTACACCGCCTTCGTCTTCACCTTCAGAATTCTTTGGGGAGTTTCTCTTACTTTTTATTATCTTATATGCTCTTTTGTTTTATCTTTTTGCATCGGGAGAAGAAAAATTGTTCAGGGAGAACGTTAGATTACGAGGATTCCGTTGAAAATTCGTCTTGTTTGTGCCGACTAGGTCCTTGTGCGGTTTAGGGGGAAATCACCGCCTTGCGTGCATCGACTAGGTCGAGGTTAGATCTAGGGGAGACTATATGGCGTATCTAAGGTAAGATAGGCTATAGCCAACCGGTCCTTGGAAGAAGGACCGGTGAATCATCAAAAAGAGATTTGTCATATTTGCCTCGATTTCTAGCATTATAGAAATACAATATTTTGTATTTAATTCTAAAGAAATAAAATCATATTTCTCTTTGTATTCATATCTTGATTTTATATTTATGCATAAAATATTTTTAATTAATATTTCTTCTGAAGCATTATTGCAAAATATATTGGAAGGTTCTTTTTTGTAAGAAAGAAACTCTTGAATTCAATATCTGCGAGCTAATGCTTGACGGTAAAATTTACCGCTGAAGTAGTGAAGAAATATTGAATTCCTACCTATTTTATAATTAATATCCAATATAATCTTTACTAAAATATTAAATTAAGATTCCTATAAAATATTCCAACATTTCATTTATAAACACTGATATTTTTATTAAAGATTCAAAATACCATAAAGCCCTTATTCACCTCCCCCCTTTATGGGCGCCGTAAGATCCAACACATGAGTCATATGAAAAGAGGCCCCAGAGTCAAGCAACCGTTCAGAGGAGGAGATACTTGCAGGAGCTGAGACAGCCGATTGAGAGACAGATGCACCATAAGCATCCAGTGAGAGCACCGAGGCAGATGAGCAATGTAGTGAACTGCAAGATAGATGTTGGGCAATCTGCTGGGCAAGATCAGAAACATAGAGCGACTCTGCCATAACAGAGAAATGAGCTGGAGGAGCACCAGTAGCACGTTGTTGACCAGACAGCTGAGCCCTCTGAAGCTTGCAGTACTCAGATTTGACGTGGCAATTGCACTGACAGTAATGACAACGGACGGACTGGCGACGAGGAGCACCAAACGGAGCAGTGGAGGGCACTGGAGGATCAGGAACAGGCTGCACCGGTGCATTATATCCCGACGAAGACAGCAAAGGAGTGCTCACAATGGAGGACTGTGGTGGGAGCTTGGGAACAACGTACAAGGACAGCATGAGGCAGCACACTAGAGGACGCAACAGTGTCCTATGAGTGGAGGAGTCTCTTCAGCTATTACCAAAACCAACATATCACTGACAAAAGGTGGAGGATCCCATTGCAAAAGTTGGGCACGAACATGCTCAAACTCGGGACATAAGCGCATGAGAAACTCATGCATGCGCTGAAAGTCGCGATCCCGAGATATAACAACACACTTAGGGCAAGTAATGCATGGGGAAGGAGCCATCTCATCGCACTGATGCGAGAGGTCCAGGAGCTCATCAAAGAATGCATGGACATAACGATCACGCTAGCGGCAGACGCCAAAGGTCTGAAATAGATAGTATCACAAAGCCTTACTAGAAGGCAGGTAGAGACGACGCAGGTGATCCCACATCATCTTGGCCGTAGGTAGCTGATAGACGGTCATGCGAATGGGGAGCTCGCAGGACTGGTAGATGACGACTATCACACTAGAGTCGTCCGAGCGCCCCTTCGCCATACCAGAACACTGGATGGAAGCGGTAGTGCTAACAAAGGAAGAATCATCCACAGGAGAGGTGGTTGCTGATGGAGGTGGAGCAGGCTCAGAGCCGTCAATGTGGCCCCATAGATCTATACCACGGAGGATCACGTCGATGGTGGCGAGCCAGGCTTTGTAGTTTCGTCCATCGAGGATGATGTCCGCCTTCTGGAGAAAGGAAGTGGCCATCGGGGCTGCAGAGTCAACCAGAGTAGATCAAGAAGGCAGTTCAAAACCATTGGAGGAGCAGACCAACAGATCAGGATCAAAAACCAGAGGAAAAGAGCAGAGCCTGCGTTGGAGGCGGAGCAGGATCGATCAGACGAACAGGAATCAATCGATGATCAGGGATCGATCAAACATGGATCGATCATACTTCTGGAGGCGGAGCAGGGATCGATCGAACATGGGTCGATCAGAGCCTGTGCTGGAGGCGGAGCAGGATCGAGCGAAGAACAGGGATCGAGATCGATCGTTCTGCGACGGCGACGTATAGGATAAGGATCGATCGTTCTGTGACAGCGGACGAACGGGGATCGGGATAGATCGTTCTGCGACGGCGATGGGTTGCGGCGGATCAGGATCGATCAGGACCGGAAAAGGAAGAGAGGTCGGGATTTCTGGCACAGGATTCAGAGGAGGGAGAGAGCGGCGGAAACCCAACCTATCTCTGATACCACGATAGGAGAACACAATGAATCCAATATTCTATTCACAAGAGGTAAGATAATATATATATGTAAGTACATGGGAGGGTGTTCACAACACTCATGGTGAGCATAAGACAACTTTGCTACACAGTAAATACACTACATCTAACAAAAATAAGTCCCTCCCCCAAACAGAGCCTTACAAATGTCTTAAAAATTTATGTTATAGGTTAACCAAAGAGTGATGACCACCTAAAACATTTTACTGAAAATTTCTTGATAGAGAAACGATTAAAAGTATTCATCCCAAAATTACTCGTGCGGCCAACTTAGGAAAGAAAAAAAAACATGGAAGAAACATAAGCATTGATTGGAGTATAAGAAATGTATAAAGAAAACAAAAGGGAAAATATGAAATACACTGAGTTTGGGACGATGGAGATCGCGTGGCCATAGAGCTTTGTTTCTCGCAACCATCACCAAGTGAGTCCCCATCTCGTGTTCAAGTTGGTCATGATCAACTAGAACGAGAAGTGGTAGAAGTTGGTTGAAGACAGAGGCAAGGAGCATCCACAAGTAAAAGCTTTGTGAATTATAATGCATAGTTGAGACCTGAGAGTGTGATCCTAGAGCTAGGACGTAATGTCGGCGTCCGGTGACGCTTCTAGTGCACGTTCAGATGGGGCAGATGGAAGGCGTTTGGTTGGCTTGTGTAGTGCCCTAGATGAGAAGATGAAGATGTCGCGACTGGAATAGGTTGTGGACTAAGGCTCCGTTTAAGGGGACTTATTTTCACCGGTCAAGCGGTTACGATCGCATGAACTCGATCTTAATTAAGGTCCAATTCATGTGATCGTAACCGCTTGACCGGTGAAAATAAGTCCTCCCAAACGGAGCCTAAGACTCTGTTTGGAACTTCGGCGGAGGCTGGGAAGGGAGACGAATGCCACCTGAGATCCAAACCGGAGGGAAGGATGTTGAATGGTTAAGCATCATCATACAAAGCTGTGGACAAGAACATCTAAAGTTAAGCCTCATTTTAACAAGAAAATGAAGTACAATACAGATGGGCTGTTTTTGAGTACAGTGAAAGGAATCTCTCCTGTAATATTTTATTACTAGTGTTAGTTGTTTTTTATCATTTGGTTGAAGCCTAAATAAAACCTAACATTTGTATCAGTCAAAATACAATTTTGAGAAACAATGCACTCCTTGTGCTAACTACCCGCTCCACTTTTCTTTCTTCCCTTTTTATTTTTTTTTTCTAAATTTCAACAAGGGAAGCGGGTTCGCAAACAGCGGCAAAGCTCCGCTCGCTAGGCTATTGCGCCGAAATGGAGGCAGAGAATTGTTAACATGCAAAAAACCGTACCATACCGCAAAATCAGAATCTTACCCAAGCTACAACATAAATTTTAGGTGCAATTGCGATTTAGGCACAAATTATCCGCGCACATCACTACAATTTATTAGGATGTGAATGTCATTTTCCTCCCAATCCGGTTGCAATTTATTATATGCAACCCCATTTTTAATACCTCTTGGCTTACTTTTTCTAATCCCAAATAAACAACTTTATATAGAGTTTAGATACACAATTTCACAATAATCTTACAAAACTAATCTCCATCAATGTTTAAGAATATGAGACACCCAATTTTTTGGATAATTTATGGGGGAAGTTTTCTTAAAAACAATTGTAAATAGCATAATAGTATATTTTTTTGTTAAAAATCAAGTAAAAAGTAAGACAATTGTACTACAAATCATATTTAAACCTGCATTTTGTAATGATAAATATCATTCTTTTACATGTGTTTACTTCTTTTTGCTAAAACTTTCTCACACATATCTTATGATTTATTTCTAAGAGTTGTCTTAGTACTTAATGAGATTTCCCCTGAATTTTTCAAATTAAACCGAGCAGATTTCGATTGAAGAGATGAAGGGAAGACAACTCCGTAAGAACCAGTCACGCGCATCTAGCCGCACTCACCCAAATACCAAAATCACCCAGAACGAAGGGGCGGAACCAAGCACGTACACCCAAGCACAGCACACCCGCGTGGCACGCGCTCACGCTCCCTGTGTGCGCGCAGCGCGCGCGTCCCCAGCGGGCGGGCGCGCGCGCGTTCTTGGGGCGCCCTCGCGAGCGCACGCGTTCCCGCACACAGCGCGGGCGCGCACCGCGTTAGCCGCCGGTGCTGCCGCACTCCTCCTCCACCTTTGGCCGCTTCCGACCACCTCCACCGCCAGGCAACCTGCCCGGGCTGCCCGGACCGCCCGTAGAGCACTTTCATCATTTCGCTAAAATTGGTGATCTAAGTGACCGAAACGTAGCGACGCTAATCGCTAACACAAATTCCAGCCCTGTGCAATTACCATCATATCTCTACAGAAAACTATTAAAAAGCCTCCAGACCTTTATTTGAAGATAAACAACTACAGAGGCTAGAAAAAGCCCTGATGTTTTTCGGCCTGAATGTGGACTTAGATCGTTCCTCCGCACGGAATTCTCTCTGCTCCCTCTGAAGCACGAAGACGTCTCGAGACTTCAAGAACGCAGTTTTTCCTTCTCCAAAGGAGCGCTCTCATCAAGGCTCCAGCTCAATATGAGCTCTTCCACCGAGACTTCGAGAACTTAGAGATTTTCTCCACCGAGCGCTTCCATCGAGACTTCGAGAACTTAGAAATTTTCACCACCGGAGCGCTTCCACCCAGACACCAAGGACTTAATATTTTCTTAGTTGTTTTCTCTGCGCTTGTAACAGAGAGGTAACCTGTCACCCTCCGAGGAATTGTCTCAACTCTTGTAAACCTAACAAAATAATGGATTTTGGCCTGACACATATCCAACTATATGATTTTTCACCATTTCCAAATTTTCCACGTCAAAAAAACTCATTGTCATTTGCTGCTGTTTTTCTTTGACTGTTTGCACGCTCAGTTCAATTCTGAGCTAAGGCGGTTTAATTCTCCGAACTGAGGAAAAGCTGGATGACCCACAACAATACTTTTTAAGAAGTTAAAATTATATGATTTAGACTCCGTTTGGGGGGACTTATTTTCATCGGTCAGGCAGTTACGACCACATGAACCGAACATTAATTAAGATCATGTTCATGCGACCGTAACCGCTTGACCGATGAAAATAAGTCCCTCCAAACGAAGCTTTAGTTAAAATATTTATATAGGCTCCTTAATTTTAGATGGGAGTTGAAATAGATCCTAATATTTAAAACGCTTGAAAAGAGTCTCAAAAAGTTTCCAACTTTTGAGAAATTAGTTCTAGTTAACTTTTTCATCCATTTTAACAGAATCACCATAGTGAGGAGCTTATGTGGCCGTGAGATGAATATTAATAATATTAATTTTTTAAAATAGCAATTTAATATTTTTTGATTTTTTCTACATTAAGAGTTTTAACTAAGAAAGCCAATCTGCTGTGATAGTGATTTATTAGAAAGGGAACCATTTTATTGACTTCTAAGCTAAGAAATTTGCATCATTTTTTTATCATTAAAAAAAAATAGAACTTGTAACTTCTGTATTTCTGAAATAACAAAATATCAGTCGCTCTAACTTCTAGAGTGTTTCTAAGCATAACCAAAATTTCTTAAAAAGAAAATTAACAATATGAAATGCCTTAAATCATCTCAAAAAAAATTTATAAAATGGAAAACATAGGATCAGAAGAACAACACATTCATTCAATTTTACCATCACGAATCTTCAATTTCCTCGGGTCTCTCTGTCTTGCATTACTATCCAAGAACTTCATTAAACTCCGTATAATATACGCAGATGTGCGCAATCATGCTTAACTTGTTTTATTAAATTTAGAAAAAAATTTAAATTAAAATTATTTTAAAAAAATATTATTGATATACACGATCAATGTTGCCGATTCCATAAAAAAGCAGATGAAAATTGATGGTTAGGTATTTTGTGCACATTAATTGGTGAGCTGCTCGCTATTGAATATTTTCTATTTTAACTCGGCATACAACTACAAATCACTCTCCCGATTTCCAACTCGCCGCCGAGCAACAGAGATGACCGAGATATCCCCTCCGGTTCCCAAAACGGAGGCGCTCGACTTCCCGCTCCACGCCGTTGGCTTCGAATACGACCTCCTCTCGCCGGAGAAGCTCACCGGACACCTCACCGTCACCGAGACATCTTGCCAGGTGTTGTTTCTCTGCGTGTTTGCCAAACTTCCTAACTCATTTACGTCTTACTCCTCGGAAATTGCTGATTCGCTCTTTCTCGACCAGCCGTTCAAGGTTCTACACGGCGGCGTGACGGCCCTGATTGCCGAGGGCATGGCGAGCATGGGCGCTTATATCGCCTCCGGCTTCCATCGCATCGCCGGCGTCCAGCTTTCTACTAATCACATCAGGGCCGCCCGCCTTGGCGAGCTCGTTCAGATCGAGGCTACCCCTATTCAGAAAGGCAAAACAATTCAGGTAAATGCTTTCGATTGCAGCATTTTCCTTTTCATTTACCTCCTTTGATCTTGAATTCCCTAGCCATGAACATTGTTTATAGAATATTAGGCAATTCTGAAGATGAGAACTGGCAAAATGGAGTTTAATTAACGGAAAAAAGGCTGCAATTAGATCGAAATCATCATCATCTAGTAGTCACATAAAAGTAGTATTGAAGAAATCACCAGTCTCAACAACTTAATTATTTCTACACTACGCTAGTTGATGATTAGAATTTAGGGTTAATTATTATTCTAAGGCTCCGTTTGGCCGAGGTGGTGGCGGTCATGAACACGGGGGGTTAAATTGTCATTTGTTAACGCCTATCTAAAGAACTTCATCCACTTTTATGTTTAAACGGATGATGTTTGTTAAGTGATCCTTAATGAATGACGTTTTAACCCAAGCGTTTACGACTGCCGCCACAGTGCCAAACGGAGCCTAAGGCTCCGTTTGGGGGGACTTATTTTCACCGGTCAAGCGGTTACGATCGCATGAATCTGACCTTAATTATGATCCGATTCATGCGGTCGTAACCGCTTGACCAGTGAAAATAAGTCCCCCCAAATGAAGCCTAAATCATTGTGCTGGGTGAGTATTAGTGGAATCAGTCAACTGCTATGTTGGATATTTTGCTACCTAATTTTTTCAACATCATGATCACAGCAGGTAATAGGGATTATCTGCTATTTGAATACACTTGCTATTTCAAAATTAAAAGTCCTAAGCGCCAAATTGGTCGCATGTACCTATGAAATGTATTGTTTGAAGCTTGATAAGTTGACCCTCCATTAGGCTTGAAATGGCATATGTTGGGGTGTATTTTTATTTCGGGTTTATTTGTGGTTTTTTTTGTGCTTGGGTATTTTGAAGAATTGATTTGTATTGCTGAGTAATATATAAACTCTAACAGTTCCACGGTCAAAAGCGTTGTGTGATCTTCTTTCTTTGTTCGATTATCTGTAACACGTTTTTCGCAAGACCATGAATTCACTAAATTCCATCCTTTTGTTAGATGTAGTTAGAAAGTAAATTGGAGTTTAAACTCTGCAAACACCTTCAAAATCTCTCGAAAGGGCTGATTTCTTTTCTGCACTCATTGAATGAAAACAAGATTACAGTTTTTGCGAATAAAGTTCTACTACAAGCAGCCAAAGGGGTTGTAAGACAACATAACTTCGAAGATATCATTATAACAAATAGTACCTAACTGGATTCTAAAGCTTTGAAGTTCACTTGAGTCTTGACAGATTAGGCTACTTCATCATGCTCATTAAAGCTTCTTTGTTCTTCTTTTTGTTTTTCAGTTTTCTGCATGCGGGTTGTAATATGTTTTAGTAAATGTCATTGCAGAAACAAAAAAAAAATTATTTGTTCCATACTTAACTGATTAGCTTCTAGACATGTTTTCAAAAGAAAATATTCAGTGTGTACGTCTAAGAGTAGGCATATCTGTCTATCCCCATCAGATCTGTTCTTTATGTTCATTAGGATTTTTATGATCTATTCTGGCAAGAAAGTGTATGAACATTCCTACTTTTGGATGCGTGTAAGATACCTCTCTGATGATTGAATAAAGAGATTGGAGTGGACTAAAGATCCTACAAAAGAAAGGATATCCATACTCTTTGGCACATGATATAGTGCATTTTAAAAATTTAATGTGTGCTTCACATGTGAGGGCCAACTTCCTGAAGATCAAGCAGCTGGAAGGAAAATTGGAAATTTTCCAATAAATTTGGATAGATCATAAATTGGTTTAATTTATTTCTATTAATCTATATTTACATTTTTATTCTTTCTGTATAACCCGTAATTCGTCGAGATCAGAAGTGCCTACAGAGTTGCCTATTTGCAGATCTAGAGGCGAGCAGAGGCGAGCTTGGACGAGCTTGGGCGAGTAGAGGCGAGCAAAGGCGAGCTAGGACGAGCTTGGACGAGCAGAGACGAGTACTTCACGAGTATGAGCGAGTAGCCCTTGATACTCGCTAGTAGTGGCTGGATACTTGCCCCCCCCTCCCCCCAGGATTTCTCTATAAATAGACCCACAGGGGTACTAGAATGACACTTTTGGAAGAGGTTGATGTCCCCCCAAGTGGATACTCGCGAAGTCCATGCCTACCTAGTACCTTGCCCAGCCTTTTGGTTGCGGAGGGGAAGTTTCTCCCAAACTTCCGGGTACTTGATGGGACCTCCCTGCTGGAGCACTTGGGGTGTGCTTATAGATAGTTTTCTCTCTCCCGTGCTAGCCATCCGAATTGTTGCGTCGGACCGCAGAGACAGTAACATTAGGCTGCATTGACCCGAATATTTTGGAGTAGGGATTTTTCCGGCTTCAACATTTTCCTTACTAGATTAATGGTCAGTTACCGCAACGTTTTTACTCCGGTGAGTTTGTACGAAAACATTACCGCCATAAAATGTGTTTGATTAGACAAATGTTATGAGTTATGACCGCCGCAGGGGGGATTTCAACAAAAAAGTCGGTGAGTTCTTTAGGTGAGGTCATGCGTCCAGTTCATAGCACTGCTGTGCGAAACGGATCCTAGGTTTGCTTGTATTTCAGTTTATCCTTTAAATCAACTTGCTTCTCAGTATGATATTTAGTTATGAATAAGGTCATGGCCTATCCTAATGCTTCTCTGGGACACAATAAATTTTTGATTTTCCTTCTTTTCTGTGGATTTAGCCAAACCATATGGTCCAATCTTTCCACCTTTAGCAGGCATGTGTCCATTATATGGGCTTGCAAAACTTAACAGTTCACCATATCCTAAAATGCAGTCCAATACTCTTTTAATTTTGCAACCTCACCATATGGTATCTGAGGTAGTTTCTTTGATCATCTTCAGCTTCTGCATCATCATTTGTTCTCTCTCTCAACTGAACATCATCATTCATCATCTCGGGAGGCTGTAACATAACATGTGAGGAGCACAACATCCTTAATGGCAGGTAGATGTCCTGGACATAAAATTTGGAACTTTCAACATGGAAGACCTGAAGGATTTGGCGTAGATTATAACTCCTATCAAGGGAAGTTAAGAGCCTACCTTAACAACTCATATTCAACTGCCTACTTATCAACTGACTCCAATTCTGTGAATTCTACGCCACTAAAATGAAGAATCATAACGAGAGGTTCAATGCTACTACCAAGGAGGATTGATGAGATCCCCCCTGATTTTTCTAAGTCGAATCGGGAAGATTTCGACCAAGGACATGGATGCGAGCCAACCCGGTCGAGCGAGCCGCGCACGCCTCAATTCCCCAAAAACACCCCGAAAGGGGAGCGGAGCCAAGTGCGCGGGCACGAGCGAGCAACGGGCACTCGGCCGCGCGCGGCCCTTGCCCGCACGACCGCGGAGCCCTGCGCACGGCCGGCTTACGCAGGTGTGGCCTACGTGCGCGCCGGCGCACGCTAGCCCGCGCCACCGCAGCCTCCGGCCGCCTCCGGCCGCCGCCGCCGGCCGCCACCATCGCCGGGCACCTTGCCCGGACTGCCCGGGGGGCACACCCGTCTTTTCAAGAAAATTGCCGATCCAGGTGATCGGAATGGAGCGACGTTATTCGCTGATTCGGGATCTAGCCCGACGCAATTACCAGCACGTCCCTCCAGAACACTATAAATAGGCCTTCATGCCTTCATTTGAGAAGAAGCAACTCCAGAGACTAGAGAGAGACTAGAGAGAGCTCTGAGGTTTTCCGGCAAGAAGTGAGACTTATATCATTTCTCTACTTGGAACTCACTCCACACCCTCTCTAGCGTGCACAACATCCGACGCTCACTTGGACGCTTTTGTGAGCTCGGGAGGGGGCACTGGAAAGCGCTCCCGTGGATGCTCGCGTGAAGACACTTCAAGACATCAAGGACTTAACATTTTTCTCTACAAGGATGCTCTCATCCAAGCTTCGTGGACACACTCATCCAAGCTTAGTGGAGGCACTCATCCAAGTTTCGTGAATTTAGTTTATTTTTTCGTTCTTTCTGTATTCAAAGCTTGTAACAGAGAGATGACATGTCACCCTCCAAGGAGACCTCCAATACTTGTAAACTCAAAGCTAAATAGTGGATTTTGGCCCAGCACAAATCCGTCCACTTGATTTTTCACCCTTTCAGGGTTTTCCACGGTAAAAAAAGTCACTTGTCATTGTTGCTGAGTTTCCATTGACTGTCCGGTCCAACTCCGACCTAGGCGGTCTGATTCTCTGGACTGGAGGAAAACCGAGTGACCCGCAACAAGGATGCTACAAGCTCTACCCAGCTGCAAACTGATAGGAAGAAGGAGGGAGAGAGAGTTCTACTGAAGAACTAGGGGATTAGGGTTTGAGAAAGAGGAATACCTGGGAATTATCTTGCCTAGTCCATCCACAAGCATAGCCCGGGTATAAATACCCAGACCGAGGAGGGGCCGGCCGGCCCCTCCAAAAGGGGCTGAACCTGTTGGTTCAGCCCCGGCCGGCCGGTTTATTGAGAGGGGGCTGAACCAGATGGTTCAGCCCCGTTGCCGCTTGTCGACTCCTTGCGCCTACGAGCATATTGTTGTCCCGAGAAGCGTAATGGCGGCGTAACATTCCCTTCCCCATCAAGAACCAGCTTGTCCCCAAGGTGGTAGTCGGGGGTAAAGCTCCTTGAAATCTAGCAAATCCACCCAGGGGTTGTGCGCCGCCGAGAGATTCTTCCACTTTACCAAGAGCTTCGGTCTGTATTCAGCGCCGCGTAGTTTCCACTTGAGTAGCACAATATCCTCCGAAAGTGGCCGAAGCTCGCTCGCACTAGTAGTCTCGGGCAGCAGAGTACTTGGTTGTATATTGGCTCCGACCTTGCGCTTAAACAAAGATACATGAAAAGTTGGATGAATGCGGGAGCCCGTCGGTAATTCCAACTTGTATGCCACCGGCCCCACCCTGCTGAGTATACAAAAGGGGCCGTAATACCGCGGCGATAACTTCTGATTCAGACGGCGAGCGACTGAAAACTGTTGGTACGGTCGTAACTTGAGAAACACCTCGTCGCCCACTGCAAATTCCCTCTTCTTGCGGTGCTTGTCTGCCTGAACCTTCATACGATCCTGGGCAAGGCGAAGGTTTTCACGCAGGGTTGCTAACATGCGATCCCTGTCCTGGAGGGCCCGATCAACCGCCGGCATGACCGTGCTGCCCGGCTCGTAGCTGCTCAAGGTAGGAGGAGGGCGGCCATAAACCCCCTCAAACGGGGTCATCCTGCTGGCCGAGTGATAGGAAGTGTTGTAGCAATATTCGGCCCAGTGCAACCACCCCGGCCAAGTCCGGGGTTCATCCATAACAAAACACTGGAGGTAGGTCTCCACCCCCGATTTAGGATCTTGGTTTGGCCGTCTGTCTGGGGGTGATGTGCGGTGCTGAAGCGTAGACAAGTCCCTTGCAACCTGAATAGTTCTTGCCAAAAGTTGCTCACAAAGGTAGGGTCCTGGTCGGAGATGATAGCTCGAGGTAGGCCGTGCAAGCGGATTATCTTCCGGGTGAACAGAGCGGCGACCGATTCGGCCGTATATGGGTGACTCAAGGCCACGAAGTGGCCATACTTGGAGAGTTTATCAACCACCACCAGAATGACGGATTTCCCCTGGGATTTGGGTAACCCGTCAATGAAATCCATTGACACCGTATCCCAAATCTGTTGCGGAATCTAGAGAGGCACCAACAACCCTGCATGCGAGGTCGTCTCGTACTTCTGTCATTGGCAAGTCTCGCACTGCTGCACAAAGTGTTGTATGTCACGGCGCATGCCGGGCCAAAAAACATTTGCTCGTGCCCGTTGAAGAGTCCGGAGCACTCCCGCGTGACCGCCCATCGGTGAAGAATGAAACTCGTACATCATCACAGTCTTCTATATCGAGTCCCTAGGAAGGACCACGCGACCCTTATGGTAGAGGTGGCCATTCTGAAGATGATAATCGGGTGCCACAGTCTCGTCGCGCTGTAAAGCCTCCACCATGGGTCGTAAATCAGTAGTTCGCATCACCTCCTCCTGTATCTCATCCAAGGATTCCACTAGCGGCCCCGATATGTGAGCAACCGTACTCTCCGGGATACGAGAGAGAGCGTCTTCCACCACGTTCTCCTTGCCGCTCCGATATGAAATCTCATAATCATAACCCAAAAGCTTGGTCACCCATTTCTGTTGAAGAGGGGAAGGAACCCGTTGATCCAAGAAATGTTTCAGGCTCTGGTGGTCGGTACGGATTGTAAAATGCCGGCCTAGCAGGTACGGTCGCCACACAGCCACAACATGGATGATGACCAACATCTCTTTTTCATTGGTGGACAACCCCAGCGTACGAGGGGCCAATGCCTTGCTGTAGAAGGCTAGGGGTCGGCCCTCCTGCATCAATACCGCACCAATGCCCACGTCGGAGGCGTAAGTCTCCATCACGAACTCCTTTGTGAAATCCGGGAGCGCCAGGACTGGTGTCGACGTCATGGCCCCCTTAAGTGCCTGGAACGTTGTCTCGGGCTCGTCCTGCCAAACAAAGGCGTCTTTCTGTAACAACTGGGTGAGGGGACGGACAATCTTGACATAGTCTTTCACAAAGCGGCGGTAGTAGCCTGTGAGGCCCAAGAAACCCCTCAATGCTCGTATAGTCTCAGGGCGCGGCCAGGACAACATACTGTCAATCTTTCGAGGGTTCGCCTTGACGCCGTCGGCCGACACCAAATGTCCCAAGTACTCGACCTCCTCCTGCCCGAAAGAGCATTTGGACTGCTTGGCGTACAGTTGGTGTCGGCGAAGAATGGTGAAGACCTGTTCCACGCGGTGTAAATGTTGCTCCCAACTGGCACTGTAGATCAGAATATCATCAAAGAATATCAACACGGAATGACGGAGAAGGGGGCGGAATATCTCGTTCATGACGGCCTGGAAGCTGGAGGGTGCGTTGGTGAGCCCGAACGGCATCACCATAAACTCATAATGCCCGTAATGTGTGCAAAAAGCTGTCTGTGGACATCCGGTTCATTCATCCGGATCTGGTGGTAGCCTGACCTGAGGTCGAGTTTGGCGAAACGGGAAGCGCCGTGTAGTTCATCCAACAGTTCTTCAATCAGCGGTATCAGAAACTTATCTTTGACCGTGGAACTATTTAGGCCGCGGTAGTCCACACAGAAGCGCTACAACCCGTCCTTCTTCTTAACCAAGATGATGGCTGACGAGAATGCACTAGAGCTAGGGCGAATGAGTCCCGCTGTGAGCATTTCCCGAATGCTACGCTCGATCTCGGTCTTCTGGCTGTATGGGTACCGGTATGGACGAATATTGATGGGCTCCGTACCTGTCTTCAGCTGAATCTGGTGATCACGGAACCTCGACGGTGGGAGTGACGCGGGTGTCTGGAATATATCATCATACTGAGCGAGCAGCTCCTGCATCTGCTCGGGAACTGCCGGAGGCGCCTCGGGGGTCTCCGTAATCGCCATAACCATCGCCATTGTGCTGCCCTTCTCCCCCAGTTGTTGCAGACTGCGGAGGGATATCTCCTTCAGTGGAGAGGACTTGAGGCCTCCCAGGCAGTATTGTCTTCCCTGTTGAAGGAACTCCATGGTCATATGGTCCCAATCAAATGTCACCCTCCGTAGTTGTTGTAGCCATTGCACCTCAAGCACCATATCAGACTCTCTGATGGGTAGAAGATAGACGTCTGTGCGTCCCGAATACCCTTGTATCTTCAGTTGCACACCCTTCATTACCCCTTCGCACCGGAGTTTGCTTCCCTCTGCCACCATAACGTGAAAAGCAGCCGCTCTGTTGACCTTGTGCCCCACCCTCTGTGCCACGTCCGGGTGGATGAAGTTGTGCGTACTGCCACTGTCAACCAGGATCGTCACCCTCTCCTGGTGGACTCGCCGACCATCCTCATGGTAGTGGTGCATTGCATCCTTCCATCGCCTGAAGGGACACACCGAACTCAGTCAGATCCAATTTTCCTTCCCACTCCGAGGTGGGTGTGTCCTCTTCCTCGGTGTCCTCCCGCAGCATAAAGACCTGTATCTTTTGACATTTGTGCCCGGGGGCGAATTTTTCATCACAAATATAGCATAATCCATTTTCCTTCCGCGCCTGTAGTTCCGACCAAGTCAGCCGAGTGACGACCGGCTTGCCCGGTCCCTGTGATTCCCTCTTCTCTACTGGTGTTGTGGTGGTAGAGCGGTTCAAGTTGCGGTAGCGTTGACGATTGTGGCGTTCCTCCTGTATCCGTGTCAAGCTGATCGCGTGGTTCAAGCTGCGGGGCATGTACGATTGGATCTCATCCCGCAAATAATCTTTGAGTCCGGATACAAAACAACTGAGTAGTGTTTTCTTCTCCCACTGCACTCGGTTAGCCAGCTTTTCAAATTTGGTTCGGTACTCCATCACCGTACCCTTCTGGTGCAGCTTCTGTAAGAGCGCCTCAAAGTCTGTATTCGAGAGATCTGAAACGAGCGGTGAATCCATCCACAAATTCGGCCCAGAGCACGTAGTCTCTGCCTTTCAGGAACCACTGCACCCATTGGAAAGCATCATCCTCTAAATGAAAAGAGGCCAACTGCACCCATTGTCCCTCGGGAATCTCCTGATAGTTGAAAAACAGTTCCACCTTCTGCAGCCATTCCAGGGCATCCCCGCCATTGAACTTGGGAAAATTCATCCGTGTCAATTTTGGCGGCATGTAAGGCCTGTGTCCGACCTGTCCACGCCATCTCGCCTCCTGCCCAAACTCCACTGGTCTCCTTGGTTCCCCGGGTTCAAAAGGCATACCCGGGACCCCTTGACGAACCCCCCCCCCCCATTGCTGGGGCTTCACCCCACTGCATGCCGCCTCTTGTCGGAGGAGGCAACAGACCCTCCCCCGCGCCATATTGAGGAGGCGTCCTCCCGCTGCCCCTAGGGCCGAAACCCCCAGAGCCGCTTCCACCAGGGCCGAAACCAGCCGTGCCGAAGCCGCCGGATCCCCAGTCTGCTGCCCCTCCACCGCCGGGACCACCCCCGCCTGTGCCGTATTCGATCGGCCCGATACCGCCTGCGCCGACCCCGCCGAAGCCCGATCCGCCTGCGCCGACCCCCCTGGCTGCCGTTTCGCCGGGAACCCGCAGTTCTGGGCCGATCCCGAACCCGCGACTAACCCCGCAGCCCTGGACGTCCCGATCGGGGCTCCGTTTGAGCCGTTCCGGTGCGGATCGGCTCGGGCGGCTGTCGATCCGCTTAGGTCTTCTTCCGTCACGGCCTTCCCCTTCAGATTTTGGGTTAACAACGCCATAATCTCCTCCATTCGGTTGTCGATCCGCTCTTCTAGCCGTTGCGTGGATGTCTTCACGTTCTCCTCGATGGCGGCCACCGAATCCGTCAACCCCACAAGATTTTCTTCTAGGGTTTCTAAGCGGCCGAGTTCCTCTTGCGTTCGTGTCGTCATCATGGTGGAGAAAAGTTCTCTGATACCAAATGATAGGAAGGAGGGAGAGATCTACTGAAGAACTAGGGGATTAGGGTTTGAGAAAGAGGAGGAAGAGGAATACCTGGGAATTATCTTGCCTAGTCGATCCACAAGCATAGCCCGGGTATAAATACCCAGACCGAGGAGGGGCCGGCCGGCCCCTCCAAAAGGGGTTGAACCCGTTGGTTCAGCCCCGACCGGCCGGTTTATTGAGAGGGGGCTGAACCAGATGGTTCAGCCCCGTTGCCGCTTGTCGACTCCTTGCGCCTACGAGCATATTGTTGTCCCGAGAAGCGTAATGACGGCGTAACACAATCTAATATCACATCAAGAATGAGATTTAATGGAAGTCTTGAAGTCAAAGATTTGTTAAATTGTTTTGCCAAGGCGGATACCTTATTCTATTCTGTTGAAGTTCTCCGTCAACAAATCCTTATGGTGAAGCATATTTTGAAAGAGGAGCCCTCCGCGTGATGGACAAAATTTAATAAAGTAGACAAACATTTCAGTTACATTGATGTGGCTACATGACAAAGTCACCATAAATGCTTGGTGCATGAGTTTTAAATGGAGTATAACGCGGTGCAAGAACATTTCGACCCCTGAGAAGATGATAATCTACTATGATCACAGTTTGTTGACAGATTATGACTGGAGGATAATGAGAATTGTTCGATATGAGTTCATTACCTTTCTTGGTCCATACCATTGCGAAGAGAGCTGTAGAAGATTTTCAGGAACTGATGTAGGGAGGGTATTGCCCAATATCAAAAAGTTTCAAAATTGGGCAACACAATAGAAGCAGTTCATACAAGCACTCCCACAATCAAAAATTCGGTGGCTCAAATAATCAATTACCCTAACTATCGGTCAAGGCTGACTATCAAGGATTCATGGAAACCCATCAAGTCACATGAATCCAAGTGCCACTGATGCATCGAATGCAGTTATATATCCATGTGTTTTTCACTTGACAAATAGTGAGTATAACTGAAGGTGGAAGGCTATATAGATAACAAGAAGAAGTTCCAAGTATATGACAATTGTGAGCCTTAAATTAACGACGATCACTTCTTTTTATCCTACATTGTGTCATTCTTAAGCTCGGGAAAAGACACAAATTTAGCAGTACAAATGCATCATCATCATTGACAATGAGTGCACTGCAAATGTCATCTCCCAAAGCCCATCTGACTCAGGAGCGGGTTGCTCCACTTCATTGCCAAGGCCTATCTGATCGAGCACTCTTTTGAGTACTTGCAGGGATCCCCGGTTCGGTAGTCGGTGCGGCGACATTCCCAGGAGCAGGCGGCGGGTTATCCTTCTTAAGGCAAGCGTCTTCTTCTTCTTCACCAACTTTTTCTTCTTCGGCGGAGGAAGCCCGACGACATCGTCACCCTCACGGGCCGTTTTAGAGCTTTAGACTTCAGGAATCCCTCCAGCTCGACAATGCTCGCCTCAAGATCTTTCTTGGCAGTCGGTGATATCTCTTGCGAGTTTAGAGAAGGTGCCACAAGAAAGAGCCACCCCTCTATTTATAGAGGTCAGGAGTCGGCTAGGAGTTCCGAGTAGTCCAGATACTCGCCCAAAGCAGTTCGCCGAATAAGGGTTGAATGTTTCTTTCCGAGCTCCTACGTCGTTCACAAAGAGCGGAGATTGTTTACAACTCATATTCATCGAGAGTGAACCCAATCAAGATAGAAGTCAAAGTCAACAAGTCAAAACAGAAGTCAAAATCAACATGTCAAAACGTGAGTCAAAGTCAACATTCAAGACATAAGATAACATGAGCGAGTATGAGCGAACACCACTTGCATACTCGCCAGGTAGGCGATCAGGGAGAATACTCTCCCAAGCCATGCAAGATCCACCCATAGTTGTATAGTCGCCGGTGGGGGTGGGTTATAAATAAGACTCCCTCCCCCCTTGAATTTTTCTATAAATAGGACCCCAGAGGTACAAGGATTGAGACTTTTGACTGAGTTTTTAAATCTCGTTTCTGAAGACTTGGGTTGTGAGATCGTGATCATCCCCCTTAGTGACCATCTGTCTTAGTTACTCGCCAAGCTAGTCTCATCCTTGTACCCTGCTCGAGCAATCATGGTTGTGGAGGAGAAGCTTATTCTAAGCATCCGGGTACGTGGTGGAACCTCCCTGCCGCAGCGCCTGGGGTACTTTTAGTGCTCCCTTAGTCTCTTTGTCTTTGCCCTTCAATCCGTTTAGCTTGACCGTCGGACCAGTAACCTTAGGATGCATTGATCCGAAATTTTGAGATAGGGAATTTCTCGGCTTCAATAATTAGCAACAAGGAAAGATGATTATAAAGTAAAGGGGGCTATTCTTTTGGTATTTCACAATTAAAAAAAAGAGAGCATAATTGTCCATGATCATAGGATATTGCACAATTTAAAATCATCCTTTTCATGTGTACAACCTAATCTTTTTGCAGAAGAGTTAGAACACAAACATCCCAGTCAACATCGTGTCCTTCAAAGGAGAATGAAAGTGAACAACCTAGAAATCTCTGGGACATCTTCATTAGAAATTTTATGAATTTTATGGAAAAAAGATAAGTAGACTTTCATTGCCGGTAACCTAAAAAGTTGTTCTTCTAAATAGAAAAATACCAAACTTCTTTTTAAAAAGAATTTAAATGAAGATTTTTCAATTAATCTACAACTTTTTCATTATAACTTAGAGGACTATTCTAATGTCATCAATACTTTTTCCACCGTCACCACCATCGTCATCCCAAACAGAGCCTTAGTAGAAAACCTAGTTATATACAAGGATCCTGGTTATAATGAAATCCCTCCACGCCTCCGTGCTTATTCTAGCTGAATTACTTGATATTTTGTTTACATTTGCTACAATAACTCAAATGACAAGCTTTTCTTGCCCAATGTATAAAGGTATGGGAGGTGCAGCTATGGAAGGCGGACCCTTCGACCTCCGGAGCAAAAAAGATTGCGCTGGTATCGACATCTAGGGTTACACTCCTAAGCAATTTACCATCTTCAAAGGAGATGAAGGGCTTTGAAGATATTGTAAAGCAGTATGCCAAGCTTTGAGCTGATTTCAGTTGAGCCGCTCTCTTATCAAAAATTTATTTTTATGACAAAGTAAATGCATGCAAATCATAAATCCTCTGAAATTTATTCTGTATCAGGAACCTTATTTGTACTGATAACCACCACCTCTTGAAAGGCTTTGTTTAATTTGGTATATTTCGACTTGTCGGGAATTCAACGGTGACCCATTGATATGATTTTAACTTATGATGGGTTAATGGGCTGACCTGAGGTTTGAGCCACCAGATCTTCTCATATAAATTTGTAATAGTTCATAGTTATTTTTTTTGTAAACAGCAGTGTCCAATTGTGAATTGCATTTGGTGCTTATTACCAAAAAGTACTTTTCCTTTATGACAATTATTTATTCATGTTACTCATTAATTTTGGAGGTGGTAGGAGAAAAACACTGATGAGTGCGAAATTTTTATGTTTGGGGTCCGAACACAGATCTGTGTTTGTGGCTTATGGGATTTTGGCACTTGGAGGCGGAAATCCTTTGTTTTTTTATCATGGAAAATGCCATATCATTTGTCATCCAGATACAAAAATCCTAAGCCTCGTTGTGAGTTCTTCTCGGCTTTCTTCTCGGTAAGTTTACTGACCATCTTCAGAATGTTCGGTGGCATTCAACAATAGTTTAAGGTGAATATTTTGTTCAGTTGATTTTAGTTTTATAGCGAATCATTTTAATTGTTCATCAGACACCCTAAATACGACATTATCTCAGAGACAATAGCATATGAAATGATAACGTTCAAAAATCCAGTGTTTATGGTTTAGTGTAGTTGTTTTGACATTTGTCGTTGTGATAATCTGGTTGTATTGTAGATAATTGAGTGGTATCAGAGAAACTCGAGTTGTATTTGAAATTATTTGAGTCGTAAGCTATTCTAGTGGTAATTGAGAAATTCTTGTTTCTGAGATAATCATTGTCTCTCAAATAATCGAGTAGTATCTGTCTTTTGTCTCTCAAATAATGCAGTTGTATTCAAGACAATACATTTATCTCAGAGAGATTTGACTTGTATCTGGGATAATGTAACTGTGCTAACCAAGGTTTTCAGAATCAGACCAAACATTGAACCGGAAGACGGAGAGATTCAAGGTTGAACTGATTGAACCGGGGTTGAACTGATTGAACCGGGGTTGAACTGAGGTTAACTACATATGCATAGTTAGCCAAATATAATTTTGCTCTGGAGCCGGCTCTTCCTCAACCACCCAAAAATCCACTAAATCAACACTTGTATAATCAAGAGGATGTACCTTTTTTTTTAAAGTATGTCCTACAAAACTTTACAATGCATAAGACATTAAGGAATTTAATATATAACAGTATAACAATACAATTTAACATGTAAAATGATTAATTTGGCGTACGACATACTTATCCCTCATTTTAAGGTTGTAGCAAACATACACAAGATCATTAAGTCGGTGATGCTCGAGATGATTTCTTCGATTTGTACAAATTTGCTCAAAGATGCTCCAATTTCATTTACAACTAGAGGAGGAAGAAGTTTGGGAAAGTATGCAAAAAATCAATTTTTGTAATTGAGGAGCAGTAGAATCAAACATCCTTCATCATTCATCTAAAAAAATGAAAGATCAATTTGATGTAAAAGTTAAAACTAGATTGAAAACAATATAATATACTCAAATTTACGTTTTTGTACTCACCAAGTTGCATTTCTTATGACATTTTTATTGCGATTAATTTCCCAAAACTTTCAAGTTGATCACGATATAGTCTAATCTCATTCATTGCAACTGATGATTTATTACAAATATTTTTATTTCAAATAAGATTAATTAAACCATGCACAACTTCGGATTTATTAGAGTAGTTGACTTGATCATATTCGAATGTAGGGTTAAAAAAATAAGTTGTAGAATGAAGTATTTGACAAAACTGACAATTTCATCTATCTTTGTTAATTAGTTTATATGACTTATACAATCTCTTTATATTTTTTGAAAATCAACTTAATTGTCTTTCTTGCTCAATACATTCCATCATAGACATAGGCAATCGATGACTTTTCATCAAAATCAAAAATGCACAACAATCTTATTAGTGGACCTGAACTTTTGTCATCACCAAACATATGTTTCAGAAGTGATTATCAAAAATAATAGTAACAACACCGTGACCTTTACTTGATTTTGAAAGTTTAGAATTAGTATAATATTTACTAGATGCTAAAACTTGTAAGTCATGTTTGTGTTCATATACACTTTTCAATATAATAAATATAGTGTCAAATCATGTTGCTCCAGGGCGAACGATCTCTCTTCATCCTTCTTTGTTCCTTAACCAAGATAAGAAATATATGACTGTAAATAAATATTATAATCTTAGAAGGATTTTTTTGTACAAATGAATCATTATTTTTAAGCAATTAATCATCACAATAATTTAGAAGCAGTTAATCATCACAATAATTTATAAAGACCATTATTTTTAAGTGTCATATATTCCTAAAATATTTAAAAAATTAGGGCAAAAAGAAAACTCACCTCATCAACCATTTGGGTCTTTCTCTTGCATATTTCCTATAATCCATGGAAGAACCTTTGGAGACAATAGGAACATAATATGACCTCAGAATTAGCTAGGGAGGGAAGGGGATTCACGGTTATGTACAAAGTAACCATTGACAAGAGAAGAGAAGACTTTAAAATGAGATGGAGAAGCTTGGAGAGGGTCGGCCACCGCCCTAGGGAGGCCTTCCATGCATTGTAGGGAGGTGGAGGAGCCGCGTAGAGTCTTCCACGCATGCGTCAGGCAGGGAGAGGTGTCAGAATCTTGTTTCTCGTGTGGATTGGAAGGAATAAGAGCTTGCTTGTTTAGGGAATATGCATGAACTGGCTGATATGGGAGGGTGTATTTAAAGGGTTTTTAATTATTGTTTTATTTCATCCATTGGATTTAGAAGGGAAATTTGATGGTTGGGATCTCTACTCAAAGAGATGGAGCCTATGAATTTAGTATAAATGATACAAATTAATATTAAATTGCTCCTTACATTAAAAATCTCAGTAGAAACTTGGATAAATTGCCTAATAAATCTTTAGAAAATATTTTGAGTCATTAAGTAGTAAATTATTATTTGAGGGTTATAGAACTTAGTGTGACAATGTCACACACACACACACATATAGCGCCAATCATATGCGAAGAAATCACCGCGCGAATGTGCGGAGAAGTCCCCTGTGCACCATTGGATCGGGTCATCGCCTGTACGCGATAGCCGTTGGATAACCAGCATAATTATAGATTGCACCACTATATCTTTTGATATTACAAAAACCTCCCATATAAGTTCGTATTTCACAACATGCATGCATAAAAATAACTCTATTTCTGTGCATGCATGTTATAAAATGCAAACTTATACGATAGATTTTTGTTAGTTCAAACGATGAAGGGGCACAATCTATAATTTTACAAATTTACATTTGAACCTAATTGAACAACATTTTACACTCCTATGCAACAACAGTAAAATTATGCTCGAATTTTCTTATTGGTAGACTTACATCATTGGTACCAACCTAATAATTTCTCTAAAGCTCCGTTTACACTAGCACATAAAATCACTGGAAAACCAGACATCAAAATTATGGATCCATGCAACTTTTTGTAGTAAGACTGGCTCCTTCAAAAACTTCCAACTAAGGTTGCGTTTAGAGCGGTTTATCGTAGCTTATTTGCTCCTGTGAGGTCGGACAAAAACGTCATTGTCATAAAATTTATGTTTGATATCACAAATGTTACAAAAAAGAAACTAGTTTGAGGCTTAAGATTTTGGTATGACAATGACATTTTTGTTCAACCTCACCGGAGCAAATAAGTCGCGATAAGCCAGACCAAATGCAGCCTAAGATTGCGTTTGGCGCGACTTATCGTGGCTTATTTGCGCCAGTGAGGTTGGACAAAAATGTCATTGTTATGCCAACATCTTATGCCTCAAACTTGTTTCCTTCTTGTAACGTTTTTGTCCAATCTCACCAGAGCAAATAAGTTGTGGCAAGCTGCGCCAAACGCAGCCTAAGTTGGGACCTAAGCGACGTGAAATGTGAATAAATTTCTAAGGAGGTCTTCATAATAACCCCTAAAAAAGAATAAATTACAGAGCGCGCTGATAAGCGTGCTTCTTTTGAAAGGCCTGAGGTGGCATAAAACAACAAATGCTGATCGTTGACAGAATCACATTAGCCACAGATTTCTAGGAATCAAAGCAGAAGCCATTGTAGCATGACCTGCAATTCTTACACTCTATCAGGCTATATCACAAGATTCACAACATAACAAATGAATAAACACACCTAAAAATTATCAGCCCCGGAGGACTAAAACTTGTCATTTCTCACAAATATCCAAACACAAATATTATTAATGCAGGCACAAGCATTTGATCTTCAAATCTAACAGAAGTAATCTTTTGGGTGAATTAAGAGTGCCGGTTGATAGGCTTTTCGATGCGGGGCTACGGTTGTGAGGGATTCTAAGGTGGAGGAGGCACTTACGTTGGGGCCTCTGGAGAGGAAGGAGGATGAGAATCGCCGGAGGAGCAAAATCGCCAGCAAAACAGAGGAAGAAGACCCGTTGCATGCGTTGGTGCGGGGACACTGTATAACATAATTGGAATTGGGGTGGCCAATTCCTATTCCTATTCCAAATTCTACCCAAACAAACGGGGCCTAAGCTTTGTTATGAGAGGAAAAGGGTTCCGATTTGGCTTAGAGAACTAGAATTCTAGGGGCCAAAATTTAGGAAGGAGAGAGAGTGGATACCTTTTGCATCAATACCAGCATGAATTGCTTGAAATTACTCAGAAGTCTAATAAACATCAACATATCCATCATAATTCAAATCCAATTATAAATATCAGTACAATTCCAACATTATCTCATTGATTTAAACAACTAAAACTTAAATCAAGGTTACTCATTGAAAAAGAAAATGATAATATTAACCTCCTTACCATTTTGTAAGAGGATAAACGGTCCTTTCTATATCTTTCTGGTACATACAAGCTTGCATTTTGCATTTCAAGTTTTAAAAGCTCGACTCACTCTTGAATCACTAACAATGCAGGAGTTTAAAAAAAGTCAGAAAATTGGGCTTCAAAATGGAGTTAAACAGGAAAAGAGAAAAAAAAAGAGGAACAGGATCTCTCAGCTGATAACTGTGTCACTTCTCCCTCGAAAATTTCGCAATTTTGGATTGCTTTTTCTTTCTCTCCACATATCGATCTCCTGATATTATTCTCCTTCAAAAGTCCAATAAAGTACATTTGAGAAAACCTTCTGAGAACTGAAGCCAAGAACACTAGTGGCAATTACTTACTTTAGGCTATTAAGTTGGCATGTCAAATCATTTATCTCCAATCCAGACAGCTTAAGTGAAGACAATGTCCCAGGCACCTCCTCGGATACAACTTTTGACAGTTTGGCCGTTGAGGCTGCTAATTTTTCAAAAGCCTGGTGAGAATATCCTTGATTAGGTTACGGGAGAAAAATCAAAAACTAAATAGGACTTGCTCACTTACATGTAAGGCTGGCAGAGAGACGACGAGCAGAGAGAAAAAAGATCCCAAAACCTGTGCAGAAATCATGTGCTCTTACACTGCATCAAACTAGGTCATAACTGGGGAACAAGTACAAGCATTGCATGTAGAACGTCTTACCCAAAAGGACAGAAGTAGGGAAGAAGAAAAGCGAGACTTTCTTTCAACTTCAGTATAAATAAAGTATATGTTCACTATTCTAGCGCCTCTGAAGTTCATGAAAGGAAGCAGGTTTGCCAAGCAATACTACTTATATATCAAACCAGTCATGGAAGGAAGCAGGTTGGCCAAGTAGTCTTCACATGTTTCTATCTCCCCTTCTCAATCTCCCATCTTTCTCTAAAGGGTAAAAAGGTGTTACGAACGTGGCCATAACTAGGGTTGTTCACAAATAATATAATTCGTGAATAATTCGGGATTCGGTTCGTGAAAATTCGATTAAAATTTGTATTTTCCGAATTCGAATCCGGATTCGAATAATTTTCGAATCCGAATAATTTTATTCCTATTCAAAGAATTCGCGAATATTAGAATATATACAACAACAACATTCAAACCTTTATCCCACTATAGTGGGGTCAGCTATATGGATCCTTTGTCGCTATTGTGCCCTATCTTTTGTCATAATCTCACTAATGCCTAAGTACATCATGTCTTTCCTTACAGTTTCATTCCAAGTCTTTATTGGTCTACCTCTCCCTCGTTTAACATGCGTAGTGACTAGACTCTCGCAACGCCTAACAGGTGCCTCTAATGGTCTGCTTTGTACGTGTCCAAACCATCTTAGACGAGCTTCTCGCATCTTCTCTGCAATACTAGAATATATATTTAAATAAAATTAATATATGTAAATAAACATTAAATATAATTATATTTGAATATTATATAAATTTAAATATTATAAAATTCGAATTCGAATCCATGTTCGAATTCGAATCCATGTTCGAATTCGAATTCGAATCTTAATTCAAACCCAAATTCGAATCTAACATTTCATGAAGAATCCGAATCCGAACACCGAATATTCGATTGAATCCAAATCCGAATCTGAATCTATGCATTCTATGTCAAATTTGGATTCGATTGAAGAGTTATTCGATTCGATTGAAGAGTTATTCGATTCGATTCGGTTTGTGAACACCCCTGACCATAACTCGTTGAATGCTTTGTTGTAGAGGTGGCTGGAGGTAGAGACTAGAGAGTGGTAGAGATACAACAAAGTCAGAACCGCGGCTGTGTAGAAAGAAGCTCTAGGGAGGAGAGCTACAAATCTCTGACCTATGTTGCACCACCACCGAAACGCGACACGCGACACGAAACGACACGCAGCTCGTCAATTCTAAAAAAATATCATATTCCGACACGCTAGGACACGCATACTAAATATTTATTTTTTTATAATTATGAAAATCATAAAACATATAACAAAAAATAAAAAAATGAACAATTAACAAATATTCAAATAAACTACGTCATGTTTAAATATTACTCATCAAATATTCAAATGTAAAACTTAACAAAAAATAAAAAAATGATAGAATATTAACACAATACCAGTATATATCATCAGTAAAAATAATGGAATCTCAAGCAAACTTTTTGCCCACTTTCAATCTTCTTTTTTCTAGAGAAAATATTCATCTCACTAGTAGATCCACCTTTACTACTTGAAATGCTAGAAGGGGGCCAATACACTTTTTTAGGAGCAAGATTGCCTATTCTAGCATTCACCTCTTCTTATAGTTTTTCCATCTCAAATAGATCACTCATTGAGACTTTTACACACTTTCCAATTCTTTTTTCACCAATCATTAACAAATGTGCTCTCGCTCTTGTATATGAACTTATAAAATATTTTTCACAAAAATTATACTTCCAAGACAAATTGTCTCCCGCCTCACCATGAGTAGCTAGTTAGCATAAGGGCACACATGTCCAATTGAGCGGGACGCGAGTCCCACGTGTGCTTGTATGTCGGACTTCCGACACGAGTGTCGAGAAGTCCGACACCAATACGCTGGGCATTTTGAAGTATCGGTGCTTCATAGTCTCTAACTATAAGAGGGGATGACATAACTAAAAGAGAAAGGGAGGAAATAACTTTTTGGTTGCATCTATGACCCAATGGGATCTTTAAATAGATAATACATAACATGTTTTTGCAAATAAGTCCACATACTCAGAATATTCGTTAAACTCTAAATAAATTGAAACACTTAAACTACTCAAAAAGGGGCAGTCAGGTGTACAAAACATCCCCGCGTAGTGAGGGCCCGAGGAAGGGTCCCACCACATTTTAAAATGACCTAAAGTTATAAATAAATAAAAGGTGAAGTAAAAGATGATTAGCCTATGCCTATAACATATCATCCCTCCTTTACTACAAGTTCGTCCTCAAGCTCAAAAAATGGTACGGAGGATAGACGTGAAGACGTGACTCATCATATGACTCCTTGCTCTCATGTGAGAACAATTTATTGTAGCATTATCCTGTTGAAATGATGATGTCCATGTACCAACAGAAGGATGGGGAAGATACAACGGAGTTTGAACAACTGTAGCTTAGCAGAGAGCATGGGGAAAAGAGCTACCAAACCCTAACCTTGGGAGCAGGTAACTTCTTCCTTGCATTTTATGATCATAGGGGCTCTTTAAATAGAGAATACATGACAATTTATTGCAAATAAGTCTACGTGACTCGGAATATTCACTAAACTCTCAAAAAGACAACTTTACTCAAAATTACCCAAAATAATAAAGACACAAAATATGAAGTTAAAGTGAATAGCCTATGCCCGTAACAAGAAGATATAAAATAAGAGGTAAAATGAGTAGCAGCAATGTTACACCAAAAAAGATAAGGATTCCCTTTATATAGAAATAATGGAAAGGTATAGCTGGGTTAGAGAGATAAGCAAAAAAAAGCACGAAATTTATATGTATATACTATTATAAAAGAAAACACATTTTAATGTCGTCTTTTGAGCGCTCATATCACATATTACCTAATTAAAGAATAGCAAAAATTAAATAATAGTTGGACAAAAACTATATAAAAGAAAACAAAAATAAAGTTAAATAGCCTTTAAAAAACAATCTAAACTAAATAAAATAGAAAAACATAAAATAATACAACAACAACACTCAAGCCTTTATCCCACTATAGTGGGGTCGGCTATATAGATCCTTTGTTGCCATTATGCCCTATCTTTAGTCATAATCTCACTAACCTAAGTACATCACGTCTTTCCTTATAGTTTCATTTCAAATTTTTTTTGGTCTACCCCTCCCCCTTTTAACATGCCTAGTGACAAAACTCTCACAATGTCTAACAGTGCCTCTAATGGTCTCCTTTGTACATGTTCGAACAATCTTAGTCGAGCTTCTCACATCTTCTCTACAATTGATGTCACTCCTATCTTATCCCTGGTACATTCATTTCTAATTTTATTCAGTCTCGTGTGTCCACACATCCACCTAAGCATTCTCATCTCCACAACTCTCATTTTTTGCTCATGTACATAATTCCCTGCCCAACACTCAGAACTGTAGAGCATCGCTGGTCTAATTGTAGTGTGGTAGAACTTGCCTTTAAGTTTCAATGACACTTTACGATCACAGAAGATCTCTGACATGCCTCTCCACTTCAACCAACCTGCTTGGATTCTATGCATCACATCTTTATTTACACCTCCATCCTTTTGAACTATCCATCACAGATATTTAAAGAACTCACTGCGTGAAATATCTTGATCACCCAACTTAATAACAGAGTCATCCATCCTTTTTGCACTGCTAAATTTAAGCTCCATCTACTCCGTCTTTGCCCTGCTCAACCTAAAACCCTTCTTTTATAAAGTGTCTCGTCAAGATTCAAGTTTCGCGTTTACACCCTCTCGCGTCTCATCGACCAAAACAATGTCATGCACAAACAACAAACACTAAGGTATTGCTTGTTGGATGTCTGGTGTGCTCATCTAAGATAAAGGTAAAGAGATAGAGGCAAAAACATAAATTAATAATTCTATAAAAATAAATAATAAAAATTATTTTCAATAGGAGCACCACCACCGTCTATTGGGGGTACTTACACTGACGTACATTGTGACGGGGATCACACTTTGAGGGTGGATCGTCGCCCATTGGGGCCCGCCCGGGTCTATTCTCGCAAGAGGCATTGATTGGATTTAAGTCTGGAAGATCCGAGTCCGTGGTTGTGACTATAGCGTTGTTTGGACATTTCAAAATATTTTTATTTCTTTATTTGATGTATTATTTATGGAAATCGAACACCTATCATGAATGGCCAATCATGACCCTCCATGATGGGTGCCCTAAGTAGAATTAGTGTGTGTGTGTGTGTGTGCATATATATATGTATGAGGGTAGGGAGCTAGTTTGAGGATTAATATTTTGGAGACTCTTCTTGGAATCTGGCGATCTCTCGTAATACCGAACTCTATGAAACCCTAAGGTGCCGACTCCTAGGTTTGTATCTTTCCTTTCCCTAGCACCCTTTCATATTTCCGCCTCTCTTCTCTCTTCTATGTCCTAGCCACACACTCAACGTCCTCAAACCCAGCCGCCTCCCTCTTCTCCCTCCCCAACCCTAGCCAAACACCTTCACCCCCACATAGCCGCACGTCCAGAGCTGGAATAGCCACAGATGGTTGTTATTCTTCTCGGTGCCACCCTTGCAGCCTACCAGTACCCGCGGGCTGTCTACACAGCAGCCGCATGCCTTGCCGCTGTCCCATACAGCCAGTCCTGCCTTCTCCCAGTCTAGCCATGCCTTTCAGCCCCTCCAATACAGACTCCCCTCATCCCCAACCCTTCATATGACGCCCTTATTGCCTCTCCATTCTTGCCGCAACACCCTAGCCTCCCCTTAACTTCCTACCAAAACAGCCCTCTGCTCAGTGCCCTTCCAAGTTGTTAGCGCCGCTTTGACTACCACCGGATCTCCTCGCCCACAGCACCCTCTTTTGTGAGTGTCTATTGCATGGTTTCATTATTCTTCTATAATGTATGGATTTGGACTCTCATGATTTTGGGTGGGTTGATTTGTTTTGCTAGTATATTTGTGATCACTTGCAAAAATTCGCTTGTTTGCATTTAATTAACGGCCAGTCAAGCGGAGAACAGCCAAACCTAATTGTTCTTCTGATTATTTAATTTCACTTTGTGTTAACTGTGTGAGTTTTACCTTTTATTATTACTTGCAATTTTATCATCGGATCCCCAATTGCATATGTGCAACATCTTAAGGCTAAGATAGGAATTATTAATTCTTCGACATCACACCTAGGTTGCATTGTTAGATTCCACTTTCACAGTTTACCCCGCGCCACATTGTAGATTGGGAGATTGTCGTCAGACACTGTGCCCGAGGAACATTGTGCCCCAATGCTAGTTGTTTGAAAAGAACACTGATAACTTTACTCGGTGAATACCCGGAATCAACAGCCACTGAACAGGTCAGCCAAGTGCTACAGCACCTGACACAGAAGACAAGATTGTCAAGGAAGGGCCTACGCAACTCCTTGCACCAAACGCTTTAGAGGGTGTGGTTTTTATATTCATAGCAGATACCTTAGCCAAATTCTATATACTAATAAGTAGTCAAGTACCCTGTTGCAACGTAAATCATCAACCTTCAAAAGTGAACCATAATCACACATGCAAGTACAAGTTATAAATAGTTGTCTTAAATTCATCCCAAGAACCCACTGTGAACGCATCCTATAAAAGCAGACGTCCAAGGATGTACCTGCCTATATCAATTTTGGGGTACCCTAATATGTTTTGGGTTGCTCTACAGTTCAGGTTCTCGACCTATAAATGCATACCTTTTCCAAGAGAAAGAGGCACCAAACTGAAGTTTCAAGGTCTCATAATCCTCCAGTCATTTGTAAGCTTCTGTTTTCAGAGAGGGCTCTGTACACGGGTGTTACGCCCCCGGACGAAGCCCGGCTATTTGAGCGTTAGTACACGAGACGGCGGGAGAGATGCGGAGGCGACAATGGGGCTGAACCAACGGGTCCGGGTTCAGGAGGGTAGAGAAGAGGGGAAACCTGAAATATTCTTGCTTGCTTCAAAAAGGGGGGTTCCAGGTATATTTATACCCGGACCCAAGGCCGGCTGACCCCAATGGGGGCTGAACCGGGTTGGTTCAGCCCCCGAGGGCCGATTCTTCAAAGAGTGGGGGTTGAACCCGTTGGTTCAACCCCGTTGTCGCCTCTGCATCTCTCCCGCCGTCTCGTGTACTGACGCTCAAATAGCCGGGCTTCATCCGGGGGCGTAACAAGTGGGGAGGTGCTCCGGCGGCCGGGCCGTTTCTCCATGGCTTCCCGGGCATGCCTTTTGCACACGAAGAACCAAGGAGGCTGTCGGGATATGGACAAGAGGCGGGATGGCGTGGACAGGTCGGTCAGCGGCCGTACATGACGCCAAAGCTGGCACGCATGAATTTTCCGAAGTTCCATGGCGGCGATGCTTTGGAGTGGTTGCAGAAGGCAGAACTGTTCTTCAGTTATCAGGAGGTTCCCGAAGGCCAGTGGGTACAGTTAGCATCGTTTCATCTGGAAGATGATGCTTTCCAGTGGGTGCAGTGGTTTCTGAGGGGCAAGGATTATGTGCCCTGAACGGACTTTGTGGACGGGTTTACCGCTCGCTTTGGGCCGTTGGAGTACGAGGACTTTGAGGCACTTCTACAGAAGCTTCGTCAGAAGGGTACCGTGATGGAGTACCGCACTGAGTTTGAGAAGTTGGCGAACCGAGTACAGTGGGAAGAAAAGACGCTGCTCAATTGTTTTGTGTCGGGTCTCAAGGTCTATTTGCGGGATGAGATACATTCCTACATGCCCCGCAGCTTAAACCATGCAATCAGTCTTGCTCGGATACAGGAAGAACGTTACAACAGGCAACGTACCAAGCAAGTCGGTTGTCATTCGGCTGACTTGGGCGGAACTGCAGGCGCAGAAGGACAAAGGGTTGTGTTTCAACTGTGACGAGAAGTTCGTTCCTGGGCACAAATGTCAGAAAGTTCAGGTGTTCATGCTACATGAGGACGGGGAAGAGGAGCTGGTCGAGGGTCCTAAGCTGGAGCTGACAGAGGAGTTGGCAGTGACCGAGTTCGGGGTTTCACTACAGGCGATGGAGGGCTGCATGACCCCCCTCACTATGCGCATGGCAGGCAGGATCCAGAGGGAAAATGTGACGATTCTGATTGACAGCGGGAGTACCCACAATTTCATCCACCCTGAAGTGGCGCGCACAACACGTACTACAACCACTACCACCACGGCTGTGGTCAGGAAAGAACCACAAGGTCCAAGCAAGTCGGTTGTCATTCGGCTGACTTGGGCGGAACTGCAGGCGCAGAAGGACAAAGGGTTGTGTTTCAACTGTGACGAGAAGTTCGTTCCTGGGCACAAATGTCAGAAAGTTCAGGTGTTCATGCTACATGAGGACGGGGAAGAGGAGCTGGTCGAGGGTCCTAAGCTGGAGCTGACAGAGGAGTTGGCAGTGACCGAGTTCGGGGTTTCACTACAGGCGATGGAGGGCTGCATGACCCCCCTCACTATGCGCATGGCAGGCAGGATCCAGAGGGAAAATGTGACGATTCTGATTGACAGCGGGAGTACCCACAATTTCATCCACCCTGAAGTGGCGCGCAGACTGGGACATGTGGTGGATCAAGGGGCGTCCTTTCAGGTTATGGTGGCCGATGGTAGCAAACTGCAGTGTGAAGGAGTATTGAGGCAGGTGGAGCTCAACATACAGGGGTACACGGGACGAACTGATGTTTACTTTCTTCCGATCAGAGGCTCCAATATGGTGTTGGGAGTGCATTGGCTGCGCCAGCTTCGGCGAGTCACTTTTGGCTGGGATCACATGACCATGGAGTTCTCACAGCACGGGAAGCAGTTCTGTTTGAAGGGCATCAAAGCGTCTCCGATTAAGGAGATATCTATTCGAAGTCTTCAACAGCTCGACGAGGAAGGGAGTGTGATGGCAGTGCTGTTGGGAATAAGGGCGGGCGACACAGGGGCATTTGAGGTACCCATTCAGATGCAATCTCTTCTCGATCGGTATGCTGACATATTTTAGGAGCCCCGTACTCTTCCACCACCGCGTTTTCGGGACCATCAGATCGTGCTTAAGGGGGGAGCGGAGCCTACCAACGTTCGGCCATACAGATATCCTTACATGCAGAAGGATGAAATCGAGCGCAGTGTCCGGGAAATGTTAGCTGCAGGGATCATCCGCCCCAGTACGAGTTCTTTCTCCGCTCCGATCATCTTGGTTAAAAATAAGGATGGTTCGTGACAGTTCTGTGTCGACTACCGCGCACTGAACAGTGTTACCGTGAAGGATAAGTTCCTCATTCCTTTGATTGAAGAGTTGTTGGATGAACTACATGGCGCACAGCGGTTCACCAAGCTGGATTTGCGATCCGGCTATTATCAGATCCTGATGCGGGAAGAAGATATCCACAAAACGGCCTTCTGAATACACGACGGTCACAACGAGTTCCTAGTGATGGCCAACAGCTTGACCGGGGGGCCGTCCACTTTTCAGGCCAACATGAACGAGATCTTTCGGGAGCTCCTACGACGCTTTGTGCTGATCTTTTTTGATGACATTCTCATTTACAACGCCAGTTGGGAGGAGCACTTGGCCCATGTCGAAGAAGTCTTTTTCTATTCTCCGCAAAAACCAGCTTTATGTCAAACGATCCAAGTGTTCCTTTGGTCAGGAGGAGGTGGAGTACTTGGGGCATCTCGTTTCAGCTTAAGGCGTCAAGGCTGACCCCCAGAAGATTGAAAGTATGCTTGCCTGGCCGCGTCCGCAGACGATTCGGGCACTGCGGGGCTTCTTAGGCCTCACGGGCTACTATCGTCGCTTTATGAGAGACCATGACAAGATTGTCAGGCCTCTTACCTAGTTGCTGCAGAAAGATGCCTTCCTCTGGCAGGAGGAGGCTGAGGAGGCCTTCCAGGCGCTCAAGAAAGCGATGACGACAACACCGGTCCTTGCACTTCCAGATTTCAACAAGGAATTTGTCGTGGAGACTGATGCTTCCGGAGTAGGGCTTGGGGTTGTGCTGGTGCAGGAAGGGCGACCCATAGCCTTCTACAGCAAGGCGTTAGCTCCCCGGACCCTGGGGTTGTCCACGTATGAGAAGGAGATGTTAGTGGTGATTCATGCTGTGGCGTTGTGGCGGCCTTACCTCTTGGGACGACACTTCAAGATCCGGACGGATCATCAAAGTCTCAAACACTTCTTGGAGCAGCGGGTCTCTTCACCTCTCCAACAGAAGTGGGTTACCAAGCTTCTGGGCTATGATTACGAGATTGTCTACCGGCAAGGAAAAGACAACCGGGTTGCTGATGCGTTGTCCCGCTTGCCTGAGGGTGCCCTTGCCGATTTCTACTCCATTGTTAGATTCCATTGATGAGATCCAGGAGGAGGTGCAGCGTGATCGCGAGTTGCAGACTATTGTCGATGATCTGCGTCAGGCGCGTGCGACAATTCCAGGTTACCATCTCCAGAATGACAGGCTTTACTATCGGGGTCGCGTGGTCATTCCCTCACAGTCTGCGTGGCGGACGGTCATGATGCATGAGTTCCATTCGTCACCAACGGGGGGTCACGCCGGTGTTCTCCGCACTCTTCAGCGCGCACGGGCCAATGTGTTTTGGAAAGGGATGCGCCAGGATATTCAGTTATTTATTCAGCAATGTGACACTTGCCAGCGCCAAAAATATGAGACCACTTCCCCAGTCGGGTTACTTACACCCTTGGAGATTCTGCACCAGATTTGGGATACTGTTTCCATGGATTTCATTGATGGTATGCCCAAGTCCAAAGGCAAGTCCGTCATTTTGGTGGTGGTCAATAAGTTGTTCAAATACGGACATTTCCTCGCCCTGAGCCATCCGTACATCGGCGAATCTGTCGCCGCTCTTTTTGCCCGCGAGGTTGTCCGCCTTCATGGCATACCTCGGGCAATAATTTTGGATCGTGATTCAACGTTCGTTGGCAACTTTTGGAAGGATCTGTTTCGTTTACAAGGGACCTCTTTACGTTTCAGCACGACCCACCATCCACAGACAGATGGCCAGACAGAGGTACTCAATTGCAGCGTGGAGACATACCTCCGCTGCTTCATTATGGATGAGCCGCGCACTTGGACGAGTTGGTTGCATTGGGCTGAGTACTGTTACAACACTTCTTACCATTCGTCCAGCAAGCTAACCCCCTTTGAGGTCGTGTACGGTCGTCGTCCTCCTTCACTGAGCAGTTATGAGCCGGGTAGTACGACGTTGGCCGCGATTGACCGTGCACTCCGTGATCGTGACCGCACACTCGCCACTTTGCGCGAGAATTTCTGGACAGCGCAGGATCGTATGAAGGCACATGCTGACAAGCATCAGACAGATCGAGAGTTTCAGGTGGGGGATGAGGTCTTTCTCAAGCTTCACCCTACCGACAATTGTCTGTGGCACAGCGGACGAACCAGAAGCTGGCACCCCGTTACTATGGTCCCTTCCAGATCACCCGACGGGTTGGGCCGGTTGCTTATACGTTGGCATTGCCCGAAGGATCGCAGATACATTCGACTTTTCATGTCTCCTTGTTAAAGCAGAAAATCGGCGACACTATTCAGCCCAGTCTTCTCTTGCCCGAGACTACCAGTGCTGGCGAGCTACGCCTAGTACCTGAAGACATTTTGTTGATCAAGTGGAAGCGTCGAGGCACGACGTACTGTCTGAGTTACTAGTCAAGTGGAAGAATCTAACAGAAGAGCACAACACCTGAGTCGACTTATTGGAGTTTCGGGAGCTCTACCCCGATTACCACCTTGAGGACAAGCTGGTTCTCGATGGGGGAAGGGAATGTTACTCCCCCAGATGAAGCCCGACTATTTGGGCGTCAGTACACGAGACGGCAGGAGAGATGCGGAGGCGACAATAGGGCTGAACCAACGGGTTCAGCCCCCACTCTTTGAAGAACCACTACCACCACGGCTGTGGTCAGGAAAGAACCACAAGGTCCAAGCAAGTCGAAAAAAGGTCTCAGTGATACTTGAGTGGAAAAGATAATGATTGCTGTAGCTGCCATATCAGTATTGCACCAACACTTTGATATATGTTGGGTTTAGAGTATGGTTATAATATGTTTTGCTATTGATAAAGGTTTAAGCCATCTATTTGATTACAAATTTTTTAATTGTTGTATTTAATTGTATGCATGCAAGCTTTATGTCCTCTGGTATGATGTTCTATACCATGGTAACCTTTTGAAGTTAGTAGTATAGATCATTTTGTTAGATGAGCTATATGGTCCTTGCAGTGATTACTCAACAAGTTAAAATTTTCATAATCAGCCTTCGAAATTGCATTCTAAGTTTATAAAACACATCTCTGAATGGGATTGATTTTCTAGTAACTAGGGATTAATAGGAAGCACAAGTTGGCATAAAGCACGGTAAATGAAAATAATTAATTTGAAAAGCATTGATCAGTTTAATTCTTTTAAGGCACATTCCATCAATGACTTATTTCATTTTGTTTTTTGTTTTTAGAGACTGTACTGTATTTGTCTAGATGACACTTTTTACCAAATGCTGTTTATCAATTAAATGAACAGTTAAATTGATAATGCTTCGTCTACTTGATGTGCTACTAAACAAATTATTAATAGAGGTAGTGCAGCGAGAAAATTGAAAATTGATGAGTCTAGAAGATCTCCTTGTACACAACTTGGATGAAAGTAGAACTAAACAATAATTATATTCACTTGTCAAAGTCTACTTTTACATGACTCCTTGCATCTATATTTATAATAGAAGATATTACAAAATAGGACCAATAATCAAATTTATCCTAAATAATTAACATGTCATCTCATTTCCCTTGGACTAAAAAGGACTAGATTTGGCCTAATAATAGAACATGATAACACCGCTAAAATCTTATGACAAATATTCATAGAAATGAATCAAACATGAACATATTAATATACCACATATCCTAGATTGTTCAACTCTTCTCCTGGAAAGTTGAAGAGGTCTTGAGTCTTAGGTTTAGGACAATTATCCATAGCTTATAAGTAAAAAACATCGATACAATAATTTAACCCACATGCCCATATCAGATATGTTTTTTTAGATTTACTAATTATCCTTTAATTTGATGTTATTCAATTATACCTTTATTGTATTCCCCTCTTATATAGGAGGGGAACCTCTCTTTATGAATGGATTTTATTTTTTCCTCCGTCAACATCAACATGGTATCAGAGCAAAAGGCAAAACCTAATTCTGCTCCCAATCCCGCTCGATCCCGCCGTTCGGCTCCGTTTCTACCACTACCACGTACTACAACCACTACCACCACGGCTGTGGTCAGGAAAGAACCACAAGGTCCAAGCAAGTCGGTTGTCATTCGGCTGACTTGGGCGGAACTGCAGGCGCAGAAGGACAAAGGGTTGTGTTTCAACTGTGACGAGAAGTTCGTTCCTGGGCACAAATGTCAGAAAGTTCAGGTGTTCATGCTACATGAGGACGGGGAAGAGGAGCTGGTCGAGGGTCCTAAGCTGGAGCTGACAGAGGAGTTGGCAGTGACCGAGTTCGGGGTTTCACTACAGGCGATGGAGGGCTGCATGACCCCCCTCACTATGCGCATGGCAGGCAGGATCCAGAGGGAAAATGTGACGATTCTGATTGACAGCGGGAGTACCCACAATTTCATCCACCCTGAAGTGGCGCGCAGACTGGGACATGTGGTGGATCAAGGGGCGTCCTTTCAGGTTATGGTGGCCGATGGTAGCAAACTGCAGTGTGAAGGAGTATTGAGGCAGGTGGAGCTCAACATACAGGGGTACACGGGACGAACTGATGTTTACTTTCTTCCGATCAGAGGTTCCAATATGGTGTTGGGAGTGCATTGGCTGCGCCAGCTTCGGCGAGTCACTTTTGGCTGGGATCAAAGTGTTGGTGCAATACTGATATGGCAGCTAAATACAACAATTAAAACCTTTGTAATCAAATAGATGGCTTAAACCTTTATCAATAGCAAAACATATTATAACCATACTCTAAACCCAACATATATCAAAGTGTTGGTGCAATACTGATATGGCAGCTACAGCAATCATTATCTTTTCCACTCAAGTATCACTGAGACCTTTTTTCGACTTGCTTGGACCTTGTGGTTCTTTCCTGACCACAGCCGTGGTGGTAGTGGTTCTTCAAAGAGTGGGGGCTGAACCAACCCGGTTCAACCCCCATTGGGGCCGGCCGGCCCCCTTGGCTGGCCGGCCTTGGGTCCGGGTACCTCCCCCTTCTTCTCCTAACAACGGGTAATCGAAGGGCCCTCCACAACAACAACACTCAAGACTTTATCCCACTATAGTGGGGTCGGTTATATGGATCCTTTGTCGCCATAGTGCCCCATCTTTTGTCATAATCTAACTAATTCCTAAGTACATCATGTCTTTCCTTATAGTTTCATTCCAAGTCTTTATTAGTCTACCCCTCCTTCGTTTAACATGCATAGTGACTAAACTCTCACAACGCCTAACAAAGTAACAGGTGCCTCTAATGGTCTCCTTTGTACGTGTTCAAACCATCTTAGTCGAGTTTCTCGCACCTTCTCTACAATTGGTGCTACTCATGTCTTATCCCTGATACATTCATTCCTAATTTTATCCAGTCTCGTGTGTCCACACATCCACCTGAGTATTCTCATCCTCGCAACTCCTATTTTTTGCTCATGTACACAATTCACTGCCCAACACTCAGAACCAACAAATATTTTATTTTCACTTCTTTTTGGTGTGTTTTGTCGCAACTTAGTAATTTACAGGTCTGAAATTTTGGGAGGCCAATTTTAGTTTTAAAACTCAGATCTCCTTCTTTAGTAAACATTGGAAATAGGCCTTTGTTTAACGTATCTTCTGACAATTACTATTTTTTGGTGACAATGTCAGTAAAGAACGTTACTGAAGTAACCATAGCAATTAACTATCTAATATATGTTAAATGTTATTGATGTAGGGTAGGGTGTGTGGTGGACTCCTAGAATGCATGCTAGTGATGAGTGAAGTTGATTCCCGATTTCTTAACGACTCAATGCATGCACTACTTGCAATTAGAGGCCAAAGCAAGCGCGCGGCGAATTAATCATTCCTGCAGTTAGAGATTTATCCAAAAGCAAATACTATATTGACTGAAATCCAAACAAACATGTAATAACAAACCGCAACAATGTATTACAACCCAAAACCAATACAAAACACAACACAAAATATTAGGGTTGCTGTAATTCTGTAAATAAAGTAGATCTGAACGTTGGAGGGCTAGAAGGAGGGTTCCGATGATGGGGAGACTGGATCGGGTAATGGGATGGCTAGTTGGAGGTTGGGAGGGTTGGACCGGGGAGGGGGTGGATCTGGGCTGAAATGCCCAGATCTGGGCAGATCTGGTTGTTGAAAGGATTTTGGAGGTGATTCCACGTGGTGGGGGGTGGTGACAACAAGGATGGGGGGTGGAGGCGGCTAGGGAGGGGCGGTGATAGCTGGATCTGGGGGAAAACAGAAAGGGCAGCCTATTTTGGAGGTGGTCGCCCAAGTTAGGAGGGCGGAGGCCTGAGGGGAGTGGCTTAGAGGGAGTTGTAAGGAGGTCGGATGGCTGAATCTAGGGGAGAACAGGATCGGCAGACTGTTTTGGGGGTGGACACGTGGGTTAGGAGGGGAGGCGGCTTGGACCTGATGGAGCAAGGGGGTGACCGGTTGGATCTGGGAGGAGGTGGGTGGCCGGCGGCTTGAAGGAGTGGTGGCTGGAGGGAGTCCGGTGGGAGGGCAAAGACTAGACAGCCGGTTGGGGAAGGGGGAGGGGTCGGAAAACCAAACAAAATACAACTTACCCAAGGAGTCGTCACCAATGGGGCTCCACGGAGTCGTCACCGCGGAGGAGATCATTGGAATGAAGAAGAATTCACCAAACTTCAGCAATAATCTAAAAGAGCAGTCCTAATATCTATTTATAAAGAGATTAAAATTAGGGCATCCAAAATCAACGACTATGATTGACCGATGGTTTCGGGGTCATAAATGGATGAAATAATGTCCAAAAATAATAAAGCTGTATCTAAAAAAACCTCAGAATGAGGATCTGGACGGATCCGGACGCATCCGCGGAATCGGACTTCGGACCATCAATCAGGGTGCACCATATATGGTAAGTCGTCAATCGGCCCAAAACGGGTCCAAAACCCGTCCTCCGCTCCGCATTAGTTATCAATCAAAGTGTATGCTGACAATTACAATGCGAAGCAGGTATTTTAAGAAGGATTTGCTGTAAATCTGGACATAAATGATCATGCATGAACTTAGGAATCCAACTGTACATGCGACGCTTGAATTTTCATAATTATTATTTTCATTTTTGCAGCTGAAAAACAGCCTTTGCGAATCACTTCTTCTAGTTAAGCTGGTCTGCAACAGTGGCAACCTTGAGACAAGTTTCAAGTGGACATTTCAACATAATTCGGGGATGCAATTGAAGACCCAAAGATCCATATTTAATTTATGTTGTTTAGAGTTACTTAACAACCACCTCCCACTTCCACACTCATATATCCCGGAGTCCACCGGTCCAAACTTAAACGGACATTGTCCAACCTACGAAACACACTCCTAGCAACAGTAAAAAGTATCAGAAGGTTTCATGCTTGTTAAAGCCAAAGCCTATTTGTAAGAAGCCCAATAAAAGGGGCCCATTGTACTTTTTTCTCTTTGTATTTAGGCTCTGTTTGGCGCAGCTCTGGCGGTTGGAAAAGTTCTTTTCCATCCGCCAGAGCTGCTTTATATGTGTTTGGGACAGCTCCTTATGAAGAGCTTTTCATAAATCTGGAGCTGCTTTGATGCTTTTCAGAAATCTCCGCCCCCCCCCCCCCCCAGCTTCTGCTCTCCTAAAATAGATTTTCCTCCTGGCGTCCTCTCCAGGCTCCAACAGTTCGCTCGTAAAATTGCTCGATCCTCCGCTTCTTCTCTTCCAGGCTCCAACAGTTCGCTGCTTGGACCCGCAGGAGTCACCACTTCTCCTGATCCTAGAGCTACCGGCGGAGCTTTTTCCCGTCGCTGTTGAGGTCGTCCAGGAGTCGTCGTCCAGGTCGCCGGAATAAAAGCGGGCGCCGGGATAAAAGCGATCGCCGGAGAGAACCACCCACACCGTCGTCCAGGTCGCCGGAATCCCTCTTCCTCCCTTCTCGACTTGTTCACCACCCACACCGTCGCCGGATTCCCATAGGAGCGACGGTGGTTGAAAAACCTAATCGCGTTCCATGTTTTGGTACCAAACAGCAAACGACTTTTCAAAAAAGCTTCTCAAAGAGTTCTGTACAAGTATCTCTATTCAAGCAACAGATTTTCAATCCGCCAGAGCTGCGCCAAACATAGCCTTAGTCTTAGACTCTCACATCTCCTATGGTAATTTCTTTCTTCTCATCTATTTTATATAAAGAGGGGAGCTCTCATGTAATAACTAATAATTTACATATTATGAAATAATTAATAATTTAATATTTCAAATGCTCATAATTCTTAAGATATTATCCGTTACTATATAAAATGGAAGCTCCTGCCCCCTTATGATATAATAACGAGGGCTTTTCATTTTACTGTTTATTGTGTACAACCCATATTCGACGAGGGTGGGCCCTACCACCGCCAGGTCATCAGAGGTCAAAGTCAACAAAGCAGGGTGGGGATCCAGACCAGCATCCCGGGCCGCGGAAGGTTTGGGCGAGTAGGGCGAGCTCCCCAGGTCAACTCGCCAGGTGGCGACTATGGCCAGATGCTCGCCTCTCCCAGGCGAGTTCCTTAAGGAGGTCGCCAACTCGCCAGGGGGGGGGGGTATAAGTAAGACCCCCCCTCTCTTTGGTTTTGCCTATAAATAGGACCCCAGGGGTACGAAGGAGGGACAAGCAATTCTCGGCCTGAACCCTCGCGAGTTCCAGCAACTACCCTTGACTCGCTATCGTTCAGCTCGCCTCCTTCGTACCTAGCTCGGCCAATCTGGTTGAGAAGGGGTTGCTTCTCCTAAGCAACTGGGTACGTGGTGGGACCTTCCTGCCGCAGCGACCTGGGGTCTTGTTCGTACAATTCGTCCTTGTTTCCTAACCAGAGATCGTCTTCCTGACCGGTCGACCAGTAGCTTCAGGTCGCCTAATCCGATTTCTGAGGTTGAGAATTTCTCGGCTTCAACACTTGGTGCGGTGAGCGTGGATAGCGACCGAAGAAGAAAGTCGTGGTTGGAAGATGGCCGATGACGGAGACCGGGGCGAGTTGGGAGGTAACTCGGCGGGAGCTGGAATCCCGGGGCAAGGTGGCGAGTATGTGACGGTGGCGGCTTTTGCAGAGTTCGCAAGGAGAATGGAGAAGGCGATACTCGTCGGGTTGTCAAATCCGCCTGAGGTGACGGCGACTTCCCCCCGTCGCCAGACACCCCCGGGCGAGGAGATACCAACTCGGCGAGCAGGGAAGGAGCCCGCTTGGGCGAGTGGAGAGCAGGTGATCCCCCCGCGACATCACCCGGCGAGTAGTCAGGGGATCCGGTTCCGAGAACCAGAACTCTCGGCGAGGCATGGAGATACTCGCCGATGGAGCGAGTATGACTGCTCGAGCGGAGAGGATACTCGCCGCCGCCAGGAAGGGAGGAGCCCCTTCTGCGACGAGATCCTCGCAGCCCTTGTCCCCGACAACTTCAGAGAGCCAGTCCTCTCGTACTACTCCGGCAAGGACGACCCGGTGGGGCATCTTCAGTGGTTTGAGGATGTGGTCTCCATTCGCAACATGTCCGATGCTCTCAAGTGCCGGCTCTTCTCCATTACCTTCAAAGGTAGCGCGAGAGATTGGTTCCACCAGCTGCCGGCCGGGTCCGTTTATTGCTTCTCGGATCTGCGAAGGGGCCTGCTAGCAAGGTTCGCGACGTCCAAGCGGAGGAAGAAGGAGGCGACCGCTCTCTTCAAGATCGTGCAGGGGCAGCACGAGAGTTTGGGCCGGTACATCGATCGATTCCAGGAGGAGGTGCTGGAGGTGGAAGAGGTAGACGGGTTCACCTTGATGGTGGCCCTCAAGTTCGGGCTGAAGCAGGGTCTGTTCAACATGGAGTTGGGGCACAGGCCACCCAAGTCGTTCGAGGAGATGGTGGAGAGAGCCAATGTGTTCATCCAGGGAGAGGAGAGGAACAAGGAGTTCCTGGCACGGCTCGACGGAGATCGACCGCTTGGGCAAGACAAAGGGAGGCTGCTGGAGAGGGAGAGGGCGCCGGAAGGGCGCAGTGACAGGAAGCAGGAAAGGCCGCGGGAGAAAGAGGAGAAGAAAGAGAGAGGAAGGGAGATCAGAAAGGCGGAGAAGCAGGAGTGGCGGGAGAGGCCTCGAAGGCAGGAGGACAGGAGGCCTGTCGGAGGGCGAGAAGCGAGGAGCGAGGAAAGAAGGTTCCAGTACCCGAGGGATCGCCCTCAGTGGAGGCAGCCCACCCGTCAGGAGGAAAGGAGGGCTTACAACCCTCGGGAGCAGGGAGGAGGAAGAAGGGAGACCATGTCCATCACGCAGCGAGCCGCCAAGCGCCGGCGGAAGGAGAGGCAACAGGAGAGGAGGCAGGAAAGGCAGCAGGAAGCGGCGATTCCCCTCTACTGCGATATCCATTGAGTGGAGGGGCACGGGACCTTGGCTTGCCCAGAGTTCTGGGAAACAAGGAGAAGGATGGAAGCGACGGCGGCCGAGAGGGAGCAGCCGCAGCAGGAGGCCCAGGTTGGGCAGGTGGCTTACCAGGCACCGCAGAGGAGGAGGAACGAAGACAGGATCGATCAGGGAGGAAGGGGAAATGTCATTCCCGGTCCGGGAGGCGGGCACGTTGGAGTGATCAACGGAGGGGCGGGGCTAGGAGCTTCCCGCAAGGGAAGTCTCCACCAAATCTACAAAAGGAGCGTCGCTTCGACGTCTCAGACCCCCCCTCCCTTGAACGAGATCACCTTCTCGGAGGAAGACATGCTCTGGAACGAGAACCCCTTCCATGACGCCCTGGTGATTCAAGCAGCAATCGAGGACTTCACCGTCGACCGAATCCTCGCGGATAACGGGAGCTCGGTGAATGTCATCTTCAAGAGAACCTTCGTCGGCCTTCAGGTGGAAGCGTCCCGGGTTCAGGCAGCGGATGGGCCTCTCTTCGGCTTCTCCGGGGAGAAGAAAGAGGTGGAAGGAGGAGTGGAGTTGCTGGTTACTCTCGGGGGGACTTCGATCCGATGCCGCTTCGTCATCGTCGACGCACCGAGCGGCTACAACGCCATCTTCGGACGGCCCCTCATCAACTACTTCAAGGCCGTCCCTTCATCTTATCACCAATGCCTGAAGTACTGCAGGGATGACGTCCAAGTCAGGATCAGGGGAGATCCCAAGGCCTCCAGGGAATGCTACCTGAATGCGGTCAGCACCATCAGCTGGATGGGCGACGCAGAAAGGTTGGAAAGGATGATGGAGCAAGAAGAGGGCCTGCAAGCTGCCGAGGAGCTGGAGGAAGTGGAGGTGATCTCCCTGAGAGGAAAGCCGGAGCTGCTGAAGATCGGAGGAGCCTTGCCCCCGGAAGGGAAGGTGGAGATAGCGGCCTGCCTACAGGAAAACGCGGACGTCTTCGCATGGAGCGCCGCCGAGATGCCAGGGATCGATGCTGATGTTGCCTGTCATCGCCTCAACCTGGATCCGGCGACGGCCCCCGTCCGTCAAAAGCAAAGGAAGAGCGCCGCCACTCTAGCGGGACCCATCCGGGAGGAAGTAGGGAAGCTGCTGGAAGCAGGTTTTGTTTCGGAGATCCAGTATCCAGGCTGGGTCTCCAATGTTGTAATGGTGAAGAAGTCTGGAGGGGGCTGGAGGTTATGTATCGACTTTTCATTATTGAATAAAGCCTGCCCGAAGGATTGTTATCCCCTGCCTCAGATCGACGCGCTGGTCGATTCCGCCGTCGGATTTCCTGTGATGAGTTTCCTTGATGCCTTTTCAGGATACCATCAGATCCGGATGCATCCCCCCGATTGCCGCGACGTTTCCTTCATCACCAGCGACGGGTGCTATAGCTACAAGATGATGCCCTTTGGGCTCAAGAACGCCGGCGCGACATATCAAAGAATGATGGATCACGTCTTCAGAGAGCAGAAGGGGCGGAATCTGGAAGTCTACGTCGATGACTTGCTCGTTAAGAGTAAGAGCGCCGCAGAGCACGTAGCGGATCTGACGGAGACTTTCGCCACCCTGAGGAGGTACAAGATGCGGCTCAACCCGGCCAAGTGTGTTTTCGGCGCAGGAAGGGGGAAGTTTCTAGGGCACCTCCTTACTCCCCTAGGGGTGGAGCCCAACCCCGACAAGGTGAAAGCCATCGTGGAGATGGCGTCCCCAAGGGACTCCAAGGAAGTTCAAAGGTTGACCGGAAGGCTGGCAGGTCTTAGCCGGTTTCTCTCCAAGGCCGGAGAAAAGTGCTCCCCTTTCTTCAAAGCCCTTCGGGGAAATCAGAAATTCGAGTGGACCCCGGAGTGCGAGGAGGCCTTCATGAAGCTCAAGCAACAGCTGACTCGAGCTCCCCTCCTTCAGGGTCCGCAGGGCGGCGAAGACCTCTTGCTCTACCTAGGGGTAGGGGCCGAAGCAGTCAGCTCGGTGTTGGTCCGAGAGGAGGGAAAGAAGCAGCTTCCGATCTATTACGTAAGCCGGGTGCTAAGGCAAGCCGAGACGCGGTACCCCATCCTGGAGAAGTTGGTCTTTGCCCTGGTAGTTTCGGCCAGGCGACTCCGTCCATATTTCCAAGCCCACTCTATCAAAGTAGTCTCAGACCATCCCTTGAGGAGTATCTTGGACGGAGTGGAGCATTCCGGCAGGCTCGCCAAATGGGCTGTGGAGCTGAGCGAGTTCGACATCTCCTACCCCCCAAGGGTCGCGATCAAAGCACAAGCCGTGGCGGATTTCCTGGCCGACTTCTCGGCCGAGGTCGAGGCGGACACGGATGTCTCTCGGCCGGTCCCTTGGAAGATGTTCGTGGATGGCGCGTCAGGGAGACACTCCGTGGGAGCCGGGGTGGTGCTGGTTAGTCCTCAGGGGACCAGGATTGAGCAAGCTATCAAGATCAATTTTCCGGTTACTAACAACCAGGCGGAGTACGAAGCCATGGTGGCTGGCTTGCGACTCGCCAAGGAACTGGCAATCAGAGATATCAGGGCCTTTTCCGATTCCATGGTGGCGGCATCCCAGATTCGGGGAGAGTTCGAAGTCCGAGATCCCGTCTTGCAGCAATATCTGGTCAAGGTCAAAGGCCTTATCGGGGGGTTCCGATCCTTTCACGTCGAGCATGTGCCCCGAGAGCGCAACTCCGAGGCAGACAATCTTGCGAAATACGGCCCCCGGGCCGGGGGAACCGCCATCGAGTTATTTCAACCATCCATCGAAGAAGGCGAATTGATGGAGGTCGATCAGCGGGCCTCGTGGAGGGATCCGTTCATCACATTCCTGGCGACAGGCCGACTACCATCTGACGGGCAAGACCAAAGAAAGTTTCGGTACAAGGCCGCATACTACTTGCTGCAGGGCGGCGAACTCTATCGCAAGACCATTTCAGGCCCTCTGGCCCGGTGCTTGTCAGAGCACGAGATTCTCCGGGTCCTCGAAGAGATACACTCAGGAGAGTGCGGCAGTCACTCCGGGACCCGCACCCTGGAGCAAAGGATTCTGAGGCACGGTTACTTCTGGCCGACCATCCGAAAGGACGCAGAGGCCTATTCCAGAAAATGCTCCCAATGTCAACTCTTTGCGCCCCTTGCGCTCCAGCCAGCTCAGCAACTTCGCTCAATTACCGCCCCATGGCCTTTCGCAATTTGGGGCATGGATTTGATCGGCCCGTTCCCTCAAGCTAGCGGGCAAAGGAAGTTTGTTCTGGTAATGGTCGACTACTTCACGAAGTGGATCGAGGCTAAGGCTCTGGCCAGGACCACGTCTCAAATCGTCAAGAACTTCATTTGGGGGAGATCGCATGCAGATTCGGGATCCCTCTGGCCATCATCACCGACAATGGGCCGCAGTTCGCCAGCCTGGAACTGGGAGACTTTTGTAAACAATTGGGAACCGACCTTCGGTTCGCCTCGGTACATCATCCTCGTAGCAACGGGCAAGTAGAAGCCGCAAACAAGCTCATCATCAACTTGCTGAAGAAGAAGATCACCAATCTCAAGGGGAATTGGGCCGAACAACTCCCCTCTGTCCTGTGGGCTCTCAGGACCACCCCGAACTCGGCTACAGGGGAAACACCCTTCAAGCTATCACACGGGTCCGAGGCGCTCATCCCGGTCGAATTTGAGGTGCATAGTCCGAGGGTCATCGCGGCCGAAGACGGAAGCGAGGAATGGCGGTTAGAGAATGAAGAGGCTCAGAGGCTCTCCCTAGATTATGTGGAGGAGCTTCGGGACTTAGCCTCCATGCGCCAGGAGGAAACCAAGAGGCGCATGGCGAGGCATTTCGACAAAAACGTCCGCTTGAAGAACTTCCTCGCAGGGGACTTGGTCATGAAGAAAGTGGACGCCGCCGGGCGGGGAGCCGCCATAGGCAAGCTCCTTCCCAACTGGGAAGGACCTTTCATCATCCAAGAGGCTTTGGCCACAGGAGGCTATTACCTACAAGACCAAGCGGGAGAGCAGCTGTCTGGAACCTGGAGCGGAGATGATTTGAAAAGATTTTACCCATAGCGGTAACCCATGTATCTATTTCTGTAAACTTTCTTAAATGAACAAAGGATGCGGATTTTCATCCCTTTTGTGTTGAAGGTGCCTCGAGGCTTCTGAGTGTTTCCATGGCCCGCCTCGTAGTCGACTTCGGAAGGCAGTGGTCGGTTTGTTCCTCATACATAGCCCAGTACGGATGATGGGACGATGCTTCGGGATCTTAAGCGCTCTTGTAAGACCGGGCCTCTGCACTGTCGGCCGAGATCAGCTCCCCCCTTGCATGTCGGCCTAGGTCTCCCCGAGTGCATCTCTCTTCCGTCTGGAGGAACTACGAGGAACAGATCCGCACCCTGATCCCCCGGACTCGAGGAGAGGCCGGCCTCGTAAAGCACCCAGAAGGAAAAACCTCAAACGAGCAGCAAGGCAGGATAACCTGCTGAAAAGGGCAAGAATGAGCCCAGGAGTGTGTGTTGATTCCGAGTGCGTCCGGGGAGGACCCTCGATGAACACCACCCCCATTCGAATCGTAACTGGAAGCGATCTTCACTATCAAATCGAGATACGTGCCTTCAACCCGTTCTCACTGAATAGCCTAGTTCGGACGATGGGACGAGGCTTCGGGACTTTAAGCGCTCTTGTAAGACCGAACCTCTGCATTGTCGGCCGAGATCAGCTCCCCCCTTGCATGTCGGCCTAGGTCTCCCCGAGTGCATCTCTCTTCCGACTAGAGGAATTCTTAGGAACGGGTCTGGACGCCGACCCCCCGATTTGGCAGGGTCAAGAGCGCCTCTCCGGAGAGAGTTTTGTCAAAGATGCCTTGGATTTTGATCCAAGACTTCGAGTTGAGCAGCGTCGTAAGACCGGTATCCCCACGAGCTCCTCTCCTCGGGAATCGGCCGATCTCCTCGATTGTAATCCAAGACTTCGAGTTGAGCAGCGTCGTAAGACCGGTATCCCCACGAGCTCCTCTCCTCGGGAATCGGCCGATCTCCTCGATTGTAATCCAAGACTTCGAGTTGAGCAGCGTCGTAAGACCGGTATCCCCACGAGCTCCTCTCCTCGGGAATCGGCCGATCTCCTCGATTGTAATCCAAGACTTCGAGTTGAGCAGCGTCGTAAGACCGGTATCCCCACGAGCTCCTCTCCTCGGGAATCGGCCGATCTCCTCGATTGTAATCCAAGACTTCGAGTTGAGCAGCGTCGTAAGACCGGTATCCCCACGAGCTCCTCTCCTCGGGAATCGGCCGATCTCCTCGATTGTAATCCAAGACTTCGAGTTGAGCAGCGTCGTAAGACCGGTATCCCCACGAGCTCCTCTCCTCGGGAATCGGCCGATCTCCTCGATTGTAATCCAAGACTTCGAGTTGAGCAGCGTCGTAAGACCGGTATCCCCACGAGCTCCTCTCCTCGGGAATCGGCCGATCTCCTCGATTGTAATCCAAGACTTCGAGTTGAGCAGCGTCGTAAGACCGGTATCCCCACGAGCTCCTCTCCTCGGGAATCGGCCGATCTCCTCGATTGTAATCCAAGACTTCGAGTTGAGCAGCGTCGTAAGACCGGTATCCCCACGAGCTCCTCTCCTCGGGAATCGGCCGATCTCCTCGATTGTAATCCAAGACTTCGAGTTGAGCAGCGTCGTAAGACCGGTATCCCCACGAGCTCCTCTCCTCGGGAATCGGCCGATCTCCTCGATTGTAATCCAAGACTTCGAGTTGAGCAGCGTCGTAAGACCGGTATCCCCACGAGCTCCTCTCCTCGGGAATCGGCCGATCTCCTCGATTGTAATCCAAGACTTCGAGTTGAGCAGCGTCGTAAGACCGGTATCCCCACGAGCTCCTCTCCTCGGGAATCGGCCGATCTCCTCGATTGTAATCCAAGACTTCGAGTTGAGCAGCGTCGTAAGACCGGTATCCCCACGAGCTCCTCTCCTCGGGAATCGGCCGATCTCCTCGATTGTAATCCAAGACTTCGAGTTGAGCAGCGTCGTAAGACCGGTATCCCCACGAGCTCCTCTCCTCGGGAATCGGCCGATCTCCTCGATTGTAATCCAAGACTTCGAGTTGAGCAGCGTCGTAAGACCGGTATCCCCACGAGCTCCTCTCCTCGGGAATCGGCCGATCTCCTCGATAACAAGGAGGGGCCCACGGGCTATGTTCGACGACTAAGCCCGGCCCAATTTTCGTCACGCGCGAGCAGGCCTCGCGCGAGTAGGAGAGCAAAACTCACGCGAACAGGCGAGCTGATCTCGCGCGAGTAGGCGAGCTGTTTCCATGCGGGGAAGCGAGCTGAAACCGCGCGAGTAAGCGAGCCCCGGGGGACATGCGAGTACGTCCCACACGCCACCCGCGCGGTTATCACAGCAGGTTCACGAGTATCCGGGCGCAGGGGGGAGTAGGTCCCGGCGAGCGGATGGTCGATGTTGGGGCCATCCCCTGCGACCTAGCGAGCGTCCCTCTCCGAGCCTATGAGCCTAGCGAGTAACTTCCAGTCAGAGGAAAAGACAAAACTTTGTATAAATCACTAAGTCAAAATGTGGTTTACAAAAGGAACAAAAAGAATATCGGCGAGCAACTAGGACTCGTCGTCGCCAGTATCAGGCCGATATTCATCATCCCCAACATCGCCGATATCCGCAAAGTCGTCGCTCTCTGCGGTCTCGCCGCTGCTGCTTCCGCTGCCGCTGCTGCTTCCGCTGCCGCTGCTGCTTCCGCTGCCGCTGCTGTCAGAATCACCGGAGCTGGTCGGCAACGACGCGTCGTACGGCGGGACAGTCCCCTCGGCGAGCAGCTCGGGGATGAGCTCGTCAACAGTGAGCGGCTTCTCCCCCTCGACGAGCTGGCCCCCGAGCCTAAGGCGCGCGAGAATGACATTCCCCGCCGCCCGCGCGATCTCGCGGCGAACGGAGGATCTCTCCTCCCAGAGGACGCGCGATTGCTTCACCACTCGCGCCGGGTCCTCGGGCAGCGAGGTTGAGGAGCTCGGCCGCCCTTCAGCAGCGATCAGCCTGGTCTCCATCACCGCAGCGCGAGTTTGAGCCGCCTCCAACTCGGCCTGGGAGGCGGCGAGCTTCTCCTCGCACTCGGAAAGCTTCTTCGCCGCTTCTATCTCGGCAGCCTGCGAGATGACCAATGTCAGAGCCTGGCAGCGATACAAGTCAAGCAACCTACCCAAGGATAACTCACCTCGAAGTCCCTCCAGCGGGCGGACTGCATGCCAAGGTCAATGGCCTTCTTGGAGACGATTTTGAGGGCGTCGGTCATTTCCAGCATTTTCCTCGCCGAGTAATGCCCCAGCTCGGCAGACCGCGCGAGCGCGCAGGCCGACTGATGGGCAAGCTCCGTCGGGGTCAGCTCCATGACGGACTCCGCGTCGGCCCGACCATAGATGGCATGAAGGACGGCGAACGCCTCCCCCTTATCCTCCCAGTCAGTCGACCAGGACGGGAGGTTGGTGCTCAGCGACACCGAGTTCTCCCCCGCCGACCAGGTCACGAGCGGGCGACCGAAGGCGTCCACCACCCCCTGTCCAAGGCCGTAGTTGGGGTGGAAATGGGGTGACCGCGCGAACGTCGGCGACCGGCAATCGACGGATCGCGGCGACGAGGTCTTCACCTTCTTCCTCGCGGGACCCTGCGAGCTGGCCCGCGACTTTCCCTTAGCCGTCTTCTTCTCCCCGACGTCGGCAGGAGGGCGAGCATCCGACTGCGTGGCGGCGACTTCCTTCGCCAAGGGAAGCGGCTTCTCCGGAAGCTCGTTGGCGACTGCAAAACACGTGACAAAGTTAGCTTCAGCGGCAAAATGGCGAGCGAGTAACCAGGGCGCACGGCGAGTTCAACATACTTTCGATGGGGAGGACTGGCTCGAGCACGCTGACGTTTAGTCGCCAGAAAATGACGTCAAAACGCCGACCGCGGAAGTAGTCGAAGAGCTGCTCGCGAGCTCCCTCGAGGATGGGGGGAAGGAAGGCGACATCGGCTGGTTGGTGCGGCCTGCCGGGAACGCCGCCGAAGTCGCCATGGACGACAACCAGCTGCTCGCTCCAGCGATGGACCTTGTTCGCCGTCCCGACCAGAGTGCAGACATGGCTGCTAAAGAAGATGACCCCCTCCGAGGTCGCCGCGAAGGCGAAGATGCGGCGGAAGACGGAGAGGTCGAAAGAGATCCTCTCTTCCCGAAGGAAGCATAGGAATCCCATAATGATCGCCACGCCGTTGGGATTGATCTGCGCGGGAACAATCCCAAAGTAGCGTAGAATCTCGCAAAACTCCGGCCAGAAGGGCAGCCGCAGACCCGCGTCGAAGTGACGCAGCGACATTACAAGCGAGCCTTCAATATGGGTATTGAGGCGCTCGCTGCGAGTAGGGAGTCTTGCCGAGTATCCGTCAGGGAGGGAGCGTTCCTTGAAGGTCGCCAGTTCCTTCTCGGTGGTGGTGGATTTCTTAAAAGCCGCATCGGCAAAATTAATTGCATGGGCCTGTCGGCGAGCGCTGGCGTCGTCACCGACCATGATGGCGAGATCAGAAAGCAGCGTGAGCGGCGAGTTGACTGTTCAGATACTCGGCAGGAGGAAAGAAGGTCGCTACAGCAATACACTTTATGACCCACCTACCCCCCCTATTTATAGGAACGACAAGTCCAAGGAGGGGGGGGGGGTCAGCCACCCCGGCGAGTATCTGACAAACTCGCGCGATGAAGAAAAACCTGCGACATTATCAAAGTGAACTAAAGCTCGGTACATCAAAGAATGAAAGCGCGCACACGGAAGCGGGAATATTCGCGCACACGAATTAATCAAATTAAAAATAGATGTCCGGGGATTACAAAGTCGCGCGAGGCGATTACAGGCGATTACATTCGAAGAACAAAAAAAAAAAGATTATGGCGCCCTCGGCCGCTCAGGAGGGTGCGGATGTCGCCCAGCCCAGCCGATCTCGCGCGCACGTCGGTAATGCTCCGTCGCCAGCGCTGTCGCATCATCGCCGAGCCTGAGCTGCTCCTCCATCCTCGCCAGGCGTCCAGCAGATCCCATGCTCGCCCGGATGCCGGCCAGCTCGTCGAGCACCAGCTGCAGGCGGTGGTTGTTCAGTTGCAGCTGGCGGTCGTTCTCTTTGACCACGTGAAAGCGAGCTTCATAGCTTTCCAAGGTCGACTGGAGCCCTTCGACCTTGGCCATCCTCGCCTCCAGTGCCGAGATGCGCCGGTGAGAATCACAGATGGCGAGCTGGTCAAACTTGCTCTCCAGCTCCATGTGGGCGCGAATGGCGGCCTGGCGATACTCGCTCCCGGACAGCCCGATAGCGTCGAGGAAAGTCGCCCCAGAGGTCGCCGGCGATCTGACACGGCAGGAAGACAGATCGTCAGGAGTGAAAAAGCAATAAGCAGAGCGGTAGTCAGTGGAAGGAGGCTCACCACGGCGAGGAGATCGGGATCGGCGCGGCGAAGAAGGTCGCCCGGAGGTATCTCGCCTCCCCGAAGAGCTACTCGGAAGGTCGGCAGGCCTGCCCTGCCCGCGCCCTCCAGACCCTTGGCCGACGTAGTCAGGGTCTCCAACCCGCGGAGGAAAGTAGGGAGGCCGCGGCCTCACCGGCTTCTTCACCGGCGGCGAAGCTTGAGGAGAGCTCGCCGAGTGGTGCGGAGCCCTCGGCGCAGAAGAAGGAGGTCGCGGATGATCCTTCGGCAGGGCGGACAGAGGCGGCGGAGGGGGCAAGCCGGTGCTCGGCGCCTGGCCAGTAGTGACGACCGCGGGCGGCGGCGGCAATGGAGCGCTCACCGAGGGTATTTTCCCGCCGCTCGCGACAACACCAGCCGCCGTACTCGCTGGAGGGACCTCGCGCACCAGCCCAGATGACCCGGCTGGGGTGGCCTTCGCCGGCAGATCCTTGCTCGCGGGAGGGGGGTCCTTCACCAACGCCGCCCCAGACGCCTTCCCCGAGCTGAGGCCTATCCTGACCGAGCGGGCGACCTTGAACGGCCTGTCAGCCGCCAGGGCGAGTAGGGGCGCCGAGTTGAGGGGGACGACATCAAGTGCCGCGTCCGCGGCAATCGGAGAATCTGCATAAGGAAAGAAGTCAGCAAAGTGGTGGCGACAACCCAGCAGAGAAGAGTTCGAGGTAGCGACCTGACAGGGTGACGACGTCGGCCTGGGACACCGCAGGTTCCTTCACGACCGCGGGCTCCTCGGTCGCTCCTGCGTTCTCCGGCGGGCTGCCCCGGGTCGACTCAGGGAGGTCGTCAAGCCCTAGGTCGTTCAACACCCTCTGGGTGGTGGATGACACTACGGGATTGTCGGTCGCCGCGGCGACCTGGTGCGCCAGTGGAGGCGAGCCGACCACCGTAGTGGCGGGCTGCTTGTCCTTCTTCGTCTTCTTCTTCTTCTTCGACGGGGGCAAGGCAGTGGGATCATCCTCGCGCGGTCTTTTCGACCTAGCTATGCCGAGGAGGCCCGACAGAGCAGCGAGATTGTCCTTCAAAAACTGTTCGGCATCCGACATCTTCGGCGAGCTCCAGGGATTGTCTCAAAAAACGAAGCCCCCCCTATTTATAGACTACTCAACCAGCAGGCGATGATGCGAGCGGTCCAGATACTCGGCAGAGGTCCTCGCCGAATAAGCGTTGGATGAATCTTTCCGGGTTCCTACGTCGCCCAAAAAGAGCGGGGATTGTGTACAACCCATATTCGACGAGGGTGGGCCCTACCACCGCCAGGTCATCAGAGGTCAAAGTCAACAAAGCAGGGTGGGGATCCAGACCAGCATCCCGGGCCGCGGAAGGTTTGGGCGAGTAGGGCGAGCTCCCCAGGTCAACTCGCCAGGTGGCGACTATGGCCAGATGCTCGCCTCTCCCAGGCGAGTTCCTTAAGGAGGTCGCCAACTCGCCAGGGGGGGGGTATAAGTAAGACCCCCCCTCTCTTTGGTTTTGCCTATAAATAGGACCCCAGGGGTACGAAGGAGGGACAAGCAATTCTCGGCCTGAACCCTCGCGAGTTCCAGCAACTACCCTTGACTCGCTATCGTTCAGCTCGCCTCCTTCGTACCTAGCTCGGCCAATCTGGTTGAGAAGGGGTTGCTTCTCCTAAGCAACTGGGTACGTGGTGGGACCTTCCTGCCGCAGCGACCTGGGGTCTTGTTCGTACAATTCGTCCTTGTTTCCTAACCAGAGATCGTCTTCCTGACCGGTCGACCAGTAGCTTCAGGTCGCCTAATCCGATTTCTGAGGTTGAGAATTTCTCGGCTTCAACATATTGCATATATTTTTTTGCATCATTCCCGTCCATATAAGAGAGAGAGATGGAGGGAGAGAAAGAGCAAGTAGGGATTACATATACAACTGCTAGTGCTACCTAAGCATACGAACATGATGACAGAGGGTAAGTACTTAAGAATTTCTGCTATTAAAAGTCGTGTAAACTTTACATTTTTTGTACTTGAATTTATTCCTTATTTTAAGTACTATTTGCTTTCCCTCCATATTCATTCCTCGACAGAGTCCTATCTTCCTTAAGTTAGAGAATTCCTATCAACTTGGTGCTTTTGGCCCCTTTCTCCCATCATGGGAGAAGGCTCACTTCAAAGTCATTGATGAAAAATTACAACAAAATTCCACCGACATCAAGGACATTAAATCCACCTTGCTAGAGCTTTCATAATAAAATTGGTACTCATGTAACTAACTGTCAAACCCAATTCAGTGCACAAATGGCTTGGCTCAACAAACAAATTGGTCAACTTGCTGTCCAAACCGTCCAGAGTCTCAATAAGACACCCACCATCACTTCTAGTAACTCCAAAGCATGTAACCCAGCCACTATATGTGCTTCCAGCATGATTTTCATGGTTCATTGGCTCTGACCCATCCCGCTGGCTCCACAAAGCAAATCATTTCCCACCTTCCACAAGATTCCCCCCCACCATCACATCCAAAACGCCCCTGCCACTTTGACAATCCAGCTCTCAACTGGTGGCAACGCATGAAACCTGAATGAAATTTACACCGACCTGGGATCATTTTACTTTAGACCTTGAAATTGGGTTTGGAGACTTCCCCTTCCTTGACCAGATAGGTAACCAACATTATATATCAGCCTTTGAACCACACTCCCAAAAACTGCCTCGCCTCCCCGACTCCTAAATATCTTTATCGTTGAACTGCACCCCGAAATTTGTGGTGAAGTTCATGCGCAAGAACATGACACCATAAACAAAGTCATGGGACTCACCAAACTTCAGGAAGCCGAGTTCTTGGACTCTTGATGTCCTCAACCATGTTGTTTTGTTATGAATACCCCCACAAAACTCTACCACCCTTGTTACCCCCTTACAGTTTTCACCGCTGCAATTCGGGGAGATCAAGAGGAAGGAAGAGAGGAAATTCAAGAGGAACTCTTGGCCAGTCCAGGGCTCCAAAAGTTTTCATTCCAAATAATCAAACATAATACAAGAGGTTTTGGGTATTGGAACTCCTTATCGGGCAAAAGTGTAAATATGCAAGAAATCCAAAATACAACTCAAGTAAAAGGCAACTTCTAAAAGAACACCTAGCATGGGGCTTTAGCAATTATGTCGGTGTCTCTGGCGTGGCCCTCTTCCTCTTGGAGTAGACATATCACGTTGACGACGCCCTTCGAGCTCCATGCCACTGCCAACATCCATAACAATACCCCCATCAAGAAATTTTGTCTTGTATTCAAGGTAAAACTCAAGAAACTGGAAGCGGAAGTCGTTCCGATCCGACCAAGTCACGTCGGCGGGAAGACGTTGTCACCAAGCCACCAACACCTGCTCTCGAACACGATCGTCCTCTATGGCGGTTTTTGTGACAAACCAAATATTGCGCGCAGCATATTATAATTTTTGGTTTTATATAAATCTTTGTTTTAAAATCCCCGATGATGATAAAGTAAAGGCAATACAATTTTACGAGCATATTTCGTTTGTTTTTCATTTTTTTTGGTTGATTCGAGTTTGGTATTTTGGTGGGTGGACTTCAGTTTTGGGTTAAAGATGTTTGATATGGTGGCTGGCTGTTCTTGTGCTGGCTGTTATTGTGCTGGATAAGGTGGCTGACTAGGTCTTTTGTGTTGACACATGACTAGCCAAGTGTTAACTATTTGAGATGTGATCTGGATCGATGCTTTTTGGCTGAACATGTTTGGATTCGGTTCAGCACACCTGGAGCGGTGCTTTGGCATGATATTACCGCTTAGCCGCTTAGCCACTGTTATAAAGTAAGCCCGGGCCGCTATTTCTTCTCCCGTACTGTTTTCGTCGATTTCCTGCTTCTGCGATTTTTTTTCTCGTCGCCTTCTTCCTCCGACTGCTCTATTTCGACAGAGAGACATCTCCTTCTTCTTCTTTTTCTACTTCTTCTACTTCTTCTACTTTACCCCCTTTTCGGTGCTGAGCCTCTAGTGCGGGCGTTGTCGTGTGCCCGTGCAGACGCTACCTTGCCTCTGTGCCGCCGATTCTGCTAGGACGACGGCTCTGCCAGGCCGATTAGGGTTGCAACTGCTCCATTCCTCTTGTTCTTGCTGCCTGAGCCGCCGCTGTTCTATTCTTGGTATGTTTCGTGCCCTTGCCGTGCCTTGCCGCTGCTATTGAATACTTCTCTGGATGACTTCTCTTTCTTCTTCCCGAGCTTCCTCTTCTCTCTTATTTACCTCTCATTTTCTGTAGCCACTGCTGTGCCTTTTGCCACTGCTGCTTTCCTCTCCGTGCCTTCGACTGGACTGTGCCAAGCTATTAGGGCATAGCCGCTGCGGCTAATTTGGAGTTTTAGGAAGGAGTTTGCTACACTCCGGCGATCCATTAAGGATCGGTTGCGTAATATCCTTCTCCCTCCCTCTCCCGCTGTAAGCATGCTTCTCCCCTTTTCTAATTCCTGGTTTAGAGGTTTATGCTATATTGTTGAGATTACTGCTATGCTTGGTACTGGATATGGCTGATTTCTGCTGTGCATGTGGATGATTTATGTACAGTTGAAGTCAGATATTTGTACCTAGTTTGAACAAATTTTTGGGCTGTTTACGCACAGATTTTGTGGTTGTTTTCTATAGCTATTTAGTGGCTATTTAGTGGTCATTTTATATTGATTTTGAGCTACTTTTAACTGTTGGTTGTGCTGATTAGTGGCTGGACAACAGGTTAAGAGGACGGGAAGTCCATTTGGGGGCTGATTTGACCCATTCAAGTTATTTCATGGCTGTCCAGCACTAGTTGAGGGCTGATTTTGATGATTTAAACGTCTTTTTCCTCTTACTTTTACGGTTTATCGATTTCGACTTTCCAAAGTTGTTAATAATTATCCCTACGTATTATACTATGAGGAAAACGAGACGCAACCCGAACTGTATGCATCTTATTTCAGTGGTTTCCAAAACTACGACAAACGAGGATGACGTCCCTCAATAATCATGGTAATAATACAACAAAGGATAAGGGTAAAGGCAAAGCGTTGGTGAGTATTTTATTTCTTGAATTATGTTTATTCAAGTATTTTCTTATTATTTTATTTCCAAGGACACTGCCTGTGCATATGAGTTTAAAACTCAATGAAATATCGCTAATCAAATCAATGTGGGCGAGGGGAAAATTATAACGATACAAATATTTTCTGAGGGGAAATTCTTATTAAACCTCCTATATGCTATTTTTAACGTTCAAGAAAGATAATAAAACATAAAATCTGGCATAAGGAAATACGAAGGTTTCGAATCCTATGATGTAGAGACATCTACTGATGGATTCACCAGTAGGGGTGAGCCAACAATTTCGCCATTCGGGGGTGTGGCCAATTCAAGTTGCATAACTAAGTATTTCCTATTATATGTAATTAAAAGGGTGAGATTTCAGGAAGGAAACACATATCTATATCTAAATTATTTATTGTATTGTAAGCATATTGCTATAACCCCTTTTGCTGCATGTAGAACTGTTTCACGAAATAATTGTCTCACATAGTCATATTTGTATGACTAATCCAATTGAATTACAAGTTTTTAGGCAGCAGGAGCAAGTCCTAGCGCACCACAGAGGATTCCGCCGGAAGAGCTGGCGAATGTATGGTTGAAGATCTTTATCGGTATCGGGGAATGCCAGGAGAATCATCGAATCACAAATCCAAACTGCGAATGCGATTATTGTATCTATTATTATTCTTAGATTTACTATCGTACGTTGTGTAAATAAATAAATGAAAGTAATAAAATGGTGTGTTCCTTTCTGTGATGTGTACTACTGTGACTCAATTTTTGAAAACTTCTGATTGTTTCTCATATCATTTGGGGGAAACCTGTGTTAGGGTTTTCACAATTGGTATCAGAGGGAGGTTGTTTTCAAAACATTGTGTTATAGAACGTACACGATCATAAGATGTAACCTAAAAGAAATTACATTCCATTCCCTTATAGGAACCTATTCGGGTCTATTCCAGTCGACGTCGTCAGGAGGATCGCGAGGAACGGGAAGTTCAACAAGGAACGAGATCGGAGGAAAGTGACAATGACCATCAACCAAGGAACCCTTCTGAATTTGTATTAGCAATAGCTGAAGCCCTTAAGCTGGTATTCCCAATGTTAGCTACATGTATACCCCCATTACCACAAGTCGCCCCAACCCTCAACAACCTCGCCAACAACAAATGAACCCTCCTCCTAATCCTCCTTTCGACGTGGTTTCCCCTACACCCTATCATCGACAAATGGATTATGACCTCAAAAAATTTCTGGATTTAAAACCACCAACTTTCGTCGGCGGATTGTCTCCAGTAAAAACTGAAGATTGGATACTTCGCATCGAAACTCTATTCCAAGCCATACGTTGTCCGGAGGATCGAAAGGTCGAGCTCGCATCATTTTTATTAGAAGGTGCAGCCAAACGTTGGTGGAACAACATCGTGGCTACAAAGTTTGTCAGACGTGAACAAGTAACATGGACAAATTTTCTGCATGAATTCACCAACTGGTTTGTGTCACGGTCTGAGAAAAGAGTCCTGCATAATCAATTTCTGCGACTGGTTCAGGGAACAAAATCGGTACTACAGTACGAGGCAGAATTTTCTAAACTCGCATATTACGCCGATTCTCTCGTAACGACGGAAGAAGATCGTTGTCGACAATTTCAACAGGGACTGCATGACGATATCCGTAATTTGCTCGTTCCCCTGGATATTCTCGAATACAGAAAGTTAGTCGAGCGAGCGAGACTGGTGGAAATTGATCAAAGCAAATCGCAGAAGTCTCACGATAGTGGGAAAAGAAAGGTCCCTGAAACGCCAACCCAAAACGAAGTACAAGGCAACCGAGATACAAAGGCATTACAAACCGCTCCGTCAACCAGTAATACAACTCAAGTAACTGCGACAAAGTGTGCGTAGTGTGGTCGTTTTCATCGCGGCGAGTGCTTGATTGGCGCTTGCTACTATTGTCGTCAACCAGGGCACACAAAGAAGCATTGTCCAAAACTCTTGAACAAAGCCTCCGGTACTCAAGGACCTCCACTTCTGGTGCCACTTCAACTATATCAAATGTATGCCGAGTCTCTAGCATCGACACCTGCACCGGCACCTGCACCTTTAGTTACTTCTAATCCTGTGCAAACTCCAACTCCTCCTGAAGTACCAGAAGAACGAATAATCATGCCCCAAACCTTTAATTTAGAACCTTATCGCAAGAAATAGTTTTATTTCGGTTTGTTTAAAAATGTATAAGGATAATTACATAAGGTTGCGTTTTCGAGGACGAAAACTCTTTTTAAGGAGGGATGAGTTGTGACAAACCAAATATTGCGCGCAGCATATTATAATTTTTGGTTTTATATAAATCTTTGTTTTAAAATCCCCGATGATGATAAAGTAAAGGCAATACAATTTTACGAGCATATTTCGTTTGTTTTTCATTTTTTTTGGTTGATTCGAGTTTGGTATTTTGGTGGGTGGACTTCAGTTTTGGGTTAAAGATGTTTGATATGGTGGCTGGCTGTTCTTGTGCTGGCTGTTATTGTGCTGGATAAGGTGGCTGACTAGGTCTTTTGTGTTGACACATGACTAGCCAAGTGTTAACTATTTGAGATGTGATCTGGATCGATGCTTTTTGGCTGAACATGTTTGGATTCGGTTCAGCACACCTGGAGCGGTGCTTTGACATGATATTACCGCTTAGCCGCTTAGCCACTGTTATAAAGTAAGCCCGGGCCGCTATTTCTTCTCCCGTACTGTTTTCGTCGATCTCCTGCTTCTGCGATTTTTTTTCCTGTCGCCTTCTTCCTCTGACTGCTCTATTTCGACAGAGAGACATCTCCTTCTTCTTCTTCTTCTTCTACTTCTTCTACTTCTTCTACTTTATCCCCTTTTCGGTGCTGAGCCTCTAGTGCGGGCATTGTCGTGTGCCCGTGCCGACGCTACCTTGCCTCTGTGCCACCGATTCTGCTAGGACGACGGCTTTTCCAGGCCGATTAGGGCTGCAGCTGCTCCATTCCTCTTCTTCTTGCTGCCCGAGCCGCCGCTGCTCTATTCTCGGTATGTTTCGTGCCCTTGCCGTGCCTTGCCGCTGCTATTGAATACTTCTCTGGATGACTTCTCTTTCCTCTTCCCGAGCTTCCTCTTCTCTCTTATTTACCTTCAGCAGGAGCAAGTGCCAGCGCACCACAGAGGATTCCGCCGGAAGAGCTGGCGAAGGTATGGTTGAAGATCTTTATCGGTATCGGGGAATGCCAGGAGAATCATCGAATCACAAATCCAAACTGCGAATGCGATTATTGTATCTATTATTATTCTTAGATTTACTATCGTACGTTGTGTAAATAAATAAATGAAAGTAATAAAATAGTGTGTTCAATTTTGTGATGTGTACTACTGTGACTCAATTTTTAAAAACTTCTGATTGTTCCTCATATCATTTGGGGGAAACCTGTGTTAGGGTTTTCACAGTTTTGCAGTCCAAAATGACTTCAGGAAGGTAGACGGTGGAGCCATCTGATGCAATGTTTGGCGGACACACCAAAAATGAAATCCATGGCCACCATTGGGGCCGTGAAAAGATATCGCAAGGGAAGTAAATGGTCATACTTGGACAGACGGTCCACCACAATGAAGATGCAATCGTATCCCGACGAGCGCGGAAGGTGCGTAATGAAGTCCATCGTCAGATCATCCCATATAAGATCAAGGTAAGGGTTGCAGAAGACCCCCGGGAAAAGTGGCCTCATATTTCGCACATTGACAGACCAGATAGACTGCGACATATTTATGTTACCGACGTAGCCCCCAGAATCGGGTTGGGCCCAGGATGGCTGGCTCCTCCTAGGCAATTCCCACGATTTTCGACCTGGATATCGTAACATGGTCACGACTCATACACCTCAACCCTTCTCCGCACTTGTTTTCAATGCGGCCGGTTGTTGATGTTGGAATCAAGACTTGGCCCAACGAGGAGTTCAGACCCAAAGGGGGTAACCCACACCTACTTCTCCCGAGAAAGAACGCTAAGTTGAAGACTTGGAACTTGACATAGACTCTGGTTGCAACGCGGAGGTCCCACCACACACCCGGAAGATTGATGAAAGTTTCCCCTCCCAAGCCAATGCTGAAACTGGGCACCTTGGAGAGCTTTTGAAGCCACCCAAAATTGACCTGAGGAAGAAGAAGCCAAAAAACTGGATCCTTCCCAAAGGTGCCCTTCATAGTCTATTTATAGTTTTTCTTGCGGGGCCTGCCAATAGCCCAATCCCGCCTTTTGGTTTTACTAAATGCACCTCAAATTGATCTGCCAACAGTCAAACTCCGTTGTTTGGAATGGCTATCAGCAGACAAATAAATATATTCCTTCATGGAGAACATTCCTGGATTGACGAGTGCCCGACGAAACCGGCACTCGCCCGCATCTTCAGAGTGGCGAGTGCCTGATGAAACCAGCACTCGCCCGCCACTTCGGAGTGACGAGTGCCTAATGAAACCAACACTCGCCCACCACTTTGGCGAGTGCCTGATGAAACCAGCACTCGCCCGCCACTTCAGCGAGTGCCTGATGAAACCGGCACTCGCCCGCCACTTCGACGAGTGCCTGGTGAAACAAGCACTTGTCCGCCACTTTGGCGAGTGCCCGATGAAATCAACACTCGCCCGCCACTTAAGCGAGTTCCTGAACACTCGCCCGCCTGGGGCGAGTGCTGTCCTGCATCCTGATTCTCCCGCTGACTTGGGCTCGCCGATTTAGGCGAGCGTAAGCCCGCCTCTCCGGCTCGCCTGGAGCTGCGGAGTCGCTCTGGTTTGCCCACTCGGCGAACACGGGGTTGTATAGTTGAGGTCCGAGTTCAGTTGGTGATGAGACTAATTAGGAGTCCTTATCAAGGAGGCCTTGGGATCGAGCCCCGACATCAATAACCCGCCGCGCTGAGAACAAGTGTGGAGAAGGGTTGGGTGTATGGGCCACGACCTTGTTACAGTGCCCAAGCCAGGAATCGTAGGAATTTTCCAGGAGGAGCTTGCCTTCCTGGGGCCCAGCTCGGTTCTGGGGGCAGGTCAGACCAAATTGATACGATCCCGGAGAGGAATCCTGCAAGGGGAAGAGTCGGCGGTGGAGAGGGAGAAGAGGGATTAGGGTAGAAGAAAACTTAGGGAACATCCCTAAAAATCCATTCATCCAAAAATAAAACTCTACTACAAGCATACAACACCCTTTATAGCAGTATGGTGCGAATAGCAAAATACGGTCTACAAATAGTAAAAACCAAAAACAACATTAAAATAGAAATAATTAAGTAGATCGAGCATCGACTGTCTCTTCCACGACTGGTGAGCTAGTATTTGTCGCCTTCCTATGCGTGTAGACTCGCCGCGGTGTCTCGTTGGCGTGAGCGCGTCTTGTCGACGTGCGCGACCGTAACATATTTCTCCACATGTCGCATCATCCCTCGTCAATAAAGCATAGTCGCGAGCCCGCGAAGCATGTGGAACGTTTCCGTGTGGTTTGCGGACGACATAATGTGGAACTCGGTGAGGAGGCACGGAATGCTGGCCGACGAGGAAGAGAAGATCAACCGGCTCCTGTAGAACAATCAACCTTCTACCTTACCTTGTATGGTGCCCGCCTCCTGTCAGGCCGAGCGGGAGATGTCCGTCAGCATGAACAAAGTCGTCTGGCACGATAAGGCGTTCGCCGCCATGTTGGATATGTCGGAACGAAACTCAATGGAAACTTCATAACCCAACAATTTCGCCACCCAAACCTGTTGGGATGGGGTGGTCATCTTCTAGCTGAGCAGGTATCGAAGTGTCGCCCCAATAAGTAATGGTGTCAGTGTTGAACTGCCAAAACAAGCGCCATCATCTCGTTTTCGTAAGCTAAGCGAGAGTGGATGGTTGTGGAGAAGGACCAAATGAAGTAAGCTATGGGGCGTCCAGTTTGCACGAGCACAACACTGACGCTTGTTTCGATCCCGAGGCGTCACACTCCACGATGAAAGAATGAGAGAAGTCGAGCATTGCCAGAACCGGTGCCATCACCAAGGCTTGACGAAGGGCTGTGAAGAAGCTAGCCGCCTCGAAGAACCATCAGAAGGTAGTATCAGTCATCTTGCGTAAAGGCTCGTAAGTAGTCGTGTCAGTGTGTCGTAGTCTCGGATGAAACAACGGTAGTAGCCCGTCAAACCAAGGAATCCCCGTACCTCGTGTAAGCAACGCAGTTGCTACAACACCATCACGACTTTGTCGGGGTCCATAAACACCCCCTGTGTTGAGACAGTGTGACCGAAATAGCTGATCTCGCGTTGAACAAAGGCACATTTCTTCAGGTTGACGAGCAAAGAGTGACGTCGAGGTGTCTCCAATTTGGTTTCCAAGTGATGTAGGTGATCCTGCCACGTCAGGCTGTAAACGAGGATGTCGTGAAAGAAAACTAGAACATACTTATGAAGCACCGACCGAAAGATGTTGTTCATCCTGACTTAGAAGGTAGCTTGGGTGTTGGGGAGGCCAAAAGACATTACCAAGAACTCAACGCATACCCGAATTATGGTAGACCGAGTGGAGGTCAATCTTGGAGAAATAGGTGACCCACATAGATCGTCCAAGAGCTCCTGGATGATGAGAATAAGATACTTGTCTGTCGCGGTGGATTTGTTAAGCACATGGTAATCAACGCAGAAGCGCAAGCTATTTTCCTTCTTCCACACTAGGAGGAGTGGGCTCGAGAACGGACTCGCACTGGGTCGTATCAGTCTGATAAAACACGATGAACACCAAAAACTCAATTTCATCCTTTTGAATATGGCCACAGCGGCAGGGACGAACCAAAATCGCTTGTACACCAACTCAGAGCAGGAAGTAGTGGTCGGTGATGCGGGGCAATGGCAAGCCCAGATTCGGTGCGAACACGGACGAATAAGTCTCCAGAAGGAGAGACAAATGCGGCGGTGGGGAAGAAAGTGGAGACGGCGGGGCCACAACTGCCGGTGAGGTGATCTGCCATAAGAGTGCATGAAAGTCCACATAGTGAGTCCGAAAGGCGGTACGCAATGAGACGATGACCCGCTGAAGGGAGACATCCCCAAGGAGTGTGCATGGACAATTAGCCCACTGAAAGGTCATCTGCATGGAGGCCCAGTTGTGGTTGACGTCGCCCAACGTCTGTAACCATGGAATGCACAGGATGGCATCCACGCCGCCCAAAGGAAAAACATAAAAAACAGTAGAGGCATTGTAATCGCCCAACTGGAGCAGAAGCATGTCACTAGTCAGAGAGTGACGCTCGTCACCAAGGTAAACCAACAACTTTGTCATCGGGTCAGTGGACAGCTGCAAGCGCGCCACCAAGTCGTGGGAGACGAAATTGCGGGTTGCCCCACTATCAATCATAAAAACCACAGAAATCTCCTGCAGAAGTCCCTGCAACTTCATGGTGCGGGACTCCGAAATGTCATCAGTGGAAAAAGTGAGAGCTCCAAACGTTGAAAAGGAACCAGTTGTTGGGTCCTTCGAAGGGACAACATCAAGGATAAGGGCATCGAAGTCGGCGGCCGTGAATTTGTCCTCATCGTCACACATGAGAGCTCGCAGTTCCTTGAGCAGGCACTTGCACGTCGAGTAGTAGGGTTGTTTGCAACGGAAACACAAACCCTTACTGTGCAGGTCATTATTGTTAGGAAAAACCTCTGATTTGATAAAATAGAATAGGTTAAAGTGATTTTATGATAAGGCTTAATAATATATAGAAAAATTATTTTTATTAATAATAGGAAGAAACTAGCAAAAAGTTTGTAAGTCAAAGATTTGTGTCTATAGGAATCGATGTAACGTCTATACGTATTAAAAGCTGCGTCGACAACTTTCCCATAGTTGCTCAGACTTCTTAAAAGCTGCGTCGAATTCTTCTCAGAGCTACTCAGTCTTCTCTACTTCTAAGAGCTGCGTCGACTTGTGAAGTCAAAGTTGCGTCGACTTCTTCCCAAAGCTACTCAGAGTTCTCTTCTCTACTTCTAAGAGTTGTGTCGGCTTGTGAAGTCAAAGCGGCGTTGATTTCTTCCGGAGCTACTAAGAGTTCTTTTCTCTAATTCTAAGAAGCTGCGTCGAATTTCCTCCAGTAAAGACATATCTTCTTCAAGATATTCATGGTCATATCGTCTAGCCATTACAACTCATTTCAAGAAAGAAATATTTACCTAGGTGCTTTTAAAAAAAAATATTTTCCTTCACACTTGATTTGGTAAAAAATATATTCTAGGCACAGATAATTAATTTCCAACCGTCGCAAGAAAGAAATTAAGCATATTGGAACTTATTTTGGAAAATAATAATGAAAATATTGTTTGCAAGTAATCAGAAAGATTTTTGAATTTCTTCAGTCGTGTTTTCTGCCAGAGAAAACAAAGGAATAAATAAGGAGATATCAGTACAACAATATACAAAATCAACATAACAAGAGAATCAAGTATATACAAAAAGGCTTGCTGAATCCAGAGAACAATTGCTCTCTCTTCCCTTTTGCTTTCTTCTTCTTTCTCTATGAATATTCTTCAACTCCGAAAAACTGCAGCAAGCAAGCAATCAAAGAATACTTTCACTCTCAAAAGAAAATAAAAAGTTTCTCTCATCTCTTGAGAATCAATCCTCTTTTCTTCAATACTGAAGCTGCTACATGTTCCTCCCAGAACCCACACAATGCTATCAAGACTACTTCTCCAGAAATCTATTGAAAAGAGATATCACAAATTCCTGCTATCTCTTAGAGATTGGCTCTGGTGCCTAGGCATACAGGGGCATGATGCCCTAAAATTGTTCATTAAGTATGGCGATTGAAAATTTTATTGTAAACAATCGTAATTTTATATCGCAAACGATCCAGTTTTATATACAAAAATGGTCACAAACAAACACTAGGAAGCCTCTAGGAGCGGGCCAAATAGCTTCTACCAAATTGGACGATTATAATGAAATGACATATTAATATGAATTATGTAAGAACTAAAGAGAATAAATGCATAGAGTTTGAATCTACCCAACTACAGGGGGAATGGTTACCATAGATATCACGAAGAGAACGGCAGCAAGCCCTAGCTCCGGATCCTGCCGACACCGCATGTTCGCATCTATAGACAAGGATGGAGATTGCGTCAAATGCATAGAGTTTGAATCCAGATGAGAGAGACCTACAGCGCCGTTGCCACGGGGGGCAGTGAGTTTGTTAGCGAAGCTAAGTATTCGACATGACACGGCAGGACGCGTCCGGCGAAATATAGCCGTCGTTGGAAGTCTCAGGTGGTGGGATGACGAGAGTAGCATCGAACGCCGGGGGCGAAGACGAGGCAAAGAAGTAGAAAGGAGTTGGCGCTCTGACGCAGGACCAATTTTTGCGGAGGAAGGGGATTACGGTGTTTTTTAAAGCGATCATGCGGCACTAACACGGATATTAATTAATTCAGAGAGCTGTTAAAAAGAACCCATTTTGACTAATTGGACCGCACTTTCTTATTATAATTTAAGGTTGAAATTACTCCTCAAAAATACAAGTTACATCGCCCTAACTCGCACGGAAATTTCTCTTAATCTATGATGTTAGGTTTCTAAAGACGTCAACACTGGTGGAGCCTTCTACTTCTCTAGTATCATCTTCAACGGAGTGTATTCCCCATTGTCGGCGAGCGGAGAGCGGTGGCCACTGCGGAAGAACGAGCTTAGAAGTTTTAGGGTCTGTTTGGCGCAGCTCTGGCGGCTGGAAAATCTCTATTCCAGCCGTCAGAGCTGCTTTATATGTGTTTGAGACAGCTCCTTATGAAAAGCTTTTCAAAAATCTGGAGCTGTTTTGCAGCTTTTCAGAAATCCCCCCCAGCTTCTGCTCCCGCAAAATAGCTTTCTATCTCACAGGTTTTGGAAATCTAATGGTTTCTTCAGTTGGAACATGCTCAGAGGCCGGACGGCCTTCCTCCGGCGATTCTGAGCCCCACACGACCTTCCTCCAGCTATTCCGAGCCCCCGACGTCCTTCCTCCGGCGATTCCGAGCGCACTTCTGCACAGAACACCCAAATACTCTGCAGCTTTTCAAAACTGCTCCCCAGATATCTATTTTAAAACAGCTATATTCGGACAACAACTTTTCAATCCGCCAGAGTTGTCCCAAACAGAACCTTAGAAGCTTTCCAAGTAGATGGTTTGCTCTTTTTGTCCAACATCCGTGCTTCTTTCTAGCTTTTCTGTTAAATTTCTTCAATTTTAGGTAAATGCGGTTCCTCTCGATCTATCTTTTGACAAAGTGTGGTGTTTTTAACAAAGCGGTGCAACTAATCAAAAATACTGCTCTTAACAATTCCCTTAATTATCCGTAAAAATAAAATAAAATGTAATTATTTTTAAAATAAAAAAATGATATCCTGCTTTTTTTTTCATTATCATTTTAAGAGACTAGATACAAATTCATTTTGAAATATTTTTAAAATAAATATCTTCAGGATAATTAGAGGAATCTTGTTCTTTTGAGCATAGCAACTAAAATAAAATAAAAAGAAATAAAATAAAAAATATATTAAATTAAACAAATCTCAAGCCACTTAAGATGGGTTATACATGCCAAAATAGAAATTTCAATTTTCAATTTCAAAATGTTGAAATATTTTACTTGCAAATTTAATATCTAGGAATAAACATTTAAACAAGAAAGTTATCATTATTAATTTATTAACAATAATAATTTAATTTATTATTAAAATAATAAATATAGTTTATACTTTATATCAACTTTAGAGTCACATAGGTCCTCTTGGCATCCTCAATGATGCAAAATGACGCAAAATCTATTAAAAAACATAACGAAAAATTTAAAGTCACTAATTCGAAAAAATTTCAAAAGCTTAAGAAGCGTGTTTCGAATAAATACAAAATTAAAGACCTATTTTAAATGACGCCCAAATTGTAGGGACTTATTAGCTGAATAGCTGAGTTTAATTTGCGCAGCAGCAGAAGAAATAAAACGGCCGTCATTTATCTTAAAACCGGCGTCGGGTTTGTCTCCTTCGCCGATTTGATCCGTCCGACCCCGGACTCCTCTCGCCGGCAAAGTTTTCACCGACGAGACGTCGCCGCTGCTTTTGTTGTTCCCCATTTGCAAGTTATATCATCGTCGCCTTTGCGGGAACGCAACACTTCGGCGTTGGCTCACCTTGTTTCCAGGTCTTGTTCAACACTCTGCCCCACATGTTCATGCGTTTTTTTAACTTGTGAAATAGGGCTTAGGCGAAATGTTTCGTGGCGTATGAGATGAAGATGAGATATAGTTGTCTGTTTCCTGAAGCCTAGTTTTAATCTCCATCAATTCACCCAGAAACCGATCAGCTAGTTACTCACTGCATCTAATCAATTCTATTTCTATCCATACATGTTTTCTTGTACATTTGCTAGTCAAGTTTATTTTTCTGTAGCACAGTCGGAGTACTAGCTTTTCCTTTGGCTTTTGCCCACTCTTTTTCTTCTCTGATTCCCCTTTTAGAATCCCCATTCCCTTGCCACGGATACGTTAAGACATTGTTTAACAGCGATGTATAGATTCTTGAACTGGCTTTCCTTTTATTTTAATTTCTAACAATTCAGATCAAATGTACATTTCGAAGTCAACACTTATAGAGCACCGTTTGTCATTATGTTGTTTATGAGGATATTGAGCTTGAATGCCCTAAAAAGTTCTAATAGCTTGTACATTAACAACTACGGATAAGTAAAGGATTGCTTGATATGGAGGGTGCAGACTTGCAGAATGCCTGCTACTGCTTTCAGTGACCTTTACAATTCTCAGATTTTATAATGTTTTTTCTAACAAAATGTAGGGAGAAGTTTTCGACAAGAACATGCACACATGATTGCCACACAACCCTTTAGTTTTTTTCCTGCATAATTGGGTCTTTCATTGCTCTACATTTACATTTTAACCTCATTGGTGTACCACAACGAGCACACAATTTCTCGGGGGTTTAATAATATAAGGACCAACCTAGTATTTTTGACTAAGGTTTTACTGTTTTTGTCATCAAGAAGATTAGGAAAGAGAAGTTCCCACCATGAATCATTATTTGAGCTGGGTGGGTGGGGGGAGGGAACTCCTTCCAAAATGAGAACATTTTTTTTTCCGAAAGTACCCTTTCCATGCTGATAAAATTGTCTTGATGTGAGAGAGTATCATTTATCATCGTTTTGATTTTTCTCTGTCGCCACTGCCCGAAGATTGAGTGTTTAACTATTTTACTTTTCTCTTTAAAATCCTTGAACAAGTTCTCCCCATCGTCATTGATGTTCTCGTTACATGTTTCTTCTTCCCTATGTTTGCAGTGTTCATTAACTCTCAGCTTATTCTTATCCTTAAAATTCTCACATAAAGAAGATCATTATCCTCCGTTTTTTCTTACCAAACATCCCGCCTTAAAATCGAGTTTACCCATCCTCTCATCTCTTCCTCAAACACTTCAAGCATGATGACCTCAATAGACGACGACGTCAACACTATATTTGCTCAGACCCTTAATTTAAAATTATGAATTAATAATTGAAATTTTTCGATGTCACATTCTTCATATTGTTTCATTCCCTTTTAAGATTTTGGAAGTTTTCAAGAGTGCAATGAATCCCGCCTTTAATGTGTGGCGGAGACACCGGACATCACAACGATATGAAGCACACATGCGTTTTGCGCTTCGCCGGTGATCATAGTGCCCTGCCTTTTGTCCCAAGAGCGCACTTTGTTTGCAAACATTGTTTCTCATTTTAGCATTTTAGCTCATCTAATTCAACATGTTTGGTTCTGTAGAGAGGTAGAAAAACCACCTTGTAAATATGTTCACTTGTATTGAATACAAAGAATGAGTACAAATATATAGATGAGAGAAAGAGAGAGCAAGGTTCTATACACAATGTGGGACTAAAGAGGAGAGAGAAATAACAACAAAAGAAACTACATGAGCCTAGTTAAGTGGGCTTCTCTAACACTCCCCCGCAAGCTGGAGTGTATAGATTATATGCGCCAAGCTTGGACAAACACTGGTAGAACAAAGTGCTTGATAGAGCCTTCGTGAGAATATCAACAACTTGATCAGTGCCCAGAACATGCTTTAACTCAAGTTTCTTCATTTGAACTTTTTCCCGTATGAAGTGACAATCGACCTCGATATGCTTCGTACGCTCGTGAAACACCAGATTCTTTGCTATGTGTATGGCCGCTTGACTATCACAAAAGAGAACAGCAGATGAAGGAAGTTTTACTCCCAAGTCAGCAAGAAAGCTTTCAAGCCATGTGAGTTCAAAAACAACCGATGTCATAGATCGGTATTCAACTTCCGCGGAGGATCGAGCGACCACGACTTGTTTTTTACTTTTCCAAGTAATGAGATGACCTCCAAAGTAAGTACAGAATCCACTGGTCGACCGCCGATCATCCAGGGAACCGACATAATTGGCATCAGAGTAAGCAACCAATGCGGGAGTCGAGGTGGAGGTTTTGTAAACAAGCCCTTGACCCGGAGCTGCCTTAAGGTACCGGAGAATCCGTTTAACGGCTTGGAGATGAGAAACCTGGGGAGCATGCATGAACCGACTGACAACCCCAACAACAAATGATATATCAGGCCTCGTGACTGTTAGGTAGATCAACTTTCCGACAAGGCGTCTATAGTACTCCGGGTTCTGGAGAAGCAGATCCTCATCAGAGGCATGTGCACAGAGCTTGTGATTTGCCTCCATCGGTGTATTAGCTGGCTTACAACCTGACTGGCCAGCATCTTTGAGGAGATCGAGACAGTACTTCCGTTGGGAGAGGACAAGCCCATCCGGTCGTCGTGCGACCTCAAGACCGAGAAAGTAGCGAAGATGCCCTAGGTCTTTGGTCTGAAAAACGGTGCTCAGATGTTGTTTGATCGCTTGGATCCCCTGCGAGTCATCTCCAGTAAGTAGGATGTCGTCAACATAAACCAACAGAATGACGGTTCCCGTTGCCCGGTGTCGGGTGAAAAGAGAGAAGTCAGCAGAGCTCCGAGTGAAACCCATATCCTGAACCACCTTGCTGAATTTGTCAAACCACGCCCGGGGGGATTGTTTGAGACTATAGATGGACTTCTTTAGAAGGCACACATGAGACTCCCCTGTGGTCTCAAACCCGGGCGGCTGGCGCATGTAGACGGTTTTGTGAAGATCACCATTCAGAAAGGCATTCTTGATATTGAGCTAATGAAGCGGCCAGTGGCGGTGTATAGACACGGAGAGAAGCACACGAACCGAGTTGAGCTTGGCCACCGGAGAGAAAGTTTCCTCATAATCGAGGCCATGCTGTTGAGTGAAACCACGGGCCACCAGTCTGGCCTTCAGTCGGGCAATAGTGCCATCCGAAGCATGTTTGATGACAAAAACCCATTTACACCCAACCGGGTGCTGACCGGGAGGCAGAGGGACCAGGGTACAGGTTTGGTTGGCCCAAAGGGCCGTCATTTCTTCCTCCATAGCAGCCCGCCAGCCAGGATGTTACGCTCCTCCTGTACAGAGTTAGGGATAGAAACATAGGATAATGATGTGACAAAGTGGCGAAGTGGTGGCGAAAGGCAATGAAGAGAGACATAGCTTGCCATCGGATGAGCGGTGGAGGGACGAACCGGAGCAGCAGGTGTCAGAGCATCAGAGGGCGAGGCCGACTGCAGTGGGGCAACGAGAGGAGAGGAGCGATGAGAATAGACCCGAATAACAGGTGGAGTCGGACTGACCGGAGCCGGGTCTGGAGGATGAGAGGATGAGGAGCAGGGAACCAGGATGATAGGACGAACGCCGGGATCTGAAAAGGGAACGACATCCAGAGCAGAAAAGAAGGGAAGATCTTCCCGGAAAGTAACGTCCGCAGAGACCGTAACCTTGCGGGTAGTAGGTGAATAACACATATACCCCTTTTGAGTGCGTGAGTAACCGACAAAGATATGTTTGGCCGCACGGGGATCCAATTTGGCGGTGGAAGGGCCGAGATGGTGAACATAACAAGCACACCCAAAGATACGAGGAGTAACAGGGAAAGGCGGAGTGGACGAAAAGAGGAGGCTGAACGGAGTAGCATTCTGAAGAACGGAGGATGGTAGACGGTTGATAAGAAAGCAGGCGGTGGAGAGCGCAGAATTCCAGTATGATTTGGGAACCCGCATTTGAAGCATAAGGGATCGAGCCACATCAAGAAGGTGTCGATTCTTGCGCTCGGCGACACCATTCTGTTGCGGAGTATACACACACGAGGTTTGGTGAATAATGCCGTTCTCAGAGCAGAGGGTTGCAAAGTCATGACCGGTGTATTCTCGCGCATTGTCGGTACAAATATTGCGAATGAGCGCAAAGAATTGAGTGCGAGTCTCAAGAATGAACGCCCGGAAGATGCGGGGAAGCTCAGAACGATCGCGAAGAAGATACAACCACGTCATGCGCGAATAATCATCAATAAAGGTAACGAAATACCGATAGCCAGAAATAATAGTAAATTTGTACGGACCTCATATATCGGAGTGTACTAAGATAAAAGGAGCGGAGCTCCGAGTACAATGAGAAGGAAAAGATGAACGTGACTGCTTGCCAAAAATACATGTTTCACATTGAAAGGCAAGAAGAGATACATCCAGGAGAGCCTTCTAGAGGACAGGTAGAAGAGCATGACCAAGACATCGATGCCAATCGGAAGAGGAGACAGAGGCGAGGAGTGTAGGAGAGTCGTCAAGAAGGTAGAGCCCGTTCTGCAGTCGCCCCTTACCAATGATAGTCCGCGTCTGCTGATCCTGTATCAGAAAAGAAGAAGAAGTAAAGGTCACTGAGCAATGTAAATCAGAAGTAAGGCGACCAACAGAAAACAAATTAAAAGGAGAGCCCGGAACGTGAAGAGCCGAGCGCAGTTGAAGAGAAGAGGTGAGAGGAATATCAACACAACCAACAACAGGGACAGAGGCGCCATTGGCCACAGTAATGTAGTTCGGGTGAGGGGAAGACAAGTACTGAGGCGGCCGAACAGAGGTGATGTGGTGAGTGGCACCAGAGTCGAGGATCCAGCGCGGGCCAGAGGAAAGGCAGGTGATACCTTCATTGGAGATGGAGGCAGCGGAGACAACAGAGGCGGGCGGGCGGCTGAGTAGGCCATAAAGATGCTGAAGCTGAAGGCGGACCTCGTCGAGATCAGTACGAGTGGGAAAGGAGTCGGTAACAGTAGCAGACGCCTGTGGACAAGGTGGGCGACCATGCTTACGATAGCACGTGGCTTCAAGATGCCCATCTTTGACACAGAACGAGCACTTAGGCCGAGACCGGCCACCCCGCCCACGTCCCCGCGAGTCAGAGCGGTCTCCACGGACAAAAGATGGTAAAGACAGTAAAAGAGCAGGAGCCTGCTGGACAAGAGCTGGAGAAGGAGGGCCCGACACATTCGGAGGCGGGGTAACTTTGAGAAGCATGGAGCACACATCTGAGAAGGACGTGGTAACAATAGAGGAGAGGATGTGGGCCCGTACACTATGAAGGTGATGGGGTAGCCGAGCCATCATCATGGCTATGCCCACAACCTCCTTTTGAGCACGTTGGGCAACAAGGTCCACAGTAGGAGGCTGATGTTGGATCCATGCCTCGACCAAGGACCGAGCCTGAGCCACAAAGGAAGTTAGATCGGTCGCACCACTGCTATCAAGGGCATGGAGAGCAGTGATTATGTCATACAGATGGTGGAGACTATCCTTTCCGGAGTAGAGGGTATGAAGCTCATCCCACATGCCTTTGGCCGTCTCGTGGTACATAGCCAGGCGATAGGATTCGCTATCAAGAGAATTAAGGATCCATGTTTGCACACGACCATCATTGCGTAATCATTCGTCAGTCGGAGTCCCGGTAACCACCTGGGTCAAGTGATGAAGAAACCCCTTAGATTGCAGGACTCGACGAACAGAATGCGCCCATTCGACAAAATTCTTCTTGCCGATCAAAGAGATAGTAGTGATACGGAGTTCATCCCGTATTTCGGAAATAGAGGCCGGACGGGCTGCAGGAGGAACCGCCGTGCTAGTCGAATCAGCAGAAGAACCCATGGAGGAGAGGCGGCTAGGAGAGCAGACCGGCAGCAGAGGAGTCCGCGCAACTAGAACAGAGACCGCTCGGAAAGGAGGAGAAGAGAGTCCGCGCGACTAGAACGGAGACCGCCCGGTCACGATGTAAAGACACCAGCGGCAGGAGGCCACGACCAGAGGCGGATAGAGAGCCGGCGGACAGAGACCAATCTGCGCGGAGAGGAGGAGAAGACCACGACCTAAATGCGGGAGAGGACAGTCCGCACGGTCAGGCTGAACCCAGCAGCGGTCAGAAACGGAGGCTACGAGCGGGCAGAGAGAAGAAACCTTGAGTAAGGAACACCCAAGCGGATAGAGAGAGGCCGCAGCGAGCAACAGGACGAGGCGAGCAAAGAAAGGACTCGACGGAAAGGCGGATAGAGACCGCGCGAGAAGGGAGACCGGCGGAAAGACCAGGCTGCACGAGAAGGGAGCCGCGACAAGGCGGAGAACTGCGATCAGGAACAGGCCGCAGGAGGGCGTGCCGGATAGCGGGAGAGAGCTGCGGATAGCGAGAAGCCGGGGAGCAGGAGACCGCGGCGGATAGCACAAGGGAGACCGCGCGAGAAGAGAGAGAGGCGGGCCCCACAGGAATGCTATAAGAGGCGGGAGGGGAGGAGTGGAACCACGCAGGGGAGAGGGGAGAAGAGAGGTGAAGCGGATAGGAAGAAGCAGTTCGCCAGAGATCGAGCGGGAAGAGCGGGAAGCGGACAGAGCGGGCTGTCCGCAGCTAGCCGCACGCCGAGGCGAGAACACAGGAAGAAAGGCGGTTAAGAAGAGGGTAGCCGCCCAAGGAGGACCGGTACCTCTGATACCATGTAGAGAAGTAGAAAAATCACCTTGTAAATATGTTCACTTGTATTTAATACAAAGAATGAGTACAAATATATAGATGAGAGAAAGAGAGAGCAAGGTCCTATACACAATATGAGACTAAAGAGGAGAGAGAAATAACAACAAAAGAAATTACATGAGCTTAGTTAAGTGAGCTTCTCTAACAGGTTCAAAGCTCTAAAAAATAGAAACTTAGTCATGACGGTTCATCTAGTGAGATTATTTGTTTTGAGTTCTTCTCTTCTCTTTGCTCCCACTCCTCTTCTCTTGGTTTTTTTTGCTTGGTCAATTCATTCACTTCTCTCTACTCTTCATTCTTCTCCTCCCGTCTTAAGCATCAAAAATCTCCTTTCACCTCAAGCAACAACAATTCTCCTCCCAGCTCTCCGCTCTTCAGTCTCTTCCAACCTAAATTAACGTTGGGCTCCTTGTTAGATATATTTTCATGTTCATATTTTCTAATCATTATGGTCTTTGATTTTATTTTGATTTTTGTTTCATAACTCTCAATCAGCTCGATTTTACATTCATAGCCATTAATAAAGAACTTTTTTGTTTTTTAGATATTTAAATCTAACTTACTGTGTTGTACTCTATTTGTTGTTAATAGTTGAATTATATTTTGAATTCTATTATAATTTTGTGTTCTATAGGACCAAGTGTTTTTATACCTCTTAGCATATTGTAACTTATAAATTTTAGAGTTTTAGAGTGTCTATAAGTTATTGTGCAAAGCCAATGCTCTGGATGCTGAATGAAGGAAACATGGTTATGTGCACATAAATCAAAATGGATTCTTGGGTCCGCCCTCTCTGATGCCTTTGGCTTTGATTTGAGGGCATGATACCGCAGCAAACGTGACGGTAAAGGGGGTTACTATTTCAGTGGTATCTGTGAGAAGCCACTTTGTGCTTTTATTGTCAAAGGTTAGGTCTTTCTTCTCTGAGAGAAGCCACTTTGTGCATAGTGCCAAAGGTTAGGTTTGTTTCCAATCTTCCCCCGCCCATACCCCCAATGATTGGGGACTATATGGGTTCTGTTGTTGTTGTTGTTGTAGAGTGTCTATAAGTCGTTAAATGTGCACTTCAGTTAATCGAAGCAGACCTTCAAAGTACAAATGTGTCTTTTGCTTGTTGATTGACAACTTTGTGTTTTTGGTAATTATGCTATTTTTACTAGTAATTTGGAAGTTACATTAATGCTTTTCTTGGGATGATTATTTATCTTTTGTTGTTTGCAGATAATTCTTGCCAACTTCCGTCAGCATAACTTGCAATGGCTGCACTAGAAGACAACAGCATTCTATTTGCAATCTTTATATTGACCATAATGGCACTGCTTCTAGTGCCTTATACAGTTATTAGGTTGTGTATGGCTTTTACCAAGAAGAGAAAGGACTTGCATTGTCAATGCTCCCAATGTTTATGCTCTGGGAAGTATCGTAAATCCATTTTCAGACGGGTAGGTGCATACTGTAGCTCAAGGTTGTGTTTTTATGACCTGCAACATTGATTTTTGTAACTCTCAATATTTCGGTAATTTGCTTTTAAATTTTTACACTACTTGCTCCTTGCAGATATCAATTTTTTTGACATGTGGTAATGTGACACTCATGCTGCTTTGGGTTATGATGGCAGTTTTAGTTCACTACATTAACAATATAAGCCGCCAGGTATTTAAATAAACAAAGCTGTTTCTCTTATTCTGTTTTTGACTCTAATATCAGGCAACCGCAAACTGTTTGGAAAATTTCTAGGCCTACACAATCCTCTGAAAGAATATTAATATGCTGGTTACCTTGTCAAAATTGTGATATTTGTGTCGAAATCATATTTTAAAATAATGTTTATTTTTTTTTCCTTCTGAAGTAACTGGGAGAGCTCTCATCGAGGCACTCATTCAGCAGTATGATCACCGCTATCCCGACAACGTGATCGAGTTGTCCACCCACCTTCCGGGTCTTCCATCCGACCGTTACTTGGGCTATTTTATGCATGGCTTACAACCTCATATCCATGCTCACTTTCGCACCCTCCATCCGTTTACCATCTACCAAGCCATGATCTCTCCCCACTCGTGGAGGCCGAATTCATTGCGTTTTTCGGGGACTCTTGAATCTTGATGTAGACTGAAATCTAGGAATTGGTTTTAAAAATAAAATTTGTGATCGATTAAAATTAAGCGGCGCCATCAAAAAATTCACGAGCAGTATTAATCGAAAACCGACCTAGCGTTCGCAAGCGCTAATAAATGCCTAACGTTCATTCACATTCAACCTTTACGATTAATTTTTCAAATCACATTTCAATGAAATGACAACAAGTAAAGAGGATTCATCGCCAAACTAGAATTATGTTAATATAGTCTAGCAAGTTCTGAATTTTAAGATCAAAAAAATTAATCATAAAATTATACTAATATTTATTGAAACATGAGATGAGGTGAGGGTCATACAAGGAGAACATGCGCAAAACCACGAAGCCCAAACCGGTCGAAGAGGGACTTTAGCCATTTCTGGAATACCTAGAGTCCTGGATCACATCGGACGGCTCGGAGGGAGTGGCATGTTCACGACCAGAAGTCGACGGTCGCTAGGAATGATGAAGGAAAGGTCGGAAGTGGAAGAGAAAGTGGACCGGAGGCTGGTCGGTGGCGGAGGCAAACTGGATGACGGTGAGACAACTGGCTGAGATGAATCGACTGCTTGGATGGCGGTTCCCAGAACGATCGTTTGAGCACAACTATGGACTCGAATCACCCGAGTGGATAACGGTTCATCGCCTTCTACGGTAATAGACTTGAGTTGGCCGTTGTGCTCCATCAACTCCCCTGGCTTAAAAGCATTCATCTTCGATGAGTGAAAGCAGTCATACTCTCTGCGTAGCCGCAAGGCGACTCTCTCGATCTCTTCTGAAGAAATTGTAACACCCCAACCTAGTTTAACAACAAGTCAGCTATCTGCCCGAGACTCGTTATAAGAAGTAAATTAAGTAACAATACTAAAACTGGTACATAGCTGACGCAAATTAACGTACTAAAAGAAAGCTTACATCAGAAGTAAGAAATGTAGGTAGGTGTAAACAAGAGAACCTCAAAATCTGATTCACAGAGCCAACTAGTAATGAAAAGAGCCATACAATTTGAATTACTGAAACCTTATATACATAATCCGACACAATTAAAATATTAGATAATTCTGATACATCATGTCCAAAATAAAGAACAACAAATGAACTACAAGGCTGCTGAAATGAAAGACAAATTAATATGAAGAACCGCGACGCTTATCTTAAGCGTAGCTCTTTACCAGCGACCCCTAATAAAATGTTCGAAGATGGGGCATCCCAACTGGTGAGTAAGAAAGACTACTCCCTTCCAGTAACACTAAAAATACATAGATAATTTGCATATAAAAATATGAGTTTTTGATTATTAATGCATGTTTCTGAATAAGTTGCCGGGAGATTTTATAAGTTATTTTCTATAATGATGCGTATGTTTTGTCTTATTATATGAGTTTTTTGCCTGTATTGATTTTTGGTACCCTGAATTCTTTCTAAAGATTGTTTAAACAAATTTTTTGTTTTATGATTTATTGCACTTAATCTGATTATGGAGCCCAAATGGCGACCCGAAGCCGCCTTAAACTGTAATGCTCCCTGAGTGGAACACAAGCTCGTTACTGAAAATCTCGAAGTCTGGAATTGTGGCTGACGACTCTACGCTTGAGGCTCATACGGACGACATGCCATATGAGAATGAGGTCACTGATCGGAAGCTTATTACGTGTTCTGAGTTTTTGCGTTTGGCTTAGTTGTAATTAACCTTTTTATTTAATCATGCTTGTGTCTTGGGCATTTTTGTTTTTCATGCTCTGATTTGAATGATCTAGTTGGAACAGATCATGCCTGCCGTGATCTGATTTGTATCATGTATATATATATCTTACTGTTGATATGTGCCTAAAAAAATGTCTGTTGTTTTGCATGATTTTCTGGAATGAACTAGGCAAAACTTTTATAACAATGATATGTGTAGCCAAGAGGAGTCAAATTTCTTACCTTGATATTGCGGCGCTCGTAGACACTGGTTCCTTCTAAATTATTTTGTAAAACACGTATTCTTCTCCGGTCTATTCCAACTCAAAACCTAAATATGTCGGAAACATTAACTCGAATTAATTTATTATCAATTTTTTAGGGGTTCAATGACAACACTAAACATTTCAAGCTTTAACAAAGAGTAAAGAAGGGTAATTCTACGAGGGAGAATTAAGGGGCTGAAACCATCTCCCGACCAAAATAGAGATCTATAATTTTTGGTATTGAAATACATTTAGAATTCATGTCTATTCACAGGACAAAGAAATTACTATTATCTATAATACACTTACTGCAGGGGTGAAAGAACTTGCAGGAGAAAGGGGGCCTGCCCTCGATTTGGAGGAAAAGGTTCCAAATGCACTGTTAACTGCAAAATGAGGGAGAGACAAGACAATGTCAAAATCTCAAGCCAAAATCCGGCTGAGAAAGAAGATGATTGGTTACTTGTAGGAGAGTGCCTACTGGAGCCGATGGAAATTGAATTGTGGCTCAACTGGCGGCTAGGGCTTGGGAATAAGGGAGTCTTTGAGGTTTGCTGATGTCTTCTTCACCGAGGACACCTACTGAGGTCAAAGAGAGCGGCTAGGACGCTGACGACCTTTAGGAGCGATGAAAACGCCGGATGCACGAGCCGTCTGTGAGAAAGAAAAGGAGCGGTTGTTTCCTTATTGCCGTGCGCTCTACTGATAAATAACCTAATTACCTAAAGGCGCGTGACTGGGGGGTGGGGGATAAATCGTGCGGCTCGGTTATAGAAACCGCGGCTCACTTTAGTTAGAGGGGTTATGGTTGTAGGGGGAGAACGCGTCTAAAAGGGAAATTTAGCAGTTTTCCTTAATCACAAGAACGTCATTCCACCAATACACCAATGCTATGAGATTAATGTTCCTGCTAACTTCTAAATTGCGCCAAAATAAATTTTATAATCTTCAATACAATTTCTAATTAACGCGCAACATAATATTTCGTACATCGACATGATGTTTGCTCGAACAATTTCGCCCGTGATCGGACCTGGATATCTCTAAAATGGGGTGACCTATCCGGAGGTTCATTAAGTGGAGTGTAGCAAAACTCAGCGAGTGTGCGAAGAGTATCCAAATGACTGCGTGAGACATCGACACTCAAATACACGCTCATAAAGTGCCAAATATCCCTTGGGGAACATAACGCATCCAGGAGCTCACCAGGAGGTATGTATGAAAATTCATTGTGAATGCAACGACCACCTAAGTGAAAAAAAGAAGCACTGCCGGTCGAATGCGACTCAATAGTGGGGCGAGTGCCCCTGAGTCCCTGACAAGAAAGATCTCATTTGGTGGGTCAATAGGCGATGTGTCCCAAAACTCATCAAGAGTGCAAGTGGTCAGATGATAAAGCCTCGAGTTTCAGAAGTATGCTCAAGTGTTTTTATGGAAAGCCAAATATGCTTGATGCTTCATTCGGTTTCCGCTCCCCGGGGAAAGATCAGGGGCGATAATGGAAGGGACGCCAATAACTCAATACTCATAAATGAGTGGCTCACCTAAATCTCATTCTCGCAAGGACGTGGTAGCTCACCAGTATGCTCAATAAGGGGTTTGTCAAAGAACCCATTGCAAGGGATAGTGTTCCCCAAAATGGATGAGACAGACACTCTTAGATCAACACTAGACTCTCAGACGTGATGCGGTGCGAGACGATAATAGTGGAAGAGTGGGAAAGCCCATAGTCAAGGGTGGACTAATAGTTAGAGTGTCAAGGATTGGATCTCTAGTCGAAGGGGAAACTAGGTCTAAGGCAGGTGTAGAGGATGAATATACTATCACAGTGTCATCGGGCCGCTCGTCCACACTTTCATGACCAAAATCACTAGTCATACTAAGTTCGCTTTCCACCTGTGAGTTGTCAAGGCGCGCGCCTAGGCGCGCCTGAGGCGCCGGGCGCACCAGGTGCACCTCAGTACGGCTGAGGCGTCCGATGTGCCCCAGGCGCGCGCCTTACAGGCTCCCAGGCGCGCCAAAGGCGCGCCCGGGCCTTTCAAGATATTTTAATTTTTTTTTTGATATGGGCAAAAATCTTATCTTAGACGCACCCGAGACACCCCTAGGCGCACTTGGGCGCCCAATTCGCTAAAATTGAGTGAATTGGGCGCTCAATTCGCTGAAATTCCTTTTTCCCAATTCGCTCAATTTGAGCGAATTTGTCGCTCAATTCGCTCAATTTCAGCGAATTTTGCGCCCAATTCGCTCAATTTCAGCGAATTGGGCGCCAAATTCGCTCAATTTCCTTTTTCTCCTATTTTTGCGCCTCACGTGCCTCAGGCGCGCGCCTGCGGCTTGGCTTCAGGGGCCTTTTGCGCCTCGGTGCGCCTTTGATAACTGACATATGATCATGATCGAACTCGACTCCAGAATTAAGTGGGAACCGAGTCTCATCAAGATGAGACGAATCCAAATCAGGTGTCTGGTCTCTAATATCGGTTAAAGAACTATTAGACGCATTAGTGGCTTGACCTAAACCCATATATTTTATCCTATTGATTCCGCTTAATGCAGTCCTCAGGTGATTAAAATGAGCATCTATGCGATCAAATTGGTCAAGAACTAGTCGTTGAAATTCGGCTTCCGACATCTCCGTTTTCGTAACACCAGGACGATCGTTACACATGGTGTTATTCTGATGATGATTGTAACACCCTGCCTGTACAAACAATAAGAAAGATCTCATTTGGTTGGTCAGTAGACGATGTGTCCCAAAACTCATCAAGAGTGCGAGCGGTCAGATGGTAAACTCTCGAGTTTCAGAAGTATGCTCAAGTGTTTTTAAGGAAAGCCAGATATGCTTGATGCTCCATTCGGTTTTCACTCCCTGGGGAAAGACCAGGGGCGATAATGGAAGAGACGCCAATAACTCGATACTCATAAATCAGTGGCTCACCTAAATCTCATTCTCACAAGGATGTGGTAGCTCACCAGGAGGCTCAATAAGGGGTTTGTCCAGGAACCCATCGCAAGGGCTAATGTTCCCCAAAATGAATGAGGCGGACACTATGAGATTAGACTCTCAGACGTGATGTGGTGCAAGATGATAATAATGGAAGAGTGAGAGAGCCCATAGTCAAGGGTGGGCTAATAGTTAGAGTGTCAAGGATTGGATCTCTAGTCGAAGGGGAAACTAGGTCTAAGGTAGGTGTAGAGAATGAATATACCATCACAGTATCACCTGGTCGCTTGTACTAATTCTCATAACCAAAATCACTAGTCATACTAAGTTCACTCTCCACCTGTAATGTATGGTCATGATCAAACTCAACTCCAGAATCAAGTGGGAACCGAGTCTCATCAAGATGAGATGAATCCAAATAAGGTGTATGGTCTCTAATGTCACTGAAAGAACTATTAGGCACATCAGTGGCTTGACCTAAACCCATATACTTTATCCTATTGATTTCGCTTAAGGCAGTCATCAGGTGATCAAAATGAGCATCTATGCGATCAAATTGGTCAAGAACTTGTCGTTGAAATTCGTCTTCCGACATCTCCGTTTTCGTAACACTAGAACGATCGTTACACACAGTGTTATTCTGATGATGATTGTAACACCCTGCCTATACAAACAATAAGAAAGATTTCATTTGGTGGGTCAGTAGGCGATGCGTCCCAAAACTCTTCAAGAGTGTGAGTGGTCAGATGGTAAACTCTCGAGTTTCAGAAGTATGCTCAAGTGTTTTTAAGGAAAGCCAGATATGCTTGATAATCCATTCGGTTTCCACTCCCTGGGGAAAGATCAGGGGAGATAATGGAAGAGAAGTCAGTAACTCGATACTCATAAATGAGTGGCTCACCTCAATCTCATTCTCACAAGGACATGATATCTCACTAGGAGGCTCAGTAAGGGTTTTATCAAAGAACCCATCTCAAGGGGGATGATGCGGACACTATGAGATCAACACTAGACTCTCATACGTGATGTGGTGCGGGACGATAATTGTGGAAGAGTGGGAAAGCCCATAGTTAAGGGTGGGCTAATAGTTAGAGTGTCAAGGATTGGATCTCCAGTCGAAAGGGAAACTAGGTCTAAGGTAGGTGTAGAGGATGAATATACCATCATAGTGTCACAGGGTCACTCGTCCTCACTTTCATGACCAAATCACTAGTCATACTAAGTTCGCTCTCCACCTGTGACATATGGTCATGATCGGATTCGATTCCAGAATCAAGTGGGAACCGAGTCTCATCAAGATGAGATGGATCCAAATCAGGTGTCTGGTCTCTAATGTCAGTGAAAGAACTATTAGACACATCAGTGGCTTGACCTAAACACATATACTTTATCCTATTGATTCCGCTTAAGGCAGTCCTCATGTGATCAAAATGAGCATCTATGCGATTAAATTGGTCAAGAACTAGTCGTCGAAATTCGGCTTCTGACATCTCCGTTTTCGTAACACCAGGACGATCGTTACACGTGGTGTTATTCTGATGATGATTGTAACACCCTGCCTGTACAAATAATATAATAATAGGTCCATCCGAGATCCCACGCCGTGTTGAATACATAAGCTAGACGTTAAAAGATGATAAACAAAAATGTGAAACTACGCAAGAGTAAATAAAGTACCAGCAGAAGATTTGATTTAAAACTAAATTATGAATGCCCACATCACTATGGAATGTTGTACAAAAGAGTGTACCGATCTTATGGCCTTACATCACATCCAATTTATCATAACAAAACAATGTTCATACATACATTAACATGCATGCCGACAAATAGAGAAAGCAGTAAAAGAGTTTGACCTTCAAGGGCCAGCTCAGCTTTGGGCTTTTGCCCGCTACTTTCCGCTGTGATCACCATCAATTGCACCAAACACAAATAAGTCGTAAATAAGGGTCAGCCATGAGCTGACCACAAACCGCTTAACGATCCCACCCCACGACCATTCTAGGTGACTTCGGGGTGGAGGTATCGCTCACCTGCAAGTAAGTCATAGTGAGCAATATGTAGCAAAGAAAGTTTAACTACACTACACCTGGTTAATTTTCAAGCACAATCAATCTTCTAGGTTGAGCATAAAAGTAAGGAGAACCTAAGAATGCAAATAATGTTTGTTGGGTTCGCTCGAAGGTTCACCACCACTGCCTATGCAACCACACACGAGGCTAACATAACATCATTCCACAACAACACGTACGCGGGTACTCACGACCACACACTTCATGCACTCAAGGCATGCACTAGGTGTACACTCTCATGAGTACTACCACCCATATAAGTTATGCGAACTTAGTTATCAAATGAGCTTGTGCCGGTCCGGACGATCAAGTCGGTTGCGGCCTACCCCATGGTCGATTGGCATCCAAGTAGATCACCCTTGTGCCGAACAGTATGGAACGGGTTTGGTTCCGCCTTGTCCGTGCTCAAGTCACCAGTATCATCACGGTGTGGGTACGGATTTGCCTCGGCCCGTAAACATTTAATACATACAAGTATTACCGAAATATCTCGCTATACACCTAATCCACACGGGAGAACATGGCTTTTCAAACTCTACTGACGTAGGAGGTCCAAATCAGCTCCAATACGATTCGTAGTGAAGGTTTGCGTTCAACCACGTCACTAACGAAATGGCTTTCGACAAGTGCATCGCAAGTTCCCCCATTCCCGAACCCACAACAATGAGATGAATTTCTCACGAAGTCATTCTCCGACACACATTCTAGGCTTAACCTAAATGCACCGTCACAATAAGCATCACCGATCCGGGCCTACGACCATGGGTAATCTTCACACACATAATGCTTAAATCCACACGACTACCGGATTTCTACATGCAATAAATGCCAGAGACGGACACAATCAACCTGGGGTCCTGGGGTTTGTATGAACCAAAGGAGGTTATGTCTCCGCTAAATATCGAAGGAGATTTATCTTATGCAAGCGTATCAAAAATGGAATGGACAAAACACGTCCTAAGACCGGTAAGAAGGATCGTTATCCTTGGAGCTCGTCTTGGCGCCATGGAACGAAGAGAAGAATGGATGAAATCAACCGCAGTGGACTCCTCTCTGTGGATCTGAACTCAACTTGCGATTCGGAGCTCTGGAGCTCCTCCAATGGTGAGATTTTCCTCTTCTTCTTTCTCCTCTCCCTCAACTCAACCCTAGCCCCAAAACACTCAAATGATTAAGTGGGGGTTGGAATGAAACCCTTAGTCACTTTAGGGCAGATGGGCGAAGCATTCTGGACCCTTGGATTAATTTCCAAATAGATTTAACGGCCACGATCACGGTTTAACAAAAACTGGGTCTGTAAGCTACCGCGCGACTGTAGGAGTTACCGCGCCGCAGTATCACCTGCGTCGATTCATCGAGTGCTCAATTTGCGTCGAATCCCGAGATCTTCCTGCGTTGATTCATACAAAAAATGAGGTTATCGCGCGGCGGTAGTAGTGACTGCGCCGCGGTATCACCCACGTCAATTTATCCAAGACTCGTCCGCGTCGAATCATCCAGGAAACGAAGTTACCGCCAGCGGGAGCCCCTACCGCCCGACGATAATTCACATAGCTCGATTTTCACGTTCTAGAGGGGTAGTGGCGGTAGCAGCTACCGTACCGCGGTAGCTCCTAGGTTCTCATAATTTCAAACGAGAAAACTGTGGTGTTACAATGGTGATCTCTATAGGGCTCATGATAATCATCGAAAAAGTCGTCTCTAATATAATCAAATTGTGCCCGGGGGTAGTCGTGATCCCTATGAACGTACGACGGCGGCGAGGATGGTCAACGTGATAATATGAGGATCTCTCCGGAGGAGCTCTATGAGGTTGAACAGATACAGACTCCAGTTCCTCAAATAGTGGAGAAGCGTAACGATGATGACCCAAACGGTACTCAACCCTACCATCATAACGTCGTGAACATGTGTAATGATGATAACGTGAGGGCCTCTCATTGTGATGATCGCCTTTAGCATAATGGAATCGTGTCGAAGGGTCGACACGATCTCTGGATGGGGTGTGCTGTGAACAAGAACAATCATCATGATAACATGATCTCTAAGAAATGACTCGATGAGATAGGTAGACTCGTGATCTCCAAATAGAGGAGATGAATGACGATGATAACTGGCTATAGACTCTATATGACATACCACTACATATATAAATGTGGCCCACCACTAGATATATAAATGTGGCCCATCACTACATATATAAATGTGGCCCACCACTACATATATATGTGGCCCAAACTTGACCCTGATACCAATTTGATGCATGGCTAGGTCGACAAGGGGCGGATACTCTAAATGCAATCCTACATGCGATGTGATGTAAATGCAAGAGGAGGTCCTCTAAAAATAACAACAACAATTAATTGCTATAAGACTTACAGAGGTGCAACCATTCACAAATTTTAATTAAAAAGAAACGAGCTTTATTTGCGAAATGATTGAGACACTAATATTTTTAAGCGTGGCGGAATAAACCCTACATGTCAGACAACGACCAATAGTCATAGCAAATAAAATAAACATCCATTGCAAGGTGCCAAATACACATCGAAAGTGTAAAAAAACTCCATACTACAACTTACACGTGCAGGAGGCAGAGGAACAACGGTTGATTGTCGGCATCCAAGCTTGTTGCGAACTCAGGAGGTGCCAGAAGGGTGATTCCTAAACTGGCAAGGCTCAGGTAGAGGACTGGAGGGGGTTCATGGCAAGAAAGTTCGCGGTTTGTGGTAGGATCCACGACAGGAGCTGTAGTGAATCAAACAGAGGCGGTGAAACTATGGGAGGGGAAATTGTGGGGCTAGGTGGGGTAAAAGTTGGCTGCAGGAGGCCTGGATAGGGGAGGTCAACACAGGAAGAATTAGGGCTAGGGGTTGGGACCGACAACAACTTGAGTGGGAGAAGGAGGCTTGAAGAGGGGTTGTGGATGGATGAGGCGTGGAGGAGCGATTTGAAGGGGAGTTGGCGTCAGATCCAGGAGCGACTGGTGGACTGTTTTGCGTGTGGGGGGGGGGGGGATTGGCCATAGGGGGTGACTGAGAGGGCATGCGGCTTGGAGAATGCAACGAGCTAGCAGGTGGAGGGGGAAGGAGAGGGATTCACCTTGGAGTCGCATTAAGGATGAGGAGTTCCAGTGTCGCACCAGGAATCGTGACTAACAGTTGCAAGAATTCCAGCCGACCATCGATACCCACAAACTAGCGCTTGCACTTTATTATATTTATACTCGTAATTAGGGAACCAAAATCAGACAGTTCATATTGTCTGATTCGATCCAGCGTCAAATACAACTCAAAATACATAAAATAATATATCAAAATGACCCAGAGTAACCGTGGATTTGGATTACCCAAACGGATTGCGGTTCACTGCCTCCCGCGGGAATAGACTTGAGTTTGCCATTGTGCTTTATCAGGAGGTCAAGGTGAGAATCCACTCGACTAACTCTAGCGGATCTCAAGGACCGCTCTTAATAAAGATCGTGCTGGTATGTTTGCTCGAGGGATTCTAACTAGTGATAGGTCAACTCAATACGCATCTCGGATTGAAGTCCAAACTAAAATTAGGCTATTGTCATAGCTGTCTCCTCTCGGATGCCACTCTTCACTTTTAACTCATCAAAACGATCCCTATGCTCAGCGATGGACATGGATCCTTGTTGAAAGGTAAATAATTGCTTGTAGCAGACAACTTCAATATGATGCAGACAAATACCCCGTCTCATCTCTAACCAGCTAGTGATGCAATGTAGACGATCTCGCTCGTGGATCCTCTCAATGCTTGACCAATATACTCTCATAGGTGACTTCAATATGATGCTGACAAATACCTTTGACACAAGCTCCATCTCATCTCTACCCAGCTAGTGATGCAGTGAAGACGGTCTTGCTCGCAGGTCCTCTCAATGATAGACCATTATGCTCTCGCCTAATTTAGAAGCCTAAGTTTTACAATTTTGATGCGACCCTCACCAAATAATTGAAAATGATTAAGATAATATTCCATATGCACGATCTAATAACTAAAAGACTCTGGACTCGATGAACCACCAAACGATGAGGCCATACTACAAAACCTATACTCAAAATCGTTCTTGAAATGATTATCCCCATAGTAATCATCTCTGAGATAATCAAGTCGTGCCGAAGGCTCAACATGGTCTGCACATGTGCGGGGATAGAGACGACGATAATCATCGTAGTGGCCGTCTCTAGTATTGTGGAATTGTGTCGAAGGGTCAACACGATCTCTGGAAGTTGTGTACTGTAATCGAGAATAATCATCATAATAATATAAAAACCTCTCAAGTGAAGCTCTACAACATCGATTATAAATGAAGTTGGATTTCTCAAGTAAAGGAGAGGGGTAACGACAATAACATGTCATGATGGAATCTATAGTCTCAATGACTGCGTATTAAAAATAAAGCCAAGAACCTAGTTCTGATACCAATTGACGAAGGACGAATCTACATGTGACAGACGCGTGATACCCTAACATTCTATGCAATGCAAACAATCACTGATAGATGCGGTGGATTTACAATCAACCCTAAAATGAGGATGTGAGTACAAGCACACGATTATAACACAATCCAATGAATAAGAGGCCTACAACATAAACTTTAGTGCGATGCAAATGTAAATAGATTCAATTATGCAATTACTCCAATACACAATTAATTACAACACAACAACACTCAAGCCTTTTTCCCACTATAGTGGGGTCGATTATATGGATCCTTTGTCGCCATTATGCCCTTTCTTTTGTCATAATCTCACTAATGCCTAAGTACATCATGTCTTTTCTTATAGTTTCATTCCAAGTCTTTATTGGTCTACACTCCCTCATTTAACATGCCTAGTGATTAGACTCTCACAACGCCTAACAAGTGTCTCTAATGGTCTCCTTTGTACGTGTCCAAACCATCTTAGTCGAGCTTCTCGCATCTTCTCTGCAATTGGTGCTACTCCTGTCTTATCCCTGATATATTCATTTTGAATTTTATCCAGTCTCGTGTGCCCCCACATCCACCTAAGTATTCTCATCTCCGCAACTTTCATTTTTTGCTCATGTACACAATTCATTGCCCAACACTCAGAACCATAGAGCAACGCTGGTCTAATTGTAGTACAGTAAAACATGCCCTTAAATTTTAATGGTACTTTACGATCACATAAGATCCATGACGCGCCTCTCCACTTCATCCAACCCGCTTGGATTTTTTGTGACACATCTTTATCAATACCTCCGTCCTTTTGAACTATTGATCCGAGATATTTAAAACACTCACTACGGGAAATATCTTGATCACCCAACTTAATTAAAGCTCGCACAAGACAACCATAATTGAGAGCACTAAAATATTGAGCATTAGACGAATAAGACATATGAGTTCATTGAAAGAAACAAAGCAAATAAATTGAGCAAAAAATTATAAGCAACAAGTGAACATCCATGTAATGCAGAGAATGCAAACTAAAATGTGAGCCTGAGACAACCGTAGGAGCATTACTTCATCGTCACTGACGATGAAGTAAGTGGTATGTGAGCCTGAGACCTCCGTAGGAGCATTGCAAAGGATCAATTGTGCGATTGATGGAGTTGCGAAGGGAGGATTTATGAGGTTTGTGAATTTTAGGGATTTTGGTTTAGTGAAGGGATGTATAGGCAGGTGGAGGTGGCTGTAATGGTAGAGAGATGGCTCTATGGGGCTTGCCGGTGGTGGAAAAGGAGACTGGGGTTGTGGGGGTGGTTGTGGGGCTGGTGGAAGTAGGGAGAAGCGGCTGTGGAGATTCTTAAAGAGGGAGCGGAGGACTGGACGAGCTTGGGGTGGGCTTGGGAGGGGTCGGGAACAATGTTGTTAAGATCTCGATTTAGATCGGACGATCTTACGATCTTACGAGTTTTACAGGGGAAACGAGTCACGAGTTAGGCTGGATCGGGTTCCCTGCAAAATCGCCAGGATCGGCGTTTAAGATTGTAGGATCGTGCGATCCTACGATCATTTTCGATCCCAACGTTTAAATCCCGCGAATCGGCATTCTAGGTCATCTCGATTCCGTCGCTGCAGCAGTTCCGATTCCGTCGCTCCCACAGCATCCCGATTCCGTCGCTCCCGCGACATCTCGATTCTGTCGGCAGCATTCTAGGTCATCCCTTCTTATTTCTTATTATTCCTCTGTGTCCAGATTTAGCAGCAGGTGTTCAGATTAATACATATTTCTCATGCTTTTGATTTAATTTTTATTAAAATACGATCTTGCGATCCGTGTCGATCCTACGTTTTACGATCTTAGGGATGCCTCCCGATCTTAGTTAAGATCTCGATCTTCACAACATTGGTCGGGAAGGACGGGGAAAGCGGCGGGCTCAAAAATGTATGCCGGTGGCTGAACAGGGTTCTGACGGGGTCGCCGGAGAAGCAGCTGCAAGCGGTGTTAGCAGGTGAACGGGCTCTTAGTGAGGATCGGGCGTCGTGGAAGATCTAGTTTCTTGATGGCTCAAGTAGTCGGCTGCTAACATCATACGAACGACGTGATTATGTTAAATGCATCCAACAACCATGATTGTCCGACGGATAATTTAACTTAACTCTAAAAATACAACTAAAAAAACTAAAAGAAAATCGTAAAAATATGAAAAATTGATCCGATCATGATCTCTGTTTCCGGTCGTCCTACTGATCATCCAAAAATGTCAATCTTGCAAATATATGAGCTGATGTGTAATCAATCTCCATACATTAAGCTCTGCAACAAGATAACACATGTGGCATCCTTGACACAAAAACTAAGTCCAGGGATGAGACTCACATCGACCTTGATCTAGGAACAAACATTGGAAGAATAACTGAATTTGTACGCGTCACCCACAATTCGATACCCTTCTGCCCTTAGTATGAGATTTGACAAACGTGGCTAACGCAGGTAATTTTGTTATTACTGTGGCGAGGGTCGTTGGAAAGCTTTAGAACCAGTGAAACTTCATTTCCACCCCTCTCTTGGGTATATTTTCACAATTCTTGTTCATGACCTTCTTCTTTATAATCTTGTACTTAGAATCTATGGAGATTAATTCAAAAGCAGGAATTTCTACTCTTTGTTTCTCTTCTTTAGCTATTTTCTCTACTTTCCGGTTCCCCTATGTGCTTATCTTTATCTTATATTCCTACGAAATTTTGATTTAGGTCTTCTCAAATAAACCATGATAATGATCCAACAATAGTACTGGTGATATATTGACAGCTAACTCTAATATGCCTTTGAGAAAAACATAATTATCCTCAGTTAGCCACCTTGTATATGCCTTGCATTGCCTCTCTTATAAGGTTAAATGCTAATCGACACTTCATTGAATCACAAGTGCCCATACCCATAAAACTTGGATGAAAAATATCATGTAGCTGTGTTGGCTTGGTAATTAATATGAAACAAAATGAAAATAAAAGCCGTCTTAGTTTTTTGTAATTACCAAATGTGTGTTAATTTGCTTAAATTAAGCTATGATTGAACTGAATTAACCAATTGATTTTCACATCGAACATACTTCTTCATATTACCTTCGCCTAGTCCAGCATTTCTTCGCAAAGTTGTCTATCATTTTTTTAAGCCATTGGTTTAGAAGTTTTTTGTTTGCGTTCTTCAGATTCAACCATTTGAACCATTTGACATCCTTGGACTTGAGCCAGGAGCTTCAGATTCTGCAGTGAAGAAGGCTTATAGAAGACTCTCTATACAATATCACCCTGATAAAAACCCTGATCCAGGTTTGTGGTTTACATTCACAATTACTTTTTGTGTTTCCCATGTTTTGCTATATGGATTATCTTCACTTACGTTTTACTAAATGAATTATCTTTGCAGAGGCACATAAATATTTTGTTGAATTTATATCCAAAGCTTATCAAGCACTGACCGATCCTATTTCTCGTGAAAATTTTGAAAAACATGGTCATCCAGATGGACGCCAGGTATTTTCAAACTTCTTACACATTTTCCCAATGATACACGACGTGAGGTCCTCAATGGGTTTCCTTGTGTTTTTCTGCAGCTCTGAATATACTTTCATAATTTCTTGTGCATACGCTGTTTTGCCTTTAGATGATAATTTTATGACTCATTAGTTCTTCGTCTGCATCAAACACTTCTTTGATGCAACATCATTGGATTACTGTTGTTTCAGGGATTCCAAATAGGCATTGCTTTACCAGTGTTCTTACTTACTTTTGATGGAGGATCTGGCGGTTTTCTCCTACTTGGCATAGTTGGGATTTGCATTTTGTTACCTCTGATTGGAGCAGTCATTTATCTATCAAGATCATCAAAATATACTGGAAATTTTGTCATGCATGAAACACTATCGACATACTACTATTTAATGAAACCTTCTCTGGCTCCAAGGTATGCGCTTTTGCTTGGTGCATCGGCTTCTGTGTAATTCTTTATTTAAGTCGTTCTTTCAATTTGAGATGGCTTTGTTAGTCAAAGGCTCAGTTAAGGACTTGTTAAGTGTTGATGCATGTTTCCGACCATAAATCCTATTTGCTTTAGATTATAGAATGTTTTTCACGGCTTTGACAGTCATAATTATTAAACTTTAACAGTAACAAATAACGTGAATTTGGAATTGATGCTTGCAAAGTTAATATCACAAGTAAAAGAAGTTATAATCAGTAATTGTTGAGTTAATGATGAGTGATTATAATGAAAAAGGGCCTCTTAATTGTTATGAATGAGAAGATAAATACAGAGACACAGAGATGAATGATTACAAATAAAGCTTGAGAGACTTGTTGTTACCAGAATACAATCGAGGGCCGGTTCTCTCGCTTAGCACTAGGACTTCATGGGGATCGATGACCCACACACGTTCATTCTCGCAGGAGGTGGTGATCCGTTGCCCGACCGGACGATCCGAGTCCATGGATGTGTCCTGATGGGCATTTTGAGTCTGTTTCATATATTTACTTTTTATTTTCATGTTGTATTTGACATACAACTAGTTCAAACATTATGAACCGTCCGATTCGGGTGCCCTGGTAGTTATCCCCCTTTTTATAGACGCACAAACATCAGTTTTGAGGGATCCTACTGGTGTGACTTCGAGAACCCCCTTGGCGTGACTCCTTAAATATTTCCGTTTCCCCTCTTTTTTGTCGTGATTCGTGGCCCCCGTAGTATCTTCATCACAAACCGTAGCCCCCCACAATCCACAATCCCTCCATTGCAAGATGCACCCCCATACTCTTTCCATCTCAAGCCATATGCTTCATTGCGTCATCCAACACCAGTTGACGTCGACTCCCCTTGCTTTCCAGCCTCCACAGATCACACCGAGCCTTGTCCCCCTCTCGACTACTTCATCCCTAGTCTTCCTTGTTTCGAGCCATCCCTGTTGTTTAACAGTAGTGCCGTAACCGCCCAACCTCATTCCGTACCACCTTCTCTAGTCCTCCACTGCAAACCCCCACCTTCTTAGTCCTCATCGCAATTCATCACCTCCCCGTGCTCCACGCTGCCAGCTGCACCCTTCCACCTTTTCCAGGGCTTGCTTGCCATTCTTCATCCCTCCCCAAAATTGGATTTCACTCACGCCTATACGTGTAAGTTGTAGTTTGGTGTTTTTGTTTCCTACTATTGTGTACTTGGATTATATTTTATTGGATACTGTTACGATATGTTTTTTATTTGTGTTATGTAATCCTCCTCTATATATAGAGGAGGACCCCTCTTTTACTAAGTTGAATAATATTCTACACTCGTTAACATGGTATCAGAGGAACGCGCGATGCCCTAGCCGCTGGATTCGGCGCTCGCCCGCCCGCTGGATTCGGCGCTCGTCTTCTCCGCTCGCCCGCCCGACCGCTGCTCCCTCTTCCTGCGCGCCATCGACGACACCGACGACTCGCGATTCTTCTCCCGGTGGGTTCACTGCTCCTCGACGACGATCCCGCCGTCGGCTTCTCACGACGTCTTCGTCGTCTGTTTCCTGTGCATCTGCGACGACCTTGTCGTGCCGCTGCTTCTCCTGCGGTGCCGACGACTGCTTCCGCCGCCGCTACCCTGTGCCGCTGCTTCTCCTGTCGTGCCGCTGCTTCCGCTTCCGCGTTCCGGCGTCTCCTCTACGCTGCTTCCAGTGATTACTTCCGGCACCGGTCTTCAATGCATTGATTGTTTTTTTTTTTTTTTTTTCTGCCCTTCTCCGGTGCCGTTTCCTCCTCCAGAGCTTTATGGGGTGGATTTCTATTCCCCTCCTCGGTTTGATGCGGGTATGCCCCTCCTAGACAGCTGTTTGCGGATCCCCTAGTGGTCTCCAGATTTCTATTCTCGAGCCACGATGTCTGACATCTCCGATTCGGCCACTCCTCCCGCCGCGGTACCTGTTCTGCCGGCCCCTCTCCGTGGTGGACATGATCACAATACGCCTATTCGTTTGGATGACTCCAATTATCTGTCCTGGTCTCGGTCCATTACTTTGGCACTCAAGAGCCGTCGTCTCTTCGGTTATGTCACTGGTCAGATTCCGGCTCCAGCGACGTCGTCTCCTGAATGGATTACTTAGGATTCAGAAAACTCTCTTGTTATGTCATGGCTTACCAACTCTATGCAGGAGGCTCTTGCTCGCAACTACTTGTTTCTTGACACCGCTGCTGATATTTGGAGACGTGCTGAGGCTACTTACTCTCGGCGGGGCAATGCTGCTCAGATCTTTCAGCTGCGCCGCCGGATCTCCTCACTTCGCCAAAGTGACCGCCCTCCGTCTGTATACTACTTGGAGTTTACTCAGTTATACCAGGAGTACGATCACTTTGATCCGCTCGTTTTCACCAGTCCGGTTGATGAAGCCATGGTTCGTGCCCGGGAGGAGCGCAATCGGATTTTTGAGTTTCTTCATGGGCTTCATCGGGACTTTGACCAGATCAGTGTTCAGATTTTGGGTCGTACTTTGCTTCCATCCCTTCCTGAGGTCTACAGTCTTGTGCAGCAGGAGTTTGATCGTCGACAGTCTTTGGTCCCTGACTCCCTTCCGGAGAGTTCTGCTCTTGTTGCTGGTTCTTCCATACTTGGTGTTCGTCCGCCCCGTGATGCTCAGATGAGAGGTCCTGACAAAGATCACCTGGTCTGTGATTACTGTGGGAAGAATCGTCATACCAGAGATACTTGCTTTCGGCTCCATGGTTTCCCGCCACCAAGGGGTGGTGCCACTCGTGGCGGCCGAGGTTCTGGCCGGACTTCCAGTCGCCATACCTTTCCTCGCTCGGCTCATCTCACTGATGCTTCTGTGGACGTCTCCTCTGGACCTGATCCCTATGCTGTTACTGGCTCCTTCTCGGCGGAAGAGATGCTTGCTCTCCGTCGTATGATGCAGGGTCTCACGACCGAGCCGACTGCCTTATCCTCCTATTCTTATGCTCACACTGGGACTCCCGGTGCGCACTCTGCTGAGTCCATGACCTCTCCGCGGTGGATTATTGATTCCGGGGCAACTGATCACATGACCGGCTCCGCTTCAGGTTTTGTTTCTTATACTCCCCTGTCTGGCCGGGATAAGGTGAGTATTGCTGATGGTTCCCTCTCCTCCATTGCTGGCAAGGGTTCCATCTCGTGTTCCTCCCTCCTCTTGTCTTCAGTCCTTCATGTGCCCAGTTTTACCCGCAATTTACTGTCCATTAGTCATTTAACAAACTCGATGAATTGCTCGGTCACATTTCTTCCTTCCTCTTGTGTTTTTCAGGACCTGACGACGGGGAAGGTGATTGGCTCTGGTAGCTTGGTCAATGGTCTTTATGTGCTTGACTCTGGAACGGCGACACCACCTCGGGCTCTCCTATCTGCTTCTTCTCATCCGCTCTATTCTCAGCATTGTCGGCTGGGCCACCCTTCTATTTCTGTGATGCGATTGTTGTTTCCGCATGTTTCTACTACCGTTCTTAATTCTTTTTTGTGCGATGTGTGTGCTACTAGTAAACATAAGCGTCATGCTTTCAGTCATGTGTCTTTACCTAGTTCTGTTCCTTTTTCTGTTATTCATACTGATGTTTGGGGACCTTATCCTGTTCAATCTATTTCTGGCTGTGCTTGGTTTGTTTCATTTATTGATTGTTTTTCTCGTACCACCTGGTTGTATCTGCTCAAGAACAAAAATGATGTTTTTCCTACTTTTCAACGATTTCACAAAATGGTCTCCACTCAATTTCACACAGACATCCAAATTCTCCGTAGTGACAACGGTCGGGAATATATCGATTCCCACTTTTCTCACTACCTTGCCGATCACGGTATTCTCCACCAAACTACTTGTCCCTATTCTCCCGCTCAGAACGGTGTTGCCGAGCGAAAAAACCGACATCTGTTGGAGGTTGCCCGTTGTCTTTTATCCACCATGCATCTTCCTAAATACTACTGGGGTGATGCTGTCCTTACCGCGGCCTACCTTATTAATCGCATGCCCACGCCCGTCCTTGGGGATGATACCCCTCTGGGTGCTCTACACCTCACACCCTCGACACTTCCTCCTAAGGTGTTTGGGTGTGTCTGCTTTGTTCATATTCATCATCCTCGCCCTTCTAAACTTGACCAGCGAGCCCTCCGTTGTGTCTTCATTGGTTATTCTGCGACGCAAAAGGGCTACAAATGCTTTCATCCTCCTACCCGGAAGGTATTTGTTTCCATGGATGTTACTTTCCATGAGTATGAGTCATATTATGCCCCTACAGCTGACACCACCTCTGCTCCTTCCCCTACTACTCCCTTACCGGTTCCTCCACCTTATTATCCCTCACTTCAGGGGGAGTCTTTACCTCGGGAAGTGAGCTCCTATGTGCCTCCTCCACCCATCTGCCCGGCTGTGCCTTCCTTGCAGGTGTACTCTCGGCGGTCCAAAGGGCCAAGCACACAAGACCACGCCATTCGACCAGATCAATCATTGGATCCGGAATCGGGTTCATCTGATGCTCCCATTGCTCTCCGAAAAGGTATCAGATCTTGCACTAAGCATCCCCTCTCAAATTATGTGTCTTATGACTCATTCTCCACTGCCCACAAGACCTTTATATCTTCCCTGGCTTCCATCACTATACCCTCGTCCTGGCAGGAAGCTATTGGGATCCCTGAGTGGAAAGGGGCAATGCTTGAGGAAATGATGGCCCTTGAGAAGAACCACACCTGGGATTTGGTGCAGCTTCCTTTTGGGAAGAAGACCGTTGGGTGCAAATGGGTGTTCACGGTTAAACAGAATCCTCAGGGAGTGATCGAAAGATGTAAAGCACGGTTGGTGGCACGTGGCTATACTCAGACCTTCGGGGTGGATTACCAGGAAACCTTTGCCCCAGTAGCAAAGATGAACACTATCAGGGTTCTATTATCCTGCGCTGCCTGCAAAGGGTGGGACCTTTGTCAACTTGATGTTAAAAATGCATTTCTCCATGGGAACCTTGATGAGGAAGTGTATATGACCCTTCCCCCAGGTCTTATATCTAGCGGCTCTGAAGGGAAGGTGTGCAAATTAAAGAAGGCCCTATATGGCCTGAAACAGTCTCCCCGTGCTTGGTTTGGAAGATTCCACAAAGCTATGGTCTCATTTGGATATCACCAGAGTAATGCGGATCATACCTTGTTCATCAAGAAGAGGGCCACCCAACGCACGATTCTCATTGTCTATGTTGATGACATCGTGATCACTGGCAATGATGTGGAAGAAATCAAGATCCTGAAACAAAAATTGGCAAGTGAGTTTGAGGTCAAGGACCTGGGAAAACTTAGATACTTCTTGGGAATTGAGGTGGCCAGGTCTAATCACGGGATCTTTATTTCGCAGAGAAAGTATACCTTGGACCTCCTTGAAAAAACAGGGATGAGTGGTTGTAAGCCTGTCAACACCCCGATTGAAGCTAATCACAAATTGGGGAAAGATGGAAAGTCCATTGATGATGTCCCAGCATTTCAGAGGCTAGTTGGAAGACTGATTTACCTCTCACATACTCGCCCTGACATTTCCTACGCAGTTGGTGTTATCAGCCAGTTCATGCATGCTCCAAAGACCAACCATGTTGATGCTGCCCATCGGATCCTTCGTTATCTTAAATCTTCTCCGGGGAGTGGAATCCTTTTCTCTCCTAACTCTTGCCTGGATATTGAGGTTTACACTGATGCAGATTGGGCTGGGTCCATTGATGATCGGAGATCAACTTCCGGGTATTGTTCCCTAATTGGTGGGAATCTAGTCACTTGGAGAAGTAAAAAACAGCAGGTAGTGGCTCGGTCAAGTGCCGAAGCAGAATTCCGAGCTGTGGCACACGGCGTATGTGAAGGCCTTTGGTTACGTTCCTTGATGAGTGACTTAGGCCTTGTGGAAGAGACACCAATCCAGCTATATTGTGACAATAAAGCCGCTATCAGCATTGCCCACAATCCAGTCCAACATGACCGGACCAAGCACATTGAGGTGGACCGTCATTTCATCAAAGAAAACATCGAAAAAGGAGTCGTGTGTACTCCTTTTGTTCCCTCAGAAAGGCAACTTGTGGATATTCTCACAAAGGGTTTGCATGGAAGTAACTTTGATAGGATTGCAATCAAGTTGGGCATGATTAATATCTCACGTCCAACTTGAGGGGGAGTGTTACGATATGTTTTTTATTTGTGTTATGTAATCCTCCTCTATATATAGAGGAGGACCCCTCTTTTACTAAGTTGAATAATATTCTACACTCGTTAACAGATACTATATTCTATGTTTTTGGTCCGTAAAATCATATATTTGCAAGGTTTATTCGTTGCTCGCTTGAAAGTACTTGCGTTATGATTATCATCCGAATGGTCCTCGTAATACTCCCCCCGGGAGACGTGCTATAGACCCGTCTCGCCGAGAGCCCACTCCTCTTGCGAGAAGGAATCCCGAGCAGGCCTATGAGTATTATCAGGGCCTAATCCCGCTGAGTTCGATGAACACGGTCTTCCCCCTTCATAGGCTCGTAGAGGCCGTGCTCCACCAACACAATACGATTTTGACATGATGATCATTATGGTCACTACCAGGAGCCACACCGCAGAACGGGCCCAGTCGAAGATGACATTATCCGTCGTATCCGTATTGACGCGCCATCCTTTTTTTGTTACTTGGATTCGAAGGCATTTAGCGATTAGATCTTGGATATGAACCACTGCTTTGAGTGGGTACGGGATGAGTGACGAGATGCGAGTATGGTTTGACAAGATATTATCCCATCACCGAATTTATATGGGATGACCAAAATTTACTGGGTAAGATGCCAAGACTTGAGAGATCTCTTAATCGGGATGAATATTATCCCATCACCGGATGGGCTGAAATGAAACAACAATTGAAGGACAAATACCTTCCCGCCTTCTATAGAGATCATCTCCTGGATCACCTCTATCCCCTTCGACACAGACCCCATGTTTGCCGAGTACATGTCACGATTCAACGAATTAGTGTTGAGGACTGAGGAGCGACATTTTAGAGAAGTCCATCGCGACCATGTCCCCCTTTTAGACCAGAATTAGATCCGATATCCTGAGGTAACTGATTCCCCATAGAGTTGAGACGGTTGAACGTGTGTTCCGGCTTGCCCTTGAGTATGAGCAGTACCTGCGCACTGTGGGCCCGAGACAGGTCACCCATTGACCCGATACTTAGAGTATGAGACAGGTCACCCCTTGACCACGATCACTGCCATAGTGCCTTCACACACTCTTGCGAATGCGAAAGGCAAAGCAATTATTCCTGGAGCTCCCTATCCAAGGTGAGTCCAGTGCTATTGATGCTTTGGTAGGGGACACATTATAACACCTCTATCTAGTTTAACATCAATTCATAATCCCAGCTGACACTTATGATATAAATCAAACTAAGCAACAATATATACATCAGTATATCTCAAGTAATATTTAAAGTGCACAACAAAATATTTAAATACTTATAGCGGAAGTAAAGAATTAAGCTATGGGTAAAAAGGTTACCTCAATTTCTGATTCACAGAGCCAACTAGAATTAAGAAAACTCATTAATTTGAAACTAAACATTGATTGATACACTGACATCTTTAGATAATTCAGATATATTGAGTTCATAAATAAGTAATACAACAACTAGAATGAAATATAGCTGAATGAAAAACAAACAAAAGTGGAGAACTGCGAGCGCTTATCCTATGCGTATCTTCCCACCCGTGACCCCTGAAAAGAAGTTTCCGAAGATTAGTCAGCCCAACTAGTGAGTAAGAAAGACTACTCCCACATTAACACTAAAAATACATAATTTACTTGTTTATAAAATATGAACATTTGAGTAATTATTCATGCTTCTGAATAAACTAACTGCAGTTTCATAAGTTCATTTGCTGTATTTGTCGCATTATGAGTTGTCTCATTATTTTAATTTCTGTATATAATGATTTTAGTGTCTTGAGTTCTTTCTAAAGTTGGGATAAATAAATTTCAATTTTCCTTTATTAACTTTGTATTATGACTTGTTGATCACACCTTGATTATGGAGTCCGAATGGCGACCCGAATGTGCCCTAAACTGCTGCGTCCCTTGAGTGGAACACAAACTTGCATCTGATTATTTCTAGGTCCGGAAATGTGGGTCGTTGACCCCATGTCTGGGGCTCATATGGACTACTGGACATATGAAGGCGAGGGCATTAGTCAAAAATTTATTACATGTGTTGAGCTTTGCTTTTAGTCCAGTTGCATTTAACATCTTTGACTAAGGCTCTGTTTGGTACGGTGGTGACGGTCGTAAACGCATGGGTTAAACCGTCATTCGTTAAGGATCATCTAACAAAGATCATCCGTTTGAACATAAAAGTGGATGAAGTTTCTTAGGTGGCCTTTAACAAATGACAATTTTCCCCATGTTCATGACCGCCACCACCATGCCAAACGGAGCCTAATTCTGTTCGTGCTTTAAGATGTTCATATTTCATGCTTTGATTTGAATGTCGAATTACATTACTTTAATTGACATTTAATATTTTTTTGAAGGCATGCATGTGCATCATCATTAGGTTATTCAGTAGTCATCCTGCACTCCACCTAGGGTTGCATATTAGAACATCCGTCCTCACAACCTACGCTGGATTAGGCTTACTCCAAGACTAAGATATGAAAATATCCTCCACTACATCTACCCTTCTTAATATAGTTGGATGAAGACACGTCTAATAAGATGACAGATAGACTATTTATTTAATATATTAATGCTAAAAGACAAATAAGGAGAAGTGGCATCAGGTTCTTCTCTCATCACAAGGGACATTTGTGGAAGTGTATATGTATCAATATACCCCTTTCAAAAATTGACCTTATCCCTAATGTCGAATGGAGAAAATTGCGCTGGAAGCAATACACCTAGGAAGTAGAATAGAAGGCTGAGAAAAATGAGGCAAGAGTCATCATGATCACAATGGTAGCCTGAAATAATTTGTCTAAATCCCTTACAATTGTTGCGGCACAGATAATTTGAATGATGAGCAGCGGGCATTACCGAGGTGGGATCTTGGGGTCGGTAATGGCCCAATGGACGATGAGGCCGCTTTGTGGTGGCCATGTGGATGGTTGTAGAGCATTGCAGGAGACAAAATAACCGAACATAAACTGTTATGGTATGAAAGCACTTATGTGGCTTTCATAGTAGAAGATTGTTATATTGGCGAAACACTGATTTTGTGGGGAGTGGTTTCATATAAAGAGTTGTATTGAGATATGAATAAGGCGCTACATGTTGTGAGAGGATTAGAAGCTAGGCAGTTGATTGAGCTCGTGTCCATGGGTCGTGTTGGGTGTCAATATGGGGGCTTTGTGAAGAAAGTGGGATGATATCAGATAAGTGTGGCTTTGGTGTGTGGGCTGATTCATTGAGTGTGTATTTGAGATGACAATTGGATCGGGTTGTGTGGGAAGAGATCAAGTGAATGTGCACATGAATTCAGTTTTGGAGAGTACTTGTTGCTGTGGGTGGGGAGACTGTAACTGGGGGGGGGGGTGATTGTTTAGAGTGGTGTGTTTGTTGTGGTGCCCAATCAACAGAAGGGTATGCCATGGGGCACCATGTCATGGGACTTGGTGGTGGAAAAGTGGGAAGTTCTTGCGGGTGGAGATTGTTATACGGGATAGGGGGCATGAAGTGTAGCGACAACATTTGGATAGACGAGAACATGTTGATGGGTGCAAGCACAACATGAATGCTATCTACGGGATCAGAGAAGAACAACATGATTATATGAAGGATTGTAGGTGATGCAGGGAGGGGGGATAATAGGAAGGGCCAGACGGGGTCAGGAGTTGCGGTGGGGTTATGTTAAAGGTACATGCGGCTTGGTTCGTGAGCAACACCAGTGACGGGGACGAAGCATAATATGGTGTATGTGCGTGGATGCAAATGGTGGTTTTCAGATTGCTGTTATCATTGAGTGGAAGAGATTTATTGCATTGGAATTGATGAGCTGATGGATGGACATGGAATGGAAGAGGACTGGTCGACAGAGGAAGGGTAGTTGATGGTGTTGCAATTTTCATAGTTGGGAGCATGCAAAAGATGTGCGGCACTCGCAGAAGGGGTAAGAGGACATGAAAAAGAGGCTGCGAGGGACAAATAAGTTGTTGGGTTTCATAAGTCATTTGTAGTCTAAGGTGGTAGGTGGTTGTTGTTGGGGAGATAGGGGGACAATGTTTCTATGAAGCAAGAGTTGATGGCGTGGACAAAAAGTGAGGGAGGAGGTTGTTGGGGCTATTGGTGAGCAACCGGTGATGGGGCGGAAGTAGGGCTTGCGTTGGTGGGCAACGAAGAATGCGGCGGTGAGGATGCTTGCTGGTGTGTGTTATGACAGTAAATTTTGTACAATAGCTATTTGATTTTGATGAGGGAAGCATCCATGCGATCAAAATTGACATGCATCTAGTGTTCATCACAACAAAAGAAATGGAAGGTGTTGGATTCCGATAATTGACAAAGAGGGTGAGCAACAAGTAATGTTAATTTTATGCCTATGGCGTGTGCGGTTGGGATCGTTCCAGAAGTCAGTGGACGCATCCAGAAGATGGAGACACGACATTTCAATCCACACTCTCGGTCCACACGCCCGTATGTCGAGGGCGCTTGCCGCTCTGATGGTTCCATGACAGTTGCTAGACGGTTGTCGGTGAAAAGGCATGTTGATTGGGCCACACGCATCCCCGAGACTTACGGGAATGCGCCAAGGGCATGTCAATCCTAATTCCAGAAACTATAAATGCACGAAGTGTTCTATAAACTCCAAGCAGTTCTTAATTAGTTCTGGGGCTTTGTGATTTCTTCTGAACTCTGAAATCCACCCATTCTCTTTAAGCGCCTTTATTCTTGTGAGTGAATATCCGACTATTGCTGCCCGTAGACGTAGCCCATCTTGGGGTAAACCATGTAAATCTGTGTTGTCTGTGATTGTTTATTTCTGTTTCGTTCTTCACTCTTCTCGTATTTTTGTGACAAACTGGTATCAAAGCTAGGTTGCATGTTCGTCTAGGATCTGTTCATCTGGTTTGAAAGTTGAAGAACGATGACAAACAATAGTATGAACATCGACAAGTTCATAGGGAAGAATAGTTTCAGTCTTTGGCGCATCAAGAAGCGTGCTCTATTAAAGCAACATGGTATCTAGGCGCCATTTTCTAGAAAGAGACCTGAATTCATGGAGGATTCAAAATATGAACAATAAGATGAAAAGACGCACTCATCGATCTTGTTGTCTTGTGGATGAAGATATTTATGAGGTAGTTGATGAAGAGATGACCACTCTTTTATGGTTGAAGTTGGAAAGTCTCTACATGACAAAATTTCTAACCAACAAACTGTTGTTGAAGCTACGTCTGTTGTCTCTTCGAATGAAGGAAGATGCAATTCTGAAGAAGCATCTTGATGATTTGAACTACATCCTTATGGATCTAAAAATGTGGATATCAAAGTCGAAGATGAAGATGTAGCCCTTTTGTTAGTATCTCTACCTCCTTTATATGAAAGTTTTGTCAATTCCTTTGTCGTTGGTAGAGATATTATCAATCTCGAGGAGGTTCGTTTTAGTCTCCATTTACGGGAACTTCGTCATAGGGCTTCTGGAAATAGTACAGAAAAGAAAGCAGTTGGATTGACAGTCACGAATCCTGACAAGTCACGGGGTTGACCAAAAAGAGTAATGGAAAATGGAAAGGAAAAAGATTCAAATCTAGAGATCGAGGTTCACGTGTTAATCCACATGATATTTGTAACTACTATAAAGAACCAGGTCATTGGAAGAGTGAGTGACCTAAGAAGAAAGGAAATGCCCCGATGGTTGCTGTTGCAAAAGATGACTCAGGCTCTGAAGCAGATCTAGCACTCTCTGTCATTGATCATATACACTCGGTGGATCAATGGATTTTGGAATCAAGTTGCTCTTTTCACATGCGCCCTAACAGAGACTGGTTTTACACATGAAGAAGTTGATGGTGGAAATGTTCTAATGAGCAATAATGCACCATATAAGACAGTCGACATTGGTTCAGTTCAGATAAGAATGCATGATGACATTATTAGAACATTAATGGAGGTCCGATACATCTCTGATTTGAAAACGAACCTAATTTTTTAAGGTACTATGGATTCAAAGTGTTTCAAATACAATTGTGGAGGTGGAGTTCTACGGATCACTAAAGGAGCCCTGTTGATAGTGAAAAAACTCAAACAAAATACGCTGTATATCCAACAAGGGGCGACCGTTGTTGGTACAGTCACCGCAGTATCAGTTGCAAACAAATTAGATTTAAAATTGTGGCATATGCGACTTGATCATGTTGGTGAAAAGGGGATGATGATTCTGAGTAAGCAAGGGTGATTGGGTGGTCATAAAGTATCCACTTAGGGGTTCTGTGAGCATTACATTTTCTGCAAGCAACGATAAATTCAGTTTTGTAAAGCGGTGCACAGAACCAAAGCTACTCTTGATTACATACATGCAGATATCTAGGGAACGTCTCGTGTTTCATCAAAGGGTGGAGCAAGGTACTTTCTCTCTCTGATTGATGATTACTCTAGAATGGTGTGGGTGTATCCAACATGTTCATGTTGAAACACCTGATATTTTTAAAACTTTCAAGCAATGAAAGGTTCTCGTTGAGCACCAAATAGAGAAGAAATTTAAGCGTTTGCGAACTGATAATGATATAAAATTCTGTTCAACTGAATTTGTTGAGTTCTGCAAGGAAGAAGGCATTGCCAGACATCACACAGTCAGAGAAACTCCACAGCAAAATAAAGTTGCAGAACACATGAACAGGACACTATTAGAGAGGTCTCTCTCTAATGCTAGGTTATTAAAGGAATTCTGGGCCGAAGCTGTGAATACAACTTGTTATCTTATAAATCACTCTCCTGCAATTGCCATTTATTGCAAAAGCCCCGTCGAGGTATGGTATGGAAAGCCCGTTGATTATTCTTTACTTAAAGTATTTGGTTGTCCTGTCTATTATCAGGTTAATGAAGGCAAATTAGAAGCTAAAACAAAGAAGGGGATTTTTGTGGGATATGATGTTGGGGGTGAAAAGGTATAAAATCTGGTCTGTTGAGTCAAAAGTCATTATGAGTAGAGATGTAACTTTTGATGAAAATTCAATGCTTCACCCGAGATTGGAGTCTGATGTTGTAAGGAAACATAATCCGGTTAGCGAGCAGGTGGAGTTTGAGATAACTCCAAACTTGGGACAAGGGGATGATCTTCCTCATTCAAACAAAACTAATGAAGAGCCAACTATAGAGTTTGAGGTGGAGCCCAATGCAGGTCCACTATAGTAGAGACAGTACAACATTGCCACTGATCGTACAAGGAGGCAAATTCGACCCACATAGAAGTATGAATGTTGACTATGTAGCGTACGCTCTCCAAACTATGGAAGAAGTGGAGTCACCTCAGCCTTCTATCTACCTGGAGGCTATTTCTGATGCTGAAGCTACACATTGGGTTGCTGCAATTGGTGATGAGATGGAATCTCTTCACAAGAACCAGAATTGGGAGCTTGTTAGGCTTCCAATGGGAAGACAAGTAGTTGACTGCAAATGGATCTTCAAGAAGAAATATGGAATCCCGGGTATTGAAGGTACAAGGTACACGACACGTCTAGTTGTTGAGGGATACAGTCAGAAAGATGGAGTGGACCATAATGAAATTTTCTCAACCGTCACCCGACACACTTTCAATTGGGTGCTACTAGATTTAGTGGCATATCAGGATTTGAAATTAGAGAAACTTGAAGTAAAGATAGTTTTTTGATGTAGGCTCGAATTAGGTCTTCAAATTAAAATATTTTTAACCAAAATATATTTTATTTGGGATGAAATAAAAGTAGGTTTTGAAAATTAAGTTGGTTTTATTTAATTGTTTTTCAAGAGAGACCGAGCAGGCCAAAAGCGAATTTAGCGCACAAAATCAACTTAACGTCCAAACTTTGATAAAGCCGTTAATTATTATTTTTGAGAGAAACTTCTTTGAGCGCTTTACGAGTAGAAATTTTGGCGAGATTTATACACCCAGAAGCCATTCACAGTAATAATATATGAAATAACAGTAATAAGAATGATACGAACGTTCGATGCAAGCTTAACAATATTTAGTTGAGACGCCTAAAATTAATTTGATATTTTGAAAGCATGGAACGAGTGAATGTTACCCCAGGCTAGAAGTGTCCCTTACAAATCCTGCGGTGGAAGGGTAAGGTCGACTGTGTCTCAAGACGGGTCGGAGGATTGCGGTGACCGACGACTCCAGATGAGGACAAGGACCGGGGTTCCGTCCAACACAGTAGGTGCGGAGTTGTTCAGAACCATCTGCCGATTAACGGAGAGGCGCGTTGTCGTCGACGTCAATCAACGTGGAGGCTTCGGCAGGGCTCGCCTGGGAGGATTGGATCAGTCGACGGAAGCAGACCGGAGGGGAAGGCCACCTGCCGACGTGCAGATGCTGAATGTTGGCGTCGTCGCGGGGATGAGATGGCGGTGCTGGAGGAATACTGGGCCGACTGTCAGAGGAAAAACGAGCAGGGTTCGTTTTTTCTCTAATTCTCCGATGCCCCTTTACCATTCAGGAATAGTGATATTTATAATCCGTGAATAGCATTAGCTATTTCCTTATTCTATATTTCCAAAATATTCATATTCCTTTTTCCTTATTTTCAAAATATTCTTTCCTTATTTTTTCCCCTAATTTCAGCACTTGAGTACTTCTCTCAAGTGATAGCCCGTGAATAGTTTCTACCAAAAATGATTCCAATTTTCAAAGTGTTCTGACTTGTTATTCTTCTTCTTCTTCCTTTTGCCTTGGGAATAATTTTATGCGCTTCGCTAAATAAATTAAGCTTGCCCCTTACGTCTTAACTACTCAAATTACCGGATCTTTTTATTAAGGGTCTCACCGGTCGGTCACACCGATGAGCCGAGACCAATAACGAGTGCATGGAAATGGATATACTTGAAATAAATAACTGAAAAGAAAACGATCGACGATAAATAACTGCATGAAATAAATAATGACGCGTGATGGAGTCACGCATCATCGGATGCAGCGAGGGCTGCATCACTTTTTTACGTGGAGAATTGGAAGAGGACATCTTAATGAGTCAGCCAGAGAGATTCTCAGTTCAGGGAAAGGAAGATCATGTTTGTAGACTTCGGAGATCTGTGTATGGACTGGAACAATCCCCAAGGCAGTGGTGCAAGAGATTTTACACATTTATGCTGACACATGGATACTGTAAGAGCTCTTAGGATTGCTGTGTGTACCATAGGAAAGCTCAAGATGGTTCATTCATCAACTTACTCTTATGTAGATGATATGTTTATTGCGTCTCGAGACATGTTCGAAATTGTAAAGCCGAAATGAACTCTTAGTGCAGAGTTTGACATGAAGAATCTTGGTGCCACATAGAAAATTTTAGAAATGGTGATTTATAACAATTGTCGGCAGCGTAATCTCTTTCTTTCTCAGAATAGTTACATTTAGATGGTACTATTCAGGTTTGGTATGTCCACAGCTAAACCTTTAAATACCTCATTACCTCAAAATCTTTGATTATTTATTGCTTATGCACCTTAGTCAGAATAAGGGTTAGAATACATGCCTAAGTTTCCTTATGCTAGTTCCATGGGGAGATTAATGTTATGCAGGACGAATCTATAGGATGTGGACTTATAATGCCATAACCCTAAATGCAACACGCATGAGCATGCGATGAATGTAACTTACCGATGATGAACCCTAAAATTAAGATCAATGTTACAGATGTTGGATGTCGGGGACACGTCGGTTTGGGTTTTCATGTCTGTTTTTATATATCGGGGATATTTCATATATCAGATTTTAATATTTAATTAATTATATATGTAATTAATTGTTATTTTTTATACATGTCACAATACTATATATTTTTCAACCCATTAAATTTTTAAATATTAAAAGTTATATGTAACTTTTAACACACACTCTAAAGATAAAAATTTGTAAAACTAGTGATTTTAAGAAACTTGCAAGCATATATTATTTTTATGAGATCAAAATTTCAAAAATACCTCATTCTTCATAACTTAAAGACTCATATATAGTCGGCAGAGTAGATAGAATGCGATCTTCATTTGATGAACCCTCTATATCTCCCTCGTCTACCTTATATGCTTTTCTCTTTCCTCTTCTTTGATAACTAATTGTCATTTCTTTGCTTGTAGCTAGTCTTGGAGGTCTCCTTTCATCATGATCAACGTCGACTATATTGCCAATTTACGTCTATGTCAGCCCCTCTACAGGAAAGACTTCATCACCGTCATCTTCATTTTCACCCTCCTCAGGATCAACATTCACCATCCACTCTTGTACCATTCTAGAATCAACATTCTTAACTACCAATGGATCTCGAGATGTCTTTGAATATTTTGACTTCAGCAAAACATTGAACTTTACAAATACTAAATCGTTGAATCTTTTGCTATCGAGTTTATTCCTCTTTTTAGAATGTATCTACAATTTTTTAAAAAAATTAAATAATGCATACAATCTTATAATAAGATATTTATATTTAACTAAATAACTAAATTAATGCATATCATATCGAAGGCGCTCCAGTTCCTCTCACAGCCAGATGATGAAGTAGTCAGACTTAAAATTTTCATAGCCATAGTTTTAAGGTATGACGTATCTGCACCGTTAAGCCTCCACCAATGTACTGTGAAAATTAAAATGCCAACACAATGTATTATATATAAATACAGAATACATCATTAAAGTTAATAAAAATATATATTAAAATGTACCTGGATTTAAGTTGGAATTTTGTAGCCGTCTCTTTGCCATATCTTTACCAAATAACCCTTGTTAGTATTGGTAAACATCAAGCTCAACACTGGTGTGATCCTGTGTAGAAGGATCATTTCTATTTATTCTTGTGAGACACTCAACAAAACCACTCATAAACCTTCCGTCATCCTCAATCTCTACTCGAAGAGAATAATAAAAATATGGGTTTAAATAATAACCTGCAAGGTGCAGAGTGTTGTTCATTCTCCACTCGACGAGAATAATAAAAATTTGGGTTTAAGTAATAACCTGTAAGGTGCAGATGGTTGGTCATCTTCTTCTCCTATCTGTTATCAATCAACTTCCATATAGGAAGATATTTGTTCTCTTGGTGATCGTGAACAACAACAATCTCTTCCCTAGCTTTTTTGATATCCTCATATAACCACCACATGGGTGGTGTATCCCCGTCAACTTTTTTCAAAACCTTCATAAATAGTGTGAATATACCAATAGCCAACTCGTCATTCACTCAAACTCTAGCGCTCATCATTATCATTGCAGCCTACCATATGCAAAATAAATTATTAAGAAAATACTATATTGCGTCAGTTGTGAACATATATTTTAAATGAAATGAATGAAGATGCAATAGTTTTACCTGCTTTCCTACTGTTTGGTACCAATGATACAAGCATCTCACTTGATCTTGCAGAAGAAGCCATTCTATGGAATATGAAATGAAAGCAATATTTGTTAAATGAAATAAAATAACATAACTACATCACGAGAGAAAATATTAGTTAAAAAGTCAACATCAGAAAAACCCCACAACTTCATTAAATCGTTAGATCTTCAGTCATCTTTCATATTATCCACGTAACATTTTATTTATCCAACATCATTTTGCTTAATCAGTAGTATACTAGTATCATTCAAACTTTCAAAGTATCCCGCATTTTATTTATCATCAGTATCCCACATTTTATTTATCATCAGTAGTATACTACTATCATTCAAACTTTCAAAGTATCCAACAAAAAAAAACAAAACATTCAAGTATCATTCAAACTTTCAAAGCATCTCACATTTTATTTATCAAAAGACACAAAGCAACAAGACAACTAAAAATGAGATTGGATATACGTGCATCATCGATTGCAAAATGAAGTTGGATAAATAACTAGTAATAGAGGTATTTCAAATCATTTGTTGACTAATAAACATGCCAAATAAAAATAAGGCAGCAACTAATAATACAACATTGATCATTCAATAAGACAACAACCCGCAAGGCAACCACCATGCTACAGAACCAGCAAGTCAGGTGGCAAATAAGGTAGCAGGGAGTAAGGAAGTAGGGCAGCTGGACAATAAGGCAGCAGGGCGCAAGGCAATAAGGTTGCATGACAGCAGCTAACACAACAACCAACACAAAAAACAAAAATGCTGAGCGAGAGAATGAGAGGGAGAAGTATGAAGAAGAATGCACCAGCCGAGAGAGTATCATGATCGAAAGTACCGGCGAGCTAGAGAGCATCAGAGAACCGGAGAATAGAAAACCAGAGAGCTAGAGAGAACTAGCGAGCAGGGAGAAAGAACCACAGAGATAGAGTGCCGACAACTCGCGAGAGAGGGAGAGCACCAGAGAACCAGAGAGCTAGAGAGCACCAACGAGCAGGGAGAAGAAAGAACCAGAGAGATAGAGTTCCGACAGTGCGCGAGAGAGCGAGGGAGAGCACCAACGAGCTAGAGAGCACCAGAGAACCAGAGAACCATAGAGCACCAGCGTGCAGGAAGAATAAAGAACCAGAGAGATAGAGTGCCGATAGCACGCGAGAGAGCGAGCGAGAACACCAACAGAGAGCGCGAGGGAGAGCTAGGGCAGGAGCGGCGAAGCGAAATGAAATGAGTGGGGTCGAGGGGAGCTAAAACAACGGCCGTGTTTAATAAAAAAAATAAAAATAAAAAATGGGCGATATGCCCGTTTTTTTGGGCCGGCATGTCGGTTAAAACCGACATATCAGTCCGTATTTTCAAAATGCCACGACCAAATTTTAAAATGGTTTTGTGACATTTTAACTCCCAAACCTTCATTTCGGCCGACATGTCGGACATGTCGGCCGATATCCACAACAATTTAAGATGCAAATGAATACAAGCACATAATCCTCTGAATTAACGAAGGAAAACCCGAATGTGATGCACATGTGATGATTCAATCTTGCAAGTATTTTCCGACGCATAATTAATTAAACAAATTAATTTTAAAATCTCGTGCAAGTGTTACAATTGATTACAAATATTACGGTGAAAGTAAGTAGACATTAATTACAACATACAAGTTAATTGAGAGTGCACTGAAATTAAAATGTGAAACGAATAATTTTTGTACGTCAATAAATAGATACAAAAATCAAATATATTCAAGCCAAGTATTACTAATCATACAAGTTATCCATACAATACGAAGAAATGAACACTAAAAAGTAAAAACTCACCAAGTAATGGATGCCGGTGGAGGTGGTGACTGTTCGAAATGAGAATCCTGATGTGTGGAGGGTTTCAGAGAGGGGTGGTGGCTGTTTGCTGGATTGAGAGGGCTGTTGGAGGAGGGAAAATGCAAGTATGGTGTTGGGGAAGTGCTAGAGTGGATACAGGAAGGGGGTATTGCTCTGGAAATGGAGGGCTGGTGGGTCTCCGAGAGTGAATGTGTCAGTGAAAAGGGCTGGACAACATGATTTGACAATGGGGCGGGGTTGGACAGCAAGGCATGACAACGAGTGGGGACAAGAATGCTGTATAAATGAAGGAGAGGGGCGGTCGTGGCTTACATAGTCAGTGGAGGCAGTGGTAGGGTTGGAAGAGGGCTGTACGGGGATGGAGAAGCTGTAGGAGGTGGCGGTAGGGATGGAGGTGGCCTGGAATGGGCTGGGGAAGGTGTGGGAGGCTGTGGTTGGTGGCTGGAACAAATGGCGATAACGGGAAACAACGATTGGAAGAGTCGGCGGTAGCATGATACAACAACAAGGGCGACAATAGGAGGCTCATGGGAGGGCGAAGGCGGCTGATGGATGGGCTGGCGTCGTCACCAGCAGTGACGGTAGAGGCTTCCGACTTCAGCACCGGGAGGGGGAGGCGTCGGTACCTCCTAGACTGAGCGGCTTTTCTGAAAACATTATCTCTCGATAAAATGATTCATCCAACTACTGGTAGATATAAGGGGGGGGGGAGGGTGAATTAGGTTGAGATTATTCGACAACTACGATCATCCGACAAATAAATCAACCTAACTCTCAAAATACAAGTCAGAAAATTAAAAATAAAATACATAAAAATATGAAAAATTGAGCCGGTCGCGAACACATTCTTTGATTGTCTATCCGATGGCCCGAAAGTCGTCTATTTCAATCACTCTTCCCGGCTCAGAAACATTTGTCTCCGGTGAATAAAGACTATATACTCCCAAGGCAAGCCAGGTAAGACACTTTGTCGCTCCAGATAGGAAGTGTCTCTGTCTAAGGTCATCATACCCTGAAGAGTTATGGACCCCATGTAGTAAAAAGTAAGACACAACAAGGGTGAAGGGTAGGGATATAATGGTACTGGCTAGAGCTGTAGTGGAGGTTGGGGGTATAGGAGTGACTATAGTGATGGTGTAAACTGAAGTTTGAAGGGATGACTAAAGACCCAAAACTAGGTGGTTCCACTTATAGAGTCAAATCCTCAACACTAAAAAATGGATGAACACCATTATTCTTTGTAATATTAAGCTCAAAAATTTGACCTAAACTCCCTCATGACAGTGTTGGACCTATTCGCCTAGCATTTAAATTCATAGCTGTCCCCAATGAGAACCTCTCAAATAATATGCAAATCATCACCCAACCACCTTCTTTGAATATTTGTTTTCTCACGTGCTTACTAACACAAGTTTTAAAATGTTCATTATTTAATATAACTTTAATCAGAATATGACATGCAAACCATGCAGTAGATGCAAATACAAAATGGCAAACTCAGCAGACTTACTAAATGTTGATTTACGTGGCAGTGAGAGTTACTAAAAATAGGTGGTTTATCTGGCGGTTCCTTGGGTGGGGTGTAAAAACAATCGTCGAGTGTATGGTGAACACCCAAATACCTAATGGAGACATCAGGTGTGAGGAATAATATCGTGGAATGACAAATATCTCTCAAGAGGCATGAGTCATCAAGGGGCTCACCAGGTGGTTGGTAGAAAAATTCATTGTGGAAGGAGCCTCCGAAAGGAGTGTCGAAGATAACGACATAAGGATTTAAATCTAGTGGTTCACCTAGTGGTACGTATGTAAATTCATTGTGAATGTGATTATCTAAAAGGGCGTGTGAGACAAGGGCGCAAGAATGTAACATCGAGGTCGGTTGAACGTCTCCTGGAAGAAAGAAATCCTTAAGTGGCTCTCGAAAAGTCTTGCCGGGGGGCTCATCAAAGAGTTTATTCATTGAAGGATGATCCTTGAGATGAATGTCATCGATCTTAGTAGTGTCATCGACCTCAAGAGGGGAAGAGACAGCTAATACAAAGTCGATGCTAACCTCCTGACCCTCACACTGGATACGAGTCGTCACGATAATATGGGAAAGCTCATGCTTGCTCTCAGTCATGATCATAGGAAATGAATCAGAATCAAAGGGTGGATCACTCGTCGGATTCAGTACCTCACTGGGGTGAGCGAAATCGGTCTCAAGTACCACTTTTATCATGTCTGACGGGTCAAGAGTAGCCAAAATGGTGGCCTCAGAATGGAAGGGACTCATACTGGTGAGGTCAATGTGGTTATCCGCTCGACTACCTCTAGTGGATCTCAATGGCTGTTCATAATGAAGCGTGAGCTGGAATGTCTGCTTGAGAGACTCAGAGTAGTGATATGTCAACTTAGCATGTATCTCAGACCAAATCCCGGACCAAAATCGGGAAGTGGTTGTTGAACTCGGAAACCCGAGTTTAACGAAGTTCGGACCGACTGGGTGTAACTCACGCTTCTCCTAAGTGAGAGCACAATGTTGGGCACTTAGAGCAAAGAGTCTCGCTCACAGTGGAGGCTAGCCTAAAATAGACCCCGCGAGCTGCAGCATAGAGGACCTGCCACAAACCCGGAAGATCAGGATGATCTTCCCTCTCAAACCAAAGCTGAGTTCGGCACTCTAGAGGGCACATGAGAGCACCAGACTGTCAACATGGAAGCCTGGGTGAACAGGATACCAGAGCTCTCGCTGACCAGAACCAACTCCCCCTAAAAATCAAGAGTCTTCTCCAAAGGTGCCTTTGGGGGTCTATTTATAGTTTTCTGAAAATGGTCTGCGGATAGTTGAATTCCTCCTTTTTATATTACTAATCACAACCCAAATTGGTCTGCTAATAACGGAATCCCGCTGTTTGGTGTGGTTAATTGCATACCAAAATGAGATCTCCTGGAAAAAAGGATTACCCCCCTAGGGTACTCGCGACTCGTCTAGAGCCAGGGGCTGGTTCAAGCTGCCAGGGGTGCACTTGCCCATGGTTGGCTAGTGCACTAGCCCCCCTTGCTGCTCTCGCCCCTCCTCCAGAATGTTGTGTCGACTAGATACCAGCGCGACACGGGAGTGCGCTTCCAAGCAATATGGACAGTGTTTGCTTGAGATGCTTCATTCATGTGATGTCGCGTTAATGTTAGCGCGAGTGGTAGAGATACCGCTGACGGTAGGCATATCGGCTAGAAGTCCGACCGATCTCCTAGAAGTCTTGCCGATTGTCTAGAAGCGCGTCGTATCGTATAGAGTTAGCGCCGTGCGGTTGCGATACCGCTGGCGGTAGGCGTGTCTTACCTCTTCTACCCGCTAATCTGATGAGTCCATTTGACAAATACGGGGTTGTACATCGGTCATAGATGGCTCTTCTCGGATGCCACTCTTCACTTTTATCTCATCAAAATGATCTCGATACTCAACGAAGGACATGAATCCTTGCTGAAAGGAGAATAATTTCCCGAGTAGGCGGCTCCGATAGGATGCTGTTAAATACCTTCGACATAAAATATGCTTCGTCTCATCCTAACTAGTGATGCGATGAAGATGTTCTCGCTCATTGGTCCTCTCAATGCTAAGCCAGTATGCACTCACATGATCTAGCAATCTAAGTTTCGCAAATTTTACGCGACGCTCACTGAATAACTCAAAATGATCGAGGTAATATTACATGTCCACAAGTCAATAATTAAAGGGCTCAGAACTTGATGAGCCGTCAAAAGAAGGGGCTACAACACGAAATTGTCACTCGAGATCTCTCTCAAAACAATGATCCCCATAATAATCATCCCTAAGGTAATCGAGTCGTGTTGAAGGATCAACACGATCCGCTCGCGTGCATTGATATGAACGACGACAATCATTATATTGATCGTCTCTAGTATAGTGGGATCGTATCGGTGGATCAACACGATTTATGGAAGTGGTGTGCTGCGATCGAGAATAATCATCGTAGTAACACGAGGATCTCCCTGAAGGGGATGGGAGCAGGTGTAAATGGACTTGGGATCCCCAAATAAAAGAGAGGAATAATGGTGATACGTAGCCATGAAGAAACCTATAGATTCTACAACTGTGTATTAAGCTAAAGCCTGAACCTGGGGCTCTGGTACCAATTTAATGCAGAACGAATCTATATGATATAGACTTATAATGCCCTAACCCTAAATGCAACACACGTGAGCGTGCGATGAATGTAATTGACCAATGATGAACCCTGAAATTAAGATGCAAATGAATACAAACACATAATCTAATGAACTATCGAAGGATAACCCTATTGCGATGCGCATGCGATGACTTAATCTTGTAAGTATTTTCCGACACAGTTAATTAAACAAAATAATTTTAAAATCTAGTGCAAACATCATAGTTAATTACAAATATTACAATGAAAGTAAACAGACAACAATTACAAGTTAATTGAGAGTGCACTGAAATTAAAATGCGAAGCGAATAATTTTTGCACGTCAATAAAGAGAAACAGAAATCAAATTAATTCAAGGCAAGTATTACTAATCATACAAGTTATCCATACAATGCAGAGAAATGAACACTAGAAAGTAAAAGCTCATCAAATAAGGGATGACGGTGGAGGTGGTGGCTGTCCGGAAATGAGAATCCTGATGTGTGGAGGTTTTTAGAGAGGGGCGGTGGCTGTTTGGCGGACTGGGAGGGCTGTTGGAAGAGGGGTGCAGGTATGGTATTGGGAAGCGCTGGAGTGGATACATGGAGGGGGTATTATTCTGGAAATGGAGGAGGGCTGGTGGGGCTCTGGGAGTGGATTTGTCATTGAAAAGGGGATGGACAATAGGGTTTGATAGCGGGGAGGGGATGGCCAACAAGGTTTGACAGTGGGTAGGGGAATGCATGTTGGAAATAGTGGCCAGAGAAGTGGAGAATGTTGTATAAATGAAGGAAAGGGGTGGTCGTGGCTTACATAGTCGGTAGAGGTGGTGGTTGGGTTGGAAGAGGGCTGTATGGGGATGGAGAAGCTGTAGGAGGCGGAGATGGGGCTGGAATGGGCTGGAGAAGGTGTGGGAGGCGGTGGTTGGCAGCTGGAACAAGTTGCGATAGCGGGAAACAACGACAGGGAGGCTGCTGAAGCGGGAACATCGACAGGAAGAGTCGGCAGTAGCGGGATACAACAGCAGGGGCGACGGTAGGAGGCTCACAGTAGGGCGGAGGCGACTGATAGAGGGGTTGGCGTCGGCACAAGCAGCGACAGTAGAGGCTCTCGACTTCGGCACCGGGAGGGGAAGGCGTTTGTACCTCCTAGATCGAGCGGGTTTTCTGAAAACATAATCTCTCGATAAGATGATTCATCTGACTGCTGGTAGATAAAAATAGGGGGGGGGTGAATTAGGTTGAGATTATTCAACGACTACGATTGCCCGACAAATAAATCAACGTAAATCTCAAAATTCAAGTCAGAAAAATAAAAATAAAATACATAAAAATATGAAAAATCAAGCCGGTCGCGATCACGGTCTCCGATTGTTTATCCGATGGCCCAAAAGTCGTCGTTCTCCATCATAATATATGCTATAGTTTGCACGAGACCTGATAATACACACACAGTTAATATTGTGAGTCAATATATGAACCCTTCCTAGGAAGGAGCGTTAGCGCATTTTTCGTTAACTTAGAGGGACTCCAGATGTTGGCCTTATCTATGGCGACAATACTGATTGTCTTGTTGCTAGATACTCAGATTCAGACTAAGCGACAGATGTGGATGGCAGAAGATCAATTATAGGGTATGTCTTTCCCTTTGATAACCCAGTGATCATTCGGAAGGCTACTTTGCAACCATCAGTTGCGTTTTCCACGACAGAAGCAACGTACATGACTTTGACGAAAGCAACCACAGAAGGTATTTGGTTGAAGGGCCTACAGAATGATCTTGGTTTTCATCAGGATCAAGCTATTTTGTGATAGCTTGAGTGTCATATGTTTGACAATGGATCAGACGCATCATGACAGGACCAAACTCATTGTTGTGCGATATCACTTTATCCGATCAGAAACAAGGATCAAAGTGAAGAAGATTGGCACAACAGATAATCTAGTGGATATGCTCACTAAACTAGTTTTGATGAGCAAGTTTATGCACTGTTTAGACTTGCTCAATATTGACAGTTGGACATAGCCCGAGGTGGGTGTTGGCAGCAACAGATTTATGGAGAGTTACTTCTGTTCTGATTGGATTCAATGCCAGGTGGAGATTGTTAATTGTATGTCTCAAATCCTAATCCAAAGGCAACCACTGATGATGAACACGATCCGCGGCCCTTGCCAAATTTTTTTAGTCATACGGCCCGAGGCACACGGGCGTGTGCCCAAGGCGTGTGTGGTTGAGATCGTTTCATAAGTCAGTGGATGCATCCAGAAGGCGGAAACGTGACATTTCAATCCACATACTTGGTCCACACAGCCGTGTGTCGAGGGTGTGCGCCGCTCTGACGGTTCCATGACGGTTGTTAGACGGTTTTCAGTGAAAAGATGCATGATTTGGGCCACACGCCCGAGGCACACAACACATGCGTGTCAATCCTAATTTCCGAAACTATAAATGTACAGAGTGTTGTATAAACTCCAAGCAATTCTGAATCAGTTTCGGGGCTTGGGCTTTGTGATTTCTTCTGAACTCTGAAATCTGTCCTTTCTTTGTACCTGCCTCTGTTCTTGAGAGTGAAAATCCGACTACTGCTGCTCGTGGATGTCTCTCATCTTGGGGTGAACCACATAAATCTATGTGTACAACCCCGTATCCGGCGAGTGGTGTCGAGCGGACCCAGACTCGGCGAGTGGGCCCGGTACTCACCTCGGGAAGCTCGACAAGTAATGGGCGAGTAGGGCTATTCTTGGTCGTTCGTCGAACGGAGCTCGACGTTCGTCGTGGCTGGAAAGCTGAGGTCGCCGAACTAAGCTCGCTGTTCGTCGAACGGAGCTGGAGGGGGCCAGAGTTTGGCAGCCCTCGGTTCGCCAGGGGCTAGGTGGAATTGTCAGGGGGGCGAGCGGAGCAAGCCGGCTCGCACTCGCCCCAGGGGAGCTCGACAAGCGGCGGGCGAGCGCGGCCAGCCGGGCCCGTGCTCGCCAAGGTTCGGGGAGGCGGCGAGTGCCAGCTCCATCGAGCACTCGCCGCCCCAGGCGAGTAGAGGTCTTAGGGACTACTCGCCCAGTCTTCTGTGATGTGTTTTTACCATCTTGCCCCCGCTGGCCTGCCCATAGCCAGTTAGAACAACGAAGTTATGCTGTTGGCAGACCCCGTTGGGCTGCACATAGTTGTTTGGAACAACGGAGGTTGACTATTTGCAGGCCGTTTTCAGAAATCTATAAATAGGACTCAAGGGGCACCTCAATGGGCAGGCTTTCTTATTCCCAGACCTTCTTGCGCTTTCTGTGGTAGCCTTTAGCTCGGCATTTGGCTAAGGGAGGGGAACACTCTAAGATCTTCCGGGTGTGTGGAGATACCTCTGCGCCGAGCCCTTGGGTCAGTTCCCTTTTCTTCTTCTTTCATTTTGCTTGCAGGAGAGAAGTAGGTGCGCGATCACCCCTTCCCCAAGGGTGAACTCCACAGAGATCAAATTTTCGGTTTCAACATTCTGGTGCGGTGAGCGTGGAACGTGGTCAGCAAAGAAAATTTGCAGCAAACTCAATGACGGGAGGATCAGGGCAAGGCTCGGACAGGTCCAACTCGCCACCCCCTCCCCCTCTCGCCACAGTGGGGATGTTCGAAGAATTCAAGCAGGAGATGCTCGGCCTCGTCAGGTTCGCACTCGCGCGCGTGCCGAGTGCTCGACTCCAGCAGCACCTGTGCTCGTGGTCCCGGCCCTTGGCGAATATGCACCCGGCAGGCGAGCTGGGAAGGAAGTCGCAGAGGAGGGGAGAGGATGCGAGCTCCCCGGGCGAGTGCTCTTCCAGAGCTCGGCGAGTGGTGGCAGATTCGGCGAGATGGGGATGCGAGACCCGCCAGCTCGCCCAGTGGGGGGAGGCAGCCCCTTCAGCGAGTTGGTCTCTTCCGCCCCATTTACACCATAAATTCTACTTCCAGTGATCACCGGAAAACGTATCTGGTCACCTCAGCGATCCACCATTACCTTCCCTTCATTTTCCCATCAATTCCCATTTTACAGCGATCACCGAAAAACATCTACGGCGACCACTATCACCACCGTCGGCCACCACCGACCAGTCATACCCCACTACTTCATAACTCCCCACTCTCCTAAAAAGGGGCCCACTATCTCTGACATTTCCTCCCCACCTCTCATTTCCCCACGAACCCCTCTAGTCACTCCCACATCTCAAACTGAGCCCAATTTCCATCCCACGTCTTCCCACCGTCCAGAAATCCAAAATCAGCCTATCCCTCCACATTCCACTCTCCACTCTCCACTCTCAGTAAATCAGCCTCCCCCCTTCTTATTTTCCTCAACTTCCAGAAATCCAAAATCAGCCTATCCCTGTTAACAGCACCACCCCCATCTCCATCCTGGACCACCCTTTGGCCCATTATCCCATTCAACAAGCCCCCTCTTTTCCAGTCCGCCTCTCCCACTATTCCAACCCCTCTCTCCCACGTGGAACCACCTCCCAATAGACCATCTTTGCTGGAGAAAATTTCTGGCTGCCGCCTTCAATTCTCCGCCCCTTCCAGCAGCTGTCCCAGCCTCGACAACTGCAGCCTGTTGCCAAATCTGTCTCCCTGCATTGTCCAGAGTTACTGTCACAGTTTCTGGACAGTCACATACAACAGCTGAGTGTTGAAATTTGCCCCAAACAGCCCTCCTAGGGCGCCTCCAGCCCTTCCCTCGTTATAGACATGGTATTCAAGCTTTGTGTGTTTGTTTCTTTTCCGTTGGGTTTCATGATTGTTCTCTACTTGTAGAGATAGCGGTTTGTAAGATTTGTCTCACTCGTTTTCGTCTTTGTTATTTCATATTCAAGTAGTATTTGTTCTCGCGCAGTCTCGTGCGCGCTTACTCCTCTTTTGTTCCCTTGTTTTTAAATGCTTTAATTCAATGGTGGAAAAAAGCAAGTTATATGGTTTATAATAATTATTTTGTTAATTTTAATTCGCCGGCCATTTGCATTTACGTCCAACCTTTGTTTTCATCTAGAGCCTTACTTATGTTGTCAAGGCGTGCGCCTAGGCGCGCCTGAGGCTCCGGGCGCACCAGGCGCGCTCCATAGCGCCTCAGAACGGCCGAGGCGGGCGAAGTGCCTCAGGAGCGCCTTAGGCGCGCACCTTGCGTGCCATCCAGGCGCACCTGGGAAATCCGGGTCTGATTTTGAACCATGACATTATGGCAGCCGGTTCGGTTTAATTAATGGTTAGGGTTTTATTTCTCAAAAGGAAGTCGAGGGCTCAGTTTTTCCTCTCACGCCCGTGCCGTCAAGCTCTCGCCCGCACTCTTCTGCTCGAAACTCTCTTCTCTTCCGTTCGAAAGACCACCGACCGCCGCTCTTCTTGCTCTCAAGGGACCAACGTTTGAAAACCTCAAAGGTACAAGTCTTCCTGCTCATTTTCTAAGGATCTATTTGTTTGGGCATTTCGCTGCTCCGTTTTGGGCAAACGCCGCCGAAAGGAAGGTAAACAAATGAACCTCCGACGGCGTTTGCTCCGTTTCCACCCGCCCGCCTTGAGAAAAGCCCGAAAAAGCTCCGTTTGGAGCAGCCACCTCCCCCCTCCGGTTCGAATACTCCGTTTCCACCCGCCGGATCGACCCTCCACCGCCGAACCAAATGGAGCCTAAGTCTTCCTACTCGAAACCCTCTCCGTATCCGGTGCCGAGCCTATTTTCTTGCTAGTGAACCCTTCCACCTCCTCTTTTCCTGTAGGGAAGCCATTTTGAGCCATCTACACTCTACCCGAGCCCCATAGCACTCAGGAAAACCCAACCAGACCCTGAAATCAGTTTGGGCCGGCTGCGGAGTTGCTCTCCAGCCCCCATATTCTCCTCATTTCACTTTCCTGAACTACTGTTTTCTTGTGAGTTTGTGTATAAATTTATAATTTTGTTTTCTTGTGAGTTTGTGTATAAATTTATAATTTTCCTTTATTTTTTATTTGGTGAAAAAGATGTTTATTGATATTAGATTATATGTTTTATTATGCGATTTGTTCTATTTGAAATCAGTTTGGGCCGGCTGCATAGTTACTCTCCAACCATTTTGTTATATTAGATTATATGTTACTTTATTTTTCAATATGTCTAGATTGTTATTATTGTGTACATTTTTTGTAACATCCTAATTTTTGACGCGAAATTTATTTAAAATTGTAGGGTCGAGTCGCGACGAATTTTGATCGAGGCAGCGCGCCGTCAAGGTATAATGTTACTATTCCTAATGTTAGCGTCCGTTAGTTTATTAAGTGGGTTAATAGTAGTGTGTAACGCATTTTATATTAGAAGTGACGCGCGCCGCGAATTTGGTTTATATTCTAAGGAGATGGAATGGGTGTGCCAATAGCATTCCCCCCCACTCTCCTCTTGCGGTTTCTAATAAACCCGCAATCCCTCTTTTCTCTCGGGATTAAACCGAGCACTGCCCGACGCCCTTCCTTCACGGAAGAAAACCATGTTCCGCACGCTCCTCGTCGACGTAGCCCGACGCCTCCCCTGCCTTGGCCGACGACCCTTCTCCTCGCTCCAGAACCCCTCGCCGGCGCCTCTTCTTCCCTCCTCTGCAGGGCCGACGCATCTCTTCCCGTTTCCTGTGCAGTAGGAGGATCGATCTCCTCTCCAACCGGTGAAGGTCAAGTGCTAGGTCAACTTTTGGTTCCGGTGAGTTCGATTCCTCCCTTATCTCCATTCCTTCGTAGAAATCCTTCGTTTTGGAAACTAAAATAACCTAGGTTTTCGTTTTGTTTGCCCTAATTAGGTTTTGGTGGTCGTGATCCACCGCGAAAATTTGTGGGGCGCTTTGAGAGCCTCAATCGCTATACATAAAGGTAATATCCGAAGTTTAGCACTTATATTTTACAACCCTAGATATATAGAAATTTTCCACGGGAAAATTGTAAAGGGAAAAATTATGAAATTAGGGCTGCCCTAAATTGCAGGACTTTAGTGGGGTCGGGGCAACATTCTGAAGGTCCCCAGCAGTAGGATTTGCCTTCGGAAAAGAAAATGTCGCCGCGCCGAGTGTACGAGCGTCGCAACACCACTGTAAGGAAATTATAATTTCTTTTAGTTAGACATATCAAGTAATTATATTTTTATACGCATGAGTAGGTTTCGTACAAGCATCATAACCATGCATAGAAAAGTGTGGCAGTAGGAAAATAATCGTGGAAACGTGTAGGATAACGCCATTTTCCATAACCACGTTAGTAAAGTCATGAACAGTTATTTAGGTACGAAACTTTACCCGTGTACGTAAGTTTGGAGATTGTCCAACCAAGGGCGAGAAGGTCCCTTCAAGTCAACCACAAGAAAGTCATGAGTCGCTCAGTAGTTTCACCAAAAGAGATATCCCAAGCAGAGTAGCATTAGATCGAAAGGTCAATGAGCACACAAGTCTTTCCGTGTTAGGTAGAGGCGCACTACCTTTCTCATAAGGCATATGGTATCTTGTGAGCAGTACAGTCTTGGGAGTTTACTTCCCTTTGAGACAGTTAGTAGATTCGAGACCGTGTCCGCGTGACACTAGAACAATTGAGTTCGTAAGATGGTCTCGGGTCGCCAGTTTCAGTTGCGCGTTAGGAGCTACTCTGCCTAGAGCCTTCCTAGTAGATGAGCAGGTTAGAAGCCACATAGAACTCAAGTATAGACCTGTCGTGAGTCAGTACACTAGTTAGTAAACGTCAGGATTTGGGTAAATGAACGGAAAGTCACGAATATAGAACTAATAGTTGTGTTGACCAGGAAGTATAGCAAAAGCATGCATAACATATAACATAAAGGTTTTTAATGCACAAAACTGTTTTCTAAAGGCATGCGTTCATCATATGAAAACTATTTTTAATGTCACTAGTGTACAACCCCATATTCGCTGGGTAGAACCCAGAAGCTTCAATGGTCTGAGTTGGGCTAGCCTCAGGCTAGCCCAAGGGCAAATCAACAGAGTTCCCGCTTCTTAAGGGGCTCCCGCCTAGCTGTAGGCGAGACCCTTCGCGCCAGGCCTCGGGCTTCAGGCTAGACGAGCTTCTGCCTTAAGGGAGCTCCCGCCCAGAGGTAGGCGAGAGGGCATTGGGTGAGCCTTCAACGGCAATGACATTAAGACCACCAATGGCGAGAACCTTCTTGGCCGGAGCTCTCGCCAAGGTAAGCTCAATTGGGACCCGGCGAGAGCCTTCTCGGTCGAAGTTCTCGCCAGGTGGGTCCATGTAGTAGGGCCTGGCGCCCAGGAAAAGATTATTTTATTATTTCATTATCCTCGGGTAAAATTACCTATATGCCCCTGGGATGACAGCGGAATTCGGCTATTGGCAGACCCGTCAGGGGTCTTTCAGTATTTTCAGGTCAAGGGAAGACTATAAATAGACCCATAAGGGCTCTTTGGAAAGCAGACTTTTCATTATTCTCCAACTCTAGTGCTTTCTGAAGAGCTCCCAGCCCAGCATTTGACTTTGGAGGGGAAGCTCTCAGAGATCTTTCGGGTGTGAGGTGGGACCTCCCAGCTGAGGCTTTGGGTCAGTCTTAGGACCTTAGCAGCCAATCAAGGGTCGGGGTTTGAGAGAAGTAGGCGTCGGCTGCACCCTGTTTTGTGAACATTCGTTGAGGTCATTTTTGGCTTCAACAACTAAGAGGAGTTATTTTTCTTTACTCTGACCCCTTATGGACAATGTTTTTCAGGTGACCCAGGTGGAAAACTACGCCTAGGATGAGCGTTATGACGGCGTCAGTTAGTAGTGTATTATCCTTCAGTTTTCTTACTTCCAATATACACTTGTAAATGTGGTCAATGTAACTTATTAATGTTTATTATGCCATGTATCAGACTATGTTAAACAGATTTTCAATTATTTCAATTCCATTTGTGTTTAGTGGCTCTGTGAATCCAGATATGAGGTATGTGGTTACCCTTAGTTTACTTTCCTAGCTTCCGTTGTAAGTTGTAAATATTTATTAGATGCTTCTTTACCTGCTGTATATTAGTTTTTAATACTGTTTCCTAGTTTTCTTTATATCGCTGACCCGGCCGGACGGCTGATTTCTGAAATACTGGGAAGGGGTGTTACATTTATCTTAGTTTTGTCCTTATTTGTATATGTGAACTTCTTGCATAGATAAGGCCCCCAATTAGCTCAATTTCAGCGAATCGGACGCCCAATTCACACACTTCACTCAATTTCAGCGAAATTTCTTTTTTCCCCATTTTGCGCCTCACATGCCTCAGGCGCGCACCTGCGCCTTGCACATAGGCTCCAGGGTCCCTTTGCGCCTCGATGCGCCTTGCGCCTTTGATAACATAGAGCCTTACCCTACGTCACTTGGCCTTTCTTATGACCAATGCAATGATGCAATTTATTAATTGGTGTTGCCTTCCATGTAGAGGTACCCATTACATTCCTAACCTTCCCGACAAAACGATGACCTCGTCATTTGATTCCCCAGTGTCAAACACCCAAGTGATGTGCATGATATTCATGATAATTGAGTGTGCATCAAGCTGAGTCGAAATGGCACCCCTACCTGGATGAAAACAAAAGCTGTTCTAGAAAGATATATCTTGATCAGTCGGAGATGCGTGTTTAAAAAGCTGTTGTTGAACAACTTCTTCAATCCAAAAAGTAGTAACTGTATCAAGTCTCTGCCCGTGTCGAATACTCAGATTGTCCAAGGAGATGATTTTGTATCTATTGTAGTGAACTTTGTTGAAGGTTTCAATGGCAAGAAATGTAGATCAAATCTCAGTGACGCAGGGGCAGGCTAGGGTGTTGGAAACTAGACGCACTACAGGTTTTGTGATGTGGCAAACCCAACACGGTACGAGCTTCACGAAATCCAAGCAATTATTAGAGTGAATTAAATGGGTAGTTTTAAGCCTATGCAAAACTCCACAAAACAATTTAGAGCAAAGAGATAAACACACGGGCGTGATTACGAATCGGGAGCGCAAAGATTTAAATGATAAGCGGGTTTTCCCTGCAGGTTAGCACAAAATCAAGTAATCCAAATACCACTTAATTGATAAACAAAGCAAATAGAGATCTAAGCAAGAGGAACCATGTTTAAACTCAAATCCAAATTACAACTTACAACCATATGAAGAGCCAATCGGGCGGGGGGCGCCAAATGCGGAGAGGAATGGATCCAGGTCTTTGGTGGCCAACGGCGGTGGGGTATTGTGGCTGAGTGGAGGGAGTAGAAGGTCCTCAAGGCTGCAGGTGGGTTGGATGGGGGGTCGAAGGGAGTGGTGGAGGGCTGGAGTGGGGCTATCGGGCTGAGGGAGGGCTGGAGGTGGCCGTCGGGGTCGCGGGAGGGCTGGTAGGTGGTCGACGGGGTTGAAGGCGGGCCGGGAGTATCTTGGCGGGGGCTGGAGAAGGGCGTCGGGTGGGAGAAGGGCCGGAGCTTGGCTGTGGGGCTGCTGCGGGGTGAGAAGTTGGTCGGCGGGAGTTGAGGAAGGGCTGGGAGGGCTCGCCTGGAGTTGGGGGTGGCTGGAGGAGGGGCGTCGGGGTGGGAGAAGGGCCGGAGGTGGCGCGGCGGGGCTGCAGAGGGGCTGGACGGAAGCTGGCGGCAGCGGGATCGAAGGAATAACCTAGGCGTCACACCTAGGGCTTGGCGTCGCACCAAAGACCGGCTGGAAGAATCGCTCTATCAATCGGTACCCAAAACCCACCTCATGGCTCCTTTAAATAGAAAATAAAGGCTAGGGCATCCGGAATCAATGGTTCAGATTGACCGATCTTCCGGGTGCCAAAATAACGTCAATACTTGTTCGAATAAAATAAAACGAAATACGAAAAATACTCGCGTCGACCTTCCGGACGCATCTGCGGGCTCGGATCGTCCGGAAGGGCCCTCAAAGTACGGGATCAGAAATTCACGCTCGCTTTCGGCGGGAATACACGTGCGTGGGCCACCGCCGTCGTCGATCTCCATCACTCAGCCTACAAGGTTCTTCTAGAAAGACATTACTGGTTTTGTTGTCCTTTTGGGCATAGAAGGGATCATCAACATTCCGCCTCAGAGCTCCCAAAATTTCAGTTGAATGCTGTTGCGCCATATTGAGACCTGCGGAGAATGGGATTTTAACAATCAGAGTCCAGAAAGAATAATGCAGTTTCCTCTGTAATCAACACTAGTAAATACTCATAAAAATGGAACTAAATTTAAATAAAACAGAAAATCTACAAAAAAATATATTTCCAACAGACCTCGGAGATCATCCCGCTTCTCCTATCTCGGTTTCTGGCCGATAATGGTGTTGATGAAAGACCATGCTGCCAATCAATTGAAATTCCTGTCCTTGGGTATGATTGGGAATGAACTTGGCTAACGGCTCTAGGTGAGTAACAAGATTCTTATGCGGAAGAAGAATGGCTAGAACTCCGCGAAGGTATAGTTTTCATGGATGTCCAGATTCAGAACCAACGGCTGAAACGAAGAAATGCGGTTAGGGGGTGCTTTCGTTCTTAGGACCAAAATACTCCTGAAATTTAAACCTAGGGTGCAAAGTATCAGCTTAAAAGCAATTGAGGGGTGCAAAGTGCCAAACTTAAACTTTTGGGATGCAAAGTGCCAAAACTGTTACTTTCAAGGTGCAAAGTGCAATTACCCCATTTCTGACCACCATGTTTCATCAAAAATGCATTAGAGATGTGTGTTTACCCGGACAATATGTTCTTGTATTTTATTTCTTCTGTCTGGCTAGTAATTCGTTAATGGTTGAGCTTTGACAACTTTGACAGGGATAACCCAGCCTTCTTTATACTGCTGAGTGGTGTTAATCTTTCAGAGCAATCTCTTTTAGCATTTTTGATTTTTGAGTTTGATGCTCAAATATATTGAGTATAAAACTCATCTGAATATTTTTTATGTTTGCTAATAAACAAATATAACGTTTTATATATTTTCTTACCGTCATATTTCTGAAAATTTTGAACAACAGCACTAACATTAAGTAGGATGAATTGCATATTTTTTTAGTTTCTTCCGCACTCTAACAACGCAAACAGTACAAATTCTAGAGTTGCTTATATCCAGCATTTTCATCTCTTGACTAATATAAAATACTGGACTTCACGTACAGTAAAGTAATGGATGTCTTCGTAAAGGCTGCAGAATTTATGAAAATGCCAATCCGTAGAAGCGATGATGAACTTCTGCATAAGCTATTTATGGCTGTCAGAAGTGAGTTAAATATGGATCTTAAAAACATAAAGTCTGAACAAACAAAATTTTGGAAGCAGCATCCATCTTTAGTTAAGGTAAGCTTGAAGTTGAAGCTTTTAAATTGCAAAGTTGATGGGTGAATTTTTCTATGCCAATTAGCCACATTTAATGGTTGTTACTTCATTTTTTAATTAAAAATCACTACTTCTATGATTATATTTGGCAAGAATGTAAGTATATAATATAGGGAAAAACATTATTTGGTGAAACATTCAGCTTTCAAAGTTTACTCATTCTCTATTACCTCTTTTACAAGTCTTTAAAAGTAATGCTCAATTTTTGTTTTTGAAAGTGAGGGTCACGCTTGTGCCCTCCTTAGTTATTAAAGGCACAAGGCGCACAAAGGTGCAAAGGGGCCTTGAAGCCTAGACACAAGGCTCAAGGCGCAGACGCGCGCCTGATGAAGGCAAGACGCATCCACATTTATTTAAATAATCAACATCAAACATTAGTTCATCTTGATCAGATTCTTCATTTATTCTACTCATTAATGATTCATTACTATCATTTAGATCTCTTAAAAAATAAAATCAATGTGATCACTTGTATCATATATAAGTCTCAATGCTTAGTTATGTTTCAGAAAAATAAATCATGCCAAAATTATTGAGTGAATTTCTATTAACTTTTGTATTTAGTGATTTTTTTCGGGGAAGACGAGTGGCGGGAGTACTGTCACTGCAGAGGCACGGGGGAACCCCGTGCATTACTGCTTGTAAACTAATAAATTTAGATGGTTTGTAAAGTTAGCTATGTTTTTACGCGGGACGGGTGCACAAAGGGTGTGTCTGTGCTCCAAAGGAACTCTAATGAGTGAATGCAAGTATATGATGTAGGGAATTTTAAAACAATGCAATGCACATGCGATTGTCCGATAAGTATTGCAACAATTGTAATATTAATTTAGGCAATGCAAACATACACGATTGAGATTAGGCTTTAAAGAAATGAACGAAATCTTGCAACAATTAAAGTAGGATTGCTTGGACTAAACGTTTGACAAATAAAGCCTTCCAGTAGTTGTGAGGAAATTGAGCACACTTTTACTAAACAATATCTCAATTCATTTGATTTTCAATACACATCACAAAGGAAAATAAACATCCAAATCTAGGACTTACACAAGCATTCATGACCAAAGATGGGAATTTGCTGCAGTTTTCCGTCTTGGACAGAAGTTTTGAAGTCGTTTGTTGCTGAATCTTTGGTTTCCTGCACCTATTTTGGTTCCTGGAAGTTTTTGTGGTGATTGTGGGGATGCTGAGTTGAGGAATTCAAAAGGGGGGGGGGGGGACTGCCGGTGGTGAACTGGAGGGCTGAATTACAGCAAATCTGGGAGCCGATTAAATTAGGGATCTCTTGACGACAGCAAATCTGGGAGCCGATTAAATTAGGGATCTCTTGACGGCAAATTGGGCGTTGCTGGAGGGATTCACTTGATGCGGCTAAGGGGAGGAATTCTGATCGGAAGTTGAACCCCAAAAGACAATTAGTGAAACGAAAGATTCAATTTAGTCGAATGCCCTAAAACCGGGCAAAGCATTCATATATACAGGTCAAATACACACGTGACATATCACGTGAACAATTAAATGAGAAAGAACAAAAGCGTAAAATAAAACCGCATCCAACGCGTATATTCTACTCTCCCCCTCAATTTAGGAATATATATTGATCATTCCCAACCTGTTAGAATTGTTCATAAAGTTGTCACTGCTTAATTCCTTGGTGAAGATATCGTCTAGCTGATCATATGAGTTCACAAATGGAGTGCATATATTCCCCTTGTCTATGTGATCTTTGATGAAGTGCCTGCCAACTTGGACATGTTTCGTCCTGTCATGTTGAACCTGATTGTGTGCAATACTAATGACATCCTTGTTGTCGCAATAGATAGCAACTGGTTTGTTCACGTGGAGAACCATATGTTGGAGAATTGTCTTCAACCACAATCCCTCACAAACTCCTTGCGCCATAGCCCTATATTCTGCTTCTTGCTCTTCCACGATACAAGGTTGCCACCCACAAACGAGCAATATTCGGTAATGGACTTTATATCATCCTGACTACCGGGCCAATCGACATCTGTAAACACTTCAATCTATAAAGGTTGGTTTGCAAAGAACAGAAGCCCACGGCCTGGGAACTTCTTGAGGTATCGCAATACCCGATATTCAGCCTGTTGATGGCGAATTGAGGGAGAGTGCATGAATCTATTTAGGACACCCACAACATACGTAATATCAGGGCGAGTATGAGATATATATATGAGCCTCCAAACCAATCGTTGATATCTTGAAGCATCCACTTTCTCCCCACTGTTATCCTCATCAATCTTGTGATTAGCCTCAATTGGAGTATCCACGGGTGCACACACTAGCATCCCAGTTTCATCCAGAAGATCAAGGGAATAGTTTCTCTAAGAGATGAAGATCACTCGTCGTGACCTCACCACTTCAATTCCCAAGAAGTATTTCAACTTCCCCAGATCCTTTACTTCAAATTCTCTACCCAGTTCTTTCAAGTGAACGATCTCCTCTAGGTCATCACCAATAATGATGATGTCATCCACGTATACAATAAGCATTGATACCTGATCTCCTCTCCTCTTGATAAAGAGAGTATGATCAGCTTGTCCTTGAACATAGCCTAGTTGAAGCATGAGCTTGTTAAACTGTCAAAACCAAGCTCTCGAGGACTTCTTCAGGGCATATAAGGATTTCTGCAGTCGACAGACCTTTCCATATAACCATTCTTTGATAAAGCCCGGAGGGATAGTCATGTAGACTTCTTCTAGATCACCATGCAGGAACACATTTTTGACGCCGAGCTGTTGTAGCTACCATCCACGACAAGCAGCACAAGATAGGATCACCCGAATAGAATTCATCTTCGCAAAAGTGGCAAAGGTTTCTTGGTAGTCAATACCTTGGGTCTGGGTATACCCTTGAGCGACCAAGCGAGATTTGTACCGCTCCACCACCCCATCTTGATTTTCTTTAACGAAGATTCAATGTGACCCAACCGTTCGCTTCTCAGGGTGAAGACTAGCAAGACACAATGTTCCATTTTTTCCAAGGAGCACATTTCCTCTTCCATAGTCTGTTTCTACTCAGGTATCTGAACAGCCTCCTGCCAGGCCTTAAGAATCATAATAGAGGAAAGAGATGAGATAAAAGCTTTGTGAGCCTAAGAGAGATGAGTATAACAAACGTGGTTGACAATGAGGTGTTTGGTGCCACCTGTTTTACCTTTAAGATGAGCAAGAGGAACATGGAGGTCATCATCTGAATCTGGATCGAAGACAGGCACCAACACCGGTGGAACATTCACTGTCTGCACTTGCTCAGTAGTCTGGGATATGCGGGAGTATGTGTATAATATAGGAGGAGTAGAGGTGGAAGGGACAGGAGTAGTACACGGAACATGAGTAAGGGGAATATGAGGAGATGCAACAATCAGGAGAGGAGAGCTGATGGTCTCGTCGCCGTTACTACCCGTCTCCCCCTGACGAGGACCAAAAAATGACTCTCCCTCACAAAAAGTAATATCAACATTGCAGTAGTAGCGACGAGTGGGAAGATGATAACACTGATACCTTTTGGTGGTAGGAGAGTATCCAACGAATACACATCGGAGAGAGAGCGCATCCAGTTTATCACGATGGGGGGTATGAACATGGACAAAGTAGACTGAGCCAAAGATGCGAGGGGCGATGTGAGAGGTGTGGACAATGTGGTTCTTGGCCAGACGGGAGAGAGGTGTATCATAGGAAATGGAACGAAACGGAAGACGGTTAATAAGGTGGGCGACCGTGAGTACCACATCACCCCAAACGGACGTGGGAAGGTGCATGACAAGCAGCAAACACCGAGCAACCTACAACAAGTGCCTATTTTTTCGTTCAGTGACACCATGTTGAGTAGAAGTGTGGACACATGTGGTTTGATGAATAATGTTATGTTCGACAAAATAGGCACCGAACGCTCCATGGTCATCATATTCCCCACCATTATTACTGCGAAGCACACGAATTATGACGTTGAACTGTTGCACCACCATTTTATGAAAGGGCTAAATCTAGCAAGCACATCACATCTCCATTTTATCAAATAAAGCCAAATAGTACGAGAATGACAATCAATAAAAGTAATAAATCATTTATAGCCAGATAAAGATAACACCGGGGAGGGACCCCAAACATCAGAATGGATAACATCAAATGTACATGAACTAGGAAAAGACATATGACTGATACTCTGACGAACATGTTTGGATTGTTCACAAGTGTCACAAGAAAATGACTTAATTAAACGATTGAAAGCATAAAACAATTTAGTAAGATATAAACAGAAGGGTGGCCAAAGCCTTGATGCCAGCGCTAGATGTCATGTAACGTCAGAGATCTGGTGGAAGAAAGAACACTGAGAGATAATGACTGTTTCAGCAAGTACAGCCCACCAACATTCCTACCACTGCCAAGCGTTCGCTTCGTATCTAGATCCTGAAACACAAAAACATCAGGGAAAAAAGTTACAGAACAATTTAAAGTGGTAGTCAAGTGACTAATGGAGAGAAAATATTGAGGAAATGAAAGGACATGCAAAACTGAGGACAGCGAGAGATTGGGAGAACAAACAACGGTTCCTTTACCAGCGATGGATGAGAGAGAGTCATTAGCAGCAATGACCTTATCACGACCAGAAAGAGGAGTATAAGCGGTAAAACCTGAGGCAGAGCCAGTCATGTGATCTGTCGCACCCGAATCGATGATCCACTAAGAAGGGGATGAATACATAGCATGAGCACTGGAGAGAACTGAAGTAGCAAACACAGCAGTAGAACCAGCCGTTGTAGAGTCAGTCTGGGAGCGCAACATACAGAGAAAATCCTCTAACTCCATAGCAGACAGGACCCCAGAGGTGTCCTCCTGAACCTCAGTCGAGTGCACAGAGTACTGAGTGTGATCACCAGTCTGGCGGCCACCACCACGGTGCCTACCTCACCCACGAGCAGTAGAACCCCGACCAGATGGAGCAAGGTGAGGATGCAGACGAAAACATACGTCTTTGGTATGTCCTTTCTTCCCACAATGGTTGCATACAGGAGGAGGCCCTCGAGAAATCCTAGCCAGCACAGAGTGATCAGTAGAGGAACCAAGAGAGCGACGACGATTCTCATCACTTAGGAGCATACTGAAGGCCTCCCGAAGAGAGGGAAGAGGCTCACAGTGGAGGACATGCAGGCGAACGGCATCAAACTCCATTGTGCGCTCCATAAGGAAGACATGAACCCGAAAACAGTCTTTATCCTTCTGTAGGGCCTGTGCATCGACAATGCAAACTACAGTAAAGGTGTTGAAGTAATCCAACTCTTGATACAGACGTTCAAACTCAAAATAGTAGGCAGACAAGTTCATGGTTCCCTGCTTCATCTCTAGAACACGTCGATTGAGCTCATAAATCTGCGTCGAACTGCCTGCCTGAGAGTAGGTGTCACGGGCCCGTTTCCAAATTTGATAAACAGAGTCCAACAACATATAACTGCGATACACCTGGGGGGACATCGAGTGAAGTAACCACGAGACAACCAATGAATTGTCCGCATCCCATTTTCTCCAAGAGGGATCGGTACGTGGTGGCTCAACAGTGGTACCATCAATATGTCTGCATAGCTGTTGACTGCGAATAGCATGTTGTGCTGCCCTGGACCATTCAAGATAATTCGTGCCATCCAAGACAACAGTAGTTATCTTCAACGAACCAGACTGGACGTGGCTTCGAGGAGGATCTGCAGAGGAACCGTGAAGGGCATCTGTGTGAGGTGCCGAGTAGATGTCAGAGGAATCACCCATCAATGAGAAACGAAAGAAGACGAAGAGCTCAAATCAGACGGAACCACATCCTACGAGTGTCCCTTAGATCAAGCCGCCAGAGAGGACACCGAAGGATGCGAGTACGATGTCCCCGACAACCCCCATGGAGGACAAATTGGCCGGAGACATTGGGCTGCTCGGAAAAACCGGGCGGAGAAGGCCGTCAAAGAGAAACGCCGCTGAGAAGAAGGGGCGCTGAAGGGAGGCGGTCAAAGAAAGGAAGAGCGATTGAACGCTCCTTCCAACGGACTGGACGGCCCTTCCAACGCGAAGAAAGAGCGGGAGGGACAAAGCGGTAGCAGGCGAGCGCTGGAGGGGCGGAGCGGGAGTGGGCGAGCGCAGTTGGGGCAGAGCAGTCGAGCAGGGCGGATCGGGAGGCGAACGGGGCGGGTCGGGAGCCGAGCGGCGGAAGCACGAATGCGGAAGAGTCAGATCGACAACCTAGCTCTGATACCAAGTGGAACGAAAGATTCAATTTAGTCGGATGCCCTAAAACCTGACAAAACATTCATATATAGGTCAAATACACACGTGACATTTCTCGTGAACAATTAAATGAGAAAGAACATAAATGTAAAATAAAACCGGGTCCAACGCGTATATTCAACTCAACTCGCTGAACAAGCTTTTAGCAGTGCAGAATTACTGGTATCTGCAGATACCTTTGTCATGGGGAGAGTAATTAACGCCAAAATTGATTAACAACTGGGCACTCACGACACAACAATTCAACAAAACGAAATTGCTGGTATCAAGTGGCCGACCAAAGAAATAAAACATAAGACCCCGATCTTATCACCTTTATAGGGGGAATGCAGATAACTGCCTTTGGAGTGGATTTCGATCTGTTTGGGCGCATATTCCTGGATTTGGACAGCAGCAAACACGACTGTTGGAGGAGGAAGGATACCGGCTGGGCTGGAACTGGAGTGAAGAGTGTCGGTTCGGCTTCAGGGCGAATAACTGTCAATAACTACCTAGGTAGTGGACGGTAACAACAGTTTCTGGCGATTTTTGTGGTTTCCGACGGAGGTTTTGAGCGGTTATAGGTAGTTATTTGTGAGAGGGTGGAGGTGGTTGGAAGGCCCTAAGAGGGATGATTCTGACAGTTTGGAGAGAGGGCGTGGGGGGGGGGGGGGCACGGTTGCAAGCAAATAGTCGGGACTAGGCATTGCACCTAGGTTCCACGATGGATCACAAAATTAAGAAGTCTCATCAAAATTCTGTATTTTCTTGAACTCAAACCCAAATCCCATATTTATAGGTCAATGGGAAGACAACATACGACTATGATTGGCCGACACAAAAACACATAGTATATGTAAATAATGTACGAAAAAATTACAAAAATACACAGGGAATTCGTCGTCGACACTCCGAATGTGACTACGGACTCGTATCAGTCATATGACGATCCTAACTCCTCTTTCTATGAATGTAAACCCAAACGCGCTCCGCTACGGGTTGGCCCACCCGAGAACTTTGATCCCCATCAATTCTCTGTTGAATGAAGATGAGCATACTCCCAATAAAGTCCAAGGGCAAGTAAACCAAACTCCTCCAATAACATCCACATATCATCAATAATCTGACTCTCTCTCCCGACAGAAATCCGGGAATGGACTTAAGTACTTGTGTGTTCATAATCTTGAGTTAAATCCTTAAATGTTGAACTCATGAAGAATTCCCGTACTCTCGGGTATATTTAAGTCGTAAGCATTCAACACAATCTTCCGCATTACTGTATTGAGATCCATTTGTCTAACATTTAATTTTATCATAGTTCCTTAGTGAAACCTCTTAACTCTAATTATCACCATCACCTGTTGACATATTCTAATGTTCTTCTCTCTCTTGTGAAGATTTGCATAAACCTTGTATTTTCATTGCAATTTTAGATCAGACAAAGTCATATAATTCATGCAAATGATGCAAAACATACAATAAATATGAATCATGCAACATGGAAGAGTCACACACTGTATGTAAAATGAGAATGCAATAAATGTAAAAGATGAACAAGAGACATGACTAACTCCTTACAATGAGGTTCTTTGGTGCTACAAATAACTTCTATGATTGTCACATGGTTTGGAGGCTTAGGTGGTAGGGTGAAGAAAATTTCATCGCGAATGTATTGATCACTCAAATAATCACCCGAGATATCAACAAATAAATATGATACTATATTATGTCGAATGCCTCCTAGAGTGTTGGCAGTGATAAAATAGGTATTTGGGTCATTAAGAGCACTTTCAACCTCGAATAACTCACTAGTTATGTACAAGTACCTAACGAGCGGGGGCTTGTCAGGAGGCTCTCTAGGTGAAGTGTTGAAGTAATCGTCGCGTATGCGGTGAATAGTCACATACTTATCTAAGTTGAATAGCACGATAAAATGTATTATTCGACAAAACAAGACCTTACATGGCTTATAAAACCGGAAATAAAAGAAAGACAATAATACAACTTGAACCAAAAATACGAAATATGACTAAGTTCAACTCTCCCCCTCAAGTCGGACGAAAGATGTTAGTCATCCAATGTTTTTGAATATCATCAAAAAATACATCACTTCTCAAACTTTTGGTGAACACATCCGCCAGTTGATCTTTGGAATGGACAAAAGGTGTGACCACGATCTTTTTATCCAGGCGGTCTTTGATAAAATGTTGATCAACCTTCACATGCTTTGTCCTGTCATGTTGGACTGGATTTTGAGTTATATTAATAGCTGCTTTATTATCACAAAATAAAGAAAAAGACTACTCCTGGAGAAACCCAGATCCTGCTGTCCTATCATGCTAGCCTTGTGACATAGCACGATACTCTGCCTCATCACTAGATCTGGCCACCACATTCTGCTTCTTGCTACACGAGGTCACCAGATTTTCACCAACAAAGGAACAATATCCGGTAGTGGACTTTCAGTCATCCCAACATCCAGCCCAGTCAACATCCATGAATACTTTGATCTTCTGGTGGTTTTTTTAGAGAACAAGAGGCCACGGACCGGGGATTTTTTCAAATATCGTAACACACGATATGTTGCCTCTTGATGTCTGATCCTGTGAGCGCTCATATGTCTATTCAAAATACCAACTACATAAATGATATCTGGACGTGTGTGGGATAAGTATATGAGTTTCCCAACCAATCTTTGATAGCGCGAAACATCGGTTTGTTCACCATCACCATCTTCTCCAATCCCATGATTTGCTTCCATAGGGGTGTTCGCAGGAACACAGGCAAGCATCCCAGTTTCCTTCATGAGATCTAAACTATGTTGTCAAGGCGCGTCTGAGGCACCGGGCGCAACCCGCCGCGCCACACCATGGCTGAGGCTGGCGATGTGCCCCAGGCGATGTGCCTCCGGCGCGCGCTTTATAGTCTCCCAGGCGCTCCAAAGGCGCGCCTAGGCCTTTCAAGGTGTTTTTCAACCTTTTTTGGGATATGGGCAAAAACATGATCTTAGACGCACCCAAGGCACCCCTAGGAGCACTTGGGCGCCCAATTCGCTCAATCTCCTTTTTCCCCAATTTTGCGTCTCACGTGCCTCAGGCGCACTGAATAAACTAATGGACGCTAAACTATTATTAACGGTGCGGTCATCAATCTGTCCTTCAAGTCCTTAAAATGCGTTACACACTATTATTAACGCACTTAATAAACTGATGAACGCTAATAATTGGAATAGTAACAAAATACTACACGTGCCAAGACCGTTGACAGTTTCAGAGGTTCGCAGTTTTTTGGGTCTTGCTGGATACTACAGGAGATTCATCAGAGATTTCTCAAAGATAGCCCTACCACCGACTTCCCTCACTAGGAAGGGAAAGGGCTTGGTGTGGACTGTTGAGTGCGAGTTAGCCTTTGAGGACTTGAAGGACAGATTGATGACCGCACCGATTTTAAGTTTACCTTCAGGACCAGACGGATTTCAGATCTATAGCGATGCTTCAGGTCAGGGTTTGGGTTGTGTCCTCATGCAGCATGGAAAGGTCGTAGCATATGCCTCGAGACAGTTAAAGGTGCATGAGAGGAACTATCCCGTGCATGACTTGGAACTTGCAGCAGTCATTCATGCTCTAAAGATTTGGAGACACTACCTCTATGGAGTGCGTTGTGAGATCTTCACTGATCATAAGAGCCTCAAGTATATCTTTGATCAGCGAGAGCTCAATCTGAGGCAGCGCAGATGGTTGGAGTTTCTAGCAGACTACGATGTAGACATTCAGTACCATCCAGGAAAGGCGAACGTTGTAGCTGATGCCCTTAGCCGTAGAGGCTCGTGTTTCTATCTTCTCACTTAGCAGGAGGAGTTAGTACGAGAGCTGGAGAGACTGGACATCGTCGTTGTACCCCGTTGCAGTTTTGATTCAGCTTGGTTGAGTTGGATGGAGATTTCGTGCGATATTAGAGATAGGATCAGGACAGCTATACCGTTAGATCCAAAGATGGCAGAGATTTGGATTTCAGTGCAGTCGGGTCAGAAAGAGAGGTTCTCTATTTCAGGATGAGTTACTATTGTATGATGGCAGAGTGTGCATCCCAGATGTTAGTCACCTACGCGAAGACATTCTTTTTGAGGCACACAATTCCAGATATTCTATACATCCTGGTAGCACGAAGATGTATGCAGATCTTAAGAAGACAGTCTGGTGGCCAGGTTTGAAGAGTGATGTTGCAGATTATGTAGGGAAGTGCGAGACATGCAAGTTGGTTAAGGCCGAGTGTAAAAGGCCTGGAGGCAAGTTGTAGCCACTTCCCATTCCCGAGTGGACATTTGAGGATATATCCATGGACTTCATTCATGGTTTGCCGAGATCGCAGAGTGGGAATGATTCCTTGTGGGTTATAGTAGATCGACTCTCTAAGGTCGCCCATTTCATTCCTCTTAGGAAGACGGATCAAGGTCCGAAGCTGGCACAGTTGTATATAGACGAGATAGTTCGACTTCACGGTGTTCCCAAGACCATAGTTTCAGACCGAGATGACAGATTTACCTCCAGGGAGTGGCGATACGTTCAGGAGCGTTTGGGTACCAGGTTACATTTCAGCACCGCATTCCATCCCCAGACAGATGGACAGACTGAGCGCACAAATAGGACTTTGGAGGGTCTGCTACGGATGTGCATTCTAGATTTTGGAGGAAAGTGGGAGAAGTATGTTACTCTTGTGGAGTTCTCCTACAACAACAGTTTTCAGGCAAGTATTGGGATGGCACCGTTCGAGGCCCTCTATGGTAGACGTTGTCGGACACCGTTATGTTGGGCAGAGAGTGAGGAAAGATCGTCCATCAGAGAGTCATGGATTGATAAGACTACTGACAGGATTAAGCTCATTCAGGAGCGTATGAAGACAGCTCAGGATCGCCAGGCCAAGTATCATGATCAGAAGCACAGGTCAGTAGAGTTCAGTATTGGAGACTACGTTTATCTGAAGGTCAGACCAGTCAGAGGAGTCTCTAGAGTAAAGCGGATGAAGAAGCTGAGTCCCAGATTCGTTGGTCCTTTTGAGGTGCTGGAAAGAGTTGGTGAGGTTGCATATAGGTTGGCCTTACCTGAGGAAATGAGTGGTGTACATGATGTATTCCACGTCTCCTATCTGAGGAGAGCAGTCAGAGATTCCAGTCAGATCATCAGTAACGAGGAAGCACCAATTGAGACAGATCTTAGTATTGGAGTTAGACCAGTCAAGATAGTGGACTCAAGGATTCAGAAGCTCAGAAATAGAGAGATTCGCATGGTCAAAGTCCTTTGGATGAACTGTGGCCGTCCAGAGTATACTTGGGAGCGAGAGGATGAGCTTAAGAGCAATGCAGACTATTCTTTTCTCTTCGATTCAGGTATGGTTTCAATTTTCGAGGACGAAAATTTTTGTAGGAGGGGAGATTTGTAACATCCGTAAATCTGACACGAATTTTTATTGTAAACTATAGGGTCGAGTCGCGACGGATTTTAATCGAAGCAGCACATCGTCAAGGTATTTTGTTACTATTCCAATTATTAGCGTCCATTAATTTATTAAGTGCGTTAATAATAGTGTGTAACTCATTTTATATTAGATGTGGCGCGCGCGGTGATAATGGGTTAGTACACAAGTATTATTGTGAGTTGGGTGTGCAGATAACCGTTTCATAAGTGATTTTGAGTGGAAATGGAGTGCCTATAACTTTTTCCCCCTCTCCGTACGGTTAAATAGAAACCGCAGCCCGATTTCTTAAAACCCACGCATATTCCTGTCTCACGGGATAAACTGCAAAGCTGCAGCCCGTCTCGTCTACCGCACAGAGCGCGCCCGACGATTTCCGCCAGAGCCGACGACTCCCGCGCCTTAGACGGCGGCCGATCCCCCTCCAGAAGTCCTTTCCGACCACTCCCTCCTCTGCAGGCGCCAGCAAGCATTCCTTTTCCTTTCTTGGCCTTGGAAGTACCGGGTTTCAACCCTAACCGTAGGAGTTGAGTTTCGTTTTGGTTCCAGTGAGTCGTTTCCTCCCTTACCTCGATTTCCTCTTAAAGATCCTTCGTTTTGGAGGTAGACTAAACTAATTTTCATTTCTATTGCGCTATTTTAGGTTTTGGTGTTCGTGGTTCACCGCGGAGTTTGAGTGAGATGCATTGAGAGCCCCAATATCTCCGCATAAAGGTAATATACGAAGCTAGTGCACATATTTTTGCAACCTTAGATGATTTGGAATTTTTCCACCGGAAAACCCTTAGGGAAAAATTATGAGTTTAGGTTTGCCTTGAATTGCAGGACTTTGGTAGGTTCGAGGCAGCATTCTAAAGGTCCCCAGTAGTAGGATTTGCCTTCGGAAATAGAAGATGTCGCCGTGCCGAGTCTACGAGCGCCGCACCACCGCGGTATGGAAATCTAAATTCCTTTTAGTTAGATATATCAAGTATTGTAATTTTACACACACAAATAGATTTATTTCAAGTACCATGATCATGCATAGAAAGGTGTGGTGATAGGAAAACGGTTACGAAAAACGTGTAGGGTGACACGATTTCCCCAAGACCTAAGTAGTCGGATCATGAACAGAAACATAGAGTACGAAAGCGTTAGCCGTGTTCGTAGGTTTGAAATTTGTTCCGATCAAGGGCGTAATTGCCCCTTCAAGTCGACCGCCAGGAAGTCAAGGGTCGCTTAGTAGTACACCAGAAAAGATATCCCTTGCAGAGTAGCGTCAGACCAAAAAGGTCAGCCAGCACACAGAGGTCTTTCGTGCTAGGTAGAGGCGCACTACCTTTCTCATAAGGCACATGGAACCTTATGAGTAGTACAGACTTGGGAAGTGTCTTCCCTTGAGCCAGCTAGTAGATTCGAGACCGTGTCCGCGTGACACTAGAACAATTGGGTTCGTAAGATGGTCTCGGGTCGTCAGTTTCAGTTGCGCGTTAGGAGCTACTCTGCCTAGAGCCTTCCTAGTAGATAAGCAGGTTAGAAGCCACCTAGAACTCAAGTATAGACCTGACGTGAGACAGAATGCTAGTTAGTGAACGCCAGAACTTAAGTTAGAAAAATAAGAGTCACGTGCTTAGTACGAAAAGATGTTTGACCAGAGAATAGTGCGAAGACATGCATAGCACATAGCATAAAAGATTTTAATGCATAAAATTATTTTTCAAAGGCATACATGCATTCATATGTAAAACTGGGTTTTAGTGTCACTAGGAGGGGTTGTTTTTCCTTACTCTGACCCTTTGTGGGCACTGTTTTTCAGGTGACCCAGGTGGGAAGTTACGTCTAGGATGAGCAAGTGGTGGCGTCAGTTTGTATTATTTATCTTATTCAGTTTACTCTATTTCAGGATGTACTTGTAGATGAGAACATTGTATCAGATTAATGTTTCTATTTAATTTGTATCAGACTATTTATGGTTAATCAGATTTTCAGTTAATTCAGTTCTATTTCCTGTTTAGTGGCTCTGTGAATCCTGATGTCAGGTATGTGGTTATCCTTAGTTTACTTTTTAAACTTCCGCTGTAAGTCTTATATTGCTTAGTATAAAGTTTATTACCTGCTGCTACTAGTTTTAATACTGTTTTCTAGTTTTCTTTATATCGCTGACCCGGCCGGACGGCTGATTTCTGAAATACTGGGAAGGGGTGTTACAAATTGGTATCAGAGGGAGGTTTAGGATCCCTGGACCCTAGAAAGAATTCACAGAGCCATAGGAGCGCGTAAGAGTAAACTCTTGTCAGTAAAGTACTTTAAGTGCGATTAAGCCCTAGTGTTCGCTAGAGTATGAAATAAGTTGCTAAGCCAGATTTCTTAGATGCTCGATAAATAATCAGTTTTCTTTTTTATATTCTATCAGGCACCACGAGTTAGTGAACCAGGTGAATCTTCACGCCAGAACCCGGTTCCTAGTGCAACCATGGGAGACGCTGCCGTGCCACAGGTACCACCAGTTTCAGCAGCTCCAGAGGGCACTGACATAGCGTCTCAGATTGCCAAGGCGGTTACTGTTGCCTTGATGGAGTTTCAGAGAGAACTGGCTGCAGGGTTTCCAGCTCCAGTACAAGTACCAGTCCCTGCGCCAGCTCCTGCAGCAGCACCTGTGGAGATGACCCTGGAGCGCTATTTGAGAAATTTCAGAGAACTTCAGCCTTCGAACTACAGTGGGGATGAGACCCCGATGGATACGGATGATTGGATATCTAACACCAGAGACCTGCTGAATGTTTTGGAGTGCCCGGAGAATAGGAAAGTTCCTCTGGCAGTTTTCCTCCTCCGAGGAGAGGCAAAGATCTGGTGGGACAAGTACTGGGAAGATGATCCTGCAGGTAAAGTGTTATGATCAATTCCTTTATTTTAGGAAGTAATGTGTTAATTTTAAAATGGTATGATCGTATTTTTGGCCAGGTCATACACCAGACATGTTTACTTGGGGCGAGTTTTCTAGAGCCCTTGCTAGTTGGTTCGTGCCTCCTTCCGCACGACGAGGTCTCCAGGAGAAGTATCTGAGGCTTTTCCAGGGGGACAGGACAGTTACTGAGTATGAGCGAGAGCTGACTCATCTTGCTCGATATGCGGGCGTGATGCAGGGAGATCAGACCGAGAGGTGCAGTCGCTTCGTGGATGGTTTGCGTGACTCGTTGAGACAGCCGCTGATGACTATGGTCAACGCTGATTACAGGAGCTTAGTGGATACAGCTCGCAGACTGGAGGCTGACCAGCAGAAAGTTCAGAAGCGAAGTAGTTTTCGTGCGAAGCGATCTCAGGATTCGCATCAGCCGCAGCAGAGCAGAAACGATCAAGGAAAGAACTGGAGCAAGAAGCCGAAGCCTGATGCTAAGAAGATTGGTCAATCTGGTGACCGGAGCAAGGACTATCCCACGTGTCCCAAGTGTCAGCGTCGCCATCCAGGAGAGTGTTTGGCCAGTGCAGGCGTATGTTACAAGTGCCGACAACCTGGACACATAGCTCGCTTCTGTCAGGAAGCTGGGACAAATCAGGTAATCAAGGTCCTTTTGTTTTGATTACATTTGTGTAATTACGATAGATTTTTAATGTAATTTATCCCTGCAGTCGAAGTACGAGGTTGGTGGCTCTAGCAGGGTAGATAAGGGCAAGGCGTTGATGATTACTGATGGGAGACCACAGCAGGGTCGAGATTTAGTGCAGCCCAGAGCTTATGGGTTGGGTCAGCAGGAGGCGAAGGATCAGGAGGATGTTGTGACAGGTAAGTGTTGTTTGCTTAACAAGTTAGTTTTAAAATCCTCCGTAGTGACACATTAAATTTTTCATCCTTCATAAATCATTCATGTAGGCATCCTTATGATTCGTAACTTACCCTCTAAGATTCTGTTTGATACGGGTGTCTCGCACTCGTTTATCGCGGAATCTCTAGTGCGTAAGTTGGATTTAGAAGTCTTCCCGGAGTCAGTACCGCTGGAAGTCATGATGCCGAATGGATCCCTTCTGCAGATCAGAGACAAGTGCAGGGTACCAGTGCAGTTTAGTGATGCCGAGATTATCGTGGAAGCTTTGCTGCTACCTATAACAGGGTTTGACTTGATCTTTGGAATGGACTGGCTTTCAGCAGTCAACGCTAGGATTGACTGTAGGGCGAAGCAGATTCAGTTCGATGGCCCCAACCAGACATCTTTCTCTTTTCAGGGATTGAAGGGAGTAGTGAAGATGATCATATCTGCAGTTCAAGCGAGAAAGTGCATTAGTAAGGGTTGTGAAACCTTCGTAGTACTGATGAGCGCGGAGCCTAAGACTGTTTTGTTAGAGGTACCAGTAGTGCAGGAGTTTCCAGATGTTTTCCCGGAAGAGCTCCCTGGTGCCCCTCCAGATAGAGAGATTGAGTTCCCGATAGACTTGCAGCCTGGGGCTACACCGGTAGCCAAATCTCCCTATCGGATGGCTCCAAGGGAACTAGCAGAGTTGAAGAGCCAGTTGCAGGAGCTGTTTGATTTGGGTTTTATACGCCCTAGTACTTCGCCTTGGAGTGCTCCAGTGCTTTTTGTGAAGAAGAAGGATAGTAGTCTGAGATTGTGCATAGACTACCGTGAATTGAATAAGCTGACCGTAAAGAACAAGTACCCGATTCCCAGGATTGATGATTTGTTCGACCAATTGGTGGGATCGAACACTTTTTCCAAGTTAGATCTGAGATCAGACTATCACCAGTTGAAGATTCGTGACGCGGATACAAAAGACTGCATTCAGTACCAGATATGGACACTTCGAGTTCGTGGTCATGCCGTTCGGGCTGACCAATGCCCCTTCAGTATTTATGGACCTGATGAACAGGGTATTTCGGGAGTTTTTAGATCGTTTTGTCATCGTTTTCATAGATGATATTTTGGTGTTCTCTAAAAGTGCAGAAGATCATGCAGCACACCTCAGAATTGTTTTGAGCACACTCAGGAAGAACCAGTTGTTTGTTAAGTTTTCTAAGTGTGAGTTTTGGGTTTCAGAGATTGCTTTCTTAGGCCACATCATCAGTCAAAAAAGGGTTAGTGTTGATCCGAAGAAGATAGAGGCTATTGAGAATTGGCCAAGACCGTCGACAGTTTCAGAGGTTCGCAGCTTTTTCAGTCTTGCTGGATACTACAGGAGATTCATCAGAGATTTCTCAAAGATAGCCCTACCACTGACTTCCCTCACTAGGAAGGGAAAGGGCTTGGTGTGGACTGTTGAGTGCGAGTTAGCCTTTGAGGACTTGAAGGACAGATTGATGACCGCACCGATTTTAAGTTTACCTTCAGGACCAGACGGATTTCAGATCTATAGCGATGCTTCAGGTCAGGGTTTGGGTTGTGTCCTCATGCAGCATGGAAAGGTCGTAGCATATGCCTCGATACAGTTAAAGGTGCATGAGAGGAACTATCCCGTGCATGACTTGGAACTTGCAGCAGTCATTCATGCTCTAAAGATTTGGAGACACTACCTCTATGGAGTGCGTTGTGAGATCTTCACTGATCATAAGAGCCTCAAGTATATCTTTGATCAGCGAGAGCTCAATCTGAGGCAGCGCAGATGGTTGGAGTTTCTAGCAGACTACGATGTAGACATTCAGTACCATCCAGGAAAGGCGAACGTTGTAGCTGATGCCCTTAGCCGTAGAGGCTCGTGTTTCTATCTTCTCACTTAGCAGGAGGAGTTAGTACGAGAGCTGGAGAGACTGGACATCGTCGTTGTACCCCGTTGCAGTTTTGGTTCAGCTTGGTTGAGTTGGATGGAGATTTCGTGCGATATTAGAGATATGATCAGGACAGCTATACCCTTAGATCCAAAGATGGCAGGTATTTGGATCTCAGTGCAGTCGGGTCAGAAAGAGAGGTTCTCTATTTCAGGATGAGTTACTATTGTATGATGGCAGAGTGTGCATCCCAGATGTTAGTCACCTACGCGAAGACATTCTTTTTGAGGCACACAATTCCAGATATTCTATACATCCTGGTAGCACGAAGATGTATGCAGATCTTAAGAAGACAGTCTGGTGGCCAGGTTTGAAGAGTGATGTTGCAGATTATGTAGGGAAGTGCGAGACATGCAAGTTGGTTAAGGCCGAGTGTCAAAGGCCTGGAGGCAAGTTGCAGCCACTTCCCATTCCCGAGTGGACATTTGAGGATATATCCATGGACTTCATTCATGGTTTGCCGAGATCGCAGAGTGGGAATAATTCCTTGTGGGTTATAGTAGATCGACTCTCTAAGGTCGCCCATTTCATTCCTCTTAGGAAGACGGATCAAGGTCCGAAGCTGGCACAGTTGTATATAGACGAGATAGTTCGACTTCACGGTGTTCCCAAGACCATAGTTTCAGACCGAGATGACAGATTTACCTCCAGGGAGTGGCGATACGTTCAGGAGCGTTTGGGTACCAGGTTACATTTCAGCACCGCATTCCATCCCCAGACAGATGGACAGACTGAGCGCACAAATAGGACTTTGGAGGATCTGCTACGGATGTGCATTCTAGATTTTGGAGGAAAGTGGGAGAAGTATGTTATTCTTGTGGAGTTCTCCTGCAACAACAGTTTTCAGGCAAGTATTGGGATGGCACCGTTCGAGGCCCTCTATGGTAGACGTTGTCGGACACCGTTATGTTGGGCAGAGAGTGAGGAAAGATCGTCCATCAGAGAGTCATGGATTGATAAGACTACTGACAGGATTAAGCTCATTCAGGAGCGTATGAAGACAGCTCAGGATCGCCAGGCCAAGTATCATGATCAGAAGCACAGGTCAGTAGAGTTCAGTGTTGGAGACTACGTTTATCTGAAGGTCATACCAGTCAGAGGAGTCTCTAGAGTAAAGCGGATGAAGAAGCTGAGTCCCAGATTCGTTGGTCCTTTTGAGGTGCTGGAAAGAGTTGGTGAGGTTGCATATAGGTTGTCCTTACCTGAGGAAATGAGTGGTGTACATGATGTATTCCACGTCTCCTATCTGAGGAGAGCAGTCAGAGATTCCAGTCAGATCATCAGTACCGAGGAAGCACCAATTGAGACAGATCTTAGTATTGGAGTTAGACCAGTCAAGATAGTGGACTCAAGGATTCAGAAGCTCAGAAATAGAGAGATTCGCATGGTCAAAGTCCTTTGGATGAACTGTGGCCGTCCAGAGTATACTTGGGAGTGAGAGGATGAGCTTAAGAGCAATGCAGACTATTCTTTTCTCTTCGATTCAGGTATGGTTTCAATTTTCGAGGACGAAAAAAATTTTTGTAGGAGGGGAGATTTGTAACATCCGTAAATCTGACACGAATTTTTATTGTAAACTATAGGGTCGAGTCGCGACGGATTTTAATCGAAGCAGCACATCGTCAAGGTATTTTGTTACTATTCCAATTATTAGCGTCCATTAGTTTATTAAGTGCGTTAATAATAGTGTGTAACACATTTTATATTAGATGTGGCGCGCGCGGTGATAATGGGTTAGTACACAAGTATTATTGTGAGTTGGGTGTGCAGATAACCGTTTCATAAGTGATTTTGAGTGGAAATGGAGTGCCTATAGCTTTTTCCCCCTCTCCGTACGGTTAAAAAGAAACCGCAGCCCGATTTCTTAAAACCCACGCATATTCCTGTCTCACGGGATAAACCGCAAAGCTGCAGCCCGTCTCGTCTACCGCACGGAGCGCGCCCGACGATTTCCGCCAGAGCCGACGACTCCCGCGCCCTAGCCGGCGGCCGATCCCCCTTCAGAAGCCCTTTCCGACCACTCCTCCCTCCTCTGCAGGCGCCAGCAAGCATTCCTTTTCCTTTCTTGGCCTTGGAAGTACCGGGTTTCAACCCTAACCGTAGGAGTTGAGTTTCGTTTTGGTTCCAGTGAGTCGTTTCCTCCCTTACCTCGATTTCCTCTTAAAGATCCTTCGTTTTGGAGGTAGACTAAACTAATTTTCATTTCTATTGCGCTATTTTAGGTTTTGGTGTTCGTGGTTCACCGCGGAGTTTGAGTGGGATGCATTGAGAGCCCCAATATCTCCGCATAAAGGTAATATACGAAGCTAGTACACATATTTTTGCAACCTTAGATGATTTGGAATTTTTCCACCGGAAAACCCTTAGGGAAAAATTATGAGTTTAGGTTTGCCTTGAATTGCAGGACTTTGGTAGGTTCGAGGCAGCATTCTGAAGGTCCCCAGTAGTAGGATTTGCCTTCGGAAATAGAAGATGTCGCCGCGCCGAGTCTACGAGCGCCGCACCACCGCGGTAAGGAAATCTAAATTCCTTTTAGTTAGATATATCAAGTATTGTAATTTTACACACACAAATAGATTTATTTCAAGTACCATGATCATGCATAGAAAGGTGTGGTGATAGGAAAACGGTTACGAAAAACGTGTAGGGTGACACGATTTCCCCAAGACCCAAGTAGTCGGATCATGAACAGAAACATAGAGTACGAAAGCGTTAGCCGTGTTCGTAGGTTTGAAATTTGTTCCGATCAAGGGCGTAATTGCCCCTTCAAGTCGACCGCCAGGAAGTCAAGGGTCGCTTAGTAGTACACCAGAAAAGATATCCCTTGCAGAGTAGCGTCAGACCAAAAAGGTCAGCCAGCACACAGAGGTCTTTCGTGCTAGGTAGAGGCGCACTACCTTTCTCATAAGGCACATGGAACCTTATGAGTAGTACAGACTTGGGAAGTGTCTTCCCTTGAGCCAGCTAGTAGATTCGAGACCGTGTCCGCGTGACACTAGAACAATTGGGTTCGTAAGATGGTCTCGGGTCGTCAGTTTCAGTTGCGCGTTAGGAGCTACTCTGCCTAGAGCCTTCCTAGTAGATAAGCAGGTTAGAAGCCACCTAGAACTCAAGTATAGACCTGACGTGAGACAGAATGCTAGTTAGTGAACGCCAGGACTTAAGTTAGAAAAATAAGAGTCACGTGCTTAGTACGAGAAGATGTTTGACCAGAGAATAGTGCGAAGACATGCATAGCACATAGCATAAAAGATTTTAATGCATAAAATTATTTTTCAAAGGCATACATGCATTCATATGTAAAACTGAGTTTTAGTGTCACTAGGAGGGGTTGTTTTTCCTTACTCTGACCCTTTGTGGGCACTGTTTTTCAGGTGACCCAGGTGGGAAGTTACGTCTAGGATGAGCAAGTGGTGGCGTCAGTTTGTATTATTTATCTTATTCAGTTTACTCTATTTCAGGATGTACTTGTAGATGAGAACATTGTATCAGATTAATGTTTCTATCTAATTTGTATCAGACTATTTATGGTTAATCAGATTTTCAGTTAATTCAGTTCTATTTCCTGTTTAGTGGCTCTGTGAATCCTGATGTCAGGTATGTGGTTACCCTTAGTTTACTTTTTAAACTTCCGCTGTAAGTCTTATATTGCTTAGTATAAAGTTTATTACCTGCTGCTACTAGTTTTAATATTGTTTTCTAGTTTTCTTTATATCGCTGACCCGGCCGGACGGCTGATTTCTGAAATACTGGGAAGGGGTGTTACATGCCAGGTGGTATAGACAACGGTCATGGTGGAGAGACGGGCGAGGAGTGACATTGATAAGGACACGAGAGGGTAGACGGTTGATCAGGTGAGCTGCGGTGAGCCCAACATCACCCCAATAAGACTTAAAGAGATGCATAGTGGCAAGGAGGCATCGAGCAACATCAAGCAGGTGCCGGTTTTTTCGTTCAGCAACCCCATTTTGAGTGGAGGTGTGAACACACGTAGTTTGATGGATGATACCATGACTCGTAAGGTAGGAATCAAAGACGCCACGATCGTCATATTCCCCCCATTATCACTCTGAAGGCCCCGAACAGATCCATCAAATTGGGTCTGCATCATTTTATGAAAAACTTGAAAACATAAAAAATGTCACTTTTCTTTTTTATAGGTACACCCATGTGGTGCGAGAAAAACAATCAATAAAGGTAATAAAATAATGAAAGTTAGATAACAATAACACAGGGGAAGACCCCAAATCATTCGAATGTATTACATCAAAAGGAATGCTACTAGGAAACGATAAAAGCGATGATGTATGACACACATGTTTTGACGTATTGCAGATATAGTAGACAAAAGTTTTTAGAAAAGGGATGAAAGCAGGAAATAATTTTTGAAGATAAGCAAGCGACATGGCTACAGGATCAGCAGCACGCTCGGGGTAATCGTTCAGCATTGTTAGAGATCGACACAGGAAGGAGCGGGCAACAGACTTTGATCAATCGATTGGCAGCATGCAGTAGGAGGCAAGCGGCTTGGTAGAGATTGAGAGCAGATCGTAGATGGGAGGGGTGGGACGGTCTGACTGCTTCATGGAAGGATGGAGTCGACACCCTTCTCAGCAACCAGCGGTGGCGAGGAGGTCGCTCGACAACCACATAGGAGCAATGAGAGACGGCGGTGATCAAACATGAGTGGAGAAGGCGGGATCGAACTTGAGCAGTGACGGCGAGATCGAACGCGAGCGGAAGACGGCTAGAGTTTCCGCTCTGATACCAAGTTGAATAGCACGATAAAATGTATTATTCGACAAAACAAGACCTTACAAGGCTTATATATAAGCCAAAAAATAAAAGAAAGACAATAATACAACTTGAACCAGAAATACGACTAAGTTCAACTATATAAAGTACCCGTAGTAAAATACGAGTCAATGACATATCGAATACCACTCAAGGGATGTGACTCGCTAGGAGATTCAATAAGCGATATGTAGGAAAAATCATCTTGAAAGCTACAACAACTTGAAAGAGCATCCAAGACATCGACACTAGGATACCGCTCTAGAGCGTATCGAAGGTTTCCATGAAAAGAGAACTCATCAGATGGCTCGCCAGGAATGGTATAATGAAATTCGTTGCAAATGCGACGAGTACCAACGTAGGTTCTTGAAATATCAAGAGTGGCTTCAAGCCTAAGAGGGGCAAACATTAAAACGCAACATTAGACTCTCAGCTTTCAGCCGTGATGTGGCTCGGTATGAGGATAAGGAAAGATTAGGAAAAGCCCATACTGAAGAGTGGTCCAATAAATATAGTGTCGAGAACTGGATCTCCAGTCGAAGGGGAAACTAGGTCTAAATGAAGTGTAGAGGATGGATATACCATCACGGTGTCACTGGACCGCTTGTCCTCACTCTCGTGACCATACTCACTAGTCCTACTATTGTCGCTCTCCACCTGTAACATACAGTCATGATCAGACTCGACTTCTAAATCAAGTGAGGACTGGGTCTCATCAAGATTAGATGAATCAAAACCAGGTGTCAGGTCTCTCATGTCAGTGAGAACACTATTAGGCAAATCAGTGTCTTGACCTAAACCCCTAGGTTTTATCCTATCGATTCCTCTTAAGGCAGTCCTCAGGTGATCAAAATGAGTATCCATGTGGGGGGGGGGGGGGGGAGGGGGGGGGGTGAAGGAAATCTAAAAACTCTAAGAGGGACTCCTTTTAGCCAGCCCTAGGCTCCTTCGCATTAAGTTCAAGTTGAAGACTAATACAAGACAAGGATTATATATATCCCCATATAATGGACAATGAGTAAATATGACAAAAAGCGATAAACATAACATCTCCAAGTGTAACAGTCGCTCCATCCAGTTGTCTCATGCTCTAGTTGATTTCCTTCGAGAGTGGACCTACCAAGTCGTGTCTGCTCCTTCAAGGCCCGCCCCGTCCCCCTCCATATCAATACACCCGTCTAAAAATTTTGATTTGTACTCATACAGAACTCGGGAAATTGACGGCGGAAGTCGTCACGGTTCCACCAAGTCGTATCAGAGGAAGGTCGTTGTCGCGATGCAACCAACACCTGCTCCCGGTCTCCGCATCCAACTTGCAATCTAGTATGGCTTCGGGCAAGCAGAGAATGGAACCATATGATCCGAGATTTGGGGGCAAGGTCTCCTCGACCGCGTGGTTTCTTACCACCTGTTTGAGTTGAGAGACGTGGTTGACTGCGTGGATTCGACTGTGGGTCGGAAGGCGGTGGCTGTAGGCCACCTCGTCAATGCGAGCAATCACCTCAAAAGGACATAGAAGTGTGCAAACAATTTGGGATGGATATCGTATGCCAAGGGGGGCTGATGATACTAGCAGAGCTTGACGAAACCGAATCGCCCACCTGAAGATGGATGTGGCAACGACGTTTGTTGGCTTTACAGATGAGAACATTGGTGCTTGCCTAGACGCGCGGTCACCGCGGGATTCCAACTTATGAAGAATGGCGATCATTGTCGCATGTAAAGAAGCCATGCAGGATGATTGATCAACAAGGGTGGAGGACTGCTCATCCAGAAAACGTTCAACGATGTCTAAGCATTGGTCCGTCATGGTGCGCCCATTTGGGCGACGGGCGGGAGGCGCCAACGGTTGGAAGATGAAGTTGTGAAATGACCGACTGCAGGTCACAGAAGAGAATGGGGGTGGTGAGGAACGGGCGCTGAGAATGACAGTCACTGGGTATGACGGTCACTGGGAATTACGATTGGATCATTTGGCGCTGAGATGCACGCGTGCTGAAGTGCACACCAAAGAGAAGATGGCAACGATGAGAACGACAATCATATCAGCTGGGGCGGAGAAGCACGCGATGGTCGCTGGGAACGACGTGGGAGAAGCGGTTTGCGGAAGTGCGACACTGGAGAAGCTCAACGGGCGGAGGAATGTTGCAGACTTGCAGTGCTAGAGATGCACACACGCGGGGATCGCAGAAGGCTCGATGCGGGAGACGCGATGCAGACGATGCAACGTTGTATAATATCCGGCGACTAAAATGGTAGGCAGGAGCAGTAGGTTGGATCAATGATACCCCTAAGATTATCGTGATAGTGGGGGGGGGGGGACGAAAAGCTGGAATACTCTAAGAGGGACTACTCTTAGCCAGCCCTAGGCTCCTTCACATTATGTTCCAATTTCAAAGTTGAAGACTAATGCAATACAAAGGGTTATATATATCCCCACATAATGACTAATAAGTAAATACGACAAAAAGTGATAAACATAACATCTCAAGTGTAACGGTCGCTCTATCCAGTCGTCTCATGCTCCGGTTGATTTCCTCCGAGAGTAGACCCGCCAAGGCATGTCTGCTCCTTCAAGGACCGCCCCGTCCACCTCTGTATTAGTTATCCTGATGATGGCGACCTCTATAGGTCTCTTGATCCTCATTGCAGTAATCACCTCTAGTAGAATCAAATCGTGAAGTAAGTTATCATGATTTATACGAGTGGAGGATTTAGGACGAAGATGATCATTGTAATAATGTGATGATCTCTCCGACGGCATTCTACGGGATAAGGCATAGACGGGTTTTTACTCCTCAAATAGAGGATTATAGTAGCGACGTCCACTATGATATGACATTGGAGGATATAGCATTTAGTCCTGTGTTTTAAACTAAAGCCAAACTTGGGGCTCTAACCGACGCACGACGGGCATACAAAGTGTTTGTGTGCCCTCCGACGGAACTCTAATGAGAGTATGCAAGCATATGATGCAGGAAATTTTAAAACAATGCAATGCACGTGCGATTGTCCGATAAGTATTTGCAACAAAATTATGATATTAATTTTGGTAATGCAAACATATACGATTGAGATTAGCCTTTAAAGTAATGAACGAGTTCTAGCGACAATTAAAGTAAGATTGGGCTAAACGTTTGGCAATAAATCCATCGAGCAGTTGTGAGGAAATTGAGCCAAATCTAGGACTTACACAAGCAATCACGACCAGGGGGGGTGCTTGTGGTGAACTGGAGGGCTGAACTGCAAATTGGGCGTTGCTGGAGGGCTGAACTTGATGCGGCTAAGGGGTAGGAATTCTGATCGGAAGTTGTCTCCCAAAGACAACTCAGCAGTGCAGAATTGCTGGTATCAGAAAATACCTTTCTCAGGGGGAGAGTAATTAAAGCTAAAATTGATTAACAACAACCGGGCACTCACGGCACAAGCATTCAGCAGTGCAGAATTGCTGGTATCAAGTGGCTGACAAAAGAAAGAAGACCCCCAGTCCTGTCTTTTGTTGAAGGGGGGAATGCAGATAACTGCGTTTGCAGTGGATTTCGACCTGCTTGGGCATAGATTCTTGGATCTGGACAGCAGCAAACACGTGTGTTAGGGGAGGAAGGATGCCGGCTGGCTGGAAATGAAGTGGAGAGTGTCGGTTTGGCTTCAGGGAGGAGTAACTGTCAATAACTACCTAGGTAGTGGTCGGTTACAGCGACTACGGGCTAATTTTAGTGGTTTCTGGCGCCGGTTACGAGTTGTTATAGTAGTTGTTTGTGAGAGGGTGGAAGAGAGGAGTGGAGGTGGTTGGCCGACCCTAAGAGGGATGAGTTCTGTCAGTTTGGAGAGAGAAAGGGCTTGGGGGTTGTCGGCGGTTGCAAGGGAAAAGTCGGGACTAGGCGTCACACCGTAGAGGGATCACAAAATTAAGAAGTCTCATCAAAATTCTGCAACCCCTTGAAATGAAGTCCAAATCCCATATTTGTAGGCCAAGAGGAAAACAACAGACGACTATTATTGTCCGACATTAAAACACATAAATGGTACGTACATAATGTTCGTAAAAATACAAAAATACATAGGGGACGTTCCGTTGACGCTCCGAACGCAACTACGGACTCATATCGTTCATACGACGATCCTAACTCTTTCTGTGAATGTAAACCCAAATGGCACCGATACGGGTTGGCTTGCTCGAGAACTTTGCTCCCCATCATGATTATTAGACATTATTTAGCTGAATTTAATCTAGGTAAAATTTATAGTTCTCTTTACATATCTTTAATTTGGTCAATTCACCTTGTTTAAAGTTCGAACACATATTTTCTTGTGCCACATGAAATGTACATGCCATAATAATTATATATCTGTTACGGGCCTACTTTCGTGGTAGCCGGAGGAGTGGTCGGAGGTGGAGATACTACGTAGCCATGACCGCGACTGCCTAAGCGGGGGTTGCTCAAGGAGAGAGAGCTTCCATGATCTCTTTAGGGTTTTGAAAATAGAACTTCTTTCGTTCATACCATGCATACAATGCCCATGCCTTTATATAGACTACATGATGATAATTACACTCACAACTCCTAACACTTATCTAAATAACATAATTAAAACAAGACACAAAGACATAAGGATAGAAGGCTCGGTGCTCGAGATCCATTACGTGACATAATAATAAAGATAAAAGGCTTGGTGCTCGAGACCCATAATATCTCATTCGTCCTTGAAATCAAGCTTGTCCTCGAGCTCGAACTCCACGTGGTGACCGGAAATCTGACATATTGATCTCTCGCCAGAACAATGCATGATATCACGTAGTGACGGCGATGACGTCGGTGAGTAGCTACGACACCATTGGAAAGACAAGCGGCATAAGTAATGGCTTCGACAAGGTCGGTGGAGCGATGGTGAACAACATCAACAAGTAAGTCGGAGAAGCGACGAACGACAGAAGGAACGGATCTGATGGCGGTGAGGTGACCGGAGAGATCAATAGAGCAGGTGTTGGCGTAGCAAGAGCCGACAGAGGAGGCGACAATGCGGCCAGGGCACTGGAGCCGGGGCTTGTAGAGCAATTGCTGGCAGAAGAAGCGTCAACATGGCTGTAGGAACAATCGTCGCGAATAGCGGTGGTGTGTCAGGGGCTGACGAAGATGGCGACTGCAAGAGGAGAGGCAGCGATAACAAAGGTGAACTCTTCAACGAAAGAGCAGCTATTAAATTGTTAAGTTTGTGGAGGAGTGCGGCCATGGCGTCCTGGCGACGTGCTTTGGCGTCCCGAAGGCGTGCGGCTCAGAAGATCATCATTTCCTCTATCGAACGGTGGGCAGCAATCTCTGCGACACCAAGCTTGCGGTTCATAATAATTAATTAATTACCTAATTAATTCAATAGAAGAATTAATTAAAATAATTAAATAAGTTTGCCCATGTGAAGTAAAGTCTTTGCAGATGATGCAGGAAAAGAAAATAAAGTTAAAAGCAGGGACATGATTAAGAGTGAGGGAGGCTCAAAATAGGCGAAAACGTTTGATGGCAGTCTGTTATCTCAGGGAAAATGACTGGATGCTCGAGGGAATTGATAGGCGAAGCTGTGCGGGGGCTCGAGATGGAAGATCTCGCTCGATGGGAGGGTGCGCTGAAGAATCCAGCGGTTGCGGGGGTTTTAATAAAATAGAATTAAAGAGGTGTATCTTTGCTGGGCTCGATTGATGAAAAGGGCGAGCGGTTGTGCATGGGGACTAGAGGAGGGGGCTCGACTGCATGCGGTTCGTGGAGGGGAGGGCGGCTCGATGCAAATGGTTAGCTGGGATTGTTGATGCAGAAGCAGGCGCTGGTAAAAATCAACGTCGGATTCGACTGTGGCGGGCTGCGGTTGACGATGGAGGCGACATTGGAATTGGCGGAGCTCGGGGGAGACGTCGATGGAAGAAGATGAGGAAACCCTGCGGTCGATGTTGTAGATATCGGATATCGGGGACACGTCGGTTTAGGTTTTTCATGTCGGTTTTACTATGTCGGGGGATATATCGGGGATATTTCATATATCGGGTTTTAATATTTAATTATTTATATGTGTAATTATTTATAAATTTAATCATTTTTCATTTATATATATTAATAATTTGATATTTATTGAACTTTTAAATTTATTAAATTAATATAAGCATTTTGTGTTATAAAAGTAATAACAGTATAATGCATGAAATAAAACAAGAGAAGGTAGAATGTCGGGAAGTTGTCCGTAACAATGAAAGATAAGAAAACTTTAGTTCATAATTCAAAGACCATGCATAATTGACATCGATGATACACTTGGGCAAGGAAGAAAACCAAAGGGAAAAAAGAACCTAAACAATGAAACAATTTTGGTCTATTATCTATTAGACCATAGACACTAATTAAAATTAGTTGAAAAAAATCAATCGATAAAATATCGGGATATATCGGCCGATATATCGACGAATATATCGGTCAATAATAGACATATCGGAGGATATATTTCAAAAGGATATTTTGCAAAATAATATCGGAAACGTGTCGTTTTGTCCATAAAACCTTTATATCGGCCGACATGTAGGACATGTCGGAGGATATCTACAACACTGCCTGCGGTAACATCAGATTTTCAGGTGCTGGACGGTGCGACTGTGCTAGATACAGAAATCCAGCCCTGGCGGCTGGTGCTGGAGGTGGTGAGGCTTCTGTAAAAGGCTTCAGAAGGTGCGGCCATAGGTAGGTGCGTGCGTTGAAGCCGACATTTGGATTTTGTTGGTTTATGTTATGCGGGCACATTCACTCAAGTGCACCCCCATCGTCAAAATGTATGGAGCGCGCATATGGAAGCCGCCATGGTCGCAGACACATTCACTCAAGTGGATCCCCCTTATCATAATTTATGAAGTGTGCATATAGAAGCCGCCATGATCGACCTTCTTATAGTTAATTTGTATGAAATAATTAATTGATATTAATTAATTCATACTAATTAAAAGCAATCAATTAAGTTAATTATTTTGTATTTCCTTGTTGGGTTGCCTTTTGTATTTCCTTGTTTGGGTGTCTTTTGTATTTTCTTGTTTGGTTGCCCTCCCTCGTCTATATAAGGGGGAGGGGTTTATGTGTGAAGTCATCTTGGAATGTATGAAGGTTTTTTAGGGCCGCTCCCTAATTTTGTCTCTTTTCTTCCTCCTCCCTTCTCGTTCATCCCCGCCGACCCTTCCTCTTGCCGGATTCCTCCCGGGAATTTATCATAATTGTATCTGTTAGAAAAGCCCATGTAAAGAGCCCATTATTAGGCCCATTTTTGTTTTTCCTCTTCTCTCTTCTTTAGTCCCACATCTTGTATATGATTGTTGTCTCTCTTTTTCCTCTTATATATTTGTATTCTCTCTTTGTATTTAGACACACAAGCAATACATACAAGTTTTTGTGCTCTCTCAACATGGTATCAGAGGGACTCGGTCTCTCCTTGCGGCTAGCCTTCTGCTAACCGCCCAACCTGACTCTGTTTGCACTAGGTGCGGTCTGCCTTTGTCTAACCGGACGAACTTCCCTTCTCGCGCAAGGCGCGCGGCTAGTCTTCTGCTAACCGCCTTTCTCTGGGCTAACCGCAAGGTAACATCAGGGCGTGGGATGGATGGCGGGAGAGGAGCGGGCGGTAGATGAGCAGGGAAAGGAGCAGGGAAAAAAGGTTGATCCTCCCGGAAGGTAACATCAACCGTCTCCCTTTCTTCGTCCTCCACTATGCTACTCCGTTCAGCCTACTGTTTCCCGCCACTCCAGCCTTTCTTCTCCCGCCTCGTATCTTTGGCAGCACCTGTTACGTCCACTGTCTGGGGCCGTCCTCAGACAAGTTGGATATTCGGGCGGCTAAACACATCTTTGTCGGATATTCGCGCACCCAGAAGGGCTATGTATGTTATTCTCCAGCTACCCGAAAAATCTCGGTCTCTGCTGATGTTACCTTCCGGGAGGATCAACCTTTTTTTCCTGCTCCTTTCCCCGCTCATCTACCGCCCGCTCCTCTCTTGCCATCCATCCCGCGCCCTGTTATCCCCGTTACTGCACCACCTTCACCGATTCCACCTACACCGGCTCCTGCTCCCTCCAAACCACCCGTTATCTGTGTCTACACTCGTCGCCCTCCCTATTCCGTTGCCCCTCTGCAGTCGGCCTCAACCATGGCTACTCCGCGTCCTGCTGATCAGGTACCGCCCTCCACTGCTCATCCACTGGAAAATTGTGTCTCCCTCCATCGCCTCTCTCCCCAACTTCACACATTTTCTACTTCTCTTTCCTCGGTCTCTGTTCCTAACCTAACTCTGTGCAGGTGGCGCTCCAACATCCGGGCTGGCGGGCCGTCATGAAGGAGGAAATGACTGCTCTCTGGGCTAACCAGACATGGACTCTAGTACCCCTTCCTCCGGGTCAGAAATCGGTTGGGTGTAAGTGGGTCTTTGTCATCAAACATGCTGCTGATAAGACGATAGACCATCTGAAGGCTCGTCTAGTCGTGTGTGGCTTCACCCAACAACAGGGGCTTGACTATGAGGAAACTTTCTCTCCGGTGGCCAAGCTCAATACCGGTCGTGTCCTCATCTCCGTAACTGTCCATCGCCAGTGGTCCTTACTCCAACTGGATATCAAGAATGCCTTTTTGAATGGCGATCTCCAGGAGACGGTATATATGCAGCAACCACCCGAGTTTGAGACCACGGGGGAGTCTCAGGTCTGTCGCCTTTTGAAGGCTTTGTGTAGTCTCAAACAATCCTCGCGGGCATGGTTTGACAAGTTCAGTAAAGCCCTTCGGGATATTGGTTTTACTCGGAGCTCGGACGACTTCTCATTGTTTACTCTTCACCGAACAACAGGAACGGTTCTTCTGTTAGTATACGTTGACGATATCATCATTACAGGAGATGACTCACAAGGGATACAGACGGTCAAACTACGTCTGAGTCCCGTTTTTCAGACAAAAGATTTGGGGCCCCTACGATACTTCTTGGGTCTTGAGGTGGCCAGACGGCCAGATGGGCTTGTCCTCTCTCAACGAAAGTACTGCCTCGACCTCCTTCATGATGCGGGCTATTTAGGCTGTAGGCCGAGTGACACCCCAATGGATGTAAATCATAAGTTGTGCGCCCAGGCATCTGACTCGGATCTCCTACTCCAAAATCCAGAATATTATCGTCGTCTCGTTAGAAAATTGATCTATCTCACGGTAACCAGACCAGATATTTCTTTCGCCGTGGGTATTGTCAGTCGGTATATGCACTCCCCTCGAAGATCTCATCTTCAAGATGTTGAGCGCATTCTCAGATACCTTAAAATAGCTCCCGGCCAAGGACTTGTCTGCCGAACCTCCTCTTCACCTCCAACATTGGTGGCATACTAGGATGCTGATTATGCTGATTCCTCTTGATGACCGTCGATCAACCGGTGGTTTTTGCACTTATTTTAGAGGACATTTGATTACATGGCGAAGCAAGAAACAAACGATCGTTGCTCGATCATCAGTTGAGGCAGAATACCGGACAATGACATCTGTAGTGTCTGAACTGACGTACTTGAGAGTCTTCTCGCCGATATGGGTATAAAGCTACCTTCACCAGCTCTCATTCTCTGTGACAGCCAAGCTGCTATACATATTGCCAAGAACCCGGCCTTCTACGAAAGAACAAAGCATATCGAAGTCGATTGTCACTTCATCCGGGAAAAGGTTCAAATGAAGAAGCTCGATCTAAAGCATGTTCCAGGGACTGAACAAGTTGTGGATGTCCTCACAAAGGCTCTTTCCAGTACCCTCTTCTATCAGTGCTTGTCCAAGCTTGACGCATACGATTTGTACGCTCCAGCTTGCGGGGGAGTGTTAGAAAAGCCCATGTAAAGATCCCATTATTGAGCCCATTTTTGTTTTTCCTCTTCTCTCTTCTTTAGTCCCACATCTTGTATATGATTGTTCTCTCTCTTTCTTCCTCCTATATATTTGTATTCTCTCTTTGTATTTAGACACACAAACAATACATACAAGTTTTTGTGCTATCTCAACAGTATCAATTGGTCCGACCTGCCGCGCCACCTGCCATCTCGCCGCCGGTGTTGACATTGTATTTCCGCAGCCAGCGCCACGTCCGCCCGAATTGCAACTTCCCCAACTACGGTTCCGCCGAATCACGATTTCGGCTCTCGCGCATCGTGCGGCCCTGCGCGTCCGCCTCGCGACCATCTCTGCACCCCTCCCGCGTCCGCCTCCTGCCGCAACCATGCCGCCCCCGCCACATTGAGCCCTGATCCGCCAACCCTGCCAGATCCATTGCACAAGTCTTCCGCCTCGCAAGCCTTCCTCCGAGTAAAGCCTTCTGCAGCGTGCACCTACCACTCGTTCTTTCCACAGCGTCTCCGCCAGCTGCCGCGTCCAGCTTCTGGGTCGTCGCTCCGCTGCGCCAGGGAGTTCGCCGCTTCCTGTGTTTGGGCGTCTGCCGACCCGCCGTTTTTGGCCCGATCCGCTACTTGGGTCACTTGTCTCGGTTTCCCCGAAATCCTAGCCCCATCTGCCTGACTTCCGCAAGTACCAACCTCCCTCTGGTTTCCAGCCGACTCCTTCGACTCCACCGCTTCCAGGCTGCTCCACCGCTTCCAGGCTGCTCCGCCGCTCGATTCTCATCAGCCACCTCGCCTTACTCCTGTCCTTCCCCTGTCGACATCCCTCGCACCATGGTCACCGCCCAATCTGCCGCCCCCCCGACAGTTCTTCTTGCCATCGCCGGACACCAGCCCTCAGCTGGATTTTTCTGTCCTAGTTGCACAAATCCAGGACACATGCGCCTCTCTCCACGCCAAAGTCGATCGTTTCCTCTCGTTCGACGAGCGGGCTTCTGCAACCCCCTACGGGGTTCCTTGCCCTAAGCCGTCTTCTCCACGGCTGTCCACTGCACCATGTGGGAGTTATCCAACCATGCCGCCCCCAACATTCCTCTACAGCTCCTCCGCCCCGCAGTTGCCCCTCCTGTCGAAAACACACCGGCCGCTGATGTACCACCTCTCCACGGTGGTCGTCCCTCCACCGATTCCGCTACCTATCCGGTCACCCGCTCCGCCGCCTCCTCTACCGGCTCTTACTCCGCCGGCCCCGGTCTTGCCCCCTCCTCCGATCACTCCACCGCCTCCTCTCCTGACTCGTGCTCCGCCGGCCCCTGCCTTGCCGCTTCCATCGGCCGCATCTGCTGACCCCGACAGATCCATTCTTGCTGCCGGTCGTCACGTCTCCGACATCCTTATGGTTGTTGCTCACTACCGCTCCGCTGACCTTGCGGAAGACATTACTTCCGCCGCCCGTCATTCCGGTGGCGCCGTTGCTACTCGCTAACACCTCCGCCGCTGCTACACGCTTCCAGGCCTTGTTCTGGCAGGAGGTCAAGGTACCAGATGGTCCTCCCGTCGAACTCGCACCGACCTTGCCGATCCTCTGTCGTTCTCTCGGTGACAAAGCCTTTACGGGGACGGAGCAGAGGACTTCTCACTGGTCTCTGCACGTCATCAAAATTCTTCAAGATCCCGACAAGGGTTGGGGCTTTGACCTTGAGAACAAGGTCGATTTCCATTGGCGGTATAGTGTTACGTGGGCACATTCACTCAAGTGGACCCCCCTCGTCAAAATGTATGGAGCGCGCATATGAAAGCCGCCATGGTCGCGGGCACATTCACTCAAGTGGACCCCCCTCATCAAAATTTATGGAGCGCGCATATGGAAGCTTCCATGATTGATCTTCTTATAATTAATTTGTATGAATTAATTAATTGATATTAATTAATTCATACTAATTAATAACAATCAATTAAGTTATTATTTTGTATTTCCTTGTTGGGTTGCCGTATTTCCTTGTTTGGCTGCTTTTTGTATTTTCTTGTTTGGTTGCCCTCCCTCATCTATATAAGGTGAAGGGGTTTATGTGTGAAATCATCTTGGAATGTATGAAGGTTTTTTATGGCTGCTCCCTAATTTTGGCTCTTTTCTTCCTCCTCCCTTCTCGCTCACCCCCGCCGGCCCTTCCCCTTGCCAAATTCCTCCCGGGAATTTATCATAATCGTATCATTTTAAGTCGTACGGTGGCGTGGAAGCAGAGAGGATGGCGGCGTGATCTTCTGGCAGGGGATGAAGATTGTGTGCACGATCAATTCCGAGGAATGGAGAGGGCTGTTGTCTGTCAAAGGGCTGGAATGAAGGAAACAACCACTGGAAAATAACAACTGGGATGTCAGCCGATCTGATGGAAGTTATTGTGGGAGGATCGAAGCCCTCTGATACCATAGTAGTTACGGGCCTAGTTGCTTGGTAGCCGGAGTGGTCGGAGGTGGAGATGGCGGTGGAGGAGATACTACGGAACCATGACCGCGACTGTCTAAGCGGGGGTTGCTCAAGGAGAGAGAGCTTCCATGATCTCTTTAGGGCTTCAAAAATAGAACTTCTTTCATTCATTCCATGCATACAATGCTCCTGCCTTTATATAGGTTACAAAATAATAACGACACTCACAACTCCTAACACTCATCTAAATAGCATATTTAAACAAGACAAAGATATACGGATAAAAGGCTCGGTACTCGAGACCATGACATAATAATAAAGATAAAAGGCTCGGTGCTTGAGACCCATAACAATATCATACATAGAATTAAGAAAAGAATTTTGTCATGCAAAGAATGGACGTAAAAATAGCTTTTGGATTGTTAAAATTTGAGCTGTTTGCAAACTATTATAGTCATAACTTATGCAATTATTTGAGGAAGCTAGGAAATCAGTTATTTATTATATCACTGTAGTCAAAATTCAAACACATGGTTATTAAATGTTATCTTTGTGTATACCTAACTAGTATGCATGACTCCTAATGTTGTATTTGGGGCATTCTGTAAGTGACTTGCCATATAACTTCAGGATTATGTTGCCACCGAGTGTTGGATCCTTATTGTTTTGCCTGACAAGGTCCTTTGTCTCCCAGGCAAAAGGGAGGGAAGCAAGCATAACCTTCTTTAGGGTCACTCTCAGCAGGCTTACGCTACATGAGTGGAATAAACTTTTTTTTTCTCTACTGTAGTCCATATGCCTGTATGGACTTACTGATCCAAGCATTTGAACTGATTAGATCACAATTTACTCTTCAAAAGCATGAACTTACCTAGAAATATAGTTCGTCTAGGAAATTTAGTTAAATGCATTCCACAAAGCTCTCAAGTACCAGCTATCTATTCTTGCTATAGTAGTTCTTTGTAAATAAGTGCATTAAATTTCCCCCCTTTTTTGTATTTGTTCCAGACAGAATTGCTAATCCATGCCCATTTAGCAAGGGAATCTGCATCATTACATCCTACTTTACAGAGTGATTTCAAACTTATGTTAGAACTTGCTCCTCGTCTTCTTGAAGAACTAGTGAAGGTGTGAGATGAATCTTTCCTTCAAATACATTTACATGCACATAAGCATCTCCTTGGAACTATCATTTTTTTTTCATGCGACTTTATAGCCATTCAGTTGTGATTTTATAGCTATTCATTTGTATTTTTTTGCTTATTACTTCATACATGAATATTCTTGATTGAAATTATGACAGTTGCAGTTATGAGTTTCTGGTTATTAGTGCTGCTTATAAGTTGATAGTTAGCTTGGTGCTGCTTAAAAGTGATTGTTGGCTTCTAGCTTTTCCATTAACTTCATTTGAATGAAAAGCCATGACAACTTTGTTATGTGCTAATTTTTACAGAAAGATTATTATATGGTAGTAAGTGATGGAGATAGCGCCACACTTTGGGTTAAAGAGACGACCGAGGTCATTCATTTCGAGCAGTTTGTCGTTCTAGATATTTTAGTATTTTTTATGCATTTTTTATTTTTATTTTGTATATTTTGGTGGCTATCATGATCGGAGACTCGTGACCGTTGATGACTACTCTTTAGTCTATATATAGAGGTAGACTATTCATTTGAGTGAGATTGAAAGTTAGAGACAAAGCTCCACTTTTTGATTAGCGGTGCTGAAGCCAGAGCCTAGGCATGAAGCTTAGGAAAATTCCTCCCTTTCATTTTGGCCGCCCCTCCTCTACCTCCACTTCTGGCCACTACCACCACCTCCAGCCACCATATTGGCCGGCAGCCTCCTCCCCTCCACCACCAACTCCTCTTATCACGACTACCTGTGTAACTATCTGTAACTTCCACATAAACACCATAACTATCTCTATTAACTACCCATTTGTAACTATCTGTAACTTCCACATAAACACCATAACTATCTCTATTAACTACCCATTAGCTATACCTCACTCTGTAACTATCTTACCCCCACTACACAAAAGAAAGAAGACCAAAATTGCGACCTTTAGTTTTCCTCCACTTAAATTTCCCCTCACATTCCCATACCTGGACATCCTCCCAGCTCCTCGCCCACATCTAACTATATCTCCCACCCCCTTTAACCCCACTACTCCTTGTCGCACCCTCCCACTATTCTACTACTCTTCAGTCCAGAACAATATCCAACCTTCTCATTTCAGCCTAGTGTCAGAACAGCATCCAGCCTCTGGATTCTCTTCCAGCCGACTCTTTTCTCACCCATACCCCTCCAGAACTCCTTCCCCCACTATTATCTCCTCTATTCCAGGAGTAGACAGCCTTGAGAAAACGTTTCTGGTTTTTGGAATTTCATTCCAGCACCCAAAGTCCCTGATTACAATCCACTATTCCCTGTTCCTGCTCCAACCTGAATTCCAGCCTATGGAATTAATTTCAGCACCTCCAGTTGACGTTTCAACTCATTTCCAACAACAACTAGTATTCCAACCACCCCCGTACAGGTCTATGACTCTCCTCCAACAGTCCAAATTCAGCCATCCGTTGTCTCTCTGGCCACCGACATATCACCAGACATCCACCAAACTTTCTACCCCATGATTTTTATGAATATATTGATGAGTTGTGATATTTTCATTGTTAATATGTTTGTTTGTTCATTATCTGTTGGCATACTAGTTTGCAATATTTGCCTCCAAGTTTCTTGTGATTTGTTGAGATTTATTTACTTGTGTATTTACGTACTAGCTCTCTTGCATATATACTACACATTAGTTGTTTCCTTACCTTGGAATTTTATTTAATTGTTGCTTGTCTTGTAATATTGTTTAATTATTGCTAGTATAGTTGCATGGTTATTGTTTGTGCCTATAGAGTTATCTCCGTTACTTTCCATTAGTCTTTATAATTTTGCTTGACCTGTGCAAGCCTTCCACCACCCCAAAGTCTCAACCCCACACTCCTCCCTCCTATTACTCAGCCACCAATACCACTACCAGTATCATTTCTAACACGCTCAACATCACCATTCTCGACGTTGATGACGACATCAACAACATTAGTCATCATTACTATCGTTTTCACCACCGACATCATCTTCTTCGACTTCAACATCATCATCATTTCTTGCAGCCACAATACCATCCTCAGTACTTCGTCAGCATAACCTCCCACAATACTATCTTCAACACTCGCAGCAGTAGCACCCTTAGATTCATTTGATCTTCACACAAAGATCCAAGCTTGCGGGATCTTGACAGTACCAGAGCTAGAGAGATTCACCCCGTCTTCTGACGAGTACGATCATCTTCATTCACAGAGATGAATGCTTTCAAGGCAAGGGGAATTGATGCGGATCACACCACAGTTTAGGTCTAGTGATGATCAAGACTATTCATTTCGAGCGGACCGTCGATCTAGAAATTTAGTATTTTTATGTATTTTTCTGATTTTTATATTGTATGTTTTTGAGGCCGTCATAATTGGAGAATCATGACCGTGCATGACTCCTCCTTAGTCTCTATATATATAAGTAAAATGCTCATTTGAGAGGGATTGAAAGTTTGTGAGAAAGATCCTCCTCTTGATCATTGGTGTTAAAGCCGTAGCATAGGTGCGAAGGCGAGGAAAATTCCTCCCCCTCCCCTTGGTCGACTCTCCCCTCCAACTTCACCTCCGTCCAACACCACCACCACCTTCAACTACCTCTTTGGTTGGCAATCTCCTCCCCTCCCCCACCACCTCCACTTTGTTGGAATATGTGTTTCACATCTCTTGGTTTGAGAATAACAAATACCTTGATGTATTTGATCCAGTCTTTTGCATGTTTATCGTGTACTAGTCGTACAGATACAAGCATACGCTGAACGAGAATAAGAGACAGAAGCCTAAGTGCATCTCTGTGAGCTACCGCGGAGCGATAACAATTGTTGTTGGCGGTAGCTTGTCGACGAGAAGAGATAACTTGTCGTCGAGAAGCGATAACATGCCGACAAGAAGAGTTAATGTTGCACATGTCGACGAGAAGAGATAACGCCACACAGTAACATATACCGCTGGCGGTAACCCTGTTGGCTAGAAGAGGATGTCGGCATGAAGACCATACTTAGAAAGTTCTTATCGCGGCGCGGTAACCTTACTGCACGACGGTAGTATATGGAATGCCCGTCAAACGCCGACAGATTGAGTGCCAAATGGAGGAAATCCAACAGATCTGCATGCATCAAGCTAACGCGGCGCGCTAACCCTTATCGTGGGGCTGTATCTGATCGTTCCTAAAATGGCGGAGTAAGTCTTCCATATATGCCACAATCCATGTGCCGCGTCCATACCATATGAGGTACCGCGAGGCGGTAACCCTACTGACGACAGTAGTGCTTTGGATCTATTTAAAGACCGTCTTAGCTCCTTCTATTAAAGGGATTCATCATCCACCGAAGCCACAACTCCGAATCTTTTGTGAGAGGCTCTCCGGACATAGAGAGAACTCCCTTAGGAAAACACGTTCATCGGAAAAAGAATCTGAAGAGGAAGTTCTACAACGCATATTCAACACGAAGGCCGAACGCATCAAAAACGTTGATCTCTACGTTGTCTTCGTCTTCACTTTCAGAAATTCTTAGGTTTTTTTTACATATTTTTTATTTTGTAATCTCCTTTTTATCTTTTTGTATTGGGCGTTGAGAAATCGTTCCGGGTGGACGTCAGATTCCTGGAAGGATTCCGTGAGAAATTCATTGTGGTTGTTGGCGACTAAGGCTTGCGAGACTTAGGGAAAATCGTCAGTGAAAGACGTCGGATTCCGGGGAGAAATCCGTACTTCGCCGTGTGTGTTGGTGACTAGGTCTATGTCTAGATCTAGGGGCGGTTCAAGGCCTTATCTGGGGAGAGATATGATATAACCAACCAGTCCATGAGAGAAGGGTCGGTATAGTAAACCAATAGGGTTTTTCGTTACGCCTTGATTTCAAGCGTCATTGAAATCAAACATTTTTGTATTCAATTTCTAAAGAAATAAAATCATGTCTCTCTTTGTTTAATTATCTTAATTTTTTTTCATGCTATAAAATGTATTAAATAATAATTTCTTAAAGCTTCTAACAAAAAACACATTGCAAATTTCTTTTGTGTGCAATAACTCTTGGGATTCAATTTCCGTGAGCTGCACTGACCGGTAGCACTACCGCCGTCGGTAGTGAATATAAATCGAACTCCGCATTTTTCTAAAAAGAAATCTTCAATATAATCTTTTCTGAAATATTAAAATAAAATTTTAATTATAAAATATTCTGAAACTTCTCTTTTTCGCAACAATATTTTTTATTTAAGATTAAATTCCGTAGAACCCTTATTCACCCCCTCTAAACGCGCCTAAAGATCTCACAAGTGGTATCGGAGTTGATGAGGGCGTTCTCCCTAAAGTATCACCGTTTTGATCTTTAAGCTTTTGATCTTCAAGATGGAGTTGAGAGTGCTCTGGAACTCAGGGATGAAGACTCTCACGAAAAGTTGGAGTTGTAGCTTGAGATCGCATAACAATTCATCAAAGGATTCATCCTTTAAATAGACTCAGAAAGCTTCCGCCTGCGGTTGGCTACTGTCGCGCTGTATCAGATCGTGCAGAATTGTAGCCGACATCGCGTGCATCGTGCACATGGAGTGTGCTGGACATGGCAGAACGTGGCCTTACCGCGCCACACTAAGTCCCAATGCTCCGTGTTAGCTCCTCACCATTACTTGCATTCTAACCGCTTTTTCCAGCTGCCCCTTCTTGTTCACATAGCCTTCTCGCCGATATTCTACCGCTCGTGTTAAATATTAGCGTGCCGTGCTAGCTGTGATGACCTTCTCGACGACATTCCCTTCTCTCCGACACTCTGTGCCTTTTCGTCGACAGAGCTACTGCCAACGGTAAGCTACCGCATGGCGTTATCTCTTTTCAGAGCATCATCTTCATTCTTCACTGTACACATAGGGGTATTGTACTTGTAGTTCCTGTACACTATAAACACACAATAAGTATGATCAAATACACAGTGAGATTTGTTATTCTCAAACCAAGAGATGTGGAACGCATGCTCCAATACACTTAACCCCACTACCACATAAAGACATGTAACTTCTACATAACCACTATAAGTTTTCATAACTACCTTCTTTAACTACCAATTAGACATACCCCCTCGCCCTCCTAACTACCTTACCCCCACTACACTAAAGAAAGAAGACCAAGCTTGCCACCTTTAGTTTTCCTCCACTTATTCCCCCCCCCCCCCCCCCCACCCCCCCCCCCCCCCCCCCCCCACACACACACATTCCCATACGTGAACATCCTCCCAGCCCTACTCCCACGTCCTGCCATATCTCCCCTCCCCCATTAACCCCACTCCCCTCCTTTTCACGCCCTCCCATTACTCTCCACTACTCAGTTCAGAAAAGTATCCAGACCTTCTCATTTCAGCCCAGTTCTTGTCCAGAACAACATTTAGCCTTCTCGTTTCAGCCCAGTGCTAGTCCAAAACAGCATCCAGCCTCTGGATTCACATCCCGCTGACTCCTGTCTCCTTTCTCACCCATACCCTCCAAAACTCATTCCCCACTATTATCTCCCCCTTTACGGGATTAAACAGCCCCAAAAAAACATTTCTTGGTTCTGGAATTTCATTCCAACACCCAGAAGTCCAGATTACAATCCACTATTCCCTGTTCTTGCCCAGAAACTTGCCTCAACCTGAATTTCATTATCTGGAATTAATTCTTGCACCTCTGATCGACCTTCCAACACATTTCCAACACAAACCAGTAGTCCAGCAGCCCCGTCCAGCCCCACGACTCTCCTTAAGTCGTCGAGATTCATCCATCCGTTTTCTCTCCGTCCATTGACATCTCACCTAGCATCCCTCAAGCTTTCTACCCCATGATTATTGTATGTATATTGATTGGTTGTGATATTTTCATTATTGAATTGTGTATTTATTCATTGTTTTTTGGGCATACAAGTTTGTAATCTTTGCTTCCAAGTATCTTGTTATTTGGCAAGATTTATCCTCCTGTATTTACTTCCTAATTTTCTTGCATATATACTATATTACGTGTTTCCTTACTTTGAAATTCTGCTTGGTTGTTGTAGAAAGTAGCCCAAAAGCTTGTATGTATATATTGAGTGTCCAAATACAAGGAGAGAATACAATTATATAGGAGAGAAGAGAGAAGAATAAATCCTATACATGATGTGGGACTAAAGAAGAAAGAGAGAGAAATACAGAAAGAGGGCCCAATAATGGGCCCTTTACATGGGCTTTTCCAACACTCCCCCGCAAGCTGGAGCGTACAAGTCGTATGCGCCAAGCTTGGATAGGCACTGATAGAAGAGGGTACTTGGTAGAGCTTTTGTGAGGACGTCCGCGACCTGTTCAGTACCGGGAACATGCTTGAGTTTGATCTTCTTCATGTGGACTTTCTCTCGGATGAAATGGCAATCTACCTCAATATGCTTCGTTCTTTCGTGAAAGACCGGGTTCTTGGCTATATGTATAGCAGCTTGACTGTCACATAAGAGGAAAGCAGGTGAAGAGAGCCTGACACCAAGATCGGCAAGGAGACTCTCAATCCATGTGAGTTCCGAGACTACAGAAGCCATTGCCCGATATTCTGCTTCTGCTGAGGATCGAGCAACTACTGCTTGTTTCTTGCTCCGCCAAGTAATCAGATGTCCTCCAAAATATGTGCAAAACCCGCTAGTGGATCGTCGATCATCCAGAGAACCTGCGTAATCGGCATCAGAGTATGCCACCAATGTTGGGATTGAAGATGAGGTTCTGTATACAAGTCCTTGACCAGGAGCTGTCTTAAGATATCTGAGGATCTGTTCCACTGCCTGAAGATGAGAGCTCCGAGGAGAGTGCATATATCGACTGACGATCCCCGCAGCGAAGGATATATCAGGTCTTGTTACCGTTAGATAGATTAGTTTCCCAACAAGACGACGGTAATATTCTGATTTTGTAGAAGAGTATCAGACTCCGAGGTCTGAGCACATAGTTTGTGATTTACATCCATGGGAGTGTTCACTGGTTTGCAGCCGGAGTAGCCCGCATCATGAAGGAGATCTAGGCAATACTTCCGCTGAGAGAGGACCAGACCATCTGATCGTCTAGCAACCTCTAGACCTACGAAGTACCGAAGGTGTCCCGGATCTTTAGTTTGAAAGATGGAGCTCAGATGTTGCTTAACAACCTGTATTCCGTTCGAGTCGTCTCCAGTAATGATGATGTCATCGACGTATACCAATAGGAGAACCGTACCCGTTGTCTGGTGGCGAGTAAATAATGAGAAGTCAGCCGAGCTCCGAGTAAAACCAATTTCCCGGAGAACCTTGTTGAACTTATCGAACTATGCCCGAGGGGATTGTTTGAGGACATAGAGCAATTTGAGAAGGTGACAGACCTGAGATTCCCCCGTGGTCTCAAACCCAGGAGGTTGCTGCATGTAAACCGTTTCGTGGAGGTCGCCATTCAGAAAAGCATTCTTGATGTCTAGTTGAAATAAGGGTCATTGGCGATGGACAGCCACCGAGATGAGAACGCGAACCGTGTTGAGCTTGGCTACCGGGGAGAAAGTCTCGTCATAGTCGAGACCCTATTGCTGGGTGAATCTCCGAGCGACCAGACGAGATTTGAGTCTGTCAATGGTCCCATCAGGAGCATGCTTGATGACAAATACTCATTTGCATCCAACTGATTTCTGTCCGGGAGGAAGGGGCACCAAGGTCCAAGTCTGGTTTGCCCACAGAGCAGTCATTTCTTCTTCCATGGAAGCACGTCACAAGGATGTTGAAGAGCCTCCTGTACGGAGTTAGGAATAGAGACCGAGGATAATGAAGTAGCCAATGTCTGAAGTTGTGGAGAGAGCCGATGCAGAGAAACAAAGTTGGCCAGCGAATGTGCTGTAGAGGCGGGCACCAGAGCAGCAGAACGCGGAGAAGCCGAGGTCGAATCCGATTGTAGAGGGGCAACAGGAGGAGGAGGGCGGCGAGTGTAGACCCGAATGGCGGGCGGCCTCGAAGGAGCATGTGTGGGAGTTGGTATAGTGAGGGGGAGAGGCGTGTGGACGGGGATAACGGGTCTGGGAAGGGGAGGTGGGAGAGTGGTGGTTGGTAGAAGAGGCTGTAGAGGAGAAGGGAAGAATGGTTGATCCTCCCGGAAGGTGACATCAGCAGACACAAAGACCATCCGAGTAGCCGGAGAATAACACACATAGCCCTTTTGGGTGCGGGAGTAGCCGACGAAGATGTGTTTCGCTGCTCGGGGTTCCAGTTTGTCGATAGGGGGACCAAGTTGATGGACGAAGCAAGTACATCCAAAGACCTTGGGTGGGAGGGGAAGGCTGAATGGTGTAGCATGTTGGAGAACCGACGAAGGGAGGCGGTTTATGAGATAGCATGCAGTTGAGACGACAAAGTTCCAGTATACTTTGGGAACGTGCATGTGAAGCATGAGGGACCGAGCCACATCAAGAAGGTGGCGGTTCTTTCGTTCGGTGACCCCGTTTTGTTGAGGGGTGTATGGACAAGATGTCTGATGAACAATACCGAAGTCCGCACATATATTGGAAAACTCGTGGCTAGTGTACTCGCGAGCATTATCAGGGCGGAAGATTTTGATAGTAGTAGAGAATTGTGTACGAGTTTCTAACACAAATGCTCGAAAGACGCGAGGAAGCTCTGAGCGATCACGAAGTAAATACAACCATGTTGTGCGCGAGTAATCGTCAATAAACGTTATAAAGTAACGATAACCAAAGATACTAGTAACCTTGTACGGACCCCAAATATCAGAATGTATTAAATCAAAAGGAGCAGAGCTCCGAGTACAATGTGCGAGAAAAGAAGAGCGCGGCTGTTTGCCAAGAATACAGGAATCACATTTAAATGAAGGAAGGGATACATTAGGGAGCGCCTTTTGGAGGATAGGGAGAGGAGCATGCCCAAGACGGCAATGCCAATCACTGGAGGACACAGTAGAGAGGGCAGTAGGAGATGCATCAAGGAGGTAGAGCCCGTTCTGCAGTCGACCCCTACCAATGGTAATCTGCGTCTGCCGATCCTGTATCAAAAAACCAGAAGAGGTGAAGGTAATATAACAGTTCATATCATGAGTAAGACGGCCAACAGATAGTAAATTAAATGGGGATGTCGACACATAAAGAGCGGAGCGAAGAGAGATGGATGGGTGGATCAAGAGATCAGCACATCCGGAGACCGGAACAAGCGCACCATTGGACACGGTAATAGATGTGGGATGAGGAGCATCTGAGAACCTTGGCAGTAGCAGCGAGGTGGTGTGGTGTGTGGCACCCGAGTCCAGGATCCAACGGAAACTGGAGGAAAGACATGTTCTACCTGTAGTGGAAGTGGATGCAATACCTGCAGTAGAGGTGAAGGCAACCGAAGCAGAATGAGGGTTGAGGAGCCCCTGGAGTTGTTGCAGCTGAAGGCGAACAGCCTCAAGGTCCGTACCATTGGGTGAAGGGATATCAACAATAGCAGCAGTAGGCGGGCGAGGAGGGTAGCCATGTTTCTTGTGACAGACGCCTTCAGTGTGTCTATCCCGGCCGCAATATGAGCACCGTGGGCGACCCCGACCACCACGGCCCCTTCCGCGATAGCCCGTACGACCACCCCGAGTAGAAGATGGTGGGGGAAGTAGGGGAGGAAGGGTCTGCTGAAGAAGGGTCGGAGATGGTGGTGCAGAGGCCTCCAGGGGAGGTGGGACGCGAAGTAACATAGAGCAAACGTCCGAAAAGGAGGGGGTAGCAGGTGATGCCAATACCTGTGCCCGGATACTGTGAAGGTGTGGCGGGACTCGAGCCATAATCATTGCAATGCAGACAACCTCCTTTTGGGCACGCTGAGCGGCGAGATCAGTAGTATATGGCTGGTGCTGAATCCATGCCTCTGTGAGAGTCTTAGCACGAGCCACAAAGGAGGTCATGTCCATAGCCTTGCCAATATCCAAAGCCTGAAGATCGGTGATGATGTCAAAGAGGTGCTGGAGGCTGTCCTTGTTCGAGTACAAGGAGTGGAGCTCATCCCACATTGCTTTGGCAGTCTTATGATACATGATCATCCGGTAGGGCTCACCCTCCAGAGAGTTGAGGATCCAGGTCTGAACGCGACCGTCATTTCGTAGCCAGTCATCAGTAGTAGGGGAAGGAGGTTCCTGGGTAAGGTGAAGCGCAAGGCCCTTGGCTTGCAGGACTCGACGAACGGAGTGAACCCACGGGATGAAGTTCTTCTTCCCAGAGAGGGAAAGTGTAGTAATCCGAAGCTCGTCGCGGAGTTCGGGAGCAGGAGCCATGCGGTCAGCAGTAGGGCTAGCTGTAGTGGAGTCCGTAGAAGACATGGCGGTTTAGAGAAGAGGAAGCGAGTAGCAACAACGGACAGGGAGAAGAACTACAGCGGATAGGCCGCAGCAAGTAGAAGGTGAGCAGAGTGCAGGCCGAGGCGACTAAGCAGGTCGCGGCGACTAAGCAGGCCGCGGCGACGAAGCAGGTCGCGCAGAAGGCAGACCGCGACGACTAAGTTGGAAGCGAGTAGATAGGGCAGCACTGCAGCGACTAAGCAGGTCGCGACGAGAAGGAGAGCTCGGCAAGGCGCGAGTTGAGGTAGGCTGCAGCGGACTGGAGCAGGCCGCAAGAAATGGCGAGATGAGAGGGACAACAGACCGCGTCGAAGAGCGGAAATAAGAGAGGCCGCGGCGGGCTGGACCAGTCCGCGAGGCGGAAATCGCAGAGGAGAAGAGCGAGTCCGCGCGACCTGGGAGAGGAGAAAGGGAGAGAATCCGCAGCGGACAGAGGAAACAGAGCGGACAGAAAAGAGCTCGCAAGAGCGACAAGAAGAGGAAGAGAGAAGGAGCGAGTTCACCGAGCTCGCAGCGGACAGAAGGAGACCGCAGAGTAAGGGAACAAGTTCGCCGAGCTCGCTGCGGACAGAAGAAGATCGCAGCGGACAGAAGGAGACCGCAGAGTAAGGGAACGAGTTCGCCGAGCTCGCTGCGGACAGAAGAAGGTCGCAGCGGACTAAGGGAAGCAGTGGACCCCACAGGTCAGAGAGGGGGGGGGCTATAAAAGGACCAGAAGGGCTGAGTGGATCCACGGAGAATGTAGAGGGAGCAGATAGGAGAGGGCAGACCGCCGACACTAGGCGACTAGGAGAGCGCGCGGACTCAAGACTCGGGCCGCCGGAGAGCGTGCGGATACAAGCTGGAATCCGCGAGAACCTCCCTCTGATACCATGTAGAAAGTAGCCAAAAAGCTTGTATGTATATATTGAGTGTCCAAATACAAGGAGAGAATACAATTATATAGGAGAGAAGAAAGAAGAATAAATCCTATACATGATGTGAGACTAAAGAAGAAGGAGAGAGAAATACAGAAAGAGGGCCCAATAATGGGCCCTTTACATGGGATTTTCCAACAGTTGTGATTTGTCTTGTAATGTTATTTATAACATTTATTATTGCTATTTAATTGTCGTGTTATTGTTAGTGCACATACAGTTCTCTCAGTTAGTTCCTATTAGTCTTTATAATTTTGCTTGACCCTTACTGCATCAGTTAATTTGCAGAATATTAATGTTCTCCATCATCCCCAAGGCATGTGAATTTCAATTCTATTGTTGTGGATGTAGCATGTGAATATTTTCTAAATGTTCCATTTTCCTGCCTCACAGACCGATCTTGTATGAGCTTTGTGGGATTTGCAGTGGAGGATGTTGAAATTCCGTGCGAAAACAGTTGTTGTACATGATTCCAAGCAAATACACATCTATTTCCTTTTTTGTAGTAAATGCACAGAAATGATTGTACACATTCTTTGTTAAGTATGACTAACCTGTATCCAACATCAAAATTTTATTTTACAATTCTGGGAAGCCAGATGAACCTATTTTTCAAGCCCAATTGAGAAGAAATAAATATATATTCTTGGTTTGACTCTATGATGGTATTCCATGCAACAATTTCATTGACTTTTTCTGACTTTGCAATCATCAGCTAGAAGGTGGAATGGCCCTCTTTGATATAGAGGACAAACGGTGCACACTAATCCTCCTTATAATCCATTTTGATTAGTCTTATCCTTTGGCACTCGCTGAAGCTTTTTGCAGCTAAATGCATTTTTTGTCTCATTTATTTTTGTTTTATTTTTCCATGATCTTTATGGATATTCACAATTAGAAACAATCTAATTAATATTCTGATGTAAGAAAATTTTTCTAGCCGACATTTGCCTACCCTGCAGATATAAACCATAATTATCAAAGCATAGACTGCCCACCCCGTAGGCAGCCATGATGTCGCACACCCTTTTATTATGCTGTATAGAAATGTAAGATTCAGAAATTGGAAAATTGTTCTGTTGCATCATCAGTTCATTGATCATTGACATTATCTATCCTCTTTACTGAAAAACTATTAAATGACTGATGGGTTCACCTTTTTTTACACTAACGACATACACGAGTCTATAACTCAAAGGTAGCTGTGTTCTGCTTTTGGCACACAAGTAAATGATTTTTCTATTATGTATGCTCTCTAGGGAAGGCCTACCAAAGGAAGCACGGAAAATAAAGCAATGCAAAATTCAATATTCCACTTGTTCGCCGCCTATAGATTCGTCCTGCTTCAGTAATTAGAAGTTTCAGATTTGTTGGTGTTACTGGAAATCCCATATAACGTTGGTCGCTTCATCAGGGTGATTTGAGCTCGGAGGTGGAGATGGTGGAGGATATTATGGAGCTGGAATCGCGACTAGATGGGCGGGGTGTGCTCGGGATAGAGAGAGCTAGCACAATCTTATTCTAGGACAGAGAATGAGACTCAATATTTATTTCTTTCATTCAAACATGACATGTCTCTAAATAGGCTTATATGATATTAGTGACATATAATAACTCTTAATAACTAACACCCTCATAATGATCAATCATTTATTATAGAAGACAATAATAGAAGTGACTTAATAACTAAGCATGAGGCCCATTACTCGTACCTTTCAAAATGAGATTGTCTTCAAGCTTCGAGGGAGATTTGATTCATTGATCACCTTTACCTAATGCCTTTGTCATCGATTCCTCCACTTCCAGATAAAAAAGTCTTTTGCAACGATGACTCCGAGTATACTGCTCATCATAGTTATTACATAACCCCATAACACAACATTTAGCTAGTGCCCCTTGTGGCATGGGTTGGCGTTAGGCACCCAGGGGTTGGTCTGTTTGGGTGACTAAGGCGGCGCCTATGAGTTTATAGTTGTTATGATCCATATGCAATCGGCACTCACAAAAACTGTCCAAATTCACCGCAGTAACTATTTCTTAGGGGTCTTCGAACTCGACATCTAGTTGCAAACATTCCCCAAGGCTTGCAGTAAAGATTGCGATCTACATATCTGAGTGTATCGTAACGTGAGCTAGAAGCTTAGTTATTAAAGGCGCAAGGCGCACCAAGGCGCAAAGGGGTCTTGGAGCCTAGGCGCAAGGCTCAAGGCGCAGGCGCGCGCCCGAAGAAGGCAAGGCGCAATCACGTTCATTTTAAATAATCAGCATCAAACATCAATTCATCTTCTTGAACAGATTTTTCGTATATTCTACTCATTAATCATTCATTACTATCATTTATATCTCTTAAAAAAATAAAATTAATATGATCGTTTGCATCGTATCTAAGTCTCAATGATCAATTATGTTTTAGAAACACTGTATCATATCAAAATCATTGAGTTTTTGCATTATTTTTTTCATTATTTTTTTTTAAAAGATTTACAACAAAGATCACGCTCAGGCGCGCCTTTAATGTCCAAAGGCGCAAAAAAGACGCACAAAGGCGCAAACCTCCGAGCCTGGTGAGCCTGGAGCCTTAGGCGCGCCTCAGGTGCGCCTTTAACAACATAGGCTAGAAGAACTTGAAACTATTCAGGATATGCATCCTCATCCCCTATTTGGCGTAATGTAGTGAGTGCGCCAATGGAATTGTTGCGGATGAGAGGATTGAATAGTAATTAGAAGTTTCAGATTTGTTGGTGTTACTGGAAATTCCATATGACATTGGTCGCTTCATCGGAGGGTGATCGGAGCTCGGAGGTGGAGATGATGGAGGAGGATATTATGGAGCTGGAATTGTGACTAGATGGGCGGGGTGTGCTCGGGATAGAGAGAGCTAGCACAATCTTATTCTAGGACAGAGAAAGAGATACAATATTTATTTCCTTCATTTAAACATCACATGTCTCTAAATAGGCTTATATGATATTAGTGACATATAATAACTCTTAATAACTAACACCCTCATAATGAACAATCATTTATTATAGAACACAATAATAGAAGTGACTTAATAGCTAAGCATGAGGCCCATTACTTGTACCTTTCAAAATGAGATTGTCTTCAAGCTCCGAGGGAGATCTGATTCGCTGATCACCTTTACCTAATGCCTTTGTCGTCGAGTCCTCCACTTCCAGATAAAAAAGTCATTTGCAACGACGACTTCGAGTATACTGCTCATCACAATTATTACATAACCCCATAACACGACATTTAGCTAGTGCCCCCCTGTGGCATGCGTTGGCGCTAGGCACCCTGGGGTTGGTCTGCTGGGGTGATGAAGGCGACGCCAATGAGTTTATATTTATGATCCATATGCAATCGGCGCTCACAAAAACTGTCAAAATTCACTGTAGTAACTATATCTCGGGGGTCTTCGAACTCGACATCTAGTTGCATACATTCCCGAAGGCCTGCAGTAAAGATTGTGATCTACATATCTGAGTGTATCGTAACGTGAGCTAGAAGAACTTGAAACTGTTCAGGATATGCATCCTCATCCCCTGTTTGTCGTAATGCAGTGAGTGCGCCAATGGAATTATTGCGGATTGGTGGACTGAATTACATGTTGCAAAATCTTTTGAAGTTGTCCCAAGTCATTCATGGTTGTGCAACGTGCAAATGAGTAAACCATAGCTGAGCTGAATCGAGAAGGTGGAAGGATGCCATGCAAATCCCTTCCACTATCGGTGTTTGTTGGCAGTCAAATTATTTCTCACACTGGGTGAGCCATCCCAACGGATTTGTCTTTCCATCGTCGGTGGGAAAGTCCAACTTAGTTTTACGAGAATGATGTGAGCTTCTTGTTGTACAAAGGTCAGTGGTGCAGTGCGTACTGGGGGTGGCGGAGGTCCCCAGTTACTACTTTTCCTAGTCCTACATTGGAACAATTATGAATTAGACTGCTGGTGTAAGACCGTTTAGCCTAGTCTGATTGGTGAAAAGAGATTTTTGGTGTCGTTTTTCAGCGCCGGTCTGAGACACGACGAATGTTTACATTAACACAATAAGTTGATTCTTTTGGTTCGTGGATTCGCCCATGTTTCGAGTGGAATAAGAAAAGGAGTAGGTGATAGTCCGACTCGAGTTCCTAGGGATTGATATGAATGGTGTGCTTGGAGTACCACAAGATTCGCGATGCTTCCCTATGTTGAGGGTGTAACACAACATTTCATAATGTTTGGTAAATATTAATTAGTTAATTAAACGTTGATTAATTAACTTATTAAAACCTTTTGAATAATAGAGCCTAGGGCTCTATAATGACATGGCTCGATCAGGACATCTGCTGTGCCGGGCTCGAGATAATAAAAAGAAATTTTTGCGAGGCTCGATGGGGGCAATACTGATTTATATTAATGACGGAATTGGCCTCGTTGGTAGGAGCTGACAAGACGATGACATGAGGCTCGACGGAGGGCACAAAGAAATTTTAACGGAGCTCAATGGGGTAGCGAGATCGCATGACACGTCATAAGGCTCAAAAAGTTGCTGGACGAGGACGAAAACCCTTCGATGACGATGAAGCCGACGTGTCGCAGGCCGACATTGGTCTTGATGATGATGAAGGAGCTAAAGGAGTGTTGGGAGAGCTCTGTCCGAGGGGGGGGGGGATGACGGGTTTGTTATAGGCTGGAGTGTCCTTAACTCTTGGGAAGAAAACGATCTTAGTACGATCGTGCGTTGAATGAAACTGTAGTTGTAAGAGCTTTGTTGGGGAGTCGACAGGTTGTTACAGGTTGGGTGTCGTTTCCTCATGGGAAGAAGACGATCACATTACTATGATCATGCACTAAACAAAATCACGACTGGAAGAGCTCTGCCAGGGAGTTCAGCTTGCCTCGTTGGGAAGAATCAGGGTAGACTTCAATGTTCTGGCTGGAGGATACGTGTGATGGATGATTAATCTATGTGTTCTGGTTGTGGAGGATTAATTGATGCCCTCTGAGTTGGACAGGAACTAGCTCTGGTATCAAGTTGTTACGGGCAAGTCCATAGAACATTGGTCGCTTCGTTGGAAGGTGGCCGAAGGTGGAGATGACAGAGGAGGAGGATACTATGGATCCGGAACCGCAACTGCCTAGATGGGGTGTGCTTGGGTGAGAGAGAAACCACAATCTCATGTAAGGATGGGGAAATAAGCTCAATATTTGTTTCCTTCATTCAAACATCCCATGCCTTTAAATAGGCTTACATGATATTCATGACATCTAACAAATCTAAAAACTAACACCCCCGTAATGGCTTATCATTTAATATAAAAGATAATAATAAAAGTGACTTGATAACAGGGCCCGAGACTTAGAATAGTTGACTCCCACCACTGATGTGCTACCAGAACAACAAACTGCAATATTCTCAGCGGGGTTACAAGAGACCATAATTGTATGTTGATTTTCATCATCCATAGATTTTAATTACAACTGTGATTTTGCAAGAAATGGTGAAAGATGAATCCAATTAGATAACGAACAATTATGAAAACCTCAACAAGAAAACTCCAACACACCACTTGAACGGTGTCCATCTAATGACAATAACCTCCCTCACTACTTATACAGCCAACTTTTATCATGCAATTATCTCGGGAAGAAATGATGGATTTGGAGGCTAAAGGTCTATGTTTCAATTGTATGAGCCTACACATTGGGTAATCATTGCAAAAAATAGCTCTTTTGGTTAGAAGTTTAAGAGGTAGAAGTGTTTGTGGAAGATTTGGATCAAGGGGAATCTGAAAGCTTATCCTTCGTGCAATCTTCAAGACAAGCTTTATGTCGTGAATGAGAGTATTGTTATATAACACTCTAGGGAAAAGCCTATTGAAGGAAGCTAGGAAAACGCAGCGACACAATGCGTGAGCAATTTTTTGTTTCAATTTTTAATTTTAGTTATTTTTCAGATTTTGCTTGCCAAGCTATTTTTTGCCTGTGTCAAGTAATATTTTTCCTTATATCTCAAAGTTAGTCATTTTGTAAGAGTTAGCTCTTGTGGAGTAGTTTTAAAGGAAAGCAATGAGTTAATTAGTTTCCAATTGAGATTTGTGCTCTTTTCTCTAGCATATCCTCCCACGTTGTTTCCGTACATGCCAGCATAAGTTTCCTTGCTGCACCTCCACTTCTTCCCACAGTCACAGACAACCGATTCCTCTTCCTGCTGCAGTTCTGATGGGGATCGCGATCGACTTGCACGGTAATCCGAACCGTTTATTTTATGCGGATCGACGATCGTAGTAGTTTTTGTTATTTTCTTTTTTATTTTGGGTTGTAATTTTATGTTTTATTTGAGTCTGAGTGTTCGGCCAATCATAGCCGTTCATTGGTCATTAGAAAACTATAAATAGAGGGCGAGGACTTTCATTTTAGACATTGAAGAATGGAGTATTGAAGCAAATTCTTTGGTCATCTCGGTGCTGAAGAACCTCGGGTGCGAAGCTCGGGTCTACCTCTTCCCTCCCATCTCCCATTGGCCAGCCCTCCCCCATTCCATACCTCCTTGGCCGACCACCCCATTTTCCCTCCTCCATAACAACAACCCCAACAGTCCTCCTCCACACCACCTTGAAGAATCCGGCCTTCAGCCTTCTGACCTCCTTACCTTCACCATTAGAAGAAGCCAACGAGACTTCCTGATGCAGTGGCAGGTCGACTCGAAAAAGGGATTTCTAAATGCAAACCTAATTGCAATGCGGTGTTATGAAAGTGCACAGTGGTCCACTCCAAAATTGCAGCAAATAATAATTTTATTATATGATTATCAGCAGAGGCTCGGCAAATACAATTAATTAAATATAAGGAGGACAAAATATTAATTTCGCAAACAAACGAGGCACAATAAATTTCAAGCACGAGCAGAATAAGTCCTGCAAATTTTACAACAAACGAATTAATAGCATAATAAAGTGACAATCCAGCACAGCATAAGTTTTACCGAAATAAACAACAATAAAGAACTGACTTTATACCACAATTTACACGTGCAAGCGGCGGCGGTTGTTAGTGGGAGCATCCAAGGCCGTAGCAAAAGGAGAAAGCTTTGGGAGTAGGGCTTGGGGTGGATGTTGGCTAGGCTCGGATTGGAGGAGATCTGGACGGGTCCATTGTGGATTATGGAGGAGATGGGGCTGATCGGGTAGGGAGTGGAATTGGGCCGGAAGAGAGGAAAGGTGGCTCCACGGAATGTTAGCAGATGGGGAAGGAGGAGGGGTTACGGCTCTGGAAAGGTGCAGGCTGGACGGGGCGGTGGTGACGGGAAGGGAGAAATGGCGGCGTCGAGCGATGCAGGCAGGTTAGGGCGGGATCGGCAGGGGAAGGTTTGACGGGAGTGTGGAAGGCTAACCAGAGGGGAGATGGAGGCGGGGCCGGTGTCGCACCAGCGGTCTGGAAGGGGGAGGCGGCCTGGAATCCCACCAGGGGCGAACGGGAAAGGCTCCGGCGTCGCACCAGAACAGGGCCGAGCGGTTTCTCGTCTTTGCGTAAAACCTCGATGCCTGGAACCGCTGCTGCAGCACACTTTATAACCCTAAATTAAAACTGCTACATACAAATTGAAATCAAACTACCCGGATCGGGCGGTCACATTGTCTGGAGCGATCGGGGTTTACATACATCTCAAAAGATAAAGAGTCCTATATGAATCTGATTCACGATCATCCGGACGCAACCACGGACTCGGATCGTCCATCCGGGAAACGGATCACCGCCTGCAGTGGGAATGCGCGCATGTTAGTCGTGGTGCGCCGTCAACTCCCCCCGGCTTAAAAGCACTCAACTCTGGTGAGTGCGGGCGGTCACCCTCGCTGTGTAGCCGCGGAGCGAGTCTCTAGAAATCCTCTGAAGATATCCATGTAGCATCGTGCAGGGGTCGGCCGCTCCAACGGACAATGTAACGCAGGGTATCTCGTCCGCTCGCGGCGTAGATGTCGAGACCGATGACCTGAAGCACGTCATCTGTAGAAGTAGGTTGTACCAACGTATCTCCGTCTGGCAATGATGCATCTCTGTCTAGCAGTGATGTTGGTAGAACCGTCAGTGGTGCAACTTGATCTGTATGTTGCGACGCCGCTGGAGGCAACAAAGAGGGACTGGTGGAGGCAATAGGAGGAAAAGGCTCAGGTGGTGGGGCTAAGGCAGACGAAGGCTCGGGTAGAGTTGTGGCGAGTGGGTCCACGTACACATGCTCTTCGTAGTAAGGAGTCAAATCCTCTACGTTGAATACTCGGCTAATGCCCATATCATGTGGGATGTCTACCTCATATGCGTTCGTACCAATTCGCCGCACGACTGTATAGGGGCCCATTTTGCGTGCGCTTGATTTTTTTGCTGGTCCCTGTGGGACCCTCTCAGATCGACTGCGAATTAATACCTGTTCAGCTGACCCAAAGATTTGTTCTCGTCTGTGCTGGTCTGCTTGATCTTTATAACAATCATTACTAGTTGCAATCTTTTTACAGACCGACTCGTGTAGTGCATGCATAGCTGAATGAAAGACTCTACTGACTCCTGAGAATGATGCAAATCATATGATGGGCTCAAATCATGCAACATAGAAGAGTCGGGCACTATATGTGAATGACCATGCATATGATGCAACAGACGCAAATGACTGGAGACCGACACGACGAACTGACAAGACGCATACGTAAAGTAGCAATGAAAGTCCCTGAGGATGGGTGGTCTTTCTGGAGGTTTCTTGGGCGGGGTGTAGAATAACTCACTAAGTGTACGGGGACCACCCAACTGACTAACAGAGATATTGACAGTGAGTCGCGGAATCCGGATATGCCAAATATTTCCTAAACGATACGAATTCTCGGGAGATCTGCCTGGCAATCATTGTAGATATTTGGCGTGAATGACGACATCACCCGAAGTAACGTCGTAGATGGTGATAGAATAGTGCAACGCACGAGTGTGAAGGGTACCTCTCAAATGACAAAGCTTGTCAGGTGGCTCACCAGGGGGTGTATACCAAAAGTCATCACTTGTGAGATGATCACTGGTGCAGATACACAACCCCTCACTAAAGTGCAAACATGGAAGCTCGTCAAATAAGCATTCCAGTGACGTAGCCCCGGGGAGGTTGATAATGATAGCATGGTTCTCCAAGAGGAAGGCACCAATAATAGTTGTGTCTGTGAGAGAAAGTAGAATACCCACAACAAAGTCAATACCAGACTCATGAACCTCCCAAGGGAGTAGTGGCTCGTTAGGAGGCCTATCTGGAGGTCCAACGATGTAGTCATTAATAATGGGATGATCCTCCATATGAGTATAGCTGATAGAGGTCGTGTCCTCGTAAGTGGGTGAGGTGTCCACTATGAAGTCAACATTATGCTCTCGACTCTCAGTAGTGATGTGACTCGATATAGATACATGGGTAGAATATGAAGAGCCTCTACTCAAGTGTGAGTCACTCAGTGTAGTGTCGATATACGGACCCCTAACCAAATGAGACACTATGTCTAAGTGAGGTGTGAAGGATGGATATGCCATTACAGTGTCACTGGGTCGCTCACTAGTCATATGAGTATCGCTCTCCACCTATATAATGAGATCATGATCAGATTCAACAACAAGATCACATGGACAACGAGTCTCGTCAAAAGAGGGAGTGGCAAAATCAAGTGTCAGGTCTCTCATATTAATCGGAGCACTACTAGACGTATCAGTGGCTTGACCTAAATCCCTAGGCTCTCTTCCTAGCGTAGATCTTATGCGAGCAAATTGAGCATCTAAGAGATCAAAGCGGTCAAGAACTAATCGCTGAAATTCGGCCTCAGGTAACTCTATTTGCGGAACCCTAGGACGGTCTAAACGATGGTGATCTCTATAGGGTTCCTGAGGATCATCTAGACGGTAGTTCCAAACATATTCAGGTTGTGCTTGTGGGGGTGTGTGGGCCCTACGAACGTGCAATGGTGATTGCACGTATCCAAACTCAGATTCCTCAATTACATGAGATGTTTAACGACGACGACCTGAATGATACTCCACTCTATCATCATAAAGTCCCAGAGAGGTGTAATGATGATAACGTGAGGTCCTATCGTCATGGAGATCGTTTCTGTCATAATGAAATTGCATCGAGGGGTCGACACGATCTCTAACATTGATGTGCGAGTAGCGGTACTTACCATCGTGATAACATGAGGGTTTCTCTAAAGGGGCTCTATGTGGTCGGACACAGGTAGACTCGAGATCCCCAAATAGAGGAGACGAGCGACGGCGATAAATGGACATAACTGAACTTTAATACTCCTACCACTACACATATAAATGTGGCCCAAACCTAGTCTCTGATACCAATTTGATGCAGTGGTAGGTTGACTCGAAAAAGGGATTTCTAAATGCAAACCTAATTGCAATGCGGGGTTATGAAAGTGCACAGTGGTCCGCTCCAAAATTGCAGCAAATAATAATTTTATTATATGATTATCAGCAGAGGCTCGGCAAATACAATTAATTAAATATAAGGACAAAATATTAATTTCGCAAACAAACGAGGCGCAATAAATTTCAAGCACGAGCAGAATAAATCCTGTAAATTTTACGACAAACGAACTAATAGCATAATAAAGTGACAATCCAACACAACACAAGTTTTACCAAAATAAACAACAATAAAGAACTGACTTTATACCACAATTGACACGTGCAAGCGGCGGCGGTTGTTAATGGGAGCATCCAAGGCCGTAGCAAAAGGAGAAAGCTTTGGGAGTAGGGCTGGGGGTGGATGTTGGCTAGATTCGGGTTGGAGGAGATCTGGACGGGTTCAGTGTGGATTATGGAGGAGATGGGGCTAATCGGGTAGGGAGTGGACTTGGGCGGGAAGAGAGGAAAGGTGGCTCCACGGAATGTTAGCAGATGGGGAAGGAGGAGGGGTTACGGCTTTGGAAAGGTGCAGGCTGGACGGGGCGGGGGTGACGGGAAGTGAGAAATGGCGGCGTCGAGCGATGCAGGCAGGGTTAGGGCGGGATCGGCAGGGGAAGGTTTGACGGGAGTGTGGAAGGCTAACCAGAGGGGAGATGGAGGCGGAGCCGGCGTCGCACCAACAGCCGGGAAAGGGGTGGCGGCCTGGAATCGCACCAAGGGCGGACGGGAAAGGCTCCGACGTCGCACCAGAATAGGACCGAGCGGTTTCTCGTCTTTGCGTAAAACCTCGATGCCTGGAACCGTTGCTGCAACACACTTTATAACCCTAAATTAAAACTGCTACATACAAATTGAAATCCAACTACCTGGATCGGGCGGTTCACATTGTCTGGACCGATCGGGGTTTACATACATCTCAAAACATAAAGAGTCCTATATGAATCTGATTCGGATCGATCAGCCGGACACAACCACGGACTCGAATCGTCCATTCGGGCAACGGATCACCGCCTGCAGCGGGAATACGCGCATGTCAGTCGTGGTACGCCGTCACTTCCTCTCATCAACTGCCAAAAATCCACTCCAACATCCCCTCCAACAGCCATAATATTCCCCTCTCCCACCCACTGCTCCCCTCCATTTTGCTGCCAGCATCACTATCAGCCAGCCAAGGGGTCTCATTCCCTATCCAAAAAGCCGTGGAACCACTTTCCAAACACCCTCCAACCAAAAATTCCAAACAGCCCCCTAAAATTCATCTCCGGCGACCGCCGAAGAATTTTTTCGGCCTCCCACCACCACCACCACCACCACCATCATTTCCACCAAGTTTCCTCCATTTTGTAATTTTCCGGCAATCGCCGGAAAACACCTCCGGCGACCACCACCACCTTCGGCCGTCTCTCCGGGGACCACCTCCGGCCTGCCACCACCTCACCTCCACAGCCACCAAAACTACCTCCCAACTTCCTCCACTAACCCCCCCACTCTCCACTACTCACATATCCTGCTTCTCCATTCCCGTTCAGGTTTCTTTTCTGGATAAACCGGCTCCCCCCACTTACCACACATCTAGCAGAGCCCACGTCAAACTCTCCCAGCAGTCCTGACTCCGGTATCCTTCCTGAATCCTGTGCCCCCACAGCCGCCTGATGCTGTGAGCCTGTGACTCCTCCCAGACAGCCCCACGACTCCAGAAATTCCTCTGGAAACAATCCCTGTTCTGCTGTCCTCATTTCTCCACGACTGGCTGCTACGGTAACTCCTCCCAGGCAGCCTCCACAACTTCAAAAACTCCAGAAAACAGTCATTGGTCCGCTGTCCAGCATCTGGGCCTTCATCAGGAGGTCTTAATCCATCCCTTCGTGACCTTGGCTTCCCGACAACCCCTCGAAGATACCCGCAATCCTCTCCTTTTAGTATTCCGCGAATTTAAAGGTTGGGTTGTCATTTTTCTTAGTTGAACATTGTGTTTATTCTCTACTTTGAAAGAATATTGGTTTGTAAGTTTTAAGTTCATTTGTTTAGAGTCTTTGTGATTTCACATTTATTTTGTTATTTGATTTTTTGGCACTCTTGCATTTGTACAATCTCACGTGGTTCCATATTTGAAAGTTTTAATTCTTTACAACAACACTCAAGCCTTTATCCCACTATAGTGGGGTCGGCTATATGCATCCTTTGTCTCCATTGTGCCCTATCTTTTGTCATAATCTCACTAATGCCTAAGTACATCACGTCTTTCCTTATAGTTTCATTCCAAGTCTTTATTGGTCTACCCCTCCCTCGTTTAACATGCCTAGTGATTAGATTCCCACAATGCCTAACAGGTGCCTCTAATGGTCTCCTTTGCACGTGTCCAAACCATCTTAAACGAGCTTCTCGCATCTTCTATGCAATTGGTGCTACTCCTGTCTTATCCCTGATACTTTCATTCCTAATTTTATCCAATCTTGTGTGTCCACATCCACCTAAACATTCTCATCTCCACAACTCCCATTTTTTTCTCATGTACACAATTCACTGCCCAACACTTAGAATCATAGAGCATCGCGGGTCTAATTGCAGTACGGTAAAGCTTGCCCTTAAGTTTTAGTGGTACTTTATTATCACATAAGATGTCGGACGCGCCTCTCCACTTTAACCAACCCGCTTGGATTCTATGTGTCACATCTTTATCAATACCTCCATCTTTTTGAACCATCGATCCAAGATATTTAAAACACTTACTACGAGAAATATCTTGATCACCCAACTTAATAACGAAGTCATCTCTCCTTCTTGTGCTACTAAATTTAAGCTCAATATACTCAGTCTTTGTCATGCTCAACCTAAAACCCTTCTTTTCTAAAGTATATCGCCAAGGTTTAAGTTTTGCTTTTACACCCTCACGCGTCTCATCAACCAAAACGATATCATCCGCAAACAATAAGCACCAAGGTATTGCTTGTTGGATATGTCTGGCGAGCTCTTCTAAGATAAGGGTAAAGAGATAAGGGCTTAAAGCTAAACCTTAATGTAAGACAACAGTGATTGGGAATTCCTGTGCTAATCCTTCATATGTCCTCACCCTTGTCACTGAATTTGTATACATTTCTTTGATTATGTCAATATATGATACATTTACACCTTTCTTTTTTAAGACTCTCCATAAGATCTCTCTTGGAACTCTATCATAAGCCTTCTCAAGATCAATAAACAACATATGCAAATCTTGTTTTCTTTCTCGATAGTTGTCAGTGAGTCTCCTCAAGAGATGTATAGCTTCCATGGTCGACCTCCCTGACATGAATCTAAATTGATTCTTCGAGATGTTAGTCTCTCGTCTTAATCTTCTTTCTATTACTCATTCTCATAGTTTCATGGTATGACTCATCAATTTAATTCCTCTGTAATTAACACAATTTTGTATATCTCCTTTATTTTTATACAAATGTACCAAGATACTCTCTCTTCATTGGTCTGACATTCTCTTTAACTTCCGTATCTTATTGAAAAAATATGTAAGCCACACAATTTATTCATTTCCTAGATATTTCCATACTTCGATGGGTATATCGTCTGACCCAATCGTCTTTCCATTTTTCATCTTATTTAGAACATCTTTTACCTCTGATACTTGAAGTTTATCATAAAACATTATGTTCTTATACTTCTCTGATTTACTTAACTCCTACAGGTTCAATTCATTGTCCTTTGTTTCATTATAGAGTTGATAAAATTATCTTTTCCATCGCTTTTTAATATCCGCATCATCCGTCAAAACTGTATCTGTCTCATCTTTTATGCATTTTACTTGACTTAAATCTCTTGTCTTTCTTTCTCTAGCTCGATCAATTTTATATATGTCACGCTCTCCATCTTTGGTATCTAGTCGCTTATAAAATTATTCATAAGCTTCACTTTTTGCTTTACTTACTATCTGTTTAGCTTTTTTGACGACTTTATACCTGACTAAGTTTTCATCATTCTTACAAACATAGAGTGATTTATTACTGCCCCTCTTTGTCCTTACTTTGTCTTGCACTTCCTCTTTCCCCTACCAAGATTCTTTATTTGGAGACGCACGACCTTTTGATACTCCAAGTACGTTCTTTCCACTTATCCTTAAATATGAAGACATAACTTTCTATGAGACATTATGATCAACATAAGGGTTATCAACTAGTTGTTCTGTAACTGTCTTCTTGAAAAAACCTGCTTTTCTTTCAAGTTCCACCACTAGATTTTTTGCAATATTTTTGTTTGTCTTAAATTTATTATATTTGATTTGTACATCTAACACCACTAACCTATATTGTGTTGTCAAACTTTCTCCTGGTATGACTTTGCAATCTTTATAAATTATTTTATCCATTTTACGAGTCATAAAATAATCAATTTGTGATTTATTTGATCCGCTTTTAAACGTAATTAAATGTTCTTCCCTCTTTATGAAAAATGTATTTGATACAGTTAGCTCATGTGCTATGACAAAGTCTTAAATGGTCCGTCCTTCTTCATTTCTTTTTTCATATCCATATCCTCCATGAACGGCTATATAATCTACATTTTCCTTCCCTATATGTCCATTTAAGTCTCCTCCTATGAAAATCTTCTCTTTTTGTGGGATTTCTCTTACTAAATCATCCAAATCTTCCCCAAATTGCACTTTAATACCTTCACTTAATCCTATTTGTAGCGCGTAAGCACTGATCACATTAATAGTTTCCTTTCCTATGACCAATTTAAGAGTTGAGATTTTATCACATTTTCTACTTATCCCAACAACTTCATCCTTCCAAGTAGTATCCACAATAATACGTACTCCACAACTTTTTTTTTTCTGTGTACCATAATTTAAAACCTGAATTATCTAAAAATTTAGCTTTCTCACCCACCTATCTAGTCTCTTGTAGACATAAAATATTTATCCTTCTCATAATCATCGTATCCACTACATCCATCGCTTTCCCCGTTAGCATACCTATATTCCAACTTCCAAACCTAAGTCGATCACAAATCCTACTACATACTTCCCTAGTACGTCTAATATGTAAGGACTTTTGCTTATTTAACACGACACTCAAGTCCTCTTGGAGGTGCAGCGATCCTTGCCGCATTCGGACCATACGACGAGAACTCTTGCATATTTAACACTACACCCAAGTCCTGGAGATGCATCGGTCTTTGCCAAAACGCCATATTTGGACCATGCGATGCGTCCTTAAGAGGAACAACCTAGCTTTTGCACAATTTCTCAAATGATCCATATTCATAAGGGTGACTAAATTTTACTTTGGTCGTCTACCTAACACAATCCTCACCATTTTCCATTATTTCTCCTTGCCTTCAGATGAGAGCATGTCCATCTTCATTCACCGAGATGAATGTTTTCAAGGCGGGGGAAATTGATGGGGATCGCGATCTACTTGCACGATGATCGGAACCGTTCATTTTATGCGTACCGACAGTCGTAGTAATTTTTGTTCTTGTCAATTTTTATTTCGGGTTTTAATTTTATGTATTTTTGAGTCAGGACGTTCGACCAATCATAGCCGTCCGTTTCCCCATAGGAATCTGTAAATAGAGTGTGAGGGTACTCATTTTGAGGCATTGAAAATGGAGGATTGAAGCCCATTCTTTGGTCATTCTGTGCCGAAGCAGTTAATCTGGGTGCGAAGCCTTGGATGAGTTGGATCCCCTTCCCCTTGCCACCCACCCCATTCCTCCCGTTGGCCGGTCGCCCCTTCCTCCTCTCCCCCATAAAACAGCCCCACAAAAGCAGCCCCTTTCCCCTTTTTTCCACCTCCGGCGATCACCGGAGAACGTCTCCGGCCACCTCCGGTGATCCACCACCACTTCCCCTCCAATTTCCCTTCAATTTGCATTTTCCGGCGATCGCCGGAAAAAAGCTCCTGCGTCCACCGCCACCGACAGCCACCTCCGGTCATTACTAACCTCCACCCAGCTGGCAACCACCTCCACCATCCATAACCACCTCCATAATTACCCCACTTCCCCCACTTTCTCCACTCTCCTAAATTTTAGGCACACCTCCTAAAATTAATCTCCACTACCCTCACACTCTTAAAAGAGTCTCAGCCAATTATCCCCTCCCATTTCTCTCATTCCCACGTGAAAGCCTCCCACTCCCACACTCCAACTGAGCCCCAACTTCCATCCCACATCTTCCCACTGTCCAGAAATCCAAAATCAGCCTCTCTCCACATTCCACCCCCACTCTCAGCAAAGCAGCCAGCCCCCCTTTCTTATTTCCCACAACTTCACCTTGAGCCACTAGCAGCCCCTCTAACTCCCTGCTAACCCCCATCATCATCGTGGAACCACCTTCCCCATTGATCCATTATTCCATTCAGCAAGCCCCCTCTCCTCCAGTCAGCCTCTCCCACTATTCCAGCCCCTCTCCCCCATGTGGAACCACCTCCCAATTAGGCCATCCTTGCTGGTGAAAATCCCTAGCTGCTGCCTTCAATTTTCTGCCCCTTCCAGCAGCTGTCCCAGCCTCGACAACTGCAGCTCGCGGCCAAAATTGCCTCTCTGCACAGTCCAGAGTTGCTCTCACAGTTTCTGGACAGCCACATACAACAGCTGAGTGCTAAAATTTGTCCCGGACAGCCCTCCTAAAGCGCCCCCAGCCCTCCCCTCAGTATAGACGTGGTATTCAGGTTTAGGTGCTTTTATTTTCTTTTAGCGTTGGGTCTTATGATTGTTCTCAATTTGTAGAGATAGTGGTTTGTAAGTTTTGTTTCAGTCTCGTTTTCATCTTTGTGATTTTCTATTTAAATAGCATTTGTTTTCGTGCACTCTGACACGTACTCCACTCACGTGTTTTCATATTTAAAAGTTTTGACTCTTTGTAGACGATCAAATTAATATAGTTTTATAAATACTTATTGTTGCTAGTAACCTGTCGGATTCATACATGGTTGCACGTAGGAGTTTTATCCATTATTTTTCAGTCATATAGGACCATCCTGCGTCAAGTTCACCTTCACTCAGCTACCCTCAATAGATGTTTATAAGTAGCTCTACCATCTGCTGCAGACTACCTTCACTCCAACAGCCACATGCCTTCTGTGTTTTGTGAAGTTCGCTGACTATCGTTCTCCCACAAATCCTCCTTTTATCCATCGAGCACCCTCTAGGAAGCCTGATTAATTTCATCTTCCTCCTCAATTAGCCATCTCCCAGTGACTAAATCCTTATCTAGGGTTCCTAAGATTTTCATTGCCAAGATAGCAAACTGAGGAATATGCCTTGGCCTTTTTGGAGATTATAACAAATTGATAAACTATTTATTGTAGCCAACCATTAAACCTAAAACTTTCTTGCACTTCTTTTATTGCATGCACGATCGGTCCATTATATTCTGAATTTTATAAAATCACTATTAGGCCTGCAATATTGTATGAATCTGATATTGGAAGTAAACAAGCCATCAATCTGAGTGTGACAAAAATGTGAATGCTAAAATGGATTATGAAAAAATTAGTAAGTAAATTAATGGGTGATTATATTAGAGAAATTGTAGAAGTAAAATTTTTAAAGATAAAATAATCAAAAATAGACATAGTTTGAATATGTACAATGATGAAGGAAAATGCACATGTTAGAAGAGTAAATAAAATTAATGTTGAAGGCTTAGGATGGAGAAGGTAACTTAGAGGAAAAATTTTCAAATGATCTATATAGATTAAGTTTAATATCTCAGGTACCACTTAGTAGGAATAAATGTAAAATGAAGATTTAGAAAGCCACTACCAAATAGTTGAGATAATGCAATTGACGATGGTGACAACAAAGTCATTAGCCTATGTATCTAGTATCAGAATAACAGAGTATTACTTTCCTTATTGCATGACAGTGATAGGATGTGTTCAGGACGCAATTGACTTACAAGCTAGTTCCCTTAAGACCTTTTAGGTTAAACTTCAGCCTCATTTGGTAATGCTCTCAGGTTTTTTTTCTTTACATAATTGCAAGCATCTCAACTTGGTTTCTCGTGCATCTCGTCAATGGTTTAATGACCATGTGCAACACTGCTATAAAGTATCCAGGCTTCTGTAAGATTAGAGATGAATTTATTTATCACAAGAACACTATAACATTTCTCAAAGAACCCTTTATTTGTTGCACATTATTTGTGCATCATATTTCTATTCCTCTTTCCTTTCCTATTCCCCAAGGGGATTTCTTGTCAAACTGGATGACCATATCTTTATTCTCATGCTTACTGTCCCTGCTGTAATGGCAGTTTTCTATGCTAAAACATTACATGTTGTTTGGCGTTTAATTTGATGTATTTTGTGTTGCTTGCAGATAGCAGTAATGCCACGAAATCCTCATGGACATGGTTGGCTGAGGCCTGCAGTTGGGGTGCTTGAGCTTTCGCAGTGTATGACTCAGGTACCTTACTGGCAAACTTTTATATGAGAAGTTCTTGTTAAAGTTGTGCAATTCCATAATTTATGTATTCAAAGGGAGTGGCTTCAATGCATTGGTATCAAGATCGGGAAGTTTCTCGACACGGAGGCAGATCAGCGGGGAATTGTTTGGGGTTCTTCTTTACGGATTTTGGTGCTCATCAATGTAGAATCTGCGCTTCTCCGGGTTACTAGCTAACGTGGATCTGTGTTGGGCAACTATTAAACATGAAAGGCTTCCAAATTTTGTTATTTTTGCGGCCTCATTGGTCAGTCAAGGCGAATGTGCCCCTCCCAACTTGAAGAGAACTTCTATGATTCAGGTGATAACCCTCCGTTTGGCCTATGGTTGAGAGTGCCAATATCAACTTATCGCTTCAATAATTTGAGGAGTCATTCAGAACCAATCTTCAGCTCATCACCACCACAATTCCCATCACCACCTAATCCACCGTCAGTTTCCTACCCCCTGCCCGAACCTCCATTCTCATACCCGAAACACCAATTCAACCCCTTCTCGTGCGGCCGCTAATAAGAACCTATCCAATACATCCTCCTCATCCCGTCAAACCCACACTTACGACTCAACTGAACCCGTTATCCACTCGTCGAGCTCCTCTATCACATTATTACCACAACCCCCCCACTCAAACCCGGCTGACGCCTACTTGGATGAACCAACCATGTCATTCATGCCTACATTAACCCCATTACATTGATCCCCGTGGTTTCATACTTGAGCTCAACCACCACACAACCGCCCTCTTGGGAATACTGTGGTTTCGTCCTAATTTCAAGTTCTCAAGGAAATATGCATAATTCCATTTCTTCCCAACCTATGGTTCAGTCTTCAATCGCTATGATGGTGGCGCTACATAACGTCTTTATGTCGATGACCCGGCGGGGCCGACCGCTCGGTTCTCAGGGATCTTCTACTTGGGTGGAACGCCTCAAACGACCAACACCATTGACAGATAGTGAAGTTCTTCTTGTTGATACGAAGGGAAATAGGGTGGATTCCATTCATGATCTTTGTTTATCGGCGGGGTTGTCGTGCGGCCCCGTCATTCGCCATGAAAATATTATGTTGGAACGATCATGGATTGGGAGCACTTGTACAATTCGTCACTTGGGAGAGATTCTCAGGACTCATCGACCTTCCCTAGTCTTCATTTCAGAGACTAGACTTCTAATAAAGCGAATTTTTAATGAGAACATGGAACTTGTATGACGTTTCAGTTGTGTCTCGGGGTAGCAGTGGGGAATTCATATTGGGAGAAGCTTGTGCCGCCTTCTATTGTACTCGTCTTATCATATTGATTTTACGGTTTTGGGGGATGGCTCTATAGCCCTGTGGCGGTTTACCGGTTTCTACGGCCATCCAACGGATTGTGAATGGAAGCTTACATGGAATCTTCATCGTAATTTGGCTTGGCGTCACAAATACCGTGGGCATGTGTGTTGGGGAATTTAATGAAATTCTTACTCAATCAAAGTTGGAGAGTCGGGTTTGGCGATCGAGATGGTATTTGGGGGCTTTCCGGTCAACATTGATTCATTGTCTGCTCTCAGATTTGGGCTTTGTGGGATATCTCTATACTTGAACGAATAGAAGAGCGACCCCTTTCACGGTTCAGACTCGGCTTCACTGTTGTTGTGCCTCTGCGACTTGGACGGCCTTACTTCCAAGGATTTGATGGAACATTTGTAGAGGTCTACTAAGATCACCAACCCATTTGCTTGCTTTACGGGCCCGACTAGCTCATTTTCACTGGCGTTGTCCGACCCGATATGAAGCGTGGTTGAACCGGTTTTTAGAAACTGGAGGTTTGGTTTCTAATTCTTGGATTGATATTTCGGGAACTGCGCCACATCGGAATTGGGAATCAGCTATATGTGGGTGCCTATTCTCGCTGTCGGGTTGGAGCCATAGGAGATTTTGTCCTATTCTGGAGCAATTAAGCGGTTGGAGCGGGATATTGCGACCACTAGATGGAAGCCAATCACCGTGGACTTTCAAAGTCGAGAGGCAACCCTTTGGGCTACTCTTGAGGATCTCATTCAGTTGGAGGATACAAAATAGAAGCAATGTGGCAAAGCGGTTTGGTTGGTGAAGGGGGACTGGAATACTGCCTACTTCCACACACGTGCTTTGATCTGGAAGTAGTAGAATCATATTGAATGACTTTCCGATGATGAGGGAAACTGGATGGATTCTACGAAAGGTATTCGGGAGTTTATCTCTTAGACTCTGGGGAGGTCTTTAGTTCTTCTTGCTCTATGGATGATGATTTTGCGAATGTTATCCTTGGTGGGAATAAGGTGGTTTCGTACGAAATGAATGTATTTTTGTGTTGGTCATTCTCTTCGATTATGTCACATTCCGCTCTCTCCTCGGTCCCCTTTTAAGTCCCCCGACACGGATGGTTTCCCTCTCGTGGGATTAAAGTCACTACGTTAATCTTAAATTTTCTTGATGGTGTGTCCACTCCCAACTTTCATGAGACCAACATTGCGTTGATCCCCAAGCTTAGTTATTAAAGGCGCAAGGCGCACCAAGGCGCAAATGGTCTTAGAGCTAGGCGCAAGGCTCAAGGTGCAGTCACGCGCTTGACGAAAGCAAAAGCACAACCACATCCATTTTAAATAATCAGCATCAGCTATCATTTTATCTTCTCGATCAAATTCTTCTCTATTATACTAATTAATCATGCATTACTATCATTTATATATTTTAAAATATAGAATTAATATGATCACTTGCATCATATATAAGTCTCAACGCACAATTATATTTCAGAAACGCTAAATCAGTCAAAAAATATTGAGTTCTTACATTATTTTTTTCTTTACTTTTGAAATAAAAAATTTACAACAAAATCTCACTCAAGTGCACCTTTTATGTTCCAAAGGCGCAAATAAGGCACACAAAGACGCAAACCTCTGAGCCTGGTGGGCAGGGGCAGACCCACATGCAGGCATACCCGGGCACGTGCCCGGGTTGAAATTATCGCAATTTTGCACGGTGATCCGCCCCTCAAAATCATTTTCCACGTTTCCACCTTCTAGTCTTCTCCTTCCGCCGATGCCTGAGCCCTAAACCCTCCATTCGCCCCTGGCCGCAACTAGAGGACGACTCAGACTCACTCGACGCTCGATGGATGACGACGCTTGGTGGACGACGACGCTCGACAGATAACGACAAGGGCTGCTTCAATCTTCAAGGGTCAAGGTCGCCTGGCGCTTTCGTCTTTTCGTCTTTCTACAACTTCCGTACAAGTATTGATACTTTAGCCTTCCCACTTAAAATCCCTAAATTTCCTTTAACAAACAGTCTTCATCCTCATGTAGTAAGATTGACTTTGTTTTCTCTGTCCGTCTGTCCGTTTGTCAAAGTTAAAGGAATTAAAGAACGGTGAATATTCTTAAAAAATCCAACTGTTCTGATAAAGTTGATGTTGCTCATGATGATTTATACTATTAATTTTGTTGGAAAAGCCTATGTAAAAAGGCCCATGATGGAGCCCATTTGTTTGTTTTTCTTCTTCTCTCCTCTTTAGTCCCACATCATGTATAAAGATTTCTTCTCTCTTTCTCCCTCCTATAAATGTGTATTCATACCTTGTATTTTATTATTGAGAAAGTATATACAAGCTTCAAGTTTTCTCCACATGGTATCAGAGGAAACAGGTCCTCCGTGCGGTTAAGCCTTCTCTAACCGCTGCTTCCCGCGCGGTTAAGCCTTTTTCTAACGGCTGTTTCCCGGGCGGTTAAGTCTTCTCTAACCGCTCCTCCTTCTGCTCTCTCTCGTGGCTTCAACCTCCCTTTCTTCCTCTTCCTCTTGGCCCTCTTATAACTCTCTCTCTCTGTCAGGTGGGGTCATTTCCACTTTCCCCATCTAATCATGCGGTTTCTTCCTGTCTACCCGCTTCTCTTTCTACTTGTTGCGGTCTCCTTACGCGATCTCCTTGTCTACTCGCCTTGTCGCCACGTTCTCGCCTTCTCGCTGTGTGTTTGCCTTCTCGCCGCGTGCCTGTCTTATCCGCCTTCCCACTGAGGTCTCCTCTTTCTTCTCGCTGTGATTTCTCTAGTCGCTGCGGCTTCTCTAACCGCTGCAGGCTCCACATTTTGGTCGCGGCCTCTTTTCTTGCCGCTAGTGTGTTGTCACCGTGACCGTGCGGTCTTCTCGCGCGGTTTATTCACTACTTGGTCGCTGCGACTTCTCTAATCGCTGCAGCTTTTCCTCTCTGCTGCGGGCTCCGCATTTTGGTCGCGACATCTTACTTGTCGCTGGTGTGTTGTCACTGTGACCGTGCGGCTTCTCCTCTTCTCTAGTCGCAGCGGCTTCTCCTCTCTAACCGCTCTGCATCTTTGTCGCGGCCTCTTTCTGCTCGCTGTTCTGATCGCCCGATCTGCTCGCGCGGTCTCCTCTCTATTCGCTGGTCTTCTTGTCACCGATCTAGCCTCCTGACCGCCTTGCCATGGGGTCCTCTCTTGATTCTACCGAATAGGTGGCTTCCTCTCCTGCAGATCGCTCGGCCCTTGTCCCTGAACTCCGTGATGAATTGCGGATCACCACTATTTCTTTAGCCGGATAGAAGAACTTTGTAGAGTGGGTGCACTCTGTTCGCCGAGTTCTTCAGTCCAAAGGATTTCTACATCACTTGACCCAAGCTGTTCCCGCTGCTCCTACTGAAGACTGGTTGCGCAACGATGGTCGAGTTCAAACTTGGCTCCTCAACTCCCTTGATGGCAAACCTTATCGCATGGTCATTTATCACGAGACGGCTAAGGCGATGTGGGATGAGCTCCGTTCTCTCTATTCCGGCAAAGATAATCTCCAACATCTGTATGAAATCATAACAGATCTTCAGGCTCTTGACGTTGGCGGGGTCGCCGACCTCACCTCCTTTGTTGCTCTGGCCAAGACTCTGGTTGAAGCTTGGATTCAACATCAACCCCTAGATGGATCTTGCTGCCCAACGTGCCCAAAAAGAAGCTGTCGATGTTGCCATGATGATTTCTCGTGTCCCCCTCATCTTCAGAGCGTTCGGGCTCAGATCCTCTCCTCTGCTGCTGCCCCGTCACTATCTGATGTGTGCTCCATGTTGCTCAAGGTCTCACCACCTCATGACAGTTCTGAACCTCCGTCACCAGCTCTCCTTCAGCAGACTTCTGCGACCTTACCGCCTCTCCCTCCTCCTGCTTGTGGGGGACTTTCAGGTTCTCGGGGCAGAGGTCAGGGTGGCCGACCACGACCTAAGTGTTCCTCCTGCGGTAAGGACGACCACCTTGAGGCCACTTGCTACCGCAAGCATGAGCTTTCTCTTCGTCTGCTTGCCTCTGTTGCTGCAACGAATCATTTGTCACTCGTACTGACCTTGAAGAGGTCCGACTTCAGCTCCAACAACTTCATGGTCTGCTCAGCCGCCCACCTGCCTCCGTTGCCTCCACTCCCTCCATCTTAAATGAAGGTATCGCTTGTCTCTCCACTAGTCCGCGCTGGATAGTGGATTCAGGTGTCACTCATCACATAACCTCCCTGCGGCCACATCAGTACTTGGATTCTCCTCATCCTAAGTGTATCACAGTGGCCAATGGGGACACTGTTTCGGTCTCCAGCTCTGCTGATATCCCTCTCACTTCTTCTCTATCTCTACGCTCGGCTCTTCATGTTCCTGGCTCCCCGTTTAATTTACTTTTTGTTGGCCGCCTCACTACCGATTTGAATTGCTCCAACATTTACATCTTTTTTTCTGATACAGGATCGTCAGACGCGGAATAGCATTGGTAAAGGGCGACTGCAGAACGGGCTCTACCTTCTTGATGACTCTTCTACTATCCTCTCCTCCGTCTCCTTCAACGTTTGGCATCGGCGTCTTGGGCATGCCCTTTACCGGTCCTCCAGAGGCTCTACCAGATTTATCTCTTCCTTCTTTTCAGTGCGAATCTTGTATTTTCGGCAAACAGCCCCGTTCATCTTTTCCATCTCATTGTACTCAGAGCTCTGCTCCTTTTATTTTAGTCCACTGATATTTGTGGTCCGTACAAAATCACTAGCCTTTCTGGGTATCGCTATTTTTTTAACTTTTATTGATGATTATTCTCGGATGACGTGACTATATTTACTTCGTGAACGCTCTGAGCTTCCCCGTATCTTTCGGGGATTCCTCCTTGAGGCCTGCACACAATTCTCCGCGAACATCAAAACTCTTCGCACCGATAATTCTCGCGAATACACTAGCCACGAATTTGCGAACCTCTGCTCTGAATTCAGGGTCATTCACGAAACATCGTGTGCCTATACCTCCCAGCAAAACGGGGTCGTGGAACGTAAGAATCGACATCTGCTTGATGTTGCTCGCTCACTCATGCTTCACACGCAGGTCCCCAAAGCTTATTGGAACTTTGTGCTTTCAACGACATGTTATCTGATTAACCGTCTCCCCTCCCCCATACTCCACAATGCCACTCCGTTCAGCCTCCTGTTCCCATCTAATCTGGCATTCTCTCTCACACCCCGCATCTTTGGTTGTACTTGCTACGTTCACATTCTTGGTCCATCCACGAACAAGTTGGATCCCCGGACAGCCAAACACATCTTTGTTGACTATTCACGCACTCAGAAAGGCTGTGTGTGCTACTCTCCTGCTACCCGCAAGGTGATTGTTTCTGCTGATGTTATCTTTCGGGAGGTTCTTCCTTTCTTCTCCGCTCCAGATCCAACTCCTCTACCACCACCCGTCCTACGACCTGTCATTCCCGTTGCCACTCCACCACCACCAATTCCTGACCGGGCTCCCGCTCTTCCCATGCCGCCTCTTATTCTTGTCTACACTCGTCGTCATCCTGGCTCCGTTGCCCCAATGGAGTCGACTTCAACATCTGACGCTCCGCATCCTGCTGATCCGACACCAGAATCAACCGCTCATCCCATGACAAACTATGTATCCTTACATCGCCTATCCCCACAACTTCAAACATTTGCCACTTCATTATTCTCGATTTTTGTACCTAACTCTGTGCAGGAGGCTCTCTAACATCCTGGCTGGAGGGCAGCCATGTAAGAAGAAATGACTGCTCTCTGGGCTAACCAGACATGGAACCTGGTACCTCTACCTACCGGCCAGACACCTGTTCGGTGTAAATGTGTCTTTATCATCAAACATGCTCCTGATAGGATAATTGACCGTCTGAAAGCCCGACTGGTGGCTCGTGGCTTCACCCAAAAGTAAGGTCTCGATTATGAGGAAACATTCTCTCCAGTAGCCAAGCTCAATACCGTTCGTGTCCTCTCCGTGGTTGTGCATCGCCACTGACCCTTACATCAACTGGATATCAAGAATGCGTTTCTGAATGGCGACCTCCAGGAAACAGTCTGCATGCAGCAACCTTTCGGGTTTGAGACCACGGGGGAGTCCCGAGTTTGTCATATTAAGAAGTCCATCTATGATCTCAAACAATCCCCTCGGGCATGGTTCGACAGGTTCAGTAAGGCAGTTCGGGAAGCCGGCTTTACTCGGAGCTCAGCAGACTTCTCTCTGTTCACTCGACATCGGGCAACATGAACGGTTCTTTTGTTATTATATGTTGATGACATCTTAATCACTGGATACGATTCAAAGGGAATCCAAGCGGTCAAACAACATCTTAGCTCCGTCTTTCAAACAAAAGATCTGGAGCACCATCGATACTTCCTTGGTCTTGAGGTCGCGAGACGTCCGGATGGACTTGTCCTCTCCCAACGGAAGTACTGCCTTGATCTCTTTCATGATGCTGGTTACTCTGGATGCAAGCCGACTACTACTCCAATGGATGCAAATCATAAGTTGTGTGCACATGCTTCCGATACAGATCTTTCTCTCCAAAATCCTGAATACTATCGACGACTTGTTGGAAAATTGATCTACCTAACGGTCACAAGACCGAATATATCCTTTGTTGTTGGGGTGGTGGTCAGTCGGTTTATGCATGCTCCTCGAATATCTCACCTTCAAGCCGTCGAACGCATCCTAAGATATCTTAAAACAGTTTCGGGTCAAGGGTTGATATACAAAACCTCATCTTCTACTCCAACGTTGGTTGCGTATTCTGATGCAGATTATGCTGGTTCTTTGGATGATCGGCGGTCAACCAGTGGTTTTTGTACCTATTTTGGAGGTCATCTTGTTACCTGGCGGAGTAAGAAACAAGTCGTGGTTGCTCGATCATCAGCTGAAGCAGAATACCGATCGATGACATCGGTTGTCTCTGAGCTCACATGGCTTGAAAGTCTCCTCACCGATCTAGGAGTAAAACTTCCCTCACCAATCATCCTATTATGTGGCAGTCAAACGGCTATACACATAACAAAGAATTCGGTCTTCCATGAAAGAACGGAACATATTGAAGTGGAGATCACTTTATCCAAGAGAAAGTTCAAATGAAGAAGATAGAATTGAAGCATGTTCCGGGTACTGAACAAGTTGTTGATATCCTCATAAAGGCCCTACCAAGTACCCTATTTTATCAGTTCCTGTCCAAGTTGGGTGCCTATGACTTGTACGCTCCAGTTTGCGGGGGAGTGTTGGAAAAGCCTATGTAAAGAGGTCCATGATGGAGCTCATTTGTTTGTTTTTCTTCTTCTCTCCTCTTTAGTCTCACATCATGTATAGGGATCTCTTCTCTCTTTCTCCCTCCTATAAATGTGTATTCATACCTTGTATTTGATTATTGAGAAAGTATATACAAGTTTCAGATTTTCTCCACAAATTTAATATTACTATTTTGTATTTTGTAGGGCTTATAGTAGATGTTGTAACATCCCTATATAGATTATGTTTCGAATGATTAATATTTATTGTACTAGGGATCATTTTCCGTAACTATTCTGGGGGCTTATCTTATTTGCATATAGGTTCCTCATTGAAAATTTACTTCTATCTGTGCTTTATCTCATGTAGATCAGCTTTGCAAAAAACATACAGTGCAATTTTCAGTTTATTTGTGAGCCTTTATATGCTTAGCTTGAGAAAGACATAAAATGAGCATTTACTTTCCCCTAACTCCCTTTTAGTCTGCGTTATCATCCTGGCCTCATGTTGGCCCTTTTACTACAGGACTTTGCTTTTTGTTTATTTCCTTGCTCAGTCATCGAGTTGTTCTATTAAGATGATTTTGCAACGATTGTATGAGCTTAATTGTAATCATGCACTTCATTATCTTGATATTAGAATTGTTCCTTTGAACGTTCACAGCGTTATGGCTATCTAAGCTGGTAATTTATGCAGATTAATGCAAACTATTAAACCTTGACTACTGTTTCTTTTTTAATTCCATCATTCAAATGATTTGATTAAATGGTTTCACATGTGCATTTTGTATGTGTGTTCTATTAATTTAACTAAATAAACTAGCTGCTAAATCTTGCATGCTCTTTTCATTTCACTAGAAACACTTGTTTTTATAAATTTTATATGGCAAGTTTACATGCATACTTATGTTGGCATACTGATGTAGGCTGTGCCTCTCAGTGCAAGGAAAGCAATTACTGGTAACTCAGAAGGCATTGCACAATTTTTACAGCTCCCGCACTTTACAGAGACAACAGTCAAGAAAATTGCCCCTAAGGTACTCGAATTCACTCTGGAAAGTTTTCGTTTTGTGATATTATGCAGTATTATCATTTATTAGTACTAGATGCTCTTGGACAAAATTTCTTATGGGTATAAAACAATTAAATAAAGATACAGTGTGATAGCCATGTATTTATTTGTTGTCATTTTGTGTGTGTGACTGTGTGTGTGTGACTGTGTGTGTGATGGTGATTGGACAGTTTTATGTCAAGAGTAAAAGTTTTCACATCCCAATATGAAAATGTTATGGTCCCGCCATCGGTAGCGTATATCGGCGACCCTTATCTAGTTCTAGTATCTATTTTTATTATGCGCATTTGATACTCCGTGTCTAAGTCCAAGGAGGGGGCAATTTGGTGTGACTGTTAATACCTGGTTGGGAGCCAAGACTAGGGAAAACAAATATCTAATTTTAATTCTCTCCTCTCTCTCTTTAAATTTCTCTCTCTTTTTAAGTCTCTCTTACGGGAGAAAAACCCTACCCACCCGAGCCGCAGCCGCAATCGCGACACCCCCCTTGTGATTCGCCCGCGTCCAGCCGACGACGCCGCTACACCGTGCAGAGCCACCATCCCCGTTGTGCCCTAACCAGTCGATCCTCCGCTAGCGCCGGGCGTTGACGCCCGATATCGCGATATTTGCGGCTTCCCTTTTGCCGATCGCAGGCCGCTTCCTCCTCCTCATCACCATTGCTCCTAAGGGTTCCAAGAAGGGATCCTCCTCCCTCCTCCAAGACTTCCCGGTCCAACCTTCGTGCACGCGATCACAATCCCGGGTGCGTAACGACTTGGTATCAGAGGGACCTCTCCTCCCCGCCGCCTACACTCTAGATCCCGCCGGTTCTGCTCCCACTGGGCCCGACCACGACGTTTTCGTCGAGCACCGCACTGTCAGTCTCTTCGGCCGCGACTGCCTGCGCCGGTCCGCAATGTCCAGCAGCCGCCGCCAGCCATACTTTTGGGCTCCTCCATCAACGGGGGCTTCTTGCTCGTTGCCTCTACCAGACTGCTACCATCGTCGGTCCTTCCTTCCTCCAGGCCCTCTGATGTCGACAACCCACCAATTTCTCTCCAGCAAGGGCCGAACCGCCCTCCATCTCTCAAATTTTTTAGTCCATCACCAAGCTCCTAACGGATAACAACACCGCACTCATCAGCACTGTCACTGCCCAACTAATGGTTAACCGATCGGCCCAACCGACAATGGGGCTCCTCCAATGACGCGTCGATTCCGCGAACCCCGCCGGAGTTTTTACCCCCGAGGCACGAGGGAAACAGTGTGTCATGATACGTGTGGATGGACTTTCCAATCTTTGATGGACACGAGGTCCCCTTGGCTCGCCTCTCTCGTTGTGAGCAGTTCTTTGCTAATCAGCGCTTTCCTTGGGAAGAATGGCTCAATGTAGCATCCTTCCACCTGATTGGCTTAGCCCAACTCTGGCTTACCCAACTGCAACGGGACAAACCACTCTCATGGAAGGATTTCAAAGTCAGCTGCAACCTCTGTTTCGGCCCACCCCTCCGCATCAATCTCTTAAGGGATCTCATTTCTCTTTGGTAGACCTGTCCCATCAACGAGTTTCAGGTCCACTTGGCCCGAACTTTCTCAGTTCTTTCAGTTCAGCAGGTGCCCATCTTCACGGCGGGACTTCATGAGCTCCTCCGCATGGATGTGGAATTTCAGCCCCCCGCAAATCTGGCGACTGCAATGAGCTTGGCTCGCATCTGCGAGAAGTGTGTGTGTTGGATCACCCTCATCTCTATCACCCAGACACTGAGGGGTCCATCCGCACCTCGCGCCCTCTACCATCACCGACAATCAGCCTCCTCGCTTCGGACCGCGATGCTGACCGTCCAGCCACCATCCGCCGACTGTCTACACAGGAGATGAGTGACCGCCGTGCCGAGGGCCTCTGTTAAAATTACGACGAGCCATATTTCTGTGGACATCATTGCAAGGGCTTCTTCTGACTGGAGGTGAATGACCCTTCTGTAGAACGGGATGCTGACACGGACACGGGGGATTCGATGCCATCCGTCATCAAAGAACAAGTTTGAGGGCAAACTTGTCGTCGGGCATGGTGGAGATGTTATGGGCATTTGATTCTCCGTGTCTAAGCTTAAGGAGGGGGCATTTTTGTGTGATTTTTAATACCTGGTTGGGAGCCAAGAGTAGGGGAAGCAAGTATCTAATTTTAATTCTCTCCTCTCTCTTTAAATTCTCTCTCTCTCTCTCTAAGTCTCTCTTATAGAAGAAAAACCCTACCCACCCGAGTCGTAGCCGCAATCGTGACACCCCCTCGCGATTCGCCCGCATCCAACCGACGTCGCCACTACACCGCGCAGAGCCACCATCCCCGTTGTGCCCTAACCCGCCGATCCTCCGCTAGCGCCGGGTTTCGACGCCCGATATCGCGATATCCGCGACTTCCCTTCCGCTGATCGCATGCCGCTTCATCCTCCTCACCACCATTGCTCCTAAGGGTTCCAAGAAGTGATCCTCCTCCCTCCTCCATTACTTCCTGCTCCAACCTCCGTGCACGCGATCACAATCCCGGGTATGTAACAGAAAACTTTCAAGAAAGGTTCTGAAGAGAACATCTCTGACATGTATACGAGATTCGGCCTTATAATAAAAAAAGGGTTTTGTTACTAGCAAATCCAATTTGGTTTCTAGCAAACCATTACTATTAGCAAACCCTCATTTTTCAAAATGATTATTTGAAAATCATTTTGTTACTAGCAAACCAACATAATTTAAAAAAAAAAATTTAAATTTTGTTTAAAACATTTATTCTTTCAAAATAACTCACTACATATAATGACATTATAAATGATTTCAAAAGTATTCATTCAACCACTTATGTTAGCATTAGAAATGAGTCAAAATGCCGCAAAATTTTATTTAGTATGTCCAAAACTCCTTTTTCTGCACCAAAATCTTTAAACAAAATATTGCCCGGTTTAGAAATATATTTGATTTCTAATTCGTATAAGGATTTGCTGTGTTGTATATACGAGTTAAGCACGTATAAGAATATACGCGTCTTTTTGAACTGCGTCTTATACGTACATTTTTATGAGAAGTGTTCAACATGAAAGTTGTACAACTTTCATGTTGAACACTTTTTGATTTGAAACAATTTAGACCTCCGATTTTGGCCCCTGAAAAAAGTCATGCTGAACATATGCACGGACGCGTGACTTTTTTCGGGGGACAAATAGAGCGCTTAAACGGCTTCAAATCAAAAAGTGTTCAACATGAAAGTTGTAGATCTCGACGAGATCTACAACTTTCATGTTGAACACTTTTTAATTTGAAGAAGTTTAGACCCCCGATTTGAGCCCCGAAAAAAGCAAAAAATGCAAAAAAAAAAAAGATTGGTTTGCTAGTAGTATTTTTTGGGAAGAGATAAAAATGCAAAAAATGGCTGAATCTATTTTTTTCTGGTTTGCTAGTAACCAAAGTTGGTTTGCTAATAACATCACCCTAAAAAAACTAAGAGACATGGACAAAGATTTTTTACAACAAAAATAAATAATAAATTGTTGACGTGTTTCTCAAGTTTATGAGATTTAAGAATCTGTGCTATCAGAGAGTCCATATGAGGATCAAAGATCGGGGACAAACTGATATGTACCAGAGCTCATGCGAGTCTACGTAGGCACGAGATGTAGATAAAATTATCATATAGATGACCAGAGCCAATTTTTGCATCACAGACACGATAACATATTTTCATGCATTTTTGTTGTATTTTTATATATTTATTATTTTATTTCATGTGTTAGATGATATAGGGAAAAATGATGTAAATGTTCATTTATAGGCCCATTTCTCGTTTCTCCTTTAGTCCCACATCCTTTGTATAGGATTCTTTTTCCTCCTCTTCTCCTATATATTTGTATTCTCTCTTGTATTTTATAACTGAAGAAGTATATACAAGGTTGATCCATTGTTCTCTACATGGTATCAAAGCTAACTGGTCCGGCCTATTTCGAACCGATCGGCTCTCTTCTTCCCTAACCGCTCGGTCTATCCCTTTGACCGGGAGGCTTGGTCTTTCGGCTTACCGCTCATTTTTGTGGTTTCCCTCTTCTCTATCCGCCTCTTTTCTTCTCTCCCGTGGATCCACCTCTTCTCCTCTTCTCCGCCACCTTTTATAGCCTTCCTCTCTCTGGCTCGTGGACCCACCTCCGTCCAGTTAGTTTTCTTCTAACCGCTTCTGCGTTCGCTATCCGCTGCGGCCTCTCCTTTTTCTACCAGGTGCGGACTGCTGCTAACCGCCTGGGTCCTGCTCTTGTTGCGGTCTTCTCTTTACCGTTGCGGCCTGCTATTATCCGCTCCGCCCTTGCTCTCACTGCGGTCTTCTGCTATTCGCTCGGTCTGCTGCTGCCTGCGACTTGTTTTAAACCGCACGGTCTGTTCTTACCGGTTTGGTGTCCGGTCTGACCTTCTCGGTTTGCCGACTTCTTCTCTCCGCTTAGGCTTCTCTCCGCTGCGACTAGCTTTCGCCAATCCTCTAGTCGCTGCCTCCGGCGACCTCTTCTAGTCGCTGCCCGCTTCCTCTACCCGCGGCGACTACTTCAACTCGATGCGGCTTCTTCTTCTCTCCGAGGCGGCTACTTCTCTGTTGCGACTAGCTTTCGCCATCATCTAGTCGCTTCCTCCGGCGACCTCTTCTAGTCGCTGCCTGCTTCCTCTACCCGCGGCGGCTACTTCAACTCGCTGCGGCTTCTTCTCCCCTCCGAGGCTTCTTCTCTCCGCAGCTTTATCTCCTAACCGCTCTCAGCACAGGTATTGTGCCTAGCCGCTGGTTCTGTCCGGCTAGCCGCGTGTTCTAACCGCCCAGTTAGTGTGCCTAGCCGCCCAGAAATATGGCTTCCTATTCCACCACTGCTGCTGATTCTACTCCTCTCTCCGGTTGTCTTCGTGCAGCTCCTCCTGAGCTTCGAGATGAGCTGCGCATTACCACTATTTCTCTTCATGAGAAACAAAACTTTGTGGAATTGGTACACTCCGTTCAGCGTGTATTACAAACTAAAGGTCTCCTTCATCATCTCACCAAGACTCTTCCCACTGAACCCATTGATGAGTGGATCCGTGACGACAGACAGGTTCAATCTTGGCTTCTCAATTTTCTGGACACCGAGCCTTATCGTATGAATATGTATCATGAGACCGCTCACGCTATGTGGACTGATCTTCAGTCTCTCTACTCTGGGAAGGACAGTCTTCAGCACTTGTTTGACATTATTACTGATCTCCAGTCCCTTGACGCTGGAGTTACTGGAGACATTACCTCCTTTGTTGCGCGGGCTAAAACCCTTGTCGAGGCTTGGATCCAGCATCTGCCTCCCACCATAGACTTGGTAACTCAACGACAGCAGAAGGAGGCAGTGGGGATTGCTATGATGATGGCCCGTGTTCCCTCACATCTTCATAGTGTCCGCACCCATGTTCTATCATCCGCTGTTACTCCCTCCCTCTCGGTTGTGTGCTCGATGCTCCTAAAGGTTACTCCACCTCCGGATGTTCCGCCTTCTTCTCCCGCTTTACTTCAGCATCCTGTGGCCACTCTCGCTCCATCTAATCGTGGTCTACTGCCTCGTGGTGGTCGCCAGTCTCGGGGACGCGGTCGAGGTGGTTGTACTCTCTTTTAGTGCTCTTACTGCGACCGGGATGACCATCTGGAGGCCACCTGCTACCGCAAACATGGCATGTCCCCTCATCTTACTGCAACGGTCGCTCACTCACCTCCCTCCACAACCAGTGATGATATTGCTGCGTTACGTGCTCAACTCCAACAACTTCAAGGAGTGGTTAGTCGCTCCTCTGGCTCCGTTGCCTCAATCTCCAATGAAGGTATATCTTGTCTCTCACACAGCTCTCACTGGATTGTGGACTCGGGTGCTACACATCATCTCTTTTCACAGCGGTTGCCTCAATATTTAAATACTACTTACCCCAAGATCATCATTGTGGCTAATGGTGACACGATCTCGGTTTCTGGAGCTGCTCATCTTCCTCTTACTCCCTCTCTCTCCTTATCCTTAGTTCTTCATGTTCCAGGCTCTCTTTTCAATCTCCTTTTTGTTAGCCGTCTTACACAAGATATTGATTGATGCGTTACTTTCTCACGCTCTTCATTTGTTGTGCAGGATCGACTAACGCGGACTATACTTAGTAGATGGTGACTGTCTGACGGGCTGTATCTTCTCGACGTTTCTCCCGCTGCTTTCACTACTATCTCCACCACTGATTGACATCGTCGTTTTGGGCATGCTCCTCTTCCAATTTTCAAGAAAGTTCTTCCTATTGTTTCTCTTCAAGAGTTTTTTTGTGAATCTTGTATTTTCGGGAAGCAACACCGTGTATCTTTTCCTTCTTCATGTACTCGGAGCGATTCTCCTTTATCCTTAGTTCATTCTGATATTTGGGGGCCCTATAAGTTCCCTAGTATTTTTGGGTACCGATATTTTATTACATTTATAGATGATTACTCGCGAGTTACCTGGTTGTATTTACTTCGTGATCGAACTGAACTCACAACTACATTCCGTACGTTTCTTATGGAAACTCGCACTCAATTTTCTACTTGTGTAAAAACTATTTGGACAGACAATGCTCGAGAGTACACTGGTCGCACCTTCTCCAATCTCTGCGCTGAGTTCGGTATTCTACATCAAACTTCGTGTGTCTATACCCCTCAACAGAATAAAATAGCGGAACGGAAAAATCGCCACCTCCTTGATGTGTCTAGATCTCTCATGATCCAAATGCAGGTTTCTCCTCTTTATTGGAACTTTGCAGTTTCTACATCTTGCCACCACATCAATCGTATGTCGTCATCCGTCCTCAACTTTGTGGCACCCATCACTCTCCTTTATTCATCCACAACTCTCTTCTCTCTCACATCTCGTGTGTTTGGGTGTACTTGTTATGTCCACCACCTTGGTACTTCCACTGACAAGCTAGCCCCTCGGGCCACCAAGACTATGCTTGTTGGGTACTCCCGCACTCAGAAGGGGTATGTCTGCTTTGATCCTACCACTTGTAAGATGATTGTGTCTGTTGATGTCTCCTTCCATGAAGACCAATCATATCACATCAGTCCTTCTGATCCCCTACTTCCTCCTCCTCTACCTCGGCCCACCGTACCCGTAATATCTTCACTTCCACCACTTCTCCCTACCCCTCTGCACCACCAGTCCAAATCTCATATCATTCCAATTCCCCCAACACCAGCAGTCCCCTCCAAACCTCCTGTCATTCAAGTGTACACTCGTCCTCTACGTCCAGATGCCCTGCAGCTGCTTCCCTCTACCGGTGTGATCTCGCGGCATGTTGATCTGGCATCCTCCTCGACAGCACATCCCATGGCCAACTATGTCTCTCTACATCGGCTCTCTCCGCCTCTTCGTACCTTTGCTCTCTCTCTCCTCTATTTTTATACCTAACTCTGTGCGTGCCGCCATGGATGAAGAAATGACGGCTTTGTTGGGTAATCACACTTGAGATCTTGTGCCTCTTCCTCTTGGTCACAGTTGTGTTAGCTGCAAGTGGATCTTTACTATCAAACATGTTGCTGATGGGACCATTGATTGCTTAAAGGATCGTCTTGTTGCCCGGGGTTTTACCCAACAGTACGACCTTGATTATGAGGAAACTTTCTCCCCAGTCGCAAAATTGAATTCAGTTCGGGTCCTTCTCTCTTTAGCTGTTCTTCAACAATGGCATTTTCATCAGCTGGATGTCAAGAATGCTTTCTTGAATGACGATATTCTTGAAACAGTATATATGCATCAATCGCCCGGGTTTGAGATCACGAGGGAGTCTCGGGTATGCTTACTTCGCACGTCTCTTTATGGTCTTAAACAGTCTCCATAGGCGTGGTTTGGAAAATTCAGCAAGGCCGTTTGTGAGGTTGGCTTCAAACAAAGCTCGGCAGATTCCTCTCTCTTTACTCGCCACCAATCAACTGGGACTATAATACTTTTGGTTTATGTGGACGACATTCTAATCACTGGTGATGACTCAGCTGGGATACACCATGTGAAGCAACATTTAAACTCTATATTTCAAATTAAAGATCTGGGAAATCTTTGCTACTTTTTTGGGCTAGAAGAAGCACGACGACCTAATGACCTCGCCTTATCCCAGCGTAAGTATTGAATTGACCTTCTGCAAGATGCTGGCCTCTCGGGTTGCAAACCTGCCGAAACCCCGATGGAAGTCAAACACATGTTGTGTGCTTAGGGATCTGAGAATGATTCTCTACTTCCGAATCCGGAATACTATCGTCGTCTTGTGGGAAAACTTATATACCTAACAGTTACAAGACCTGACATATCATTTGCGGTTGGTGTGGTCAGTCGATTTATGCATTCCCCACGGGTCTCTCACCTCCAGGCAGTGGAACGCATCCTCAGGTATCTGAGGACTTCTCCTAGGCAAGGAATTGTGTATAAACCATCTTCCTCCCTTTCCATTATTGCATACTCGGATGCGGGTTATGTGGGCTCGTTGGATGATCGACGTTCCACTACTGGGTTCTGTACTTTTGAGGAAATCTTATCACATGACGGTGTAAGAAGCAGACGGTGGTTGCTCGCTCGTTTGCTGAGGCTGAGTATCGTGCGATGGCGGCTATTACATCCAAAATATCCTGGCTTGAAAGTCTTCTGATGGACTTGGGAGTCAAATTGTCCTCACCTTCAACGTTGTTCTGTGACAGTCAAGCTGCAATACATATTGCAAAGAATCTTGTGTTTCATGAGAGGACTAAACATATTGAGGTTGATTGTCACTTCGTTCGAGAAAAAGTTCAATCAAAGGAGCTAAAGCTTGAACATGTTCCTGCCTCTGGGCAAGTTATTGATGTCCTTACCAAGGCATTGCCTCGCAAGTTGTATTACCAGTTCTTGTCCAAGCTTGGCGCCTACGACTTGTACGCTCCAGCTTGCGGGGGAGTGTTAGATGATATAGGGGAAAATGATGTAAAGGCTCATTTATAAGCTCATTTCTCTTTTCTCTTTTTGTTCCACATCCTTTGTTTATGATTCTTTCTCCTTCTCTTCTCCTATATATTTGTATTCTCTCTTGTATTTTATAACTGAACAAGTATATACAAGGTTGGTTCATTGTTCTCTACATCATGTATGTTTATGGTTTGATGTTTCGAATGATCTAGATAATTTATAGTGGCCACTATGTGTTACGGGAAGGAGAAAACGCTTGCACTAATTGAAAATGAAGATACAATCACGAGGAATACTCGTGCCCAACTTTTGGAGGTGGTTCCTCCAAGAAGCCCTTCTCCAAAGATGAAGACCCAAACCCTAGTGATCCCAAGACAAAACAACTCTCTCATACCACCTCCTTATGGGGGGGGGGGGGGGGGGGCGTTCACATATCATTAACCATAAAACAACAAAAAAAACAACATAAGATATAAGATACGCAATCTGACGGGCGCGATCTGGATAGCCTTGGTCGGAGATCTGGACTGGTGACAGACGGACGTTGGTCGGGCCTGGTCCATTAGGCTAGAGTCCGTCTGCTGGAGAAGACAGAAGCAGATCAGTTGCTACTTGCTAACGTCGACTGTTAGGCTGGATCGCTGATGTCAGAAGCGGCATAACCTGGCAGCACGCGGGGCGCGGGCGGGGAGGCTGGTTGGACCATTGTTACAGGAAGGAGAAAACTCTTGCACTAATTGAAAATAAAGATACAATTACGAGGAATACTCGTGCGCAACTTCTAAAGGCTAGTTCCTCCAAGAAGCCATTCTCCAAAGTTGGAGACCCAAACTGACGCAGGGCGAATCTATAGGCGGCGGGAAGTCTGCGACCTAACCCTACATGTTATGCAAATCCTACGGATTAAATCACAAGTTAGATAATAAATTCAAATATCCCACGCGGTTAATTCAAATGTAAGCAGAATAATTTATTAGGGTAAAACAAAATTGGGTTTTCCTCCGCGTGGAGGGCCAAAGTGAGAGCACACGGTGAATAAATCTTGTAAATCACAATAATAATCTACAAGCAAATAGCTACAATACAAGAGATCCAAACAAATATAAAAATCCAACTGATATTTATAATGCAAAAATGATAGTCCGATACAACAAGACTCACCAAGTAGTGGGCTAACCAAGACAATGAAGAATCCGAAGCCGGAAATGCGTATGCGACGATCGGAGGTGGAACCAGAGGTGAGACGGAGATGGCGGCGGCTCGCCTTGGAGGGAAATGGGTAGGTCGGGCCGTAAATGGATAGATCCGGCCACTAGGGAATAGATCCGGGCGAGGAGTGGATAGATCCGAGTTTTAGAGCGGATCCGTGATACGGGGTGATGTCAGGATGGTGAAGATAGTGGATCGGGGCTGAAAGTCCAAGATCTGAATTGATCTTGTGAATTCGGACTAGAGAAGGCGGATCCACGTGAAAGATGATTTAAGGAGTGGGCGGCTAGGGCTTTAGGTGGCTTCCGGGTGGTGTGGAGGGGAGGAGGGTGGTCGGCTGGATGGAGGGCTGAAGGGAGATGGTCGGCTGGCCTGTAGCAAGGAGGGGAGGCGGAAGGCACGGGCTGGCGGTGGAGGGAAGAAGCAGGCAGGAAGGGCGGTGGTTCAGGGCTGAGAAAACAGTAGAAATGAATAGTAAATTTCATTAATGAATAGTGCTATGGAAATGAATAGTTGAAATCAGGGCAGCAGGTTGTTGATGATTTTGAGCGGCTGGTAGGCAACAACTGGGGGTTTTGGAGGGGGAGAATGAGGGTTAGGGTTAGGGGATATCTTGGGGAGGAAGATGCAAGTTTAGGAGTCGTCACCTAGGGTTCCACGGAGTCGGCACCATGGCGGGATCGCGGGATTCTGGGAATCTCTTTCACCAAAATCTGCAATCATCTCGACCAGCCCACTACAAGTCTATTTATAATAAAACAAAGGCTAGGGCATTCCACCATCGATGACTATGATTGGCAGAAGGTGGGGCCACCTAAATACATCAAAATAAAATGCAAAATAGTGAAATAATATATCAAATCGATTCGCAACGCGAATCCGAACACATCTGTGGAGTCCGATCATCGATCCGGGCACTTCATATATGGAAAGTCTCCAAATCAGCCTCGAATGGACCCAAAACTCGTCCTTCACTGCAAGTGCTCGTCTATGCTCCGCATCAATCTCCCTGGCTTGAAAGAATTCATCTCCCGATGAATAAGGATCAGAATTCTCTCGCTGCATGCTAGATAAAACTCGAAGAAGTCCACCAGAGGTCGCCCAAGTGTCGCCGCTAAAAAGTGTCCTCGCCAATCAACTCCCCCTGACTGAAAAGCTGTCATATCCAGTGAATGGAGACGGTCGTGCTGAAGTCGAAACCCAGGGGCGAATCGATTAGGCTCTACGGCAAGTATCCAAGAGTCGCCAACGTATGTAGTGGTAATGCACTGGTGGAGTCTTGTCTCCATGATGCTCTCATCGCTCAAATCACGAGTGGCGAATCCCGGTGCGATCGGCGGTGGCGTCGGTAGAACCAAAGAGGACGAGTCCCCAGGTGGGTGGGTGTCAGAAGTAGGTGAGTAGTGGTGGTCATCAAACATAGGTGGGTTATGGGGGTGGCAAGGCAACGGGAGTGGAGGTGTGGGCGGCTGGAAATCCCCACAGCTTGGGTTCACATACTTGCGAGGCTCGTAGTACGACGTCATATCTTCAATACTAAATATCAGATGGATGTCTATACTTGCAGGGATATCAAGATCGTAGGTGTTTGATTCGATCCGTCTCATCATTATATTGGGATCCATTCACCTAGCGTTCAAGCTTTTAACAAGTCTCGCACGGAGCCTCACAACGCAGATTCTCACCATCACCTACTCGCCTTCATGAAGTACATGCTCTTGCCAGTGAACATCCGCATGTGATTTTTAAAATTTATTATTATTATAGATTCCTCGTTAGGACTGACTCATGACATACATGCAAACGATGAACAAACAATACAACAGATTCATGCAAATGATACCAATGACACATGACCGACACAACGTGCTCTATATGGGAAAATCTACTAATGACCCGAAAATCTATCAAGGGAGGTTGGCTTATCAGGAGGCTCTCTCGGTGGGGTGTAGAAAAACTCATCCCGCGTGAGACGAGTGCTCAAATGACGGTGGAAGGCATATATGCTCAAATGTGAGTTCTTAAATAGCCAAATGTCTCTCCGGGAACGTAGCACATCAGGGGGCTCATCATGAGGTGTGTAAGAAAAGTCATCGCGAACGAGACGACCACCTAGGTGAAAATCGTGTACACAAACTAGAAGTTGTGACTCTATAGTGTGGTGATCATCCCAAAAAATAAAGAATTCGTCTGGTGGGTCTGTAGGTGGTGCATCCCAAAACTCAGCGAGAGTGCGATGTGTCAGTAGGCGGTGCTCTAAATATTGGATGCTCCTCACAATATCCATCCTCTTGGGTGAGATCGGGGACGATATTGAAAGGGGCTTCCATAAATTAATACTCATACATGCGGGGCTCACCTGAATCTCATCCTCCTCAGGATGTGGTGGCTCATCAGGAGGCTCAACAGGGGGGGTCATCATAGAACTTGTCACTAGGGCCAAGGTCCTCCAGATGAGTACCATCGCAAGGGGTAGTGTCCCCTTGAATGGGTGGCGTAGCCACTACGAGATCAACATCAGGCTCTGGGCTCTCGGTCGTGATGTGACTAAGGGTAATGACAATGAGAGAGCAACACAAACCTGCATTCAAGAATGGATCCGTGGGCGCGGTGTCAAGAAATGGGTTTATGATTGGGATGCTAACTAACCCAAAGTATGGCAGAGGAGGTGTGGGTGAGGGACACAACACTATAGACTCAGTAGGTCGCTCATGCTTGCTCTCAGTCGGGGTCACAAGAAACGGGTCAGAAACAAGAGATAGGTCACTCACTGGGCTAAGCATCTCACTGGGGTGAAAGCAATCCGCATCAGGTATCACTTTTGTCGTGACTGACAGGATAGTGGTAGACGTTGTGGTGACCTCGGTATGGGAGAGACTCGTACTGCAGAGGTCAAGGTGAGAACCCCATTGACCAACTCTTGCGGATCTCAATGATTGTTCATAACGAAGGGCGAGCTGATATGTCTGCTCGAGGGACTTCGAGTTATGATAAGCTACCTCGATACGGATGTCAAACCGTAGTCCATACCGAAATCGGGAAAGGGTCATGGTTGGGTCCTCTCGGATATCACTCCTTACCACTAACTCGTCAAAACGATTCCTGTACTCAGGGACAGACATTGATCCTTGTTGAAAGGAAAATAATTGATCGAGCAAGCGACTCCGATATGACGAAGACAGATACCTCTGACACAATGTACGCTTTATGTCCACCCAACTAGTGATGCGACGAAGACGGTCTTGCTCGCGGGTTCTCTCTACGCTGGCCCAATATGCTCTCGCCTGATCTAAAAGTCTAAGTTTTGCAAACTTGACGCGACGCTCATCGAATACCTCAAAATGATCAATATAATACTTCATATCCACAAGCCAATAACTGAAAGACTTGGGACTCGATGAGCCGTCAAAGGAAGGGGCAACGGTACGAAACTGACTCTCAAGATCTCTTTCAAAGCGATGATCCTCGTAATGGTCATCCCTAAGGTAATCGGGTCGTGTCGAAGGATCAACACAATTCGCTCGCGTGCAAGGAATTGAACGTCGACAATCATCATACTGATCGTCACTAGTGTAGTGGGGTCGTGTCAGTGGGTCAACACGATCTCTAAAAGTGGTGTGCTGCGATCGAGAATAATCGTAGTAATAACGTGAGAGTCTTTCTGAAGAGGCTCGATAGAAGCGTGTGTAAGTGGACTCGGAATAACGGTGATACATAGGAATGAAAAAACCTATAGACTCTACGACTGCATATCGAAAAGTGCACGTAACCTGGCTACGTGCAACCTCCCTCTGATACCAATTGACGCAGGACGAATCTATAGGCGGCGGGAAGTCTGCGACCTAACCCTACATGCTATACAAATCCGACGGATTAAATCACAAGTTAGATAATAAATTCAAATATCTCACGCGGTTAATTCAAAAGCAAGGCAGAATAATTTATTAGGGCAAAACAAGCTTAGGCTTTCCTGCGCGTGGAGGGCCAAAGTGAGAGCACATGGCGAATAAATCCTGCAAATCACAATAATAATTTACAAGCAAATAGCTACAATACAAGAGATCCAAACAAATGTAAAAATCCAACTGATATTAATTATGCAAAAATCATAGTCCTATACAACAATACTCACCAAGTAGTGGGCTGACCAAGATAATGAAGAATCCGGAGCCGGAAATGTGTATGCGACGTTCGGAGGTGGAACCGGAGGTGAGACGGAGATAGCGGTGGCTGGCCTTGGAGGGAAATGGGTAGGTCGGGCCGAAAATGGATAGATCCGGCCACTAGGGAATAGATCTGGGCGAGGGGTGGATAGATCCGAGTTTTAGAGCGGATCCGGGATACGGGGTGATGTCAGGATAGTGAAGATAGTGGATGGGGCTGAAAGTCCAAGATCTCAATTGATCTTGTGAATTCGGACTAGAGGAAGGCGGATCCACGTGAAAGAGGATTTAAGGAGTGGGCGGCTAGGGCTTTAGGTGACTTCCGGGTGGTGTGGAGGGGAGGAGGGTGGTCGGCTGTATGGAGGGCTGAAGGGAGTTGGTCGGCTGGCCTGTAGCAAGGAGGGAAGGCGGAAGGCACGGGCTGGCGGTGGAGGGAAGAAGCAGGCAGGAACGGTGATGGTTCAGGGTTGAGAAAACATTAGAAATGAACAGTAAATTTCATTAATGAATAGTGCTATGGAAATGAATAGTTGAAATCGGGGCAGCAGGTTGTTGATGATTTGAAGGGGCTGGTAGGCAACAACAGGGGGGGTTTTGAGGGGGAGAATGAGAGCTAGGGTTATGGGGTATCTTGGAGAGGAAGATGCAAGCCTAGGAGTCATCACCTACGGTTCCACGGAGTCGGCACCGTGGCGGGATCGCGGGATTCCGGGAATCTCTTTCACCAAAATCTGCAATCATCTCAACCAGCCCACTACAAGTCTATTATAATAAAAGAAAGGCTAGAGCATCCCACCATCGATGGCTATGATTGGTCGTAGGTGGGGCCACCTAAATACATCAAAACAGTGAAATAATATATCAAATCGATTCACAACGCGAATCCGAACACATCTGCGGAGTCCGATCGTCGATCCTGGCACTCCATATATGGAAAGTCGCCAAATCAGCCCCGAATGGGCCCAAAACTCGTCCTTCACTACAAATGCTCGTCTATGCTCCGCATCACAAACCCTAGTGATCTCAAGATGAAAACAACTATCCCATACCATCTCCTTATATAGGAAGGGGGGTTCACATATCATTAACCATAAAACAACCAAAAAAACAACATAAGATATATGATACGCGGGCGTGTGTCACTCTATGTCTATAAATCGGAGTCTAGGGGACTTATTTCAATCATTGCTGAATTTAGACAGATTTTTTGGGTTGTCACAATTTATCCACGGTGTCGATTCCGTGGGTCCTAAATATCAAAGCCTCGGCCAAACCGTCTCCAATCCTTCATTCCATCAACCACCCACTAGTCTTCCTCCTCCGGACCTGCCCTCCCAACATTCCCCACTCACAGCAGCAACAAAATTTAAAAGCATGCTGGTTTTCTTGCCTTCCGGTCGCAGTCCAGCACGTCCAGCCCCCATTTTCTAGCATTTCCAGCCCAGTCAAACCCCTCTCAGCATTTCCCACTCACAACAGTAGAATTCCAAACCGGCTGGATTTCTAGCATGTCCAGCCCACATTTTCCAGCAATTCAGCGCCAGGAAACACTTGAGGTTAGCTTCACTCTAGGTATTAACAAGTTGTTAGGCTTTGGAAGCTCTCTTATGATGTGTGGTCCATTCCAGTTTACCATGAGTTTCTCAATAAACTCCAATCTTCCTACATCGTAGACTCTTTTATGACGAGGTTGAGCTCAGTTAATTGATTGATTTAGACATTCTTATCGCAGTACCTCATCAACCTTATCTTGAGCTCTTCCTTCTTGGTGACCACCTTATTGTAGATTTCTTCGACTAGGTCCAACTAGTTGGCTTGTTGCTCGTCATTCACTTCCATCCATACTCCTAGGTCCATCCCTTCTTTTATAGCGGCTCTTACAGGGAAGTCGATCTTCAATTCATGAGAGTTTAATTGGAGTCTGCCCTGTTCCTATGTATGTTTTCAGTTTGGTGTTGAGAGCCCACAACATTGCCAGGAGCTGTTCTACTCAGTTCCCCATGGTTCCTTCGACTTTCCTCTTCAGTGGTTGAGTATATGTTTTATTAGTCGCTTCTACCTGTCCATTTGATTTTGAGTGGTGAATCTAGGTACACCTCAAATCTATGGCCATGTCTTTGACAGGACTCCCCAAGTTTCTTGTCGATGATGAAGGCAAGAGGGACATTGTGTCGGCTTACAGGTATATAGGAAAGGGAATTGTTAAAGGCAAATAAAAAATGGATATCCGCACACCACTGTCAACAACAAACAATATTTTTTGGAAATTACTCGGTGCAAACAAATTTGTTAACGACAAACCGATATTGTTAACAGCAAACCAAATCTAAAATTAGAAAATGTCATTTTTTCTAACCGTGATATAGCCACTTCAACATAAAATATTAAAATAGACATTACTCTGTCGATGAACATACATAAGATCAATACACTAGCAAAAACATTGAAACACCAAAATGAACCACAACTTTGAAACACCAAAATGGACTAGATTTTACATAATATTTAGTAATCGTGATTGTTGAAGCTAAAATTGACCTCAACGAATGTTCACGAACCAAAGTGCTGCCGACGCCTACTTCTCTCAAATCTCGACCCCTGACTGGCTGCTAAGGTCCTAAAATAGACCCAAAGCCTCGGCTGGGAGGTCCCTCCACACACCCGGAAGATCCCTGAGAGCTTCCCCTCCAAAGCCAAATGCTGGGCTGGGAGCTCCTCAGAAGGCACTAGAGTTGGAGAGTGATGAAAGTCTGCCTTCCAAAGAGCCCCTATGGGTCTTTTTATAGTCTTCCTTTGACCTGAAAATACTGAAATACCCCTGAAGGGTCTGCCAATAGCCAAATCCCGCTGTCATCCCAAGGGCATTTGGGTAATTTTACCTCGGGATAATAATAAAATAATCTCCTCTGGACTCCGGGTCCCACCCCGTGGGCCCACTTGGCGAGACCCCCGGCCTAGAAGGCTCTCACTGGGTCCCCTCTAGGCCTGCCTTGGCGAGAGCTCCTGCCAGGAAGGTTCTCGCGCTAGGTAGTCCTGATGCCATTGCGAATGAAGGCTCACCTAAGGCCTTCTCGCCTGCCCTGGGCGGGAGCTTTCCCTAAGGCGGGAGCTTCCGCAGTCAAGCCACCCGCTCTGGTCGGTCGACGATCCCTCCTGCCGGGAGCTCGACTATCTGTCCTGGTTTCCCCAGCTTTTGCCTACCCTTGGCGGGAGCTCCTTCAGGGCGGAAGCTCCTCTGGCTTTGGACCCAAAGACTGTCGTGGCGCGAACGATATCGCCCACCGCCAGGCGGGAGCCTTTAAGGACGAGAACTCCACCAGTATCCCTTAGGGTTAACCCAAGGCTAGCCTGAGGCTAGCCCAATCCCTCAGTGAAGTCTCCGGGTCCCACCCAGCGAATATGGGGTTGTACACAATCCCCGCTCTTTTCGAGCTAGCCCTGCGCTCGACAAGACAAGTCCAACCCCCATAATATTCGCTGGACACGTGTCCGCCTACCAAGGGAATCTTTTGGTGGGTCCTACTGCGGCTATAAATATGTACTGATAGGCGTCCATACGCCCTGCCCTTGAAGTACGGTTTTCCAACTGAGCTCTCGCCTCAGAGATTTTTGCGCGAGCTTACCATGCATCCCAAACGTGCTATCAAACCACTTCCGCAAGACCTCCAAGACCGGTTAGCCGCTGCCCAAGCGCGGGCCTTGGCTAACTGTGCGGCGGTGGCTCCATGGTTAGCGAGAAAGACTTCAACCGCCGGGCCTTCCGAGCCGAAGAAAAAGGAAAAGAAAAGGGCTAAGGTGGTCCGGCGGGACCTTTCTCGCGAGAACAGGGAGCCTCCTTCCCCCACTCCCAATCCTGCGGGGGATCCTTCCCCGCAGAAGGTAAGCCTTTCAACCGTGCCTACCGAGCCGATTGTGCACTAGATCCGATGGTTAAAGTAGGCTTTCGCAGGAATCCGCTCCTAACGATGACGCCGAGATCCCGCCGATTTCTTCGAACCTGCCCGCTCATTCCCCCAAGGACCAAACGCGGGTCTCGGACGCAATTCCTTCAGCCGAGACCGAAACGACAGGTACGTTTTGCTACTGTCGATATGTCAACCCTGCCTTTTCTTTTCTGAACTGTCTTCTCGCAGTGCCCGCTCCCGCCGACCCGGGCCTAACCGCCAGGGAAGTAGAAGCGAGAACTGTGGAATTGCCTCCCCTGGTGGCCAATCCTACCCTGCAGGCGGGAGGGACGGCCTCTGAACCCTCCGCTACTCCCAAGGATGCCGATCATCTCTTGGGAGAAGACAACTCCCCACGAGCTTCTGGCCAGGTCGGGACCATCGCGCGCGAGCCCTTCCGCCCGGGGCTGGGCAAGCCTCTTCACCTCCTTTATGGAACCAACGGAGGGGTCGGGCCTTCTCGTCCAACTGCAGGTATGCGAAACTTTCCTGGACTGCTGATTGTCATGCTTTAACCAGAATTCTCGTGCGTTTCCTTTGCAGGTGATCCCGGCTTGCGGTCGGAAGCCAACCGGGAAGAAGAAGATGATGATGAAGATGAGGACGATGAAGAAGAGGAAGATTCTCCCCTCCCTTCGTCTGGCGAGATAGAAGGAATATTGAACATCGCCGGGAGCGCGAAGGGGAGGAGGAAGAAGATCTCGACTATCCTGGCCAGGCTCATCCGGCGAGATCGCGCTCACTCTGCCGCGGCAAAAGCGTTCCGCGAATCTGTGGAGCAAAGGTTGGAGACTCTGGAGCGGGATTTCTTCTTAGGCGAGACTGATCGTCCGGGAGGGCCTTCCGCCGAGTCTTCGCCAGGGAGATGCATCTCGCAGATCCGAGATCACGCCAGGCGGATCAACCTTGGGTGTACCACCCTATCGTCTTATTTCAATCCGTTGGTGCCTCCAAGAACTAGGCGGCGAGAACGAGGACGATGGTATTGGAAGCCCTATTAGACTTCTCGCTTGAATCTCTTTTATCAATATATCTGTAATAAACATTACTGTTAATTAAGTTTATCCAACTTTCGTTGGCGAGAACCTCACTGTTACCAATGTCTCTCTTTCCTTTCCTTTTTATTGCTCTGCGAGGTTTTTAAATTAAGAGGCCTACACCAATATAGGATGCTTGCGCCAATCTAGGAGGCTCGCGCCAATCTAGGAGGCTCGCGCCAATCTAGGAGGCTTGCGCCAATCTAGGAGGCTCGCGCCAATCTAGGAGGCTTGCGCCAATCTAGGAGGCTTGCGATGATCGAGATAATTGTGTCGGAACCAGGAACGACCGTTGACCGCTGCCATCCCGAGGGGGAAAATCGAGGCGCCGTTAGCCCAGATTCTGACAGCTGTACTCCACCGTCACTTTCTCTCTCCGTCGGATGGATCCATGATGATTACGATTCCCTATAAATAGAGAAGTCTGCCAACCGCATTTACTTCTTCGATCCGGAACCTCAGCCTTCCTTCCTTGCTCTCGCGTTCTTGTTTCCGCTTCGACCCTTTTTTCAGCTCTCGCTCTCACTCGCGAACCCACCATGCCTGGCGAGAACAAGAGTCGCGCCCACTGCGCGGAAGCTTTCCAAAAACACCTCTTCCCTTCCTGCAAGCTCACCCTAGACGAATATAACCTGATCGTTGACCGCTATATTCCCGCTGGCTTCTCGGCGCGGAACCCGGGTAATCACGATAAGGTGAATACTCCGGAGGCGGGAGAACTCGCCATCCCCCTCGAGCATTTCGAGGTGGGCTTCCGCCTTCCCCTTTGGCCGGAGGTTCGGCTTGCTCTTCGTTACTATGGGGTGGTTCCCGCCCAACTGAACCCGAACTCAGTCGCGATCCTTATAGCATTCATATGCTATATGCGATCCGAGAGGATCGAGTTCAGTTTGCCCATCTTCCGGAAGCTATTCAACTTCCGCGCCAAGGGAGGGGTGGTTTTCTTCTCTGGTCAACTGCTCGAGGTTACCAGTCTCGCCAACAAGCACCATCACTGGGGCGAGAAATTCGTTTATGTCAGCGGGGATTTCGGCAACGTCCCGCTTCAGCCCGTTCAGTACGAGGACGCTGCCTACAAACCGCCTACTCTGGGATCGCGCGAGAGCGCAATCCTGGAATTCTTTGGAACCAAGGAGTTCGATGTTCCCTACCTCAGGCGAGACGTCGACTCCCTCCCACTCGTTCACTCGGGCGAAGGTACGGTCTCGCCTCAGATTCCCTCTTTTATCAAAGATCTTCTTGCGCTGAAGTGTTTTAACTTTACAGGAGAGCGGGAGGTCCCTCTGCGCCAACCCTTCGCTGAAGGCCGGGGTGTCGAGGGTCTGGCCGCGAGAGGCTCCCTTGCGCTCGCGGAAGCTAGCGCCAGCGCCTGCCGAAACGATCCAGCCCCTCCTTTGCCGCCACCAGCCAAGAAGCGGAAGGTCACCCTTCCTCCTCTCCGAACGCTGAAGAGGCCCAAACCATCTGCTCTTGAGAAGGGGAAAGCCCCGGCCGTCTCGCCTGTCCAACCCCTTCCCGCAGGCAGCTCCTTCGAAGCGATCCTCCAAAGGGCCAGCGAGATGGATGCCTCCGCCAAGAGCCGCGCCGAGGCTTCCACCGGGAACCCACCGGCCGCGAGCGAGGTTGGGGGGGAAGTGCTCGCCGCCGAAACCTCCGTCCGAGCTCCGCACCGGGAGGTGCCGAAAGGGCACAGGAACTTTGGTTTCGGCGTGAAGTACGTCGATGCGGAGGGGAAGCCTCAGATGGAATGGGACCCCGAGTCAAACTTAATCAAGGTTACGACGCTCCTTCCCAGCCGGGCGGAGGGGGAAGATGTGACTGGCGAGGCCTTCTCGCTTGGATATGGCCTTTACAGCCGAGAGGATGCCAGCGTGTTTGACCAAATGTCCACCCGCCTTCTAGCCTTCGATGCCATCCGGGCTCTATTGCGCGGGTTCGAGCTTGCGCATATGTGTGCGCGCCGAAGCATCACCCTCGACAAGAATTTCACCGATATGCTCAAGGCAAGGGAGGACGCGATGGCTCGAGCGCACACCGCGGGAGAAGAACTCGCGAGTGCTCAACAGGAGCTTGCGGATGCTCGACTGGCGCTATCTCTACGGCCCGCGACCGAGGTAAGCGAGACCCTCCTAAGCCCTTGCTCTCGTTTCTCAAAGTTACGACTGTGCGATGTTTCCAGACTGAACTCTTTTTTCACAGGATTCTGCCCAAGTCAAGGAGCTGCGCGCAGAGCTGGCCAACGCGCGCTGCGAGAGCGTCCTCCTGAGGGAACAGCTTCGCGCTGAGATGGCGAAGGTCCCGCCTCCGGAGCTAGATGCGAGGCTGCGGAGTCGTTACCTCTCGGAGTACGACGTTGACAAGCTGCTGCAAGCCAACGCTCAGGCAACCGTCAAGCTGACGCTCGAGACGCTGCGAGACGTTAAGCTGCTTCGGGAGGACGGCGCGACCATCGACGCTCGCCAACTCCTTCCTTGGCTCTACGATCCAGTTCCCAAACCTCCGGGCGCGCCGGACTCGCCTCCCTCAGACATCCCGAGGTCTTCTACCGCCGCTGGCGAGACATCTGAAGCGAGCTCTGGCGATGATTTAAGCGAGAGCACCAGCGGGAGTTACAGCGCGTCCCCCTAAGCTTCTTTTTTCTTTTTGTTTCTCTTGTAATGAGCGAGAGGCTCCAACTTTTGTAATTAATTTTATTTAAAGTAATGTTTCATCTTTCATTGTCAGTGTGTGCTTGAAAGTATATTATTCTGCCGAATGGCTTCCGCGCGAGCTTCCGCCGAGACCCTTAGTCTCTTTAGGGTAATCTTTCTTAGAGATCAGTTAGGCGGGAACCTCGCGTCGCCGATTAAGTCGTCCTGCCCAGGTCCGCCGGGAGCCTCCTTTTGCGAGAGCCCCCTTTGACCGAGACCTTTACTGGCCGAGACCTTTGAGCCGAGACCTTTACTGGCTGAGACCTTTGAGCCGAGACCCTTACTGGCCGAGACCTCCAAACCGAGGCCTTTACTGGCTGAGACCTTTGAGCCGAGACCTTTACTGGCTGAGACCTTTGAGCCGAGACCCTTACTGGCCGAGACCTTTGAGCCGAGACCTTTACTGGCTGAGACCTTTGAGCCGAGACCCTTACTGGCCGAGACCTCCAAACCGAGGCCTTTACTGGCTGAGACCTTTGAGCCGAGACCCTTACTGGCCGAGACCTCCAAACCGAGGCCTTTACTGGCTGAGACCTCTGAGCTGAGACCTGTAGGGCCTTGCCTCCGGTCTGGGCCAGGGCCCTGCTCACATATTTTTCCGACCAAATAAACCCCTACCCCACCGGCGAGCCGTCGGACCTGCTAGCTTATATGGGAGCCTGCGCAGCGGGTCTGCCGAGGTTCGAGCCGAGCTCGTCGTAACGCAGTAACTACCAACCAAGTACCAAGGATCAAAAAGTCAAGGACTCCACCTATCCCCGCAGGCGAGCCTTCGGACCTGCCAGCTTGATGGGAGCCTGCGCAGCGGGTCTACCTGGGGCCGAGCCGAGCTCGGGGTGTTGATGAAGATAACCAAACCTCTCCCCCACAGGCGAGCCTTCGGACCTGCCAGCTAGATGGGAGCCTGCGCAGCGGGTCTACCTGGGGCCGAGCCGAGCTCGGGGTGTTGATGAAGATAACCAAACCTCTCCCCCACAGGCGAGCCTTCGGACCTGCCAGCTAGATGGGAGCCTGCGCAGCGGGTCTACCTGGGGCCGAGCCGAGCTCGGGGTGTTGATGAAGATAACCAAACCTCTCCCCCACAGGCGAGCCTTCGGACCTGCCAGCTAGATGGGAGCCTGCGCAGCGGGTCTACCTGGGGCCGAGCCGAGCTCGGGGTGTTGATGAAGATAACCAAACCTCTCCCCCACAGGCGAGCCTTCGGACCTGCCAGCTAGATGGGAGCCTGCGCAGCGGGTCTACCTGGGGCCGAGCCGAGCTCGGGGTGTTGATGAAGATAACCAAACCTCTCCCCCACAGGCGAGCCTTCGGACCTGCCAGCTAGATGGGAGCCTGCGCAGCGGGTCTACCTGGGGCCGAGCCGAGCTCGGGGTGTTGATGAAGATAACCAAACCTCTCCCCCACAGGCGAGCCTTCGGACCTGCCAGCTTGATGGGAGCCTGCGCAGCGGGTCTACCTGGGGCCGAGCCGAGCTCGGGGTGTTGATGAAGATAACCAAACCTCTCCCCCACAGGCGAGCCTTCGGACCTGCCAGCTAGATGGGAGCCTGCGCAGCGGGTCTACCTGGGGCCGAGCCGATCTCGGGGTGTTGATGAAGATAACCAAACCTCTCCCCCACAGGCGAGCCTTCGGACCTGCCAGCTAGATGGGAGCCTGCGCAGCGGGTCTACCTGGGGCTGAGCCGAGCTCGGGGTGTTGATGAAGATAACCAAACCTCTCCCCCACAGGCGAGCCTTCGGACCTGCCAGCTAGATGGGAGCCTGCGCAGCGGGTCTACCTGGGGCCGAGCCGAGCTCGGGGTGTTGATGAAGATAACCAAACCTCTCCCCCACAGGCGAGCCTTCGGACCTGCCAGCTAGATGGGAGCCTGCGCAGCGGGTCTACCTGGGGCCGAGCCGAGCTCGGGGTGTTGATGAAGATAACCAAACCTCTCCCCCACGGGCGAGCCTTCGGACCTGCCAGCTAGATGGGAGCCTGCGCAGCGGGTCTACCTGGGGCCGAGCCGAGCTCGTGGTGTTGATGAAGATAACCAAACCTCTCCCCCACATGCGAGCCTTCAGACCTGTCAGCTAGATGGGAGCCTGCGCAGCGGGTCTACCTGGGGCCGAGCCGAGCTCGGGGTGTTGATGAAGATAACCAAACCTCTCCCCCACAGGCGAGCCTTCGGACCTGCCAGCTAGATGGGAGCCTGCGCAGCGGGTCTACCTGGGGCCGAGCCGAGCTCGGGGTGTTGATGAAGATAACCAAACCTCTCCCCCACAGGCGAGCCTTCGGACCTGCCAGCTAGATGGGAGCCTGCGTAGCGGGTCTACCTGGGGCCGAGCCGAGCTCGGGGTGCCGATGAAGGTTCCTTCAACCAGGCCTATTCCATCATTGAGATGAGGAGTCATAGCCAGTTAAAACAAAAAACATAAAGATTGCATACTCAAAGATAGTCAACATTCTGGAATAAACTTATTGAAAATACAATGGTTGTTTACAACATTACAATCCTTCTTTCCCTCTTACGGGTAGAAGCGCTTCAGATCGTCACCATTCCAGGTGTGATTCAAGGTCCTTCCCTCCGCATCCTGGAGATAGTAGCCTCCATTAGCCAGAGCCTTCTCTACTATATAAGGCCCTTCCCAGCTAGGGTTGAGCTTACCAACCGCGGCCGACCTTCCTGCAGCGTCGACCTTTTTCAGTACTAGATCCCCCTCGGCGAATTGCTTGACTCTGATGTGCTTATCGAAGTACCGAGCCATTCGCCGTTTTACTTCTTCTTGTCTGATGGCGGCAACATCCCGCAGCTCTTTCACCATATCTAATGAGAGGCGCAACCCTTCCTCATTCTCCAACCTCCCAGCTTCGCTTCCCTCGGCTGCGGCCGCGACCCTTGGGGACCGAACCTCGAACTCCACCGGGAGGACAGCCTCACACCCATGAGAGAGCTTAAAGGGGGTCTCCCCTGTGGCCGTGTTCGGAGTCGTTCGCAAGGCCACAGAACGGAAGGGAGCTGTTCCACCCAGTTACCCTTCAGGTTCTCCACCTTCTTCTTTGAGCAAGCTGACAATGATCTTGTTTGCCGCCTCCATCTGGCCATTGCTCCGAGGATGATGGACAGAGGCGAACCTGAGGTCAATCCCCAATTGGGTGCAGAAACTGATGAATTCTTCACTGGCAAACTGAGGACCGTTGTCTGTCACTATCGCTTGGGGCAATCCGTGCCTGCAAATGATTCCCCCCAAACGAAGTTCCTGATGACTCTGGGTTAGGTTACTTGGGCTAAAGGCTTGATCTCCAACCACTTGGAGAAGTAGTCAATCATAACTAGGAGGAACCTCCTCTGCCCGCTAGCTGGAGGGAAGGGCCCAACCAGGTCCATTCCCCAAATGGCGAAGGGCCATGGCGCCGTGATGCTTCGAAGCCTTTGGGCGGGCAAGAGCTGGAGGGGAGCATGTACTTGGCACTTCCGACACCTCCTTGCGAAACTCAGCTGTATCCTTCCTCAAAGTCCGCCAGAAATATCCTTGCCTTATCACCCTTGCTTCCAATGTCCTTCCCCTGAATGACTGCCGCATTCTCCAGAATGCACCTCTTCCAGGATCCTTGGAACTTCCTCCTCGGTCACGCATCTCGCGAGGAGTCCTGACAACATCTTCCGATGCAAGCTCCCTTCCAGCATCAGGTAATGGAGCCGCCTTGTGCCTGAAGCTCTTTGCATCCTTGACTTCTTCCGACAGTTCTCCTGTGGTCAAGAAGGTCACCAACGGATCTATCCATGAGGACCGCTGACATACCTCCATCAACTCCCCCTCTTCAATGGCTTGGCCGAAATAGTTCGGTTAGGTGGGTACCTCCACCCCGAGGCCCGAACTTTGCTAATCGGTCAGCTGTCGTGCTTTCCTCCCTGGGAACATGTTGAATAGAAAAAGAACGGAAACCTCCAATGATAGTTCTTACCTTTGATAGATATCTCGCGAGGGTAGGCTCCCGGGCCTCGAACTCCCTCGGATCTGCGATGCCACCACCATTGAGTCTGTGAAGGCCTCCACATCCTGAATTTCCAACTCCTTTGCCAGTCGGAGACCGGCTATCACGGCTTCGTACTCCGCCTGATTATTGGTTACAGGGAAGTGGAAGGCCACTGCTTGCTCTATGGTAACCCCTTGTGGACTTACCAGCACCACACCTCCTCCCAGGGAGTGCCTTCCTGAGGCTCCATCGACCATCATTTTCCATGCCTCCGACGGCCTCGACTCTTCTTCCTCGGCCTCGGTGACATAATCCGCCAGAAAGTCCGTCACGGCCTGGGCTTTGATGGAGAGCCTCGGGACGAAAGAAATGTCAAACTCGCTTCGCTCGATGGACCACTTTGCCAACCTTCCGGAATGCTCCACCCCCTCAAAGACCTTGCGAAGAGGATGATCGGTTACCACCCTAATCGAGTGCGCCTGAAAGTAAGGGCGGAGCTTCCTAGCCGAGATGACCAAGGCGTATGCTAGCTTCTCTAGAATAGGGTATCGGAGCTCCGCCTTTTTTAAGATTCGGCTGACATAATAGACGGGTAACTGTTTCTTCCCCTCCTCCCTAACCAAGACGGAGCTCACTGCCTCTCCCCCCACTCCGAGATACAAGGCTAGGTCCTCCCCTTCCTTCGGGCTTTGAAGTAACGGAGCTTGGGAGAGTTGCCTTTTCAGCCCCCGAAATGCCTCTTCACATTCGGCCGTCCATTCGAATACTTGGTTACCACGAAGCACTTTAAAGAAAGAGGAACACCTATCCCCTGACCGAGAGAGGAATCTGCTTAGCCCGGCCAACTTCCCGGTCAAGCGCTGGACCTCTTTGGCACTGCGAGGTGATTCCAGGTCTAGAATAGCCTTAACCTTATCGGGGTTAGGTTCTACCCCCGCGGGAGTCAAGAGGTGTCCGAGGAATTTACCGCGACTAGCCCCGAAGACGCACTTCAAGGGGTTCAACCTCATCTTGGACCTTCGCAGGGTGGCAAACGTTTCCTCCAAGTCCCGCAAGTGGGAATCAACACACTTACTCTTGACCATGAGGTCGTCCACGTAGACCTCCAGGTTCCTTCCCCTTTGATCTCGAAAGATTCGATCCATCATGCGTTGGTACGTTGCCCCTGCGTTCTTCGACCCGAAGGGCATCATCTTATAGCTGAAGCATCCCTCTCTTGTGATGAAGGAAACATCCTTGACATCAGGAGGGTGCATCCGGATCTGATGGTAACCTGAAAATGCATCTAAAAAACTCATAAGAGAAAAACCGACGGCTGAGTCCACCAGCGCGTCGATTCGAGGCAAGGGGTAGCAATCCTTGGGACATGATTTATTTAATAAAGAAAAATCAATACACATACGCCATTTTCCTCCTCCCTTTTTTACCATTACCACGTTGGAGATCCAGCCTGGATACTGGATCTCTGAGATGAAGCCTGCGTCCAGGAGCTTTTTGACCTCCTCTCGGATGGGGGCTTCTAGCTTGGTGGCGATGGCCCTCATCTTTTGGCGTATGGGGCGGGCTCGGGGATCCAGGTTCAAGCGATGACAGGCCACGTCCGCGTCGATGCCCGGCATGTCTGCCGCGCTCCAAGCGAAGATGTCGACGTTGCTTTGGATGCAGGCTCGCATCCGCTCCTGATCCTCGAGGCTCAAGCCTCCGCTGATCCGAACCCTTTGCACCTCCCCCGCTCTTGTAAGCACCTCCATCTCCACCACTTCTTCGGCCGGCTCCAGCCCCGACCGCTCCCAACTTACCCTTGCCTCTTCCTGCTCAAACTCGAGCTCCTCTCCCCCAACCTCATCAACTTTCGTCGCGCCTCCTCTAGGCTCTCCTCCTGCCTCTGCTCTTCTTCATCCGTCCTCCTCTCGTCTCTTCTAGGCCAATCTCCTCCACTTCCGCCATCTCCTCAACAACCTCCATCGCCTCTCCCAGGCTTATCTCCCCTTCCTCAATTCCTTCCTGCTCAACCATCTCCTTCTCCAACTCCTCTGCCTCCGCCATCTAGAACACGGTGTTAACCGCCGTCACATAGCACTGCCTTGCCATCTTCGAATCCCCCCTGATCCTAACCTGCACCCCTCCATTGTTGAACTTGAGGCATTGGTGGTATGAGGAGGGCACGCAGCGAAAGGCGCTGATGAGGGGACGTCCAAAGATGGCATTGTAACTACTCGGGGCGTCTACGATCACGAACCGACAGTTCCTGTGAGACGCCCCCAAGCCTCACATGCAGGCCCACTCCCCCTTCCACTTCCTTTCCTTTTCCGGAGAAACCAAAGAGCGGTCCATCAGAAGCCAGGACCCTTTTTCCTTCCACCCTCATCTCGTCGAAGGCCTTCTTGAAAATCACGTTCACCGAGCTCCCGTTATCCACCAGTATCCGGGAGACGGTGGTTGTAGTTTTCTACGCTGTCTGGATCACAAGCGCGTCGCAGAACGGATCCTCGTAGTCTGGCATATCTGCGGATGAGAAAGTGATCTTCTCCTCTTGGGGGGAGCCAGGGAGGTTGAGGCGACCCCTCGGCGGAACATGGTTTGAAGGCTCCCCTTGCGGGTTGCCTCGATCCCCACTCCCCCATGGATTACTCCGATCCCTCCTGGTCCCCACGTCTACCCTATCTTCACACCTGTCCTCAGCCTCTTCTCGCTGTACTTCGACGATCCTTACAGGCGGGTCTTGCCTTCCGGCCCCTCTGGCCCCTCTTATCTCCAGAAACTCTGGGCAGGTGGCCGTTGCGTGACCTTCCTCCTGGTGGAAGTCACAATAGGGCAACGCCACCCTGCCCCCTCTTCCTTCTCCTCCTCCCCTTCTTCCGGCTCCCCGAATTCTTCCTCCTCTTCCTCTTCCCACCTCCATGGCCTCCTGCGGCGGTGGGAAATGACCCCTTGGTCCTTGTCGCCATCCTCCCTGCTCCAGCCTTCTTTGCTCCCGGAAGTTATCTCTTCCCTGAAGTCCTCCCTGGCCCTGGGGCGACCCTCCTGAGGCCTCCAACCCAGTCGGTTGTTCGGCTCCCTGCCCCCCATGCTGCTGTCCCTGCCCTCGGGGCTCTTCTCTTCTCCTATCTTCCCTTGGCTCCCTTTGCTCCCTCTGCTCTCCCTGCCTTCCCACTACCGGCTCCTTCACATCATCCTCGGCCAACCTGGCCAGCTTCCTCGCAAACGCAGGGTTTGCCCTCTCAAAGTCTATCTCCTTCGCCGCCCTCTCCATGAGCTCCTCAAAAGAGAGAGGGGGCACCCTCTTCAACTCCATGCTGAAAAACCCTGGTCTCAGCCCCAGGGTGAAGGCAAGCATCAGCGTATACCCTGGGACCTCCTGGACCAAGAGAACCTCCTCTTGGAAACGGTCCACATAGCGACCCAGCGTCTCCTCCGGCTTCTGCCTCACTGCGAACAGGCACTCAGCCTCCTTCTTCCTTTTCTTCGAAGTTGAGAACCTCAACAGAAAACCCCTGCGCAGATCCTCAAAGCTGTAGATGGAACTCGCCGGCAACTGGTGGAACCAGTCCCTGGCCTTCTCTTTCAGAGTGATGGCAAAAAGCCTACACTTGAAGGCATCCGACATTTGTCTGATGGACACCACGTCCTCAAACCACTGCACGTGCTGAACCGGGTCATCCTTCCCGGTGTAGTAGGTCATGTCCGGCTCCCGGAACCCCTCCGGCACCGGAGCCGAGACAATGAGCTCACTAAAGGGGGTCTCGCCTCCCGCCTGGCGAGAAGGCCCGTCTCGCGACCTCGGTTGGCTGGACCGATCCGCGAGACCATGCCCGGGGAAGAGTTCCCGCACCGTCGCCTCCTTCTCGCCCAGATCCGCCGGAAGCTCCTTCTCGGGACGCTGGCCTGGGAAAAGCTCCCGCGCGGCTACGTCCCTCTCGCCTACCTCCACCGGGACCTCCTTCCCGGGGCGCTGCCCTGGAGCGTTCTCGCCTAACAGCGGAACCACCTCCACCGGAACCTGCGGCGTCTCCCACTCATTCCTTGCCGAGAAGGCCAAGCTGATCGTCTGCATGACTTCTCGCCTGAAGTCCTCGAACATCTTCTTCGTCGCATCGTCCACCCGGGTGGGGATCCTCCTGCGCCTGATCCTTCACCTTCGCCTCCTGTCATGGGACTTAACTCGAGATTTTCTTACACCGACTGCTTCCACGCTCACCGCACCAGAACTGTTGAAGCCAAAATTGACCTCAACGAATGTTCACGAACCAAAGTGCTGCCGACGCCTACTTCTCCCAAATCTCAACCCCTGACTGGCTGCTAAGGTCCTAAAATAGACCCAAAGCCTCAGCTGGGAGGTCCCTCCACACACCCGGAAGATCCCTGAGAGCTTCCCCTCCAAAGCCAAATGCTGGGCTGGGAGCTCCTCAGAAGGCACTAGAGTTGGAGAGTGATGAAAGCCTGCCTTCCAAAGAGCCCCTATGGGTCTTTTTATAGTCTTCCTTTGACCTGAAAATACTGAAATACCCCTGAAGGGTCTGCCAATAGCCAAATCCCGCTGTCATCCCAAGGGCATTTGGGTAATTTTACCTCGGGATAATAATAAAATAATCTCCTCTGGACTCCGGGTCCCACCCCGTGGGCCCACTTGGCGAGACCCCCGGCCTAGAAGGCTCTCGCTGGGTCCCCTCTAGGCCTGCCTTGGCGAGAGCTCCTGCCAGGAAGGTTCTCGCGCTAGGTAGTCCTGATGCCATTGCGAATGAAGGCTCACCTAAGGCCTTCTCGCCTGCCCTGGGCGGGAGCTTTCCCTAAGGCGGGAGCTTCCGCAGTCAAGCCACCCGCTCTGGTCGGTCGACGATCCCTCCTGCCGGGAGCTCGACTATCTGCCCTGGTTTCCCCAGCTTTTGCCTGCCCTTGGCGGGAGCTCCTTCAGGGCGGAAGCTCCTCTGGCTTTGGACCCAAAGCCTGTCGTGGCGCGAACGATATCGCCCACCGCCGGGCGGGAGCCTTTAAGGACGAGAACTCCACCAGTATCCCTTAGGGTTAACCCAAGGCTAGCCTGAGGCTAGCCCAATCCCTCAGTGAAGTCTCCGGGTCCCACCCAGCGAATATGGGGTTGTACAGTGATGTAGTCACTTCATCAAAAAAATTTGTAAATCATAAAAAGACAATTAGAAAGATTGACAAGTTCATGGACCTTTTATTTTAGATATATAGGTTATGCATAAAAAATCAATTGACTTGTAGAACCTTATAATGTAGGTAATGTATTCCTCCACCAAATATATCACCACCTGATTCATTAACCTATATTTCAACAAAACAAAGGAGCATAAAGAAACATTTGATATGCAACTGGAGAAGAAAATATGCAAATAAAGTGTTGATACTTGATATGATAAGATTTCCTCCGTATTGATAACCAGACTACTACCCAAGCTTGGTCGTGGAAGTGTAATCTGTGAAGGGCTCTTATCTAGGAGGTCTGGGGATCGAGCTCCGGCCTCAACAACCCGCCGCATGGTGGTGACTCCATGACGGAGAGCTGGTTGGGGTGTACGGGCCGCGGCCCTGATGAAAGCCATCTGATGCCGACTCCAGGTGTGCCCCTTGGTGGGACTCCAGGGTGACGGGCAGGTGTGATGCCTGTCCCGCATCAACTGGGGGGAGGGCTCGGTTAAGAATAGAGAGAAAACCTAATATCTTATTTACCAAAATGCCCTCAGTCTATGATTCTTTTAAATCCCCTTTCTTTTATTTCATTTTTTTAAAAAACAGGTTGTTACACCTCCCTAGCCAACTGGGAGAACCAGCTACACTTCAACCTTTCTCCTTTAGCTGGAAAACTAGTAAAGGCCCGTTGTTGGATTGCAACAACTATAGAGTTAAACCCTATCATCTCATGGGAGTTTTTGAATAAAATGTTTCATTGAACTCCCATTGTTGATTGTGATCCTTAGGGTGTCACAAATATTTATTCTTGTGCGTGCAATCACTGGTTGAAGGCTTTTCAACCGGGAGAAGTGTCCCTATTGGAGAAGGTGACCACCCCTTGTAGGAAATCCGGAGCGCCGAGAAGCAGAAATCCGAATAAAAGTACTAGACAAATGTAAACAGAGCAAGCACATAAACACACAGATTTCAGAGGTTCACCAAATACCGGGCTACGTCCCCTATCCCTTTTCCTTCTCCCTCCTTGTTATCACCAAAAGAAAATACAGATTACAAAGGTTACAAGGATCTAAACCGATCCTACCTTAATTCCTTCTGGACAAAAAACAAATGAAGAACCCCTTCTGGATCGCCTCCAACGAAGATACCTCGTATGCGCCTCTAAAGGGAAAAACCAGCCGTCAGCCTTCGTCAAAACCGTATCGACCGTATCCCTAAAAAACAATCGGAATACGCCTTAAATAGGCTTCAGCAAAAAACGTCGAACGTCGAACTCAGCTCGACGTTCAACGTCGAACGTTGAACTCAGCTCGACGTTCGACGTCGAACTCAACTCGACGTTCGACGAACGTCGAGCTGGGTTCAACGTTCGACGAACGTCGAGCTGAGTTCGACGAACGTCGAACCCAGTTCGACCATTGGAAAAAACAACAAACCCCCAAAAATTTTGGGCCGGGGGCGTTGCCCCCGCACCCCCACCGGGGACGCTGTCCCCTGGACCCCTGCCCGCTGTCCGGTCAGCGGGACCTCTGCCGGGGCGGCTGCCCCCGGACCCCCGCTGTCGTCGGCGCCAGATATGTCAGAGGGGGATCACACTTCGATTCCTCTAAGCTCACGTGGGCTAACCCGGTGTGAGAAACAAGAGGACCGGAAGTGTTCCACAACCCCAACACCCCTCCCATTGGCATTGGTTGACGTGAGGATGCCAGCGCCACCTCATCAGTTTGATATTTGATACTTGCCGACCTCATTTATTCCAGTCTTGCGCCTGCATGGATCGCATGAGCTTTTGTTGCCTTTTGCTGCCTTCGCCTTTTCAACGTGGCCATGGTGATGATGACCTTTCAATAGTTTACCAAGCAGTCATATTCTTTTCTTGGTGGCGTTCATGACCATTGTCTTGCAAAACATATATTCTATCAACTCACTAGAACAAAAAAAACCGTGCCAAGCAGAGTCTAAGGCTCCGTTTGGGGGGACTTATTTTCACCGGTCAAGCGGTTACGACCGCATGAACCGGATCTGACCGGTGAAAATAAGTCCCCCCAAACGGAGCCTAAGAATCAGAAAGTGCTTCTGATTTGGGTTATGGGAGGAATAAAACAACCAAGAACTTCCGTGGCCGTTTGTTTTTTAGTCTATAGTCATCAGGCTGAAAATGGAGAACCACACTTTCATAAATATGCAAACATCAAAGATTGAGTGATTTTTAAGTTAATTTATTGCTGATGATTTAACCATTAATCCGATGCCTAGTTATATACTTCTTGACGGATGGCTTATGCCACATGGAAGGCGATTGATGATTATTGCAGTTTATATCCTTTCCACTAGACCCTAAAAGTAATCCATTTTAATAAATTTTTCCAGAAAGTGCGATCGGTTCAAGAGCTGCAAGCCCTAAATGCCGAGGAACGTGTGAAGTTGCTGACTGAGATTGCGGAGCTTTCTGTCCCCGAATCAAGGGACGTGGAGTTCGTCCTCGACATGATCCCTGACATCAAGCTCGATATCTCGTGCGAGACCGAGGGTGAAGAAGGCATACAAGAAGGAGACATCGTCACACTAGTCGCCTGGATTACCCTGCGGCGGCGCAACGGCATGGTACATGCCCTTCCCCATGCACCTCGCTATCCCTTCCATAAGGAGGAGAATTTCTGGCTGCTGCTTGCCGACAGCTCGACGAATGAAGTATGGATTTCCCAGAAAGTCACTTTCACGAACGAGGCAGCTGCCATTTCCGCAGCATCAGAGGCAATCCGGGAGACGAAGGAGAGCCTGGGTGCAAGCTTCAAGGAGATTGATGTTGCGGCGAGAGAAGGTGTCAAGAAGGTCAAGGGTGGATCGAGGTTGGTGCTGACCAAGTTTCGAGCCCCCAAGGAGGGGAGCTATAATCTCACCTCTCATTGCTTGTGCGATTCATGGATCGGCTGTGATGTTAAAAGCGCTTTGAAACTGAAGATTCTAAAGCGAACTCGGGCCGGCACGAGAGGCCAGGCTGTGGAAGAAGTGGCAGCTGATGATAGCATTGAGGAGGAGGAGGAAGACATTCAGGAGAATGATGATTATGAGAGCGAGTACAGTGATGATGAAGGCGAGGAGGACGATGACGAGGACAATAAGCTAAAAACAAGAAAAGGTAAATTATGATTATAGTGATCTTACAAGGGGTTCCTGTTAGATAGTGTTTACAGGATTTTAGGATCTTCTATAAACACTATTTATAAAGAAATTTATTTGATTTTTATAATTAAACAGTTTTCAATTCTTATATTGTTCAACAATTGATTGATATTATTGTTGTTTTACTCTATATCATGGTAATGAGACATCAACAGTTATTCATATTTAAATTTTCCAGAGTGATCTAAATCAGTTATTCTTCTTTTAACGGTTATGCAATTTTAAAGACTCCAAGCTCCATCTCAAAGCTTATTAGAAAAATGTCTGATCCTCACAAGCCTACAGCTTGTTGCAGACAATGTTCGCAGTATAGTGTTATTGTACAGTGAAAGCCTGACAAAATGTAGCAGATAGCAGTCGGAAGTGATAGAATATTGTTATATGGGCTGCTAATATAGGTTTGGAGTTTAGGGTTTAGGATTTAAGATTTAGAATTTAGGGTTTAAGATTTAGATTTAGAATTTAGAGTTTGAAAGATAAAAATTAATTTATCTTAGATGAGCTTACCAGACATATCCAACAAGCAATCCTTGGTGTTTATTGTTTGCAGATGATATCATTTTGGTTGATGAGACGTGCGAGGGTGTAAATGCAAAATTTGAATCTTGGTGAGATACTTTAGAAAAGAAGGGTTTTAGGTTGAGCAGGGCAAAGACAGAGTATATGGAGCTTAAATTTAACAGTACAAGAAGGACAGATGACTTTGTTATTAAGTTGGGGGATCAAGATATTTTCCGTAGTGAGTGTTTTAAATATCTTGGATCGATAGTTCAAAAAGACGGAGGTATTGATAAAGATGTGACACAGAATCTAACCGGGTTGGTTGAAGTGGAGAGGCGCGTCAGAGATCTTATGTGACTGTAAAGTACCACTAAAACTTAAGGGCAATTTTTACCGTACTGCAATTAGACCCACGATGCTCTATGGTTCTGAGTGTTGGGCAGTGAATTGTGTACATGAGCAAAAAATGAGAGTTGCGGAGATGAGAATGCTTAGGTGGATGTGTGGACACACGAGATTAGATAAAATTAGGAATGAAAGTATCAGGGTTAAGACAGGAGTAACACCAATTGCAGAGAAGATGTGAGAAGCTCGTCTAAGATGGTTTGGACACGTACAAAGGAGACCATTAGAGACACCCGTTAGACGTTGTGAGTCTAGTCACTAGGCATGTTAAACGAGGGAGGGGCAGACAAATAAAGACTTGTAATGAAACGGTAAGAAAAGACATGATGTACTTGGGCATTAGTGAGATTATGACAAAAGATAGGACACAATGACGACAAAGGATTCATATAGCCAACCCCACTGTAGTGGGATAAAGGCTTAAATGTTGTTGTTTTCAATTTGCAAGATAAAATCTATTAATATTGAATTTTTTTTCATATCTATTTTTTTAAAAAAATTGCAGTGAAGCGGCGACTAATTTGAAGGCAAGTTTGATTAATTTTGAGTGTTAATTATTTTATGTTCTATAATATAATTCCATTCCAAGTACTTATCTTTTGATGGTATTTTGAGATGTTCTTTTATATCAATGAAATTGGAAAACTCTTATTTACTATGCTTGAGATTTTTCATTCTGTTTGTTGTGTTGTTGATAATAATTTTATTTGCAGATATAATAATTTTTTAGAATAGTGTTTTACATTTATAAAAAATTATGAACAGTCAAAAATACGATACTTTGAAATTAATTTATTTTTAATTAATGTGGTAGGATGTTATACAATCTTATTCTTTTTATTTAGTTGATGTGATTTTATTTTTTAAGTGGTTGACTATATAGAAAAAATTAGAAATTAATTTTTATTTTAAAATATGAGCTTATTGCGTTATTTGACCGCGTTAATTAGGCCCTTATTATCTGGTGAATATAATTAGCGTAAATTTATCATAATTTATATTTCATAAATTATTTGATAAAAAATTTAACCATAAGCAAATAAATGTAATTTATAGAAGAAAATGCATTCAACCCGTCATGCTCGTTTCGTTTTTATAACAATGATTAATTCTCATTTTATCTAAAATTATCTAGTTTTTTTATTAAAAAAAATATAAAAAGATGACATTAACGTGTTACTTTGATACACATTGAATATCTTGGAGAAAATATAGTATTGTTTTTAATTCATTACACATCAAATTAATCATAGCAAGTTGGCATGTAAATAAAGCCCACCGGACTAGGTCGGGCTCGGGCCCTCTGGGCTATAATATAGGGGCTTGCTAGAGCCCAAACCTCCCCATAATATGGGGGCCTGTTAGAGCCCACCACACGGGGCCCAAGCAGGCCCCCAAATGGGCTGCCAACATTTTTTAATGTTGGGAAGCGTTGCCCAACATTAGAAATTGTTGTGCCCAACATTAAAAAATGCAGGCCTGCATTTTTTTGATGCTCAGTCTAGCATTATTTAATGCTAGGAGCAACTATGCTCAAGAGCTTCCAGGCCGGCTCGGGCAGGCATCAGGTCGGGCCATAGTCAAATAAGGGAGCCTGATTAGCTCCTTAGGCGTAGCCTGAGCCTAATCAGACTCGAACCTTACCGAGCTTAGACCCAATCAGATCGGGGCCGGGCATCAGCCCAAGCTAAATTTGCACCCCCCCCCCCCCCCCCCAGTGAGGCAACTCATTTATTATTTGATGAATGATATTTTAGTAATCCCTGTTCTAATAATTTATATATTTTATATATGATATGATATAAATAGGTGAGTGTTATCCGCACTACAGTTTTGGTTATCCGCACTTTTTTTTTCCCAATTTTTCGCGCCTTTAGAAATACGTCTTGTACATGCATTTTTACGAAAAGTGTTCAACACCAAAGTTGTAGATCTCATCGAGATCTACAACTTTCGTGTTAAACACTTTTCCTGAAAATGCATGTACAAGACGTATTTCTAAAAGGCACGAAATCTGGGTGTATTTCCAAAGTACGTCTTGTACATGCATTTTCAGGAAAAGTGTTCAACACGAAAGTTGTAGATCTCGATGAGATCTACAACTTTTGTGTTGAACACCTTTCCTGAAAATGCATGTACAAGACGTATTTTCAAAAGGCGCGAAAAATTAGGAAAAAAATATTTGCGAATAATCAAAACTGCAGTGCGGATAACAATCACCTATAAATAATAGGAAGCTATTTTATCGCAGTCATTGCAACTCATTCATTGAATTAAATATCCAAAGCTTATTTCTTTCCGAGCTCGCCTTATCTTCTTCCCGCGATAGCTCACTCTCTTTCGCCTCTGTCACAGCTTCATATTTCTATTCCGTGATCCAAATTAACGCATTTGCTAAGGAGGAGGAGGAGGAGAAGGGCGGAAGATTCTTCAATGGCGTTGGCGACGATCAGACCTAGCTTCTCCTTCCACGGCCTATCAACTTTGCCTCCGGCCAAAACTTCTAAAACACATCCCCCGATTATTCTCCTAAGATCTAAAACTCCTTCATTCACTTCATCTTTCCAATCACTTTACAAGCCCCAAATCCACCACCACTTTTCCGCCGCCTCCATCGACGTCTCCAAGGAAGACAAGGGGCCCCTCCCTGACGACCCTCCAATTCCAGAGGATCCCCCGGTGACGGTGACGGCGACGGCGACGGAGGAGGATAAGTTCGAGCGAAGGCGGTTGGAGGAGCGGTTCGCCGTGCTGAATACCGGGATCTACGAGTGCCGATCGTGCGGGTACCTATACAACGAGGCCGCCGGGGATCCATCGTACCCGATCCCGCCTGGATTTCAGTACAACAAGCTGCCGGAGGACTGGCGGTGCCCGACTTGCGGAGCGGCGAAGTCCTTCTTCGTGAGCAAGAGAATGGAGATTGCGGGATTTGCGCAGAACCAGAACTTTGGGCTTGGGACGAACACGCTCACCGGAGGCCAAAAGGCGTTGCTGATTTACGGGAGCTTGCTGTTGGCCTTCGCCCTCTTCCTCTCCGGTTACTTCTTGCAATGAGGCCTGGTAAAGTTGGGAGAACTCCTGAATATGGTTGCTGTATATGCTTTCTTTGACTGTATTTTTTTTTTGTTCTGTTCATATTTAAGAGAAATTAGAATTATAACTGCTTGTAGGTTCTCAAAATCTACAGTGAAATTTGGGGGAAAATTGTTCTTCATCTGGATTGCAGATTGATGCCCAGGGTTTTTTTTGTTGCATTTCAATTGATTTAGAAGACCCGGGGACTGTATTTGGATTCAAGCAATTCAATTAAAAATCTTTCTTTTGCTCCTTTTGCTTTGTTGCTTCCTTTTCATACCTACAAATAAAAAGGAAAATCAATTATTCTCAGTGGTATAAGAGGGAGGTTGTGGGAATATTGTGTCTACTGGTTTGCATTCATATAATTTCTCTTCAAATGGGACTCATTTTCACTTGAGAAAACCTTTGAGTTTTGGAGCATTCAAATGAAGATCTTGTTCATGCCTCAAGGTCTTTGGGACATTGCAAAAAAACGGTTTCAGTTAACCAACAGTCAACTCACCCTTCCAAACTCGGACCATTTTGAAAAGAATATGAAACTATTCGAAACTTCTTTGCAAAGATTGCTGATTTACTAAACCAAACTAGAACTCATGGGGAAGAGGTAAAAGAAAGTAAAATTGTTCCCAAGATCTTAAGAACCTTATCTCCAAATTTGATTATGTGATAGCTGCTATAGAAGAGACCAAAGGCCTCAACACACTTACCATGTTGGAACTAATGAGATCACTTCTAGCTCATAGAGATAGAATGAGAAGCAGGGGTGGACCCGTGTACATGCATACCCGGGCACGTGCCCGGGTTGAAATCGCCCGCTCCTGGTATCTCTCTTTCCGCCTTCCACGACCTAGCTTCTGTTGGAGTTCGGCGTTGACCGTTGACCGGGCCCACTTGCATGGGGAGTTTCAAGTTTTGTTTTAATTGCTTAAGGGGGAGTGAATGTAATTATTTTGGGGAGATGGATAGTTGGTAGATGAGGGGGTAAGAGTTAATAGTTTTTATTAGCTTTTATTACTTTGCCACTTGGCGTTTTCTTATTAGTTGTAATTGCCTATATAAAAGCTTGGTTTGTTCACTTGTAAGTTTGATGAAATAGTGAGAAAAATTCCCAACTCTTTTGTTCAAGTTTAGAGAGAGGAGAGAGCGCCGCAGCGCCAAGGTGTCTAGTGAGAGAAAGTTGCCGGCAGTGAGTTTTGGCGGACGGTTTGAGTTCGTCGCCGTGCGAGTTGGTGCTCTCGCTAGTTGTGTCTGGCGAGTTGATCTCGCTGCAAGAGTACTCGCGAGTTGATCTCGCTGCGCGAGTTGGAACTCGCCGTGGCTGCGGTCTCGCAGAAGTGGTGAACTCGCAGAGGTGGTGTACTCGCGCGAGTAGAATAGTTCGACCCGCGAGAAGGAGATTGCCGAGTTGGAGCGAGTGCGAGCCGCGAGTTGGAGTTTGCGAGTGGCGGTCTCGCGTTGGCCGTCTCGCAGGTGGGAGCTCGCGCGGTAGGCGGCTAGAGTTGGCGAACTCGGCGGTTTGTGAATTTGTGTGCTAAGTTTTTTAGAGGCGTAGTCCGAGGCGGGGACTCATTCACGTTTCCAACAAGTGGTATCAGAGCGAGGTTGAGAGACTCCGGGAAGTGTTTGCGAAGAGGAGAGATGGAGATGGGAAGTGGAATGCCGGGGCAGGTCCCCAAGTTGAGCAAAACGAACTATGGAAATTGGAGTATTCAGATGCGAGTACTGCTCGCCTCTAAGGAGCTATGGGATGTTGTGGAGGAAGGTGTCGAGGTGCTTACTGCCGAAGCAGAAGCCGCGTTTACTAACGCTCAAAGATGGCGGTGAAGAAACCAAGAAGAAAGACAAGAAGGCGTTGTTCATCTTGTACCAAGGGGTGATGAAGCTACGTTTGAGAAGATCTCGGATGCCGAGACTTCAAAGGAAGCTTGGGAGATACTGCAGCACTCCATGCAAGGAGTAGACAAGGCAAAGAATGTGAAGTTGCAAACCCTCCGAGTCTAGTATGAGTGATGAGGATGCAAAGGCTCGGAGAAGGTTGGCGACTATGTGACCCGTCTGCGGACGCTCACAAATGAGATGAAGAGAAACGGGGAGACGATAGACGAGGTCAGCTTCATGGAGAAGCTCCTGCGTTCTATGTCTAAGAAGTTCCGACACGTGGTGGTGGCCATCGAAGAATCGAAGGACCTCACGGTGATGACGGCGGATGAACTGATGGCTCGCTACAAGCACATGAGTATCGGATGGTACAGGATGAGGAGGAGTCAAGTGGCTTGGGGAAAGCACTTCAGACTCAGCTTAATTTTGGAGAGAGCTCTGGAAGAGGAGGAGGCCAGCGTGGCCGTGGCTACCAAGGAAGAGGTAGAGGAGGAAGAGGTAGAGACCAAGGAAGGTACCAACCGCACCAGAAGGAGGTGGAGCATAACCAAGGCTGGAACGCCGGAGGTAGAGGTAGAGGCCAAAGTAGAGGCCAAGGCAGAGGTCAAGGAAGAGACCAAGGCAGAGGTCAAGGCAGAGGAGGAAGAGGAGACATGTCCCAGACTCAATGCTACAACTGTGGCAAGTTCGGGCACATGAGCTACGATTGTTGGTCTCCTAGGAAGGGAGGAGATGCCAACCATTATGCGGAGACTAGCAACACGGGAGGCGACCCGATGATGTTCCTTACCGTCCAAGGGGCTGGAGGCGGAAGGAATGGAACATGGTACTTGGACACCGGAGCCAGTAATCACATGTGCGGGAGAAGGAGCTGTTTATGAGCCTTGAACCAAATGGTGGTGAGGTGAGTTTCGGCGACGCTTCTAAGATTTCAGTTGAAGGAAGAGGAGTAGTGGCGGTTGTGTTGAATGGAAATGAGGTGCTCATCAACGACGTCTTCTACGTGCCTGGCTTGAGGAGTAACATCCTAAGCCTCGGGCAACTGGTGGAGAAGGGCTACCGGGTCCTACTACGGGATGGCACCCTAGCCATGAAGGATGGTCAAGGGAAAGAAGTGGTGAGGGTGAAGATGACGACGAACCGTCTCTTTACTTTGAACATGAATGTGAAGGAGACGGCGTGTCTCGCGAGGACTGAAGAGGAGGAAGAAGCTTGGCTGTGGCACCACCGGATGGGACATCTGGGGTTCACAGGCCTGAAGTTGTTGTCTGGATCCAAGATGGTGGAAGGGCTGCCTATGATCACACCTCCTCAAAGGGTCTGTGAGGCATGCACAAAGGGGAAGCAAAGAAGGGAGACTTTTGAGGGTGGCAAGTCCCGAAGAGCGACAAGGCCATTGGAGTTGGTTCACTCGGACATCGCTGGTCCGTTTGAGACTACTTCAATTGGAGGAAGCAGGTACTATATCACTTTCACCGACGACTTCAGCAGGAAGTGTTGGGTTTATTTTCTGAAGGAGAAGACCGAGGCCCTGGACAAGTTCCAAGAGTTCAAGGCAATGGCTGAGAAGGAGGTTGGTCAACCGCTGAAAGTACTTAGAACGGATAGGGGTGGGGAGTACACCTCTAGACTGTTCGGCGAGTACTGTAGGCAATGGGGATCTCTCATCAGCTGACAGCGCATACTCGCCTCAGCAGAATGGCGTGGCAGAAAGGAAGAATCTTACAATCATGAACATGGCGAGAAGCATGGGAAGGGCAAGGGGTTGCCAAAGAAGTTCTGGGCAGAAGCAGTGCAGGTGGCGGTGTATTTGCTGAACCGGTGCCCAACCAAGAGCGTGAAGTTCAAGACACCGTTTGAAGCTTGGTGTGGGAGAAAGCCAAGTGTGAAGCACCTGAGGGTCTTCGGGTGTGTAGCTTACGCTCACATCCCGGACCAGAGGAGGAGGAAGCTTGATGATAGAAGCGAGAAGTGTATTTTTGTAGGCTACGCTCCTGCGAGCAAGGCTTACAAGTTGTATAATTCGGAGACCGAGAAGCCCATCATCTCAAGAGATGTGGTATTCGAAGAGGGGAGCAGCTGGAGCTGGGATGAGGCGACGAAGAACATCAAGGGATGTTCTTTGAGGATGATGAAGAAGAAGGTGGGAAGGAGGCTGAAGCCGAGTTGGATGGAGCGGAGCCGCCATCACCACCTAGCGGAGGTTCAGGGGGAGCTCTCACCCCTTACTCTAGTGGTGCAAGTACTAGTGGAGGTAGCTCTGGAGGAGCAAGCACCAGTGGGAGCAAGGATCATCGCCCTCAGCCCAGGATGAGGAGACTGGATGAGATCTACGAGGAGACGGCACCGGCTCTTAATAATTTTTCATTATATTGTCTTTTGGCAGATGTTGAGCCGTGCTCCTACGATGAAGCTGCAAAGGAGAAAAGCTGGAGGAAGGCGATGGATGCGGAGATCGCCTCCATCAAGAAAAATGAGACCTGGAAGCTGGTCGACCCTCCTGCTGGCCACAAACCCCTCGGGATGAAGTGGGTGTACAAGGTGAAGAAAAATAAAGATGGAGGCGTGGAGAAGCACAAGGCGAGGCTAGTCGTGAAGGGCTACCGCCAAGTTCAATGGGTCAACTATGATGAGGTGTTCGCCCCTGTAGCACGGATTGACACCATCCGCTTGATCATCGCCCTAGCTGCACACCATGGGTGGAAGATCATGCAGATGGATGTTGTCTCTGCCTACCTGAACGGGTACCTAGAGGAGGAAGTATACATCGAGCAACCTCCAGGGTACGTGGTGAAGGGACAGGAGAGGAAGGTCTGCAAGTTGGTGAAGGCACTCTACGGGTTGAAGCAGGGAGCAAGAGCATGGAACGGGAGGATAGATGCTTTCCTGCAAAAGCATGGCTATCAAAAGAGCCCGCATGAGTACGCTCTTTATACCAAGGTGGACAAGGATGGAGGCATGATGATAAATATTCTCTACGTGGATGACATGATCTTCACGGGGAAACAATGCTACCATGTATGATGAGTTCCGGGAGATGATGAAGAAGGAGTTTGAGATGACTGACTTAGGAGAACTAAGTTATTTTCTGGGGGTGGAAGTGAAACAGGGAGAAGATGGGATCTTCATATCCCAGAAGAAGTACGCGGAAGAAATTTTGAAGAAATTCAGGATGGAGGATAGCAAGCCTATCTCCACTCCTGCCGACCCAGGAATGAAGCTGAGCAAGGAGTCGAAGGAAGGAGCGGTGGACTCCACCTTATTCAAGAGCTTGGTGGGTAGTCTGCGCTACCTGACCTTCACCCGACCAGATATCATGTATGCGGTCGGGGTGGTGAGTAGGCACATGGAGGAACCAAAGGAAGACCACTTCACTGCAGCGAAGAGGATCCTGAGGTACATCAATGGGACGAGAGGTCATGGACTGAAGTATGGTACTGGAGAAGAGCTGACGCTAGTAGGTTACTCGGACAGTGACTACGCGCGGGGATGTTAATGACCGGAAGAGTACTTCCGGATATGCTTTCAATATGGGAACAGGAGTGTTCTCTTGGAGTTCGAAGAAGCAGGCCACGATAGCTCTATCGTCCTGCGAGGCGGAGTACATAGCGGCAGCAGCTGGCACATGCCAAGCCATCTGGCTAAGGAATTTGTTGGAGAGCTTGCAGCATGGAGTGGATGGGCCAACGACCATGTTGGTGGACAACATGTCGGCCATCCAGCTCGCGAAGAACCCGGTACTACACGGGAGGAGCAAACACATCGATACGAGATATCACTTCCTGAGAGAGCAGGCGGAGATGAAGACCGTGGAGGTCAAGTATTGCCCGACTGGAGAGCAAGTGGCGGACATCTTTACCAAGGCGTTGAAGGTGGACACGTTCCTGAAGCTAAAAGGCAAACTCGGCATGCTATGCCAAGTTTGAGGGGGAGTTTGTTGGAGTTCGGCGTTGACCGTTGACCGGGCCCACTTGCATGGGGAGTTTCAAGTTTTGTTTTAATTGCTTAAGGGGGAGTGAATGTAATTATTTTGGGGAGATGGATAGTTGGTAGATGAGGGGGTAAGAGTTAATAGTTTTTATTAGCTTTTATTACTTTGCCACTTGGCGTTTTCTTATTAGTTGTAATTGCCTATATAAAAGCTTGGTTTGTTCACTTGTAAGTTTGATGAAATAGTGAGAAAAATTCACAACTCTTTTGTTCAAGTTTAGAGAGAGGAGAGAGCGCCGCAGCGCCAAGGTGTCTAGTGAGAGAAAGTTGCCGGCAGTGAGTTTTGGCGGACGGTTTGAGTTCGTCGCCGTGCGAGTTGGTGCTCTCGCTAGTTGTGTCCGGCGAGTTGATCTCGCTGCAAGAGTACTCGCGAGTTGATCTCGCTGCGCGAGTTGGAACTCGCCGTGGCTGCGGTCTCGCAGAAGTGGTGAACTCGCAGAGGTGGTGTACTCGCGCGAGTAGAATAGTTCGACCGCGCGAGAAGGAGATTGCCGAGTTGGAGCGAGTGCGAGCCGCGAGTTGGAGTTTGCGAGTGGCGGTCTCGCGTTGGCCGTCTCGCAGGTGGGAGCTCGCGCGGTTAGGCGGCTAGAGTTGGCGAACTCGGCGGTTTGTGAATTTTGTGCTAAGTTTTTTAGAGGCGTAGTCCGAGGCGGGGACTCATTCACGTTTCCAACAGCTTCCTTTTCTATCGTCTCTGTGGCTCTGCCTCTCTCCCCCGTTCATTTTCACCAAACCTAGCTTCCTTCTCTATCCTCTCCGCCTTCTCCCTTCCGTCAGCTTCCGGCATTCTGGTTCCACTCCCTCCTCGCCTGTAGATTTGCTGTACTTTTTTTCATTCCAAATCACTTGGAATCTTGATCATTAACCTTATCCATTTAAATTCTAGATTTTACCCTAAAACCCCGCGCGGTTAGTATCCCTTTTGCTTTGAAGGTGCGATGCGGTTAGCAAGGGCTTTGTTTTACAAGATTCCACCATGTTTTGATTTTAATCTCCTTTTTTACTAAGTTCTTGTTATCCATCTCTTCAACTTTTCGTTTTTCGGGGGGTTTATCCTTGAATTTGAACGCCTATTTGTACGAAATGTAGAGAGATCCAGATCGATGGAAGAAATTTGAGAAAGAGGGGTAAATCCAAATTGCCCTAATGCTTCCAATCCCTACCATAAATGCGCTGAATCGAGAACTTGCAAGATCAACCAGGTTGGATTTTATGCTTACTGCAAGAAAGCATTTTTTTTAAAACATAATTTGCTTTTGTGTAAAAGGAAGTTGAATTAGAATACATCGCATCTTCTTGAAGTACTTTATTCAACATTTTTATGGAGGATAAGCCAAATTTGATATGCTATAGTCTCCATTTGGCGCGGCTTTTTTGATCTGGTAAGTTTGGACAAAAACGTCACTGTCTTAAGATTTATGTTTGACATGACAATAATTATGACCGCCATCAAAAAAAAAAGCTAGTTTTCATCCGTCTTAGTATGGATTTGATATCTAAGTATGAATGTTATATTTTTACAAAAATATTGATTTATATTTAATTTTCATTAGTGTCCGGATTTGACAAAAATTCTGGTTCCGCCACTGATGAGGAGAGTAGAAAAACCATTAGAAAGTGCTTTCCAAATTAAATGTCATCTGAAGAATGATAAAAGATAAACACATGTTGTACAAACCGACTACAAAAAGTGACACTTGAAAAAATTTTAGAGGGAAGAGTTGCTCAGCCACAATGTATTCTTTGCGAAAGATGTAATCACGAAGCAAAAAAATATTATTATGGATGTTGTCAATGCAAAAAGCCAACTCATCGGGATAAATATTGCTGGTTTAAAAATAAAGAGGAAGGAAAATATAAAGAAGTAAAATTCATAACCAAGGAACCCGAACATAATTTTTTCTGCTCTAAAAGCTGAAAAGAGAAAAGAAGACGCACAATACCTTGATAGCGGGTGTTCTAATCATATAACCCACAGTCGGACGGCGTAGACCCAAGTGCTAAATCTATTATTGTCTTTGGAAATTGCAATACCAAACAAACACAAGGCAAAATGCATTATTAAAGTAACATCAAAAACAAGTAGCAGTCAGTATTTGCATGATGTTTTTTTACGTACCTGAGCTTGTACAAAATTTGCTTAGTGTAGGCCAATTAATGGAGAAAGATTATAAATTAACCTTTAATGAAGATATGTGCAGCATTTTAGAAAATACAGGAGCTGAAGTAACCCCAGTGAAGATGTCCTCATCCAGATTCTTTCCACTCGAGATGTAAACAGCAGAGGAACAAGCATGCATTAGCCTCAATGAAATCAACACCATTTGGCACCTAAGTTGTGGTCATTTAAATTTATATGATCTATATAAACTCAGGGACAAGGATTTTGTTAGTAGATTGCCTGAAATACAAATCAGTAACAGAGTATGTGAAGACTGTGCTTTATGCAAGATACACAAAACTCCATTCACAAGTTCCACCTTGGAGATCCCAAGAACCCCTTGAATTAATATATGATGATCTATGGGGTCTGACCTCCATTCAATCATTGCCTACGCAAATCATATTTCTTATTGTTAGTTGATAACCATACGAGAATGATGTGGGTTTACTTCCTTTCCCAAAAATACGAAGCATTTGATAAATTCCTGGAATTTAAAACTGAAGTGGAAGTAATGAGTGAAAATAAAATCAAAGTCTTGAGAAGAGATAAGGGAGGTGAGAATTCACGTCAAAACAATTCATGGAATATTGTAGAAGAAATGAGATATGAAGAGAACTAACCATAATAAGCCACACTCCACAAACCCGGTGTATGTTACACCATAAATGTTGGAAACGTGAATGAGTCCCCGCTTCAGACTACACCTCCACAACACTAAGCACAAAATCCACTAACTGCCCAACTCGCCAACTCTAGCCGCCTAACCGCGCGAGCACCCACCTGCGAGACAACCACCGCGAGACCGCCACACCAAAGTCTTCTCGCCAACACTTCTGCGAGATCTCGCCTCCACGCGAGCTCCACCCAGTAATCCGGCGAGACCACCACTCGCAACACTTACTCGCCAAACACCACTCGGCTACAACCCCTTGCGAGCTCCTTTTCGCCTAGCCCTCTCGCCAAACAGTCAGCTCGACTAGCTGGACCTGCTCGCGAACACCCGTGAGAGCACAAACACCTTGCCGCTCGACTACCCTTCTATCCGCGTGACTCGGCAATCACTTGCCGGCGAGAACACACACTTGGCGAGATCGACACTACCCCGCCCGACTACCTCTTCTATCCGCTCGGCAAACTCACCGCCGGCAACTTTCTCTCACTAGAGATCCTTGGCGCTGCGGCGCTCTCTCCTCTCTCTAAAACGCAAACAAGGAGTGGAGAATTTCTTCTATTGCATCAAACTTTACAAATGAAACTACAAGCCTATATATAGGCAGCAACAACGAATAAAAACGTGTCAAGTGGCAAAACAATAAAAGCCACTAAATACTAACCTTACACCTACCATCCTCTAATCTCCCCAATTAATCACATTCATTCCCCCTTAATGCAATTAAAACAACAAACTCATAACTCCCATGCATGTGGGGCCCGGTCAACAAGTCAACAATAAAAACCTCTCTAAGAAAATTGGGCAGAAGCAGACAATACGTTTGTCTATCTACTCAATAGATCTCCAGCCAAAGATCTTACAAATTCTACTTCATATGAAGCTTGGAACCACAGAAAGTTTTCTTTAAAGTTTTCTGCAGCGTTGCTTATAGTTTAAACAGAAGGGAGGGAAGAGAGAAATTGCAAGAAAAAAGAGAGAAATCCATTATTGTAGGATTCAATGAAGAATACAGATGATACATCTTGACACACCAACTTATAATTAGTAGAGAAGTAATAGTTGAAAAAATGGGCATCTGGGATTCAAAAATTCTGTGTATCAAAATCAGCTTCAGGCTACAGAAGTTGCAGAGGGTGAAAACATTTCAGAATTCAATCCAGAGGATGAAATCACTTCTCCGTCATCCACTCCCAAGGGGCTTATCAGTGGTAAGTGATCATTCCTCTCACAATACTTCTCCTTCTAACTCTTCGGTTGTGTTTGGCGCGGCTTATCGCTGCTTATTTGCTTCGGAGAGGTTGGACAAAAATGTCATTGTCATACCAAAATCTATGCCCCAAACTAGTTTCTTTTCTGATAACGGTAGTAACATTTGTCATACCAAACATACAATGACATTTTTGTCCAATCTCACCGGACCAAATAAGTTGTCATAAGCCCCGCCAAACACAGCCGTTCATCTTCTAGATGATATCGGTCTATTGACGAGCTATATGAAACCAGCATTCCCGCAATGATTGCCAAAGAACCACAATCCTACATTGAAGTAACAAAAGAATCACATTGGTGAGGTAGAGGAGAGAGAAAGGAAAGGCTTCCAAATTGAGGCATTCACGTATATCAAATATTTCAATAATTATTAATTTATCATGTTATGTATCTATGTGGATTATATCATATATATACAGAGACTGGAAATGTCAGGAAAGGTGCTTGGAAGAAAAGAAGATTGAAGAAGAATGCGAAATGTAAATATTTTCTGGCGATTCAAGTTGTTCAAAAGCCTGGCCGCATTTGTATTTCACAAGGAATTCAAAACCCTCTGACAGTGTTTTTCATCTATGACCAATTCTAACATAAGCGCGAACACACGCACGTAGACCGGAAATAAATAATTTTTAAAATAAAACATTATTTATTTAAACACTATTTTAATAAAAACATGGAAGTAATAATTTAACAAAAATTATGTGATTTGAGCATGCGACACACATATATACATGCATACATACAAGCATACGGTTGAGCAAGCCCGATTAGATCCAATTCAATAATTTTCAAATCCAAACACATGCATAGACCAGGACTTGATTCAAGCCAATTCACTATAGTGCATGCATTTGCGTTTAGTTCTATTTCACCTTGGTTTGGTCCATAGGGTTCACTTGGAATTTATTTCAACAACTTTATTATATTTCTTCTCATAAACATCAATGAATTAAATATTTTTACTTTACGCTTTGTTTGGCACGGTGGTGATGGTCATGAATATGGGGTTAAATTGTCACTCATTAATAGCCACCTAAGGAACATTTATTTTTATGTTCAAACAGATGATGTTTGTCAGGTGTTCTTTAACAAATGATGGTTTAACTCATGTATTTACAACCTCCACCAGAGTGCCAAACCGAGCCTAAATACAGTCACAAACTAAACATAGAAATGAGATTATTAACCGGCACAAAGGCTATTTAGTCAAATAGCATTGTTTTATGTAGAAATGTTAACACAAAAATATCAAAACGTGCATAATTCATGACCCACTCAAATGAAAATTTAAACCCAATTTTATAGATTTTTGAGGTGGCGTTTATGGGATTTTGCCCGTGTTTATTACAAAGTTGTCATGAATGGCAAAGTTTTATTGTAGAAGGGAATGGCAAAGTTTTATTGGAGAAGGGAATGGCAAAGCTGTATATATTTCATTTTTGAAAATTAATAAACCTATCATAATAGTCCTAAACCTATATTAAAAACAATTAAATGATATCAGCCCCAGTTAAACCTTATTATTAAACGATTTCAGCCCAAGATGATAATAAGTCCGGCCGATGGAGCCGGCCCGCTGGAACAAAACCTGTATAAACAGCCCAGTCTACATAGTTCTCATAAATCTAGGATGGTGTTAAAGGCACACCATCTTCGGCTTTGTGCACACCAATACTATGTGCACCCATTGGAATTTTATGTGCACACCATCTTCGACTTTGTGCACACCAATACTATGTGCACAGTCTGAGCAAACATAGTTGCAATGTATGTGAACTCGTTGGGCGCCGTTGCCGTCTCCTTCATCAGAGCAAACAGATCGACGGCAAGGCGGCCATGGTCGTGCATCGCGAGCCCTCCGATCATCACGTTCCAAAGCACGACGTCTTTGCTCGAAACCCGGCGGAACACCTCCAAAGCTGCTTCAACGCACCCGCATCTGCAGTACATGTCCACAAGAGTTGTGGGGAGGATGACGTTGCCGTGATTGCATAGTTTTTTTTAAATGAAATACGCGCCTTTTTGAACTGCGTCTTCTACGTTCATTTTCAGGAGAAGTGTTCAACATGAAAGTTGTAGATCTCGACGATATCTACAACTTTCATGTTGAACACTTTTTGATTTAAAGCCGTTTAGGCCCCCGATTTGGCCCCCGGAAAATCACACGGAACATTAAATGTTTCGCGTGATTTTTTTCCGGGGGCCAAATCGGGGGCCTAAAACGGCTTTAAATCAAAAAGTGTTCAACATGAAAGTTGTAGATATCGTCGAGATCTACAACTTTCATGTTGAACACTTCTCCTGAAAATGAACGTAGAAGACGCAGTTCAAAAAGGCACGTATTGGGAAGGGGGAGACGGGCTGCTTCGGCTTTAGTTGGGTGGGGTTTAGAAAACCTAAATTATTAAGGATTATATTTTTGATGGATGTGCACATAGCCAAAAATAATGTGCCTTTAACACCACCCTAAATCTATTAGGATAGTCCTAAATTTATTTTAAAAATTATTAAATGATTTCAGCCAAAGATAAACCTATTTTATTATTAAATGATTCCAGCTCTGCAAATTTGGTACATTCCATGTGAATTTCACTCAGATTATTTAAACATTAATTAATAAGACTTCAAAACCGACAGTAGGAGACTAAAGGGATTAAACATCCATCTCATGCTTATAATATTATATTATTTCTATTATATAATATTATAATAAATCTAAAAGCAGGCGGTTTTGACAACTGTTAACCGCTGCTATAATTATAATATAATTGTAATTATAATTATAATGTAATTATTTAATCATATAATTTTAATATCATTAAATATTTATTATATTTTATTTATTTTTTAAATTAATTATAATAATTATTTCTTTTAATTTTTTAAATTATTTCATTAATTTAAAAATTATATTATCACAGGCAAAGTTGGTCGCAGAGGTGGAAATAAGTCAGCTTTATGGAAAACAGGTCTAACCTACATTAGTATTTTTGGACCTGAGTCTGGCCTCCTAGCCTGATGTAAGCCAAAATATAGGTCTGGCCTGACCTATTTTGCAAAACGGGTAGGTCTGGCCTGGCCTGTAGGCTTACTTTGACCTACTTAATAATTCATTTTTAATATACTATTAGTAATTAGGTAATTAGGGATATTTAAGTTTATATAATAAATTAATTTTATTTATTATTAAAAAATAATGTAGGCCGGCCTGCAAGCTTACAGACCATTTAATAATAGAGGCTTGGGCCTGTTATAAAAACAGATCCAATTATAGGCCTATATTTATGATAAGTAGAAATAGGCGTGCACAAAAAGACCTCCGGGCCAGATAAAAACCGGTCCCTGGAAGGACCGGTTTTTTCCGGTCCGGTCCCGGACCGGTCCCTGGCAAAACCGGTCCCGGTCCGGGACCGGTCTTCCCCCTAAAAAGGGGGACTGCCGGGACCGGAATACCGGTCCCAAACCGGTCCCAAACCGGTCCTGGACCGGTCCGGTCCTGGGCTAGCCCAATTATTATTTTTTTTTTTTAATTATTTTAATTTATTTACTAAAAATATTCAAATGAAAAATAATTGAAATTGTACAAATTCTTAAATGAAAGAAATAATTGTATTATCACGCCTAAGTGTAGTTCTACTTACCTGATGATATTTAGGTTGAAGCGCTTCGTGTATATACTCCGTCATTTCTTCGTTATCGTAGTGGTTGAATGCTAGTCCGCATCTGATGACATTCTCCATTTGCCGCTCTCGTTGTCGAGCTTGATCATACGTCCAAATTTGTCCGCTAGCCGAAATTTGTGCCTGACTTGACTCCGGGGCTCGTTTAGAGACACACGAAAGAATGTGTCGGGAGAGCGTTGAGTTGCCGCCGAGAGCCATTAGCTTCGCGCAATGTCTGCACTTCGCCTTGAATTCGCTGCCGATCCGAACTTTTTCAAAGTGCTCCCATACTGGAGCTTTGTGTCTGTGCTCTACTATCTCATGAGCGACAGAAGAGGAGGAAGACGCCGGCATCGATGAAGAGGAATCCATTAAAGAGAGAGAGTGTGTGAGAAATTGAGAGAGAGAGAGAATGAGAGAGTGTGAAATGAGAAGAGGTGAAAATGAGAGGGAGGGGGGATTTTATAGTTTTTAAGTTTTTTTTATTTATTAATAAAAAATTATAAAAAAATAAATAAAAATAATAATTAAAAAAAAAGAAAAAAACGGCTCTAATTAGAGCCGTTTAACAACGGCTCTAATTAGAGCCGTTGGGGAGGCTGGTAGCCTCCCCTGCTGCTGCTGCCAGGCATTATTACCTGGCAGCTTTGCTGCCAGGTAATAAGCCTGGGACCGGTCCAAGACCGGTCTTAAACCGTCTTGGACCGGTCTTTGCCTAGGACCGGTCTAGGACCGGTCTTTCCCTGGGACCGGTCTTGGACCGGTTCCAGGGAAAAAAAGGGGGCCTTGTTAGGCCCCCTGGGACCGGTCCGGGACCGACCGGTCCTAACCGGGACCGGTCCCGAGCCAGTCCTTACCGGGCCGGTCCCAACCGGTCCCGTTGGGACCGGTCTTTTTGTACACGCCTAAGTAGAAAATAGGTCAGGCCTGCTAAGGCCGATAGCAGGCCAGGCCGCAGGCCCCTGATAGGCCGTCTGGCCTATTTCCACCCCTACTCGTCGGGGAACATCCCCGCATGCCCTATCATAAAAATTATATTATGACGGACGTCTGGGGCGGCGGGCGAAGCCCGGCGCCGCAACACGGGTACTTGCGCGTATTAATCCAACGGCTACAGGAAACCACGCTTTTAAAAAAACGACCGCTTCATATTTTATCGGAGCGGCCGGAGGCCGCGGGTTCACCGGCCCCCGGCAACCCTAGCCTCATCGGCATCCACGCCAACGAGCCCAAAGCGGCCGGAGGCCGGTGAGTCCGAGGCCACCGGCCGCCCCGCTGTAAAACAATTGCAAATTCTTTTTACACGGGAGGTCGGCGGCTGCGGGCTCGCCGGCCCCCGGCCAGCCTCGACTCGTCAACGCGGTGCCCTAGGCTTGTCGGCGTGGATGTCGGCGAGCCCAGGGCAGGCAGTGGTCGGTGAGCCTGCGACCGCCGGCCTCCCCACTGTCATGCGCGACGCGCCCCACGAATACAAAGTTTATATATATTAAAATGAAAAAAAAAGTTATGTTTGGTGAATTATTTAATATTGTCAGGTATACTTTTATTATTTTTATCTAATGGCATAATATATAGTTTATTTTATTTAAATAAAACATTTCTTTATGTAATTACATCATATTCTTAAATTATAAGTAATAATGAAAATTCATAAAAGTTAAAAAATTTATAGTATAGCATATGCCTATTATGATAGACTATATTAGACTTTAAATTTTATTAAAATTGATATGAAAAATAACGATGGAAATCAATAAATTTGCTTCGAAAAAATAAGGATGAAAAATTAATAATGTATGATTAATGATATGATTTGTTTTAACAAATAAAAAAACAATGCATAATTATTTTTTATATTAATTAATTATGTGTTTATTTTAAACTATATTAATTAATTGATAGGGACGAAGTCACGTGTTTATCACGGTCAGGGTACTGTCATAATCAGGGTACTGTCGCAGTTGATCGTAGGGGCAGAACCTCATATCTATCACTCTCATAATATACTACTTAAAAAAATTTATGAAATGACATTTCAATTCCATGATTTTAAAATTCATTAGCTCATCTTGGTCATTCATTCATCACTCATCATATAATAGGCATTTTCTATTTATTAAAGCTTTCTCACGGCATTTTAGTTCCACACCAAAGCTACCTCTTCGCAACCCTCTCCTCCCCGAGCTTTTGCGAAGAGTGGCTTTTGTTCACCTCTAGGTCACGACGGCTTCCCGCCTCTCCTTTTTCCCACCAAACCCTCCGCGCTCCCGTTCGGCGAAGTCGAAGACCAGTGCATGGACAAGCTCTCTCACGCACTCTCGCCGCAACATTTCCTCATAGGGCATGGCCACTCCAACGCCGGGCGATACTTACTCAAACGGGAAAGGTTCGATGCTTTGCCTGGGGCGGCGAGACCTTGCTCCTTCATCGATTGCAGGACTCTAACTCTCATGTCAAAGGATCCCAGTCGTTGAGATCACAGATGATAAGGTTGGATCTGCTCCGCGCACGGAACAGTAGTACGTGCATTATACGCACCAAAAATTTTTCAGTTAATGGGGTGCCTCCCGGGCGCAGTGCTCCTTGTCATTGGTGCAGGGCAACTCCATGGTACGGTTTAGTGCAAGGGAGCCGGGTTGGCTCCGGGAATGAGTACATGGGAGTTCCGGGCACGATTTAAGTTGCGAACAGTTTGATGCTAAAATAATATAATTGAATTGGTAGCGCCCTTCCAAACACTTTTTGGGAGAGTTGGTAGACGCCATTCCAAATAAACCCCCCCCCCCCCCCCCCCCCCCCCCCAAAAAAAAAAAATAAAAGTCTAAGTGGTTATTAATTAGCACACTTCCGACAAAACAATTTAATAAGCTCAAAACCCGGCCATCCATCATTAAGCGTTAGCGCTTGTTTGAAGTTTTTTAAAATAAATAGGTTGCATGTAGTAAGTAGTCGCAGCTCATTGTGTTTGCACATCTTTTTCTAGTTGTTTTTTGTGATAAACAATCACTATTTGGCATGGCGGAATACTTGGCTCACCTTCTCGTCTTCTCCATCATTGCCGCTCTCCACTTCTCCAATGCGATGATGGAAGATGAAGGGAAGGGTCATGTCGAAAATATTCAGAACGACACGGACATCACCGATCGTATTGCGCGGGCGCTCCCCCAATTTAAAAGTAACGGTGAAACAGAGATTTTGAATCCAGAGAAAAACGCTGTGGTGCAAGATCTCGGCAATTACGCTGTGAATGAAAAACTTAAACAGGCAAGGAGTGGTTCGATTAAGATGTCGTTCTACCTCGTGTTTGGTGCCACTTTCAAGCCCTATAGAGGCAGCGTTATATATAGGCTTGCTGGTAAGGTAATAATTGGGACAGGCCGTATTCCCAGGGTCGCATATTTCGGTGCTGAAGTAGTAATAGGAAAAATGCGTCTTGGACAATACAGGTATTTGAAATCATTCAATTTTGTGTAAAGTTGTCCCAATTTGGTTTAATAAGTGAAGAAGTGTTGCTTTTGTTGTTATGAGGAGTTGTGTTGTTTATTGAAAGATTTTCGCTTTTATGTTTGAAAAAGCAGTGCTGTGTTTGGTTCAAAAGTTGTACGAGGATTGTGCCTTGTGCTTATTTAAAATATAATAATGTGTTCTCAAGAAGTTACACTTGTATATGCATGATGTGATGAGTGATCTCAAAGCTAGTTAACCGGGCATTAATATTTATTGGCAAGTTATAGGCACCGTTTGGGAGGGCTTATTTTTACCGGTCAAGCGGTTACGGCCGCATAAATCGAACATTAATTAAGATCCGGTTCATGCGATCGTAACCGATAGACCGGTGAAATTAAGTCCCCCCAAACGAAGCCATAGTCTGCAATTCCAACGGAGGTAGTGAGAATCTAATGTTGTATCCCAAATTAATGGCGGAATAAAACGACGTCGCAAGGATTCTCCTCCTATCCAAGGCTATTAACATTTCTGTATCACTGGACCAAAAAAACTCCTCTTATCCAAGGCTTGTCTGACTAACTAGGCCTAGCTGGACGCGCTTAACTCCCACAAATAAGATGAGCGACATAGTGCCGAGCGGTAAGATTGGTGGTCCCACGGTGAGTTTGGTGGAGCTAGGGGCCGGGGCCAAATTGACCCGTCTCTCTCTCTCGTGAGCAACGGTTACACGCCCCTATGGTGCGAACATATATGTGGTGCGGTTCTTCCCGCTCGAACTTCAAACTGTTGAAATTTCTCAAGCTGATCAACCTGAAGTTCTGGTATCAAGCAATCACTTTCAGAGCTATCAAGTTGATCACTTGATCAAGCAGAAAGCGAGAACAAGAAGCATGAACACTCGAATCATAAACAGAGCTAAGTAGTCAGAGACAAGGGAGAGCAAACAAAAGATCTTGTATAATCAACTATCTTTTTTACAAACCTTGGTATACATGGCGAGACATGATTTCGTCAAGTACAAAAGAGAAGCAAACAAGAAAAACAAGCCGAGCGGACTGCCCCTGCCAGACCGCCGAGTCCGCTGAGACCGCCGAGTCCGCCAAAGCTAAAGCTGCACCACTGCACTACGGAGTCCGCCAAACCGCGCGGACAACCCGTTATTCTGCCGAACAATCGCTCTACAAGCCGCTGGCGAACTGACGAACAAACTGCCTAGTCCGCCGAGACCAGCGAATAGGTTATTGAACTGCTGAAGAGAAGACTGGTCGGTCACAAAATGCGACCTGCTGCAAACCGCCGATTGTTAACCGCAAGCTCCACTGATCCCTGACCACAGTTAGAACCAAACTTCTGGCTTCTCAGTGCTAGCCGCACAACCTGGAAACAGCAAACCAGTTAAGTCCTTCTCAATCCACGCGACCTGCAAAACTGAGTCCGCAACAATTAACCAGCGCTCAACTTACTGTTCATTCTGTTCCTATTGATGTGACGGAGGGATCCTATTTATTGGCGCGGAAAGGAGTGTGGTCACCGCCCTAGAGGATAGAAACACCGCCCTAGCCCGCAGCTAGCACTGCAAAGTCCGCTCAGTTCGCAAAGACTAAGCAGGAAACAAGCCTTCATGCACCAAGACACGAAGCCAGTCCGCAACCCAGCGGACACCGCATTCGACCACATACACAACATGCGGACACAACGAGACCACCCTTACCAGTCCGCACGCAATACGCGGACATAGCAGCAGTCCGCCCATACTGCGAACCAAGCACCAGTCCGCCACATGTTCACGACCAACAGGCACAACGACCTGGTCACCAGCGGACAGCGGACTCTTAGATTACCCTGAACTTGCCACAGACAGCGACCAAGTTCAGACAACCTCGCGCGAGCTCAGCGGAAAAGACATCAGTCCGCCGGCTCTCAACCAAACCGCCAGCAAGCTGCTCCACCAGAGATCAAGAGCAAACTCCGCGGACTCAGAGAGAGAGTCTGCCACATCCCGCGGATAAACCTCCTATCCGTTCAGTTATATCAGGGAACAACCAACACCAAGACGCAACCTCAGACCGCTTAGGCCGCAACACCAGTCCTCCACTGTCCGCCCACACCGCGACACCAGTCCGCTTAGGCCGCGCGGTCTGCTTGATCAACCTCCACTTTCACTTAACAATTTTCAACATGGTAGTCCGCCCAGGTCGCATATGGTCACTTTGAATGGTTTTCAGCTCGAGGTATGGTCACTGAGAACGGGTGGGGCCTTTGCAAGATTTCCGTGTAACGGCGCTTAGGCCGTTAGGGACATGGTAGTTCCCTTATGTTGTGCGGCTTTATGCCAATGGGGAAACGGAAGTACCCGAATTGTTTGATGTTGTGCTAGATGCATACGAGTTAGGGTGCCTTGGGCGAAGCCCGAGTTTGCATACATGCTGCATAGTAGGCCTCTTTTACACTGTTCTCAATATAGAAACGTGTTTGTTGCTTGAGACATCCAAAACAGTTTTTAAGCTTTATTTATTTATATATATGGTATATGAAGTGCTGACTTGCAGGTTGGAGGGGTACCCCGGGGTACGTTAAGGGCGGCCGAGAGGAGATGTGTTGGTTACACAGTAGAGGTGAGTCTTTGCTGACCCACGTTACTTAAAATCTTTACAGGGCAAGGATCGCAAGCTGGAGCTAGTGCGCCGGGCGGAAAGCCCTAAGCCTCATGAAGTGTTGTCGTACTTTAGTTTGTTCCCTTTTCTTGTCTTGTTTGATCTATGATTTGGACAATGTCCAGCTTGCACGCCGAGGTAGTCTAGGAGTGCTTTTGCACGTTCATGTTTTGACTTTGTGGTTTATTATTTGATGGACACTGTTTTGTAAGACCTTAAGGCATTTGGTTACTCCTGTGTATAGTGGATAACTTTTAGTGGTTTTGCTTGTTTCCGCTGTGTTTAGTTCTGAGTTTTGAGTTTGGGCCTTAATATCACCTTATAATGCTGAAGTTGTGGCGATTTTATGTCGTGGGGCCCCGGCCGGACCCATATCATACAGTCATTACAGGGGAGGTGTTACAACATACACCGCATTCGACCACATACATAGCATGCATTCACAACAAGACCACCCTTAACAGTACGCACGCAATACACGGACACAGCAGCAGTCCGCCCATACTGCGAACCAAGCACCAGTCCGCCACATGTCCACGACCAACAGGCACAACGGACCGGTCACCAGCGGATAGCGGACTCTGCGATTACCCTGAACTTGCCACAGACAACGACCAAGTTCAAACAACCTCGCACGAGCTCAGCGGAAAAGACATCAGTCCGCCGGCTCTCAACCAAACCGCCAGGAAGCTGCTCCACCAGAGGTCAAGAGCAAACTCCGCGGACTCAGAGAGAGAGAGAGAGTTCGCCACATCCCGCGGATAAACCTCCTATCCGCCTGGTTACATCAGGGAACAACTGACACCAAGAACGCAACCTCAGACCGCCTAGGCCGCAACACCAGTCAACCACTGTCCGCCCACACCGCGACACCAATCCGTCAGACAGTCCGCTCAGGCTGCACGGTTTGCTTGATCAACCTCCACTTTCACTTCATAATTTTCAACACAAATCTCACTCAAGGCTTACGTTTCGTGCTGGCCTCTTGCAACTATTCCTCGTGGGGATCACTCACAATTAATTCTCGGTCGCAGCCGGATTCATCGGCCCAAGTATCATTTGTTTTATCTTCTGCAACCCTTCCTCAAAAGGGTGATCACAACTAGCGACCCTTATTTCCTCCCAAAAAAGAGCACTATGCATATTTACCTTAGTGCTTGAAAATGGTATACAATGATCTCACTTATCTTGTAGGTTCACGGTAAAAACCCCCAAATATCTAAAAATGTTACTGTAAGACTCCCCCCCCCCCATCCCCTACCAGGACCGGGAGACGTACTTCTCGATCACCATAGTCCATGTGGCTCTACCCATATCGTGAACCCCATACCATATTCCCCCTAACCTACGAGTGCAATTTCAAGAGTTGATTGACTCCGGTTTTCTCTATCCATATTCATCACCTTGGGGAGCACATGTGTTATTTGTTAAGATGAAAGACGGGTCCATGAGACAATGCATTGACTATAGACTGACCGAATGATAGCTAGGAACACCTATCCGATTTCCTCTAAGCTTGATCTATGTTTTGGATATTATCAGTTAAGAATCTATGGGGAGGATGTGATGAAAATGGTTTTCAGCTCGAGGTATGGTCGCTGAGAACGGTTGGACTACTTTTGTTATTTTGAGTTATCTATCTTTTGTTCCCTCTTCCCCCCACACCATATCTAAGTTGAGTCTAAAGTCTAAGCTAATCAATTGAAGAAATCTAGCAAGAAAATAAACTGCACAAATGTGTTGGATCTGTACAGGATACTTCCCATACCAATTTACTGCTGAAAAATAACTATAATTGGTGCATTATGTATATTACATTATGAGTCTGAACTCAAGCCACTTAACTAACAAATGTCAATCTTCCTTTCTCTTTGACAGCCGCAATTTCATTTCACTTTTTAGGCTACAAATAGGAACTAAAACAAGTTATATAAGGTGCCAGATTACTTGAAAAGAACATAAATGCAGAGGGTCCCTCAAGAAACATATCAAATTCTAGAAAAAGTCAAATTATCCATCAGAATTAGACAAATTATTCACCGGAAATTTACGACATTAGCTCAATTACAAATAGTTAACAGAAGCTATGTGAACTATAAATTTTAATTTCGACGAGTTTGCAGGGTAGATATGAGCTCAGATCCATACCACCCTCACACAATTGTGTTGGATGATAATTTAATTGGGCTGAGGAGTACAACAAGTGCACACAGAATACACGAGCAAAGATAGATAGTGTTACTGAAAGTTTTATATTTCGCAATGCTTCTTAAAGTTTTACAAGTACAAGTCTTTTATAGGCTGAGGATATTAAGAGGTTAGAAAGCCCCTTTCTTTGACAAGTAATAAACAATAGTATTATTTAAGATAACTACGACTTGCTCTACTCATCAGTTAAGCACATCACAAACTTGTGATAACTGAGCTTTGTCTTTTTACGGGTGTTGTTGCGGATGATATTTTGTTGATTTCAGCAGGTGTTAGCGCAGGGGCCCTTCCTCTTCTTGTCTTGGCTTAGGTCATCATCCTGCAAATCAAAGGCGATCTAAGGGTATTGTAAGTAGATCTGCGCGCTACTGTTCAGTAGGGCAGAACTCTACTTTGATTACCCCTTTTACGACTTGATCATGGATGAAGTGGAATCGCAAATCGATGTGTTTAATCTGTTTCTGCATAATTGTGTTGTTGCGAATGAAGTGGAATCGCAAATCGATGTGTTGTTGCGGATGATCATTTTGTTGATTTCAGCAGGTGTTGGCGCAGGGGCACTTCCTCTTCTTGTCTTGGCTTAGGTCATCATCCCTCGCATAAGCCGGGCAAGGCTATATGCCTATTCGTTTCCGTATTTCTGCAAATCAAAGGCGATCTAAGGGTTTTGTAAGTAGATCTGCGCGCTACTGTTTAGTAGGGCAGAACTCTACTTTGATTACCCCTTTTACTACTTGATCATGGATGAAGTGGAATCGCAAATCGACGTGTTTGCTCCGTTTCTGCATAATTGTGTTTCTTGCCAACAAAATAGTAGAGGTATTATCGCACCGGATAGTTGTGGCGGTACCTACATCATCTCCTTTTATTTCTTTAACATTTGTCTGATCCATAGACATTCACACCCTGCTGTGCTAAGGGCAATAAATTCAACTTCGGTGGTTGAAAAAGCTACTATCGGTTGTTTGCGTACACCCCAAGTAATAGGTTTTGAACCAAGAAGAAATAGATAGCCGATAATGAACTTTCTTTCAACTATGTTTGCTCCCCAATCTGCATCTGCAAATCCTTTGAGGTCATTGTTAACTTCTTGTTTATACATTAAACCATAGTCCTGTTAGAGCTGTCACGGTTCCGGTTTGGTTCTGGTTCTACTAAAACCATGAACCGAACCGCTAAGGTAACGGTTCTTCAAGTTAGAACCAAAACCTTATTTGGTTTGACCAGTTCCGGTTCTGATTGCGGTTCCATCATAATTCTTGGAACCGCCGTGTCAACGGTTCCGGTTATGGTTTAACGAAAACCAAAACCAAAACGGTCACTAACGATTCGGTTCGGTTCTATGCGGTTCGGTCCGATTCTAATCGGTTCCAACTAAAACTAAAATCAAATTTGACATAATAAAATAAATGCGGTTTGCAAAAAACTCAAAACACCTTCAAAATAGAAATAATTAAGTTGCACACTCATCGACGGTCTCTTCCACGATCGGTGGGCTAGTATATGTCGTCTTTTCATTGGTGGAGGTTTTTGACCATGAAAAGGCATGCACACCTATATCTATACTGATCTTCAATTTTTTTACCAAAATATAGGCTTTGAATTGATTTGGATTTACATACACAGTAGCAGAAAACTAGAGATCACAATGATCCGAAATTCCAAACATTATGTTCACTGTTATTTAATTTTTGGTAATAGATTCCTACGGGTGTGCAAGCTCTGAATACTATCATTCATTAAATTGCAACTATTAATGTTTGATTAAAAGTTTTATTAGCATATTCATAAATTACGGACACGGGTGGAGAGATTATTTTATATGCATACATTATTATATGCATACATTATTATAATAAAATTAATAATAATAAACGGGTTGCGGTTCGGTTTTACTTCGGTTCGGGTCCAAAAATCTTGAAACCGCTTGAGACTTGTATGTTGCGGTTCCGGTTCCAGTTCCGGTCCAGATAATAAAATGTAAGAACCACACCCGAACCAAAGTTGTTCGCGGTTCCAAAATTCAAACCAGAAGCCGAATAATTTGCAAACGGTTCGGTCCGGTTCTTTGCAGTTCCAGTTTGGTTCCGGTTCGGTTTACGGTTTTCGGTTTTAAGTGACAGCTCTAAGTCCTGTATACCTTTTATACATCGAAGGATGCGGTGAACAGCTAGCAGATGCTGTTTGGTTGGTGCTTGCATAAATCTTCTTACTTGATGCAAAGAGTGAGCAATGTCTGTGCGCGTATTAGTTAGATATAGTAATGATCCAGTTAGGGATTGACGATGCACGAGCTTCCTCCAGCTCTGAATTCAACTTCAACCCGATCCGTCGAAATCGGGATACCTCTCGGTCTAGCTCCTCTCTGGAGGCAACAAGTGAAGCCTCCACAACCCGAAACTTCTCCCGAAGAGCCAAGTATTCGTCATTCAAGCTTACATAATGATCGTTCCACGTGAACATTATATGCGTCTGAGCTTCAATCTGCAAACAACAAACAGAGGGTTAAGGTAGTGCAAAGTTATCAGTTCAAATGAAAAAAGATAAATGATTCACTTACCACATCACTTATTGCCCTCAAAGAAGAAGACACTCGGGGAGGCAATAGTCTCTGTGCAGGGGACTCGGGGGGGGGGGGGGGGGGGGGGGGTAGACGTCCCTATTACTTCGAGATCTAAATCAACTGGAGTAGGCTCGTCGCACGGGGCCTCCTCAATCAGGTCCTCTCTTTGACTAAAGTTTGTAACTCCGCAGCATCATCACAACTACTCCTCAAAACAAGCTTCCTCTTGCGAACTAATAACGCGATAGCAGCGCGCTCAACATCAACTGAAAAGTCACATTGGGATAGGCGCTTCTCTTCCACAAATAAAGAAACACTGAATAAGCGGTTCGCCAACTTTCGAGAATCTGAAAATCCCAGTACCGGAGTAAAGTCTCGCTCTCGCCCTCTCTAACGTCGGCAACGATCGGGCAAGAAATTCCAGAGCTCGGGCAAGCCCCAAGAGTTTTTGACTATCAAAACAAGATGTTCTCATGACAATGATCTGTTTGGGTCTCAAAATCAAGCCAACTTTTGTTGTTCCGAATCTCGAAATGGTCGCCACTATCAACACGGACATTGTACCAATCTCTGAATAACTCCAAAGAGAATCATGAGTCATGTTCCCCTGAAGAAAGCTACCAGCACCATGATGTGATTCATCCTTAGCGGAGTGAACTGGGTTATCGGGACACCGCAAAACTTCAGAATCTCCACCACCTCCTCGCACAGTGGAAAGTGGAAGCCAGACCTCAACGTCATCTCGCTAATTGTCAACCAACCGCTAGGTGGGTTCTGAACCCTCTCTTCAGCTTGAGGTATCTTCACATCAAGATCAGCAGGTAACCCGTATTTTTTCCTCCAAACTACAACTTGCTCAGTAGTGAGCGTAGGGCGTAGCTTCATAGGCCTCGTAGGACGCTTCAAAGTCTGAAAATAAAATTAAAGCTTAGATAAAATCAATCAAGTAGCATGTGTTCAACTAAGCTCCCGACAACTGTAATCCCACCATGGAAAGTCTAAAGCCGCACAAATTGTGCGCAAGCAGGCGCACATACGCACACGTACAATCCACACGCAAGCCAAGCACAACCAACAACCCACCTATCTAAAAGGGGAGTGCAAGCGGCCATATAAGAAAAGGGGTGCGCCACACACACCCAGTATGTGCATGGTACGCACCCAACAACATGCACGTGCACACCAAACATGTGCGCAGACATGCGCGAGCCCGTACACCCAAGGTGCGTGTTCGCGCACCTAGGGGTGCACCCACCCCTGGGGAAGCCCGCGTTGGGGGCGTCTTAGCTAGCGAGCCTGTCCCCGCGTCAGAGGGTTCCGCTCGTCGGCTTCACATTTCGGTGTGTAAGACCCCATTTTTTTTTCTTTTAAACCTCCGGGGTCTTATACCTAGAACCGCCGCTGTACGGTGACACCAACACACCCGAGAAGATCATCACTACAAAACGCCGATCCTGCTGGCCGTACCGATCGCAGAAGAGTAGAAGAAATATAAGAGTACATAAAAATAGAACTTTTCTTTTCTGCGATCAGTATGGCCGGCAGAATCAGCGTTTTGTAGTGACGACCTTCCTGGGTGTGTTGGTGTCACTTCAAAGTGGTGGTTCTAGGCATAAGACCCCGGTGGTTTTAAGAAAAAAAATTGGGGTCTTACATACCCTACCAATTTATACCCTCAAATATCCCTAACCTAGTCAAAAGTGGACAATTACATGTGACCTTCCCGGGTGTGTTGGTGTCACCGCAAAGCGGCGGTGTCACCGCAAAGCGGTTCTAGGCTGCATAAGACCCCGGTATTTGTAACAATTAGACCCTAGTTTTGTCACCATGGTGATTTCTCCTTCTTTCCTAGGTTCACTTGGTTTTCTAGGACTTCCTAGGGTTTTGTCATGCCCTTGCCATGACAAAATCACTCTTGGGGTCTAATTATTAGAGGGATGTTACAAATATCGGGGTCTTATGCAGCCCATTACATTGACTCGGCAAGTGTGGTTTAACACTTTGCCAATTAAAGTCCGGTGCGCCAGCCGGCAAAAGTACGTAGGAGCTCCGCTTAGTGCACCAGCGTCCTACGGGGTTTTGTCATGCCCTTGCCATGACAAAACATGACAAGAGTACGCAAGGCTTCCTAGGATTTCCTCATGCTCTAAGTCTAAATGTCACCAAATTCACCATTTTTTGTCAGCCGGCGAGGTCAATACTTTTACACGGCGTCTACTTTAAATTCATAGGTGCCAGAAAATTCATGTAAAAGTATTGACCATGTCTAGAAAACCATAGGGTTTCCTCAGCAGGCAAGTCATAGGGTTTCCTCATCCGGCAAGGTCAATACTTTTACACGGCGTCCATCATCCGTGCATGTTCACCATTTTTTGTATTCTTTACAACTTACCTTTGCTTGCGAAGAGCCATCATTCGCCTTCTCTGGCACCTCTCCGTTCTCTTTCACCATTATCACCACCGGAAGAGTCCCTCGTAGAATAAGAAGAAATCTTTGCTCTTCTCAAACGGTTTCTAACACCAAGGATTTTGGGGGACAATTTATGGGGATAAGTCCATTTATAGCATTATTGGTGTGCGGTTAGCCCACTTCCCAAGATCCCATCATCTAAAATGAAGATCATGGGGGAACTGCCGCGTGCGCGATCGACACGCGCGATCGCACACGGGATCTCGTTCCCCAGACCGCCCAGGACCGACCTCTTTCTCTCGTCGTCAGTGGGATGGCTCTAGCCGGCCCGACTTTTGGCCGGCCGAGGTGCCGCACCTCGCGGCCAAGCGCCCGCTACCGCGAGGCACGACGATCCCGTCGGCCACCCGATCGACTGGAGCCTTCCCTCCCGCGGCCTCCGCGGGAGGTGTCCGACGTGGATGGCCATGCCCCATCCCTCGGCGGGGTATGCTCGTTTGCCACCCCCACCCCCACGCTCGGGCCGGCTCGGGAGAGCCGTGTTGAATTTTCTCAAGTTGATCAACAAGGTAGCCAAAACACCAAATTAATATCTTCGACACTACCCAGATCACAACTTGAACCGCAGAAAGTAGGAAGCAACTTAGATAACCAAACACACAGATAGAAGCAAGCAGATCAAAATTTTATTCAACTTCTTTATAAGGCGAAGCATACGTGGCGAGACATGATTTCGCCAGTATGAAAAAGCAGAAAAAACAAGCCGGGCGGATAGAACACTGAGACCGCCGAGTCCGCTGAGACCGCCGAGCTCGCCCAGTCCTCACACCGCCAAACTGCTGAAGCTGAACAACAACAAGGAGTCCGTGAAGACCGCGAGGTCGCGCGGACAACCGGTTATTCGTCTAACTGCTGCTGAACAGAGGAACAGGCCGCCTATCCGTCGAGACCGCGAGGTCGCGCGGACAGAGAAGAAACTTGAGATAAAGCTGATGCTGGTAACCGCCAATGCAGCCCGCTAACTCCAGCGGTCAGAACCAAACTCCTGGTTTGACACTGCTAGCCGCGCCACCTGCACACAGAAACCGGTTAAGCAAACAGCCCGCGCGGATACAGAAAATCGAGTCCGCAGCCAACACTCAAGCCCAACTTACTGTTCACTCTGCTATCAAATAACGTGTCGGGGGGGTCCTATTTATAGGCCGAGTGAGGAGTGTAGTCACCACCCTATGAGATAGAGTCACCTCCCCAAGGTTGCAGCTAGCAATGCTATCCCGCAGAGTCCGCCCGCATGGGACGAAACAAAACCGCCAAGTCCGGGCGAGATAGCGGACTGCCCAAGGCAGTCCGCCCAGTCCGCAAAGAGATGATACCGCAACCATCAGTCCACGACCACAGGCAACCGCCCAGTCACAGTGGACATTGCGGAAACCCTGAACTCCACAAGAGCAAGTCCAGAAAAGATAACGAGCTCGGCGGATACCAAACCAGTCCGCCAGCTCCAAGCCCAGACCGCGGCTTACCGCAACTTCAAGGAAGAAGAGCGGACTCCAAGCCCAGTCCGCACAGGCCGCGCGCATCACCTGCAGACACAGAACACTGCCGGACTCAATCCAGTCCGCTCAGACCGCAACACAGCCCGCAGCAGCAATGTAGGTCGCCAACCACCAACCCGCCGGACTAAGAACCAATCCGCGCGGTTAGTCCGCCTAATCCGCCCGGACTGCCCGACCACCCACTTTCACTTCACCAATTTCAACACTCCCCCTTGAAGTGAGAAGTGGTGATCAGGCCGAGCAGACCTCGTAGCCGCTGAAAAGGCCCCTTCGAAAGCGACTTGGTGAAGATGTCAGCAAGGTTATCTTCACTCCGAACATGACCAACCACAAGAGATCCTTCCAACACCTTCTCCCTTATGAAGTGGTGATCGATCTCAATATTCTTAGTCCTGGCATGACAAACTGGATTGTTAACCAGCTTGAGAGCATTCTCATTATCCCCTCGGAGCAAAGTAGGGCCTTTCACTTCCTCATGGACGTCATCTACTAGCCTCCTTAGCCAAATGGCTTCCCGAGCTGCCAAGGCAGACTCCTTGTACTCAGCTTCCGTAGTAGAGACGGATACCGAGTCCTGCTTCTTGCTACACCACGAAATGTCCGCTGATCCACAAGTGAACACATAACCAGAAGTTGACCTTCGGTCATCCGAATCACCACCATAGTCAGCATCCGTGTAACCTAGCAAAGAGAAACTCGCATCCCTTCTGTAAAGAAGTCCCATGTCAGAAGTTGCCTTGACATACTTCAGAATGTTCTTTGCCGCTACAAGATGAGATTTCCTTGGCTCTGCCATAAACCGACTTACTCGACCAACAGCATAAGCTATATCTGGTCTAGTAATCGTCAGGTAGATCAAGCTTCCAACAAGAGCCCTGAACACCAAAGGATCAGGAAGAACTCTCCCTTCATCTCGTCGAAGCTTCAGCCCTTGATCCATAGGAGTAGAGCAAGTATTTCCTTCAATCAAGCCAAACCGGTTCACAATGCGCTCAGCATATCCCTTCTGGCAGATAAGGATCCCGCTCTCCTTCCTCTTCACTTCGAGACCAAGAAAGTGATGAAGCTCTCCCAGGTCTTTCATTTCGAAGCGAATGGCTAGCTCAGCTCTGAGCCTAGCAACCTCCTCTTCAGAATTCCCAGTGATGATCATATCATCAACATACAGCAGGACCAAGACAGAAAGCTCCCCCTTCTTCTTGATGAACAAGCTAGAGTCCGAGTTTGAAGCAAGATATCCACAGAATTACAGATATTCTGCTATCTTCCCATACCAAGCTCTAGGAGCTTGCTTCAACCCGTAGAGAGCCTTCCTGAGCTTACAGACGTAGTCAGGATGAACTTCAGAAACGAAACCAAGTGGCCGATCCATGAAGATGTCTTTGTCAATCTCTCCGTAAAGAAAAGCATTCTTTACATCAAGCTGCCACATCCTCCATCCTTGGCAAGCAGCCAAAGCAATTACCATCCGAACTGAAGTCATCTTTGCAACAGGGCTGAACGTCTCCTCATAGTCTTCTCCATACTGTTGAGAGAACCCTCGAGCAATCAGGCGAGCCTTGAATCTCTCAATGCTCCCATCTGCCTTCTTCTTCAACTTAAACACCCACTTGCATGTCACCGGAGTAATGCCATCAACTTTGGGCACACGATCCCAAGTTTCATTCTTCTTGAGAGCATCCATCTCCTCTCTCATGGCATCTTCCCACTCCTTGACACCAGTAGCCTCATTGAAGCTAGCAGGCTCTCGCTCATCCAGAGGACCTGCAAAGAAGCATGAGACATAGCTCACAGTGTTTCCTTCGCAGTAACGAGCTGGAGGCTTGATAACCCTCTTTGACCTCCGAAGAGGCTGCTCCTTGCTAATCACCTCCGCTGCTTCTTCTGGTTCACCTCTGCTCTCCGGTAAGCTTGGAGAAATGCTCCCCCTGCTTCCTGACCTAGAAGCTTCTCCTCCAGAACTTGAAGTAACTGGAGCTGCTGGTGACACAGCCAGCTCCACTTGATCAGCTACCTCAGCCACCTCCTGACCTTCATCAACCTTGCTCTCCGGCAGCTCAACCGAGCTTCCTCCATATGACGTCAGTTCGTCAAAGACAACGTCTCTTGACACCACGAACTTCTTCGTCACCGGATCCATGCATCTCCATCCCTTCTTCCGCTCATCATAGCCAACAAAGACAAGCTTCCTTGCCTTTGCATCAAGCTTAGTCCTTAGCGCATCAGGGATATGCACAAAGCAAGTTGAACCAAACACCCGAAGGTGTTCCACACTTGGCTTCTCCTTCAGCAACATCTCGAAAGGAGACTTCATGTTGATCGGGCTTAGAGGCATCCGATTGATGACATAGGCAACACAAGACATTCCCTCCGCCCAGAAGGACCTTGGGATACTCTTGGCATGAAGCCAACATTTGCAAGTCTCCGTCAGATGACGGATCTTCCGCTCCGCTACTCCATTTTGTTGTGGAGTATGAGCACAAGTGAGCTCCCTCTGGATTCCATGCTTCCTGCAAAAGTTAGAAAACTCGGAGGAGACAAACTCTCCGCCGTTGTCAGTTCTAAGCTTTTTAATCCTCAGGTTAAGCCTTCCCTCCACCAGCTCCTTGAACTCCACAAACAACCGGAAGGCTTCAGACTTCTCCTTCAAGAAATACACCCAAGTGTATCTTGAGTAGTCATCAATCAAGACTAGCATATACCTGCTTCCACCAAGGCTAGCAGTCGCGGTTGGTCCCATCAGATCACCATGAATAACCTCCAATGGTGCTTTGCTTCTTGTTTGTGACTTATCAAATGGAAGACGATGAGATTTCCCATATTGACATCCAGCACAAACATGACCCTCACCGAAAGATGATAGCTTAGGCAAGCCTCTCACCAGGCTCCTACTTGACATAGCCTTCAGCTTATCCATCCCGACATGCCCCAACCTCTCATGCCACATAGCAGCGCTATCATTGGCCCTCATTCGATCAACATAGGAGCTTGTTGATAAGACGAACAAGTCCTTCACTCTCCTTCCTACATGAGCAACATCAGCCTTAACCGCTGATACGTTGCGAAGGAACTTCACTTCTGTTGGCCCAAACACAACGTGATAACCAGCATCAACTGTATTTGTCACAGAGAAGAGGTTTTTCTTCATACCCGGTACGTGATAAACACTCCTTAACGTGAGTGGCCCCTTATCACTACCCACCGTAACTATACCCTCCTTCTCTACTGCATGAACAGTATTATCAGCAGTGATAATAGTTTCATTACCTGAGTATGCCTGCAGCGAAGAGAACTTTGACATATCTCCGGTGAGGTGATGACCACACCCGGAGTCAACGATCCAGTCGTCCTCCATGTCACCGGTGGATAAAGCACGGACACAAGTGCCCGTCATGAACGCTCCACCCCAGCTAGCTTCCTCCTTGCTAGAAGAGGCTTCCTCCTTGCCTGCAGCATGCCCAGGCTGCAGCTTGACCTTGCAGTCTCGCTTGAAGTGGCCTGGTTGATGACACCTGAAGCATTTCAGGTTCTTCTTCCAATCCTTCTTAGGAGCAAGGATCCCCTCCTGCTGTTTAGAAGATGAAGATTCATCTCCAGCCGCAGTCTGCTTCTTCTTCCCTTCCCATCTCTTCTTCTTCTTCTTCTCAGTGAAGAGAGCATCACTAGCTCCTTCAGAGACCGTCACCCCGGCCATCTGCCTTGCCAAGCTTTCCTGCGAGGCAAGCAGATTCTCCAGCTCCAGAAGAGAGGGCTGAGTAGCCCAGCCTTGAACAGAAGTAACGAAGGCCACATACTCCTTCCGCAGACCGCGGATTATGTGCCTCTTCAGCTTAGCCTCGGAGATCGGCTCATCAGGATCAAGAGCAGAGAGCTCAGCACACAAGCTCTTCATCTTCAAGAAGAATTTGGAGATAGAAAGATCTCCCTGAGTTGCCTTAGCCAACTCATTCTCTAAGAACTGTAGCCTTGCTACATTCTTCCTATTGAACAATCCATCAAGGGAAGTCCAAATCTCAGCAGCAGACTCACATCCTAAGATGTGATCAAAGAGTTCAGGTGACACCGCCCGCTTGAGAGCAAACTCAGCCTTGGCATTTGTCTTCCTCCACACTCTCACCTGCTCGGCTGTACCAAACTCAGCAGTTATTTCTACTTGATCATCTCCACCGACGACCTCCCATAACTCCTCACCTAGAAGATAGCTTTTCATGCACGACTTCCACTTCTTGAAGTTAGTCGGCGTCAGAAGCTCAATACCAAGACCTCTTGCAAAACCACCGTCCATGGCGCTAACTTGGTTATCCTTCAGAAGCACACAGAGCAACAACAAAGCCTGTTGATCACCGCTCAAGCAACTGAACCTCCCTCTGATACCATGTTGAATTTTCTCAAGTTGATCAACAAGGTAGCCCAAACACCAAATTAATATCTTCGGCACTACCCAGATCACAACTTGAACCGCGGAAAGTAGGAAGCAACTTAGATAACCAAACACACAGACAGAAGCAAGCAGATCAAAATTTTATTTAACTTCTTTACAAGGCGAGGCATACGTGGCGAGACATGATTTCGCCAGTATGAAAAAGCAGAAAAAACAAGTCGGGCGGATAGAACACTGAGACCGCCGAGTCCGCTGAGACCGCCGAGCTCGCCCAGTCCGCACACCGCCAAACTGCTGAAGCCGAATAACAACAAGGAGTCCGCGAAGACCGCGAGGTCGCGCGGACAACCCGTTATTCGCCTAACTGCTGCTGAACAGAGGAACAGGCCGCCTATCCGCCGAGACCGCGAGGTCGCGCGGACAGAGAAGAAACTTGAGATAAAGCTGATGCTGGTAACTGCCAATGCAGCCCGCTAACTCCAGCGGTCAGAACCAAACTCCTGGTTTGACACTGCTAGCCGCGCCACCTGCACACAAAAACCGGTTAAGCAAACAGCCCGCGCGGATACAGAAAATCGAGTCCGCAGCCAACACTCAAGCCCAACTTACTGTTCACTCTGCTATCAAATAACGTGTCGGGGGGTCCTATTTATAGGCCGAGTGAGGAGTGTAGTCACCACCCTATGAGATAGAGTCACCTCCCCAAGGTCGCAGCTAGCAATGCTATCCCGCAGAGTCCGCCCGCATGGGACGAAACAAAACCGCCAAGTCCGGGCGAGATAGCAGACTGCCCAAGGCAGTCCGCCCAGTCCGCAAAGAGATGATACCGCAACCATCAGTCCACGACCACAAGCAACTGCCCGGTCACAGCGGACATTGCGGAAACCCTGAACTCCACAAGAGCAAGTCCAGAAAAGATAACGAGCTCGGCGGATACCAAACCAGTCCGCCAGCTCCAAGCCCAGACCGCGGCTTACCGCAACTTCAAGGAAGAAGAGCGGACTCCAAGCCTAGTCCGCACAGGCCGCGCGCATCACCTGCAGACACAGAACACTGCCGAACTCAATCCAGTCCGCGCAGTCCGCTCAGACCGCAACACAGCCCGCAGCAGCAACGCAGGTCGCCAACCACCAACCCGCCGGACTAAGAACCAGTCCGCGCGGTTAGTCCGCCTAATCCGCCCGGACTGCCCGACCACCCACTTTCACTTCACCAATTTCAACAAGCCGCACGACTGATCGATGTCGTTCTTTGCAGCCAGTGCTCGATGCCGGCGCCGTGCCCGACGGCTGGCGTCGGGGCCGCGCCTGGTGGCCGGTGCAGGGATCGCGCTCGGCGGCCGGAGGCGGATCTTCGCCTAGCAGTGGTCGTCGGGGCCGTGCTCGGTGTGCCGCCTGGCTGCGTCCGGCCGTCCCTCTCCAGCCGTCCGGCCACACCCCCGGCCGCTGCCGCGCCGGCGGGCCGCCGTGTTCGCCAAGGCTGGCCATCCTTGAGGTGGTGGCCAACCTCCTCTCTTGCCCTCCTTAAGCGCCTTCCTCGTCGTTCGATCGTTCCACCACGATCGCAACCGTCCGATGTGCGGGTAGCTACCTGCGTAGCCTACCACTAATAGTGGGAGGACATGTTTTTAGTGGGGTCTGCATTTAGTAAAATTAAATATGCAATTCGTCCCAAACTATACTCAAAATTATGATGATGGTTGTGGGAATACTGTGTCTAGGTATCCCTTCATCATATGGTGTCATCTAGTGTCTTGCATTCATATAATTCCTCTTCAAATGGGACTCATATTCACTGGAGAAAACCTTTGAGTTTTGGAGCATTCAAATGAAGATCTTGTTCTTGCCTCAAGGTCTTTGGGACATTGTAAAAAAAAATGGTTTCAGTTAACCAACATTCAACTCACCCATCGAAACTCGGACCGTTGAAGCTGTCAAACCACATGGAGGAAACCAAAAGAAACATGCAAAGGCTCTTTTATTCATCCAACAAGCCATTAACAAATCAATTTTTCCTAGGATTATGGGACAACCACCTCTAAATAAGTTTGGGACATATTTAATACCGAGTATGTGGGCACTTCAAAGGTAATTTCCGTAAGACTATAATCATTTTGAAAAGTATTTGAAACTATTCAAATGACTGGAAGGAGAATCCATTCAAAATTTCTTTGCAAAGATTGTTGATTTGCTAAACCAAACTAGAACTCATTGGGGAAGAGATAAATGAAAATAAAATTGTTCCTAAGATCTTAAGAACCTTGTCTCCAAATTTGATTATGTGATAGCCGCTATAGGAGAGACCAAAGACCTCAACACATTTACCATGTTGGAACTAATGAGATCACTTCTAGCTCATAAAGATAGAATGAGAAGCAAGGGTGGACCCGTGTACATGCATACCCGGGTTAAAATCTTCGCGAAATCGCCCGCTCCTGGTATCTCTCTTTCCACCTTCCGCGACCTAGCTTCCCTTTTTATCGTCTCTGTGGCTCTGTCTCTCTTCCCCATTCATTTTAACCAAACCTAGCTTTCTTCTCTATCCTCTCCGCCTTCTCCCTTCCGTCAGCTTCCGGCATTCTTGTTCCATTCCCTCCTCGCTTGCAGTTTTGATTTTTCCCTCCTCGCCGGTAGATTTGCTGTACTTTTTTTCATTCCAAATCACTTGGAATCTGGATCATTAACCTTATCCATTTAAATTCTAGATTTTACCCTCAAATCCCCGGCGGTTAGTATCCCTTTTGCATGGAGGTGCGATGCGGTTAGCAAGGGCTTTGTTTTACAAGATTCCACCAGGTTTTGATTTTAATCTCCTTTTTTTACGAAGTTCTTGATATCCATCTCTTCAACTTTTCATTTTTGGGGGATTCATTTTTGAATTTGAACGCATATTTGTACGAAATGTAGAGAGAACCAGATCGGGGGAAGAAATTTGAGAAAGTGGGGTAAATCCGAAATTGCCCTAATGCTTCTAATCCCTACCCTAAATGAGCCGAATCGAGAACTTGCAAGATCAACGAGGTTGGATTTTATGCTTACTGCAAGAAAGCATTTTTTTTAAAACATAATTTGTTGTTGTGTAAAAGAAAGCAGAATTAGAATACATTGCATGTTCTTGAATTATTTTATTCAACCTTTTTATGGAGGATAAGTCAAATTTGATATGCTAGTCTCCATTTGGCGCAGCTTTTTTGATTTGGTAAGTTTGGACAAAAACGTCACTGGCTTAAGATTTATGTTTGACATGACAACAGTTATGACCTTCATCAAAAAAAAAAAAACTAGTTTTCATAATTCTTAGTATGGATTTGATATCTAAGTATGAATGTTATATTGGTACAAAAATATTGATTTATATATAATTTTCATTAGTGCTTGCCGCTCGGATTTGACAAAAACTCTGGTTCCGCCACTGATGAGAAGAGTAGAAAAACCATTAGAAAGTGCTTTCCAAATTAAATGTCATCTGAAGAATGATAAAAGATAAACACATGTTGTACAAACCGACTACAAAAAGTGACACTTGAAAAAATTTTAGAGGGAAGAGTTGCTCAGCCACAATGTATTCTTTGCGAAAGATGTAATCACGAAGCAAAAAAATATTATTATGGATGTTGTCAATGCAAAAAGCCAACTCATAGGGATAAATATTGCTGGTTTAAAAATAAAGAGGAAGGAAAATATAAAGAAGTAAAATTCATAACCAAGGAACCCGAACATAATTTTTTCTGCTCTAAAAGCTGAAAAGAGAAAAGAAGACGCAAATACCTTGATAGCGGGTGTTCTAATCATATAACCCACAGTCGGACGGCGTAGACCCAAGTGCTAAATCTATTATTGTCTTTGGAAATTGCAATACCAAACAAACACAAGGCAAAATGCATTATTAAAGTAACATCAAAAACAAGTAGCAGTCAGTATTTGCATGATGTTTTTTTACGTACCTGAGCTTGTACAAAATTTGCTTAGTGTAGGCCAATTAATGGAGAAAGATTATAAATTAACCTTTAATGAAGATATGTGCAGCATTTTAGAAAATACAGGAGCTGAAGTAACCCCAGTGAAGATGTCCTCATCCAGATTCTTTCCACTCGAGATGTAAACAGCAGAGGAACAAGCATGCATTAGCCTCAATGAAATCAACACCATTTGGCACCTAAGTTGTGGTCATTTAAATTTATATGATCTATATAAACTCAGGGACAAGGATTTTGTTAGTAGATTGCCTGAAATACAAATCAGTAACAGAGTATGTGAAGACTGTGCTTTATGCAAGATACACAAAACTCCATTCACAAGTTCCACCTTGGAGATCCCAAGAACCCCTTGAATTAATATATGATGATCTATGGGGTCTGACCTCCATTCAATCATTGCCTACGCAAATCATATTTCTTATTGTTAGTTGATAACCATACGAGAATGATGTGGGTTTACTTCCTTTCCCAAAAATACGAAGCATTTGATAAATTCCTGGAATTTAAAACTGAAGTGGAAGTAATGAGTGAAAATAAAATCAAAGTCTTGAGAAGAGATAAGGGAGGTGAGAATTCACGTCAAAACAATTCATGGAATATTGTAGAAGAAATGAGATATGAAGAGAACTAACCATAATAAGCCACACTCCACAACAAAATGAGGTTGTAGGGGAGAAATAGAATTTTGGTGGAGAAGACCCGGTATATGTTACACCATAAAAACCTCTCTAGGAAATATTGGGCAGAAGCAGACGATACGTCTGTCTGTCTACTCAATAGATATCCAGCCAAAGATCTTACAAATTCTACTTCATATGAAGCTTGGAACAAATTCTACTTCATATGAAGCTTGGAACCACAGAAAGCCCACTGTAAAGCATCTTAAAGTTTTCGGCAGCGGTGCTTATAGTTTAAACAGAAGGGAGGGAAGAGAGAAATTGCAAGAAAAAAGATAGAAATCCATTATTGTAGGCTACAATGAAGAATCCGGAATGATACATCTCGATACACACCAGGTTATAATTAGTAGAGAATAGTTGAAAAAAAGGGCACCTGGGATTCAAAAGTTCTGTGTATCAAAATCAGCTTCAGGCTACAGAGGTTGCAGAGGGTGAAAACATTTCAGAATTCAATCCAGAAGATGAAATCACTTCTCTGTCATCCACTCCCAAGGGGCTAATCAGTGTTAAGTGATCATTCCTCTCGCAATACTTCTCCTTCTGACTCTTCATCTTCTAGACGATATTGGTCTATTGAAGACCTATATGAAACCAGCATTCCCGCGATGATTGCCAAAGAACCACAGTCCTACATTGAAGTAGCAAAAGAATCACATTGGTGAGCGGCAATGGACACAGAAATGTTCATGATCCAGAAAATTAATACGTCGGAGCTATTAACTAAACAAAAAGGGAAAGAAGTAATCTGTCTGAAATGGATATTCAAGACCAAAGAGAATGAAGATGGAACCATATTATGTTGGGAATGAGAGCATGCACTTCCGACCAGGACACCTGTTGCAATTCGAGCAAGCGCAATACCACAGAAATAATGCAGAAAATAATAAAGCACACAGAGAATTTTTGCGTGGAAAACCCAACTTGGGCGAAAAACCACGGGACGATCGGAGTCCAACCCGGAAAGTCTCCACTAAAATGTGTGAAAAACACACGCACGGAATACAGGCTTTCCCTCCACCGATCCACACAGGATCTCCACTCCTTCACCACGAACACGATCCACAAAGGATCTACACCACTTCTCTTCCAAACACACAATCACTAGTTTGACAAAAGAGAAATACGAGAACAAGTTGAGGAGTCGTTACTCGGACGGATTGAACAATCCGTCCCAACGTCAAGAATGACGTTCACCAAACCACGAAGGAGGACGGCTAAACAAAGCCCCTTCCAACTTCGTCTTCAACCTCCAAGCCACGAACGAGTCCGGCAACAAAACCGGCCGGCAACAAATTCTGGACAGCGGCGATGGCGTCTTTCACGGCGGCGGCGGCGTCTCACGACGACGGCGGCGGCGTCTACCTCCACAAAACAGTCGCGGCGGCTTTACACGACAGCGGCGGCGGCGTCTCTCCAAAGACGACGGCGGCGTTTTCTTCACAAAACAGCGGTGGCGGCGTCTTCAGCAAACGTCAACAGAGGCAGCGGCTCCAAAATACTCCGGCAAAACCCGAAGAGGAATGGCCGACAGCTTCTTGTGTCTCCAAGAAATCGCAGGAGCAAAGGGGCTGAGCAAAAAAACTTTTACGCAACCTTCTTTTTATATTCTTTGCAATTTTGATCTGCCATCAAGAGAGAGACCCTCAACTACCAAACATTAATTTTTTTTCCTGTCTTAAAGAGAGAGCAGTGGAGGAATAGAATAATGCCAAAAAATCCATTCAAATCAGAAATTCTGAATGGTAAGACAGAACTCGCGATATTGCAACCTATTTTTTCCGAGGTTGCAACTTTTCTGCCATATTTTAATAATCGCAGAAATTCTCCCATTTAATTTCCTTGTGCGCGCGGAGGTAGAATCACGAGCCGCACCTAGCGTGCCCGGTGGTTTTTAACGACTCGGATGGGAACCAGTGAACCACTCACAATATATTAAAGTATAAAGCACGACCGATTGCAATGAGATTCACCAAAAAACCTTGAAGAGATTACACAGAAATATTTGCACCAGTTGCAAGAATAGAAACCTTACGAACCTTTCTTGTAATTGCTACTCAAAGGTGCATTCCTGTCCATCGACTTGATATAAAATTTGCTTTCTTAAATGAAGATTTAGAAGAGAAGGTGCATGTATAGCAGCAACCTAGAGCTTTGAACAAGAAAGCATTTTATGGACTGAAATAAGTGCCTAGAGCTTGGAACACCAGAATTCACCAATATCTGCTAAAAGAAGGATTTCAAAATCCCAAATTGAGGCATTCATGTATATCAAACATTTCAATGATTATTAATTTATCATGTTATGTTATGTATCTATGTGGATTATATTTTTTATATCATATATATGCAGAGACAGGAAAGATGCTTGGAAGAAGATTGAAGAAGAATGCGAAATGTAAATATTTTCTTGCGATTCAAGTTGTTCAAAAGCCTGGCCGCATTTGTATTTCATGAGGAATTCAAAACCCTCTTGACAGTGTTTTCCATCTATGATCAATTCTAACATAAGCACGAACGCGTGCACGGAGACTGAAACTAAATAATTTTTAAAATAAAAAATTATTTATTTAAACACTATTTTAATTAAAACATCGAAGTAATAATTTAACAAAAATTGTGTGGTTTGAGCATGCGACACACATACATACATGCACACATACAAGCATACGGTTGAGCAAGCCCGATTAAATCTAATTCAATAATTTTCAAATCCAAACACTTGCATAGACCAGGACTCAGATTCAATCACTTCACTATAGTGCACGCATTTGCGTTTGGTTCTAGTTCACTCTGGTTTGGTCCATAGGGTTCACTTGGAATTTATTTCAACAACTTCACTATATTTCTTCTCATAAACATCAATGAATTAAATATTTCTACTTTAGGCTCCATTTGGCACGATGGTGACGGTTATGAACATGGGGGATTAAATTATCATTCATTAATGCCCACCTAAGCAACTTCATCAACTTTTATGTTCAAAGAGATGATGTATGTTGGGTGTTCTTTAACTCATGCGTTTACGACCGTCACCACCGTGTCAAATAGAGCCTATATCAAGTCGCAAAAACTAAACATAGAAATGAGGTTGGTTGGATAATTGAAGTATTTATCTTATTTCTGATAGTTCACGGGCCAGTCTAATTTAAGTAGTCTTTGATTAGTTGGCTATGTTAATTTGGGCCTGCAGGCACGAATAGCATTGTTTTAGTCAAATAGCATTGTTTTATGTAGAAATGTTAACACAAAAATATCTAAACGTGCATAATTCATGACTCACTCAAATGAAAGTTTAAACCCTATTCTATAGATTTTTGAGGTGGCGTTTATGGGATTTTGCCCGTGTTTATTTTACAAGCGAATAGTAGGGCATAATTTGTTAGGATATTTGGTTAATATGTCCGCGCGTGTCAGGACCGACTCGGAACGACCCAATGGATTTCGTGTCACTATGGTCTAACGGCTCTACGCTGGAGATACTATATAAGGTCATTCCACATTTGATGGTGGCCCCATCAAAAGTTTACTTTAAATATTTGGAGGCATACAAATATATATATGCAAAGAATACTTTATTTATTAAATATTGTGTTATTACATTGTTTTTTTTAAATAGTCACAGTGAGAAATTATGAATATTTTATTTGTTATTAGTGATTGTTGTAGCTGTCATGAATGTTTCTCCGTATATTTGGAGGCATACAAATATATATATGCAAAGAATACTTTATTTATTAAATATTGTGTTATTACATTGTTTTTTTTAAATAGTCACAGTGAGAAATTATGAATATTTTATTTGTTATTAGTGATTGTTGTAGCTGTCATGAATGTTTCTCCGTATATTTGGAGGCATACAAATATATATATGCAAAGAATACTTTATTTATTAAATATTGTGTTATTACATTGTTTTTTTTAAATAGTCACAGTGAGAAATTATGAATATTTTATTTGTTATTAGTGATTGTTGTAGCTGTCATGAATGTTTCTCCGTACTTAGAATACTTTATTTATTAAATATTGTGTTATTACATTGTTTTTTTTTAAATAGTCACAGTGAGAAATTATGAATATTTTATTTTTTATTAGTGATTGTTGTAGCTGTCATGAATGTTTCTCCGTACTTTAAATAATTACAAAGTTTTATTCCCGAAGGGCATGGCTATTCTGTACATATTCCATTTTCGAAAATTAAGTTTGATAATAGGACACGGTTACCGGCAAGCGGGGGCCGCCGGGTTCTACTCCGGTATGAGGGGGAAAAAGGGGGAGGGGGGAGGGAAGAGTAAGAAAAAGGGGGGGAGGGGAAGAAAAGGGGGAGAGAAAAATTGTATATAGAAGAAATAGGGGTTCCTCTCTTGTATGTCGGGTTCCTCTCTGATTCCTCTCTGTTTGCATCACTTTTTGTTGAAAGTTCGTTATTATATTAGACATAAGACTTCGTCCGATTTGATTGAATTGAGGCTGACATTAAATTAAATTGAAAAGACCTTCAATTCTAATGCTAGCTTTTATTCCGTCCAACGGAGTGGACCCTTCAAGATTTCTTTTGCTCTTAATAATAGCAGAAAAATAGTATAGAGATAACATGGTTTAGATATTAGCTTTAATAATAATAACAATTAATTAAACAAAAACAGCTACTAAGAAAATTTGTGGATTTCCGCATAGCAGGCATTCTGTTGCAAGACATCGACAGCAACCTCCAATCCAAACGGGACCGAAATCAGGTATGTGGCAGGCAATATTTTTTTTTCCAACTCAAAGCTTAATCATAAGATTTCAACATCAAAGCTTCCTATTTTGCTTCCATAACAAACAATAAATATGGTAAAAATCATTTCTAAGAAATGAAAATCATTATACAGATCGAGTAGGTGAATAGATTTTGTGCGCGAGATATACTGTGCGGCTGAACTAAACCGTTATAGAGAGACTATAAGACTTGAAGGATAAGATTGAATGGCATGCAACATTTTGAAAGACCAACTTCATGCATTGTTTTTGTATACTTCCCTGTGCAAATTAAGTCTCACATTCAAAATAGATTCATGCCTCAACTTACAATGAACTGACATAGGCTTTATTCGCCACAAATTTTTTTCTCTTGATGAATTTGTACAAAAATGCGATCATCATACTGCCACCAAGAAAAGCAAACTAGTTTTGAACATAAAAGTGGATGAAGTTCCTTAGGTGAGATCAGGCATTCACAAACGATAGTGTTCATAACCATCACGTTCATGACCACCACAACAGTGCCAAGCCGAGCAAAAATGCCGGTGAATTCAATGAGGCCAGCTACAAAAAATTATGCCAACGTGATAATGTATGCTAAATGAAAAATGAGAGAGGTGTTACGAAAACAGATACAAACATTCACAATGAGCATGCTACAAACTATAGGAGACTGAACCGTGTTCAAGCCTCAATCCGTGCAGCCTTAGCTCGATTTCTTCGCTCTTCGCATTAGCTAATTAAACCTCACCCTCACACTTGGTGTGGAAACACACGCACAAATAATTTACGATGGAGAGGGAAACACTCAAGATCTTCACAACACCCTCAAATCTTTCTTCAAGGCTTGAAAATTATAAGAACTTGACTCCGACTCTTGCATCCGCAGGCACCTTCTTGTTTAATGTGGTTTGGTTATAACAAGATTTCTACTTTTACTATCACAACCACACTTCAGGCTGGCTCAGTAGATGAAACTCAACACTAACAATTATCCAAAACATAAATATGTACTCAATAAACTTAGTAATTCTGATGCCTCCTTATTTAGAATGAAATTAATTCATATAAATATATATATAAATATATATATAAAATATATATATATATAATAGTCAGAAAAAAATAAATTACTATTTAATAATGCTCCAAAATTTCCCATGAGGTCATCATTTTAACTTGAACATCCCTAACAGAGACAGTAATGTAGCCTCCCAGTCCATTTGTATTGAAGTCATCCCTGCCATGGATGACAAGCTGAAATCAATTTCTTATCAAAAATCTGAATATACATAAAATAATGGTGGAGAATCCTTTCCACAATTTTGAAGGTCAACTTAGTATATCGAAATAGAAAATGGAACAAGACGTGAGTAATTACTTCTCAAACTAAAAGACCTAACGCACAACCACCATCATGACCAGCCCACATAATTGAAAGAACTCAGAAATATTGAAAGGAATACTTTGCTTACCACGAATTTAGCACGATCTGTGCACAAATCCACCAAATTAGACCAACCCTCTACCTCCAGCACGAGAGAAATCTACCAATCTTTTTTTTTGATACCAGCAAGCAAGTAAAACTCCTTCAGTTTAGTGTACGAAACTAGAGAAGCAAAGAAGAAGAGTAAAGCCCTCCTTGCCCTAGAGTTGTGGCCAAAACAAGATGTCGAGTGAGCAGAAAATAGCCCAGGAAATCGATGAGGAGAGGGAAAATTTGCCACGCCGATTGCTTCTCCCATAAGGCAACGCCTCTAATATTCTCATTTTCTTACACACACGAATTCATATAGATAAAATGTTAATCGACGAAGCATTAATCGAAGAAAATCATATCTGAGGTCTACCAGATAAAATGTTAAATGACTCACTGTAGTGATGACTGAATTGTCTTTAAAAACTTGGGCTATCTCCTTGACTCGACTTGCATGGAATTGTTACTGCCCTGAATTTTAAAAATAAAGAAAAGTAAGTCTAATGTTTATAAATTGAGATTAGAAGAGGGATTAACTACATTTCTGTCTCACAAACTCAAAAAAGTTTCAATGGAATTTATTTCTTGTCTTTTGGAATTTATTGAAAAAAAAAGAAGGGTGGAGAGAGCCCAAAACCAATACAACAGAACCCAAAAGATAGGAGAAAAGTACTTTGAAGTTTAAACTAATCCGCTTGAGATGATCTAAAAAAACTCAAAAAGGAAGTAAGCTCAAATGATACAGCATGCAAGTCCGCGAGCCGATCATAACGTTACTTAAAATCAACCATAGAACGACAGAGAAGCTTGAGAGGGCAATACATGGAATGCCTCGTGTTCATTAGGATTCTTAGAATTGAAAAATTAGTTGCATAGCATAAGAACAACCCAACAACTTAGGATAGCTTAACACCACCACAAATTCTCATTAAATGAAAGTTAAGTTTCTTAACTATAGATTGATCGCTGATTTCATTTCAAACAGACCAATCTAATTAAGTAACATAAAATTATCTTAAATAACAAGTAGGTTCTCATTATAAGCAGAATGTTATAGATAAAAAATTCAAATCTATAATAATGTTTGAAAATTAAAAATAAAAAACCTAACAATTTAATCAGCAATGCTATTGAATCCTAACAATTTAATCAATACGAAACTTGCCCGACCACATATGAGGATTAAACTCAAGCTCTTACATTGAGACGTGCCTGTAGCAATCATAAAGTTAAAAATTCTTTGTTTTTACTTTTAAAGTTTCTCACCCTAAACATTTCATGTCAATCTCTCCCACCTCATATGATTATGTCATCTTGTGGATAAAAAATTCACTGCTTGGTGATAAAAAAGAGGTTCATATTGAAAAACCCCCCATTGATACCATGTTGGAAAATACGAAAGAAAATATACGGTGCATATTATTCATTCACAAGCGGGCATTAAATAAGACATAAATGGACACAAAAGTAAAAGGTGATGTGGAACTAAACTCATAGACTCTTAAAAGACTAATAATAAAATAATGCTCATAACTTCAACCCGAACCTACTGCAACTGAACTTAAAACTCTCTCAAACCGCAAGTTGGGAGCTGATATTCCATTCACATAACAAGTGGTATCAAGACAATGATGCTGAAATTGTTAATTTGTTATTGGCATGGTTTTTATCCCACGCTTGCATATGATACATATTGTTTACAATCTCTTGCTGAAACTTACTTTTCAAACACTTCTAAATGCATATTGTTTATAACCTCTTTTCTAATGCTTCTAAGTTGTGGGTTTTAACTTTAAAAGTCAATTTTTTAGAAGCTTATGATTCAAAGTCTAAAGCTGTCTTTTTTTAGGATTGAAGCTTATGCTTACGATTTCACTTCAGGTATAATTTTTTTGTAGTATTACATTTTTTCCTATCTCATAAGAAATCGAACATCTGATCGCTAATTTGGGATCAAAGTCAATACCACTCAATCAAATTGTTCAGCTTCAGGCTTTGTAGGCATGGATTTTAATTCAGATCATCTTGCTTACCGAGGAAGATGACGATGGACTGGAAGATGGTGATGGACTGTTAATTGTCTGAATAGGTTGAAGGTAAGATAAAAAGATGAAATGGGTTCTACTCTTTCTCCAATTATTGTCATTCATCTGTGTACCACTAATTAGCGGCTACTTCAAAATGAAAATTTATAGAAAAATCGAATGTCCATAATAATAATAGAGAAAACATAATTCATATGGTACATACATGAAAGATACTTCTTCCATAACACATGACAGGCCTATCCACCCAACCATACTAACAGATGGAGAAATAGTGTTTAGACATTATGTCTATCAACCCAACCACATAGTTCAATGACAACTATTAATTGATAATACATCAACAAGGAGAACTAGAAGAGAGGGAAACTAAAATTGTGTTTAGAAAGTAGGCCTATCCACCCCACCGTACACACCATTCAGAGGAGCACATTGATTTATAGATAGCAGATTAATCATTCACAGGGCAAGAATCAATTCGACTATTGGAGTTAACAATGAATGACATAATAGTATGATAAAATGATTGTTAAGTTCAATTGATGGAGATGATTCTTCGTGCCAAGAACCATGCCAACAATTCTTGGAGTCAACAATTAAACCATGCCAAGAACCACTCCAAGAATCAATTCGACTATTGGAGTCAACAATTCTTGGCAGGAGGTAAAAGGAATCGATGATTTACAAAAAGGATAGATCAAATCACCTTACTTTGAACCTCTTCTATGAAGATATCCATAAACAAAAGAGTAAATGAATCAATGTCATGCAATAGAAGAGGATTTTATAACAACTAGAGAAAAGTAGAGTTAGGTACCGTGCATTCTCTTGAGAAACCGCTCAAATTCTGAGAAGTTGCATCTCTCCATGAGGGCAGGATGGAGCCTAAGGTATGTGAAGGAAGGCATGTGTCTTCTATCTGGATCGTTAACTATTCTTCCAAAAAAAACTATTGCAGTCTCACATTTGTCATTTCTTAAAGCAGGAAAGTAACCAATGCATACACAAAAATTGGGCTCAACTCATTCGCTCAATCAATCATAGGGCATATTGTGACAATTTGGACTCCCCAAAATAGTTTTAATACCATTTAAATTATTGTTCCAACAAAGTTTTTTTTTCTGCTTTCATTTTGCTAAATATTGCACATAATTATTAAACAAAAACACCTTAAATTTGATTATGTTGTTCGACAAAATAGGAAAAAAAAGTAAAAAACATTACAAGATGATAAAATGATCAAGCTCTTGAGATCTATAACCAACTATTCTATAATTAGGATCTATCACCAATCATGTTAATTGACAAGAACATGTTTGTTGGCAATCAACTGCTCACAATCATGTTAATTGATGAAACTAACCTATATATTTCTGAAATATGATTCACACACCGAAACTAACTGATTTTCATAATTTCTTATGCTTCTAATATTTTTCACAATCTATTAATATTTGTGTTGGCGGCTGCTTTTTATTATATCTTTGAAGTTGTTGCGTTTCATATCACTTAGGCTCCGTTTGTGGGGACTTATTTTCACCGGTCAAAGCGGTTACGATCGCGTGAACCGGATCTTAATTCATGCTGCCAGATTCGCAGTTGCAACATGGCAGAGAAATTCCAAAGAATTTTTGGACTAGTTGGGTGTGCTGGACACTCACCACGATTTCGCCGGTCGAGCTCAGCGCTGAGCTCGTTGGGGGGTTACAGGGGGGCAATGCGCCCCCAGCACAGGGGTTCGGGGGCGAAGCCCCCGGGCGAAATTTTTTTCAGGGAAAGTAGGTAAAAGGCAACTCCACACATAAAAATCGAAGATGGATGGAGTTTTTTTCGATTAGCGAACGCAGCGATTCATTTTTCACCGACGGTCGCGTCCGTTAACAGGAGAGGAGTCAAAAGATATTGAGAATATCGTGACTACATTACTATATTGCTCCAAGTAATCATATGTGCCTTAAAAGGAAACAAAAAACAAAAACAAAGTTCGTTTCTAAAAGCCAATCAGAAATTGAAATCATCAAGATAAAAAGTTCACTCTAGCATTAAATAAATGGCCTAATGACATGCATATTCTTAGATAACAATTTACCAGATTCTTGCCAAGGAAGAATGAAATGGATAAACAAATAAATAATCACACTCGAAAAGGTAGTCACCTTCGTATGGAGATTGCCATATGCCAAGAATCATCACATTAAAGTAGCACATGTTCTCTTCTGATGGAAACGCACTATTCCCCGGAGCTGCACACACAAACAAACAAAAAAAATATCAAGAAAAAAACATAGATATAAATCCACACACAGATGATAGATAAAACCTCTAAAACCATCAATTCTCCCTAAATTTTCTCCAAAAATCATAAAACGGCGACCTCCAATCTGCAAACCAAGCTAAACAAAGGTCTCAGAGCTAAGAGAAGAACAATTACCCGGTTCACAGAGGAGACGCTGCCTTTCCTACCAAATCAAAAGATTCAGAAACCATAACAAGTCACTTTCCAATCAAAATAGATGAGACCCTGTGATATATATTAAGCTAAAATCAAAATACGCCTCTTCTTTAACTACTAAATGAAAGGGGGAGACACAGGCATCCAATCAAAACATTGTAAAATACGACCAAAAACAATTCAGAGCAAAGCAGTCTATACCATTTCAACAACGAATCAAACTGAAGATCTCAGAGTCTATGTGCAAAGATCAACGCAGACAGCTCCCGATTCTCTTCAAATGGAAGGGGATTTCTGATTTTACCGGTCGAGCTCAGCCCCCTGCTCTGAAATTGCGAGAAGAAGGCGAGAAGAAGGCGAAGCTATTATTTGAAATCGCTAGAAGAAGGCGAAGCCCTTTGCTCTGAAATTCTTCCGTCGGGGAAGAAGGCGGCCCGACCGGTGCGGCGCCTGGAGATGCCGTCGAGCAGGGGGGAGCCGGAGGCAGCGACGGTGGCTTCTCGAGGGCGCACGGCGGGCTGTTGCGGGGGCATTGGGGGCTCCCGTCGAGCAGGGAGAGAAAGAGGATGATGTGCGGGAGATGAATGACGAGAGGGAGAAAATCGGGCAAATCGCGAGAATGACGGAGGGTATTTACGGAACAACCTAATATCAGTCCGATTCAGTCGGACTGAAGTGAGGCCCGACCGAGGGGGGGGGGGATTCAGAGTGGCGCCTGAGGGATACTGACTCCCTCATTATTTTTTAAAATATTTAGTGTATTTGGATTCCTCTCGTCGAGTAAATTTATGTACTCTCATTATTAATTTTCTGGATCCGACACTGTCGTCAAGCTGATATTTTGTTTAATACTTTTAATAAAATTACACACACCACCCTCTTGCGCGACAGTACGCGCGCGCACACGAGTGATGTGTCCTAAATCTTAATATTAAATCTATTTTAAAAATTATTAAATGATTTCAGGCCAGGATGATAATATTTAGTCTGGCCGATGGAGCGGCCCGCTGGAACAAACGTCCGTATAAACTGCCCAGTCTGGGTAGGTCTCATAAACCTATTAAAATAGTCCTAAACTTATTTTAAAAATTGTTAAATAATTTCAGCCCAAAATAAACTCGGTTTATTATTAAATGATTCCAGCTCTGCAAAGTTGGTCTATTCCATGTGAATTTCGAAAATGCAACCCTTCTCATATTATTTAAATATTAATAATACTTCAAAACCGACAATATGGGATTAAGGCTGTGTTTGGTGGGACTTATTTTCACCAGTCAAGCGGTTATGATCGCATGAATCGGATCTTAATTAAGGCCCGATTCATGAGATTGTAACCGCTTGACCGGTGAAAATAAGTCCCACCAAAGGAAGCCTAAAGGGATTAAACATCGGTCTGAATGTCTGATGCCTATTATATTAAATTATTTCTATTATATAATATTATAATACTTTTAAAAGCAGGCGGTTTTGACAACCGTCTACTATAATTATAATATAATTGTAATTATAATTATATTGTAATTATTTAATCTTATAATTTTAATATCATTAAATAATTATTTAGTAATTTCATTTATTTTTAAAATTAATTATAATAATTGTTTCTTTTAAATTTTTTTTTTAATTTTTCATTAATTTAAAATTTATATTATGACGGGCAAATCTCGTCAAAGAACGGCCCCCATGCGCTACCATAAAAATTATATTATGACAGTCGAAGTCCTTCAGGGGCGACGTGCGAAGCCATGCACCGCAACACGGGTACTATTGCGCTTATTAATCCAATGCCTACAGGAAACCGCGCTTCTTTAAAAAAAAATTGACTGCAAGATATTTTACCGGAGCGGCTGGTGGCCGCGGGCTCACCGGCCCACGGCCGCCCTAGGCTCAACGGCATCCACGCCGACGAGCCCATAGTGGTCGGAGGCCGGCGAGCCCGAGGCTGTCGGCCGCCCCGCTGTAAAAACAATTGCAAATTCTTTTTACAGGAGGAGGCCGGCGGCCGCGGGCTCGCCGGCCCCCGGCCGGCCTCGACTCGTTCGCGCGGTGCCCTTGACTCATCGGCGTCCATGCCGACGAGCCCAGGGAGTGCGGTGGCCGGCGAGCCCGCGACCGCCGACCTCCCCGCTGTCATGCGCGACGCGCCCCACGAAAATAATGTTTATATATATTAAAAAGAAAAAAAAGTTAGGTTTGGTGAAACATTCAATTTTGTCTAAGTATATTTTTATCTAATGACTTAATATATAATATACTTTATTTAAATAAAATAAAATACTCATTTAAATAATTACATCATACTCTCAAATTATAAGTAATAATGAAAATTCATAAAAGTTAAAAATTTATAGTACAGCTCATATGCCTGCCATGATAAACTATCATTTGACATGTAAATTTTATTAAAGTTGATATGAAAGTAACGTTGAAAACCAATAAATTTGCTTCGAAAAATTAATGATGAAAGAATAATAATGTATGAACAGTGATATGATTTGTTTTAACAAACTAAAAAACAATGCATAATTATTTTTCATATTAATTAATTAATCATGTGTTTATTTTAAACTACATTAATTAATTAATAGGGGTGAAGTCACGTGCCTGTTACGGCCAGGATACTGTCATAATCAGGGTATCGTCACAGTTGGTCATAGAGATAGTGTCTCGTGTCTGTACTGTCACTCCCATAATATACTACTTAAAAAGATTTATGAACTGGCATGTTAATTTCATGATTTTAAATATCATTTGACTCATTTTGTAATTCATTCATACCTCATCATATAATACACGGTCTCTATTTATTAAAGCTGCCTCACAGCATTTTCGTTCCACACCAAAGCTATCTCTTCGCAACCCTCTCCTCCCCGAGCTTTTGCGAAGAGTGGCTTTTGTTCTCCTCTAAGTCACGACGGCTTCCAACTTCTCCTTTCCCACCATAACCCTCCGAGCTCCCGTTCGACGAAGTCGAAGACTTGTGCATGGACAAGCTCTCTCACGCACTCTCGCCACAACGTTTCCTCATAGGGCATGGTTTCTCCAACGCCGGGCGATACTCAAACGGGAAAGGTTCGATGCTTTGACTGGGGCAGAGAGACCTTGCTCCCTCATCGATTGCAGGACAATTTAACTCTCACGGGCGATCCAGGCTCACCATTAAATGCCGAAGGATCTTTGAGATCACAGATGATATGCTTGGATCTGCTCCGTGATAAGTCGCTCGAAGCATCCGGATGGGGATCTAGGTGGAATCTCCTACCCGTTGCCCCTAGGTGGGTATAAATAGGCAAACCCTTAGGAGTTACTACGGGTATGGGTTAACCGTGTACCCGACACGACCCGTTAAGCCTCCGAACTCGTTAATTGTCCAAATATACACTAACAATCTCCTCCTATATTTGTGACAAATAACGTATACGTTTCGGAGTGCAGAAAGTGGAGAATATTAAAATAAATTTCCGACTTAACACATTACCATAAGAGTTAGCACAGTTTTTAAAGAAAACATAAACATGAATTTTAAAAACAATAACATAATACATAAAAAGAAAATGTGCTACTCAACAATAAATAAGTCTGGAAAATAATAAATGACTATAGATAAACATGTAACAATTCTACTCAGAGAGTAGATCATCATCATCTATGTCAAAATCCACTTTCTCTCCTCCATCTTCACCAGTGGCTGCAAGGAATTTCATGAGTCAGACTCTATGAATTCATAAACATATGCAGTGACGTATCAAAGTAAACTAGCTCTACCTAACTGAGCTTAGTACTTGTAGTAGTAGTGAAGTAACACTGTCAGCATCTCTATCCAGTCTAGCTAGGACCAGTCAAGTTTTGATTTTAATAAATCAAACGTTGTTATCTTACTCATTAGTGATCACTATGTGCCTTGTCATATGACTTGACACACCGTTATTTGCAACATTATCAAATGTGGAATAATGTGCTATGATCACTACTGTTAGATTAACTCATGCAACGACTTTCTATTCCCAGTTGAATAATTCTCAAATCAACTTACAATGAGAAAGATGTTAAGTCATCAGGTGTGGAATGACTAGCATCTAACCATCTTGGGCTTTCATCAAGAAATTATTTGGGGTTTTCAGTCTGTTATTAGATGCTTGAATGTTGCGACTATAGGTTCTTACCATAAAACATAAACATTGGAGGAAGTTTCATATTTCTATGAACTTTAATCTCATCTCCCCCGATGTTTTAATTGTGAGAACTCTATTTAAGCCCTTTGTTAAGGCGTCTGCAACATTATCTTTTGACCTCACATCAACGAGGTTCACAATCCCTTGACTCGTAAGGGAGGTCAACCAGGCTTGTTTCATCCTGAGTTGCCTTCTTTTGTTGTTGAACAAAGTGTTCGTAGCAATCGTTTTAGTAGCCTGATTATCGCAGTAAATTGCAACAGAACTCAACTTCAGGCTCGACAATGGAATGTCCATCACCAAATCTCTTATCCACTCTGCTTCTTCTCCCGCTGAAGCTAGAGCGTAGAGTTCGGATTCCATAGAAGATAGCGCAATACATGACTGCCTCTTAGACTTCCAAGCTACAGCTGCTCCTCCTAGGGTGAATATGAACCCACTAGTGGACTTGCTGTCGTATAATTCTGAGCACCATGATGCATCAGAATATCCTTCCAAAACTGGAGGATGACCATGGTAACATAAAGCATACGTTTGGGTGTGCTTTAGGTATCGCATCAGCCTATCGAGGGCATCCCAATGGTCTTGGCTAGGATTACTAGTGAATCTGCTTAACATGCCGACCGTAAAGGCTATGTCAGGTCTTGTGCAGACCATAGCATACATGAGACTACCAATCAGTTTGACATAATCTGACTGTCGAATCGCAGCTCCATCATTGGGCTTCAAACGATTATTGTAATCGTAAGGTGTCTCCACTGCTTTACGTTCACTGTATCCCCACGTGTCCAACATGGACTTTATATAGTGGCTTTGACTTAGGGAAATGCCATTTTTCCCAAAGCTCACCTGCATGCCTAGGATAGTCTCAGCTACACCTAGGTCTTTAATGCTAAACTCTTTCATTAGTTCTGACTTAACGTCATCCACTACGGATTGATCAGACCAAGTATTAGCATATCATCCACATATAAGCATATTATAGCGACTTTGTTCGATCTATGACGTATGTAAAGACATTTGTCTGAGAGACTTGACATGAATCCCATGTTCCTTACACTATAGTCAAACTTCTCATGCCATAATTTTGGTGCTTGTTTTAGTCCATATAGCGACTTGATTAACTTACAGACCTTATTTTCGTGACCATTTACTATGAAACCTTCAGGTTGGCTCATGTATATTTCTTCGGTCAGATCTCCGTTCAAAAACGCAGTCTTAACATCCATTTGATGAACAATAAAGTTCTCAATAGACGCAACAGCAAGTAGAATCCTAATGGTTGCTAAGTGACACACTGGTGAATATACATCAAAGTAATCCACCCCACTAACTTGTGTGAAACCTTTAGCCACTAGGCGTGCTTTATACTTAGCTACGCTACCATCAGGATTAAGCTTCTTTTTCAGAACCCACTTACACCCTATAGTTTTAACCCCTTTTGGCTTATCAACCAACGTCCAGGTGTTGTTCTGAAGTAGAGAATTCATCTCTTCATCAATGGCTTCTTTCCAGAGTAATGAATCCCTTGATCTCATCGCATCCTTATAGGTGGATGGATCAGCCTCAACATGGTAAGTGACAAAGTCACTACCAAAGGTTCTGGGAGTTCGCTCTCTCACTGAAGTCCGTCTAGACTCTAGGACACTACTGTCTACCGGGACTGAATAGGAGGTGCTCGGTACTGATTCAGGGTCTTCCTCAGTAATAGTTGCTTGCATACCAGGGATTGTCAGGTTCTTATCCTTAAGGAACTTATCCTCAAAGAACACAACATCTCTAGATTCAATAATTATATTATTAGACAGGTCTAAGAATCTATCTGCAGCACTATCTTCAGCATAACCTAAGTAGACACACGTGTTAGTCCTAGGTCCAAGTTTAGACCGTCTAGGGTCAGAGACCCTGACATAGGCTATGCAGCCCCAGGTCTTAAGTCTAGTTAAAGACGGGGGTCTCTTAAACCAAAGCTCGTAGGGTGTGACGTCTAACTTAGCATGAGGAACTTTGTTTAGAATGTTGTTTGCAGTTAAAACTGCTTCTCCCCAATAGGTAGTAGGCATGCCAGCAGTGATGAGCATAGAGTTTAACATTTCTATCAACGTTCTATTTTTTCTCTCGGCTATACCATTTGATTGGGGTGAGTAAGGAGCAGTGGTTTCTGCTATGATCCCTTGAGAGACAAGGAAACCCTGAAACTCACTGGACATGTATTCTCCTCCTCTATCACTTCTAAACCTCTTAATTCTCATGTCTAGTTGGTTCTCTACCCTGGTTTTGAAAAGACAGAACTTTTCAAACGCTTCATCTTTAGTTTTAAAAAGGTCAATATGACAGAACCTAGAGCAATCATCTATAAACGTGATCATATACTTCCTTCCTCCTCTGGTGACAAAGTTTTTAAAGTCATATATATCGGAATGTATAAGCTCTAGTGGTGTTGTGCTCCTAGTAACCGCACTAAAAAGGTTTCCTAGTGATCTTAGTCTGAGCACACGCATCACATTTCTCAGGCGGTGACTTAGTGTCTAATGTGATCTGGTGAGTTCTAGCTATTTGGAACATCTTCCTATAGTTCACGTGTCCTAGTCTCTCATGTAGAGTCTTAGGGCTAACTAAGTTTGATTGAACTTGTTGAACTAACTCGTTTGCTAGACTCAGTCGGTACATCCTATTTTGGACGTATGCACATCCAAAATAGTGTGAGTTAACTGACAGTGTTACTCTACCGCTACAAAAAGTAAAAGACATACCAGCATCACATAATAAACTTATAGACACTAAGTTAGCAGCTAGAGAAGGAATAAACTTAACATTTTTAAGAGTTAGAGTCTTACCTGAGGAGAGCTGCAACGTTACGTTCCCCACCTTCAAGACGTCAGCTGTCTCGTCATTTGCAACTGTAACAGACTCTTTTACAGCAGTGAGCCCTGTCATAAGATCAACATTGTTGCAAACGTGGCACGTCGCCCCCGAATCCAAGAACCACTCCGTGCTGGCCTTAGCGTTTCCGACCATGACAACAAAGTCGGAAGGCTCAGCTAGACTAACCATATTGGCTTGGTTGCCATCCTGTGGTGCTTTGGTTCTTTCCTTTTTTTTGGGGAGTCGGCAATCAGACGCGCTGTGCCCCCACTTGTTGTAGTTAAAACACTTGCCCTTGAACTTTTTTGCGCGTTTGCTAGGGCCTGCAACCTGGAGAGCTACCATGAGATGGTCTGGTCCTTTTAGGGTTCGGCACGCGTTTAGAACTGAGAACCATGTTAGCCGCAGCCTTCTGCTTGCTAACAGTTTCTAAAGCGTGTCGAATCCTATTTTCATCCTCAATGCGAATAAATCGCTTGAGGTCATTGAGACAGACCTGTGTCTTCTTGCGGTATATTTCAGTTTTGAAATTGTACCACGTAGAGGGCAGCTTAAAAATAATCGTGCCAGCAACAAAGCTGTCTGGCAGGGTAATGTTCTCACTATATAAAGAATCTACTAAAACTTCAAAATCCGATACCTGAGGGAGAATGGCCTTCTCCTCGTCGAACATGAAGGAATGTAATTTGTCCACCAGGTGCGCCTTGGACAGATCCTCCTCTTACCTGAAGTGCTCCTCCAGTGCTTCCCAGATTTCCTTGGCGATCTTCAGCTTGATATACGTTTTCGTCAGGCTGGAGGACAGGCAGTTCAGCAGGTAGTCACGGCAGAAGTCCTCATCAGCTATCCACTGGGCCTCCTCTTCAGTCCCCATAACGGTAGCACGATCAGATTGAACTGTGTAGAACACGTTCAGATACTTCATCCCAAACTGAGTATTCAACTTCCAATCGGTAAACTCGGTCGCCGTGAATTTTTCCAGCTTTATCATCGGCACCGGAGACGAGAAATTGGTCCCTTTCATCATCTTGAAGATCACTCCCTTTCCCCAAAGATTTGCAAGATCGCCTTGGCAAGATCCCTTTTCAAAAAAAATTTACTGATCTCTTGTTGCCCTATACCACTTGTTGTTGTATCAATGAAGACAAAAAACTTCCAAAGCTGGTGAACTCAGGGGAGATATCACTTGTTTCTCCTTGTGCAAATCTTGGTCGGATGACACCAAGAAAACAGTCAGGGGAGAGATCCCGTTGGTTAATGCCAATCTCTTTAAAGAGGACTTGTCTTTGCCGTTTCCTTGCAGGCGTCCAGAAAAATGAGCGGCTTTCCTTCCGATCAACACCGACGGCTGGATAAGTTTCAGCGGCGGAAAAGTTCCATGCAGACGAGAAGTTCTACCTGTGGAAAATTGCCAGGCGGCTTTTCCTCCCTCTGTCGGTCGGGAAAAAAAAATGGCGATGTCTCAGAAAAATAGGGCGACGGGAAAACCAACCAGGCGGGCTTCAGCGGCGTTCCCCTTCCCAATCGAAACAGAGGCGGCGACAATTCCTTTTCCTCCTTCCCGATCGTCAACAACAGTGGGATTTAACTCCGGCGGCGTGAGAAGAACCGCAGTCGGCGAGATACTGTGCCACGATGGCGAACGGCGACAGGAAAGTAGCCAGCTTTTGCTTTCTTCCTCCCTGATCCTAACACCGGCGGCAGCGATCGATTTCCAGCGGCAGCGACAAACAGTAAAGGTGGAACACCTTCCCCTTTTTCCCGATCAGAAAACCAGGCGGCGACGAGAGCGTTTTTTTTTTCTGTGCGAAAAACGAACGAGGGGGAGCGGTTACGGAACAGTTCGAGCAACCAGGGGTATCTTCGAGAATGATAAGTCGCTATAAGCATCCGGATGGGGATCTAGGTGGAATCCCCTACCCGTTGCCCCTAGGTGGGTATAAATAGGCAAACCCTTAGGAGTTACTACGGGTATGGGTTAACCGTGTACCCGACACGACCCGTTAAGCCTCCGAACTCGTTAATTGTCCAAATATACACTAACACTCCGCGCATGAAACAGTAAAAAAAAGTTCGGTTACACAGTCTCCTTTTGGGATCCCGATCCCCCTGGAGTTCCTGTGGGAACTCCAGGGGGTGGAGTTCGCATTTTGCCAATAAATGCGGCGGAATCAGAAAAAATGGTTAACATGAAAGTTGTAGATATCTTCAAGACGAATAACTTTCATGTTGAACAATTTTTGATTTGAAGTCGTTTAGACCCCCGATTTGGGTCCCGAAAAAAGTATGTCCGAAAAATATTAAATAAATAATTTTCGAACAGATTTTTTTCGGAGTTCAAATCGAGGGTCTAAACGACTTTAAATCAAAAAATGTTCAACATGAAAGTTGTTCGTCTCGGGGATATCTACAACTTTCATGTTAACCATTTTTTCTGATTTCGCCCCATTTATTGGCAAAATGTGAACTCCACCCCCTGGAGTTCCTCCAGATCCCTCCTTTTGTGCATTCCTATAATTTAAAATTTAAAACTATTCAATTATCTTTATTTTCCTTTTTTTTATATATTTATATTTTATTCCAAATAAACCGCCCCTCAAAAATAAAAAATGTCAAGTTGGTTATTAATTAATTAGCACACTTCCGACAAAACAATTTAATAAGCTCAAAACCCGGCCATCCATCATTAAGCGTTAGCGCTTGTTTGAAGTTTTACATAATAAATAGGCTGCACGCAGTAGTCGCAGCTCATTGTGGATGCACGATCTTCTTCTAGTTGTTTTCTGTGATAAACAATCACTATTTGGCATGGCCGGATACTTGGCTCGCCTTCTCGTCTTCTCCATCGTTGCCGCTCTCCGCTTCTCCAATGAGATGATGGTAGATGGAAGCACGGATCATGCTGAAAATACTCAGAACGACACGGAGACCAATCTTTTTAAAAGTAATAGTGAAACAGAGATTTTGGATGCAGAGTCAAACGGTCGAGTGCAGCAGCTCGGCAGATACGCGGTGAATGAAAGACAAAAACAAGCAAAGAGTGGTTCGAGTAAGATGACGTTCTACAAGGTGTTTCGTGCCACTTTCAAGCCTTACAGAGGCCACTTTATTTATAGGATTGCTGGTAAGGTAATAATTAGGACAGGCCGTGCTCACAGGATCGCAAATTTCAGTGCTGAAGTAGTAATCGCAGGCAGGGGTATTGGAAAATACAAGTATTTGAAATCATTCCATTTTGTGTGAAGTTGTCCCAATTTGGTTTAGGCTCCGTTTGGGAGGGCTTATTTTCACCGGTCAAGCGGTTACGATCGCATGAACCAAATCTTAATTAAGGTCCGGTTCATGCGATCGTAACCGTTTAACCGGTGAAAATAAGTTCTCCCAAACGGAGCCTTAATTAGTTATTATAAAAAGACATTGATCTATGAAGATGTTGTTAAGAAGTGTTGCTTTTGTTGCGATGAGGTGTTGTGTTGTTTATTGAAAGATTATTTCGCTTTTATGTTTGAAAACGCAGTACTGTGTTTGGTTCAAAAGTTGTATGAGGGTTGTGCCTTGTGCTTATTTAAAATATAATAATGTGTTCTCAAGAAGTTACACTTGTATATGTATCTGATGAGTGATCTCAAAGCCAGTTAACCGGGCATTAATATTTATTGGCAAGTTATAGGCTCCGTTTGGGAGGGCTTATTTTTACCGGTCAAGCTATTACGATCGCATGAATCGAACCTTAATTAAGTCCCCTCAAATGAAGCCATAGTCTGCACTTCCAACGGAGGTCACGGGAATCTAATGTTGTATCCCAAATTAATGGCGGAATAAAACTACGTCCCAAGGATTCTCCTCCTATCCAAGGCTATTAACATTTCAGTATCACTCGACCAAAAAAAACTCCTCTGATCCAAGGCTTCTCTGACTAACTAGGCATAGCTGGACGCGCTTAACTCCCACAAATATGATGAGCGACATAGTGCCGAGCGGTAAGATTGGTGGTCCCACGGTGAGTTTGGTGGAGCTAGGGGCCGGGGCCAAATTGACCCGTCTCTCTCTCTCGTGAGCAACGGTTACACGCCCCTATGGTGTGAACATATATGTGGTGTGGTTCTTCCCGCTCGAACTTCAAACCTCACTCAAGGCTTACGTTAATTTCGTGCTGACCTCATGCAACCATTCCTCGTGGGGATCACTCACAATTAATTCTCGGTCGCAGCCGGATTCATCGGCCCAAGTATCATTTGTTTGATCTTCTGCAACCCTTCCTCAAAAGGGTGATCACAACTAGCTATCCTTATTTCCTATCAAAAAAGAGCACTATGCATTGAAAATGGTATACAATGGTCTCACTTATCTTGTAGATTCACGGTAAAAACCCCCAAATATCTAAAAATGTTACTGTAAGACCCCCCTCCATCCCCCACCAGGACCAGAGTGGGAGACGTACTTCTCGATCACCATAGTCCATGTTGCTAGTGCGCTCGAAACATCCCGTGTGACTGTCAAGTTTGGAACGACCTCCACATTGCCCCCATCATGGGTATTTATAGGCGTAACCATAAATCCCCGACGATGGGTTATTGGATGTCATCCGGATCCTAACCAAACCCGTTAATTAAGCACCTGTCACATCTATTCAATATACTTCAACAATCTCCTCCTATATTGTATATAAATGTGACAGGTGCTTGACGGGTTTGGTTAGGATCCGGATGACATCCAATAATCTGTCGTCGGGGATTTATGGTTACGCCTATAAACACCCCTGCTGGGGGCAACGTGGAGGTCGTTCCAAACTAGACAGTCACACGGGATGCTTCGAGCGCACTAACATTCTCGAAGTTTCGTTTGTGTTGCCCTAGCCCCCTCTCCCGTAGCCGTCACTCCCACTCCTGATTTTCGGTGTTCACATCGTCGGCGCACGCGATTGGTTGTGTTGTCCGTGTTCTCGCAAAAACCAGTCGCGATTTCTCGCGTGCAATCGTCGACATTCGTTCGAAGAAGGAGAAAAGCTCGCCCTTGTCGCGATTTAGGGTAGCCGCAAATCTTCCTCGCCGATCCAGCGAGTGCCGCTCTTTAGGAGAAGGATTTCTGTCGTCGCCCGTTCCCTTCTGGATCTGTCGCTGGCGCTCAACCCAAGGAGGAAGAAGGCGAGTCCGGATATGCACCGCCACCACGATCCTAGTGTTGCTCCTGTGTCCAGGTTCGCAGGGTGTTTCCCGATTCGTTCTTCGCCAAATTCGGCGCCGATCACAAAAATCAAGTCGTCGCCTCTTCCTGGTGCAGTACGGGAAGAAGAAGAGGGACAAAGTTTTCAGTTGCTAGATCGCTGATCTGCCTGATTTCTGTCTAGGCCAAGATCGCAGATCGTCACTCTAGGCCAAGATTGCAAGCTCGGGTTGCAGATCTGAGTTTGTTGCAAGGATTGTGTATCAATCGAAAACAGAAGAAGGTTTTGGCATCTATTCCTAGGAAGGTATAAGCGTTACAAGATCTTCCGGTCGAACTTGGTCAGTGCAGTTTTTTGGTAGCAAGATCAACACCTGCCGTTCAAGATCTCGTACACTTTTGGATCTCGGTTGTGCGGATCGAGTCTTTGGAGATTTCTTTTATCCGAAGAGGAGGAACAAAATTATCTGGATTGGATCCAAAGACTGTCGTCTCCACACTCAGGTGACCTCTTTCTAATTTTTTCTGCATGTGCTTTAGTTTCCTAGTGGAACTTAGAAATTTGAAAAAAAAAACACAATGTCGAAGGGTGGCAACCTCTCATCTCCTGTGTCGATGATCAAGTTGGATAAATTATCCAACTCTGAGTTCAGCGCCTTGAAGCGGAACATGCAGTTCGGTATGAAGTATTTGAATATTTTCTACAGTGTACAGTGCGATTTTGATTCTTATAGAGGAGGAGAGGACGAGGATAACTGGATCAACGACGAAGATTTTTGTCATGATTATCTCCTCAACTGCCATTCAAACAGACTTGCAGAGACGTACAATAAGATGAAAACTATCAAGTAGATCTGAGACGCACTGGAGGAGCAGTTCAAAGAGGAAGAGAACATGTCCAAGATGCACCTGATGCACAAATTCATGGCATTCACCTTCACTGAAGACATGGAGATACTTCCTCAGGTTGCAGAATTTGAATCTCTCGTGGACAAGCTGAATAGTGAGAACATCCCTCTGTCAGATGAGTTTGTTGCTGGAGCTATAATTTTCAAGCTGTCATCGGCTTGGTACTCCTTCAAAATGTATATGTATCGGAAGAAAACACAGGTCAGTCTGAAAGACCTCAAGCGATTCATCTGCATTAAGGATGAAAACCGGACTAGGCACGCCATGGAGACGGCTAGCAAGCAAAACTCAGCCGCTAACATCGTCACCCATCCTAAGCATAAGCTTAAGCCTGGAAAGACTAGACAACACCCCAGTGCACCCGCATTTGCTGACACTAGCAGGAAGGCTAAGAAATTTAAAGGCAAGTGTTACAACTGCAATAAGTGGGGTCACTGTGCTTCCGAGTGCAAGCAACCCAAGAGGGGTGAATCCAGCACACCAAAGACAGATAATAAAGCGAATATGGTTTATTAGACTGCGTCTGCCAACTTTATTGCGATGGTTGGTAATGGGAAGGCCAGTACAGAGTGGTGGATCGATTCAGGTGCTACCTATCACGTCTGCAATAATTCAGCGCTTCTGGAGCACGTCACTGTAGTAAAAGAGACAGTCACTATTGCAAATGGTGGAGTAGCTGACGTGCTGAAGGTGAGAAATGCCACTTTGGTACTTTCCTCAGGTACACGTTTAATTTTGAAAATTTTTAAATTTATACCTACATTAGCTGTTAATTTAATTTCAATTAGTTTGTTATGCGATGTTGGTATGTCATTTAACATTAGTGGTGGTATAGTAACTTTAATGGTTCACTCACATTATTTTGGTTGTGCTTATGTAGTAAATGAGATGTATAGGCTGAGTCTAGCAAATGAAGTAGTAAATCAGGTTAACTCAAATCTGATAGATCGTAAGACTTTACATGCAAGACTAGAACACGTGAATTATAAAAAAACTACTACTTCTAGCTAAAACTCACAGCATACCCTTAGACACAACAATTAAATTTGACAAATGTGAATTTTTTGCTCAGACAAAAATAACTAGAACATCTTTTAGTCAGGTTTCTAGGAGCACACAATTACTAGAGTTAATACATTCTAACATATGTGACTACAAAAGCTTTGTCATAATAGGAGGTCGGAAGTATCTGATAATATTTATCGATGATTACTCTAGATTTAGCCACATTTATCTCCTTAAATCCAAAGATGAAATTTTAAAAAAATTTCGTACATTCAAAAATAGGTTTGACAATCAACTAGACATGAAAATAAAAAAGCTAAGAAGTGATAGAGGAGGTGAATATGTTTCGGGAGAGTTCAGAGATTTTCTTGTCAACAATGACATAATTCATGAAACCACTGCCCCGTATTCACCACAATCCAATGGTATCGCTGAAAAGAAAAATAGGACTTTAATATAAATGTTGAATTCTTTGTTAACTGCTGGCATGCCTGCGGCCTATTGGGGTGAAGCCGTCCTCACGTCAAATCACATTCTTAATAAAGTTTCTCATGCTCAGTTGAAGCAAACACCCTATGAGCTTTGGTTTAAGAAACCTTTTAGATTTGATAATCTTAAGACATGGAGTTGTATCGCTTATCTTAGGATACCTGACTCTAGAAGAGTTAAGATTGGACCTAGGACAAAAACATGCGTCTATCTAGGATGTGCAGAGGATAGTGCTGCTGATAGGTTTCTAGATCTCTCAACTAATACTGTAATAGAATATAGAGATGCAGTTTTCATTGATGATAAGTTCCTTAAATATAAAAACCTAACATTTTCAGGCCTGCTAGCATCCAGTACTGTGACTACTGCTGAGCCAAAACTAAGGATCTCTGACACTAAGCCTATAGACATTAGTGATTTAGCATCTAAAAGGTTATCTAATAGATGACAAATGCCTAAGAGCTTCGGTACAGACTTTGTGACTTACCAAGTTGAAGTTGATGCATCTACCTATAAGGAATCGATGTGATCTAGGGATTTTTTATTATTGAAAGAAGCCATAGATGATGAGATAAATTCTCTATTGCAAAACCACACTTGGATCTTAGTTGACTTGCCCAAAGGGGCTATAACCATTAGAAGTAACTGGGTCTTGAAAAAGAAGTTTAATTTTGATGGGAGTATCGCTAAATACAAAACACATTTAGTTGCAAAAGGCTTCACTTAAGTGAGTGGTATAGACTACTTTGATATATACTTACCTGTTTGTCACATTGCGATAATTAAGATTCTTCTCGCGTTAGCATCTATTGAACATTTTGTTGTTCATTAGATGGATGTCAAGACTGCATTTTTTTAATAAAGATCTGACTGAGGAGATCTATATGCACCAACCTGAAGGGTTTGTCGTAGAAGGTCTAGAAATTAAGGAGTGTAAGTTGATTAAGTCACTCTACGGATTGAAGCAAGCACATAAATTGTGACACGAGAAATTTGACACTTGTGTTAAAGGCATGTGTTTTAAATCTAGCATATCAGATAAATGTCTATACGTAAAAACAAGTTCAGATAAAGTTGCAATTATATGCTTGTATGTTGATGACATGCTAATTCTGGGCACTGATCAGTCTGAGGTGGAAGACGTGAAAGTTACTTTGACGATATAATTTAGCATGACAGACTTAGGTGTGGTGAAAACTATCCTAGGAATGGAAGTGAACTTCACTGAAAAGGGTATTACCCTAAGTCAGAGTCACTACATTAGAAATCTACTTGAGAAGTGGGGTTACGTAAATACAAAGAAGATTGAGACTCCATACGACTACAACAATAGACTGAAACCGAATGAAGGTTCACCTATTAAACAGTTGGATTACTCCAAACTCATAGGAAGTCTCATGTATGCTACAACCTGCACTTGACCTGGCATAGCCTTTATGGTCGACATGTTAAGTAGATTCACAAGTAACCCTGAGAAGGACCATTGAGATTCCTTGGAAAGGCTAACACGATACTTAAAGTACACTGAGAGTATGTTTTATGTTACAGTGAACATCCTCCTGTGCTTGAGGGGTATTCTGACGCCTCCTGGTGCTCAAAAATTGATGATAGTAGATTCACTAGTGGCTTTGTGTTTACACTAGGAAGAACAGTGGTAGCTTGGAAGTCAAGAGACAGACGTGCATTGCACTATCCTCTATGGAATCAAAACTCTATGCTCCCGCTTTAGCTGGAGAAGAAGCGGAGTGGATAAGAGATCTGATCATGGACATTCCAATGACGAGTCTGAAAATGTACTCTATTTCGTTATATTGTGACAATCAAGCCACAAAAACTATTGTTACAAATACATTGTTCAATGAAAAGTGAATGCAGCTTAGGATGAAATAGACCTGGTTGACCTATCTCGCCAGTTAGGGGATAATCTCTCTTTTGGATGTGAGATCAAAAGATAATGTAGTAGATGTCCTTATCAAGGGCTTATGTAAGGTTCTAACAACTAAAACATCGGGAAAGATGAGATTAAAGTCCATTTAGTAGGACTTAACACCTTGCTTATGTTTTAAATTTTAGAACCGTAGTTTGCTTACATTCAAGCATCTAGAGTTGGGTATATTGAAGTATTTTAGATGTTATTTGATGAAAGCTAGAGATGAATAGTTGACAGTCATTCCAAACTTGATGACTTAAGCAATTATTTCATTCAAAGGCTGATTTGTGTATCATTCCAAAAAGGAATAATGAAGTTGTTGATATATGCCCTGATATTATGATTATTAGTTATATCATTCCAAACTTGATGATATAAGTCACAGCTTGTTTTATCATTCCAAATTTGATGATATAGCACAATTGTGAAACGGTTAATAATAATCTTAATAATTAAAGGAACATGGTTTGATTCTTTGAAATCAATTTTCTAATTTTTTATAAATTAGATAGAGATGCTGACATTTGATTCTTTCTTCCTAGTTAGAGTATTACGTTATTTTACTGCTAGAACTAATTACTTTTGATAGCAAATGCTTGAATTCATAGATATTTGTCTCATGACATTCTTGTTGTAACTGTTTGCAGATCAAATAGAGATTGAAGGAGAGAAAGTTGATTTCGATCCGGATGAAGATGATCTACTGTTTGCATAGATCAATTATCAATCTGAGTTTTTCAGTTTTGTTTTTTTTTTCTTTTCATGTTTGGAACCTTTGTTTGAATTTAATTTATCAGTTATCTAAAACTCATATTTATGTTTTCCGGAAAAACTCATGTTTTGATCGTTATTAACTTTTGTCTTAAGTAACTTTTTTTGTGTTAACATCTATATACAATATATGAGGAGATTGTTGAGGTATATTAAATAGATGTGATAGGTGCTTAACGGGTTTGATTAGGATCCGGATGGCATACAATAACCTATCGTCGGGGATTAGGGTTACGCCTATAAATACCCATGCTGGGGGCAACGCGGAGGTCGTTCCAAACTAGACGGCCACACGGGATGCTTCGAGCGCACTAACACATGTGGCTCAACCCGTATCGTGACCCATACCATATGCCCCCCTAACCAACGAGTGCAATTATAAGAGTTGATTGACTCCAGATTTCTCTGTCCATATTCATCGCCTTGGGGAGCACATGCGTTATTTGTTAAGATGAAAGACGGATTCATGAGACTATGCATTGACTATAAACTTGAACCGACTGATAACTAGAAACACCTACCCGATTTACTCTAAGCTTGATCTATGTTTTGGATATTTTTAGTTAAGAATCTATGGGGACGATGTGACAAAAATAGTTTTCAGCTAGAGGTATGGTCACCGCGAACGGTTGGACTACTTTTGTAATTTTTAGTTATCTATCTTTTTCCCCTCTTCCCCCACACCATATCTAAGTTAAGTCTATAGTCTAAACTAATCAATTGAAGAAATCTAGCAAGAAAATAAAACTGCACAAATGTGTTGGATCTGTACAGGATACTTCCCATAGCAATTTACTGCTGAAAAATAACTATAATTGGTGCATTATGTATATTACATTATGAGTCTGAACTCAAGCCACTTAACTAACAAATGTCAATCTTCCTTTCTCTTTGACAGCCGCAATTTCATTTCACTTTTTAGGTTACAAATAGGAACTAAAACAAGTTATATAAGGTGTCAGATTACTTGGAAAGAACATAAATGCAGAAGATCCCTCAAGAAACATATCAAATTCTAGAAAAAGTCAAATTATCCATCCGAATTAGACAAATTATTCAACGGAAATTTACGACATTAGCTCAATTACAAATAGTTAACAGAAGCTATATGAACTATAAATTTTAATTTCGATGAGTTTGCAGGGTAGATATGAGCTCAGATCCATACCACCCTCACACAATTGTGTTGGGTGATAATTTAATTGAGCTGAGGAGTACAACAAGTGCACACAAAATACACGAGCAAAGATAGATAGTGTTACTGAAAGTTTTATATTTCACAATGCTTCTTAAAGTTTTACAAGTACAAGTCTTTTATAGGCGCGCTGAGCATATTAAGAGGTTAGAAAGCCCCTTTCTTTGACAAGTAATAAACAATAGTATTATTTAAGATAACTACGACTTGCTCTACTCATCAGTTAAGTACATCACAAATGATAACTGAGCTTTGTCTTTTTACGGGTGTTGTTGCGGATGATCATTTTGTTGATTTCAGCAGGTGTTGGCGCAGAGGCCTGTTGGAACCAAACACTGGCCCTAACAAGAGTTCGGACCCTGGGGTGTAGCCAGCACTTACTTCTCCTGAGCTCAGGCCCCTGACCAGCCACAAAGAACCAAAGAACTGACCCTAGGCTTCAGCACAGAGATCCCTCCACTAACCCGGAAGATCTCAGAGCGTTTCCCCTCCTTAGTCAAGTACCGAGCTAAGGATACCTAAGAAAGCGCTACAAGACTTCAGAAAATGAGAAAGCTTGTCGTTTGAGGTACCCTCTGGGTGTAACGACCCTAGCGCGTACGTAACATCGTTACGGCTCCGCTCTCCAAGCATCGCTACCGGGATGCAGCCCAAGCACCCCAACCCCTCTCCCTCCACAGGCGGGTTGTTGGTGGCCACAGCCTCCCTTCGATGAGCGAACTCGACAGTTAAGTTGGGCCGTACGGGGACTTTCCAGGAGGTCACCCATCCCAATACTACTCTCGCTCAAGCACGCTTAACTATGGAGTTCAACTGGTGATGAGAAGTGAAGGAACTCCATAGTTAAGCGTGCTTGGGCGAGAGTAGTACTGGGATGGGTGACCTCCTGGGAAGTCCCCGTACGGCCCAACTTAACTGTCGAGTTCGCTCATCAAAGGGAGGTTGTGGCCACCAACAACCTGCCTGTTGAGGGAGAGGGGTTGGGGTGCTTGGGTTGCAGCCCGGTAGCGATGCCTGGAGAGTGGAGCCATAACGCTGTTACGTACGCGCCATGGTCGTTACAATAAAAAGTGCAGCTCAACTAGTGATGAGAAGTGAAGGAACTCCATAGTTAAGCGTGCTTGGGCGAGAGTAGTACTGGGATGGGTGACCTCCTGGGAAGTCCCCGTACGACCCAACTTAACTGTCGAGTTCGCTCATCAAAGGGAGGCTGTGACTACCAACAACCCGCCGGTGGACCGGAGAGGGGTTGGGGTGCTTGGGCTGCAGCCCGGTAGTGATGCCTGGAGAGCGTAGTCGTAACGTTGTTATGTACGCGCCAGGGTCGTTACAATAAAAAGTGCACTTTTTATTATAATGCCCCTAGCTGATACAATGTGACAATGTCACGGCTCCGCTCTAGGCGACGCTACCGGGCTGCAGCCCAAGCACCCCAACACCTCTCTCTCCACAGGCGGGTTGTTCGTGGCCACAATCTCCCTTTGATGAGTGAACTCGACAGTTAAGTTGGGCCGTACGGGGACTTTCCAGGAGGTCACCCATCCCAGTACTACTCCAGCCCGAGCACGCTTAACTATGGAGTTCTTTCAACTCTCATCACCAATTGAGCTGCAGCACAATTGGTGATGAGAGTTTAAAGAACTCCATAGTTAAGCGTGCACGGGCTGGAGTAGTATTGGGATGGGTGACCTCCTGGAAAGTCCCCGTACGACCCAACTTAACTGTCGAGTTCGCTCATCAAAGGGAGGCTATGACCACCAACAACCCGCCTGTGGAGGGAGAGGGGTTGGGGTGCTTGGGCTACAGCCCGGTAACGTCGCCTAGAGCGGAGCCGTGACATTGTCACGTTGTATCGGCTAGGGGCGTTACACTGGGTCTATTTATAGAATCCAGAAATCTGGTCTGCCAACAGCGTAGCTCCGTTGTTCCAAAAGACTATTGTAACCCAAAGTTGTCTACCAATAGCCAAACTCCGTTGTTTTGAAGAACTAAATCCAGACCTCCAAGGGTATCCAGGTAAATTTACCTCTGGACCAAACTGGGCGGGAAGCTTCTCGCATACCTAGGCGGAAGACCTTCCGCCCGATCTACTTATCTGACTGGACCATCCTAGGCCCAAGAAAATTCGTCTAAGTACTGGTACGTTGAGAGCGAGAGAAGCTACACTCAACGCCTTAGGACAAAAAACGTTGAGAGCATTGAGTGAAGGAGCTGCACTCAACGCCTCAAGGCAAAAAGTGTTGAGAGCGTTGAGTGAAGGAGTTGCACTCAACGCCTCAAGGCAAAAAAACGTTTAGAGCGTTGAGAGCGTCGAGAGTGAGAGCTACACTCAACGCCTTAACTAGGAAAATGCCGAGAGCGTCGAAAGCGAGAGCTCCACTCAACGCCTTAACTCAGAAGACGTCGAGAGCGTCGAGAGAAGCTACACTCAACGCCTTAGGACAAAAAGCATTGAGAATGTTGAGTGAAGGAGCTGCACTCAACGCCTCAAGGCAAAAAACATTAAAAGCGTCGAGAGCGAGAGCTACACTCAGCGCCTTAGGTCCAACGAGTTCTGCCCACCCCGCGGGCTTTCCGCCTACCTAGGCGGAAGCCTTTCCGCCTGCCCTGACAAAAGGCTCTTGAGTTTACCTGCCCTGGGGGAAAACCCACACAGCGATTAAGGGGTTGTACACAATCCTCACTCTTTGCGAGCGAGTCCTACGCTCGGAAAGAAAAGTGCAACCACCAATATTCGGTGAGTGCTTGCTGACCTGGAAGGGAATCTTTTGCGGGTCCCACTTTGATCATATATATATATATATGCCAGGGCATGACTCCAAAACATTGCTCATCCTGCTACTGCTTATCCCTTGAGTTCTCGCGTTACTTCGAAGATGTATGCCAAACGAGCCGTGAAACCGCTCTAGCAAGAGGTCCTGGATCACCTTGCCGCTGCTCAGGCGAGAGCTCTCGCCGACAGCGCTGGGTTAGCCCCTGGCTTATGGGCAAAAGGCCAACAGACTCGGCTTATCGGCGAAAAAAAGCCAAGTAGGTTCGGCGAGATACTCACGCCGCGCGGGATCCTGCCTTGGTTGTTTGATCCCATCACTAAGCCAACGGGAGAGGATGAATCCCCATGCGAGGATGACGAAGTTATCTTTGGCGAGAGCGACGGGTCTACTGGTGAGAGATCTAGCGAGACGTCTAGTGGGAAGCCCGACAAATTGTCCCGAAGACCTTTTGCCTGTTAAACTTGTAAAAAATTTTACTTTGAACTTTTATGTAAGGGGCGAGACCCCTAAGAATGTGTAACCTTTTTTGGGATATAAGGTTATCTTTTGCCGAAATGTCTTTTTTCTGGTTAGTTTTTACTTCTCGCTTATTGTCATTCACAAGTGCTTCTGCATATTCGCTCAAACCTTAGGCTCTTAGATGATGACCGCAGTCCATTCGCTCGATAGATTAATTAGGTAAACTTTGCCGAGAAGGGTATGTCGAGTGGGACATGCCAAAGGGGCACGCCGAAAAAACCCCTGCCGAGAGAGAAAGGTGCCGAGATGGGTCTGAATCACCTTATCCCTACTTAAGATAGGTGTAAGCTATTTGAAAACCCGTTGGTGAAGCTCTTTGCGATGCATGTCATGAGTTTGAGAGCCCCGTCAGCTAGGTGAGAGCTGGACAGCCGGAGTGACACCAGATCTAATCATCCCAAGCACTTTGCGTCTTGCCACCGAGCGAACCTTCAGATCTGCCAGCTAGTGAGAGCCTAGACAGCGGGTCTACTCGGGGCCATCAAAATCACAAACTTCTCCCCTTATCCCCCAAGCGAGCCTATGACCCTGCCAGCTAGTGAGAGCCTGAACAACGGGTCTACTTGGGGCCGAGTGCGCCTTCCATCCCTGCTAGTTGATGGGAGCCTAGTCAGCGTGATCTACTCGGGGTCGTTCAAAACCACAAACTTCTCACCTTACCCACCAAGCGAGCCTACGGCCCTGCGAGCTAGTGAAATCCTGGACAGCGGGTCTACTCGGGGCCAAGTGCGCCTTTCAGCCCTGCTAGTTGATGGGAGCCTGGTCAGCGGGATCTACTCGGGGTCGTTCAAAACCACAAACTTCTCACCTTACCCCCCAAGCGAGCCTACGAACCTTCCAGCTAGTGAGAGCCTGGACAACGGGTCTTCTCGGGGCCGAGTGTGCCTTCCATCCCTGCCAGCTGATGGGAGCATGGTCAGCGGGATCTACTCGGGGTCGTTCAAAACAATAAACTTCTCACCTTACCCCCCAAGCGAGCCTACGACCATGTCAGCTATTGAGAGCCTGGATAGCGGATCTACTCGGGGCCGAGTGCGCCTTCCAGCCCTGCCAGCTGATGGGAGCCTGGTCAGCGGGATTTACTCTAGGTCGTTCAAAGCCACAAACTTCTCACCTTACCCCCCAAGCAAGCCTACGGCCCTGCCAGCTTGTGAAAGCCGTGATAACGGGTCTACTGGGGGCCGAGTGCACCTTCCAGCCTTGCAAGCTGATAAGAGCCTAGTCAGCGGGATCTACTCGTGGTCGTTCAAAACCATAAACTTTTCACCTTACCCCCCAAGCGAGCCTATGAACCTGTCAGCTATTGAGAGCCTGGACAGCGGGTCAACTCGGGGCCGAGTGCGCCTTCCAACCCTGCCAGCTGATGGGAGCCTGGTCAACGGGATCTACTCTAGGTCATTCAAAACCACAAACTTCTCACCTTACCTCCCAAGCAAGCCTACGACCCTGTCAGCTAGTGAGTGTAACACCCCAAAATCTCAATTTTCTAAAGTTTGGAATTTAGGCTTAGACACGGCCTGGGACACGGGCGTATCCCAGGGCGTGTCCTGCTTGGGCTTCTTGAGGAGGCGTTGAGTGTGGTTTAGTCTTGAGGAGGTGTTGAGTGAGGCACATGGCCTGGGACACGGGCGTGTCCCAAGTCGTGTCCTTCTTGGTGTGCACTCAACGCCATGCTCTCGACACTTAACGCCATGAGCTCGACAATCATTGAGTAAAGCACACGCCCAGCCACACGGGCGTGTCTGAAGCCGTGTCAGGACACACGGCCTGTGACACGGGCATGTCGCAGGGCCGTGTCCTTTTCTGGATGAGTCGGTTCGTGTACCGCTTACAGTACACAGCATGTGACACGGGCGTGTCACAGGCCGTGTCAGCCGCAAAATTAGACTTTTCAGCCAATTTGTGATCGTTCGTTTCCCTCATCCTTAATCCAATGGCCCCAGGTATTCCCAGCTGGGTTTATTTCCGGGATTGAGTGAAGATATCATTCTTCACTTAGCCATTATCTCTCTCAAGAGCTTAGTGAAAGAGGAGAGCTAGGAGGAGGAAGAGGAGAAGATCCGGCCACCGCGGGAGTGTTAGAGTTCTGTTTGGAGATCTGAGGCGAGATCTGTGGAGGCAAGATCGCTGCGGTCCTTTCCACCGGCTAAGATTTCTATGGCTCCAAAGAGATCGTTAAGGGTAACGATCTTCCTTCTCGAACATGTGAAGTCCTCCTTTATGAATGAGCATGGGATGGATCGTTACATTTTGGTATCAACTTCTCTCGGTCTTCCTTTTTCGAATTCGTGGTCGAATTCTTTTGTGGGGTGGCGAGCACGTATCTGTGCGAACCGCTTTAACACTAATGAACTCTTGAATGTCCACTAAGTAATGCAAATACACTTGTTTGAGGGACTTGCGCGTTCCTATATTATTGTTAGTGCTGGTGTGAGGTCGCTAATGTGTGTCTTGTCCACCTATAGGTGACTCGTAGTGATGCTGGGTAGTCTGAGCCCCAGTGTTCTGATGAGAGTACGACACCAGCTGAGGTGCCTACACCTCCTCCTTCTGCGGAAATTGCCCGCTTAGTTGCCGAGGCTCTCTTTGCAAAGTTTCAAGCTCAGCCTGTTGGGCAAGCACGACCGGCAGTGGTGCTAGAATGGGTTGCTGAAAGGCCAGAACCAGTTGCGGCTGTTTACCCTCGAGAAGCTGAACGACAGTTGAAGCAGTTTATGAGCTTTAATCCACCTACGTTCGCGAGCATAGGATCCTCAACGCAGGTCCGGGATTGGTTATCGCGCGTCAAGCATATATTGACAGCGATCAGGACGGAGGAAGATCAGAAGGTCACCTTGGCCACCTTCTTGTTGGAAGGAGAGGCTCGATTATGGTGGGACGAGGTTGAGTTACACCATTTAGAGGGTAGGCCGTTAACTTAAGTTTCAATGGAGGATCTCTCTCGAATATTTTTGGCAAAGAATTTGCCAGCGGCACAACGCATTGCTATGAAGAACGAGTTCCAACGGTTAACGCAAGGAGAAAGTAGCGTTGATACGTACTTGCATGAGTTTACCAGGTTGGGACGGTATGCGGGGTCAATCTTCGCGGATGAACAAAGGAAACCAACCGGTTCTACGAAGGGTTGTGGGACGAGTTGAGGTTCCTGCTCTCCAGTTCGGCTAACCAAGGGTTCCAAGCATTGGTTGATACTGCGTGTGTGCTGGAAAAGGATATGAAGCGGGTGCAAGGAAAAAGGAACTTGGCTATGACAAAGCCAGAGTTCAAAGCACCCCGCCCTGGAAAATCATACTACCAGAAGAAGTGGGGTAAGAAGTCCAAGCCTTATGGGCAAACTTCTGCGACTGTGACGTCGAGAGCAACTTCAAGGCAGGAGCCTCGTACCTGCTTTACCTGTGGCAAAGTGGGTCATATAGCCCGTGATTATAGGGTCGCTCAGCCAAAGGGGGAAAAGAAGACGGGCGCGTCTTATGCTGAGAAGGGCAAAGCAGTGGTAGAGTCCTTTGCATCCCAGACGCAACCCAGAGTTTATAATCTTGGCCAGCATGAGGCTATAAAGCAGAGTGACGTCGTCACAAGTACGATTTAAGATATTTCTTGCTTTTGTTTTATTGCATAAATTGTTTGTAGCTTGTGCATGATGTGTGTTCTACAGGCTTTGTCCTGATTCGGAACAACCCGACAAGAGCCCTGTTTGATACGGGTGCTTCGCATTCTTTTCTGTCTAAGGACTTTGTGTGGCGAATTGGAGTACCAAGTCGGGTGACGACAGATAGTATAAAGGTATTATTGCCGAATGGTTGTGTGATGATTGCGGATAGAGCTTGCGATGTTGAAGTTCAAATAGGAAGTCGGGATTTCGGTTTGAGTGCATCTGTGCTACCGATATCGGAGTTTGATGTGATCTTTAGCATGGACTGGCTCTCAGAGTAGTGTGTCTGTATTGATTGCAATTCAAAGGAGATCACACTGGGCCAGAATACCGAGCTTGAGACTAAGTTCGCTGGTATGCGAGGAGTGAGCAGGACCTTCATGTCTGCACTCCAAGTCGTCAATGCTATTCGGAAGGGCGCAGAGTTATTCTTCACGCTTGTTCAGGCTATTGAGCCAAAGGCCATTGTGCATGAGGTTCTGATTGTATCCGAGTTTGTCGATGTATTTCCTAAGGATCTTCCTGGGTTACCACCCCAGTGAGAGATTGACTTCTCTATCGAGTTTGTGCCAGGTGCAAAACCTGTGGCCCGCTCGCCATATCGTGTCGCCCCAAAAGAGATGGCGGAGTTAAAGGTCCAACTGCAAGAGTTGCTGGAACAGGGATATATACGCCCAAGTATGTCACCTTGGAGCGCACCTGTTCTGTTTGTGAAAAATAATGACGGTAGTTTACGGTTATGTATTTACTATCGTGAGTTGAATAAGCTGACGGAGAAAATCAAGTATCCGATTCAACGGATAGACGACTTATTCGACCAGCTAGTGGGGTCAACCATCTATTCGAAGTTGGATTTGAAATCGGGATATTACCAATTGCGGATTCGGGAAGGTGACATTCCCAAGACAGCGTTTGGAACACGCTACAGTCATTATGAGTTCACGGTAATGTCGTTTGGGCTATGTAATGCGCCTTCAGTATTCATGGATCTAATGCACCGAACGTTCCGAGAGTACTTGGATCTCTTTGTGATCGTGTTCATTGATGATATATTGGTATACTCTCAGTCGAAAGTTGATCATGCGAATCATTTACGGATGGTGTTGCACACCTTGCGGAGGAACAAGCTTTATGCCAAGTTCTCAAAGTGTGAATTCTGGCTATCGTCAGTGGCTTTTCTTGGACACGTGGTAAGTGGAGAGGGCATAGTAGTGGATCCGTCAAAGATAAGTGTCCTACAAGAGTGGTCGGTGTTGTCCTCAGTGGATGAAGTTAGAAGTTTCCTTGGTTTGGCTGGGTACTATAAGCGGTTTGTAGAAAACTTCTCTCGGATCGCTTTGCCTCTTACCACATTGACGAGAAAGGATCAGAAGTTTGTTTGGACGCCGGAGTGCGCGCGAGCGTTTGAAGAGCTGAAGATTCGTTTGACCACGGCGCCTGTGTTGACATTGTCATGTGGTACAGATGGCTATGAGATCTATAGTGATGCGTCAGGGAGCGGTTTAGGCTGCGTTCTTCTGCAGTTTGGGAAAGTGATTGCTTATTGCCCACGCCAGTTAAAAGTGCATGAGCAGAATTATCCCGTCCACGACTTGTAGTTGGCGGCGGTGATCTTTGCGCTTAAATTGTGGCGGCACTATCTTTATGGCGTAAAAGTGGATATCTATACAGATCATAAGAGCCTAAAGTATCTGTTGGACCAGAAAGAGCTGAATATGTGACAACGAAGGCGGATGGAGTTCCTTGGGGACTACACCTTTGATATTCACTATACTCCCGGGAAGGGAAAAGTGGTCGCTGATGCCTTGAGTCACAAGACTCCGATGTGGGCAAGTTGGTTGTAGAGGCATGATGAGCGTCTGATCCAGGAGCTGGAAGCGTTAGAGATTTCTTGTGTTGACAATAATTTCATAGTCGATGCATGCTTGAACTGGATGGAGGTACAATATGACCTTGCAGACAGGGTTCAGCAAGCAACGGAGCTTGATGAGAGTCTCCAACATTATGCAAAAGATGGGTCAGATGGTCAATTCTCCTGGGATGATGGCTTGTTACGCAAAGATGGCCGATTGTGCGTCCCAAGTGCGAGTAAATTGAGAGAAGAGTATATGTACGAAGCTCACTTTGCAAAGTACTCAATTCACCCTGGAAGCACAAAAATGTATAAGAACATGAAGAAGCCGTTTTGGTGGCCAGGCTTAAAGAGAGACATAGCTCAATATGTGGTTAAATGTTAAACTTGTGCTTTGGTGAAAGCAGAATGCCAGAAGCATGACAGTTTCCTGAAGTCGTTACCGATTCCGGAGTGGAAGTTTGATGATATCTCAACGGATTTCGTGCACGGGTTGCCGAGATCTCAACGCGGGAATGATTCAATCTGGGTGATTGTAGACTGGTTGACAAAAGTGGCTCACTTCCTACCGAATAAGATGGACGATTTAATGGAAACCTTGGCAAAGATCTATGTGAAGCAGATTGTCCGATTGCACGGTGTTCCCCGGAGCATCATCAATGATCGTGATGGGCGATTTACGTCGAATGATTGGAGGCTAATCCATCAGTTGTTGGGCACAAAATTAGCATTCAGTACGGCCTTTCATCCCCAAACAGATGGCCAATCTGAGCGGACCAACAGGACGATGGAAGATATGCTCTGAATGTGCGCCCTGGACTTTGGTAAGAGATGGGAAGATCATCTCTATATGGTGGAGTTTGCATACAATAATAGTTACCAAGCGAGCATCGGTATGGCTCCATATAAAGCTTTGTATGGTCGGAAATGGCGTACACCGCTATCTTGGGCGAAAGACGGCGAATCAACGGTATATCTGCGCAAGGATGTCGAAGAAGCTACTTCGACGATACGCTCTATTCGTGAGAGGCTACTGATAGCCCAGGATCGACAAGCAAAGTACTACAACGGCAAGCACCGGAACGTGGAGTTCGCGGTGGGCGATTGAGTATATTTGAAGATCAAACCATTCAAAGGCGTATCCAGGATTTGGCGGTCGAAAAAGCTAAGTCTGAGATATCTTGGTCCGTTTGAAGTGGTGGAGCGAATTGGGGAAGCTGCCTATCGACTAGCTCTTTCGGCAGAGCTGAGTGGCTTGCATGATGTGTTTCACATCTCAGTGCTTCAAAAAGCCGTCAAGGATGGGCTAACGACGAAGGTTAGACCCATTCAGATCGAGGATCGAGCCGATAAACAGTTATGGAACAAGACAATCGGGATGGTAAAAGTCCGGTGGAACAACTGTGGCCGAGAAAAGCTAACATGGGAGCGGGAGCAGACCATGCGTGCGGAGTTTCCCGAGTTATTTGGTTAAGCTGTTGTATCGTGCGTCTTTTGTTGATCGTACATTCTGTTATATATCGTATATCTGTATTGATTGCTGGGTTTCCTTGTTGTACCTAAATTTCGGGACGAAGTTTTTGTTAAGGAGGGGAGGGTTGTAACACCCCAAAATCCCAATTTTCCAAAGTTTGGAATTTAGGCTTAGACGCGACCTGGGACATGGGCGTGTCCTAGGGCGTGTCCTGCTCGGGCTTCTCGAGGAGGCGTTGAGTGTGGTTTGGTCTCGAGGAGGCATTGAGTGAGGCACGCGGCCTGGGAAACGAGCGTGTCCTAAGCCGTGTCCTTCTCGGTGTGCACTCAACGCCATGCTCTCGACACTCAACGTCATGAGCTCGACAATCGTTGAGTGAAGTACACGCTCAGCCACACGGGCGTGTCTGAAGCCGTGTTAGGACACACGGCCTGTGACACGGGCGTGTCGCAGGGCCATGTCCTTTTCTGGATTAGTCGGTTCGTGTACCGCTTACAGTTCACGGCCTGTGACACGGGCGTGTCACAGGCCGTGTCAGCCACAAAATTAGACTTTTCAGCCAATTAGTGGCCATTCGTTTCCCTCATCCTTAATCTAATGTTCCCAGGTATTCCCAGCTGGGTTTATCTCTGGGATTTAGTGAAGATATCATTCTTCACTTAACCATTATCTCTCTCAAGAGCTTAGTGAAAGAGGAGAGCTAGGAGGAGGAAGAGGAGAAGATCCGGCCACCGCGGGAGCGTTAGAGTTCTGTTTGGAGATCTGAGGCCAGATCCGTGGAGGCAAGATCGATGCGGTCCTTTCAACCGGCTAAGATTTCTATGGCTCCCAAGAGATCGTCAAGGGTAACGATCTTCCTTCTCGGACATGTGAAGTCTTCCTTTATGCATGGCATGGGATCCTCTATCAAAAGGTGGAAGAGTAAGTGATCCCCGTGGGTTGATAGTTGTTATCCCCAAGTGAGTCTGCATTTAGACCCGGAAATGTGTAGTACGAGATAGGCATGCTGTGTGAAGCCCATCTGGACAGGTTGGTCTGGATTGGTGATGTTGCATATTGCGCACCGGAGAAGACTCCGCGTATAAACGTGTAGTTTGTGGGGTCAGTGGGTTGTGCCTGTGAAGGGAAGTATAAGGAAGTACTGGAATGAAGAATTCCAGGAAAACACCCTTATAATGCTTGTGTTGTATGCTATGAAAGACCAGTTTTCTAGCACTGCATGAATTGCAGGGTTTTGGTTGAGTTTGGGTGCAGATAGAGAGTTCTGCTGAACCCGCCAAGCGACCGCGAAGGACGCCAGCATTAACTCCCCTTTTTGATTGTGAAGCCAGTCCTTGGCGGACATTATGGCTGTTGTGAGCTGCGAGCTCTTAAAAGGCTTCGTGCCGAACAGGAAAGGTGAAGCCGACCCGCGCCTTTAATTGTAGCCGCAAGTACGATGTGCTTGGTGATGGCAAGGAGATTTGAGCAACGGGGGGGGGGGGGGGGGGGGTGGATCTGTACCCGCGTTATGTTGGCTGTACAAGAGAGTACCAAGGCATTGAGCTTTCGTCAACAACATAATGAGAGTCTTAGGTCTGCGCGCCATCAAGACTAAATGCTCAATGGTGTTGATCTCGGTTCGCCGGTGTACCCAAAGTGTGCCTGAGTGCACACATCGTCGGGTCGGGTGGCTAACAATTGTGATGGATTGTTTGTGCGTAAAAGCACAAGATATGTTATACCTATTGATGCATTGCTCTGCAGGGAAGGAATGCCACTGCCCCGGGAAAGGGGTAGAATTGTTATAAATTGGTCAGCTGAATGCTGACCGTTACCTTGTTTGCCACCTTCTGGGTGGATTGTCCTTGTGCAGGTTCTGGAGAGCCGAGCGGAAAATGAAGGGCTAAAGTCCCTGCTGCTGCTACTAGCCCTTGAAGGCTAAGAGAAATGTGTTGTCTTTTATTCATGTATGGTCGGTCTGCGCGTCGATGTATGTAATCCATACGATGAAAAGAGAAACTGTAAGGCCTTAAGGCCCTAACTTTGTGTATTTGGTACATTCCTTTGAGTATATATATAAATGTGCAGTTTATATATGGTGGACATTCCTAGTTATTGAGTTCAATGTTAACTTTAATCTTCCGCTAGCATGCTTTGAGTTAGGTTGCGTTTATGATTTGGTATTAACTTGTAACTTCACCGCTTGTTTGTGGCCAAACAGCGTTCCATCTGAGGCCAGCACCCTCCGAGCCTCCACCTTCATCTCATCGAACACCTTCTTGAAGATCACGTTCACAGAGCTCTCATTGTCCACCAGAATCTTGGAGACCGTGAATTTTTCTACGGCCGTCTGGATCACCAAGGCGTCACAGAACGGGTCTTTGTACTCCAGCATGTCCTTCGACGAGAAGGTGATCTTTTCCTCCATGGGGGGAGTTAGGGAGTTCGAGACAACGCTCCTCATAAATATGGTTTGGAATCTCCCCTTACGGGTGGACTCAATCCCTACTCCCTCGTGGATCACTCTGATCCCTCCTCGGGCTCTCACATCTGCCCGGTCTTTGCACATATCTTCTCCTCCTGGCAGAACTTCTTCGATCCTCACCGACAGCTGATGGTGCACTTGCCCCCTGGCAGAACTTCTTCGACCCTTCACTTGATGAAATTCATAGAAAGGCAACGCCGCCCTGCCTTCTCTTCTCCTTCCTCCTCCCCTAGATCCTCTTCTTTCTCCCCTTACTCGGGCGATCATCATCGCCTCCTGCTGCTGTGGGAGAGGGGCCCTCTGCCCCTGCCTCCAAGCCGGCGGATTAAACCTTCCCTGACCGCGGAAGTTCGCCCTACCTTGGAATCCTCCCCCTGCCCCAGGGGGGACCTTATTGAGGTGTCCAGGCTAACTAGTTGTTCGGTTCCCTATACCCCCAACCTTGGTGCTTACCTTGGTGCCCCTGACCTCGGGGCTCTTCTTTCTTCTCCTCTCCTCTTTCTGCTCTCTCTGCTTCCCTGTTCCTGGCTCCTTCATATCCTGCTCCCCCAATTTGTCCAGCTTCTTGTCAAACGCCAGGTTGGTCGCCTCGATCTCTATCTCCTTCGCTACCCTCTCCATCAGCTCTTCGAAAGAGAGGGGGCACTCTTTTCAGCTACATGCTGAAGAACCCAGATCTCAATCCCAGGGTAAACACGAGCATCAGCGTGTACCCCGGGACCTCCTGAACTAGGAGGATCTCCTCCTGGAACTGATTGACATAGTGTCCCAGCATCTCCTTCGGCTTCTACTTGATAGCGAATAAGCTCTCTGCCACCTTCTTCCTCTTCTTCGATATGGAGAACCTCAACATGAACCCACGACATAGATCTTCAAAGCAGAAGATGGAATTTGCGGGAAGTTGATGAAACCAATCTCTAGCCTTCTCCTTCAAAGTGATGACAAAGAGCCTGCACTTGAAGGTGTATGACATCTGCCTGATGGAGACGGCATCTTCGAACCACTGAACATGTTGCACTGGGTCATCCCTCCCCATGTATTAAGACATATCTGGATCTCTAAACCCGTCGGGAACCGGGGCAGAGACAATCAATTAACTGAAAGGGATCCCGCCCTCCACTTGGCGAGAGGGCACATCTTGCGGCCTCGGCTCGCTAACCCTATCAAGACTAGCCTGCCCGGGGAAGAGTTCCCGCCCGGTGATATCCCTCTTGGTACTCTCATCCGGAATCTCCTTCCCGAGACGCTGTCCGGGAGCGTTCTTGCCCAAAGAAGGAACCACAACCACTGGAACAGGAGGCATTGCCCAGTCGCTTCTCACAGTGAAAGCCAATTGGATGTCCTGAAAGACTTCCTTCCTAAATTCTTCCAACATCCCCATCGTCACTTCACTCGTCGGAGGTGGAGAACCTCCCGAGCCTGCTCCCTCATCCTCGCGTCTAGCCATAAGACTTAGCCTGAGACTTTCTTGTATCAGCTACGGTCCACACTCACCGTGCCAAAAATGTTGGAATCAAAAACTGGCCCCAACGAGAGTTCGGACCCTGAGGTGTAGCCAACACCTACTTCTACTGAGCTCAGACCCCTGACCAGCCACAAAGAACCAAAGAACTGACCCTAGGCTTCAACACGGAGGTCCCTCCACTAACCCGAAAGATCTCAGAGCGCTTCCCTTCCTTAGCCAAGTGTCGAGCTAAGGATACCTCAGAAAGCGTTGTAAGACTTCAAAAAATGAGAAAACCTGCCTTCAGAGGTACCCTATGAGTCTATTTATAGAATCCAGAAATCTGGTCTGCCAACAGCATAGCTCCACTATTCCAAAAGACTATATGCAACCCAAAGTGGTTTGCCAACAGCATAGCTCCACTGTTTCAAAAGACTATATGCAACCCAAAGTGGTTTGCCAATAGCCAAATTCCGTTGTTTTGAGGAGCTAAATGCAAACCTCCAAGGGTATCAAGGTAAATTTACCTATGGACCAAACTGGGTGGGAGGCTTCTCGCATACCTAGGTGAAAACCCTTCCATCTGCTCCACTTATCTGACCGGACCATCCTAGGCCCAAGGAAATCAGTCTAAGTACTGGTATGTTGAGAGCGAGAGAAGCTACACTCAACTCCTTAGGACAAAAAGCATTGAGAGCGTTGAGTGAAGGAGTTGCACTCAATGCCTCAAGGCAAAAAGCGTTGAGAGCATTGAGTGAAGGAGTTACACTCAACGCCTCAAGGCAAAAATCGTTGAGAGCGTTTAGAGCGAGAGCTACACTCAACGCCTTAACTCAGAAAACGCCGAGAGCGTCGAGAACGAGAGCTCCACTCGACACCTTAACTCAGAAGACGACGAGAGCGTCGAGAGAAGCTACACTCAACCCCTTAGGAAAAAAAGCGTTGATAATGTTGATTGAAGGAGATGCACTCAATGTCTCAAGTGTTGAGAGCATCGAGAGCGAGAGCTACACTCAATGCCTTAGGTCCAAAGAGTTCTGCCCACCCCGTGGGCTTTCCACCTACCCAGGCGGAAGCCTTTTCGCCTGCCCTGGCGAAAGGCTTTTGAGTTTACCTGCCCTGGGGAAAAACCCACTCAACGAATATGGGGTTGTACAGGGCCCTTCCTCTTCTTGTCTTGGCTTAGGTCATCATCCCTCCCAAAAGCCGGGCAAGGCTATACGCCTATTCGTTTCCATATTTCTGTGAATCGAAGGCGATCTAAGGGTTTTGTAAGTAGATCTGCGCGTTGCTGTTCAGTAGGGCAGAACTCTACTTTGATTACCCCTTTTACGACTTGATCACGGATGAAGTGGAATTGCAAATCGACGTGTTTACTCCGTTTCTGCATAATTGTGTTTGTTGCCAGAAAAATAGTAGAGGTATTATCACACTGGATAGTTGTGGCGGTACCTACATCATCTCCTTTGATTTCTTTAACATTTGTCTGATCCATAGACATTCACACCCTGTTGTGCTAGGGGCCATAAATTCAGCTTCGGTGGTTGGCGAAGCTACTGTCGGTTGTTTGCGTACACCCCAAGTAATAGGTTTTGAACCAAGAAGAAATAGATAGCCAATAATGCTCTTTCGGTCATCTATGTTTGCGCCCCAATCTGTATCTGCAAATCCTTTGAGTTCATTGTTAACTTCTTGTTTATACATTAAATCATAGTCATGTATACCTTTTATATATCGAAGGATGCGGTGAACAGCTAGCAAATGTTGTTTGGTTGGTGCTTGCATAAATCTTCTTACTTGATGCAAAGAGTGAGCAATGTCTGTACGTGTATTAGTTAGATATACTAATGATCTAGTTGGGGATTGACGATGCACGAGCTTCCTCCAGCTCTGACTTCAACTTCGACCCGATCCGTCGAAATCGGGATACCTCTCGATCTAGATCCTCTCTGGAGGCAGCAAGTGAAGCCTCTGCAGCCCCAAACTTCTCCCGAAGAGCCAAGTATTTGTCCTTCAAGCTTACATAATGATCGTTCCACGTGAACGTTATATGCGTCTGAGCTTCAATCTGCAAACACCAAACAGAGGGTTAAGGTAGTGCAAAGTTATCAGTTCAAATGAAGAAAGATGAACGGTTCACTTACCACATCACTTATTGCCCTCAAAAAAGAAGACACTCTGGGAGGCAATAGCCTGTGTGTGTGTGGGGGGGGGGCAGACGTCTCTATCACCTCGAGTTCTGAATCAGCTGGAGTAGGCTCGTCACACGGGGCCTCCTCGATCAAGCTCTCTCTTCGACTTGGCAAAGTTTGTAACTCCGCAACAGCATCACCACTACTCCTCAAAACAAGCTTCCTCTTGCGAACTAATTGCGCGATAGCAGTGCGCTCAACATCAACTGAAAAGTCACATTGGGATAGGTTCTTCTCTTCCACAAATAAAGAAATACTGAATAAGTGGTTCGCCAACTTTCAAGAATCTGAAAATCCCAGTACCGGAGTAAAGTCTCGCTCTCGCCCTCCCTAATGTCGGCAACAATCGGGCAAGAAATTCCAGAGTTCAGGCAAGCCCCAAGAGTTTCTGACTATCAAAAAAGGTGTTCTCATGACGACAATCTGTTTGGGTCTCAAATTCAAGCCAACTTTTGTTGTTGCGAATCTAGACACGGTCGCCGCTGTCAATACGGACATCGTACAAATCTCTGAATAACTCCAAACAGAATCTTGAGTCATGCTCCCTGAAGAAAGCTGTTAGCACCATGATGTGACTCATCCCTAGCGGAGTGAACTAGGATATAGGGACGCCACAAAACTTCAGAATCTCCACAACCTCCTTGCCCAGTGGAAAGCGAAAGCTAGACCTCAACGTCATCACGCAAAGTGTCAATCAACCGCTAGGTGGGTTCTAAACCCTCTCTTCATCTTGAGGTGTCTTCATATCAAGATCAGCAGGTAACCTGTTTTTTTTCTCCAAACTACAACTTGCTCAGTAGTGAGCATAGAGCGTAGCCGCATAGGCCTCGTAGGACGCTTCAAAGTCTGAAAATAAAATCAAAGGTTAGATAAAACCAATCAAGTATCATATGTTCAATTGAGCGCCCGATAGCTATAATCCCAACACGGAAAGTCAAAAGCCGTACAAATTGTGCGCAAGTAGACGCACATACATACACGCAAGCCGAGCATAACCAACGACCCGCCTATCTAAAAGGGGAGTGCAAGCGCCCACACAAGCAAAGGGGTGCGCCACACACACCCAGTAGTGCGCATGGTACGCACCCAACAACATGCACGTGCACACCAAACGCGTACGCAGACATGCGCGAGCCCGTACACCAAGTTGGGCGCGCTCGCGCGCACCAGGGTGTGCGCGCATCTGCGTGCACTAGGGTGCGCGCGCCTCCACGTGCACCAAGATGCGCGCGCCCGGGTAGGCGCACACGCGTTCCCCGGTGCACACTCGCCTACACGCATCCCGGTGCGCATGCACCCGCGCGCACCCAAGGTGCGAGCTCGCACACCTACCCCCGGGGAAGCTCGCGTTGGGGGGCGTCTTAGCTGGCGAGCCCACCCCCGCGTTAGATGGTTCTGCTCGTCGGCTTCGCATTTTGGCGTACCTCGTCCGTGCATGTTCATCATTTTTTGTCTTCTTTACTACTTGTCTTTGCTTGCGAAGAGCCATCATTCGCCTTCTCTGGCACCTCTCCGTTATCCTTCACCATTATCACCACCAGAAGAATCCCTCGTAGAAGAAGAAGAAATCCTTGCTCTTCTCAAACGATTTCTAACACCGAGGATTTCGGGAGGCAATTTATGGGGGCAAGTCCATTTATAGCATTATTGGTGTACGGATTGCCCACTCCCCAAGATCCCATCATCTAAAATGAAGATCATGGGGGAACAGCCGCGCGCGCGATCGACACGCGCGATCGCGCGCGGGATCTCGTTCCCAAGACCGCCTAGGGCCAACCACATTCTCCCGCCGTCGGCAGGACGGCTCTAGCCGGCCGGCTTTTGGCCGGCCAAAGGGCCGCACCTCGCGGCCAATCGCCCGCGACCGTGAGGCACGGTGATCCCGTCGACCACCCGATCGACTGGAACCTTCCATCCCGCGGCCTCCGCGGGAGGTGCCGTACATGGCTGGCCACGCCCCATCCCTCGGGCGGGGTGTGCTCGTTCGCCACCCCCCCTCGGGCCGGCTCGGGACAGCCACACAGCCGGTCGATGTCGTGCTTTGCCACCGGTGCCCGATGTCGGCGCCGTGCCCGGTGCAGGGATCGCGCTCGGCGGCCGGCGCCGGATCCGCGCCCGGCAGTGGTCGTCGGGGCCGTGCTCGGTGTGCCGCCTAGCTGCGTCCGGCCGACCCTCTCCAGTCGTCTAGCTGCACCCCCGGCCGCCACCGTGCCGGCGGCCCGCCGCCTTCGCCAGGGCCGGCCATCCTTAAGGTGGTGGCCGACCTCCTCTCTTGCCCTCCTTGAGCGCCTTCCTCGTCGTCTGATCGTTCCACCACGATCGCAACCGTCCGATGCGCGGGTAGCTACCTGCGTAACCTACCAATTTAGTGGGGGTTGATAACTTCTCAAATGAAGTTATCTTTGCCTAATATTTCTACTTCATAATTAATAAAAAGGAGCATAAATGATAATAAATTTGATTAATTATTGTTTTAATGATTATGGTACTAAGTTGGCCTTATTCCATGGTTTTTATGCAAGGTTTGTTAAGGAAATCAACTTGGAAGAGTGATGCAGAATTCTTATTTTCGGCCTGGACCAGTTACTGCAACATCCAATAATGAAACTGCAACATGTGTCTGCCCGAAATTCAAAATTTAAAATTTGAATTGCCACTATTTTTAATTATGGAAGGATGCGTCTCTTCAGGAGGATGGACGTTTTTAATGCCAAAAACTGATTAGAGGATGATTATTCATTATTATTTTCGGATCTAAGGAGGAGAGCATCATCTAGGGTTGGCTTGGGAAGAAAAACTCCATTGGAGAGCGATGGCAAGAGGAAGAAGAAGGAGATCTTCATACGGATCGAAGAAGCGACTCTAGAAAGAAATTCCTGCAACGATTAAGCGTGAACCGCGATGTTTTGTAAGATCTATTTCAACATTTTGAGTTATTTCTCCAACGCCATGAACTAATCCTTCCTTAATCTTATATTGTGAGAGTACTAGGTTGTGTTTGATGGATATTTTCTAGTTTATTTTGTTGAGGATTCTTGGTGAATGTTCTTTATCAAACTTATGATCTTTATTTTCTGAAATGTTTGGCCAATGTTTCACTTTTATGCTACGCTTCATAAATCGAGAGAGGAGTTGCGGTAGTATATCATAATTTTGATATAGCATTTGAAGAGAGAAGGAGACTTTCTCTTGGTGTTAGCAACTTAGGTGTTTGTTCTTTGAGCGGTTCTTATTTCACCCGAGGGGAAATATAGAACTAAGGATTGCCGATATCGAGAGATACGGTTATCTATCTTAAGATCGTTGCAAGGCATGCTCACCACGCATTTTCACAACAATACATTCACTTATCCGTCATACTAAACCTAGGAAATCATAATATAAGATTATATCTCTCCCTTAATAAGAAAAGTTTTGCTCCTAAAATTCGTACTAGTTTTATTTATGAATCTGCATTCTTAATTTTAGTAGTTCAAGAAAATCACCAATTTTGTCTTACTTGGATTTAAGGAAAATGCCTAACTGGTATTTGCAAGCACTGAATTCACCACCTCCCTGTGGAGACGATTCATACTCACTTTTTATTACTTGACATGGCACGTGCACTTGCGTTTAAATACGTAGACCATTTCTGACGTATCAAGTTTTTGGCGCCGTCGCCGGGGAGGTGCGAAAAGTTTAGTGTTATTTTCTTGCAATATTGGTGAATCCCTAGTAATTAGAGATCAAGTTTTTGTTTTTGTCATTATTAATTTTTATTATTATTGCTGCTTTGTTTTGTGTTTGTTTTATCTATTTTGTTTATTAGCAATTATCAATTATTGGTGTGATATTTTATGTCCAGATATCGATCACCTGAATTACTACCGTTAAACCTAGAGATCGAAAGGACGTGTAGATAGAATAGGAGAACGTTACGATTAGGGAACAATAACGTGATAACAATGAATCCTGATAATCATAACGCTCCTAATGAAGTTGACCAGGAAGGTTTAGGTCAAGAGGGTCAGGTAGAACAGAATGGACGACCTGCTGAAATTAGACGAACCTGTCGCGAGTACAATATGCCTTATAGGGGAGGACTGCAATATAGCACTATCAAGCATGCCATTGAAGCCAATAACTTCAAGATTGACTCCATGGTTATGAACCTAGTGCAGCAGAAATAATTTAGTGGACTGAATCATGAGAACTCAAACTCCCATTTACGAACGTTCATGGATGTGTGCGACACATTCAAGATTAACGGTGCGTCGGATGAAGCTATTAAACTCCGCCTATTTCCATTCTCTCTATCGGGTAGAGCGAAGGAGTGGCTTGATTCCCAACACGGTCTCACCACTTGGATGCAAGTGGTTGACTTATTCTTAGACAAGTACTTCCCACCCGCAAAAATAGCGAAACTAATGAGAGATATTAGTACGTTTATGCAAGGGAATGGGGAGACAGTGTATGACGCATGGGAGCGGTTCAAAGAACTCTTACGAAAGTGTCCTCACCATGGTTTGCAGATGCACCAACAAGTGTGGACGTTTTATAACGGCCTCCAGACATCTACGATGATCCAAGTAGATGGAGCTGTAGGGGGATCTCTCATGAACAAGTATCCCGAGGACGCATACGCTATCCTTGAAGATTTATCTTCAAATAATTATCAATCGTTCGATCGACAGGCCCCTTCTTCTTCTGTAGGTGGTCTTTACAAAGTGGACCAGTTGACCTCATTCGCCGCACAAATGTCGGCGCAGTTCAATGCTATGAATAAGAGATTAGATGCCTTGACATTAAATCGAGCCCAAACACACCCTCAGGTTAATAGCATGGTCACATTCCCATGAACCCATCTCTTACGGTAGAACAACTTGTTGGTCATAACGAGGAGATTAACTATATAGGGGGACAACCGAGGTATAACAATCATCATCATAATTATAATAACAACAACACATTTCCTAATCATTATAATCCTGAAGTGCGAAATCACCCAAATTTCTCGTGGAAGAACAACACCGGTTTGGCACACCCACCCGGATTTAGTTCAAACCCACACCCGAATCCACCTCATAATGATAACTATAATCAGCACAGAGCTTCAAGAAAATACTCTGAAGAGGTGATTATAGAATCACTCCAAAAGAATGACGCTCGCATACTTAGTTTAGAGGGTTCCTTGAGGGTAATCAAAACACAGTTAGGACAAATTACGGGTGCATTGAACCTAAGATCCCAAGGAACACTCCCATCGGACACCGTTACAAATTCGAAGGGAGACAATCCACATTGCAAGGTAGTCACTTTAAGGAGTGGAAAGGAGTTGGTGGGAGCACCGGAGAAAGAAAAATCTGAGACGAATAATGAAGGAAATGAGTTGGAAGAGATTAGTCCCGCGATGCCTAGTGAGGAGTTGATACAAGAAGAGAATGTTAGTGAAGGAGTTGAGGTGTTAGGAGACAAGACACGTGAGTCGACCATTGAAAGTTCTAAAAAGAAGAGTGGTGCGATAGTCTATCCACCACCATCATTCCCTCAACGATTAAGGAAAAGTAAATTAGACCACCAATTCCAAAAGTTTATGGAGATATTTAAGAAATTGCAAATCAATATCCCTTTCGCGGAAGCGTTGGAACAGATGCCAAGCTACGTGAAATTCATGAAGGATATCCTATCGAAGAAGAGAAGATTTGGAACGAATGAGACGGTGACACTTACTCAAGAGTGCGGCGCAATTCTCCAAAAAAGACTCCCACCCAAGTTGAAGGACCCGGGGAGTTTTACTATTCCATGTTCCATAGGATACAAATTCGAGGGTAATGCATTGTGTGACCTAGGGGAGAGCATTAACTTAATTCCATTATCAATATATAGGAAGCTAGGCTTGGGGGAAATCTCCAAGACTTCCATAACCTTGCAGTTGGCCGATAGGACCCTAGCGTTTCCGAATAGGATAGTTGAGGACGTATTGGTAAAGGTGGACAAATTTATTTTCCCCGCAGATTTTGTGATATTAGATATGGAGGAGGACAAAGAGGTACCTATTATTGTAGGAAGACCGTTCCTAGCTACGGGCAGGACATTAATTGATGTGCAGAAGGGAGAGCTGACAATGAGGGTAAATGATGAGCACGTAACGTTTAATCTACTCACGGCGATGAAATTCCCCCATAGAGAGGAAGACAACATGGAGGTGGTCAATCACGTGTCCATTCGTGACTATGAGTCGACTTGTCTCTTGTCGAATGAACAAAAAGTTCTATTGACTCACTTATTGACTGAGGAGGATTCATCCGAGGAGGAAGAAGAAATGCAAGAATGCTTACAAGCATTTGAGAGACAGATTGCTTGGTTTCGTAAGCCAGAACCATTAGAGATGCCCGAGAAATCCTTGTCAGTTAAGACGTCCATCGTTGAGCCACCATCACTCGAGTTAAAACCTCTTCCCGAGCATCTTACTTATGTATATTTAGGGGATGGCGAGACACTGCCGGTCATCATAAATTCAAACTTAACACCTGATCAACGGAAATGACTAATTGAACTACTTAAGCACTTTAAAACGGCCATAGGATGGACCATCGCTGATATCCGGGGGATAAGCCCTTCACTATGTATGCACAAGATTCTTTTGGAGGAGTCATTTCATGGGTCGATTGAGCCTCAACGCCGCTTAAGCCTGCCGATGAAAGAGGTAGTTAAAAAGGAGATTATTAAGTGGCTAGATGCGGGTATAATATATCCCATCTCGGATAGTCCGTGGGTATCGCCTGTTCAGTGCGTACCCAAGAAAGGGGGGATGACGGTTATAAGGAACGAGAAGGAAGAGATGGTCGCCACTAGGACGATCACAGGGTGGAGGATTTGCATGGATTATAGAAAGTTAAACAAAGCCACCCGAAAAGATCATTTCCCTCTTCCCTTCCTCGACCAAGTCCTAGATAGATTGGCGGGGAATGATTTTTACTGTTTTCTTGATGGGTATTCCGGGTATAATCAAATTACTATCGACCCCGCTAATCAAGAAAAGACCACATTTACTTGCCCCTATGGTACTTTTGCGTTTAGGAGAATGCCCTTTGGTCTATGCAACGCACCGGCTACCTTCCAGCGTTGCATGATCGCCATTTTCTCTGATATTATGGACCAGGGTATTGAGATTTTTATGGATGATTTTTCCATCTTTGGAAAATCATTTGACGCATGCTTAGAGTGTTTGGAGAAGGTACTCACACGTTGTGTAGAGATAAACCTAGTATTGAATTGGGAGAAATGTCATTTCATGGTTCGTGAAGGCATCGTGTTGGGTCATCATGTTTCCAGGATTGGGTTGGGGGTAGACAAAGCAAAACTAGATGTGATAGAAAAATTACCTCCACCCAAAAATATGAAAATGCTACGGAGCTTCCTTGGACACGCGGGCTTCTATAGAAGATTCATCAAAGACTTCGCGAAAATAACTAAACCTTTGAGTGGACTTCTAGAAAAGGATGCAAAATTTTCTTTTAATGACGATTGCTTGAGAGCGTTCGACGAGCTCAAATATCGGTTAACCACTGCCCCTATTGTAGTAACACCTGATTGGGAAGAGACATTTATCTTGATGTGTGACGCGAGCGACTACGTGGTAGGAGTTGTTTTGGGACAAGTGCGGGAGAAGATATTTCATACGATTGCGTATGCTAGCAAGACCCTAATCGAGGCCCAAACCAACTACACTACCACCGAGAAGGAGCTATTGGCGGTGGTATTCGCATTCGAAAATTTCGATCGTATCTCTTATGTACGAAGGTTATAGTGTACACCGATCATGCAGCGATCCATTATCTTATGGAGAAGCGAGACTCAAAACCATGTTTGATTCGATGGATCCTTCTCTTACAGGAGTTTGATGTAGAAATTAAGGATAGGAAAGGAACGGACAACCCGGTTGCAGATCACTTATCTAGGATTGAGAGTACACAGTCGACACTACATTCTGAAGTGGAAGAGAGATTTCCTGATGAGCAGTTACTAGCGATTTCGGAGAGTATTACGCCTTGGTATGCTGACTTTGTAAACTACTTAGCGAGCAATATTTTGCCACCTGAACTATCCTACTAACAAAAGAAACGATTTTTACATCAGGTACGGTCTTACATGTGGGATGATCCTTTGTTGTTCAAGGTTGGTGCCGACGGAATCGTACGGAGATGCATTCCCGAGGAGGAGATGAGAGCGATATTGGAGAAATGTCATAGCTCCCCCTACGGAGGCCATTTCAAGGGAACGAGAACGACAATGAAGGTGTTAGAAAATGGCTTCTATTAGCCTAATTTATTCAGGGATGCAAATGCATTTGTGAAGCAATGCGATAGATGCTAACGGAGCGAGAATATACATAAGAACGATGGGATGCCCATGAATATAATGCTGGAAGTCGAACTATTTGATGTATGGGGTGTAGACTTCATGGGACCGTTCGTGAACTCGAATGGTAATCTATTCATATTATTAGTTGTGGACTACGTATCTAAATGGGTGGAAGCAATCGCGATGCCCAGGAATGATGCGAAGGTAGTCCTTAACTTCTTAAGACACCAGATATTCAGTCGATTTGGAATCCCGAGGGCAATCCTTAGTGATGGTGGCAGTCATTTCTGTAATAATCAGTTCACCGCATTACTAAGCAAATTTGGGATAACTCATAAAGTCTCCTTAGCATATCATCCCCAGACGAATGGGTTAGCAGAAGTATCCAATAGGGAGATTAAGAAAATTCTAGAAAAGACAGTGAGCGTGAACCGTAGAGACTGGTCGCAAAAGCTAGTTGATGCATTATGGGCATATCGCACTGCCTTCAAAACTCCCATTGGGCTAACCCCGTACCGAATGGTTTATGGAAAGTCTTGCCATCTACCTCTAGAATTAGAACACCAGGCATTCTGGGCAATCAAGAAAATTAATTATGATTTTCGCGACGCCGGTAAAAAGAGGCTTTTACAATTGAATGAACTAGAGGAGATTAAAATGCAAGCGTATGAGAACTCGAGAATTTATAAAGAGCGCACAAAACGATGGCATGATCGACGCATGAAGGAGAAAAACTTTGAGTCGGGACAGCTTGTTCTGTAATTCAACTCTCGCTTGAAATTATTCCCCGGAAAGCTCAAGTCACGCTGGTCGGGCCCGTTCAAGGTTAAAATCGTGCACCCCTATGAAGCTGTGACTATTTTAAATGAGAATGATGGAACCGAGTTCAAGGTAAATGTAGAGAGATTGAAGTTATATCTGGGAGGCGATATTGACCGAGTAGTGTCGCGTTTGGAGCTTGTCTAATCCGGAGAAGTCCTGCCGATACTCATAAATCAGGCGCTTGGTGGGAGGCAACCAATTGCATCTTAGTATTAAATATTTATTTGCATACTCGCACTTGTTTTTGAAGTTTTAAGTTTTCATAATTTAGTAGTTTTCGTAGCTTTAGAATTGGAATGGAGGAAAGCTGCTGGTTGAGCACGAGATTCAATAATAATAAAAAAAAATCGGCCAATTTTTTTTGGAGAAACCGGATATTGTAATGCTGAAAAATGACGTTGTTATTTTTTGTTTGCTGTCTACTCAAGAGGAAGTAGGCCAGGGAGTCAAACCGGAAACCGGTTTGACTGAACCGCCGGTTCAGCAGTAAATGACAACATAAAAAAAATGATGTTGTCATTTCAACATTGCTGTTTGGTTAGGCTGGTAAGGCGCGCAGGCTAAACCGGGAACCGGTTCGACTTAACCGCCGGTTCAGCGGGAAATTGCAACATAAAAAACTGGGGGTTGTCATTTTCTATTTTCTGACTACTTAAGGCTGAATCGCTGTATGGCGGTGAACCGGCGTCCGGTCTGAGCGAACCGCCATTTCCGGTTTACGGAAACGTTTCATTTCCAGTTAAACTGAGCGGTTAGATTAATAAAACAATATTAAGACTTATTAAACCTAAATCGCATCAATGAAATAGGATTTAATTAAGTTTAAATATAAAAGACCCCTCTCCTAAAATATTTCCCAGCCCGATTTTTCCCAAACCTCCGCCTAGGTCAAGCCATTCCACTTCGCGCTGGAGCGACGCGGCGGCCGGCGACCCTCCATTCGCGTCTTCTGAAGCGACGGGCGGTGGGAGGCTGCTGCGACTTCGTCTTCGAGTTCGCCGGACGTCCGCCTGCAGTTGAGAGCGAGAACGAAGTGTCGTGTTTGCGATAGCCATGCAGGAGAAGCGGCGGAAGACCGTGGCTGCGCCGGAGAAGGTTGCCAAACCTATTTCAGGTAATTTTAACGCCCCCCTTTCCTCTCCAACTGTTTCCTCTTTTTGCATCCAAGTTTCATAGACCCCGCCTAATCTAGGTAAAAGTATGAAGAGGAAGAAGCAAGAAAAGGAGAAATCAATTGACAAAGGTGGTAGGAAATTCCAAAATGAAGCGGCGGAGTTAAGGTTTAGGGAATTGAGAACCACTCCATTCATCATGGAGAGAGGATTCAAAATGGACACAAGGGCTTGGAACCTAGCATATGCAAATCAAATTGGGGCCCTAAACTGGGAGCATTTCTTCCATCCAAGAACGGAGGTTTCCCTCTCCCTAGTCTATGAGTTCTACGCAAATGCCGTATCAGCGGGAGACGAGACAACCATTGTGAGAGGGAAGGAGGTAGTGTTCTCAGCTGAGCGAATTTCTTACTTGTTTGCATTGGATGACCAAGATCAAGTTGAGTACACTACGGTCCTAGCGAAGGTCACACCACAAGAAATGGCATCCGCAGTTTGCGTCCCTTCAGGGCCGGTATGGACAAACGTGGCATCTAAGTGCCTGAAAGCAACTTGTTTAACTAGACAGGCCAAAGTTTGGCTCCTGTTCATCAATGCCACAATACTTCCAACAAAGCATCTCAACAACGTGCCTATCCACAAGGTTGCTATCCTCTACTGTATCCTCAAAGGCATAAAATTCGATGTGGGGAGAGTACTTGCACAGCGGTTGAAGGAGAAGATAAAGGAGAGAGGCCCAAAACAACTTTGGTATCCAGTTCTGATCACGGACCTTTGTCGCGCGGTTGGAGTACAAGAGAATGAGGATGATGTGATAAGGAAGTTAAAGGGTCATATAACGAAAACAGTGATCGAGGTTTGCATAAATGTTGCTAATGATACTCCCACAGTGCAGCCTTCTCAGGCACGCAAAGACAAACCTATGGACGTTGAAATTCAGCTAGAAGATGGAGGGGGTGATCCAGATGCAATGATGGAAGACATACAATATATGAAGGCCTACCAACGCTGTCACCATCTATATGTCAAGGAGGAATTAGATGACCAACGAGCAATCCTCTACAAATTATTGGAGAAAGCGAAGCTCCCGCGGCCGTAGTTCCAGAGGAGGAGGATAAGACAATTTGATAAGGAGGGTTACTTGATAAACTCCGTAAGTGTACGAGTGGATCCTCACATTCGTAGAACAAAAGGGAATGAGGATGCAGATGAGACTGAAGAAGAAGGAGGTGATGAGGACGACGATGCGGCTGATGATGATGACGGAGATGATGCTGATGATGCGGAAGGCGATGAAGAGAGTGATGAGGATGAAGATGACAAGGATGGAGATGACGAATAGGCAGTTTTTGTTTTCTTGTGCTTTTGGTTTTTAGTACACGACATTTTGGACAGTTAGTTTTGTTAAGCTGTGATTTGGACTGATTTTGTTTTGGCGAACTATATTTTGGACTGTTTTAGTTTTTGTTGAACTTTTTTTTTTTTGGATAAATTATACTTTGTTTGTCTTCATGTGCGGTGATAAATTTTTGTTGGAATGTGGAAGCACAGTTTTGGCGTACCTACTCTTATATGTTATTATGACTGTGTTCTTCTTTGTCAAAGATACAATCTGGGACTCCTTTACAATGGTTGCATGTTTTTATCAAAGATTATATTACTGCGCGTATGTCCCATGAATTTTTTTTTCACTGATCTACTTATCAAGTATGCTTGCTTCTACTATTCAATAATTAATTATCTTGATATAATACCTTGTAGCACTGCTATTTTGTTGCGTTCTATGTCACTTTAACTACAAGGAATGCAATTGTGTTCACTAACGAAGCTCCTTACGCAAATTGAGAGGCATATTTTGGGAAGGGTTGGTTATCCTGCAAACATGTGAATCACTCTACACAGGTCTTCAATTATTCAGGGGAGTTATTTATTTTTAACTGCTTTATTCTTATACATATGCTCATTCTTCAAGTCATTAATCACCGCAACGTTATAAGTGTTGAGGGGTCTAGTATTTGCATGACTTGTGCTCCAGAAGTAGAGTTGTTAGGGCCTAACAATGCTTTAAGTGTGGAGGGGTGTATCCCTTACACACCGGGTAAGGACTATTTTAATTCAATGATATAAATTTATGATTACTCTATAGGCTACTCAATCTTAAGAACCAAACTAATGAATTTGAAGTTAGAAAGATGTTGGTTTGACTGAGCTCATTTAAGCAAATATTTTCGTGCACTAAAATTTAAAAAAAATTTCTACGTACTCCCATTGCAAGGTTTCCAATATTGTCCCTTAAATCCAACGGGGAGTGGTGAGTAAGAACTAAGTCAATGATGTACACCAAAACATGAGGATAGTTGGTTAGCCCATTTTGATCATTCGCTACAATAATTGAGCTTGAACCATTTTATACACATCATTCCATGACTAAACTCCATACGTTCCTTCTAGTTCTGTCTTGATAAGTTAGCTTATTGTGGGTATATAAAAAATGAGAACTCATAGTGATATGTGGCCTGAATATTTGTATACATACTTAGAATGATCCCAACTATGATAAAAAAAGTAGAAAAAAAATGAGAATTCATAGTGACATGTGGCCTGCGTATGTGACTGCATACTCAGAATGATCACAACTATGATGTCTATCTATATAAATAAATAAATAAATAAAAAGGAAAATATCATAGTGACATGTGGCCTAGGTATGTGCACTTATATTTTGAAAGATCCCTACTATGAGTAATTTTAGAAAAAAAACCCCCACAATATGGCGAACTTTCCAGATCATTAACTAGAGAACACCATTCCACTTTCAAAGTATCCATCAATATTAATTCAAGCTTAAACATATCCATGTTTCATTGAACCTACTAACTCATATGTAGGTTAAATCAATTGCTTAGCATATTCTTATCATTTCCTGTAGATGCGGGAGTTCAAAAGGAGGTATTGCAGGAGAGTATATTATATGTTTTGTCACCATATACCACACTATGATGTTCATTTGAGCTCTATTCCATCATCTAACTAATGGATTTGTGAATAGTTGGATTTCTATTGATTGTTAAACCTATTATCTCAATAAAGCAAATCTTTTGAGTGTGCCTCGATCATTTGGTATCATTAAATCATGCACTACAGATTGTCCTTTACCCAGGTTATTGTTGTAAACTTGTCTTTGCTAGGGACTAGCAAGATTTTAAGTGTGGAGGTGTGATAACTTCTCAAATGAAGTTATCTTTGCCTAATATTTCTACTTCATAATTAATAAAAATGAGCATAAATGGTAATAAATTTGATTAATTATTGTTTTAATGATTATGGTACTAAGTTGGCCTTATTCCATGATTTTTATGCAAGATTTGTTAAGGAAATCAACTTGGAAGAGTGATGCAGAATTTTTATTATCGGTCTGGACCAGTTACTGCAACATCCAATTCTGAAACTGTAATATGTGTCTGTCCGAAATTCAAATTTTAAAATTTGAATTGCCACCATTTTTAATTATGGAAGGATGCGTCTCTTCAGGAGGATGGACGTTTTTAATGCCAAAAACTGATTAGAGGATGATTATTCATTATTATTTTCGGATCTAAGGAGGAGAGCATCATCTAGGGTTGTCTTGGGAAGAAAAACTCCATTGGAGAGCGACGGCAAGAGTAAGAAGAAGGAGATCTTCGTACGGATCGAAGAAGCGACTCTAGGAAGAAATTCCTGTAGCGATTAAGCGTGAACCGCGATGTTTTGTAAGATCTATTTCAACATTTTGAGTGATTCCTCCAACGCCATGAACTAATCCTTCCTTAATCTTATATTGTAAGAGTACTAGGTTGTGTTTGATGGATATTTTCTAGTTTATTTTGTTGAGGATTCTTGGTGAATGTTCTTTATCAAACTTATGATCTTTATTTTCGGAAATGTTTGGCCAATGTTTCACTTTTATGCTACGCTTCATAAATCGAGAGAGGAGTTGCGGTAGTATATCATAATTTTGATATAGCATTTGAAGAGAGAAGGAGACTTCCTCTTGGTGTTAGCAACTTAGGCGTTTGTTCTTTGAGCGGTTCTTATTTCACCCGAGGGGAAATATAGAACTAGGGATTGCCGATATCGAGAGATACGGTTATCTATCTTAAGATCGTTGCAAGGCATGCTCACCACGCATTTTCACAACAATACATTCACTTATCCGTCATACTAAACCTAGGAAATCATAATATAAGATTATATCTCTCCTTTGATAAGAAAAGTTTTGTTCCTAAGATTCGTAGTAGTTTTATTTAGAAATCTGCATTCTTAATTTTAGTAGTTCAAGAAAATAACCAATTTTGTCTTACTTGGATTTAAGGAAAATGCCTAACTAGTATTTGCAAGCACTGAATTCACACCTCCCTATGGAGACGATTCATACTCACTTTTTATTACTTGACACGACACGTGCACTTGTGTTTAAATACGTAGACCATTTCAGGCGTGTCAGGGGTCTGCATTTAGTAAACTTAAATATGCAATTCATCCCAAACTATACTCAAAATTATGATGATAGTGGTTACGATGTACGGATAGCCGCATAACCACCGTAACCACATTTTGGAAGCTATAAAAAGGTCACAGGCCTACTCATTTCTCATCTTTCTCTCTTATACTTTTTTCCTCCTCAGATCAGAGCTCTGTCGGATTCCTCCTACGAGCCACCTTCGAGCCACCGTCTGTAAAGCCCCGATTCAGACTCCACAGAATTGTTATATCTTTGTTCAGTTGCCAAGCATTCTTTATAGCATATATATAAGTATATATGCATGGGTACAAATGAACAACATAAACTATAACGCATACCTTCAAGTGTTCTGCAACGAGACTTTGTCTTTCTTCCTCGAGTAACCTAACTTTTTGTTGCGCACTCCATGTCCCTTAAGCGACCTACACAAAAGAGACGACGGATTTAGTCATAAAAATATAACTAAGTGAGGAATATAACTAATCACTAAATTATCTTTCGCATGATTGTATTTACTTTATTCGTTGTTCATGAAAACTTCTATATCTTCAAAATTTGTACTAATTTTCCTCTATACAATCTTCAATTTCCTTTCTTATTTATCTTATTATGTTAACGACGTAGGAAATCATGAGTGTGTGTTGAATGACTCCTGAATCTTTAACGATTTCTGGCCTTCAACGGCCTCTGGCCTTCAACGGCCTCATATAATATCAAACATATTAAACATTTTCATTCTCTTTTATCTTTCAGTTTTATTTTGGTTATGTCACCATCCAATTAGTAAATCTAAACATTATGTAAGATATATTTTAATTTCCCTCAGAATCATCGCTTATACTTGCTAATTCATTTTCACATCCTTTAGCGATTTTGAGATATCAGTGATTTAAACATACTTTCTAAAAGGTGAGAATATTAGTAAGCATAAATAAAGAAGTAAAAACTCACCGCTTTTCCCCGGCCGTTATGAGCACTGGGATTTTTATCACGCTTATCATGGGACGCCATCCACTGCAGTATCAGTGAAATCATTTACTTAGAGTTGCGCCCTTAATTAGCTATGATTTCCTTCTTATGACAAGTACAACATTGTCATTATCCAAGCGGGAACAACTAACTAAATAAACCGATTAAACCATAGCAACCGGCCAATAAATCTCATGAATACATATAGTATATCCAGCCAAAAATGTAAAATGAGACAAAGAAACCAACATTTCCTTCCAATCTCAAGGCATCATCCAGTCAAGCGTAAACGAAATATTATCATCTAATATATCGCCCCAACAGCCGATTATCGAGAAAAGTAACACAAAGCAAGGTAACGAACATGCCCTTCCAATCTCAAAATAGTTAGCTTACTTAGGGTAAAACCCCCAAAATTAGAGGCATACTACTACCATATAAACCCCTTAAACAGCGCATCATACGACAGCTTCATTTAAATCCATTAAAATAAATGGGGAAGCAGAAAAGAAAAAGAGAGAAGGCTCACCGTGGAGGAATTGCAACCAAGAAACCCACGAAAACAGTAATATATAGCTGTAGTCAAACTAAGCTCCAGCACTTGACTAGCCGTTTTCCAGCCTAGATGATGCTTGAGAGAAGAAGTGTCGAGGGGTAAGGAACTAAGGAAAGGTCTGTTTGGTTGGGCTGTTGCTGATGGAAAGCTGCTGATGAGAAGCTGCTGATGGAGAAAGTGCTGATTCTGATATCCATCCTTCTTATGACAAGTACAACATTGTCATTATCCTAGAGAAAAATCATACCGGAAAAGGAAGAGGATGGATACCTCGGATGACTGACGACTGCGTGAGGAACAAGAAGGCGCCTGGCTCCGGGAAGAAGAGGTGCGCGTGGATCCAGGAAGAAGAGGCGACGCGGAGACGATGCTCCTTCGTGCGATAGGGTTTCGGGGGCGGCTGGACGCAAGAAAAAACAGTGGCCGGGGTATATGAATAAACAACGGATTTTAAGAAACGCATTTTGCAAGATCAGCCACGCCAAACGGTGCTTATGTCCAAAAAAGCGGTGCGTTTCCGCCGCTCCGCAGCCTAAAAGCTGCACCAAACGCCACCGAAGAAAACAATGGCAAGCCCTAGCCTGGACAGCAGCGCCAAGCCCTCCCGTGATGAAAAAGTGGAAGATATAGGGCAGTGTTTACGATATAACGCAATACTAGCAGCCCACCGCCTCCAATGAAATTTTCATTTAAAATATAGCCGAGTAGCCCTTTAACAGTTCCACTGTTATCAGCCCAAAAAAGATAAATCGGCCAGCCACCCCACTTTCAATTCCATCAATTCAACATAACAAAATATTCACATAATTCTCATAATAACAACAAAAATATCAAAACTTAAAGCAAAATGAATATCACAAAATCATCAAAAATTCCGAACTGCAAACATAACATGTCCGACGTCGACTCGTTACTGATTTTACATTCTTTTATCATCGGGAATTTCTTTTTTATGTTCATATATTTTTGTTTTGGGTTATACACCGCCGCTCCATCAAAATCCGTCTAAGTCCCAAAGTGCGCGGCAAGAAGGAAATTCCTACTACAGCAAGTGCATGTTCGTCCACAACGTCCCAACAAGTAGTCTCGCGCGGAGTAGTCTGTTGCCCGCCGTGAGCCTAAGAAACTCTCTCTCATCTCCAAAGTGTAACGATGAGCGGTCTGTCGCCCTCAATTCTTCAAGCAAGTTGTAACCGAAAGCAGATAGTGGAGTTCGCCGGCAAAGATCCGGTCGCGTAATTTTTTACCCGATTGAGGTGTTTTTTCAAGTCAAAATATTGTGTGCATAATCTCTCTCTTACACTAATTGTGTGCGCGCTCGACCGTTTCGTGAGCTAAGACGGTCTAGGTTAATCCGGTCCGACCGGGGCGTCAAGTTTGGCCGCAACACATATAAAAATTGTCGTGTGTACTTCTACTTACTCTGTGACTGCATGCGCACTCGACCGCTTCACTAGCTCGGGTTGTAAAGCATTGTGACGCCACACCCCAAAAACACGCGGTTAGGGGAAGTGTGGCCACCACACTTATACATTTAAGACCAAAGAGCACACTAGGCGGTGCGTGTCTAAACCACCCCTTTTAACGAGTCGCGACACATGCTTGGGCATCACCGTCCATTCCACGTGGTGCACTCAACAATGGCGGCCTAGTTTAGTTCGGTCTACCAGAAAGGTTGAGTTGACAGCAACAAGGCTTAGTTTGGGGTGATGGTGATGATGATTGGGAACACGGTCTTTCGGAGTAATTGTTCGTGGTTCTCTTGACCTCATCTAAGAAGCTTCATTCACTTTTATATTTAAAACTATTTTTTTTACTATTGTGTCATTTTTGTCCAACGTCATCATCGAGCAAAAACTTCATCCCAAACAGAGGCTTAATTCATTACAAACGTAACATACCACTAAATTGTGCACAATCTAAAGGTTTTGAGGCGCTGCTGCTAATTCTCATCTAAAGGTATAATTTTAAATTATTCACATGTCTAATTGGTTGTGGTATATGGTTTTACGTTAAATGGCGGCTCAATCAAAGGAAGGTGAGAATGCAGACATCAAATGATCATGCCCTTAATTCAATGCACAGACGGCGCACGTGCTGCCACTGTCGTGACAATGGGCGGTGATCTCAAACGTGAGGTGAGCACCGCTAAGGTTCCGTTTGGGGGGACTTATTTTCTCCGGTCAAGCGATTATTGTAGAAGACTCCGCTCAAGATAGTCCACTAAGGCTCATCAAATGTGGAATGACCTTATATAGTATCTCCAGCGTAGAGCCGCTACACCCTAGTGACACGAAACCCAATGGGTAGTTCCGAGTCGGTCCTGACACGCGCGGACATATTACTAAATATCCTAACAATCTCCTCCTATGTCCGTGGTGAGACCGGCGTCGGAAAAAGGGGTGGTGTGTGTAATGTTCAACCAGAATTCGACTCAATACACAACCGTGTCCGTCACACTTGTCAGAACATATTGGACGTTAAATAAAGCAGTTGTATGCATGCATAAGAATAAACAGAAAATCTCAGCAGCATCATAACAAAGTCAAAAGTACAATCACAGCACAGGTATCAGAACACCTAGTGTCTCATGACCAACTAAAGAGCAAGAAAGTCCAAACAAAACAAGTGAAAGAAAGGAGAGCTAAACAGTGCTCTAAGCAGAAGAAAAACCAATTATACTCTAGAAATCAGCGTCCAACAGGTCATCCTCCTCTGGATCCCAACCTGCAAGTGCTCTTCCATCGGCAGCAGACCCTGTAATTTCCAAAAGAGAAGTTCATTCAGAATGAATTCAACCTTGAAAAATGTACAAGTATCTAGTTCTACTTATATGAACGTAGTACAGTATGAGGAGGCATGTGTAAAGCATTTAGGTTCTACCTCAGAATCCATTATCTGTTTTCAACGAAACAATGTTATGGACTTCTGGACACCGCAGCTGTAGCTGTGTTCCTATGTGGAATGTCACGGTTACTGTTCTTCTAAAATTAATTGGAATTCATCAAATGTGGAATGGAACCAATAAACAGAAGAAGAGTCAAACCTAGTCAGATTGTGTTATCAAATGTGGAATAACACTCTCCTCCTAGATAAGGAAGACGAAAACCAGTTAAAGTTGTTAACATCAAATGTGGAATGAAATAACTTAGCAGATTCGTACTCAGCAACCCCGAACATCAGCGGAGCACAACACGCTTGCTTTGACAAATGAAAGTGGAAAAATCAAAACATTTGGACTAAGGCGGAACTGAATCGCCTAACCTTGAAACTAAGGCTGAACTTAAATCGCCTTGAGTCTCATTTCCCCCACTATTTTGATTGATCGGTCTTTAGGCATTCCTTTCATCAGTGGATCAGTCAGATTATCCTTCGATCGCACATCGATCAAAGTGATAATGTCTTGTTCTTTCAGATAATTCAGTAGAGTGTGTCTCAGTTGCACATGTCGCCTCTTAGTATTAAAAAGGATATTTTTCACGACTTGGACTGCTACTTGATTATCACAGTACAGGCTCAAAGAATTGACTTGAACTCTAGACAATGGAATGTCTAAAATCAAATTTTTGATCCAATCTGCCTCTTCACCAGCTGAAGCTAAGACAAATAACTCGGCTTCCATAGACGACAAGGTTATACAAGTCTGTCTTTTGGATTTCCAAGTGACTGCAGCGCCACCCAAAGTGAAAATAAATCCACTGGTGGACTTGCTGTTCCCAACTTTTGAACACCAGGAGGCATCAGAGTATCCTTCCAACGTAGGAGGGTAACCAGTGTAGCACAGAGCGTGATCTTTAGTACCTTTAAGGTACCTCATCAGCCGATCTAAGGCATCCCAATGCTCTTTGTCTGGACTACTGGTAAAGCGACTCAGCATTCCAATCGAGAAGGCAATGTCTAGTCTTGTACAACTTGTGACATACATGAGACTACCAATGATCTTTGAGTACTTTACTTGATCAACGCTGTTCCCCTCATTCGGACTCAACTTGACAGTTGGATCAATTGGTGTTTCAACAGGCCTACAGTCTTTATAACCCCAGGTAGTGAGAATCTGCTCAATATAATTGTTGAAACCAAAAAATCGGTCCCTGAGGAGTTCGACCCTTGGGGAAGGGTGATCGCACACTTACTTCTCTCCTCACGAGCCCAAGTGACAAAGGAAAAGGACCAGGGATAGACTCAAGGCTCCAGCACGGAGGTCCCACCACACACCCGGAAGATCTTAGAGCGCTTCCCCACCTTAGCCAAGTGCTGAAGCTAAGGTACCTCAGAAAGCGCTAGAAGACCGTGCACAAGAATGCGTGCCTTCTGAGGTACCCCTTAGGTCCTATTTATAGGAAAAGATGGTCTGCAAATATCCAAACTTCACTGTTTTCGAGGACTATAGGCAGTACAAAGGGGGTAAGATGGTAAAAATACACCACAGCTGAAGGGCGAGCCGGCCCTGAGAAGAACGTCCATTAGGCGAGGGCGGCGAGTACGGGCACGGGAAAGCTTCCCCCCACGTCGAGGTGAAAGGCGGTGAGGGTGCTCGCCCCACTCAACGCTATGGGAGAAGGTGTTGAGTGAGCTCTCCTCTCTCAACGTCACGGCCTGGCTCGCCTTACTCAACGCCACGGGAGAAGGCGTTGAGTGAGCTCGCCTCTCTCAACGCCGCAGGCCTGGCTCGCCTCGCCTTGGGACTGGGCGAGTCGGCGCTGAAGCCCCTGCTCGCGGGCGTGCTGGCACTCGCCCACCCCTTGGCTCTGGCGAGCACGTACTTGGACGGATCTGCTCGGCTCAACGAACTTCGAGCTCGGCCCGACGATTGCCGAGCCCATACTCGGCACGCTGGGCTCGGCATGCTCTGCTGAACTCGCCTGGGGCTCTGGGGCGGTCTGAGCCGGCCGGTTTGGCTCCTGTCAACCCATTCGCTGGATACGGGGTTGTACACAATCTCCGCTCTTTGTGAGGTTGGAATAAACTTGGAAAGAAACATCGAACCCCCTAGGATCCTGCGAGTGCAACAGGAGCCAAAAGGAATCTCTTGGTAGGTTTCACCGATGGCTATATATACATACCCAGCATACCCGGCTGACCTCCGCCCTTCCCTTTACTAAGCTCTGCCGAGATGCCACTCCCCAAAAAGGTCATGGAGCGACTCGCGAAATCTCGCGAGGAGACCGCCCTCCGCGCTGCGGCCCTAACTGATCTGAATGTCCCGGCCCGCCGCTTCACTTAATTCGGCTCGGTCAAGAGGGCGAGGCCCTTTCCTCCCGAGGCCGAGCACATTTTCGCTGACTTGAAGAACACCTTGGTCAACGGCTCCGACTCCTCCAACCGTCCTACTCTGGCTCCCCATGGTAAAGACTTTGTGGACCTCATGTAACGCCCCCGGTTTTTCTGCATTTTGGTTTGATCATTGCTTGGCGTTACGATGACGCGTTGTCAGCTTCTGCTATTGTTAGAGCGTGGTCATAGCTCTTTAGGTTCCTTTAGTGGTCCTTTAGTAGCCTATTTGCAAGATTCCCCAGCTAGCCGGAGTCTGTTTTGGTGACTCGGTTGGGCCTCTCGGGGAATGCTTGTGTGTTGGCTTCGGGCAGTGTTAGCCCAAGTTTTGATCGTCGGATGTTGTTTTCGACTTTGCCGTTGTGTTTGTAGCTGCGGTGTTTAGCTACGGTGCGAGTTTTGTCGAAATCCGAGATCATTCGTTTTTCGCGTCATTTCGACGTGCGTTTTGTTAGCCGGTATTGGCTACCTGTTTGTTGTGCGTGGCCTTGTGTGGCCGAGCTTGGAAGGGCTGGTGCCTTGTTTTTAGGCTAAGGGGTTTAGCTAATTATTTATGTTCATGTTGATGCTAGCTTGTATGCTTGTGCATATATATACATATAAGTGTGTGTGTGTATATATATATAATTATGTTTTTGTGTGTGTGTGCTGTATATATATATATATATAAGCTTTCGGCTATAGGTAAGACTCAGCTGGGTGCTCGGCTTGGGACTTGTGTAGCTTAGTATTTTATTTCCTTAAGTGTCAGCTAGTGGCTGTTATATCAGACTTATAATATTATCAAATATATTAGTGATTGGATATAATAGTATTTTACTAGCTTAGTGCTGGTAGTTTATGTATGCATATATTATATATATATATTTGTATATATCAAGCTTGTAGCATTGTCTCGGGTTAGCTGCTAAGGATAAGCATGAGCTGGTTAGTGGCCGAATAGGCTAGATTAAATTAAGCCTTAGTGGTAGCTAAGTATTATATTATATTAGCTAGTGGGGTGTATATCCTAAGCTTTTCCCTTATCTCCTTCCCCAAACCCGAGAGCCATCACTTCCAGCGGAAGATTCAGGCGGAGAAGCTGTAGCCTTGGCCGGCGATTCCAGCCGCTCTAGAGCTCGGTTTGCCCGGGGATTTTCAGTTTTGAGTTGCTCTCGCCGAGATCTCGCTTCCTAGGTATGTAATTTAGCTTTTAGGGCTGTCTTTAGAGACATGAGAGTTTCGGGTTTCTCCTTTTTCTTCCCTAAATCTCCAGCTTTGCTTCTAGGTGGCTGACCTTGCCGCCGGAGCTGAAGATTGGAGGGTTCTTGCGGTTTCCGAGAAGTCGAGGCAAGTGGCTCCCTTGTCCTTGCATAATTTCTTTATAACTCTTGTTCAATTAAATTTTTCCTGCTCAACAATTTGATCAACCGACCGCAAGCTGCTTCTTTTTTTTGTTTCCTCTTAAATTATTCCGGCTGGTGTCTTGCTTAGTAGCAGGTGCATGGGATTTTAGCCTAAGTGTAATGGTGTCTTAAGGGTAGGGTAGTGCTGCTAGATCGGTTAAGAAAGAGCAGCATGAGCCTTGGAATTTATTTTCCAAGACTCTGCTTGCTGGCTTTGAGTAGAGTTTGGGCTTATTTGGGTTATAGTCTAATTTTTTAGGCTGTGGTCGGGTAGGAGAGATAGGAGTGAGAGCTGGAATTAAATCCCAGCTCTCGGGTTGTGGAAAGCCTAGTGGTAAGCTAGTTTGGAGTTGTTGTGGTCAAACTTGCCAAAGTAGGTTTGGCGTTGAGTGAGGTAGACTCACTCAACACCATGGCCAGGGCTTGAGGTTAAGTCTCTGGCATTGAGCAAGGTAGACTCACTCAGCACCACCATTTCTTTTTAGGCTAATGTTATAGCCTTGGGATGTGAGCTTCTTTAGGGCTGTTAGAAAAGTTTTACCTTCCTAAGGGGGATGTTGGGGGTATTCGGCTAGTTTGTGCATGGCGACTCGTGGGCTATGACCAGAGGGGGTGTGGTTGTTTGGATTCTGAGGGGTGAATTGTGTGTGCTAAGCTGTGGCCACCACCAAGTTTGGACACTGTGGCCAACTTGTTGGGTGTGTGGACCCTGAAGCTGCCACCGGTTGTGTTTTCACCCTTGAGTATTTTTGGGGTCTGGTTGTTGGTGTTGGACACTGTGGCCACCCACTCCAGTCCCCCTTATTTTTACACCCCGGCCTTTTGCCCACAAACTTAGGACTGTTAGTTTCCTATTGTCTGCTTTTGGTTTTTTCCCTGCTTTTATGATGATGCATTTCTTCTGCAGGTTGATTCTTTCCAGAGCAGGTAGAATTGTGCTCACTCTTAGTGTGTTTTGCCTTTATTGCTCTTTAAGCAATGCTTCTTTCTTCTCCTACTTTTATAGTTTAGTACTTTGTTGCCGGGTTGGAAAACCCTTCTTATTTAAGTAATCTGACACTCCTTTCTTTGGTTTATTTTCTTTGACTGAGGCATTTCTTTTCTTGAATGCCTCAGGTCCAGGTTGTAGCCGATTGAGCGGCTGATTTCTTTTGTGGGACTTGCTGGTAGTCTCCAGGGTAGCAGAGTTGCAGCTCATTCCCTTGTGAGGTAGTTATCTCTCCTTTCTGTATAGACATGCACACTCACCGATGAGTTCGTGTCGGGTTGTCGACGCCCACCGGTGGCTTACTTGTTTAGCTAAATATGAGTTAAAACTGCTGATTTTGCCCTTTTTCTTGGGATTGGTTTCTTTCTTCTGGGAAGGTTTTATACTAGGTTGCATGTTAGGTATTTTAAAATCCTAAACTACTATATGTACCTCATGCATAACATATTTGCTAACTAAAGCACTATTTTCGTAAAGCGTAAAACCTCTTTTAATAAATATATATTATACTCACCTTAGGTGTCGTGCATTCTATAAGTGATCTCTGGTGGACCCTTATACTCATTTAGGGTGTCAAACTAACTGAATCAAAGTATTTTCCGCTGTAAGCATATATATTTTCTCAGCGTGGACTAGTTGATCCATTGTGCCGAGGGATACGGCCTTCAAACAAACTGGTTTTCTATTAAATTAAAACTTGTGATCTATGGTTTTGGTGTGTCGCCTGAGCGTCGGCAGTTATTCCCTGCTCGACGTGGCATCACAACGCGTATTTTCCCTTACTCTGATACTTCTTAACCTCGGGGAAAATGCGGGTCGTGACACCTCACCACCGAACAAGACCCTGGCGGAGAGGTCTCCACGCCGAGGGTCGAGAATCTTCTGGTCAAGGCGCCTGAGCCATCCTCTGACCCACATCCGTAGGACCTGCTCCTCGCCACCGCGACCATGGGGCTGGACTCGCGGAAGCTGGGGTCGCCGGCTCGCACACCTTCTCGACAACCCTCTTCTGCACCCGCGGCCACTGGGGAGGACGCCGAGCACACATTCGCTCCCGATTCCCCCCGAAATTCTGAAGGTATGTCTCTGACCCCTTCACATTGCGTCTGATTTCAATCGGTGCTCGCTCCTCCCACTCGTCATCCTGACTCTCCCGTGCAGGCCTTCCTAGCCGATCTGGGGCTGATGATTCAGCTGAACGGCCTGGCTACTCGCCCCTTCCATCGTCGCGCGCTTTAGACATTTTCCTGGACTCAGAGATGGATAGCCCCGAACGGTCGAGGCGAAGCCAGTTGGTCCTCAAAAAGTTAGTGCGCGAGCTCCACGAGCTGAAGAAAGACAATTCCAGGCTGCAGGAGGAGTGCACGCAGCTTGCTGGCGAGGCGAGGGTCAGCTCGGCGTATGTGGCGACGTCTTCCTCCATACTCTTCGACGAGATTGATGAGAACCTGCGAGCGGTAAATAGGAGCTTGGGGCAGCTTCGGCATCTCTTCGCGCAGCGGCTGGCGACATCAGGCCGGCGAGAACGGGGTAATTAAGGACGGCTCCCTTGCGAGCCGACCGGCACTCGCCCCTGCTGTCGCCCGGTCCGTGCGTGTGCTTTTAATTTTTATTGTTCTGGACAATTTGCTCTCTTTATGCTAATAAGTTGTATAAGTTTTCGTTATGCGAGCGTATTTTATTTCTTTTGAGCGGTGCGTGCCTTTTCGAATTCCTCATCCGGGCTCGTCGAGGTCAGCGAGCAGAGAGCGGAGAGACGGAGTAAGCGAGCCGAGCTGGTCAGTCGGCTCTGGTTCTCCTCCCCTTTTTCTATAAATAGGGATCCCCACCTACCCCCCGGCTACGCCTTTATTGCCTTCATATCTCTTCCCCTCCTTGCTTTCCTCGCCTTCTGCTCGCGTGTTTCCCTTCCCTCGGCAAGCATGGGAAAAGGAAACCCTGATTCCGATGGTCGTGCCAAGTGCGCCCAGAACTTCGCCGACCATTGCTTCTTCGAGGGCAATACCACGGCGGACGAGCTCGCCGAGTTCGTGGCGGACTATGTTCCTGCCGGCTTCGTGGCCCGCCTCCCGGCGCACCATGAGGCCATAAACTCCTTCTTCGAGGATGAGCTCGCCTTCCCCATCTCGCACTTTGAGGTGGGGTTGCGCCTGCCGCTCTGGCCTGAGGTTTGCCAGGTCCTTAAGTATTACGGCATCGTGCCCGTGCAGCTCAACCCCAACGCCATCGCTATGGTAGTGGGATTTGCCTGCTACCTCCGCGGAGAGCGGATCGAGTTCAACCTGAACGTCTTCCGCAAACTCTTTTCTTACAAGGCCAACACCGACGGGGTAGCCTTCTTCGGCGCTACATCCATAAAGATCTGCGAGGTCGCCAACAAGAACCACAACTGGATGTTGAAGATCGTCTTCATCCGGGGCGACCGTGACAACATTCCCTTCTCGCCCCTGCAGAAAAGAGAGGAGGTGTACCGCCCACCCTCTGTGTCCGGCAATGATGCCGAGCTTCACAAGTTCTTCATATACAAGGACTTTGAAGTCGCCTTCCTTCACCGCGGCCTCGGGTCTCTGCTGCTTGTCCTTCCCGGTGAAGGTATGCTTCGCCCACTCTCTGCTCGCCATACTCGGCCTGATCGGTCAAAACCTTATTCTTCGACTAAGTCTTTTTTACAGGGGAGCGACTGATCCCGGTGAACCCTCCCTTCGCCGACCTGGGAGTGTTTTCGGATCCGCTCGAGTGAGCTCGGGCTGCGGCCGAGGCGTGCCGAGAAGAGAAGGTGAGAGGCAAGCCTTCCAGCAAGAGGCAGCTGGAGCTTGGAGGGCCGAGCTCGCTCCACCGTCCCTCGGCCCCTAAGCAGAAAAAGGCGAGGGTGATCTCGCGAGGCCAGCCACAGCAACCCTCATCGCCCGTCAGATTCATGAGTTCGCCGGAGGTTTTTCCTGACGAAGCCCCGACGAGCCCGCTGAAGGAGGCGTCATCCCCTCGCGGGAAGAAGCGCGGGTCCTCCTCCCCTCCTTCCGTGGAGGAGGTTGTTCCCTGCAATCCGGGAATTCCAAAGGACCACCCCCACTTCGGCAAGGGGGGAAGAAGCAAGGACGCGGCTGGCGAGCCGATGCTGAGCTGGGATGAGGGGGCCCACCGTGTCTCCGTCTCTACTCGCGCCCCCTCCTGGGGAGCTCGCCGGCCTCCTACGGGCCACGCGTTCGCCCTTGGTTTTGGCTTATACGGCCGGGAGGGCGCCGAGGCCTACAAAAACATGACTCCTCTGCAGATAGGCCACGAGGGTCTGCATGCCCATCTGAGGGCCTTCGAACTCCATCACATGATGGTTCGCCGCGGCTTTCAGCTCAGTCAGCTCCTGCTAAAGGCCGAGCAGCAGCGCGACCTGGCGACGGAAAGAGCTGCCGACGCGGAGCGGCGGTTCGGCATTGCCGAGCGCTTACTCAATGAAGCCTCGGGCGGGCTGGTAAGAACCAACCAACTCTCATTTTAACTTAGAAAAATATTTCACCAGGAATCTGACTCATTTGTCTTTCAGGATGTCGAGTCTGCCAGGGTGCTACAGGCCCACGCTAGCGAGCTGGAGGGCGAGGTCGCCCAGCTACGGGTCCGCCTCGCTGATCAAGAGGCCAGTTCGCGCGAGCAGGAGACCCATGTTGCCGAGCAGGGAGCTCTTGCTACTCGATCGGCGGCCGAGGTGGAGGCGCTGAAGGAGCAGAACCGTGGTCTCCAAGGCGAGGTCTGTCGGCCGACGGAAGCCCTTTTCCCCCCGGACGGCGCCGAGCCCCCTTTTCCCTATAAGCGGCCTCGGGTTTTCAGCGAGGGGGAGGTCATGGAGCGACTGCGAGTCAACTCGATCGAGTCTGCCGAATGCCTCCTGGGCGTCATGAGGGGATTGGGGATCCTGGCTGAGGGCTGCGAGGAAGTGGCGGTCCGAGACCTTCTACCGAGCCTATTCCCGCCGTCACCGCCTAGCGGAAAAGAGGAAAGCTTTGGCTCCCTTTTCGATGAGGCGAAGGACAAGGAGCCGCTGCTCGGAGGCGAGGAGGAGGACTATCCTTCGGGGGAGGAGGGAGAGAGCTGACCGGATCTCCCTCCCGACTTCCTGCATTCTTCTTGTAATCTCCCCCCCCTTTTTGTAATCTCGTCGAGGCAAGCTCCCCCCTTTTGAAATAATAATGATAAAAAAAAATTCTATCTTCTTTTTACCTTCAGCGCTAGAATGCGCGTGAGTTAGGACTCGCGCTCGCCGAGGGGCCCTGAGCGTCGGCGGCGGCCAGACTCGCGAACACTCCGCTTGCCTGCGAGCCATTCCTCGCTCTCTTTTGTCGAAGATTCTCAGCACGTCTGGGGTCAGGCCGCTGTCGGTGCCCGCCTACCATACCGAGAAGTACCCTTTGCCGAGCAGACCCTTGCGAGAACGTTCTCGCCTGGGAGGCCACTTTTCTCTCAACCAAAGGTGGGATCACAACTTCCTGGTCCACCTCCCAGGTTGTAACAACGTCCGTCGAGACCCCTGTCCTGCCAGCTTGGAGGGAGCCTGACAGCGGGAGAATCGAGACCTAACCCCAGAGCAAGGAGACTTAGAACATTTGCCTCTTCCGGGTGCTACCATAAGGCCAGTCAGCTAGGTGGGAGCCTGAGGGCGGGTGTTGAACATCCTCCGGGCTCAGCTCTAGGGTCATAATGACGTCCATCGAGACCCCGGCCCTGCAAGCTTGGAGGGAGCCTGACAGCGGGAGAATCAAGACCTAACCCCAGAGCGAGAAGACTTAGAACATTTGCCTATCCCGGGTGCTATCAACAGGCCAGTCAGCTAGGTGGGAGCCTGAGGGCGGGTGTTGAACATCCTCCGGGCTCAGCTCCAGGGTCATAACGACGTCCACCGAGACCCCGGCCCTGCCAGCTTGGAGGGAGCCTGACAGCGGGAGAATCGAGACCTAACCCCAGAGCGAGAAGACTTAGAACATTTGCCTCTCCCGAGTGCAACCACCAGGCCAGTCAGCTAGGTGGGAGCCTGAGGGTGGGTGTTGAACATCCTCCGGGCTCAGCTCCAGGGTCATAACGACGTCCACCGAGACCCCGGCCCAGCTAGCTTGGAGGGAGCCTGACAGCGGGAGAATCGAGACCTAACCCCAGAACGAGAAGACTTAGAACATTTGCCTCTCCCGGGTGCTACCATCAGGCCAGTCAAATAGGTGGGAGCCTGAGGGCGGGTGTTGAACATCCTCCGGGCTCAGCTCCAGGGTCATAACGACGTCCATCGAGACCCCGGCCCTGCTAGCTTGGAGGGAGCCTAACAGTGGGAGAATCGAGACCTAACCCCAGAGCGAGAAGACTTAGAACATTTGCCTCTCCCGGGTGCTACCACCAGGCCAGTCAGCTAGGTGGGAGCCTGAGGGCGGGTGTTGAACATCCTCCGGGCTCAGCTCCAGGGTCATAACGACGTCCACCGAGAACCCGGCCCTGCCAGCTTGGAGGGAGCCTGACAGTGGGAGAATCGAGACCTAACCCCAGAGCGAGAAGACTTAGAACATTTCTTGAGGGTTTGTGATATTATGCTATGAAAGTTCCGCAACATCTCATGTCACCGTTATCATGCAAAAAGGGCTCAAATGAATGAAACAAATTGTATTGAAAAAAAACTAAGGCGCATACAAATGTTCAAGGATAGAAGCGTTTCAGGTCGTCGCCGCTCCAGGTGTTGCTCAAGGTCTCGCCCTCCACATTTTGGAGGCTGTATCCTCCCGACCTTAGTGCTTCTTTTACGATGTAAGGCCCCTCCCAGTTTGGATGGAGCTTGCCCACGGTAGCCGATCTTCCCGCCGCATCTGTCTTTTTCAGGACCAGGTCACCTTCCACGAACTGTTTGACCCGGACATGTTTGTCAAAATACTTAGTCATTCTCCGCTTGACTTCCTCCTGCCGAACCGCTGAGAGGTCGCGCAATTCTTCTATCAGGTCTAAGGAGAGCCGTTGTTCCTCCTCATTTTCAACTCTCCACTCCTCTCTTCCAGCTTCCGCCTCAGCGACCCTGGGAGTACGGACCTCGAGTTCGATGGGGAGCACCGCCTCGCTTCCATGAGATAGTTTAAAGGGTGTCTACCCTGTGGTGGTATTGGGGGTAGTCCTCAGGGCCCAAAGAACGGAGGGGAGCTGCTCCACCCAATTCTCCTTCAAATTTTCAACCTTCTTTTTCAGGAGGTTCATGATAACCTTGTTGGCCGCTTCCACCTGCCCGTTGCTTCTTGGGTGATGGACAGAGGCAAACCTAAGGTCAATCCCGAGCTCTCCACAGAATTTGATGAACTCGTTGCTGGCGAACTGCGGTCCGTTGTCGGTGACGATGGCTTGGGGCATCCCATGCCTACAGATGATTTCCCCCCCATACAAAATTTCGGATGACCTGCGAGGTCACCTTGGCCAACGCCTTCACTTCCATCCACTTGGAGAAATAGTCAATCATCACCAACAAGAATCTTCTTTGCCTGCTTGCCTGGGGGAAGGGCCCTACCAGATCCATTCCCCAAATTGCGAAAGGCCAGGGGTCCGTGATACTCCTGAGTCGCTGAGCCGGTTGTAGTTGGAGGGGGGCGAACAGTTGACACTTATGACATTTTTTGGCAAATTCGAAGGCATCATGCCCTAGGGTAGGCCAGAAGTAGCTCTGCCTGATAATTCTCCCTTCCCGGGTCTGACCTCCCGAATGACTCCCACACTCCCCGGAGTGGCCTCTTCCAAAATCCTCGACACCTCCCCCTTCGCCACGCAACGAGCCAGCAACCCTGAGAGAGTCTTTCGGTAGAGCTGCTCGTCGCACAAGAGGTAGTATGCTAACTTGTATTTGAGTTTCCTTCTATCCATCCCTTCTGGGTACTCTCTAGTGGACAAGAAGGTGGTGAAGGGGTCCATCCATGTGGGTCGCTGATCTATCTCCATCAACTCTCCTTCCTCCAAGGATGGATGGAAGAGGTCTGTGATGGTGCCCCCCACCCGAGGGCCGTGCTTGGCAAGATGGTCGACCTGTTCATTTTCCTTCCGCGGCACATGTTGAATGGAGAAGGTTTGGAAACCCCCAATGATTCCTTTGACCTAGGCCAGATACCGTTGCAGGGTAGGCTCCCTTGCTTCGAACTCCCGGTTGACCTGGGAGGCTACCACCATGGAGTCAGTGAGGACCTTCACAGCATGCACTCCCAGCTCCCTAGCCAGGCGCATCCCTGCGATCACCGCCTCGTACTCAGCCTGATTGTTGGTTATGGAAAAATGTATTACCACTGTCTGCTCAATCCGGGTCCCTTGGGGGCTCTCCAAGACGACCCCAACCCCTAAGGAGTCTTTCCCTGAAGCCCCACCCACCATCACCTTCCAAGGGACGGGATAAGTGAGTTTGTCCTCTGCTACCTCGACCACATAGTCAGCTAGGAAGTCAGCCATCACTTGTGCCTTTATTGCGAGTCGAGGGACAAAGGAGATGTCGAACTCGCTCAATTCTCCCGACCACTTGGCGAGTCTCCCGGAGTGCTCCACCCCCTCGAAGATGTTGCGGAGGGGGTGGTCAGTCACAACCTGGATGGAGTGTGCCTGGAAGTAGGGCCTGAGTCGCCGGGCCGAGATGATTAGAGCGAAGGCCAACTTTTCTAAGATAGGGTAACGGAGTTCCGCCTTCCTCAGAACCCTACTCACGTAATAGATAGACAGCTGCTTCTTGCCTTCTTGCTTGACCAGGACCAAACTGAGAGCCTCGGTCCCAACCCCCAAATACAGGAACAAGTCCTCTCCTTCCTTGGGCCCTTGGAGGAGAGGGGGATGGGTGAGTTGTTTTTTCAGTTCCTGGAATGCCTTCTCGCACTCCTCGAACCATTCAAACTTCTTGCCCCCTTCAGGGTTCTGAAGAAAGGGGAGCACTTTTCTCCCACCCTGGAGAGAAACTTGCTGAGCCCAGCCATCCTCCCCGTCAGCCGTTGGACATCCTTGGCATTCCGGGGAGCCCCTAGCTCCATTATTGTCTTGACTTTATCAGGATTCGGTTCTACTCCCGTGGGAGTGAGTAGATGTCCCAGGAATTTTCCCCTGCTGGCCCCGAAGACGCACTTCAGGGGGTTCAACCTCATCTTATATTTACGCAGGGTGCCAAAGGTCTTCTCCAGATCCCGGAGGTGAGAGCCGACCTCCCGACTCTTTATCATCAGGTCATCCACGTATACTTCCAGGTTCCTCCCCTTCTGTCCATGGAATACACGGTCCATCATCTTCTGGTACGTTGCCCCTGCATTTTTCAACCCAAATGGCATCATCTTGTAGCAGTAGCATCCACCTCCTGTGATGAATGAGACATCCTTTATGTCGGGAGGGTGCATCCTGATCTGATGATAACCTGAAAAGGCATCTAAAAAACTCATTACAGAAAAACCAACGGCTGAATCTACCAGCGCGTCGATTCTAGGCAAGGGGTAACAATCTTTTGGGCATGATTTATTAAGAAGTGAGAAGTCTACACACATCCTCCACCGGTCGTCCCCTTTTTTCACCATTACAACATTTGAGACCCAGCCGGGGTATTGAATTTCGGAAATGAAACCGGCCTTAAGGAGCTTGGCGACTTCCTCCCTAATTGGTTCGGCCAGCTTGTCCGTGACGGACCTCCTCTTCTGCTGGATGGGGCGAGCCTCCGGGTCCAGGTTGAGACGGTGGTAGACGACGTCAACATCGATCCCAGGCATCTCGGCCGTGCTCCAGGCGAAGACGTCCACATTCTTCTGGATGCACTCCAGCTTCCTGCCTTGGTCCTCTAGAGTCAACCCTCCGCTGATGCGGACCTTCTCTACCCTGTCATTCTGGGTGAGAACCTCCATCTCCATCACTTCCTTGGCGGACTCCAACCGGGACTGCTCCTCCCACTCTGCAATATCCTCCCCTTTTGGAATAAGGACCTCTCCTCCTTCTATGGCCATCGCCTCGACCGACTCCTAAGGGAGTACCTCCTCGCGGGCTTCCCCCTCCATCCTTCCTTCCTCCCTGATTTCTTCTCCAACCTCCTGCCCATCCACCTCGTCCATCCTTATCCCCATTTCTTCGGCCTCCTCCTGCCAAGAAATGGAATTCACTGCTGTCACGTAGCATTCCCGAGCTGCCTTGGGGTCGCTGCGGACTCGGACCTGGATCCCCTCCGTGTTGAACTTAAGGCATTGATGGAAGGAGGAGGGGACGCAGCGGAAGGCACTGATGAGGGGCCGTCCAAAAATGGCGTTGTAGCTGCTGAGGGCCTCCACTATAACGAATCGGCAGTTCCTGGATTGCCTTCCTAAGCTGACATGGAGTCTCACTCCCCCCTCTACTTCTTTCCTCACCCCCGAAAAACCGAAAAGAGGCCCATCGGAGGCCAGCACCCTCTTGGCTTCTACCTGCATGGCGTCGAATGGCTTCTTGAAGATGATGTTGACGGAGCTCCCATTGTCGATGAGGATTCGGGAGACCGTGAAATTCTCGATGGCTGTCTGGATGACTAGCGCATCGCAGAAGGGGTCCTCATGACCCGGCATGTCCTCCCTTGAGAAAGTGATCCTCTCCTCTGGGGGTGGGTTCTGGGATGTGGAGCCGATGCTCCTTCGGTATATGGTGTGGAGGCTTGCTTTCCGGGAAGCTTCGACCCCCACCCCCCCATGGATCACTCTGATCCCTCCTTGGGTATCCACATCGGCCTGGTCTTCGCAACGGTCCCCCTCCGCCTGAGGCCGGACTTCCTCAATCAGCACCTCCCGACGGTTCTGCTGCTGCTGCTGTTCCCTGTTCCCCCATATCTCGAGGAACTCCGGGCACGTGATCGTCGTGTGCCCCTCCTCTTGATGGTAGTCACAGTAGGGCAGTTCTATCCTGACCTCCCTCCTCCTCCTTGGCTGTCCTCTCCTTCTCCCCCCCAGGGCGATAACCATGGCCTCCTCCTGTTCAGGAAGGGGGGGTCTCTGACCCTGCCTCCCCCCTGGGGGTAAAACTGGTCGCTCCCACCTTGGCGGTTATCTCCTCCCTGATAACCCCTTCGTGGCCCTTGGTCCTGCCACTCCGGCCTCCAACCCAACCGGTTGTTTGGTTCCTGACGCTCCCACCTGGGCTGCTATTGTTGCTGCTCTCTCTGTCGGGGCTCGACCCTTCTCTCCTCCTGGGCTCGGCCACCCCTTGGCTTCTCTTCCTCTACGACCCACCTGGCCAACCTTTGAGCAAACTCTGGGTGTGCTGCTTCCATGTCGGCCTCCCTTGCCGCCCTCTCCAGGAGCGCCTCAAAATACACTAGAGGCGTCCTCTTCAACTCCATGGCGAAGAACCCGGCTGTAGACCCAGGGTGAAGGCCACCATCATGGTGTGCCCTGGCATCTCTTGTACCTGGGACAGTTCCTCCTGAAACCTGTCCAGGTAACCTCCCAGGGTCTCCCCTGCTCTCTGTTTTATACAGAACAAGGACTCAGTCTCCCTCTTTCTTTTCTTTGAGGTGGTGAATCTCAACATGAATCGTCTGCGCAGGTCTTCGAAGCAGTAGATTGAGCCGGCCGGGAGCTGATGAAATCACTCTCTCGCTTTCTCCCTGAGGGTGATGGCGAAGAGCCTGCACTTGAAGCCATCCGGCATCTGTCGGATTGAGACCATGTCCTCAAACCACTGGACGTGCTGGACCGAATCTCCCTTCCCTGAGTAGTAGGATATCTCCGGCTCTCAGAACCCCTCTGGAACTGGGGCAGAAGAAACGAACTCGCTGAAGGGGCATCCTCCCTCAGCTGGGCAAGTTGGTAACTCCCTCCCCACTGTCTTGCCGAACTGGTACTTGCCTACCGAGCCCGAGAAAAGGACTCGCCCCCTCGGCTCGCGCTCCCCCTCGCTCGCGACTTCCTTCCCGGCTCGCCTGATGGGCGCGTCGTTGCCTAGTGTCGGGTTGGCGACCACGGGAACCACCGGCGTCGTGCTCTCGGCTTGCATGCCGAGTGCGACCCTGACGAGTCCGAGCAATTCCTCTCTGAGCTCCGCGGACATCCCCGCTGTCGCGGGAGGGGGAGGGGGTGGTGAGCTCGCCCTGCTTGAACCTTGCCCTTCATCTCTTGCCATCGGACTTGCGGAAGATTTTCTATGTTAACCACGCTCACCGCACTAAAGTGTTGAAACCGAAAAATCAGTCCCTAAGGAGTTCGACCCTTGGGGAAGGGTGATCGCACACTTACTTCTCTCCTCACGAGCCCAAATGACAAAGGAAAAGGACAAGGGACAGACCCAAGGCTCCAGCACGGAGGTCCCACCACACACCTGGAAGACCTTAGAGCGCTTCCCCTCCTTAGCCAAGTGCTAAAACTAAGGTACCTAAGAAAGCGCTAGAAGACCGGGCACAAGAAAGCGTGCCTTCTGAGGTACCCCTTGGGTCATATTTATAGGAAAAGATGGTCTGCAAATATCCAAACTTCACTGTTTTTGAGGACTATAGGCAGTCCAAAGGGGGTAAGATGGTAAAAATACACCACAGCTGAAGGGCGAGCCGGCCCTGAGAAGAACGTCCATTAGGCGAGGGCGACGAGTACGGGCGCGGGAAAGCTTCCCCCCACGCCGAGGTGAAAGACGGTGAGGGTGCTTGCCCCACTTAACGCCATGGGACAAGGTGTTGAGTGAGCTCGCCTCTCTCAACGCCACGGCCTGGCTCGCCTTACTCAATGCCACGGGATAAGGTGTTGAGTGAGCTCGCCTCTCTCAACGCTGAAGGCCTGGCTCGCCTCGCCTTGGGCCTGGGCGAGTCGGCGCTGAAGCCCCTGCTCGCGGGCGTGCTGGCACTCGCCTACCCCTTGGCTCTGGCAAGCACGTCCTTGGCCGGATCTGCTCGGCTCCACGAACTCCGAGCTCGGCCCGACGATTTCCGAGCCCATACACGGCACACTGGGCTCGACGTGCTCTACTGAACTCGCCTGGGGCTCTGGGGCAGTCTGAGCCGGCCGGTTTGGCTCCTGTCAACCCACTCGCTGGATACGAGGTTGTACAGTAATGAGCTTGACTTAGAGTGACACGTCCTTTGTCTACTCTAACTTTCATACCTAATAGGGTATCTACAGGACCAAGGTCCTTCATGTCAAACGCTTTCGTGAGAGCGTATTTAGTATCCCTCACTGCGGCAAGTTCTGACCCCAGAATCAACATGTCATCCACATATAGGCATATGATGACTGTTTGATTTGACATCGAGCGGTAGTAGAGGCACTTGTCTGAGAGACTGGACTGAAATCCAATGCTCTTTACCACTTGATCAAATTTAATGTATCATATCTTAGGTGATTGTTTAAGCCCATAGATCGATTTATCGAGCTTGCACACTTTATCTTTTAGATCCTTATGTACATAACCTTCAGGTTGTGCTATGTAGATCTCTTCATCAAGCTCTCCATTTAAGAAGGTTGTCTTTACATCCATCCGATGAACTATAAAGTTCTCGATATAAGCTAAGGCAAGAAGTATCCTAATAGTGGATAGGCGGCATACAGTTGAATAGACATCAAAGTAGTCAATTCCCCCCTGTTGTTTATAACTTTTAGCTACTAGACGTGCTTTATACCTGGCTATAAACCCATCACTGTGCAACTTCTTCTTCAGTACCCACTTGCATCCTAGGACTTTAGCTTCTTTCGGCAGGTCAACTAGATGTCAAGTGTTGTTTTGTAGCAGCGAGTTCATCTCATCATCGATGGCTTCTGCCCACATTAACGCATCTCTAGATCGCATTGCTTCCTGATAGGAGAATGGATCATCCTCTAAGTGGTAGGTGACGAAATTCTCAGCAAAATCCTTAAGGATTCTATCTCTTGTAGATACTCTAAGAGGAACAGGTTCCACCTCTAGAGGTTGGGGAGCAGTGCCAGAGGGGCCAGCTTCAGGTTCTACCGTAGATTCTGAAATCATATCAGTAGACCCGGAGACGGTCAAGCCATGATCTTTGATAAATTTGTGTTAAAAAAAATAGTATCTCTAGACTCTATCACTGTATTAGTGGATAGATCCAGAAACCTGTCAGCTGCACTATCTTATGCACTACCTAGATAAACGCAGGTCGTTGTTCTAGGTCCCACCTTAGGTCTCTTAAGGTCTTGTATTCTCACATAAGCGATACATCCCCAAGTCTTTAGAGTGTAAAATCTACAAGGATGGTCATGCCACAACTCATACGGAGTAGAGTTGAGCTTTGAGTGAGCCACTCTATTTAGAATATGATTTGCAGTTAGGACTGCTTCCCCCAAAAAAGAATTAGGCATGCCAGGTGTGAGGAGCATAAAATTCAACATTTCTGTTAAAGTTCTATTCTTACGCTCAGCAATACCATTCGACTGGGGTGAGAAAGGAGCTATGGTTTCTAGGATTATACCCTCAGAGGCACAAAAGTCCTTAAACCCAGTTGTAGTGTACTCTCCTCCTCGATCATTTCTAAGTCTTTTAATCTTTAGTTTTAATTGATTTTCTACCCGAGATTTGAAGATCTTAAAAGTCTCGAATGTCTCATCTTTCGATTTCAATAGGTAAACATGACAATATCTGAAAAAATCGTCGATGAAAGTAATTAGATATTTCCTTCCCCCTCTAGTGGCGTGACTACGGAAATCACAGAGGTCGGAATATACTAACTCCAGAAGTTGTGTGCTCCTAGAAACGGTCTTGTAAGGGTTTCTAGTGATCTTAGTCTGGGCACAAACCTCGCACCTATCAAATTGAATAGAAAGATCTAATGAGATGTTTTGACTTTTAGCTAGATCTCGCATTTTCTTATAGTGAATATGTCCAAGTCTATTGTGTAATAACTTCGGATCAATGAGAGTTGAACTCACTTGGTTTATGCACTCATTATCTAGGCTAAGTATGTACATACCATTGATCAGGTATGCGCAGCCAAAGTAGTGAGAATTAACAGTTTAATGTCATTCTACCATTCATGGTTGGGAAAGACATTCCAGTTTTATCAAGCAGACTCATAGAAATCAAATTCTTAGTTAAATTTGGAACTACTTTAACATGTTGTAAAATTAAAGTTTTACCTGAAAAGAGGACTAGCTCTGCAGTCCCAGCATGAGAAACATCTGTCGCTCCTCCATTGCAGTTTTCAACTCTATCTTTGACCGCTGTGACCTTTGAGAGAAGACTCGTGTCATTTGTGACGTGACAGGTAGCACCACTGTCCAGCCACCACTCAGACGACGCACTGCGATGACTACTCCCAATCATAGCCACGAAAGACTTGGGATCAGAGTTGTCGACCACCATGTTTGCCACATTTTATGGGGCTTCCTCTTTTTGTCTTTTCGGACTCTTGCATTCAGCGGCCCAGTGACCCCATTTGCCGCAGTTGTGGCACTTGCCCTTCTTCCTTTTGAGAGAAAGCTTTTTGACCGCCAACGGTGCGTGAGTATCACCCTTAGATGTCGGGGGCTTCCTAGAAGACTTACTGGAACGTGAAACGAAGTTGACAACCTGTGAGGGATGTGTCACCTACTCCATGCTTTTCCTAACAATGTTTTGGTCCTCAATATGGATGAACCTTTTGAGCTCATCCAAACTGATCTTCTCTTTCAGTCGATGCATCTCGGTCTTGAAAAAGAGCCACTCAGGAGGCAGTTTACTCAGAATCATGTACACGAAGAGGTTGTAGTCCATCTTCGAATGATCATCATCCAGCTTCTGACGCAGGTTGACCAGCTTCAAGAGTTGAGAAGTGATCGCTTTGAATCTGAAGTTGAAGAACTTCTCTCCGATGAGCGACTTTGACAATCCTTCCTCCTTCTGAAAATGCGCGTTCAGTCGATCCCATATTTCTTTTGCAGTTTTGTAAGCGTGGTAGGTCAACGCAAGATGGGGATTCAGGGAAATCAACAGGTAATCCCTGCAGAAATCCTCATCCTTGTTCCACTGGTACTCGTCCACGTCCTCGACGGTGGAAGCGAAATCGCTCTGAACAGTATAGAAGATCTCACGTTCCTTCATTCCTAGTTGGACTTGAATTTTCCAACTGAGAAAGTCGGAGGCATCGAACGATTGCAATTTTATGGTGTCGAACGCGCTTTTCTTCGACATATTTCTAGATTTAAACAGGAATAAAAAATGCTAGAACGGTATCACCTGAGCCATGCGAGATGGCGACGATTTCTTCGGATCCAATCCAAGAAAATTATTTTGCTCCTCTCCGACTGAATGCTATCGCCGAAGACTAGATCCAAACAACAATAACTTCTCTGATGCACAAGAGCACTCCCAACAATAGATTTAACCTTAAATAGGCTTCCTCCAAGATCTGCCTTTAATGATTTCCCAACTCAAGAAGATTGGGGAACTAGGAAATCGGCTAGTGCAACTTGAACATGATTTACCAAAAATGAGTGAAGACAGATCAGGATCTGTATTTCCACTTGATCAGGATTGGCAAAAAAAAATTTGAATGGAGACGGCCAGCAACCCGAGATCTCAGAAACCCCTTTTTTTCTCTTTTGAGATCTGCTCCGGCCTCCAGGAAAACAAAAATCCGCCCCTGGATCCGCCCCTGGTTCTAATTTTTTTTTTAATTGAGTGAAACTGCAGTCTGCAATGCTGAAGAGGACGATAGATCTGGAAATAGAAACGATAGATCTAAAAAAAACAGATCTTGATCTACTCTTCTACAGATCTAGAACCAACAGATCTGTATGGTGAAGAGTACGACAGGCTTCCCTCTCCTAAAGCGGTGGCCGGGCTGAAGGCGAAGCAGAAGATCGACTCAGATCAACTCGGCGGAGACGACACACGATCCAGCAACACAGAAAAAAAACACTGTTACGACCCTTGCGATATGTGAGGAAGAAGAACAGTCCGGATTTGGCCTCCTCTCAATCCTGAGAATTCGATTGTAGACCAAATAACAAAAGACCAAAAAACTGCGATCTCCTTTTCCCGATCCTCGACGACGGCGTGATTTGGAACACCGACGAAACAGATCTCCTTTCACTTCCTCACGAGTGGCGATCTTCCCGACGCAGTAGCAAGACGAGAACCGGAGCCAAGGGAAAAATTTCCTCTTCAGGCGGCACCGGCTCCTCCACTTGCGATGAACACAGTTGAACAACGCCAGAAAAACAAATCGAGAAGGAACGGGAGAGAAGAGCGCAAGAACGGCGGACGGGAGAAAACCGAGAGAGAAAACCTAATTCCTTGTTGTGCAATTGGCACCGGCCCGCGAGTACGGAACTCGTCGCGGACAATAGCACCGGAAGCGAATATTGAGCAAATAATGGCGCGCACCAATCCAATAGAGCAGTTCAAGTTTCCAAAACACAGAAAAAACACACAGACGACAAAAGATATACGTGGTTCGGAGTTAAGATCCTACGTCCACTGGGAGAGCGCACCGGATCCACTAAACAAAATAGAGGTTCGATTACAACCACAAGGCACTCAACGATCCTTTCGGATCGACACTAACCTAGAATAGGAAAAAAAACCAAGAACAACAAGAAACAATAGAGGGAAGAAAACTCCCCTAGCACGCTGCCGCCCTCCGGCCAAGAAAGTCGTTGCCCTCTTCAAGATGAAGGAACCGCAGCCTTATGCTCTCTTTCACCGCCGGAGTTGCCGCCGCCAATGGATCGCCAGAGCCGCCAAAGGAATAAACCCGCTGGATTGTCGGAGCCGCTGATCTTGATGTCGAACGCCGCTGGAGGAGAGACCCAAGATCGGGCCCTAGCCGATCTAGCTGCCGCCTCCTTGCCGCCGGAGATGCGAGCCCTAGCCCGGGCTTGCCGCGCGGAGAAGATGAACCAAGATCCCGATCAATCGCCGCTCCTTTTTCCTCCTGTGCCGCCGCTGCCGGATGAAGAGCCCTGGCCGCCGCTCCCTCTTCCTCCTTGCCGCCGGATAAGAAGATCCCTAGACCGGGATTTCCGCCTGTGCCGCCACTCGCCGATGCCAAGCTCGGGATGAGCCTTGGCCGCCGCTCCCTCTTCCTCCTGTGCCGCTGCCGTCGAATCTCCGATCGTCGCTGGAGAAGGATCCCGCCGCTCGCCTCTTCTCCCTCTCTGCCATTCTTGCCGCCCCCTCTCACGCTAGGTTAGTTTAGAGAAAAATGAATCGAGCATTTTTATCTCCTATGCAAACTTATATATATAAGCTGATAAAAAAGAAAACAAAAGACAGAACCGGACCGGTCCGGTGGAGCATCACAAAATAATAATCTCCACCTTGATGCTCCACGAACGCTAATACTGCCTAAAATACACAGACCCCTACTGGCGACTACAAGCCCCCTCTCCCTGGGGCCGGCACGATCAACGTGCATCAGTCTGAGTCAAGTCAAACTTGACTCGCCTCACTGATTTCTCCCGCATGCTCGCAACGCATTCCTCCGTTGGAATCTCCCGCAACATAACGCCTACACCCCGAGCGAACTCCCTCAACTCCCGGTGACGCACGTCGACGTACTTCGTCCTTGCACGATAGACCGGGTCTACTGCAAGTAGAATCGCACTCGAACTCTCACTGTGCAACTCCACCTTCTCCTGAGTGATCCAATGTTACTCGGTGAGACCTCTGAGCCTGATGGCTCCTCTCACGGTGTCTGGGTACTCCTGAGATAACTCTCTACCCGTCTCCTCTACAGCTGCGAAAACTCTACCTCCTCCAAGGTCCTCTCTCTGCGCACATTCCCTTGCCACGAATCCTGTCCTGCTCCTCCGCTGGTCCTTCCTAGCTTTTCGCTGAAAACGGTCTCCGCTCTCTAAAGCTCTATCGAAGGAACCGCGACTTGAGGAGATCGCCTGAAATGCATACGCTACCGTATCATGTAGCTCGAGAGACGGTCCGACCTCTCTCCTCACATTTGCCCCGGCATTCGTGGTGCCAATAAGTCTATAGAGCGATCCAAAACGCTCTCCTCTCAAGACTGTCTGTGCGCCTCTCCTGACCTCCAAATACCCGCTGCTACTGGTATAAGAATACCCGGCAGCCTCCAGAGTGCCTAGAGAAAGAAAGCTCTTCCTCAACTCAGGCATATACCGAACGTCGATGAGGGTCCTAACCACTCCATCGAAATCCTAATCCTGATGCTCCCGACCCCCGATATCTCGCACTCTGACTGGTTCCCCATCCGAACACGACCACCTCCACAGTGCCTAATACTGGAGAATCATTCAATGTTCGGGCACATGTGGAACGAACATCCTGTATCCATGATCCAGGAATCTGAGGTCCCGACTACCACATCGCGACTGTGAAACGTGTAGAATGTCATCATCGCTCACGCACTCTGATGCCACTACAGCCTGCTGAGGCACAAGCCTTTTGCCCTTGAGTTTCCTTACTGAGCAGTTGGCCTTCCAATGCCCCTCCTCCTTGCAGTAATGACATCTACCCCTGGACCTAGGTCGATCATCCTCCTTGCCTCCCCCTCTCGATCTACCTTGGGATGGGTCTCTGCTCTTCACAAACAGACCCTCGCTCGCACTCGATCCGGAACTGCTCCTCTTCTAATTAGAGAGAAGCATCGTCACCACTTCCTCCATCTTAAGGGTATCCTTCCCATACAATATAGTGGTGACTAAATGATCGAACGACCTCAGAAGTGAGGATAAGAGGAGAAGAGTCTGGTCTTCCTCCTCGACCTTCACATCCATGTTGCGCAACTGGGATACCAACTTGTTGAAGAAATTTAAATGATCCAACAGTTGCGCGCCATCGGACATCCTCAAGCTGTACAACTGCTTCTTTACGTACAGCTTGTTCGTGAGCGACCTGGACATGTAGAGCTCCTCGAGCTTCCTCCACAAGTCCACCGTATTTTCCGCCTCGACTACGTTGTACATTACCTTGTCTGCCAAACACAGCTGTATGGTGCTGATGGTCTTGAGGTCCAGCTCATCCCACTCGTCGTCGTCTTTCACATTAGCCTTCTCCTTTCCAAGGAGTGCCTTGTGAAGACCCTGCTGAACGAGTACGGCCTTTATGCGCTTTTGCCAAAGACCGAAATCGATCCGCCCATCGTATTTTGGAACCTCGAATTTGGCCGCCATTGAATTTGCTCACTGGTCCGAAGGTCGAACCTGCCTCTGATACCAATTATTATACAATTGGCACCGGCCCACGAGTACGGAACTCGTCGCGGACAATAGCAACGGAAGCGAATATTGAGCAAATAATGGCGCGCACAATTCCAATAGAGCAGTTCGAGTTTCCAAAACACAGAAAAAACACACAGACGACAAGAGATATACTTGGTTCAGAGTTAAGATCCTATGTCCGTGGGGAGAGCGCGCCGGATCCACTAAACAAAATAGAGGTTCGATTACAACCACAAGGCACTCAACGATCCTTTCGGATCGACACTAACCTAGAATAGAAAAAAACCAAGAACAACAAGAAACAATAGAGGGAAGAAAACTCCCCTAGCACGCTGCCGCCCTCCGGCCAAGAAAGTCGCTGCCCTCTTCAAGATGAAGGAACCACAGCCTTATGCTCTCTTTCACCGCCGGAGTTGCCGCCGCCGCTGGATCGCCAGAGCCGCCAAAGGAAGAAACCCGCTGGATCGCCGCTGGATCGCCGGAGCCGCTGATCTTTATGTCAAACGCCGCTGGAGGAGAGACCAAAGATCGGGCCCTAGCCGATCTAGCCGCCGCCGCCTCCTTGCCGCCGGAGATGCGAGCCCTAGCCCGGGCTTGCCGCGCGGAGAAGATGAACCAAGATCCCGATCAACCGCCGCTCCTTCTTCCTCCTGTGCCGCCGCTGCCGGATGAAGAGCCCTGGCCGCCGCTCCCTCTTCCTCCTTGCCGCCGGAGAAGAAGATCCCTAGACCGGGATTTCCGCCTGTGCCGCCACTCGCCGATGCCGTGCTCGGGATGAGCCTTGGCCGCCGCTCCCTCTTCCTCCTGTGCCGCTGCCGCCGGATCTCCGATCGTCGCCGGAGAAGGATCCCGCCGCTTGCCTCTTCTCCCTCTCTGCCGTTCTTGCCGCCCCCTCTCATGCTAGGTTAGGTTAGGGAAAAATGAATCGAGCATTTTTTATCTCCTATGCAAACTTATATATATAAGCTGATAAAAAAGAAAACAAAAGACAGAACCGGACCGGTCTAGCTGGAGCATCACAAAATAACAATTCCTATCTTGAGAATGTAGAAGGCTCCGCTCAAGATAGTCCACTAAGGCTCATCAAATGTGGAATGACCTTATATAATATCTCCAGCGTAGAGCCGTTACACCCTAGTGACACGAAACCCGATGGGTCGTTCCGAGTCGGTCCTGACACGCGCAGACATATAACTAAATATCCTAACAGTTATGATCGCATGAACCGGGACTTAATTCCCGGTTCATGCGGTCATAACCGCTTGACCGGAGAAAATAAGTCCCCCTAAACGGAACCTAAAACTTGAACTTGGTTCAAACTGTGGATACAACTAGCTGGTAAATATAATCCTCGGCAATGGTGGATATAAGAAATTTGAAATAGCGGTACATATTTTTTAAACACAATAGTACATAAAATGTTTCAAATTAAATTTGGGGTGCACATATTTGAACATGATCTACGAATAGTTAAATTTGATCTGCGAACAACCAAATTTGTTTTGTAAATATCCAAATTGTAGTCTGCTTATAACAAATCACAGGGGGGCAATATCTCTTTGCCCCTCCCTCTAAATCCGCCCCTAATCCTCGGTAAACCACACGGGGATAAATTCCTTCACGAGCCCCACATTACCGTTCGCGTTACTATCTTAGAGTTGACTCATCAGATACATATACAAGACCACTTTAAATAAAAGACATAATATTTTGAATAAAAGACAACATGGCCTTATACAACTTTCGAAACAAACACACTTGCGTGTTCTCTTACACACAAAATAATCTATCAATAAACAACACAACTTTTCGTAACAAAAGCAAGACTTCTTAACAATACCTTCATAGATCGACATGTCTTTTTGTCGAAACTTATTATATCAAATAGGGACAACTTTATGCAAAAATTATGAACGACTTCAAATACATGTACTGTCCGAGATGCGATTGCATGACTACAACTTCAGCTTCGAAATTCTTCGGAAAGTAAGATGTGGGTTGTAGTATCAATACCTTACCATTGATCTTATATATGAAGCCGCCTTTGTACCGCGTGAAACTAGCTCTAAACACTTCTTTGAACACCATAAGGGTTGAAAAACTGGCATCCTCAATATATTTTTCCTGCACCGCAAATTTACCGAGCTCTTGCACCATAGGGTACTTCTTTGGCTCCAAAATTATTGTTTCATCATTATTACCTTTAACTTTATGGGACGCCGGCACCCTGCTGTAGGTCTGCTTGTCGTTCTGAATCTTTTTGACACGATGCATCCGTCCACCTACGATCGCAGCATCCGAGAAGTGGAGAGCGATAATGATGGAGAAGAGGAGAAGGTGAGCAGAGTATTTGGACATGCCTAATTTTAGCAATTGTTTATCAAAGAAGGCAGCTAGCTAGAGGATGTGCAACCACAATGAGCTGCGACTTCTTGTAGCGGGCTTTTGTATATATAAAGATTTAAACATAGCGCTTAATGATGGCCGGTTTTTGAGCTCATTAGATTGTTTTGTCTCAAGTGTGGTAATTACACCAATTTGCATTTCCGGTTAGCCGGTGGAATTGGAAATATTATTATATCTTTTATAATATTGCGTCGAATTCTTGCACGCTACTAATATATATGTATTATTTTTATAATATAGGCTGTGCTTCACAGCTGGGCAGCCGACGGTTGCGGGGTCGCCGGCCACCGGCTGTCCTGCGCTTGTCGGCGTCCATGCCGAAGAGCGAAGGGCGGCCGGCGAGCCAGCAGCCGCCGGCCACCCCACTGTAAAAAAATTTGAAGCCGTGTGTATATATATCCACACACTTATACACACACACATGCGCACAAAAGTAATCATGTCAGGGGATTTCTCGTGTCCCAAAATGACAGTACATCAATGGTTTATTATATCGGTAAATATTTTTTTCCCTAATACAAATCTTAATAAAAAATGAAGAAAAATGAGATAGTTTCACGTAATTTTGGATATGAATTGGCCGTCGGAGCAACAAGCAAGGTAGTGACCCTGAGGAGTGGGAAACATGATGAGGTTTAGTATTGGGTCCAGACAGGAGTTCCAACATTGTTGATTTTCGTGATGCAAGTGGCGCATGCTGCAAATCAGGGCGGTAAGGCGTTCATAGGCCTTCTTGGAGACCCATTCTGTGAAAATTTATCTTTGATAATGTGTTTCTTGCTGAGCTTCCAGGACCACCACCGCAAAAAGAGATCGACATCGCCAAAGAGTTAGTGTTTGCGGCTAGGCCAGTGTATCGAGCTCCATATCGGTTGTCACCAACAAAGTTAGCCAAATTGAATATTCAACTTCTATGATCATTTGTCTTCCCAATGGGTCAGAAAGATTTCAGATTTATTGGGATGCATCGCGGCCAATGCTTTTGGTCTTGTTGGTTTAGCATGGCATGGTGATCATTTATGAGTAGAGATAGTTGAAGTTTCATGAGAGGAATTATCTTGTTTATGACCTGAAACTACCTGAAACTTGTTGTGATCTTCGCTTTAAAGCTTTAGAGGCATTGCATGTACGAGTGGAAGGTGGAGATCTTCACAGATTATAAGGGCTTGAAGTACCTCCTTGATCAGAAAGAGTTGAAAATGAGGCAACACAGAGGATTGAGTTCTTAGGATACTGCAATATTGTTGAGATCCAGTGTACACCGTGAAAGGCAATGGTTTTTACCAACGCCTTGAGTAGAAAGTACTCGGTTCATGGCAACTTGATTGAGTCTCATGGAGATCAATTAGTGCGGGATTTTGAATCCCTGGATATCTATTGTATTGCTCTAGGAGAGACTACAAAGGCATGTTGGGGCTCGATTGAGCTGCAATATGATATTGCAGATGGAGTACATGCGAGGAGGGGGGGATAGACTTGATGCGGACCTTAGACCTTTCATGTTAAAAGCTTAGGAAGGCAAGAGTGAATTATAACTGGCAATGGTCGACATGCTGCTGAGGAGAAACAAGTTGGTTTGCATTCTGCATTTAGGAAAACTTCATGAGGAGCTCATGTATGAGGCACACTTAACACAACGGTTCATCTGGGTATTACAATGATATATATAGACTGAAAAGGCTTTTTTGTGGCCTATTATGAAGAAGAATATGACACTTTTCGTGAGAAAATGTTAGACTTGTGCGTTGGTGAAGGTCGACTGTCAGCAACCCAATGAATTACTTCAACTGTTGTTGATTCTAGAATAGATGTTTGATGACATCTTGATGAACTTTGTGCATGCATGTATTGTTGAGGTTTCAACATGAGAATGATGTTACTTTAATGATTGTTTGTCGCTTGATCAAAGTGGTTCACTTCATCCCCAATCGGAAGAGTGGTGGTGTGAAGCACTTGGTAGATCTTTATGTCCAAAATATTATTTACTTACATGGGATATCAATGTCCAAAATATTATTTACTTACATGGGATATCAAGGAGCATTATTAATAATCAAGATGGGTGTTTCACCTCCAAAGATTGGAGGCATGTGTAGAAAAGTTTGAGAACAAAGCTTAAGTATAGTATGATGTTTTATCCGCGGACCGATGGTCAGACGGGGAGGACCAACTATATTATGTAGGATATGTTGAAAATGTGTACGTGCACTTGAGTGTGGCAAGAAGTGGGAGGATCACGCCACATTCTTTTGATGGTACTCCTTCATCAGCTCCTTACGGGCCTTCACATTTTTGAGTTTCCCGTCTGTTGCGGTCAACCACACCTATTCTAACTGGTTGGACACATCTAGGGGTGTCGTCCCTTCCAGGACCTTATCAACCTCCTCTGCATCTTCCCTCCAGCTAATGGTGTTGACAGCAAGAAGATAACACTCATGTGCCACCTTCGGATCACTCCTGATCCGAATCTGCAACCCTCCTTAGTTTTATGAAAAAACATTGATGGTAGGAAGACTGCACAGATTGAATGGCGCAAATAAGTTGATAACTTCCCCCAAAAAAGTTATCTAGTACTTCATTTTGATTTAATATTCATTGTATTGAGAAACAAAGGAATTAAATAAATAAAAATATGAGTAAATTCGTATTTATTTCATTTGTGGTTAATATGTCTAATTTTCCTTTATTTTTTGGTTAGAAATATCGAAGAAATCAAACCGGAGAAGCAAATCTGGAATTATTTTTGGCTTGTGATAACTTCTCAAAAAGAAGTTTTCTAGCCCAAGTTTTGGACCTTTTTGCTCGTTGATCCGGGAGAAAAACCCGTTTAGTTGAAATCTAATTGCAAGCAAATTCACTTTTATTTTTACTAATGACTAATGTGGTCTTTTTCCTAGGTATTTGTGCAAGAGAAGCTAAAGAGAATGACTGGGAAGAAGGATTTTGTCAAATATGTTGTCCTGGAGAAAAGATTGCAACCTCTTAAAAAAGGTTACAACCTCTGGACGAATTTCAAATTTCAAAATTCAAAAATTGCATCATTTGCAAAAATAGAAAGAGGCATCCTTTGGGGAAAGGGTTGAACGTTTTTTTTGTGGAGGATTATTCAGAAGTGAGGACATTATTCCATTAGAGTGGAAAAAGGAGTGAAAGAAGAGTTCTTCATCTAGGGTTTGTTCCGAACAAGGAAGATGGACGGATTTCGGCCGAATTGGAGAGTGAAACACTGCAAGCTTTTAATTTCTGTCATTATGTGCTTTAAGATCTACTCATACTTGTGGTTTTCTTCTGCTGTCTTGAACTAATTCTCTCGATCTTGTGTTGTGAAAGTACTATGTCTTGTGTCATGAATGATATTTAGTTTTATCTTTGTAATTGTATGGTGAATGAATTTTTATTGAATTCATAATCTATATTTTGAAGCCTTTGATCACGGTTTTGTCTTTTTACTACACTCCATAAATTGAGAGAGGAGTTGCGTAAGTACGTTATGGATTCCATATAGCACTTAAAGGGAGAAAGAGATTTTCTCTTAATGTTAGTAACTCTGGTTTTCAATCTTTAATCGGTTTCCTATTTCACCCGAGGGGAAATAGAGGACTAGGGACCTCCGATATCGAGAGATACGGTTGTCTACTCTAAAATCATTGCAAGGTCATTCACCGCTCATTTTCACAAAGTATCATTTAAAAATTCATTGCATTAGACATAGGAAATCACCGCACAAGATTACTTCTCCAATCTGGATTTAAAGTTTTCTTCTAAGGAACAATAGTTTACTTTGACTTATTTTAGAAATTTGCCATAATTTAGTTTACTAAATCAAAATCATCATCTTGTTTCACTTGGATTTAGAGAAAATGTCTAACTAGTAATTTCAAGCATCAAATTCACCACCTCTCCGTGGAAACGATCTCTATTCACACTTTATTACTTGAACCGGCACGTGCACTTGCGTGTAATACGCATACCAGTTTCAGGCGTATCAAGTTTTTGCCAGGGAGATGTGACGTATTTAGTATTTCTTTCTTGCGATATTAGTAAACCCTAAGTATTTAGAGTTCAAGTTTATAACCTTGTTTTGTTTTCTTTGATTGTTTCTTTTTATTAATATTGGCTTGTCATTAGTGCATGTCCCGTTATCGATCACCGGAACTATTGCCCTTAAACCTAGAAATCGAACGGACGTGTAGACGGAATAGGAGAGCGGTTCGTATAGGACCTAGCAGCTCTTTGACAATGGATCAGAATAATCAAAACGCTGAAAATGAAAATTATTAAGAAGGTTATTATTTAGGAGGCCAGGTAGATCAAAATGGTCATCCAGTTGAACAATGAAGAACGTGTCGTGACTATAACATGCCCTTTCGAGGAGGATTGTAGTTTAATATTACTAGACCCACAATTGAAGCGAACAACTTCAAAATAGATGTTACGACAATGCAACTCGTTCAACACAATAAGTTTGGTGGCTATAATAATGAAGACCCAAACTCTCACTTAAGGACCTTCATCGAAATATGTGACACATTCAAAAACAATGGCACATCTGAGGAAGCTATTAAACTTAGGTTATTCCAATTTTCTTTGGAAGGAAAAGCAAAGGATTGGTTGAATTCTCTGCCCAACGGTTCCATCACTACTTGGGCAATTTTGATAGAGAAATTCTTAGCTAAATATTTTCCTCCATCGAAAACTACAAAACTTAAGAGAGACATATCTACATTCATGCAAGGGAACGGAGAGACACTTTATGACACATGGGAAAGGTTTAAGGAACTACTGCGTAAGTGCCCACACCATGGCCTAGCCATACACCAACAAGTGTGGACCTTTTATAATGTCTTTCAGACGTCTACCATGATCCAAGTAGATGGAGCTGCAGGAGGATCTCTTATGAATAAATACCTCGAGGATGCGTATGAAATCTTAGAGGATTTGTCATCCAACAATTATAATTCATTTGAGCGACAAGGTTCTTCGTCTATGGGAGGTGTACACCAAGTTGACCAACTCACTTCTTTTGCTGCACAAATGACCGCACAGTTAAACTCGATGAATAAGCGGTTAGATGCCTTAACCTTACATCAAAAGCAGACTCAATTAAACCCCCAAGTTAATTGTATAGTTGCTCCTCCGATTAATATGAATCCTTCACTCATGGTGGAGCAACTCATTAGTAATAATGAGGAGGTTAACTACATAGGTGGGCAACCGAGATACATGAACCATAATAACCATAATGTACTCCCAACTCATTACAATCCGAATTTGTGTAATCACCCCAATTTTTCGTGGAAGAATAATTCGGTAATGACACACCCACCCGGGTTAAACTCGAACCCTCATCCACTCCAGAATAATAATTATAATCAACACGGGTCATCTAGAAAAATATCGGACGAGCTAGTTAAAGAATCCATGCAGAAGAGGGATGCTCGCATTTCTAGTCTAGAGGGCTCATTGCGTGTAATTGAAACTCAGTTAGGACAAATCGCTAATGCTTTGAGTCTTAGACCCCAAGGTTCGCTCCCTACGGATACAACTACAAATCTGAAGGGAGATAATCCTCACTGCAAAGTTGTCACCTTGCGAAATTGTAAGGAGTTAGTGGGTGGGATTGTAAATGAGAGTGAGAATCAAGTTGGTAAAGAAAAAGAGTTGGAGATTGTTGGCTCTAATACCCCAAATGAGGAGTCAAAAGAAAATGATAATAGAAATGAAGATGTATACGAGGTATCTGGAGAGACTACGAGAGAACCTATCACTGAAGATAAAAAGAAGAATGATAGTATAAAATTCTATCCACCACCGCCGTTTCCAAATCAGTTAAAGAAGAGCAAACTCGATCAACAATTTCATAAATTTATTGAAATATTTAAAAAACTGCAAATCAACATTCCTTTCGCGGAAGCATTGGAGCAAATGTCAAGCTACGTGAAGTTTATGAAAGACATTTTGTCTAAAAAGAGGAAGTTTGGAACACATGAGATGGTGGCACTCAATCAGGAGTGTAGCGCTATACTTCAGAAGAAACTCCCGCCCAAATTAAAAGATCCGGGAAGTTTCACCATACCGTGCTCTATAGGTTACCAATTCGAGGGTAAGACCATATGTGATTTAGGTGCGAGCATCAACCTAATGCCATATTCTATCTATAATAAGCTTAGGTTAGGAGAAATCTCCAAGACCTCCATCACCCTGCAACTAGCCGATAGAACCCTCGTGTTCCCAAAAGGAATAGTTGAAGATGTCCTAGTTAAGGTGGACAAGTTCATTTTTCCTGCGGACTTTGTTGTCCTAGATATGGAAGAGGATAAAGAGGTGTCCATTATTGTAGGATGATTATTTTTAGCCACTGGTAGGACACTGATAGATGTGTAGAAGGGGGAGTTGACCATGAGAGTTGACGACGAACAAATCACTTTTAATGTACATAAGGCTATGAAATTCCCTCAGAGTCAAGAAGATCATATGGAGATGGTAAATCAAATCTCAATTCATGATTATAATCTGAATAATAAATTCCCAGGGCAAGATGACGTGTTGACCCGACTTTTGATGCATGAGGAGATTTCGGATGATGAAGAGAAAAATCGAGATTGCCTAGAATTATTTGAGGCGCAAGTTACTTTCGTTAGGAGACCGAAACCGTTTGAAATGCCGGACAAGGCGTTGGCGGACAAGCCCTCTATTATTAGTCCGCCGACTCTTGAGTTGAAGCCTCTCCCAGACCATCTCATGTATGCATATCTAGGCGAAAATAACACATTGCTTGTTATCGTCAATTCTAAATTATCAACTGAACAACTTCAAAAGCTTTTAGAATTGCTATCTCAATTTAAAACGTCCATAGGGTGGACCATAACGAATATCCGAGGGATTAGCCCCTCACTATGTATGCATAAGATTCTTTTGGAAGAATCTTCCACGGGATCAATCGAATCCCAGCGTCGTCTTACTCCACCCATGAAGGAAGTGATTAAGAAAGAAATTATTAAATAGTTAGACGCAGGAATCATCTATTCTATCTCGGATAGCTCGTGGGTTTCACCGGTGCAATGTGTGCTAAAAAATGGAGGGATGACGGTAGTACAGAATGAGAAGGATGAGCTAGTTTCGACTAGAACGATTACCGGGTGGCGTGTCTGCATAGATTGTCGAAAGCTGAATAAGGTCACACGAAAAGATCATTTTCCTCTGCCTTTCATTGATCAAGTGCTAGATAAGCTGGCGGGAAATGATTTTTTCTGTTTTCTAGATGTCTATTCAGGGTATAATCAGATTACGGTAGCCCTGAAAGATCAGGAGAATACTACATTCACATGTCCATACAGAACGTTTGCATTTAGAAGAATGTCATTCGGTTTATGCAATGCACCCGCTACTTTTCAGCGATGCATGATTGCTATCTTCTCCGATATTATGGACCATGACATTGAAATTTTCATGGATGACTTCTCTATCTTCGGTAGTTCTTTTGATGCATGTTTAGCTTGTTTGGAAAAAGTGCTAACGTGTTGTGTTGAAACTAATCTCGTACTGAATTGGGAGAAATGTCACTTCATGGTGCAAGAGAGTATTGTGCTTGGTCATCATGTGTCAAAGAATGGTTTAGGTGTTGATAAAGCGAAATTAGATGTGATTGAGAAGCTGCCACCACCCAATAATGTGAAAATGTTGCGAAGTTTCTTAGGACATGCAGGCTTCTATAAAAGATTCATTAAAGACTTTGCTAAAATTGCAAAACAATTGAGTAGACTACTTGAACAAGATGCAAAATTTCAGTTGAGCGGGGAGTGTTTAAACGCATTCAGCACTTTAAAACATCGATTGACCACATCACCTATCGTGATAACTCCTAATTGCGAGGAGTCGTTTGTCCTAATGTGTGAGGCAAGTGATTACGCGGTTGGAGTTGTCTTAGGACAGGTTCGAGAGAAAGTGTTTCATACGATAGCCTACGCTAGAAAGACCTTGATTGACGCTCAAATAAATTACACAACTACGGAGAAGGAATTACTAGCGGTAGTGTTTGCCTTCGAGAAATTTAGATCATATCTTTTGTGCACAAAGAGCACAGTTTACACAGACCATGCTGCGATCTGTTACCTCATGGACAAAAAGGACGCAAGCCCCGATTGATTAGATGGGTGCTTCTTTTACAAGAATTTGACGTAGAGATTAAGGATATGAAAGGTACTGATAATCCGATTGTGGATCACTTGTCCAGGATAGAGTCTACACGATCCTCCTATAATCCGGAAATTGATGAGAGATTCCCAGATGAGAGGGTTTTAGCGATTCATGATCGTACTCCACCTTGGTATGCTGACTACGTAAATTACATAGTGAGTAATATTCTACCGTCTGACTTGGCGTATCAACAAAGGAAGCGATTCTTACACCAGGTACACTCCTATCATTGGGACGAGCCTTATCTGTTTTAAATTGGAGCTGATGGAGTGGTAAGGCGATGCGTGCCAGAGGTTGAAACAAAATCGATCGATATTAGAGAAGTATCATAGCTCACCGTACGAAGGTCATTTTATGGGAATGAGGACTGCAATGAAGGTATTAGAGGCCGGATTCTTTTGGTCTAATTTATTTCGTGATGCTAATGAATTTGTTAAACGATGTGATAAATGTCAACGGTGTGAGAATTTAAGAAGGAATGAGGGAATGCCAATGAATATCATGTTAGAGGTCGAATTATTTTATGTTTGGGGAATGGATTTTATGGGTCCGTTCGTCAATTCAAATGGTAATTTATACATTTTATTGGCAGTTGATTACGTTTCTAAATGGGTAGAGGCGATCGCAACACCTAAGAATGATGACAAGGTAGTCTTGAATTTTCTAAGAAACCACATATTCAATCAATTCGGGGTACCTAGAGCAATCATTAGCGATGGGAGAAGTCATTTTTGCAACCATCAATTCACTTCATTGCTAAACAAATACGAGGTTACCCATAAGGTCGCACTCGCTTATCACCCTCAGTCAAATGGACTAGCGGAGGTATCGAATAGGGAGATAATTTTTTTTTAGAGAAAACAGTGAGCATAAATCGGAAAGACTGGTCGCAAAAGCTCACAGATGCATTATGGGCATACCGGACTGCGTTCAAAACTCCCATCGGATTAACCCCGTATAGGTTGGTTTACGGAAAATCTTGTCATTTACCACTCGAGTTAGAACACCGAGCATTCTGGACAATTAAAAAAATAAATTATGATTTTCGGGATGCCGGTAAAAACAGATTACTGCAATTAAATGAACTCGAGGAGATCCGGATTCAAGCTTACGAGAACTCGCGGATCTATAAGGAGCGCACAAAGAAGTGGCACGACCGACACATTAAGGAAAAGCACTTCGAGCCAGGCCAATTGGTCCTCTTATTCAATTCCCGTTTGAAGTTATTTCCCGGGAAACTCAAGTCGAGGTGGTCGGGGCCATTTAAAGTTAAAATAGTGCATTCATATGGTGCGGTGACCATCATTAATGAGAGTGACGGGTCTGAATTCAAAGTAAACGACTTAAGTTATATCTGAAAAACGATGACGATCGAGTGGCGTCGTGTGTAAGATTTTTGTAAGTTAGTACCGTCCTGCCGGGACGAAAAATTAGGCGTTTGGTGGGAAGCAACCCATCTTTTTTTTATTTTCGTATTAGTTTCGTGACAATAATAATAATAATAATAATAATAATAATAATGAAATTTTTAGACAAGTAATTCGTGTACTTCGAATTGAGTAAAAAAAAAAGAAGAAGAAAAAAGAAACGAACGGCAGGAGGAATCCAGAGAAGAGAAAATGTACAAGTAAAATTCTGTTGTTGCAACCTCAAAAATAGAGGTTACAACCTTTTAGGTGCTGTTTGGATTTATGGAATAGAGAGTAAACCGCGCCTGGGTCCGGTTCAGCTGAGCTGGCGCTGTGTTATGCCACACTAAAGTGGTTGCAACGACACCGAAATATTGGTGGCAACCTTTATTTTACTGGCTGGCATTTAATATTGCCTTGTTGAATCGGCGCTGGTCGGTTCAACTCAATCGGTGCAACCCTAAGCAAGGTTTTAAATTGTTAAACCGTTACTTTCTAATTAAATTGACTTAATTAAGAGGCTTGATGGCAGCCCCGGTTCAGCCCATAAAAAAACCGCCTATTGCTGCACCCATCCTCGATATCTCGGCTAGGGCACCATCAGGAGCGGCGATTTCGGGGGGAAGCGCGGTGCTTTCCGGCGGCAAGAAACGGCGATGCTCGTGGACTTGGAGGAGGAGACAAGCCCGGACTCCGGCGATCTACGTCGGCGTGTGAGTGAACGACCACTTACGGCGTGTGGAGGCGAGATCTCCAGAAGGTATATCCTTGATCCCTAAATCCAAACCGGTTGAACATGTCGAATGCTTCAGTTCTGTGCATAATTAGTATCAGTTTCGATTTTGGTTAGGGTATGCTATGTCTTCGAAGAAGAAGGGGAAGGGGAAGGAAGTTGCCCGCCTTAGGGCAAGGTTTCTGAATGAACAGGCCCGCCTTCGTTTCCAAGCAATCCAGTCAGTCCCGTTCATCTGTGAGCGTTGATTCTTGATGGAGAAGCGTGCGTGGAGCCTGTCCTATGCTGAGCAAATTAAGAGTCTAGAATGGGAAGCCTTCTGTCACCCACACACTGAAGCAATCTACACTTGGGTCTATGAATTCTACGCCAATGCATCGCACGGGGAGGGAGACACAGTTTTGGTTCGAGGAAAGATGGTAGATTATTACTCCTCGGCCATCAACAACCTATTTAACCTGGATAATACAGCAGATTGCAACTTTAAGTGGATCCAAACGTCTGTATCACCCAGTGATCTGGCTGCAGTAGTGTGTTGTGTCCCCCAACCGGAGTGGTCGCGTCGATCCCAGAAAGTTTTGAGGTCCACTAGTCTATCGAGGAAGGCCAAGGCGTGGTTACTGTTCGTCAATGCTAGTATTCTACCCACTCGCCACTTGAACTATGTTTCCTTCGACCTCATCACACTGATCTACAACATCATAAAAGGGCTAGGGATCAATGTTGGGAAACTCATCTACGATCAATTAACATAAAAAATTAAAGAAGAGAATGTGCGGCATCGTTGGTTCCCCATCACCATTACGGAGCTTTGTCGTATGGCCGGGGTAAAACAAGGGGACGGTGATCTGATTAGCAAAGTCGGAAGACATCTGACGGAAAGAGTTGTAGAGGTTAACATTAAGGTGGCTGTTGAGACCGGAGAAGAGAAGTCGAAGCTGAGCAGGATGCGGGGTGAGGTACCTGAACCATTTGAGAAACATATGCCAGCTGCCCCTATCAAGCTTGTGATCGGACGATCTAGGTTTCAAGGGGAATGCGGCCTAGCAACTAAAAATGCTGAATACATGAAAGCTTACCGCTGATGCCAACACGTGTATTTTGAGTCAAGATTCGAGGAACTCCGTCGGAACCAGGAAAAGCTGATGCAAGCGGCAAGGATCCCGGTGGAGGCACCCTCGTACCTGTTTCAGTCGCAGTTCGACTCAACAAGATATTTGCTTCAGCACGACGGGTCACGAGCCGACCCTGCCAAAATTGCTGAGACTGCATCTGACTTGGAGGAGGAGACCGAGACCGAAAACGAGGACGATGACAACAACGAGGACAGGGAGGGGTCTGGAGATAGCAAGGCTGATTAGTAGTTCTCTTCTTCCTAGATTACTGATTTGGCGTTTTGATATTTAGGGCGTTGCCAGTTTATTTTTGACATTTTGCTAGACATGATTTTGTTCTATTGATATTCTTTGATGATATACTCTGTCTGATTATAGATATTACTCTGTCTGATTATAACACTCCTGATCGATTGTGGATATTACTCTGTCTAATTTAGTATTGCTTCACAACTTGTTTGCATTATTTTACTTCTGCGTGGAAAGTTATTATCTTGCACAACTATGATCAGCTGGCTGAGCATTCCTCACATAATGACTAATGGATATGGTTTGTCTTGCAACATTATTTATAATAACTTTTGTGATATACTCTTTTGACTTGATGGTGTCCTGTATTTATGGCCAAAGACAGATGCTACTATAAATATTAATTTAAATGGTTGTCTAGTTTGTGGTATAAGTTATTTGCAGGTTGCAACACACGGGTACGATTGATGGTTTATCATGTCGCAATTTTGGACAGCTTTTCAGACACCTGGACTTCAGGAGAGTTTTTAGATTTAATTATTTTGTGCTTTTATTACCTTCATTATATTTGACCTTATGCACGTTCTCTTAAAAAACACATATCATTATAAGTAGTGAGGTCGCTTTGCTAGGGACTAGCAAAGGGCAAAAGTGTGGAAGTGGGGATTGTTTGACCCCTACCAATTGGGTGAGGAATGAAAATATAATAATTGTTGCTCCTAGTTCTCGAAATAACTAATGAATAATACAGTCCATGCTGGTTCTAATCTAGGAGGATAACTGACCCTAGTGGTTCACATCAATTTGATTTAAAGTTAGTAAGATGGGCAAAATTTCCATTAATATTTCATATCCTCACATTGTTCTTTTAAAAGAGCGATCTTCTTAAAAATAGACCCGTATGAACTTCTAGAAATAATAATGGAGGGAAGTGAACAATTTTAAAGGATAACACACACAACACTAGAGATTTTAATCGAGATTTCTCTCCCATCAAACTAACGAATTCTCAAATGTTTTGAACCTTTAATGATCGGCAATTCCTCAAATGGTTTAATCGGTACTTTGGACTTGTCCTTTTTTAAGTTATCTTTGAGAGAAAGGATCAGGTGAGTCCTTTATTTTGTTAGCTATCACACCTCACTCAATTCAGAGATTATAATCTTTTTTTGCTAGGTACTAGCAAAGGTTCAAATGTGGTGGTGTGATAACTTCTCAAAAAAAAGTTATCTAGCCCAAGTTTTGGACCTTTTTGCTCGTTGATCCGAGAGAAAAACCCGTTTAGTTGAAGTCTAACTGCAAGCAAATTCACTTTTATTTTTACTAATGACTAATGTGGTCTTTTTCCTAGGTGTTTGTGCAAGATAAGCTAAAGAGAATGATTGGGAAGAAGGATTTTGTCAAATATGCTGTCCTGGAGAAAAGGTTGCAACCTCTTAAAGAAGGTTGCAATCTCTGGACGAATTTCAAATTTCAAAATTCGGAAATTGCGCCATTTGCAAAAATAGAAAGAGACATCCTTTGGGGAAAGGGCTGAACATTTTTTTTGTAGGATTATTCAGAAGTGAGGACATTATTCCATTAGAGAGGAAAAAGGACAGAAAGAAGAGTTCTTCATTTAGGGTTTATTCCGAGCAAGGAAGACGGACGGATTTTGGCCGAATCGAAGAGCGAAACACTGTAAGCTTTTAATTTCTGTCATCATGTGATGTAAGATCTACTCATACTTGTGATTTTCCTCCACCGTCATGAACTAATTCTCTCGATCTTGTCTTGTGAAAGTATTATGTCTTGTGTGATGACTGATCTTTAGTTTTATCATTGTAATTGTATGGTGAATGAACTTTTATTGAATTCATAATCTATATTTTGAAGCCTTTGATCACGATTTCGTCTTTTTACTACGCTACATAAATCGAGAGAGGAGTTGCGTAAGTGCGCTATGGATTCCATATAACACTTAAAGGGAGAAAGAGATTTCTTCTTAGTGTTAGCAATTTTGGTTTTCAATCTTTAATCGATTTCCTATTTTACCCTAGGGGAAATAGAGGACTAGGGACCTCCGATATCGAGAGATACAATTGTCTACTCTAAAATCGTTGCAAGGTCGTTCACCGCTCATTTTCACAAAGTATCATTTAAAAATTCATTGCATTAGACATAGGAAATCACCGCACAAGATTACTTCTCCAATCTGAATTTAAAGTTTTCTTCTAAGGAACTATAGTTTACTTTAACTTATTTTTGAAATTTGCCATAATTTAGTTTACTAAATCAAAATCATCATCTTGTTTCACTTGGATTTAGAGAAAAATCTAACTAGTAATTGCAAGCACCAAATTCACCACCTCTCCATGAAAACGATATCTATTCACTCTTTATTACTTGAACCGACACGTGCACTTGCGTGTAATACACATACCAGTTTCGGGCATATCAGCCTGCGCAGGTTGTTGCACCAATCTGAAAAAGTTGTTGCAACCATTTCTGGAAAAAAATTTGAATTTAAAATTCAAATTTTACGCCAAAATGAAAATCAGAAAAAGACAGCTCTTGGTAAAGGACTGCACGTTTTTAAGAGTAGAATCTCATTCCTTAAAAGGGGATTGAAAAATCATTAGAGAGGGGAATCTTAGAGCATCATCTTGGAGATTGCTTTAGAGAAGAAGAACTAGGGCAAACCGGATCTTGGAGGACTACTTGGGGGCGACTTGGAGAGCAATTTCCTACATTATTTTGAATCCTTTTCATCATGTGTTGTAAGATCTTTCTTATTTTGTGATGTTCTTCCGTGGTCATGAACTAAATTCTCTTGGTCTTGTATGAAGAAAGTACCATGTGTGTTTTGATGGTATAGTTTTTTTATGTTAAGTTTGTTTGACAAAATTTTCTTGGTGGAACTTTTGAATTTATTAATGGAACTTTTGGTTTTATTTTCATCTTCTATTTCGCATCGAGATTCGAGAGATGAGAGCCGGAATGTAGGTTGAAGGCTATCGTATTTCACCGCAAGAATTGAGAGACGAGTGGTGTAGATCTTTAACTAAGAGTTCTTACCCTTACGTTGTATTTCGAGATTCGAGAGATTAGAAGTACAATCGCTCATGAGTCCACCATAATAAAGATGAGTGAAAGATATTTCCTCCTCATTACTAGCAAATCCGATTTTTACTCTTTAAAATATTTTTCATCCTTCCTAAGTTAGAGGTGGCTAAGGGATTAGAGGATATTAAGATTTTCAGGATTCGAGAGATGAGGATTTCTTCTATCAAATCATTACAGGATAATTTGGTCAAACATTCTTACTAAATATTAGTTTCATGCAACATTTCTACTCACATAGGAAATTTGAAATAAAAGACTTCTTTCTCCACTGATAAAAAGTATCTCTTTCGATCGTATTTTTAGTTTAACTCATCATTTAGAATTTTTATTACTATTCCAAATCACTTCATTAAATCTGCTTGAATTTGAAGAAGCGATGTAACTAGTAGTTGTAAAATTAAAGTAATCACTTCTCCGTGGGAACGATCTCAATCACACTTTATTATTTGAGCGACGCATGCACTTGCGCTTAAGTCCTTTTTACCGCGTATCATAAAAGTCCTCCTAAAAATAGCAATGTAGTTGCTTCAAGCATCCACAATGATGACAGACGCATATACGCATGCGCACAGTCCACACGCAAGCCGAGCACAACCAACAACCTCCCTATCTAAAAGGGGAGTGCAAGCGCCTACACAAGCAAAGGGGCGTGCCGCACACACTCAGTAATGCACATGGTATGCACCCAACAACATGCACACGCGCACCAAATGCGCGCACAGGCGTGCACAAACCCGCGCACCAAGGCGAGCGCGCCCGCGCGCGCCTCCGCGCGCACAAGGGGCGCGCACACCCACGTGCGTGCGCGCCCCCGCACGCACCCAAGGTGTGTGCCCACGCACCTAGGGGCGCACTCGCCAGTGGGGAAGCTCGCACCGGGGGGTGTCTTGCTGGCGAGCCTGTCCCCGCGTCTGAGGGTTTCGCTCGTCGGCTTTGCATTTCAGTGTTCCTTGTCCGTGGATGTTCATCATTTTATGTCTTCTTTACGACTTACCTTTGCTTGCAAAGAGCCACCATTTGTCTTCTCTGGCACCTCTCCGTTCTCCTTCACCATTATCACCACCGAAAGAATCCCTCGTAGAAGAAGAAGAAATCCTCGCTCTAACGGTTTTTAACACAGAGGATTTTGAGGGGCAATTGATGGGGACAAGTCCATTTATAACATTATTGGGGTGCAGTTAGCCCACTCCCGAAGATCCCATCATCCAAAATGAAGATCACGAGGGAACCGTCGCGTGCGCGATCGCGCGCAGGATCTCGTTCCCCAAACTGCCCAGGGCCAATCACCGAGGTCGGCCCCTCTGTCCTGTCGTCGTTGAGCCGGCTCTATCCGGCCCGACTTCCGGGGCCGCACCTCGCGGCCAAGCGCCCGAGGCCGCGAGGCACGACGATCCAGCCGGCCACCCGATCATCTGGAGCTTTCCCTCTCGTGGCCTTCGCGGGAGGTTCCGGATGTGGCTGCCTGCGCCCCGTCCCTCGGTGGGGTGTGGCCGGTCGCCCCTTCCACCTCCCCCCTGCTCCGGTCATCCACGTCTTGTGGTCGGCCGATGCCATGCTTTGCAGCTGGTGCCCGATGTTGGCGCCATGCCCGTCAGCTGGTGCTAAGGCCGCGACCGGTGGACGAAATAGGGACCGCATCCGGCGGCCTCCGTCGGATCCGCGCCGGCGGTGGTCGTCGGGGTCATGCTCGGTATGCAGCTTGGCTGCGTCAGGCTGGCCGCACCCCCGCGTCGGCACCGCGTCGGCGGCCCGTCGTCTTCACCAGGGCCAGCCACAGAGGTGATGGTCGTCCACCACTCTTTCCCTCCTTGGGCGCCTTCCCTGCCGTCTAATCGTTCTACCACAATCGTGGTATCCGATGCGTTGGTAGCTACCTGCGTAACCTACCACCAATACTAGGGGGCATGTTTTTAGTGGGGGCATGCATTTAATAAAATTGAATATGCAATTCCTCCGCGCGCACCCTGGTGCGCGCGGAGTCACGCAAACAAGGTGTGTGGCCACGCACCTAGGGGCGCACCCTCCAGTGGGGAAGCTCGCGTCGACGGCGTCTTACTGGCAAGCCTGTCCTCGCGTCTGATGGTTTCGCTCGTCGGCTTTGCATTTCAGTGTTCCTCGTCCGTGCATGTTCATCATTTTATGTCTTCTTTATGACTTACCTTTGCTTGCAAAGAGCCACCATTTGTCTTCTCTGGCACCTCTCCGTTCTCCTTCACCATTATCACCACCGAAAGAATCCCTCGTAGAAGAAGAAGAAATCCTCGCTCTAACGGTTTTTAACACCGAGGATTTTGAGGGGAAATTGACGGGGACAAGTCCATTTATAGCATTATTGGGGTGCAGTTAGCCCACCCCCGAAGATCTCATCATCCAAAATGAAGATCATGAGGGAACTGTCGCGTGCGCGATCGCGCGCGGGATCTCGTTCCCCAAACTGCCCAGGGCCAATCACCGAGGTCGGCCCCTCTCTCCCGCCGTCGGTGAGCCGGCTCTATCCGGCCCGACTTCCGGGGCCGCACCTCGCGGCCAAGCGCCCGAGGCCGCAAGGCACGACGATCCCGTCGGCCACCCGATCGGCTGGAGCCTTCCCTCTCGTGCCTCCGCGGGAGGTTTCGGACGTGGCTGCCTGCGCCCCGTCCCTCGGTGGGGTGTGCCCGGCCGCCCCTTCCACCTCCCCCCTGCTCCGGTCATCCGCGCCTTGCGGTCGGCCGATGCCATGCTTTGCAGTCGGTGCCCGATGTTGGCGCCATGCCCGTCAGCTGGTGCTATGGCCGAGACCGGTGGACGGTATAGGGACCGCATCCGGCGGCCTCCATCGGAACCGCCCCTGGCGGTGGTCGTCGGGGTCATGCTCGGTGTGCAGTTTTGCTACGTCAGGCCGGCCGCTCCCCCGCGCCGGCACCGCGCCGGCGGCCCGTCATCTTTACCAGGGCCAGCCACAGAGGTGATGGTCGTCCACCACTCTTTCCCTCCTTGGGCGCCTTCCCTGACGTCTAATCGTTCTACCACAACCGTGGTCATCCGATGCGCTGGTAGCTACCTACGTAACCTACCACCAATAGTAGGGGGCTTGTTTTTAGTGGGGGCATGCATTTAATAAAATTGAATATGTAATTCGCCTTGAACTATACTCACAATTATGATGATGGTGGTTACAGTATGCGGATTGCCACATAACCACGGTAATCACCTCTTGGAGGCTACAAAACGACTCTTAGGCCTCCTCATTTCTCATCTTTCTCTACTCTACCTTCTTCCTACTCTGGCCAAAGCTCTGTCAGATTCCTCCTACAAGCCTCCTTCGAGCCACCGCCGCTCCATTAAAAATCCATCAAAGTCCTAAAGTGCGCGGCAAGAAGGAAATTCCTACCACAGCAAGAGCATGTTTGCCCGTAACGTCCAACAAGTAGTATCACGCGGAGCAGCCTGTTGTCTGTCATGAGCCTAAGACACACACTCTCTCTCATCTCCAAAGTGTAACGAGTAGCGGTCTGTCACCCTCGATTCTTCAAGCAAATTGTAACCGAAAGCAGATAGTGGAGTTCGATCGGCACAGATCCGGTCACGTAGTTTTTTACCTGGTTGATGGGTTTTTCCACGTCAAAATATCGTGTGCATAATCTCTCTCTCATTGATTGTGTGCGCACTCGACCGTTCTGTGAGCTAAGACGGTCCAGGTTAATCCGGTCCGACCGGAGCGTCGAGTTTGGTCGCAACACATATGAAAATTGTCTTGTGTACTTCTACTTACTCTGTGACTGTGTGCGCGCTCGACCGCTTCACGAGATAAGGCTGTAAATCATTGTGACGTCACTCCCCAAAACCACGCGGTTGGGGGAAGAGTGGCCACCACACTTATACACCCAGGACAAAATAGCACGCTAGGTGGTGTGGCACTAAACCACCCCTTTTAACGAGTCACGACACACGCTCGGACATCACCCTCCATTTCACGTGACACACTCAACAAAGGCGACCTAGTTTAGTCCGATCTACCAGGAGGATTGAGTTGGCCGCAACACGGTCTTTTGGAATAATTGTTCGTTATTCTCTTGACCTCACTTACGGAGCTTCGTTCACTTTTATATTTAAAACTATTTTTCTTTATGATTGTACAATTTTGTCCAACCTCACCGAGCAAAAACTTCATCCCAAAAAGAGGCTTAATTCATTACAAACGTAGCATACCACTAGATTGTGCACAATCTAAGGGTCTGTTTGGCGCAGCTCTTGCGGTTGGAGAATCTCTATTCCAGCCGCCATAACTGTTTTTTAACTGTTTGGGACAGCTCCATGTGAAGAGTTTTTCTGAAATCTGGAGCTGTTTTGCAGCTCTTCAGAAATCTCCCCCCTAGCTTCAGCTTCCGTAAAATAGTTTTCTCTCACACAGGTTTTGGAAATCTAATGGTTTCTTCAGTTGGAACATGCTCAGAGGCCGGACGGCCTTCCTCCGGCGATTCCGAGCCCCGGACGGCCTTCCTCCGGCGATTCCGAACCCCGGACGACCTTTCTCCGGCGATTCCGAGCGCACTTCTGCACAGAACACCCAAACGCTCTGCAGCTTTTCAAAACTGCTCCCCAGAGATCTATTTTAAAACAGCTATGTCCGAACAGCAGCTTTTCAATCCTCCAAAGCTGTCCCAAACAGAGCCTAAAGCTTTTGAGGCGCTGCGGCCGGCTAGATGCCACTTGTCATCTAAAGGTATAACTTTAAATTATTCACATGTCTAATTGGTTGTGGTATACGCTTTTACGTTAAACGGTGGCTCAATCAGATGAAGGTGATAATGACAGCAACTTGAACTCGGTTCAGACTGCGGACTACAACTAGCTCGTAAATAGTAATCCTCGGCAATGGCGGATATAAGAAATTTGAAATAAGGGTGCATATTTTTTAAGCACAATAGTACATAAAATGTTTCAAATTAAAATTTTGAGCATGGTCTGTGAATAGAAAATTTTAATATGCGAACACACAAATTTGTTTTGTGAATAGTCAAATTTTGATCCGCTGATAACAAATCACAAAAAGAGGGGTGCCAATATCCCTTTGCCCCTCCCTCTAAATCCGCCCCTGATCCTCGGTAAACCACATGGGGATAAATTCCTTCAGGAGCCCCACATTACTGTTCGCATTACTACCTTAGAGCTGACTCATCACATACATATACAAGACCACTTTAATTAAAAGACATAATATTTTGAATAAAAGGCAACCTGGCCTTATACAACTTTCGAAACAAACACACTTCCGTGTTCTCTTACACACAAAATAATCTATCAATAAACAACACAACTCTTCGTAACAAAAGCAAGACTTCTTAACAATACCTTCACAGATCGACATGTCTTTTTGTCGAAACTTATTATATCAAATAGGGACAACTTTATGGAAAAATTAAAAACGACTTCAAATACATGTACTGGCCGAGATACGATTGCATGACTACGACTTCCGCTTCGAAATGCTTCGGAAAGTAAGATGTGCGTTGTAGTATCAGTACCTTACCATTGATCTTATATATGAAGCCGTCTTTGTACCGCGTGAAACTAGCTCTGAACACTTCTTTGAACACCATAAGGGTTGAAAAACTGGCATCCTCAATATATTTTTGCTGCACCGCAAATTTACCGAGCTCTTGCACCATAGGGTACTTCTTTGGCTCCAAAATTATTGTTTCATCATTATAACCTTTAACTTTATGGGACGCCGGCACCCTGCTGTAGGTCTCCTTGTCGTTCTGAATCTTTTCGACACGAAGCATCCGTCCACCTACGATCGCAGCATCCGAGAAGTGGAGAGCGATAATGATGGAGAAGAGGAGAAGATGAGCAGAGTATTTGGACATGCCTAATACTAGCTAATTGTTTATCAAAGAGGGCAGCTAGCTAGAGGATGTGCAACCACAATGAGCTGCGACTTCTTGTAGCGGGCTTTTGTATATATAAAGATTTAAACATAGCGCTTAATGATGGCCGGTTTTTGAGCTCATTAGATTGTTTTGTCTCAAGTGCGGTAATTACACCAATTTGCATTTCCGGCTAGCCCGTGGAATTGGAAGTATTATTATATCTTTTATAATATTGCGTCGAAGTCTTACACGCTACTAATATATATGTATTATTTTTATAATATAGGTGGTGCTTCACAGCAGGGGTGCCGACGGTTGCGGGTTCGCCGGCCGCCGGCCGTCCTGCGCTCGTCGGCGTCCACGCCGAGGAGCGCAGGGGGGCCGGTGAGCCCACAGCTTTCGGCCGCCCCCTGCAAAAGAAAAAAAATTGCAGCCGTGTGTATATATATATATATACACACACATATATACACACATGTACCCAAAAGTAATCATGTTCCGGGATTTCTCGTGTCCTAAAATGACAGTACATCAATCGTTTATTGTTTCCGTAAATATTTTTTCCCTAATACAAATCTTAATAAAAAATGAAGAAAAATGACATAGTTTCGCGTAATTTTGGATATGAATTAGCCGTCGGAGCAACAAGCAAGGTAGTGACCCTGAGGAGTGGGAAACATGATGAGGTTCAGTATTGTGTCTAGACAGGAGTTCCAACATTGTTGATTTTCGTGATGCAAGTGGCGCATGCTGCAAATCAGGGCGGTAAGGAGTTCATAGGCCTTCTTGGAGACCCATTCTGTGAAAATTTATCTTTGATAATGTGTTTCCTGCTGAGCTTCCAGGACCACCACCGCAAAAAGAGATCGACATCGCCAAAGAGTTAGTGTTTGCGGCTAGGCCAGTGTATCGAGCTCCATATCGGTTGTCACCAACAAAGTTAGCCAAATTGAATATTCAACTTCTATGATCATTTGTCTTCCCAATGGGTCAGAAAGATTTCAGATTTATTGGGATGCATCGCGGCCAGTGCTTTTGGTCTTGTTGGTTTAGCATGGCATGGTGATCACTTATGAGTAAAGATAGTTGAAGTTTCATGAGAGGAATTATCTTATTTATGACCTGAAACTTGTTGATGTGATCTTCGCTTTAAAGCTTTAGAGGCAATGCATGTACGAGTCAAAGGTGGAGATCTTCACAGATTATAAGGGCTTGAAGTACCTCCTTGATCAGAAAGAGTTGAACATGAGGCAACACAACTGGATTGAGTTCTTAGGATACTGCAATATTGTGGAGATCCAGTGTACACCTGGAAAGGCAAAGGTTGTGACCAACGCCTTGAGTAGAAAGTACTCGGTTCATGGCAACTGGATCGAGTCTCATGGAGATCAATTAGTGCGAGATTTTGAATCCCTGGATATCTCTTGTATTGCTCTAGGAGAGACTACAGAAGCATGTTGGGGTTCGATTGAGCTGCAATATGATATTGCAGATAGAGTACATGCAAGGAGGGGGGATAGACTTGACGCGGACATCAGACCTTTCATGTCAATAGCTTAAGAAGGCAAGAGTGAATATATAACTGACAATGGTCGACATGCTGCTGAGGAGAAACAAGCTGGTTTGCATTCTGCATTTAGGAAAGCTTCATGAGGAGCTCATTTATGAGGCACATTTAACACAATACTCGGTTCATCCGGGTATTACAATGATATATATAGACTGAAAAGGCTTTTTTGTGGCATATTATGAAGAAGAATATGACACTTTTCGTGAGAAAATGTTAGACTTGTGCGTTGGTGAAGGTCGACTGTCAGCAACCCAATGAATTACTTCAACTGTTGTTGATTCTAGAATAGATGTTTGATGACATCTTGATGAACTTTGTGCATGCATGTATTGTTGAGGTTTCAACATGAGAATGATGTTACTTTAATGATTGTTTGTCGCTTGATCAAAGTGGTTCACTTCATCCCCAATCGGAAGAGTGGTGGTGTGAAGCACTTGGTAGATCCTTATGTCCAAAATATTATTTACTTATATGGGATATCAATGTCCAAAATATTATTTACTTACATGGGATATCAAGGAGCATTATTAATAATCAAGATGGGTGTTTCACCTCCAAAGATTGGAGGCATGTGTAGAAAAGTTTGAGAACAAAGCTTAAGTATAGTATGATGTTTTATCCGCAGACCGATGATCAGACGGGGAGGACCAACCATATTATGTAGGATATGTTGAAAATGTGTATGTGCACTTGAGTGTGGCAAGAAGTGGGAGGATCACGCCATAGTCTTTTGATGGTACTCCTTCATCAGCTCCTTACGGGCCTTCACATTTTCGAGTTTCCCGTCTGTTGCGGTCACCCACACCTATTCTAACTGGTTGGACACATCTAGGGGCGTCGTCCCTTCCAGGACCTTATCAACCTCCTCTGCATCTTCCCTCCAGCTGATGGTGTTGACAGCAAGAAGATAACACTCATGTGCCACCTTCGGATCACTCCTGATCCGAATCTGCAACCCTCCTTGGTTTTATGAAAAAACATTGATGGTAGGAAGACTGCACAGATTGAATGGCGCTAATAAGTTGATAACTTCCCCAAAAGAAGTTATCTAGTACTTCATTTTGATTTAATATTCATTGTATTAAGAAACAAAGGAATTAAATAAATAAAAATATGAGTAAATTCGTATTTATTTCATTTGTGGTTAATATGTCTAATTTTCCTTTGTTTTTTGGTTAGAAATATCGAAGAAATCAAACCGGAGAAGCAAATCTGGAATTATTTTTGGCTTGTGATAACTTCTCAAAAAGAAGTTTTCTAGCCCAAGTTTTGGACCTTTTTGCTCGTTGATCCGGGAGAAAAACCCGTTTAGTTGAAGTCTAATTGCAAGCAAATTCACTTTTATTTTTACTAATGACTAATGTGGTCTTTTTCCTAGGTATTTGTGCAAGAGAAGCTAAAGAGAATGACTGGGAAGAAGGATTTTGTCAAATATGTTGTCCTGGAGAAAAGATTGCAACCTCTTAAAAAAGGTTACAACCTCTGGACGAATTTTAAATTTCAAAATTCAAAAATTACATCATTTGCAAAAATAGAAAGAGACATCCTTTGGAGAAAGGGTTGAACGTTTTTTTTGTGGAGGATTATTCAGAAGTGAGGACATTATTTCATTAGAGAGGAAAAAGGAGTGAAAGAATAGTTCTTCATCTAGGGTTTTTTCCGAACAAGGAAGATGGACGGATTTCGGCCGAATTGGAGAGCGAAACACTACAAGCTTTTAATTTCTGTCATTATGTGCTTTAAGATCTACTCATACTTGTGGTTTTCTTCCGCTGTCATGAACTAATTCTCTCGATCTTGTGTTGTTAAAGTACTATGTCTTGTGTGATGAATGATCTTTAGTTTTATCTTTGTAATTGTATGGTGAATGAATTTTTATTGAATTCATAATCTATATTTTGAAGCCTTTGATCATGATTTTGTCTTTTTACTACACTCCATAAATTGAGAGAGGAGTTGCGTAAGTACGTTATGGATTCCATATAGCACTTAAAGGGAGAAAGAGATTTCCTCTTAGTATTAGCAACTCTGGTTTTCAATCTTTAATCGGTTTCCTATTTCACCCGAGGGGAAATAGAGGACTAGGGACCTCCGATATCGTGAGATACGGTTGTCTACTCTAAAATCAATGCAAGGTCGTTCACCGCTCATTTTCACAAAGTATCATTTAAAAATTCATTGCATTAGACATAGAAAATCACCGCACAAGATTACTTCTCCAATCTGAATTTAAAGTTTTCTTCTAAGGAACAATAGTTTACTTTGACTTATTTTAGAAATTTGCCATAATTTAGTTTACTAAATCAAAATCATCATCTTGTTTCACTTGGATTTAGAGAAAAGGTCTAACTAGTAATTGCAAGCATCAAATTCACCACCTCTCCGTGGAAACGATCTCTATTCACACTTTATTACTTGAACAGGCACGTGCACTTGCGTGTAATACGCATACCAGTTTCAGGCGTATCAAGTTTTTGGCGTCGTTGCCAGGGAGATGTGACGTATTTAGTATTTCTTTCTTGCGATATTAGTAAACCCTAAGTATTTAGAGTTCAAGTTTATAACCTTGTTTTGTTTTCTTTGATTGTTTCTTTTTATTAATATTGGCTTGTCATTAGTGCATGTCACGTTATCGATCACCGGAACTATTTCCCTTAAACCTAGAAATCGAACGGACGTGTAGACGGAATAGGAGAGCGGTTCGTATAGGACATAGCAGCTCTTTGACAATGGATCAGAATAATCAAAACGCTGAAAATGAAAATCACCAAGAAGGTTATTATTTAGGAGGCCAGGTAGATCAAAACGGTCATCCAGTTGAACAACGAAGAACGTGTCGTGACTATAACATGCCCTTTCGAGGAGGATTGTAGTTTAGTATTACTAGACCCACAATTGAAGCGAACAACTTCAAAATAGATGTTACGACAATGCAACTCGTTCAACACAATAAGTTTGGTGGCTATAATAATGAAGACCCAAACTCTCACTTAAGGACCTTCATCGAAATATGTGACACATTCAAAATCAATGGCGCATCTGAGGAAGCTATTAAACTTAGGTTAATCCAATTTTCTTTGGAAGGAAAAGCAAAGGATTTGTCATCCAACAATTATAATTCATTTGAGCGACAAGGTTCTTCGTCTATGGGAGGTGTACACCAAGTTGACCAACTCACTTCTTTCGCTGCACAAATGACCGCACAGTTAAACTCGATGAATAAGCGGTTTAGTATAATTCAGTAATGACACACCCACCCGGGTTAAACTCGAACCCTCATCCACTCCAGAATAATAATTATAATCAACACGGGTCATCTAGAAAAATATCGGATGAGCTACTTATAGAATCCATGCAGAAGAGGGATGCTCGCATTTCTAGTCTAGAGGGCTCATTGCGTGTAATTGTAACTCAGTTAGGACAAATCGCTAATGCTTTGAGTCTTAGACCCCAAGGTTCGCTCCCTACGGATACAACTACAAATCAAAAGGGAGATAATCCTCACTGCAAAGTTGTCACCTTACGAAGTTGTAAGGAGTTAGTGGGTGGGATTGTAAATGAGAGTGAGAATCAAGTTGGTAAAGAAAAAGAGTTGGAGATTGTTGACTCTAATACCCCAAACGAGGAGTCAAAAGAAAATGATAATAGAAATGAAGATGTATAAGAGGTATCTGGAGAGACTACGAGAGAACCTTTCACTGAAGATAAAAAGAAAAATGATAGTATAAAATTCTATCCACCACCGCCGTTTCCACATCAGTTAAAGAAGAGCAAACTCGATCAACAATTTCATAAATTTATTGAAATATTTAAAAAACTGCAAATCAACATTCCTTTCGCGGAAGCATTGGAGCAAATGCCAAGCTACGTGAAGTTTATGAAAGACATTTTGTCTAAAAAGAGGAAGTTTGGAACACATGAGATGTTGGCACTCAATCAGGAGTGTAGCGCTATACTTCAGAAGAAACTCCCGCCCAAATTAAAAGATCCGGGAAGTTTCACCATACCGTGCTCTATAGATTACCAATTCGAGGGTAATGCCATATGTGATTTAGGTGCGAGCATCAACCTAATGCCATATTCTATCTATAATAAGCTTAGGTTAGGAGAAATCTCCAAGACCTCCATCACCCTGCAACTAGCCGATAGAACCCTCGTGTTCCCAAAAGGAATAGTTGAAGATGTCCTAGTTAAGGTGGACAAGTTCATTTTTCCAGCGGACTTTGTTGTCCTAGATATGGAAGAGGATAAAGAGGTGTCCATTATTATAGGACGACCATTTTTAGCCACTGGTAGGACACTGATAGATGTGTAGAAGGGCGAGTTGATCATGAGAGTTAACGACGAACAAATCACTTTTAATGTACTTAAGGCTATGAAATTCCCTCAGAGTCAAGAAGATCATATGGAGGCGGTAAATCAAATCTCAATTCATGATTATAATCTGAATAATAAATTTCCAGGGCAAGATGACGTGTTGACCCGACTTTTGATGCATGAGGAGTTTTCAGATGATGAAGAGAAAATTCGAGATTGCCTAGAATTATTTGAGGCGCAAGTTACTTTCGTTAGGAGACCGAAACCGTTTGAAATGCCAGACAAGGCATTGGCGGACAAGCCCTCTATTATTAGTCCGCCGACTCTTAAGTTGAAGCCTCTCCCAGACCATCTCATGTATGCATATCTAGGCAAAAATAACACATTGCTGGTTATCGTCAATTCTAAATTATCAACTGAACAACTTCAAAAGCTTTTAGAATTGCTATCTCAATTTAAAACGTCCATAGGGTGGACCATAACGAATATCCGAGGGATTAGCCCCTCACTATGTATGCATAAGATTCTTTTGGAAGAATCTTCCACGGGATCAATCGAACCCCAGCGTCGTCTTACTCCACCCATGAAGGAAGTGATTAAGAAAGAAATTATTAAATAGTTAGACGCAGGAATCATCTATTCTATCTCGGATAGCTCGTGGGTTTCACCGGTGCAGTGTGTGCTAAAAAAGGGAGGGATGACGGTAGTACGGAATGAGAAGGATGAGCTAGTTTTGACTAGAACGATTACCGGGTGGCGTGTCTGCATGGATTGTCGAAAGCTGAATAAGGTCACACGAAAAGATCATTTTTCTCTGCCTTTCATTGATCAAGTGCTAGATAAGCTGGCGGGAAATGATTTTTTCTGTTTTCTAGATGTCTATTCAGGGTATAATCAGATTATGGTAGCCCTGAAAGATCAGGAGAAGACTACATTCACATGTCCATACAGAACGTTTGCATTTAGAAGAATGTCATTCGGTTTATGCAATGCACCCGCTACTTTTCAGCGATGCATGATTGATATCTTCTCTGATATTATGGACCATGACATTGAAATTTTCATGGATGACTTCTTTATCTTCGGTAGTTCTTTTGATGCATGTTTAGCTTGTTTGGAAAAAGTGCTAATGTGTTGTGTTGAAACTAATCTCGTACTGAATTGGGAGAAATGTCACTTCATGGTGCAAGAGAGTATTGTGCTTGGTCATCATGTGTCAAAGAATGGTTTAGGTGTTGATAAAGCGAAATTAGATGTGATTGAGAAGCTGCCACCACCCAATAATGTGAAAATGTTGCGAAGTTTCTCAGGACATGCAGGCTTCTATAGAAGATTCATTAAAGACTTTGCTAAAATTACAAAACAATTGAGTAGACTACTTGAAAAAGATGCAAAATTTCAGTTGAGCTGGGATTGTTTAAACGCATTCGGCACTTTAAAACATCGATTGACCACATCACCTATCGTGATAACTCCTAATTGGGAGGAGTCGTTTGTCCTAATGTGTGCCGCAAGTGATTACGCGGTTGGAGTTGTCTTAGGACAGGTTCGAGAGAAAGTGTTTCATACGATAGCCTACGCTAGAAAGACCTTGATTGACGCTCAAATAAATTACACAACTACGGAGAAGGAATTACTAGCGGTAGTGTTTGCCTTCGAGAAATTTAGATCATATCTTCTGTGCACAAAGAGCACAGTTTACACAAACCATGCTGCGATCTGTTACCTCATGGACAAAAAGGACGCAAGCCCCGATTGATTAGATGGGTGCTTCTTTTACAAGAATTTGATGTAGAGATTAAGGATATGAAAGGTACTGATAATCCGATTGTGGATCACTTGTCCAGGATAGAGTCTACACGATCCTCCTATAATCCGGAAATTGATGAGAGATTCCCAGATGAGAGGGTTTTAGCGATTCATGATCGTACTCCACCTTGGTATGCTGACTACGTAAATTACATAGTGAGTAATATTCTACCGTCTGACTTGGCGTATCAACAAAGGAAGCGATTCTTACACCAGGTACACTCCTATCATTGGGACGAGCCTTATCTGTTTAAAATTGGAGCTGATGGAGTGGTAAGGCGATGCGTGCCAGAGGTTGAAACAAAATCGATCGATATTAGAGAAGTATCATAGCTCACTGTACGAAGGTCATTTTATGGGAATGAGGACTGCAATGAAGGTATTAGAGGCCGGATTCTTTTGGTCTAATTTATTTCGTGATGCTAATGAATTTGTTAAACGATGTGATAAATGTCAACGGTGTGAGAATTTAAGAAGGAATGAGGGAATGCCAATGAATATCATGTTAGAGGTCGAATTATTTTATGTTTGGGGAATGGATTTTATGGGTCCGTTCGTCAATTCAAATGGTAATTTATACATTTTATTGGCAGTTGATTACGTTTCTAAATGGGTAGAGGCGATCGCAACACCTAAGAATGATGACAAGGTAGTCTTGAATTTTCTAAGAAACCACATATTCAATCAATTCGGGGTACCTAGAGCGATCATTAGCGATGGGGGAAGTCATTTTTGCAACCATCAATTCACCTCATTGCTAAACAAATACGAGGTTACCCATAAGGTCGCACTCGCTTATCACCCTCAGTCAAATGGACTAGCGGAGGTATCGAATAGGGAGATAAATTTTTTTTTTAGAGAAAACAGTGAGCATAAATCGGAAAGACTGGTCGCAAAAGCTCACAGATGCATTATGGGCATACCGGACTGCGTTCAAAACTCCCATCGGATTAACCCCGTATAGGTTGGTTTACGGAAAATCTTGTCATTTACCACTCGAGTTAGAACACCGAGCATTCTGGACAATTAAGAAAATAAATTATGATTTTCGGGATGCCGGTAAAAACAGATTACTGCAACTAAATGAACTCGAGGAGATCCGGATTCAAGCTTACGAGAACTCGCGGATCTATAAGGAGGGCACAAAGAAGTGGCACGACCGACGCATTAAGGAAAAGCACTTCGAGCCGGGCCAATTGGTCCTCTTATTCAATTCCCGTTTGAAGTTATTTCCCGGGAAACTCAAGTCGAGGTGGTCGGGGCCATTTAAAGTTAAAATAGTGCATTCATATGGTGCGGTGACCATCATTAATGAGAGTGACGGGTCTGAATTCAAAGTAAACGACTTAAGTTATATCTGAAAAATGATGACGACCGAGTGGCGTCGTGTGTAAGATTTCTGTAAGTTAGTACCGTCCTGCCGGGACGGAAAATTAGGCGTTTGGTGGGAGGCAACCCGTCTTTTATTTATTTCCGTATTAGTTTCGTGACAATAATAATAATAATGAAATTTTAGACAAGTAATTCGTGTACTTCGAATTGAGTAAAAAAAAAAGAAGAAGAAAAAAGAAACGAACGGCAGGAGGAATCCAGAGAAGAGAAAATGTACAAGTAAAATTCTGTTGTTGCAACCTCAAAAATAGAGGTTACAACCTTTTAGGTGCTGTTTGGATTTATGGAATAGAGAGTAAACCGCGCCTGGGTCCGGTTCAGCTGAGCTGGCGCTGTGTTATGCCACACTAAAGTGGTTGCAATGACACCGAAATATTGGTGGCAACCTTTATTTTACTGGCTGGCATTTAATATTGCCTTGTTGAATCGGCGCTGGTCGGTTCAACTCAATCGGTGCAACCCTAAGCGAGGTTTTAAATTGTTAAACCATTACTTTCTAATTAAATTGACTTAATTAAGAGGCTTGATGGCAGCCCCGGTTCAGCCCATAAAAAAACCGCCTATTGCTGCACCCATCCTCGATATCTCGGCTAGGGCACCATCAGGAGCGGCGATTTCGGGGGGAAGCGCGGTGCTTTCTGGCAGCAAGAAACGGCGACGCTCGTGGACTTGGAGGAGGAGACAAGTACGGACTCCGGCGATCTACGTCGGCGTGTGAGTGAACGACCACTTACGGCGTGTGGAGGCGAGATCTCCAGAAGGTATATCCTTGATCCCTAAATCCAAACCGGTTGAACATGTCGAATGCTTCAGTTCTGTGCATAATTAGTATCGGTTTCGATTTTGGTTAGGGTATGCTATGTCTTCGAAGAAGAAGGGGAAGGGGAAGGAAGTTGCCCGCCCTAGGGGAAGGAAGTTGCCCGCCCTAGGCAAGGTTTCTGAATGAACAGGCCCGCCTTCGTTTCCAAGCAATCCAGTCAGTCCCGTTCATCTGTGAGCGTGGATTCTTGATGGAGAAGCGTGCGTGGAGCCTGTCCTATGCTGAGCAAATTAAGAGTCTAGAATGGGAAGCCTTCTGTCACCCACACACTGAAGCAATCTACACTTGGGTCTATGAATTCTACGCCAATGCAGCGCACGGGGAGGGAGACACAGTTTTGGTTCGAGGAAAGATGGTAGATTATTACTCCTCGGCCATCAACAACCTATTTAACCTGGATAATACAGCAGATTGCAACTTTAAGTGGATCCAAACGTCTGTATCACCCAGTGATCTGGCTGCAGTAGTGTGTTGTGTCCCCCAACCGGAGTGGTCGCGTCGATCCCAGAAAGTTTTGAGGTCCACTAGTCTATCGAGGGAGGCCAAGGCGTGGTTACTGTTCGTCAATGCTAGTATTCTACCCACTCGCCACTTGAACTATGTTTCCTTCGACCTCATCACACTGATCTACAACATCATAAAAGGGCTAGGGATCAATGTTGGGAAACTCATCTACGATCAATTAACACAAAAAATTAAAGAAGAGAATGTGCGGCATCGTTGGTTCCCCACCACCATTACGGAGCTTTGTCGCATGGCCGGGGTAAAACAAGGGGACGGTGATCTGATTAGCAAAGTCGGAAGACATCTGACGGAAAGAGTTGTAGAGGTTAACATTAAGGTGGCTGTTGAGACCGGAGAAAAGAAGTCGAAGGTGAGCAGGATGCGGGGTGAGGTACCTGAACCATTTGAGAAACATATGCCAGCTGCCCCTATCAAGCTTGTGATCGGACGATCTAGGTTTCAAGGGGAATGCGGCCTAGCAACTAAAAATGCTGAATACATGAAAGCTTACCGCTGATGCCAACACGTGTATTTTGAGTCAAGATTCGAGGAACTCTATCGGAACCAGGAAAAGCTGATGCAAGCGGCAAGGATCCCGGTGGAGGCACACTCATACCTGTTTCAGTCGCAGTTCGACTCGACAGGATATTTGCTTCAGCACGACGGGTCACGAGCCTACCCTGCCAAAATTGCTGAGACTGCATCTGACTTGGAGGAGGAGACCGAGACCGAAAACGAGGACGATGACAACAACGAGGACAGGGAGGGGTCTGGAGATAGCAAGGCTGATTAGTAGTTCTCTTCTTCCTAGATTACTGATTTGGCGTTTTGATATTTAGGGCGTTGCCAGTTTATTTTTGACATTTTGCTAGACATGATTTTGTTCTATTGATATTCTTTGATGATATACTCTGTCTGATTATAGATATTACTCTGTCTGATTATAACACTCCTGATCGATTATGGATATTACTCTGTCTGATTTAGTATTGCTTCACAACTTGTTTGCATTATTTTACTTCTGCGTGGAAAGTTATTATCTTGCACAACTACGATCAGCTGGCTGAGCATTCCTCGCATAATGATTAATGGATATGGTTTGTCTTGCAACATTATTTATAATAACTTTTGTGATATACTCTTTTGACTTGATGGTGTCCCGTATTTATGGCCAAAGACAGATGCTACTATAAATGTTAATTTAAATGGTTGTCTAGTTTGTGGTATAAGTTATTCGCAGGTTGCAACACACGGGTACGATTGATGGTTTATCATGTCGCAATTTTGGACAGCTTTTCAGACACCTGGACTTCAGGGGAGTTTTTAGATTTAATTATTTTGTGCTTTTATTACCTTCATTATATTTGACCTTATGCACGTTCTCTTAAAAAAACACATATCGTTATAAGTAGTGAGGTCGCTTTGCTAGGGACTAGCAATGGGCGAAAGTGTGGAGGTGGGGATTGTTTGACCCCTACCAATTGGGTGAGGAATGAAAATATAATAATTGTTGCTCCTAGTTCTCGAAATAACTAATGAATAATACAGTCCATGCTGGTTCTAATCTAGGAGGATAACCGACCCTAGTGGTTCACATCAATTTGATTTAAAGTTAGTAAGATGGGCAAAATTTCCTTTAATATTTCATATCCTCGCATTGTTCTTTTAAAAGAGCGATCTTCTTAAAAATAGACCCGTATGAACTTCTAGAAATAATAATGGAGGGAAGTGAATGATTTTAAAGGATAACACACACAACACTAGAGATTTTAATCGAGATTTCTCTCCCATCAAATTAACGAATTCTCAAATGTTTTGAACCTTTAATGATCGGCAATTCCTCAAATGGTTTAATCGGTACTTTGGACTTGTCCTTTTTTAAGTTATCTTTGAGAGAAAGGATCAGGTGAGTCCTTTATTTTGTTAGCTATCACACCTCACTCAATTCAAAGATTATAATCTTTTTTGCTAGGTACTAGCAAAGGTTCAAGTGTGGTGGTGTGATAACTTCTCAAAAAAAAATTATCTAGCCCAAGTTTTGGACCTTTTTGCTCGTTGATCCGAGAGAAAAACCCGTTTAGTTGAAGTCTAATTGCAAGCAAATTCACTTTTATTTTTACTAATGACTAATGTGGTCTTTTTCCTAGGTGTTTGTGCAAGACAAGCTAAAGAGAATGACTGGGAAGAAGGATTTTGTCAAATATGCTGTCCTGGAGAAAAGGTTGCAACCTCTTAAAGAAGGTTGCAATCTCTGGACGAATTTCAAATTTCAAAATTCGGAAATTGCGCCATTTGCAAAAATAGAAAGAGACATCCTTTGGGGAAAGGGCTGAACATTTTTTTTGTAGGATTATTCAGATGTGAGGACATTATTCCATTAGAGAGGAAAAAGGACAGAAAGAAGAGTTCTTCATCTAGGGTTTATTCCGAGCAAGGAAGACGGACGGATTTTGGCCGAATCGAAGAGCGAAACATTGTAAACTTTTAATTTCTGTCATCATGTGATGTAAGATCTACTCATACTTGTGGTTTTCCTCCACCGTCATGAACTAATTCTCTCGATCTTGTCTTGTGAAAGTATTATGTCTTGTGTGATGACTGATCTTTAGTTTTATCTTTGTAATTGTATGGTGAATGAACTTTTATTGAATTCATAATCTATATTTTGAAGCCTTTGATCACGGTTTCGTATTTTTACTACGCAACATAAATCGAGAGAGGAGTTGCGTAAGTGCGCTATGGATTCCATATAGCACTTAAAGGGAGAAAGAGATTTCTTCTTAGTGTTAGCAATTTTGGTTTTCAATTTTTAATCGATTTCCTATTTTACCCGAGGGGAAATAGAGGACTAGAGACCTCCGATATCGAGAGATACGGTTGTCTACTCTAAAATCGTTGCAAGGTCTTTCACCGCTCATTTTCACAAAGTATCATTTAAAAATTCATTGCATTAGACATAGGAAATCACCACACAAGATTACTTCTCCAATCTGAATTTAAAGTTTTCTTCTAAGGAACTATAGTTTACTTTAACTTATTTTTGAAATTTGTCATAATTTAGTTTACTAAATCAAAATCATCATCTTGTTTCACTTGGATTTAGAGAAAAGTCTAACTAGTAATTGCAAGCACCAAATTCACCACCTCTCCATGAAAACGATCTCTATTCACTCTTTATTATTTGAACCGACACGTGCACTTGCGTGTAATACACATACCAGTTTCGGGCTTATCAGCCTGCGCAGGTTGTTGCACCAATCTGAAAAAGTTGTTGCAACCATTTCTGGAAAAAATTTTGAATTTAAAATTCAAATTTTACGCCAAAATGAAAATCGAAAAAAGACAACTCTTGGTAAAGGACTGCACGTTTTTAAGAGTAGAATCTCATTCCTTAAAAGGGGATTGAAAAATCATTAGAGAGGGGAATCTTAGAGCATCATCTTGGAGATTGCTTTAGAGAAGAAGAATTAGGGCAAACCGGATCTTGGAGAAGGACTACTTGGGGGCGACTTGGAGAGCAATTTCCTACACTATTTTGAATCCTTTTCATCATGTGTTGTAAGATCTTTCTTATTTTGTGATGTTCTTCCGTGGTCATGAACTAAATTCTCTTGGTCTTGTATGAAGAAAGTACCATGTATGTTTTGATGGTATAGTTTTTTTATGCTAAGTTTGTTTGACAAAATCTTCTTGGTGGAATTTTGAATTTATTAATGGAACTTTTGGTTTTATTTTCATCTTCTATTTCGCATCGAGATTCGAGAGATGAGAGCCGGAATTTAGGTTGAAGGCTATCGTATTTCACCGCAAGAATCGAGAGACGAGTGGTGTAGATCTTTAACTAAGAGTTCTTACCCTTACGTTGTATTTCGAGATTCGAGAGATTAGAAGTACAATCGCTCATGAGTCCACCATAATAAAGATGAGTGAAAGATATTTCCTCCTCATTACTAGCAAATCCGATTTTTACTCTTTAAAATATTTCTCATCCTTCCTAAGTTAGAGGTGACTAAGGGATTAGAGGATATTAAGATTTTCAGGATTCGAGAGATGAGGATTTCTTCTATCAAATCATTACAGGATAATTTGGTCAAACATTCTTACTAAATATTAGTTTCATGCAACATTTCTACTCACATAGGAAATTTGAAATAAAAGACTTCTTTCTCCACTGATAAAAAGTAACTCTTTCGATCGTATTTTTAGTTTAACTCATCATTTAGAATTTTTATTACTATTCCAAATCACTTCATTAAATCTGCTTGAATTTGAAGAAGCGATGTAACTAGTAGTTGTAAGAATTAAAGTAATCACTTCTCCGTGGGAACGATCTCAATCACACTTTATTATTTGAGCGACGCATGCACTTGCGCTTAAGTCCTTTTTACCGCGTATCATAAAAGTCCTCCTAAAAATAGCAATGTAGTTGCTTCAAGCATCCACAATGATGACAGACGCATATACGCATGCGCACAATCCACACGCAAGCCGAGCACAACCAACAACCTCCCTATCTAAAAGGGGAGTGCAAGCGCCCACACAAGCAAAGGGGCGTGCCGCACACACCCAGTAATGCACATGGTATGCACCCAACAACATGCACACGCGCACCAAATGCGTGCGCAGGCGTGCACACACCCGCGCACCAAGGGGAGCGCGCCCGCGCGCGCCTCCGCGCGCACAAGGGGCGCGCGCACCCACGTGCGTGCGCGCCCCCGCATGCACCCAAGGTGTGTGCCCACGCACCTAGGGGCGCACTCGCCAGTGGGGAAGCTTGCGCCGGGGGGCGTCTTGCTGGCGAGCCTGTCCCCGCGTCTGAGGGTTTCGCTCGTCGGCTTTGCATTTCAGTGTTCCTCGTCCGTGGATGCTCATCATTTTATGTCTTCTTTACGACTTACCTTTGCTTGCAAAGATCCACCATTTGTCTTCTCTGGCACCTCTCCGTTCTCCTTCACCATTATCACCACCGAAAGAATCCCTCGTAGAAGAAGAAGAAATTCTCGCTCTAACGGTTTTTAACACAGAGGATTTTGAGGGGCAATTGATGGGGACACTTCCATTTATAACATTATTGGGGTGCAGTTAGCCCACTCCCGAAGATCCCATCATCCAAAATGAAGATCATGAGGGAACTGTCGCATGCGCGATCGCGCGCAGGATCTCATTCCCCAAACTGCCCAGGGCCAATCACCGAGGTCGGCCCCTCTGTCCTGCCGTCGTTGAGCCGGCTCTATCCGGCTCGACTTCCGGGGCCGCACCTCGCGGCCAAGCGCCCGAGGCCGCGAGGCACGACGATCCCGCCGGCCACCCGATCAGCTGGATCCTTCCCTCTCGTGGCCTCCGCGGGAGGTTCCGGACGTGGCTGCCTGCGCCCTGTCCCTCGGTGGGGTGTGCCCGGCCGCCCCTTCCACCTCCCCCCTGCTCCGGTCATCCGCGCCTTGCGGTCAGCCGATGCCATGCTTTGCAGCTGGTGCCCAATGTTGGCGCCATGCCTGTCAGCTGGTGCTAAGGCCGCGACCGGTGGACGAAATAGGGACCGCATCCGGCGGCCTCCGTCAGATCCGCGCCTGGCGGTGGTCGTCGGGGTCATGCTCGGGATGCAGCTTGGCTGCGTCAGGCTGGCCACACCCCTGCGTCGGCACCGCGCCGGCGGCCCGTTGTCTTCACCAGGGCCATCCACAGAGGTGATGGTCGTCCACCACTCTTTCCCTCCTTGGGCGCCTTCCCTGTCGTCTAATCGTTCTACCATAATCGTGGTATCCGATGCGTTGGTAGCTACCTGCGTAACCTACCACCAATAGTAAGGGGGCATGTTTTTAGTGGGGGCATGCATTTAATAAAATTGAATATGCAATTTCTCCGCGCGCACCCTGGTGCGCGCCCCCGCACGCACCCAAGGTGTGTGGCCACGCACCTAGGGGCGCACCCGCCAGTGGGGAAGCTCGCACCGGGGGCGTCTTACTGGCGAGCCTGTCCCCGCGTCTGAGGGTTTCGCTCGTCGGCTTTGCATTTCAGTGTTCCTCGTCCGTGCATGTTCATCATTTTATGTCTTCTTTATGACTTACCTTTGCTTGCAAAGAGCCACCATTTGTCTTCTCTGGCACCTCTCCGTTCTCCTTCACCATTATCACCACCGAAAGAATCCCTCGTAGAAGAAGAAGAAATCCTCGCTCTAACGGTTTTTAACACCGAGGATTTTGAGGGAAAATTGATGGGGACAAGTCCATTTATAGCATTATTGGGGTGCAGTTAGCCCACTCCCGAAGATCTCATCATCCAAAATGAAGATCATGAGGGAATTGTCGTGTGCGCGATCGCGCGCGGGATCTCGTTCCCCAAACTTCCCAGGGCCAATCACGGAGGTCGGCCCCTCTCTCCCGTCGTCGGTGAACCGGCTCTATCCGGCCCGACTTCCGGGGCCGCACCTCGCGGCCAAGCGCCCGAGGCCGCGAGGCACGACGATCACGCCGGCCACCCCATCGGCTGGAGCCTTCCCTCTCGTGGCCTCCGCGGGAGGTTTCGGACGTGGCTGCCTGCGCCCCGTCCCTCGGTGGGGTGTGCCCGGCCGCCCCTTCCACCTCCCCCCTGTTTCGGTCATCCGCGCCTTGCGGTCGGCCGATGCCATGCTTTGCAGCCGGTGCCCGATGTTGGCGCCATGCCCGTCAGCTGGTGCTAAGGCCTGGACCGGTGGACGGCATAGGGACCGCATTCGGCGGCCTCCGTCGGAACCGCGCCTGGCGGTGGTCGTCGGGGTCATGCTCGGTGTGCAGCTTTGTTGCATCAGGCCGGCCGCACCCCCGCGCCGGCACCGCGCCGGCGGCCCGTCGTCTTTACCAGGGCCAGCGACAGAGGTGATGGTCGTCCACCACTCTTTCCCTCCTTGGGCGCCTTCCCTGCCGTCTAATCGTTCTACCACAACCGTGGTCATCCGATGCGCTTGTAGCTACCTACGTAACCTACCACCAATAGTAGGGGGCTTGTTTTTAGCGGGGGCATGCATTTAATAAAATTGAATGTGTAATTCGCCTTGAACTATACTCACAATTATGATGATGGTGGTTACAGTATGCGGATTGCCACATAACCACGGTAATCACCTCTTGGAGGCTACAAAACGACTCTTAGGCCTCCTCATTTCTCATCTTTCTCTACTCTACCTTCTTCCTACTCTGGCCAAAGCTCTGTCAGATTCCTCCTACAAGCCTCCTTCGAGCCACCGCCGCTCCATTAAAAATCCGTCAAAGTCCTAAAGTGCGCGGCAAGAAGGAAATTCCTACCACAGCAAGAGCATGTTTGCCCGTAACGTCCAACAAGTAGTATCACGCGGAGCAGCCTGTTGTCTGTCATGAGCCTAAGACACACACTCTCTCTCATCTCCAAAGTGTAACGAGTAGCGGTCTCTCACCCTCGATTCTTCAAGCAAATTGTAACCGAAAGCAGATAGTGGAGTTCGATCGGCACAGATCCGGTCGCGTAGTTTTTTACCTGGTTGATGAGTTTTTCCGCGTCAAAATATCGTGTGCATAATCTCTCTCTCATTGATTGTGTGCGCACTCGACCGTTCTGTGAGCTAAGACGGTCCAGGTTAATCCGGTCCGACCGGAGCGTCGAGTTTGGTCGCAACACATATGAAAATTGTCTTGTGTACTTCTACTTACTCTGTGACTGTGTGCGCGCTCGACCGCTTCACGAGATAAGGCTGTAAATCATTGTGACGTCACTCCCCAAAACCACGCGGTTGGGGGAAGAGTGGCCACCACACTTATACACCCAGGACAAAATAGCACGCTAGGTGGTGTGGCACTAAACCACCCCTTTTAACGAGTCACGACACACGCTCGGACATCACCCTCCATTTCACATGACACACTCAACAAAGACGACCTAGTTTAGTCCGATCTACCAGGAGGATTGAGTTGGCCGCAACACGGTCTTTTGGAATAATTGTTCGTTATTCTCTTGACCTCACTTACGGAGCTTCGTTCACTTTTATATTTAAAACTATTTTTCTTTATGATTGTACAATTTTGTCCAACCTCACCGAGCAAAAACTTCATCCCAAAAAGAGGCTTAATTCATTACAAACGTAGCATACCACTAGATTGTGCACAATCTAAGGGTCTGTTTGGCGCAGCTCTTGCGGTTGGAGAATCTCTATTCCAGCCGCCAGAACTGTTTTTTAACTGTTTGGGACAGCTCCATGTGAAGAGTTTTTCTGAAATCTGGAGCTGTTTTGCAGCTCTTCAGAAATCTCCCCCCTAGCTTCAGCTTCCGCAAAATAGTTTTCTCTCACACAGGTTTTGGAAATCTAATGGTTTCTTCAGTTGGAACATGCTCAGAGGCCGGACGGCCTTCCTCCGGCGATTCCGAGCCCCGGACGGCCTTCCTCCGGCGATTCCGAACCCCGGACGACCTTTCTCCGGCGATTCCGAGCGCACTTCTGCACAGAACACCCAAACGCTCTGCAGCTTTTCAAAACTGCTCCCCAGAGATCTATTTTAAAACAGCTATGTCCGAACAGCAGCTTTTCAATCCTCCAAAGCTGTCCCAAACAGAGCCTAAAGCTTTTGAGGCGCTGCGGCCGGCTAGATGCCACTTGTCATCTAAAGGTATAACTTTAAATTATTCACATGTCTAATTGGTTGTGGTATACGCTTTTACGTTAAACGGTGGCTCAATCAGATGAAGGTGATAATGACAGCAACTTGAACTCGGTTCAGACTGCGGACTACAACTAGCTCGTAAATAGTAATCCTCGGCAATGGCGGATATAAGAAATTTGAAATAAGGGTGCATATTTTTTAAGCACAATAGTACATAAAATGTTTCAAATTAAAATTTTGAGCATGGTCTGTGAATAGAAAATTTTAATATGCGAACACACAAATTTGTTTTGTGAATAGTCAAATTTTGATCCGCTGATAACAAATCACAAAAAGAGGGGTGCCAATATCCCTTTGCCCCTCCCTCTAAATCCGCCCCTGATCCTCGGTAAACCACATGGGGATAAATTCCTTCAGGAGCCCCACATTACTGTTCGCATTACTACCTTAGAGCTGACTCATCACATACATATACAAGACCACTTTAATTAAAAGACATAATATTTTGAATAAAAGGCAACCTGGCCTTATACAACTTTCGAAACAAACACACTTCCGTGTTCTCTTACACACAAAATAATCTATCAATAAACAACACAACTCTTCGTAACAAAAGCAAGACTTCTTAACAATACCTTCACAGATCGACATGTCTTTTTGTCGAAACTTATTATATCAAATAGGGACAACTTTATGGAAAAATTAAAAACGACTTCAAATACATGTACTGGCCGAGATACGATTGCATGACTACGACTTCCGCTTCGAAATGCTTCGGAAAGTAAGATGTGCGTTGTAGTATCAGTACCTTACCATTGATCTTATATATGAAGCCGTCTTTGTACCGCGTGAAACTAGCTCTGAACACTTCTTTGAACACCATAAGGGTTGAAAAACTGGCATCCTCAATATATTTTTGCTGCACCGCAAATTTACCGAGCTCTTGCACCATAGGGTACTTCTTTGGCTCCAAAATTATTGTTTCATCATTATAACCTTTAACTTTATGGGACGCCGGCACCCTGCTGTAGGTCTCCTTGTCGTTCTGAATCTTTTCGACACGAAGCATCCGTCCACCTACGATCGCAGCATCCGAGAAGTGGAGAGCGATAATGATGGAGAAGAGGAGAAGATGAGCAGAGTATTTGGACATGCCTAATACTAGCTAATTGTTTATCAAAGAGGGCAGCTAGCTAGAGGATGTGCAACCACAATGAGCTGCGACTTCTTGTAGCGGGCTTTTGTATATATAAAGATTTAAACATAGCGCTTAATGATGGCCGGTTTTTGAGCTCATTAGATTGTTTTGTCTCAAGTGCGGTAATTACACCAATTTGCATTTCCGGCTAGCCCGTGGAATTGGAAGTATTATTATATCTTTTATAATATTGCGTCGAAGTCTTACACGCTACTAATATATATGTATTATTTTTATAATATAGGTGGTGCTTCACAGCAGGGGTGCCGACGGTTGCGGGTTCGCCGGCCGCCGGCCGTCCTGCGCTCGTCGGCGTCCACGCCGAGGAGCGCAGGGGGGCCGGTGAGCCCACAGCTTTCGGCCGCCCCCTGCAAAAGAAAAAAAATTGCAGCCGTGTGTATATATATATATATACACACACATATATACACACATGTACCCAAAAGTAATCATGTTCCGGGATTTCTCGTGTCCTAAAATGACAGTACATCAATCGTTTATTGTTTCCGTAAATATTTTTTCCCTAATACAAATCTTAATAAAAAATGAAGAAAAATGACATAGTTTCGCGTAATTTTGGATATGAATTAGCCGTCGGAGCAACAAGCAAGGTAGTGACCCTGAGGAGTGGGAAACATGATGAGGTTCAGTATTGTGTCTAGACAGGAGTTCCAACATTGTTGATTTTCGTGATGCAAGTGGCGCATGCTGCAAATCAGGGCGGTAAGGAGTTCATAGGCCTTCTTGGAGACCCATTCTGTGAAAATTTATCTTTGATAATGTGTTTCCTGCTGAGCTTCCAGGACCACCACCGCAAAAAGAGATCGACATCGCCAAAGAGTTAGTGTTTGCGGCTAGGCCAGTGTATCGAGCTCCATATCGGTTGTCACCAACAAAGTTAGCCAAATTGAATATTCAACTTCTATGATCATTTGTCTTCCCAATGGGTCAGAAAGATTTCAGATTTATTGGGATGCATCGCGGCCAGTGCTTTTGGTCTTGTTGGTTTAGCATGGCATGGTGATCACTTATGAGTAAAGATAGTTGAAGTTTCATGAGAGGAATTATCTTATTTATGACCTGAAACTTGTTGATGTGATCTTCGCTTTAAAGCTTTAGAGGCAATGCATGTACGAGTCAAAGGTGGAGATCTTCACAGATTATAAGGGCTTGAAGTACCTCCTTGATCAGAAAGAGTTGAACATGAGGCAACACAACTGGATTGAGTTCTTAGGATACTGCAATATTGTGGAGATCCAGTGTACACCTGGAAAGGCAAAGGTTGTGACCAACGCCTTGAGTAGAAAGTACTCGGTTCATGGCAACTGGATCGAGTCTCATGGAGATCAATTAGTGCGAGATTTTGAATCCCTGGATATCTCTTGTATTGCTCTAGGAGAGACTACAGAAGCATGTTGGGGTTCGATTGAGCTGCAATATGATATTGCAGATAGAGTACATGCAAGGAGGGGGGATAGACTTGACGCGGACATCAGACCTTTCATGTCAATAGCTTAAGAAGGCAAGAGTGAATATATAACTGACAATGGTCGACATGCTGCTGAGGAGAAACAAGCTGGTTTGCATTCTGCATTTAGGAAAGCTTCATGAGGAGCTCATTTATGAGGCACATTTAACACAATACTCGGTTCATCCGGGTATTACAATGATATATATAGACTGAAAAGGCTTTTTTGTGGCATATTATGAAGAAGAATATGACACTTTTCGTGAGAAAATGTTAGACTTGTGCGTTGGTGAAGGTCGACTGTCAGCAACCCAATGAATTACTTCAACTGTTGTTGATTCTAGAATAGATGTTTGATGACATCTTGATGAACTTTGTGCATGCATGTATTGTTGAGGTTTCAACATGAGAATGATGTTACTTTAATGATTGTTTGTCGCTTGATCAAAGTGGTTCACTTCATCCCCAATCGGAAGAGTGGTGGTGTGAAGCACTTGGTAGATCTTTATGTCCAAAATATTATTTACTTACATGGGATATCAATGTCCAAAATATTATTTACTTACATGGGATATCAAGGATCATTATTAATAATCAAGATGGGTGTTTCACCTCCAAAGATTGGAGGCATGTGTAGAAAAGTTTGAGAACAAAGCTTAAGTATAGTATGATGTTTTATCTGCGGACCGATGGTTAGACGGGGAGGACCAACTATATTATGTAGGATATGTTGAAAATGTGTACGTGCACTTGAGTGTGGCAAGAAGTGGGAGGATCACGCCACAGTCTTTTGATGGTACTCCTTCATCAGCTCCTTACGGGCCTTCACATTTTCGAGTTTCCCGTCTGTTGCGGTCACCCACACCTATTCTAACTGGTTGGACACATCTAGGGGTGTCGTCCCTTCCAGGACCTTATCAACCTCCTCTGCATCTTCCCTCCAGCTAATGGTGTTGACAGCAAGAAGATAACACTCATGTGCCACCTTCGGATCACTCCTGATCCAAATCTGCAACCCTCCTTGGTTTTATGAAAAAACATTGATGGTAGGAAGACTGCACAGATTGAATGGCGCTAATAAGTTGATAACTTTCCCAAAAGAAGTTATCTAGTACTTCATTTTGATTTAATATTCATTGTATTGAGAAACAAAGGAATTAAATAAATAAAAATATGAGTAAATTCGTATTTATTTCATTTGTGATTAATATGTCTAATTTTTCTTTGTTTTTTGGTTAGAAATATCGAAGAAATCAAACCGGAGAAGCAAATCTGGAATTATTTTTGGCTTGTGATAACTTCTCAAAAAGAAGTTTTCTAGCCCAAGTTTTGGACCTTTTTGCTCGTTGATCCGGGAGAAAAACCCGTTTAGTTGAAGTCTAATTGCAAGCAAATTCACTTTTATTTTTACTAATGACTAATGTGGTCTTTTTCCTAGGTATTTGTGCAAGAGAAGCTAAAGAGAATGACTGGGAAGAAGGATTTTGTCAAATATGTTGTCCTGGAGAAAAGATTGCAACCTCTTAAAAAAGGTTACAACCTCTGGACGAATTTCAAATTTCAAAATTCAAAAATTACATCATTTGCAAAAATAGAAAGAGGCATCCTTTGGAGAAAGGGTTGAACGTTTTTTTTGTGGAGGATTATTCAGAAGTGAGGACATTATTCCATTAGAGAGGAAAAAGGAGTGAAAGAAGAGTTCTTCATCTAGGGTTTGTTCCGAACAAGGAAGATGGACGGATTTCGGCCGAATTGGAGAGCGAAACACTGCAAGCTTTTAATTTCTGTCATTATGTGCTTTAAGATCTACTCATACTTGTGGTTTTCTTCCGCTGTTATGAACTAATTCTCTCGATCTTGTGTTGTGAAAGTACTATGTCTTGTGTGATGAATGATCTTTAGTTTTATCATTGTAATTGTATGGTGAATGAATTTTTATTGAATTCATAATCTATATTTTGAAACCTTTGATCACGGTTTTGTCTTTTTATTACACTCCATAAATTGAGAGAGGAGTTGCGTAAGTACGTTATGGATTCCATATAGCACTTAAAGGGAGAAAGAGATTTCCTCTTAGTGTTAGTAACTCTGGTTTTCAATCTTTAATCGGTTTCCTATTTCACCCGAGGGGAAATAGAGGACTAGGGACCCCCGATATCGAGAGATACGGTTGTCTACTCTAAAATCATTGCAAGGTCGTTCACCTCTCATTTTCACAAAGTATCATTTAAAAATTCATTGCATTAGACATAGGAAATCACCGCACAAGATTACTTCTCCAATCTGAATTTAAAGTTTTCTTCTAAGGAACAATAGTTTACTTTGACTTATTTTAGAAATTTGTCATAATTTAGTTTACTAAATCAAAATCATCATCTTGTTTCACTTGGATTTAGAGAAAAGGTCTAACTAGTAATTGCAAGCATCAAATTCACCACCTCTCTGTGGAAACGATCTCTATTCACACTTTATTACTTGAACCGGCACGTGCACTTGCGTGTAATACACATACCAGTTTCAGGCGTATCAAGTTTTTGGCGCCGTTGCCAGGGAGACGTGACGTATTTAGTATTTCTTTCTTGCGATATTAGTAAACCCTAAGTATTTAGAGTTCAAGTTTATAACCTTGTTTTGTTTTCTTTGATTGTTTATTTTTATTAATATTGGCTTGTCATTAGTGCATGTCCTGTTATCGATCACCGGAACTATTGCCCTTAAACCTAGAAATCGAACGGACGTGTAGACGGAATAGGAGAGCGGTTCGTATAGGACATAACAGCTCTTTGATAATGGATCAGAATAATCAAAATGCTGAAAATGAAAATCACCAAGAAGGTTATTATTTAGGAGGCCAGGTAGATCAAAACGGTCATCCAGTTGAACAACGAAGAACGTGTCGTGACTATAACATGCCCTTTCGAGGAGGATTGTAGTTTAGTATTACTAGACCCACAATTGAAGCGAACAACTTCAAAATAGATGTTACGACAATGCAACTCGTTCAACACAATAAGTTTGGTGGCTATAATAATGAAGACCCAAACTCTCACTTAAGGACCTTCATCGAAATATGTGACACATTCAAAATCAATGGCGCATCCGAGGAAGCTATTAAACTTAGGTTATTCCAATTTTCTTTGGAAGGAAAAGCAAAGGATTGGTTGAATTCTCTGCCCAACGGTTCCATCACTACCTGGGCAATTTTGATAGAGAAATTCTTAGCTAAATATTTTCCTCCATCGAAAACTACAAAACTTAAGAGAGACATATCTACATTCATGCAAGGGAACGGAGAGACACTCTATGACACATGGGAAAGGTTTAAGGAACTACTGCGTAAGTGCCCACACCATGGCCTAGCCATACACCAACAAGTGTGGACCTTTTATAATGGCCTTTAGACGTCTACCATGATCCAAGTAGATGGAGCTGCAGGAGGATCTCTTATGAATAAATACCTCGAGGATGCATATGAAATCTTAGAGGATTTGTCATCCAACAATTATAATTCATTTGAGCGACAAGGTTCTTCGTCTATGGGAGGTGTACACCAAGTTGACCAACTCACTTCTTTTGCTGCACAAATGACCGCACAGTTAAACTTGATGAATAAGCGGTTAGATGCCTTAACCTTACATCAAAAGCAGACTCAATTAAACCCCCAAGTTAATTGTATAGTTGCTCCTCCGATTAATATGAATCCTTCACTCACGGTGGAGCAACTCATTAGTAATAATGAGGAGGTTAACTACATAGGTGGGCAACCGAGAAACATGAACCATAATAACCATAATGTACTCCCAACTCATTACAATCCGGATTTGCATAATCACCCCAATTTTTCGTGGAAGAATAATTCGGTAATGACACACCCACCCGGGTTAAACTCGAACCCTCATCCACTCCAGAATAATAATTATAATCAACACGGGTCATCTAGAAAAATATCGGATGAGCTACTTATAGAATCCATGCAGAAGAGGGATGCTCGCATTTCTAGTCTAGAGGGATCATTGCGTGTAATTGTAACTCAGTTAGGACAAATCGCTAATGCTTTGAGTCTTAGACCCCAAGGTTCGCTCCCTACGGATACAACTACAAATCCGAAGGGAGATAATCCTCACCGCAAAGTTGTCACCTTACGAAGTTGTAAGGAGTTAGTGGGTGGGATTGTAAATGAGAGTGAGAATCAAGTTGGTAAAGAAAAAGAGTTGGAGATTGTTGGCTCTAATACCCCAAACGAGGAGTCAAAAGAAAATGATAATAGAAATGAAGATGTATAAGAGGTATCTGGAGAGACTACGAGAGAACCTATCACTGAAGATAAAAAGAAGAATGATAGTATAAAACTCTATCCACCACCGCCGTTTCCAAATCAGTTAAAGAAGAGTAAACTCGATCAACAATTTCATAAATTTATTGAAATATTTAAAAAACTGCAAATCAACATTCCTTTCGCGGAAGCATTGGAGCAAATGCCAAGCTACGTGAAGTTTATGAAAGACATTTTGTCTAAAAAGAGGAAGTTTGGAACATGTGAGATGGTGGCACTCAATCAGGAGTGTAGCGCTATACTTCAGAAGAAACTCCCGCCCAAATTAAAAGATCCGGGAAGTTTCACCATACCGTGCTCTATAGGTTACCAATTTGAGGGTAAGACCATATGTGATTTAGGTGCGAGCATCAACCTAATGCCATATTCTATCTATAATAAGCTTAGGTTAGGAGAAATCTCCAAGACCTCCATCACCCTGCAACTAGCCGATAGAACCCTCGTGTTCCCAAAAGGAATAGTTGAAGATGTCCTAGTTAAGGTGGACAAGTTCATTTTTCCAGCGGACTTTGTTGTCTTAGATATGGAAGAGGATAAAGAGGTGTCCATTATTGTAGGATGACCATTTTTAGCCACAGGTAGGACACTGATAGATGTGTAGAAGGGGGAGTTGACCATGAGAGTTAACGACGAACAAATCACTTTTAATGTACTTTAGGCTATGAAATTCCCTCAGAGTCAAGAAGATCATATGGAGACGGTAAATCAAATCTCAATTCATGATTATAATCTGAATAATAAATTCCCAGGGCAAGATGACGTGTTGACCCGACTTTTGATGCATGAGGAGATTTCGGATGATGAAGAGAAAAATCGAGATTGCCTAGAATTATTTGAGGCGCAAGTTACTTTCGTTAGGAGACCGAAACCGTTTGAAATGTCAGACAAGGCGTTGGCGGACAAGCCCTCTATTATTAGTCCGCCGACTCTTGAGTTGAAGCCTCTCCCAGACCATCTCATGTATGCATATCTAGGCGAAAATAACACATTGCTGGTTATCGTCAATTCTAAATTATCAACTGAACAACTTCAAAAGCTTTTAGAATTGCTATCTCAATTTAAAACGTCCATAGGGTGGACCATAACGAATATCCGAGGGATTAGCCCCTCACTATGTATGCATAAGATTCTTTTGGAAGAATCTTCCACGGGATCAATCGAATCCCAGCGTCGTCTTACTCCACCCATGAAGGAAGTGATTAAGAAAGAAATTATTAAATAGTTAGACGCAGGAATCATCTATTCTATCTCGGATAGCTCGTGGGTTTCACCGGTGCAGTGTGTGCTAAAAAAGGGAGGGATGACGGTAGTACGGAATGAGAAGGATGAGCTAGTTTCGACTAGAACGATTACCGGGTGGCGTGTCTGCATAGATTGTTGAAAGCTGAATAAGGTCACACGAAAAGATCATTTTCCTCTGCCTTTCATTGATCAAGTGCTAGATAAGCTGGCGGGAAATGATTTTTTCTGTTTTCTAGATGTCTATTCAGGGTATAATCAGATTACGGTAGCCCTGAAAGATCAGGAGAAGACTACATTCACATGTCCATACAGAACGTTTGCATTTAGAAGAATGTCATTCGGTTTATGCAATGCACCCGCTACTTTTCAGCGATGCATGATTGTTATCTTCTCCGATATTATGGACCATGACATTGAAATTTTCATGGATGACTTCTCTATCTTCGGTAGTTCTTTTGATGCATGTTTAGCTTGTTTGGAAAAAGTGCTAACGTGTTGTGTTGAAACTAATCTCGTACTGAATTGGGAGAAATGTCACTTCATGGTGCAAGAGAGTATTGTGCTTGGTCATCATGTGTCAAAGAATGGTTTAGGTATTGATAAAGCGAAATTAGATGTGATTGAGAAGCTGCCACCACCCAATACTGTGAAAATGTTGCGAAGTTTCTTAGGACATGCAGGCTTCTATAGAAGATTCATTAAAGACTTTGCTAAAATTGCAAAACAATTGAGTAGACTACTTGAACAAGATGCAAAATTTCAGTTGAGCGGGGAGTGTTTAAACGCATTCAGCACTTTAAAACATCGATTGACTACATCACCTATCGTGATAACTCCTAATTGGGAGGAGTCGTTTGTCCTAATGTATGACGCAAGTGATTACGCGGTTAGAGTTGTCTTAGGACAGGTTCGAGAGAAAGTGTTTCATACGATAGCCTACGCTAGAAAGACCTTGATTGACGCTCAAATAAATTACACAACTACGGAGAAGGAATTACTAGCAGTAGTGTTTGCCTTCGAGAAATTTAGATCATATCTTCTGCGCACAAAGAGCACAGTTTACACAGACCATGCTGCGATCTGTTACCTCATGGAAAAAAAGGACGCAAGCCCCGATTGATTAGATGGGTGCTTCTTTTACAAGAATTTGACTTAGAGATTAAGGATATGAAAGGTACTGATAATCCGATTGTGGATCACTTGTCCAGGATAGAGTCTACACGATCCTCCTATAATCCGGAAATTGATGAGAGATTCCCAGATGAGAGGGTTTTAGCGATTCATGATCGTACTCCACCTTGGTATGCTGACTACGTAAATTACATAGTGAGTAATATTCTACCGTCTGACTTGGCGTATCAACAAAGGAAGCGATTCTTACACCAGGTACACTCATATCATTGGGACGAGCCTTACCTGTTTAAAATTGGAGCTGATGGAGTGGTAAGGCGATGCGTGCCAGAGGTTGAAACAAAATCGATCGATATTAGAGAAGTATCATAGCTCACCGTACGAAGGTCATTTTATGGGAATGAGGACTGCAATGAAGGTATTAGAGGCCGGATTCTTTTGGCCTAATTTATTTCGTGATGCTAATGAATTTGTTAAACGATGTGATAAATGTCAACGGTGTGAGAATTTAAGAAGGAATGAGGGAATGCCAATGAATATCATGTTAGAGGTCGAATTATTTTATGTTTGGGGAATGGATTTTATGGGTCCGTTCGTCAATTCAAATGGTAATTTATACATTTTATTGGCAGTTGATTACGTTTCTAAATGGGTAGAGGCGATCGCAACACCTAAGAATGATGACAAGGTAGTCTTGAATTTTCTAAAAAACCACATATTCAATCAATTCGGGGTACCTAGAGCAATCATTAGCGATGGGGGAAGTCATTTTTGCAACCATCAATTCACTTCATTGCTAAACAAATACGAGGTTACCCATAAGGTCGCACTCGCTTATCACCCTCAGTCAAATGGACTAGCGGAGGTATCGAATAGGGAGATAATTTTTTTTTTAGAGAAAACAGTGAGCATAAATCGGAAAGACTGGTTGCAAAAGCTCACAGATGCATTATGGGCATACCGGACTGCGTTCAAAACTCCCATCGGATTAACCCCGTATAGGTTGGTTTACGAAAAATCTTGTCATTTACCACTCGAGTTAGAACACCGAGCATTCTGGACAATTAAGAAAATAAATTATGATTTTCGGGATGCCGGTAAAAACAGATTACTGCAACTAAATGAACTCGAGGAGATCCGGATTCAAGCTTACGAGAACTCGCGGATCTATAAGGAGCGCACAAAGAAGTGGCACGACCGATGCATTAAGGAAAAGCACTTCGAGCCGGGCCAATTGGTCCTCTTATTCAATTCCCGTTTGAAGTTATTTCCCGGGAAACTCAAGTCGAGGTGGTCGGGGCCATTTAAAGTTAAAATAGTGCATTCATATGGTGTTGTGACCATCATTAATGAGAGTGACGGGTCTGAATTCAAAGTAAACGACTTAAGTTATATCTGAAAAACGATGACGACCGAGTGGCGTCGTGTGTAAGATTTCTGTAAGTTAGTACCGTCCTACCGGGACGGAAAATTAGGTGTTTGGTGGGAGACAACCCATCTTTTATTTATTTTCGTATTAGTTTCGTGACAATAATAATAATAATAATAATAATAATAATAATAATGAAATTTTTAGACAAGTAATTCGTGTACTTCGAATTGAGTAAAAAAAAGAAGAAGAAAAAAGAAACGAACGGCAGGAGGAATCCAGAGAAGAGAAAATGTACAAGTAAAATTCTGTTGTTGCAACCTCAAAAATAGAGGTTACAACCTTTTAGGTGCTGTTTGGATTTATGGAATAGAGAGTAAACCGTGCCTGGGTCCGGTTCAGCTGAGCTGGCGCTGTGTTATGCCACACTAAAGTGGTTGCAATGACACCGAAACATTGGTGGCAACCTTTATTTTACTGGCTGGCGTTTAATATTGCCTTGTTGAATCGGCGCTGGTCGGTTCAACTCAATCGGTGCAACCCTAAGCGAGGTTTTAAATTGTTAAACCGTTACTTTCTAATTAAATTGACTTAATTAAGTGGCTTGATGGCAACCCCGGTTCAGCCCATAAAAAAACCGCCTATTGCTGCACCCATCCTCGATATCTCGGCTAGGGCACCATCAGGAGCGGCGATTTCGGGGGGAAGCGCGGTGCTTTCCGGCGGCAAGAAACGGCGACGCTCGTGGACTTGGAGGAGGAGACAAGCCCGGACTCCGGCGATCTACGTCGGCGTGTGAGTGAACGACCACTTACGGCGTGTGGAGGCGAGATCTCCAGAAGGTATATCCTTGATCCCTAAATCCAAACCGGTTGAACATGTCGAATGCTTCAGTTCTGTGCATAATTAGTATCGGTTTCGATTTTGGTTAGGGTATGCTATGTCTTCGAAGAAGAAGGGGAAGGGGAAGGAAGTTGCCCGCCCTAGGGCAAGGTTTCTGAATGAATAGGCCCGCCTTCGTTTCCAAGCAATCCAGTCAGTCCCGTTCATCTGTGAGCGTGGATTCTTGATGGAGAAGCGTGTGTGGAGCCTGTCCTATGCTGAGCAAATTAAGAGTCTAGAATGGGAAGCCTTCTGTCACCCACACACTGAAGCAATCTACACTTGGGTCTATGAATTCTACGCCAATGCAGCGCACGGGGAGGGAGACACAGTTTTGGTTCGAGGAAAGATGGTAGATTATTACTCCTCGGCCATCAACAACCTATTTAACCTGGATAATACAGCAGATTGCAACTTTAAGTGGATCCAAACGTCTGTATCACCCAGTGATCTGGCTGCAGTAGTGTGTTGTGTCCCCCAACCGGAGTGGTCGCGTCGATCCTAGAAAGTTTTGAGGTCCACTAGTCTATCGAGGGAGGCCAAGGCGTGGTTACTGTTCGTCAATGCTAGTATTCTACCCACTCGCCACTTGAACTATGTTTCCTTCGACCTCATCACACTGATCTACAACATCATAAAAGGGCTAGGGATCAATGTTGGGAAACTCATCTACGATCAATTAACACAAAAAATTAAATAAGAGAATGTGCGGCATCGTTGGTTCCCCACCACCATTACGGAGCTTTGTCGCATGGCCGGGGTAAAACAAGGGGACGGTGATCTGATTAGCAAAGTCGGAAGACATCTGACGGAAAGAGTTGTAGAGGTTAACATTAAGGTGGCTGTTGAGACCGGAGAAAAGAAGTCGAAGCTGAGCAGGATGCGGGGTGAGGTACCTGAACCATTTGAGAAACATATGTCAGCTGCCCCTATCAAGCTTGTGATCGGACGATCTAGGTTTCAAGGGGAACACGACCTAGCAACTAAAAATGCTGAATACATGAAAGCTTACCGCTGATGCCAACACGTGTATTTTGAGTCAAGATTCGAGGAACTCCGTCGGAACCAGGAAAAGCTGATGCAAGCGGCAAGGATCCCGGTGGAGGCACCCTCGTACCTGTTTCAGTCGCAGTTCGACTCGACAGGATATTTGCTTCAGCACGACGGGTCACGAGCCGACCCTGCCAAAATTGCTGAGACTGCATCTGACTTGGAGGAGGAGACCGAGACCGAAAACGAGGACGATGACAACAACGAGGACAGGGAGGGGTCTGGAGATAGCAAGGCTGATTAGTAGTTCTCTTCTTCCTAGATTACTGATTTGGCGTTTTGATATTTAGGGCGTTGCCAGTTTATTTTTGACATTTTGCTAGACATGATTTTGTTCTATTGATATTCTTTGATGATATACTCTGTCCGATTATAGATATTACTCTGTCTGATTATAACACTCCTGATCGATTGTGGATATTACTCTGTCTAATTTAGTATTGCTTCACAACTTGTTTGCATTATTTTACTTCTGCGTGGAAAGTTATTATCTTGCACAACTATGATCAGCTGGCTGAGCATTCCTCACATAATGATTAATGGATATGGTTTGTCTTGCAACATTATTTATAATAACTTTTGTGATATACTCTTTTGACTTGATGGTGTCCCGTATTTATGGCCAAAGACAGATGCTACTATAAATGTTAATTTAAATGGTTGTCTAGTTTTTGGTATAAGTTATTCGCAGGTTGCAACACACGGGTACGATTGATGGTTTATCATGTCGCAATTTTGGACAGCTTTTCAGACACCTGGACTTCAGGGGAGTTTTTAGATTTAATTATTTTGTGCTTTTATTACCTTCATTATATTTGACCTTATGCACGTTCTCTTAAAAAAACACATATCGTTATAAGTAGTGAGGTCGCTTTGCTAGGGACTAGCAAAGGGCGAAAGTGTGGAAGTGGGGATTGTTTGACCCCTACCAATTGGGTGAGGAATGAAAATATAATAATTGTTGCTCCTAGTTCTCGAAATAACTAATGAATAATACAGTCCATGCTGGTTCTAATCTAGGAGGATAACCGACCCTAGTGGTTCACATCAATTTGATTTAAAGTTAGTAAGATGGGCAAAATTTCCTTTAATATTTCATATCCTCACATTGTTCTTTTAAAAGAGCGATCTTCTTAAAAATAGACCCGTATGAACTTCTAGAAATAATAATGGAGGGAAGTGAACGATTTTAAAGGATAACACACACAACACTAGAGATTTTAATCGAGATTTCTCTCCCATCAAACTAACGAATTCTCAAATGTTTTGAACCTTTAATGATCGGCAATTCCTCAAATGGTTTAATCGGTACTTTGGACTTGTCCTTTTTTAAGTTATCTTTGAGAGAAAGGATCAGGTGAGTCCTTTATTTTGTTAGCTATCACACCTCACTCAATTCAGAGATTATAATCTTTTTTGCTAGGTACTAGCAAAGGTTCAAATGTGGTGGTGTGATAACTTCTCAAAAAAAAGTTATCTAGCCCAAGTTTTGGACCTTTTTGCTCGTTGATCCGAGAGAAAAACCCGTTTAGTTGAAGCCTAATTGCAAGCAAACTCACTTTTATTTTTACTAATGACTAATGTGGTCTTTTTCCTAGGTGTTTGTGCAAGATAAGCTAAAGAGAATGTCTGGGAAGAAGGATTTTGTCAAATATGCTGTCCTGGAGAAAAGGTTGCAACCTCTTAAAGAAGGTTGCAATCTCTGGACGAATTTCAAATTTCAAAATTCGGAAATTGCGCAATTTGGAAAAATAGAAAAGAGACATCCTTTGGGGAAAGGGCTGAACATTTTTTTTGTAGGATTATTCAGAAGTGAGGACATTATTCCATTAGAGAGGAAAAAGGAGTGAAAGAAGAGTTCTTCATCTAGGGTTTATTCCGAGCAAGGAAGACGGACGGATTTTGTGCCGAATCGAAGAGCGAAACACTGTAAGCTTTTAATTTCTGTCATCATGTGATGTAAGATCTACTCATACTTGTGGTTTTCCTCCACCGTCATGAACTAATTCTCTCGATCTTGTCTTGTGAAAGTATTATGTCTTGTGTGATGACTGATCTTTAGTTTTATCTTTGTAATTGTATGGTGAATGAACTTTTATTGAATTCATAATCTATATTTTGAAGCCTTTGATCACGGTTTCGTCTTTTTACTACGCTATATAAATCGAGAGAGGAGTTGCGTAAGTGCGCTATGGATTCCATATAGCACTTAAAGGGAGAAAGAGATTTCTTCTTAGTGTTAGCAATTTTGGTTTTCAATCTTTAATCGATTTCCTATTTTACCCGAGGGGAAATAGAGGACTAGGGACCTCCGATATCGAGAGATACGGTTGTCTACTCTAAAATCATTGCAAGGTCGTTCACCGCTCATTTTCACAAAGTATCATTTAAAAATTCATTGCATTAGACATAGGAAATCACCGCACAAGATTACTTCTTCAATCTGAATTTAAAGTTTTCTTCTAAGGAACTATAGTTTACTTTAACTTATTTTTGAAATTTGTCATAATTTAGTTTACTAAATAAAAATCATCATCTTGTTTCACTTGGATTTAGAGAAAAATCTAACTAGTAATTGCAAGCACCAAATTCACCACCTCTCCATGAAAATGATCTCTATTCACTCTTTATTACTTGAACCGACACGTGCACTTGCGTGTAATACACATACCAGTTTCGGGCGTATCAGCCTGCGCAGGTTGTTGCACCAATCTGAAAAAGTTGTTGCAACCATTTCTGGAAAAAATTTTGAATTTAAAATTCAAATTTTACGCCAAAATGAAAATCGGAAAAAGACAACCCTTGGTAAAGGACTGCACGTTTTTAAGAGTAGAATCTCATTCCTTAAAAGGGGATTGAAAAATCATTAGAGAGGGGAATCTTAGAGCATCATCTTGGAGATTGCTTTAGAGAAGAAGAACTAGGGCAAACCGGATCTTGGAGAAGGACTACTTGGGGGCGACTTGGAGAGCAATTTCCTACACTATTTTGAATCTTTTTCATCATGTGTTGTAAGATCTTTCTTATTTTGTGATGTTCTTCCGTGGTCATGAACTAAATTCTCTTGGTCTTATATGAAGAAAGTACCATGTGTGTTTTGATGGTATAGTTTTTTTATGCTAAGTTTGTTTGACAAAATCTTCTTGGTGGAACTTTTGAATTTATTAATGGAACTTTTGGTTTTATTTTCATCTTCTATTTCGCATCGAGATTCGAGAGATGAGAGCCGGAATTTAGGTTGAAGGCTATCGTATTTCACCGCAAGAATCGAGAGACGAGTGGTGTAGATCTTTAACTAAGAGTTCTTACCCTTACATTGTATTTCGAGATTTGAGAGATTAGAAGTACAATCGCTCATGAGTCCACCATAATAAAGATGAGTGAAAGATATTTCCTCCTCATTACTAGCAAATCCGATTTTTACTCTTTAAAATATTTTTCATCCTTCCTAAGTTAGAGGTGGCTAAGGGATTAGAGGATATTAAGATTTTCAGGATTCGAGAGATGAGGATTTCTTCTATCAAATCATTACAGGATAATTTGGTCAAACATTCTTACTAAATATTAGTTTCATGCAACATTTCTACTCACATAGGAAATTTGAAATAAAAGACTTCTTTCTCCACTGATAAAAAGTATTTCTTTCGATCGTATTTTTAGTTTAACTCATCATTTAGAATTTTTATTACTATTCCAAATCACTTCATTAAATCTGCTTGAATTTGAAGAAGCGATGTAACTAGTAGTTGTAAGAATTGAAGTAATCACTTCTCTGTGGGAACGATCTCAATCACACTTTATTATTTGAGCGACGCATGCACTTGCGCTTAAGTCCTTTTTACCGCGTATCATAAAAGTCCTCCTAAAAATAGCAATGTAGTTGCTTCAAGCATCCACAATGATGACAGACGCATATACGCATGCGCACAATCCACACGCAAGCCGAGCACAACCAACAACCTCCCTATCAAAAAGGGGAGTGCAAGCGCCCACACAAGCAAAGGGGCGTGCCGCACACATCCAGTAATGCACATGGTATGCACCCAACAACATGCACACGCGCACCAAATGCGCGCACAGGCGTGCACACACCCGCGCACCAAGGCGAGCGCGCCCGCGCGCGCCTCCGCGCGCACAAGGGGCGCGCGCACCCACGTGCGTGCGCGCCCCCGCACGCACCCAAGGTGTGTGCCCACGCACCTAGGGGCGCACTCGCCAGTGGGGAAGCTCGCGTCGGGGGGCGTCTTGCTGGCGAGCCTACCCCCGAGTCTGAGGGTTTCGCTCGTCGGCTTTGCATTTCAGTGTTCCTCGTCCGTGGATGTTCATCATTTTATGTCTTCTTTACGACTTACCTTTGCTTGCAAAGAGCCACCATTTGTCTTCTCTGGCACCTCTCCGTTCTCCTTAACCATTATCACCACCGAAAGAATCCCTCGTAGAAGAAGAAGAAATCCTCGCTCTAACGGTTTTTAACACAGAGGATTTTGAGGGTCAATTGATGGGGACAAGTCCATTTATAACATTATTGGGGTGCAGTTAGCCCACTCCCGAAGATCCCATCATCCAAAATGAAGATCATGAGGGAACTGTCGCGTGCGCGATCGCGCGCAAGATCTTGTTCCCCAAACTGCCCAGGGCCAATCACCGAGGTCGGCCCCTCTGTCCTGCCGTCGTTGAGCCGACTCTATCCGGCCCGACTTTTGGGGCCGCACCTCGCGGCCAAGCGCCCGAGGCCGCGAGGCACGACGATCCCGCCAGCCACCCGATCAGCTGGAGCCTTCCCTCTCGTGGCCTCCGCGGGAGGTTCCGGACGTGGCTGCCTGCGCCCCGTCCCTCGGTGGGGTGTGCCCGGCCGCCCCTTCCACCTCCCCCTGCTCCGGTCATCCGCGCCTTGCGGTCGGCCGATGCCATGCTTTGCAGCTGGTGCCCGATGTTGGCGCCATGCCCGTCAGCTGGTGCTAAGGCCGCGACCGGTGGACGAAATAGGGACCGCATCCGGCGGCCTCCGTCGGATCCGCGCCTGGCGGTGGTCGCCGGGGTCATGCTCGGTATGCAGCTTGGCAGCGTCAGGCTGGCCGCACCCCCGCGTCGGCACCGCGCCGGCGGCCCGTCGTCTTCACCAGGGCCAGCCACAGAGGTGATGGTCGTCCACCACTCTTTCCCTCCTTGGGCGCCTTCCCTGCCGTCTAATCGTTCTACCACAATCGTGGTATCCGATGCGTTGGTAGCTACCTGCGTAACCTACCACCAATAGTAGGGGGCATGTTTTTAGTGGGGGCATGCATTTAATAAAATTGAATATGCAATTCCTCCGCACGCACCCTGTTGCGCGCGGAGTCACGCACCCAAGGTGTGTGGCCACGCACCTAGGGGCGCACCCGCCAGTGGGGAAGCTCGCGTCAGGGGCGTCTTACTGGCGAGCCTGTCCCCGCGTCTGAGGGTTTCGCTCGTCGGCTTTGCATTTCAGTGTTCCTCGTCCGTGCATGTTCATCATTTTATGTCTTCTTTATGACTTACCTTTGCTTGCAAAGAGCCACCATTTGTCTTCTCTGGCACCTCTCCATTCTCCTTCACCATTATCACCACCGAAAGAATCCCTCGTAGAAGAAGAAGATATCCTCGCTCTAACGGTTTTTAACACAGAGGATTTTGAGGGACAATTGATGGGGACAAGTCCATTTATAACATTATTGGGGTGCAGTTAGCCCACTCCCGAAGATCCTATCATCCAAAATGAAGATCATGAGGGAACTGACGCGTGCGCGATCGCGCGCAGGATCTCGTTCCCCAAACTGCCCAGGGCCAATCGCCGAGGTCGGCCCCTCTGTCCTGCCGTCGTTGAGCCGGCTCTATCCGGCCCGACTTCCGGGGCCGCACCTCGCGGCCAAGCTCCCGAGGCCGCGAGGCACGACGATCCCGCCGGCCACCCGATCAGCTGGAGCCTTCCCTCTCGTGGCCTCCGCGGGAGGTTCCGGACGTGGCTGCCTGCGCCCCGTCCCTCGGTGGGGTGTGCCCGGCCGCCCCTTCCACCTCCCCCCTGCTCCGGTCATCCGCGCCTTACGGTCGGTCGATGCCATGCTTTGCAGTCGGTGCCCGATGTTGGCGCCATGCCCGTCAGCTGGTGCTAAGGCCGGGACCGGTGGACGGCATAGGGACCGCATCCGGCGGCCTCCGTCGGAACCGCGCCTGGCGGTGGTCGTCGGGGTCATGCTCGGTGTGCAGCTTTGCTGCGTCAGGCCGGCCTCTCCCCCACGCCGGCACCGCGCCGGCGGCCCGTCGTCTTTACCAGGGCCAGCCACAGAGGTGATGGTCGTCCACCACTCTTTCCCTCCTTGGGCGCCTTCCCTGCCGTCTAATTGTTCTACCACAACCGTGGTCATCCGATGCGCTGGTAGCTACCTACGTAACCTACCACCAATAGTAGGGGGCTTGTTTTTAGTGGGGGCATGCATTTAATAAAATTGAATATGCAATTCCTCCGCACGCACCCTGGTGCGCGCGGAGTCACGCACCCAAGGTGTGTGGCCACGCACCTAGGGGCGCACCCGCCAGTGGGGAAGCTCGCGTCGGGGGCGTCTTACTGGCGAGCCTGTCCCCGCGTCTGAGGGTTTCGCTCGTCGGCTTTGCATTCAGTGTTCCTCGTCCATGCATGTTCATCATTTTATGTCTTCTTTATGACTTACCTTTGCTTGCAAAGAGCCACCATTTGTCTTCTCTGGCACCTCTCCGTTCTCCTTCACCATTATCACCACCGAAAGAATCCCTCGTAGAAGAAGAAGAAATCCTCGCTCTAACGGTTTTTAACACTGAGGATTTTGAGGGGAAATTGACGGGGACAAGTCCATTTATAGCATTATTAGGGTGCAGTTAGCCCACTCCCGAAGATCTCATCATCCAAAATGAAGATCATGAGGGAACTGTCGCGTGCGCGATCGCGCGCGGGATCTCGTTCCCGAAACTGCCCAGGGCCAATCACCGAGGTCGGCCCCTCTCTCCCGCCGTCGGTGAGCCGGCTCTATCCGGCCCGACTTCCGGGGCCGCACCTCGCGGCCAAGCGCCCGAGGCCGCGAGGCACGACGATCCCGCCGGCCACCCGATCGGCTGGAGCCTTCCCTCTCGTGGCCTCCGCGGGAGGTTTCGGACGTGGCTGCCTGCGCCCCGTCCCTCGGTGGGGTGTGCCCGGCCGCCCCTTCCACCTCCACCCTGCTCCGGTCATCCGCGCCTTACGGTCGGCCGATGCCATGCTTTGCAGTCGGTGCCCGATGTTGGCGCCATGCCCGTCAGCTGGTGCTAAGGCCGGGACCGGTGGACGGCATAGGGACCGCATCCGGCGGCCTCCGTCGGAACCGCGCCTGGCGGTGGTCGTCGGGGTCATGCTCGGTGTGCAGCTTTGCTGCGTCAGGCCGGCCTCTCCCCCACGCCGGCACCGCGCCGGCGGCCCGTCGTCTTTACCAGGGCCAGCCACAGAGGTGATGGTCGTCCACCACTCTTTCCCTCCTTGGGCGCCTTCCCTGCCGTCTAATCGTTCTACCACAACCGTGGTCATCCGATGCGCTGGTAGCTACCTACGTAACCTACCACCAATAGTAGGGGGCTTGTTTTTAGTGGGGGCATGCATTTAATAAAATTGAATATGTAATTCGCCTTAAACTATACTCACAATTATGATGATGGTGGTTACAGTATGCGGATTGCCACATAACCACGGTAATCACCTCTTGGAGGCTACAAAACGACTCTTAGGCCTCCTCATTTCTCATCTTTCTCTACTCTACCTTCTTCCTACTCTGGCCAAAGCTCTGTCAGATTCCTCCTACAAGCCTCCTTCGAGCCACCGCCGCTCCATTAAAAATCCGTCAAAGTCCTAAAGTGCGCGGCAAGAAGGAAATTCCTACCACAGCAAGAGCATGTTTGCCCGTAACGTCCAACAAGTAGTATCACGCGGAGCAGCCTGTTGTCTGTCATGAGCCTAAGACACACTCTCTCTCTCATCTCCAAAGTGTAACGAGTAGCGGTCTGTCACCCTCGATTCTTCAAGCAAATTGTAACCGAAAGCAGATAGTGGAGTTCGATCGGCACAGATCCGGTCGCGTAGTTTTTTACCTGGTTGATGGGTTTTTCTACGTCAAAATATCGTGTGCATAATCTCTCTCTCATTGATTGTGTGCGCACTCGACCGTTCTGTGAGCTAAGACGGTCCAGGTTAATCCGGTCCGACCGGAGCGTCGAGTTTGGTCGCAACACATATGAAAATTGTCTTGTGTACTTCTACTTACTCTATGACTGTGTGCGCGCTCGACCGCTTCACGGGATAAGGCTGTAAATCATTGTGACGTCACTCCCCAAAACCACGCGGTTGGGGAAAGAGTGGCCACCACACTTATACACCCAGGACAAAATAGCACGCTAGGTGGTGTGGCACTAAACCACCCCTTTTAACGAGTCGCGACACACGCTCGGACATCACCCTCCATTTCACGTGACACACTCAACAAAGGCGACCTAGTTTAGTCCGATCTACCAGGAGGATTGAGTTGGCCACAACACGGTCTTTTGGAATAATTGTTCGTTATTCTCTTGACCTCACTTACGGAGCTTCGTTCACTTTTATATTTAAAACTATTTTTCTTTACGATTGTACAATTTTTTCCAACCTCACCGAGCAAAAACTTCATCCCAAAAAGAGGCTTAATTCATTACAAACGTAGCATACCACTAGATTGTGCACAATCTAAGGGTCTGTTTGGCGCAGCTCTTGCGGTTGGAGAATCTCTATTCCAGCCGCCAGAACTGTTTTTTAACTGTTTGGGAGAGCTCCTTGTGAAGAGTTTTTCAGAAATCTGGAGCTGTTTTGTAGCTCTTCAGAAATCCCCCCCCCCCCAGCTTCAGCTTCCGCAAAATAGTTTTCTCTCACACAGGTTTTGAAAATCTAATGGTTTCTTCAGTTGGAACATGCTTTTGTAGCTCTTCAGAAATCTCCCCCCCCCCAGCTTCAGCTTCCACAAAATAGTTTTCTCTCACACAGGTTTTGAAAATCTAATGGTTTCTTCAGTTGGAACATGCTCAGAGGCCGGACGGCCTTCCTCCGGCGATTCCGAGCCCCGGACGGCCTTCCTCCGGCGATTCCGAACCCCGGACGGCCTTTCTCCGGCGATTCCGAGCGCACTTCTGCACAGAACACCCAAACACTCTGCAGCTTTTCAAAACTGCTCCCCAGAGATCTATTTTAAAACAGCTATATCCGAACAACAGCTTTTCAATCCTCCAAAGTTGTCCCAAACAGAGCCTAAAGCTTTTGAGGCGCTGCGGCCGGCTAGATGCCACTTGTCATCTAAAGGTATAACTTTAAATTATTCACGTGTCTAATTGGTTGTGGTATACGCTTTTACATTAAACGGTGGCTCAATCAGATGAAGGTGATAATGACAGCAACTTGAACTCGGTTCAGACTGCGGACTACAACTAGCTCGTAAATAGTAATCCTCGGCAATGGCGGATATAAGAAATTTGAAATAAGGGTGCATATTTTTTAAGCACAATAGTACATAAAATGTTTCAAATTAAAATTTTGAGCATGGTCTGTGAATAGAAAATTTTAATATGCGAACACACAAATTTGTTTTGTGAATAGTCAAATTTTGATCCGCTGATAACAAATCACAAAAAGAGGGGTGCCAATATCCCTTTGCCCCTCCCTCTAAATCCGCCCCTGATCCTCGGTAAACCACATGGGGATAAATTCCTTCAGGAGCCCCACATTACTGTTCGCATTACTACCTTAGAGCTGACTCATCACATACATATACAAGACCACTTTAATTAAAAGACATAATATTTTGAATAAAAGGCAACCTGGCCTTATACAACTTTCGAAACAAACACACTTCCGTGTTCTCTTACACACAAAATAATCTATCAATAAACAACACAACTCTTCGTAACAAAAGCAAGACTTCTTAACAATACCTTCACAGATCGACATGTCTTTTTGTCGAAACTTATTATATCAAATAGGGACAACTTTATGGAAAAATTAAAAACGACTTCAAATACATGTACTGGCCGAGATACGATTGCATGACTACGACTTCCGCTTCGAAATGCTTCGGAAAGTAAGATGTGCGTTGTAGTATCAGTACCTTACCATTGATCTTATATATGAAGCCGTCTTTGTACCGCGTGAAACTAGCTCTGAACACTTCTTTGAACACCATAAGGGTTGAAAAACTGGCATCCTCAATATATTTTTGCTGCACCGCAAATTTACCGAGCTCTTGCACCATAGGGTACTTCTTTGGCTCCAAAATTATTGTTTCATCATTATAACCTTTAACTTTATGGGACGCCGGCACCCTGCTGTAGGTCTCCTTGTCGTTCTGAATCTTTTCGACACGAAGCATCCGTCCACCTACGATCGCAGCATCCGAGAAGTGGAGAGCGATAATGATGGAGAAGAGGAGAAGATGAGCAGAGTATTTGGACATGCCTAATACTAGCTAATTGTTTATCAAAGAGGGCAGCTAGCTAGAGGATGTGCAACCACAATGAGCTGCGACTTCTTGTAGCGGGCTTTTGTATATATAAAGATTTAAACATAGCGCTTAATGATGGCCGGTTTTTGAGCTCATTAGATTGTTTTGTCTCAAGTGCGGTAATTACACCAATTTGCATTTCCGGCTAGCCCGTGGAATTGGAAGTATTATTATATCTTTTATAATATTGCGTCGAAGTCTTACACGCTACTAATATATATGTATTATTTTTATAATATAGGTGGTGCTTCACAGCAGGGGTGCCGGCGGTTGCGGGTTCGCCGGCCGCCGGCCGTCCTGCGCTCGTCGGCGTCCACGCCGAGGAGCGCAGGGGGGCCGGTGAGCCCGCAGCTTTCGGCCGCCCCCTGCAAAAGAAAAAAATTGCAGCCGTGTGTATATATATATATATACACACACATATATACACACATGTACCCAAAAGTAATCATGTTCCGGGATTTCTCGTGTCCTAAAATGACAGTACATCAATCGTTTATTGTTTCCGTAAATATTTTTTCCCTAATACAAATCTTAATAAAAAATGAAGAAAAATGACATAGTTTCGCGTAATTTTGGATATGAATTAGCCGTCGGAGCAACAAGCAAGGTAGTGACCCTGAGGAGTGGGAAACATGATGAGGTTCAGTATTGTGTCTAGACAGGAGTTCCAACATTGTTGATTTTCGTGATGCAAGTGGCGCATGCTGCAAATCAGGGCGGTAAGGAGTTCATAGGCCTTCTTGGAGACCCATTCTGTGAAAATTTATCTTTGATAATGTGTTTCCTGCTGAGCTTCCAGGACCACCACCGCAAAAAGAGATCGACATCGCCAAAGAGTTAGTGTTTGCGGCTAGGCCAGTGTATCGAGCTCCATATCGGTTGTCACCAACAAAGTTAGCCAAATTGAATATTCAACTTCTATGATCATTTGTCTTCCCAATGGGTCAGAAAGATTTCAGATTTATTGGGATGCATCGCGGCCAGTGCTTTTGGTCTTGTTGGTTTAGCATGGCATGGTGATCACTTATGAGTAAAGATAGTTGAAGTTTCATGAGAGGAATTATCTTATTTATGACCTGAAACTTGTTGATGTGATCTTCGCTTTAAAGCTTTAGAGGCAATGCATGTACGAGTCAAAGGTGGAGATCTTCACAGATTATAAGGGCTTGAAGTACCTCCTTGATCAGAAAGAGTTGAACATGAGGCAACACAACTGGATTGAGTTCTTAGGATACTGCAATATTGTGGAGATCCAGTGTACACCTGGAAAGGCAAAGGTTGTGACCAACGCCTTGAGTAGAAAGTACTCGGTTCATGGCAACTGGATCGAGTCTCATGGAGATCAATTAGTGCGAGATTTTGAATCCCTGGATATCTCTTGTATTGCTCTAGGAGAGACTACAGAAGCATGTTGGGGTTCGATTGAGCTGCAATATGATATTGCAGATAGAGTACATGCAAGGAGGGGGGATAGACTTGACGCGGACATCAGACCTTTCATGTCAATAGCTTAAGAAGGCAAGAGTGAATATATAACTGACAATGGTCGACATGCTGCTGAGGAGAAACAAGCTGGTTTGCATTCTGCATTTAGGAAAGCTTCATGAGGAGCTCATTTATGAGGCACATTTAACACAATACTCGGTTCATCCGGGTATTACAATGATATATATAGACTGAAAAGGCTTTTTTGTGGCATATTATGAAGAAGAATATGACACTTTTCGTGAGAAAATGTTAGACTTGTGCGTTGGTGAAGGTCGACTGTCAGCAACCCAATGAATTACTTCAACTGTTGTTGATTCTAGAATTGATGTTTGATGACATCTTGATGAACTTTGTGCATGCATGTATTGTTGAGGTTTCAACATGAGAATGATGTTACTTTAATGATTGTTTGTCGCTTGATCAAAGTGGTTCACTTCATCCCCAATCGGAAGAGTGGTGGTGTGAAGCACTTGGTAGATCCTTATGTCCAAAATATTATTTACTTATATGGGATATCAATGTCCAAAATATTATTTACTTACATGGGATATCAAGGAGCATTATTAATAATCAAGATGGGTGTTTCACCTCCAAAGATTGGAGGCATGTGTAGAAAAGTTTGAGAACAAAGCTTAAGTATAGTATGATGTTTTATCCGCAGACCGATGGTCAGACGGGGAGGACCAACCATATTATGTAGGATATGTTGAAAATGTGTATGTGCACTTGAGTGTGGCAAGAAGTGGGAGGATCACGCCATAGTCTTTTGATGGTACTCCTTCATCAGCTCCTTACGGGCCTTCACATTTTCGAGTTTCCCGTCTGTTGCGGTCACCCATACCTATTCTAACTGGTTGGACACATCTAGGGGCGTCGTCCCTTCCAGGACCTTATCAACCTCCTCTGCATCTTCCCTCCAGCTGATGGTGTTGACAGCAAGAAGATAACACTCATGTGCCACCTTCGGATCACTCCTGATCCGAATCTGCAACCCTCCTTGGTTTTATGAAAAAACATTGATGGTAGGAAGACTGCACAGATTGAATGGCGCTAATAAGTTGATAACTTCCCCAAAAGAAGTTATCTAGTACTTCATTTTGATTTAATATTCATTGTATTAAGTAACAAAGGAATTAAATAAATAAAAATATGAGTAAATTCGTATTTATTTCATTTGTGGTTAATATGTCTAATTTTCCTTTGTTTTTTGGTTAGAAATATCAAAGAAATCAAACCGGAGAAGCAAATCTGGAATTATTTTTGGCTTGTGATAACTTCTCAAAAAGAAGTTTTCTAGCCCAAGTTTTGGACCTTTTTGCTCGTTGATCCGGGAGAAAAACCCGTTTAGTTGAAGTCTAATTGCAAGCAAATTCACTTTTATTTTTACTAATGACTAATGTGGTCTTTTTCCTAGGTATTTGTGCAAGAGAAGCTAAAGAGAATGACTGGGAAGAAGGATTTTGTCAAATATGTTGTCCTGGAGAAAAGATTGCAACCTCTTAAAAAAGGTTACAACCTCTGGACGAATTTTAAATTTCAAAATTCAAAAATTACATCATTTGCAAAAATAGAAAGAGACATCCTTTGGAGAAAGGGTTGAACGTTTTTTTTTGTGGAGGATTATTCAGAAGTGAGGACATTATTTCATTAGAGAGGAAAAAGGAGTGAAAGAATAGTTCTTCATCTAGGGTTTTTTCCGAACAAGGAAGATGGACGGATTTCGGCCGAATTGGAGAGCGAAACACTACAAGCTTTTAATTTCTGTCATTATGTGCTTTAAGATCTACTCATACTTGTGGTTTTCTTCCGCTGTCATGAACTAATTCTCTCGATCTTGTGTTGTTAAAGTACTATGTCTTGTGTGATGAATGATCTTTAGTTTTATCTTTGTAATTGTATGGTGAATGAATTTTTATTGAATTCATAATCTATATTTTGAAGCCTTTGATCATGATTTTGTCTTTTTACTACACTCCATAAATTGAGAGAGGAGTTGCGTAAGTACGTTATGGATTCCATATAGCACTTAAAGGGAGAAAGAGATTTCCTCTTAGTATTAGCAACTCTGGTTTTCAAGCTTTAATCGGTTTCCTATTTCACCCGAGGGGAAATAGAGGACTAGGGACCTCCGATATCGTGAGATACGGTTGTCTACTCTAAAATCAATGCAAGGTTGTTCACCGCTCATTTTCACAAAGTATCATTTAAAAATTCATTGCATTAGACATAGAAAATCACCGCACAAGATTACTTCTCCAATCTGAATTTAAAGTTTTCTTCTAAGGAACAATAGTTTACTTTGACTTATTTTAGAAATTTGCCATAATTTAGTTTACTAAATCAAAATCATCATCTTGTTTCACTTGGATTTAGAGAAAAGGTCTAACTAGTAATTGCAAGCATCAAATTCACCACCTCTCCGTGGAAACGATCTCTATTCACACTTTATTACTTGAACAGGCACGTGCACTTGCGTGTAATACGCATACCAGTTTCAGGCGTATCAAGTTTTTGGCGTCGTTGCCAGGGAGATGTGACGTATTTAGTATTTCTTTCTTGCGATATTAGTAAACCCTAAGTATTTAGAGTTCAAGTTTATAACCTTGTTTTGTTTTCTTTGATTGTTTCTTTTTATTAATATTGGCTTGTCATTAGTGCATGTCACGTTATCGATCACCGGAACTATTTCCCTTAAACCTAGAAATCGAACGGACGTGTAGACGGAATAGGAGAGCGGTTCGTATAGGACATAGCAGCTCTTTGACAATGGATCAGAATAATCAAAACGCTGAAAATGAAAATCACCAAGAAGGTTATTATTTAGGAGGCCAGGTAGATCAAAACGGTCATCCAGTTGAACAACGAAGAACGTGTCGTGACTATAACATGCCCTTTCGAGGAGGATTGTAGTTTAGTATTACTAGACCCACAATTGAAGCGAACAACTTCAAAATAGATGTTACGACAATGCAACTCGTTCAACACAATAAGTTTGGTGGCTATAATAATGAAGACCCAAACTCTCACTTAAGGACCTTCATCGAAATATGTGACACATTCAAAATCAATGGCGCATCTGAGGAAGCTATTAAACTTAGGTTAATCCAATTTTCTTTGGAAGGAAAAGCAAAGGATTTGTCATCCAACAATTATAATTCATTTGAGCGACAAGGTTCTTCGTCTATGGGAGGTGTACACCAAGTTGACCAACTCACTTCTTTCGCTGCACAAATGACCGCACAGTTAAACTCGATGAATAAGCGGTTTAGTATAATTCAGTAATGACACACCCACCCGGGTTAAACTCGAACCCTCATCCACTCCAGAATAATAATTATAATCAACACGGGTCATCTAGAAAAATATCGGATGAGCTACTTATAGAATCCATGCAGAAGAGGGATGCTCGCATTTCTAGTCTAGAGGGCTCATTGCGTGTAATTGTAACTCAGTTAGGACAAATCGCTAATGCTTTGAGTCTTAGACCCCAAGGTTCGCTCCCTACGGATACAACTACAAATCAAAAGGGAGATAATCCTCACTGCAAAGTTGTCACCTTACGAAGTTGTAAGGAGTTAGTGGGTGGGATTGTAAATGAGAGTGAGAATCAAGTTGGTAAAGAAAAAGAGTTGGAGATTGTTGACTCTAATACCCCAAACGAGGAGTCAAAAGAAAATGATAATAGAAATGAAGATGTATAAGAGGTATCTGGAGAGACTACGAGAGAACCTTTCACTGAAGATAAAAAGAAAAATGATAGTATAAAATTCTATCCACCACCGCCGTTTCCACATCAGTTAAAGAAGAGCAAACTCGATCAACAATTTCATAAATTTATTGAAATATTTAAAAAACTGCAAATCAACATTCTTTTCGCGGAAGCATTGGAGCAAATGCCAAGCTACGTGAAGTTTATGAAAGACATTTTGTCTAAAAAGAGGAAGTTTGGAACACATGAGATGTTGGCACTCAATCAGGAGTGTAGCGCTATACTTCAGAAGAAACTCCCGCCCAAATTAAAAGATCCGGGAAGTTTCACCATACCGTGCTCTATAGGTTACCAATTCGAGGGTAATGCCATATGTGATTTAGGTGCGAGCATCAACCTAATGCCATATTCTATCTATAATAAGCTTAGGTTAGGAGAAATCTCCAAGACCTCCATCACCCTGCAACTAGCCGATAGAACCCTCGTGTTCCCAAAAGGAATAGTTGAAGATGTCCTAGTTAAGGTGGACAAGTTCATTTTTCCAGCGGACTTTGTTGTCCTAGATATGGAAGAGGATAAAGAGGTGTCCATTATTATAGGACGACCATTTTTAGCCACTGGTAGGACACTGATAGATGTGTAGAAGGGGGAGTTGACCATGAGAGTTAACGACGAACAAATCACTTTTAATGTACTTAAGGCTATGAAATTCCCTCAGAGTTAAGAAGATCATATGGAGGCGGTAAATCAAATCTCAATTCATGATTATAATCTGAATAATAAATTTCCAGGGCAAGATGACGTGTTGACCCGACTTTTGATGCATGAGGAGTTTTCAGATGATGAAGAGAAAATTCGAGATTGCCTAGAATTATTTGAGGCGCAAGTTACTTTCGTTAGGAGACCGAAACCGTTTGAAATGCCAGACAAGGCATTGGCGGACAAGCCCTCTATTATTAGTCCGCCGACTCTTAAGTTGAAGCCTCTCCCAGACCATCTCATGTATGCATATCTAGGCAAAAATAACACATTGCTGGTTATCGTCAATTCTAAATTATCAACTGAACAACTTCAAAAGCTTTTAGAATTGCTATCTCAATTTAAAACGTCCATAGGGTGGACCATAACGAATATCCGAGGGATTAGCCCCTCACTATGTATGCATAAGATTCTTTTGGAAGAATCTTCCACGGGATCAATCGAACCCCAGCGTCGTCTTACTCCACCCATGAAGGAAGTGATTAAGAAAGAAATTATTAAATAGTTAGACGCAGGAATCATCTATTCTATCTCGGATAGCTCGTGGGTTTCACCGGTGCAGTGTGTGCTAAAAAAGGGAGGGATGACGGTAGTACGGAATGAGAAGGATGAGCTAGTTTTGACTAGAATGATTACCGGGTGGCGTGTCTGCATGGATTGTCGAAAGCTGAATAAGGTCACACGAAAAGATCATTTTCCTCTGCCTTTCATTGATCAAGTGCTAGATAAGCTGGCGGGAAATGATTTTTTCTGTTTTCTAGATGTCTATTCAGGGTATAATCAGATTATGGTAGCCCTGAAAGATCAGGAGAAGACTACATTCACATGTCCATACAGAACGTTTGCATTTAGAAGAATGTCATTCGGTTTATGCAATGCACCCGCTACTTTTCAGCGATGCATGATTGATATCTTCTCTGATATTATGGACCATGGCATTGAAATTTTCATGGAGGACTTCTTTATCTTCGGTAGTTCTTTTGATGCATGTTTAGCTTGTTTGGAAAAAGTGCTAATGTGTTGTGTTGAAACTAATCTCGTACTGAATTGGGAGAAATGTCACTTCATGGTGCAAGAGAGTATTGTGCTTGGTCATCATGTGTCAAAGAATGGTTTAGGTGTTGATAAAGCGAAATTAGATGTGATTGAGAAGCTGCCACCACCCAATAATGTGAAAATGTTGCGAAGTTTCTTAGGACATGCAGGCTTCTATAGAAGATTCATTAAAGACTTTGCTAAAATTACAAAACAATTGAGTAGACTACTTGAAAAAGATGCAAAATTTCAGTTGAGCTGGGAGTGTTTAAACGCATTCGGCACTTTAAAACATCGATTGACCACATCACCTATCGTGATAACTCCTAATTGGGAGGAGTCGTTTGTCCTAATGTGTGCCGCAAGTGATTATGCGGTTGGAGTTGTCTTAGGACAGGTTCGAGAGAAAGTGTTTCATACGATAGCCTACGCTAGAAAGACCTTGATTGACGCTCAAATAAATTACACAACTACGGAGAAGGAATTACTAGCGGTAGTGTTTGCCTTCGAGAAATTTAGATCATATCTTCTGTGCACAAAGAGCACAGTTTACACAGACCATGCTGCGATCTGTTACCTCATGGACAAAAAGGACGCAAGCCCCGATTGATTAGATGGGTGCTTCTTTTACAAGAATTTGATGTAGAGATTAAGGATATGAAAGGTACTGATAATCCGATTGTGGATCACTTGTCCAGGATAGAGTCTACACGATCCTCCTATAATCCGGAAATTGATGAGAGATTCCCAGATGAGAGGGTTTTAGCGATTCATGATCGTACTCCACCTTGGTATGCTGACTACGTAAATTACATAGTGAGTAATATTCTACCGTCTGACTTGGCGTATCAACAAAGGAAGCGATTCTTACACCAGGTACACTCCTATCATTGGGACGAGCCTTATCTGTTTAAAATTGGAGCTGATGGAGTGGTAAGGCGATGCGTGCCAGAGGTTGAAACAAAATCAATCGATATTAGAGAGGTATCATAGCTCACTGTACGAAGGTCATTTTATGGGAATGAGGACTGCAATGAAGGTATTAGAGGTCGGATTCTTTTGGTCTAATTTATTTCGTGATGCTAATGAATTTGTTAAACGATGTGATAAATGTCAACGGTGTGAGAATTTAAGAAGGAATGAGGGAATGCCAATGAATATCATGTTAGAGGTCGAATTATTTTATGTTTGGGGAATTGATTTTATGGGTCCGTTCGTCAATTCAAATGGTAATTTATACATTTTATTGGCAGTTGATTACGTTTCTAAATGGGTAGAGGCGATCGCAACACCTAAGAATGATGACAAGGTAGTCTTGAATTTTCTAAGAAACCACATATTCAATCAATTCGGGGTACCTAGAGCGATCATTAGCGATGGGGGAAGTCATTTTTGCAACCATCAATTCACCTCATTGCTAAACAAATACGAGGTTACCCATAAGGTCGCACTCGCTTATCACCCTCAGTCAAATGGACTAGCGGAGGTATCGAATAGGGAGATAAATTTTTTTTTTTAGAGAAAACAGTGAGCATAAATCGGAAAGACTGGTCGCAAAAGCTCACAGATGCATTATGGGCATACCGGACTGCGTTCAAAACTCCCATCGGATTAACCCCGTATAGGTTGGTTTACGGAAAATCTTGTCATTTACCACTCGAGTTAGAACACCGAGCATTCTGGACAATTAAGAAAATAAATTATGATTTTCGGGATGCCGGTAAAAACAGATTACTGCAACTAAATGAACTCGAGGAGATCCGGATTCAAGCTTACGAGAACTCGCGGATCTATAAGGAGGGCACAAAGAAGTGGCACGACCGATGCATTAAGGAAAAGCACTTCGAGCCGGGCCAATTGGTCCTCTTATTCAATTCCCGTTTGAAGTTATTTCCCGGGAAACTCAAGTCGAGGTGGTCAGGGCCATTTAAAGTTAAAATAGTGCATTCATATGGTGCGGTGACCATCATTAATGAGAGTGACGGGTCTGAATTCAAAGTAAACGACTTAAGTTATATCTGAAAAATGATGACGACCGAGTGGCGTCATGTGTAAGATTTCTGTAAGTTAGTACCGTCCTGCCGGGACGGAAAATTAGGCGTTTGGTGGGAGGCAACCCGTCTTTTATTTATTTCCGTATTAGTTTCGTGACAATAATAATAATAATAATAATGAAATTTTAGACAAGTAATTCGTGTACTTCGAATTGAGTAAAAAAAAAGAAGAAGAAAAAAGAAACGAACTGCAGGAGGAATCCAGAGAAGAGAAAATGTACAAGTAAAATTCTGTTGTTGCAACCTCAAAAATAGAGGTTACAACCTTTTAGGTGCTGTTTGGATTTATGGAATAGAGAGTAAACCGCGCCTGGGTCCGGTTCAGCTGAGCTGGCGCTGTGTTATGCCACACTAAAGTGGTTGCAACGACACCGAAATATTGGTGGCAACCTTTATTTTACTGGCTGGCATTTAATATTGCCTTGTTGAATCGGCGCTGGTCGGTTCAACTCAATCGGTGCAACCCTAAGCGAGGTTTTAAATTGTTAAACCATTACTTTCTAATTAAATTGACTTAATTAAGAGGCTTGATGGCAGCCCCGGTTCAGCCCATAAAAAAACCGCCTATTGCTGCACCCATCCTCGATATCTCGGCTAGGGCACCATCAGGAGCGGCGATTTCGGGGGGAAGCGCGGTGCTTTCTGGCGGCAAGAAACGGCGACGCTCGTGGACTTGGAGGAGGAGACAAGTACGGACTCCGGCGATCTACGTCGGCGTGTGAGTGAACGACCACTTACGGCGTGTGGAGGCGAGATCTCCAGAAGGTATATCCTTGATCCCTAAATCCAAACCGGTTGAACATGTCGAATGCTTCAGTTCTGTGCATAATTAGTATCGGTTTCGATTTTGGTTAGGGTAGGCTATGTCTTCGAAGAAGAAGGGGAAGGGGAAGGAAGTTGCCCGCCCTAGGGGAAGGAAGTTGCCCGCCCTAGGCAAGGTTTCTGAATGAACAGGCCCGCCTTCGTTTCCAAGCAATCCAGTCAGTCCCGTTCATCTGTGAGCGTGGATTCTTGATGGAGAAGCGTGCGTGGAGCCTGTCCTATGCTGAGCAAATTAAGAGTCTAGAATGGGAAGCCTTCTGTCACCCACACACTGAAGCAATCTACACTTGGGTCTATGAATTCTACGCCAATGCAGCGCACGGGGAGGGAGACACAGTTTTGGTTCGAGGAAAGATGGTAGATTATTACTCCTCGGCCATCAACAACCTATTTAACCTGGATAATACAGCAGATTGCAACTTTAAGTGGATCCAAACGTCTGTATCACCCAGTGATCTGGCTGCAGTAGTGTGTTGTGTCCCCCAACCGGAGTGGTCGCGTCGATCCCAGAAAGTTTTGAGGTCCACTAGTCTATCGAGGGAGGCCAAGGCGTGGTTACTATTCGTCAATGCTAGTATTCTACCCACTCGCCACTTGAACTATGTTTCCTTCGACCTCATCACACTGATCTATAACATCATAAAAGGGCTAGGGATCAATGTTGGGAAACTCATCTACGATCAATTAACACAAAAAATTAAAGAAGAGAATGTGCGGCATCGTTGGTTCCCCACCACCATTACGGAGCTTTGTCGCATGGCCGGGGTAAAACAAGGGGACGGTGATCTGATTAGCAAAGTCGGAAGACATCTGACGGAAAGAGTTGTAGAGGTTAACATTAAGGTGGCTGTTGAGACCGGAGAAAAGAAGTCGAAGGTGAGCAGGATGCGGGGTGAGGTACCTGATAACTTCCCAAAAAGAAGTTATCCAGTACGTTATTTTGATTTAATAATCATCATATTGGGAAATAAATGAATTAAATAAGGAAAAATATGAGTAAATTCATATTTACTTTATTTGTGGTTAATATGTCTAATTTTTCATTGTTTTCTTACTAGAAATGCTGGAGAAATCGATCCGGAGAAGCAAAGCTGGAATTATTTTTGGGCTGCGCAGGTTGTTACAACAACCAGAAAAAGTTGTTGCAACAACTGCTGGACGGATTTTGAAGTTCAAATTCGAATTTTACGCCAAAATGAAAAATGAAAAGAGGCAACTTTTGGTAAAGGGCTGTACGTTTTTATGAGTAGAATCTCATACCATAGGGATGATTATTCATCCTTGGAGAAAAAAGAGAGAAGACCATCATCTTGGAAAAAGGAGAAGACCTAGGGCAAGGCCGGATCTTGGAGAAGGGTTGCTTGTACGCGAATAAGAGAGCATTTCCTGCAATATTTTGCACTTTTATCATCATGTGCTGTAAGATCTTTCCTTTTTTTATGGTGTTCTTCCCTTCCGCTATGAACTAATTTCACAAGTCTTGTGTGTTGTGAGTACTTAGACTCTTTGTGATGATTGGATTTCAATTCTACTTTCATATTTGGTTGATGATCTATTTTTATTAGGTTTATGTGCTTTATTTGTGGAATCTTTGAGTAAGTGTTCTTCTTCTAGATAGTGAGGCAAGATTCGAGAGAGGAGTCTCGCTAGTCTAGGGTTGAATCCTCATTTTATGCGACAAAATTCGAGAGAGGAGTCGCGTAATTCTTTTAGTCAAAACTCCATCTTTTTACTGCACTGCAAAATTCGAGAGAGGAGCGGTGTAAGTGTAACGTAAACCCTAATATAACGTCAAGAGAGGAAGAGATTTCGTCTTGTGTTAGCAACATCGATTTTAAACCTTCATGTTATCCTAAATCTGTCTAAGTTAGAGATAACTAGGGGAATTAGGATAAGCGGATTTCAGAGATCGAGAGATAATGTCATCCATCTTAAAAATCGTTGCAGGATAGTAATCAACCAATCATGAGAGGTCACTAAAAAATTCGTCATAATAGTCTAAGGAAAACAACATATGAGACTAATTCTCCAATTCAGAAAAGTAAACGAAGTAAGATCAGACTAGTTATTATTATTATTATTATTATCATTATAGTTTCTAAAATTCTCGCAATTAAATCACCTTAAATATCTCACTTGAATTTAAAGAATAGGAGGAGCTAGTAATTGTGAGCACTAATCAATCACTTCCTCGTGGGAACGATCACTTATCTCATCACTTTATTACTTGATTCGGCACGTATACTTGCGTCACTACGTAAATCTATTTTGGGCGTATCAAGTTTTTGGCGCCGTTGCCGGGGAGGCGTATTTTTGATTTAGTGTTATTTCTTATAATATTAGTGAATCCTTAGTATTTAGAGATCAAGTGTTTGTTTGCTTGTTGTTTGTTTATTTTTAAATCATTAGAAGTTGGTGCGGTGTATGTCCAGGTATAGGCAAGTAGAATTATTGCCTTTGAATTCTTAAATCGAGCGCTCCTGTAGACAAAACAGAAGAGAAGCTAGAAACGTGAATATTATTCATCCTGCGATGGATAATCCTGCACCAAATAATGCTAATAATGCTAATAATAATGATGGTCAGGTGGATCAAAATGGCCAACCTGCGGCACCACGTATGACTTGTCACGAGTATAATACACCTCTAAGGGGAGGTGTGCACTTCAGCATTGCTCGACCAGCAATTGCTGCTAATAATTTTAAAATGGACCCACTAATTATGCAACAAGTGCAAAATAATAAGTTTGGGGGTCTAGGTCATGAAGATGCAAATTCTCACTTACGAACCTTCTTAGCAATTTGCGATATGTTTAAGTTCAACGGAGCATCAGAAGATGCAATAATGTTAAGATTGTTTCCATTTTCTTTAGAAGGGAGAGCGAAGGATTGGTTAGACTCTTTGCCTAACGATTCTATCACGACATGGGAGCAGTTGGTGGAAAAATTCTTGCATAAATATTTTCCGCCATCTAAAACTGCAAAGCTGATAAGGGATATAACCACATTCACACAGGGTAACGGAGAGACACTGTACGACGCCTGGGAGCGTTTTAAGGAGCTGTTAAGAAAATGTCCCCATCATAGGTTAGCCCTACATCAGCAAGTTTCCACCTTCTATAATGGTTTGCAAACTGCAACCATGATTTTAGTAGACGGTGCTGCTGGAGGATCGTTGCTTAAGAAGTATCCCGAGGATGCGTATGCAATCCTTGAAGACCTCACTGCAAATAATTACCAAGCCTATGAGCGTCAAGGGAACAACAATCCGGTTAGTGTCCACCAAGTGGACCAAATCACATCCTTGGCCGCTCAAATGGCATCACAGTTTAATCTAATCAATAAGAGATTAGATTCATTATCGCAACCTTCATCTAGTGCTCCATTGACGGTGGAGCAATTAAATCAAATTTCTGAAGAGGCAAATTATGTCGGAGGAGCACAAAGGCAAATTCCACCCGGATTTGCCAATCATTATCACCCCGAGTGGCGAAATCATCCAAACTTCTCCTGGAAAAATAATCAAGGGATGACTCAACCACAAGGGTTTAATCAAAATATAAATCCCCTACCTATAAATAACAACTCTCAACCTCAACAATTAAATCAAAGGAAAATGACTGACGAATTCATCTTAGGCATGTTCCAAAAGTATGACTCGAAAATGGTAGGAATAGAATCATCGTTAAGATCACTAGAGACGACTATGGGACAACTTGCTAATTCATTAAGTCAAAGACCCATTGGAACTCTACCTTCTGATACCACACCCAATCCAACAAAAGATAATCATAATAATCAATGCAAAGCTATTGCACTGAGGAGTGGTGTAGAGATTCCAAGTGGGGAGGGGTTGCATGAGAAAATTAGGGAAGAAGAAACGAGAAAGAAGCCAAGTGAGTCGAGCATATTAGAGAAAGACGAGTTGGGTGAGAAAAAGGATGTGGGAGAGAAACAAAAAGAGAAACTAAATCAAAAGAGAGAAGTAGTCTATCCACCACCCCCATTTCCGGCTAGACTTGCTAAATCCAAACTTGACATACAATTCCAAAAGTTTATGGAGATTTTCAGAAAACTAACTATAAATATCCCATTTGCTGAGGCTCTTGAGCAAATGCCTAGTTATGTCAAGTTTATGAAGGATATCCTGGCAAAGAAAAGGAAGTTTGTTGATAAAGAGATAGTGGCGTTGACTGAGGAGTGTAGTGCTATATTGCAGAAGAAGTTGCCACCCAAGCTTAAGGACCCCGGTAGCTTCACAATTCCTTGTTCTATCGGATTAAAGTTTATTGGGAGAGCTTTATGTGACCTTGGGGCCAGCATCAACTTGATGCCATTATCCATCTATAAGAAGTTGGGTCTAGGGGAGATCACACCTACATCTCTTACTCTACAGTTAGCTGATAGGTCTCTAGCATTTCCCAAGGGGATTGTAGAGGACGTGTTAGTTAAGGTGGATAAATTCATCTTCCCCGCTGATTTTGTGGTGCTTGATATGGATGAGGACAAGGATGTCCCCATCATTCTTGGTAGACCATTCTTAGCCACCGGACGAACACTCATTGATGTCCAGAAGGGTGAGCTTACGATGAGAGTTAATGATGAGAATGTGACATTCAACATCCTCAAGGCTATGAAATTTCCGGATGATAAGGAGGAATGTTTCTCCATTGAGGAAGTGAATGCACCTATACATATGATGTATAATGAGAATGATTGGGAGCATAAAATCCTTAGTGTGTTAACGAATGAAGAAATAGAAGAGGACCCGGACTTAACGGAAACTGTAGAAACTTTAAATACATATGAGCACACATCAACTGCTAACATGTTTGAATTAATAAGTAGACCAAGAGATTCTGAGGTCACTAAGCCTTCTATCTTAGAACCACCTACGCTTGAATTAAAACCGCTACCTGAAAACTTAAAATATGTTTTTCTAGGTGAGGATAACACACTACCGGTCATCATTGATGCATCTTTAGTAAAGGAGAAGGAAGAGAAATTGCTTGAAGTTCTTCGTGAGTATAAGGGGGCAATGGGTTGGACCATTGCAGACATTAGAGGGATAAGTCCCTCAATTTGTATGCACAAAATTCTTTTAGAGGAAGAAGCAAAAGAATCAATCGAACCCCAACGAAGACTTAGCCCACCAATGAAAGAAGTAGTTAAGAAGGAGATAATCAAATGGTTAGATGCGGGTATTATTTATCCTATATCTGATAGTCGGTGGGTAAGTCCTGTTCAATGCGTGCCCAAGAAGGGGGGCATTACGGTAGTTAAAAATGAGAGCAATGAGTTGATTCCCACCAGAACGGTAACTGGATGGAGGATTTGTATGGATTATCGAAAATTGAATAAAGCAACTAGGAAAGATCATTTTCCACTTCCATTCCTTGATCAGGTTCTTGATAGGTTAGCAGGGAATGAGTATTTCTGTTTCTTAGATGGTTACTCAGGATATAATCAGATCATGGTAGCTCCCGAGGATCAGGAGAAGACTACTTTTACCTGTCCTTTTGGGACATTCGCATTTAGGAAAATGCCGTTTGGATTGTGTAACGCCCCTGCCACATTCCAGCGCTGCATGATCGCTATTTTTACCGATCTGATTGAAGAGGGCATCGAGATCTTTATGGATGATTTTTCAGTATTTGGGAGATCGTTTGAAGCATGTTTGGAAGTGTTGAAGAAGGCTTTGGATAGGTGCATTCAAACCAATTTGATCCTAAATTGGGAAAAATGTCACTTTATGGTCAAAGAAGGAATTGTTTTAGGACACAAGGTGTCGAAGAAGGGATTGGAAGTAGATCGGGCGAAGACAGAGGTTATAGAGAAATTGCCCCCACCAACTAATGTTAAGGGAGTGCGTAGTTTTTTAGGACATGCGGGATTCTATCGTCGTTTCATTAAAGATTTTTCTAAAATTTCTAAGCCGTTAAGTCACTTATTAGAAAAAGATTCGCACTTTAATTTTGATGGGGAATGTCTAGTCGCCTTTCATTCTTTGAAGCAAAGTCTGGTTTCTTCACCCATTATTATCTCACCCGATTGGTCTTTACCATTCACCATTATGTGTGATGCTAGCAACTTTGCTGTGGGCGCAGTTTTAGGACAAGTGCGCGACAAGGTCTTTCACACGATCTACTACGCTAGCAAGACGCTGATTGATGCACAAGTAAACTATACAACTACTGAGAAGGAGTTATTAGCAGTCGTTTTCGCATTTGACAAATTTCGCTCCTACTTGGTAAACTCTAAGGTGATTGTTTATACGGACCATGCAGCTATCCGATTTTTAGTAGAGAAAAAGGACGCTAAACCTAGACTGATTAGGTGGGTTCTCCTCTTACAAGAGTTCGACTTGGAGATTAAGGATCGTAAGGGGGCGGAGAATCCTGTAGCAGACCACCTATCACGTCTAGAGTATGAGCGTGAGAAGGTTGTAGACATAGAGATTAGAGAGAATTTTCCTGATGAGAGGTTGCTGGCAATATCTGAGGCGAGTATTCCATGGTATGCTGATTTTGTCAATTTCATTGTGAGTAACATTTTGCCTCCAGATATAGATTATCAACAGAAGAAAAGGTTTCTTCATCAGGCTAAGTTTTATCTATGGGATGCCCCATATGTATTTAAGATATGTGCTGACCAAGTGATTCGTCGGTGTGTACCAGAAATAGAAGTTCATGATATCCTAGAAAAGTGTCATGCATCTCCTTACGGAGGACACTTCATGGGAAAGCGAACTGCTATGAAGGTACTAGAGGCTGGTTTCTATTGGCCAACACTTTTTAGGGACGCTCACTTGTATGCTAAGGAGTGCGATAGATGCCAAAAGACGGGCAATATTCATCGAGGGGCAAGTATGCCTATGACCAATATTATGGAGGTAGAAGTTTTTGATGTGTGGGGCATCGACTTCATGGGACCCTTCGTGAATTCGGGAGGAAATTTTTATATTTTATTGGCAGTAGACTATGTGTCAAAATGGGTGGAGGCCATAGCCACACAGAAAAATGACGCCATGATTGTACTTAAGTTTTTAAAAGCAAACATATTTACGAGATTCGGCACGCCTAAGTCGATAATTAGTGATGGAGGCACACATTTTTGCAATACACAATTTAAATCACTTCTAAAAAAATATGGTGTGACACATAAAGTGGCCTTAGCATATCACCCACAAACCAATGGGTTAGCCGAAATCTCCAATAGAGAAATCAAGTCTATCTTAGAAAAGACTGTGAGTACAACTAGGAAGGATTGGGCATTTAGGTTGAACGACGCATTATGGGCCTATAGGACTGCCTACAAAACCCCCATGGGTGTGACTCCATTTAGAATGGTGTATGGAAAAGCTTGTCACTTACCCGTGGAATTGGAGCATAAAGCGTACTGGGCAATAAAAAAATTGAACTTCGATCTACAAGAAGCGGGCAAGAATAGACTTTTTCATCTGAACGAGTTGGAGGAGATTAGATCTAACGCTTATGAAAATGCTAGGTTATACAAGGAAAGGACCAAGAAATGGCACGACCAACGTTTGAGCGGAAAACAATTCGAACCCGGGCAATTGGTATTACTATTTAACTCTCGACTGAAAATCTTTCCCGGAAAACTTAAGAGTCGTTGGTCGGGACCATTTCGAGTTAAAGAGGTACAACCTTACGGCGCAATCACCATAGTTAACGAGCAAGATAATTCTGAATTTAAAGTAAATGGCGAGCGTTTAAAAATTTATCGGAACGGTGATAATGAACGACAGGTGTCGTTCATTCATTTAAAATGAAATTTTGAGACAAAAACGTCCGGCCGAGACGTTTTAAACGAGGCGCTGGGTGGGAGGCAACCCATCTCTTTTTATCCTATCTATATATATATATAATTAAAAAAAAATGTGTGTGTATTTGTTTTATTAATATAGTTTAAAAAAAACATAATAAATCATATTAGGGCCCCTTGAGAATCAGTTGACTGTCGTAAATAATCCAAAATATGCAGAAAAAAAAATTTAGGAAGAAAACCGGGCTTATTTTGTCTAAAATATGCAGTGAAAAGATTGTTGCAACGCCTGAAAAGGCCGTGGCAGCATTTCGGCTGCTGTCCGCCTCTTGAGTAGAGCAGGGATTTCCGGTTCAACTGAACCAGTGCAAGCATGCGGTTTGAGCCGGAACTCCAAAGTGTAATAAAATAATAACAAATAAAATTTAAAATAATAAATTTTAAAGCCCTAACTTTAAACCCGGCTCATCTTCCTCATCTCTAAAACCCGCACCCTGCCTATACATCGCTCCAGGCGGCGGCTCTGCATCCCGACATTCCAGCAGGGAAGGGAGCGGCGGCGATGACTCGATCCTCCCGACGGTAGTGCAGAAAACCTCCAGCTCTTCCCTCCCGTCGCTAGGTTACGGCAAAAGAAAAAAAATCGCAGCATAGCGGCGGCTCCACACGCCAGCGCGCGACAACGACGGAGACAACTCCGCAACTCGAACCAGGCGGAGATCGGCGGCGTCACGTGAGCGGCAACAACGTCAGTACTCAGGGAGGAGCTTGAATCCCCCTCCATGGCCGAAAAGTTTTACCCTCTTTACCACCTCCTCGTCCAGCAAAGTTGCGAGCAGCGAAGTTAGAAAGGCGGCGAGATCGGCGGCGTTCAACAACAAGTTCGTCCATTGTGGGAGTTCCAGACGAGCTCCAGCGCACCAACTTCAGCGATCCCAGAAGGAAGAGCTTGAATCCCATCCTTGACGGTGCTGGTCGAATAGCTGGACGGTGTTTATCACCGACATGTTCTTGTGTTCAGGATTTTGAGTTGGTACTCAAGCAAGAACCTCTGGCAAATTGCAACAACATAGTGGAGTACCAAATTCCGGTGAACGGTGAGGGTGACAATAGCGTTTACTAAAGGATTTGAGACTCTTAAGGTATACCTTTTGGCCCTAGACCTAACTTGAGAAACTGAATTTATATCCAGCCATTTTAGATTCAATTTTGTGTGTGTTATGCTTACTCTAGATCACGACATCAAAAAGAAAGGAGAAAGGAAAAAGTAAAGAGGTGTCTAGGAAAATTATCCGATTACTGACCGAGAATGCTACGTCTCATTTATTTTGTGGTGAGCTGCACTCTGATGTCACTTGCTTTTCACTAACGTGAAAATGTTTCTTATCTCAGATGCAGATTATCTTATTACAATTAGTATGTTCTGAATTAAATATGATGGAATGATATTTGGCTTGCGTTCTAATAATGGTTCCTATAATACTCATCGTGCCCATGTGATATATTTATGTGGTTTTTGCTTTTACTCGTTGACTCTAACACAGATATATCTCATGATAATAACTATGTACACTTTGAGGATGAAAGTTATGCAGGCTTGATTAAATGACCGTGTTGCTGTTAATTATCGTATGAAGAGGGTACCATGAGGCCATCAACAAGAAACAATGGACAATTACTACGCTACATCTACTGCAGGGGAGTACTCTAATTTCAATTTTCTTTATCCCTTCAAATAATTTGCTTATTACTATCACCAAATTAACGTACCCTCATGTTAAGAAAAGAAAAAAATAAACATCTTTGCTAGAGACTAGCAAAGGTCTTAAGTGTGGAGGTGAGGGTGTTATAACCTCTACCGCTTGAGTGAAGAATAATTCATTTAAATATGAATTTAATGATCTTAATTCGTGTCTTAATTAATCATTAGGCTATTCTAGACATATTCAATGATAATTAATTGGTATGGCTGAACAATCCAAAGAGTTCATTCTATGAATTTGAAGTTAGTAAGATTTTTTCTGATAAAGCTCGCTCAAGCATTTATTTTTTTTATATACAAAATATTTGTTTACTTCCAATGCAATAATTTGATATTGGCCTTTAAAAATAATGGGGAGGGGTGAGCAAGAACTAAGTTAATGATGTAAGCCTAGACATGAATTTAGGTAGTATTCCTTTTGAATATCCACTAAAATATTTGAGCTTGAACTTTGTCATACATATTATTTCATGCTTATCTGTCATTTGTTCCTACTAGTTGTACCTTAGTGAGTAAGCCATTTATGGGTGTCGAATTTCTCTTAAAAGGGTTAAATTTCATAGTGATATGTGGCCTAGGTATATGTCTACATACTTGGAATGATCCCAACTATGAAAAAAATGGAAAAAAAAAATTTGCGTCATAGTGATATGCGGCCTAGGTATGTGAATGCATACTTAGAATGATCCCAACTATGTAAAAAAAAAGGAAAAAAAAATGGTTGAAACATCATAGTGATATGTGGCCCGAGTATGTGCACTTATACTTAGAATGATCCCTACTATGAATAGAGTATGATTAAAAAAAAATGATGCACGACCCCATAACATGGTGAATTATTAAGGATACTAACTAGAGGTAGCCGTACTATTATCAAAGCTATCCATAAATTCCGAACCAAGCCAAAACTATCCGAATTTCATTTGAACTACTGACTCTTGTAGAGGTTAAATCGTAGACTTAGCTTATTTTCATCCTCTTCAATAAGTGTGGAGGTTCAATATAAAACTTTGCATGGAAGTAAACTATTTTTAAAGAAAATCACGCACCGCACTAAGATACTTGTTTGAGCTTTATCTTCCATCTAACTAATGGATTTGTGAATGTTTGAGCTCCTATAGATTGATAAGTTTATCAGTTAAGTAAAGCGTATTTCTTGAGTATGCCTCGATTAATTTGTTTTCAAAAACTAAAGATCATTTGAGTTTATATCTTATTACTTCTTCACTCATCCTATGATTATGAAATGTCTTTGCTAGGGACTAGCAAACATTTAAGTGTGGAGGTGTGATAACTTCCCAAAAAGAAGTTATCCAGTACGTTATTTTGATTTAATAATCATCATATTGGGAAATAAATGAATTAAATAAGGAAAAATATGAGTAAATTCATATTTACTTTATTTGTGGTTAATATGTCTAATTTTTCATTGTTTTCTTACTAGAAATGCTGGAGAAATCGATCCGGAGAAGCAAAGCTGGAATTATTTTTGGGCTGCGCAGGTTGTTACAACAACCAGAAAAAGTTGTTGCAACAACTGCTGGACGGATTTTGAAGTTCAAATTCGAATTTTACGCCAAAATGAAAAATGAAAAGAGGCAACTTTTGGTAAAGGGCTGTACGTTTTTATGAGTAGAATCTCATACCATAGGGATGATTATTCATCCTTGGAGAAAAAAGAGAGAAGGCCATCATCTTGGAAAAAGGAGAAGACCTAGGGCAAGGCCGGATCTTGGAGAAGGGTTGCTTGTACGCGAATAAGAGAGCATTTCCTGCAATATTTTGCACTTTTATCATCATGTGCTGTAAGATCTTTCCTTTTTTTATGGTGTTCTTCCCTTCCGCTATGAACTAATTTCACAAGTCTTGTGTGTTGTGAGTACTTAGACTCTTTGTGATGATTGGATTTCAATTCTACTTTCATATTTGGTTGATGATCTATTTTTATTAGGTTTATGTGCTTTATTTGTGGAATCTTTGAGTAAGTGTTCTTCTTCTAGATAGTGAGGCAAGATTCGAGAGAGGAGTCTCGCTAGTCTAGGGTTGAATCCTCATTTTATGCGACAAAATTCGAGAGAGGAGTCGCGTAATTCTTTTAGTCAAAACTCCATCTTTTTACTGCACTGCAAAATTCGAGAGAGGAGCGGTGTAAGTGTAACGTAAACCCTAATATAACGTCAAGAGAGGAAGAGATTTCGTCTTGTGTTAGCAACATCGATTTTAAACCTTCATGTTATCCTAAATCTGTCTAAGTTAGAGATAACTAGGGGAATTAGGATAAGCGGATTTCAGAGATCGAGAGATAATGTCATCCATCTTAAAAATCGTTGCAGGATAGTAATCAACCAATCATGAGAGGTCACTAAAAAATTCGTCATAATAGTCTAAGGAAAACAACATATGAGACTAATTCTCCAATTCAAAATTCGTCATGCTCGGTGTGCAGCTTTGTTGCATCAGGCCGGCCGCACCCCCGCGCCGGCACCGCGCCGGCGGCCCGTCGTCTTTACCAGGGCCAGCGACAGAGGTGATGGTCGTCCACCACTCTTTCCCTCCTTGGGCGCCTTCCCTGCCGTCTAATCGTTCTACCACAACCGTGGTCATCCGATGCGCTTGTAGCTACCTACGTAACCTACCACCAATAGTAGGGGGCTTGTTTTTAGCGGGGGCATGCATTTAATAAAATTGAATGTGTAATTCGCCTTGAACTATACTCACAATTATGATGATGGTGGTTACAGTATGCGGATTGCCACATAACCACGGTAATCACCTCTTGGAGGCTACAAAACGACTCTTAGGCCTCCTCATTTCTCATCTTTCTCTACTCTACCTTCTTCCTACTCTGGCCAAAGCTCTGTCAGATTCCTCCTACAAGCCTCCTTCGAGCCACCGCCGCTCCATTAAAAATCCGTCAAAGTCCTAAAGTGCGCGGCAAGAAGGAAATTCCTACCACAGCAAGAGCATGTTTGCCCGTAACGTCCAACAAGTAGTATCACGCGGAGCAGCCTGTTGTCTGTCATGAGCCTAAGACACACACTCTCTCTCATCTCCAAAGTGTAACGAGTAGCGGTCTCTCACCCTCGATTCTTCAAGCAAATTGTAACCGAAAGCAGATAGTGGAGTTCAATCGGCACAGATCCGGTCGCGTAGTTTTTTACCTGGTTGATGAGTTTTTCCGCGTCAAAATATCGTGTGCATAATCTCTCTCTCATTGATTGTGTGCGCACTCGACCGTTCTGTGAGCTAAGACGGTCCAGATTAATCCGGTCCGACCGGAGTGTCGAGTTTGGTCGCAACACATATGAAAATTGTCTTGTGTACTTCTACTTACTCTGTGACTGTGTGCGCGCTCGACCGCTTCACGAGATAAGGCTGTAAATCATTGTGACGTCACTCCCCAAAACCACGCGGTTGGGGGAAGAGTGGCCACCACACTTATACACCCAGGACAAAATAGCACGCTAGGTGGTGTGGCACTAAACCACCCCTTTTAACGAGTCACGACACACGCTCGGACATCACCCTCCATTTCACGTGACACACTCAACAAAGACGACCTAGTTTAGTCCGATCTACCAGGAGGATTGAGTTGGCCGCAACACGGTCTTTTGGAATAATTGTTCGTTATTCTCTTGACCTCACTTACGGAGCTTTGTTCACTTTTATATTTAAAACTATTTTTCTTTATGATTGTACAATTTTGTTCAACCTCACCGAGCAAAAACTTCATCCCAAAAAGAGGCTTAATTCATTACAAACGTAGCATACCACTAGATTGTGCACAATCTAAGGGTCTGTTTGGCGCAGCTCTTGCGGTTGGAGAATCTCTATTCCAGCCGCCAGAACTGTTTTTTAACTGTTTGGGACAGCTCCATGTGAAGAGTTTTTCTGAAATCTGGAGCTGTTTTGCAGCTCTTCAGAAATCTCCCCCCTAGCTTCAGCTTCCGCAAAATAGTTTTCTCTCACACAGGTTTTGGAAATCTAATGGTTTCTTCAGTTGGAACATGCTCAGAGGCCGGACGGCCTTCCTCCGGCGATTCCGAGCCCCGGACGGCCTTCCTCCGGCGATTCCGAACCCCGGACGACCTTTCTCCGGCGATTCCGAGCGCACTTCTGCACAGAACACCCAAACGCTCTGCAGCTTTTCAAAACTGCTCCCCAGAGATCTATTTTAAAACAGCTATGTCCGAACAGCAGCTTTTCAATCCTCCAAAGCTGTCCCAAACAGAGCCTAAAGCTTTTGAGGCGCTGCGGCCGGCTAGATGCCACTTGTCATCTAAAGGTATAACTTTAAATTATTCACATGTCTAATTGGTTGTGGTATACGCTTTTACGTTAAACGGTGGCTCAATCAGATGAAGGTGATAATGACAGCAACTTGAACTCGGTTCAGACTGCGGACTACAACTAGCTCGTAAATAGTAATCCTCGGCAATGGCGGATATAAGAAATTTGAAATAAGGGTGCATATTTTTTAAGCACAATAGTACATAAAATGTTTCAAATTAAAATTTTGAGCATGGTCTGTGAATAGAAAATTTTAATATGCGAACACACAAATTTGTTTTGTGAATAGTCAAATTTTGATCCGCTGATAACAAATCACAAAAAGAGGGGTGCCAATATCCCTTTGCCCCTCCCTCTAAATCCGCCCCTGATCCTCGGTAAACCACATGGGGATAAATTCCTTCAGGAGCCCCACATTACTGTTCGCATTACTACCTTAGAGCTGACTCATCACATACATATACAAGACCACTTTAATTAAAAGACATAATATTTTGAATAAAAGGCAACCTGGCCTTATACAACTTTCGAAACAAACACACTTGCGTGTTCTCTTACACACAAAATAATCTATCAATAAACAACACAACTCTTCGTAACAAAAGCAAGACTTCTTAACAATACCTTCACAGATCGACATGTCTTTTTGTCGAAACTTATTATATCAAATAGGGACAACTTTATGGAAAAATTAAAAACGACTTCAAATACATGTACTGGCCGAGATACGATTGCATGACTACGACTTCCGCTTCGAAATGCTTCGGAAAGTAAGATGTGCGTTGTAGTATCAGTACCTTACCATTGATCTTATATATGAAGCCGTCTTTGTACCGCGTGAAACTAGCTCTGAACACTTCTTTGAACACCATAAGGGTTGAAAAACTGGCATCCTCAATATATTTTTGCTGCACCGCAAATTTACCGAGCTCTTGCACCATAGGGTACTTCTTTGGCTCCAAAATTATTGTTTCATCATTATAACCTTTAACTTTATGGGACGCCGGCACCCTGCTGTAGGTCTCCTTGTCGTTCTGAATCTTTTCGACACGAAGCATCCGTCCACCTACGATCGCAGCATCCGAGAAGTGGAGAGCGATAATGATGGAGAAGAGGAGAAGATGAGCAGAGTATTTGGACATGCCTAATACTAGCTAATTGTTTATCAAAGAGGGCAGCTAGCTAGAGGATGTGCAACCACAATGAGCTGCGACTTCTTGTAGCGGGCTTTTGTATATATAAAGATTTAAACATAGCGCTTAATGATGGCCGGTTTTTGAGCTCATTAGATTGTTTTGTCTCAAGTGCGGTAATTACACCAATTTGCATTTCCGGCTAGCCCGTGGAATTGGAAGTATTATTATATCTTTTATAATATTGCGTCGAAGTCTTACACGCTACTAATATATATGTATTATTTTTATAATATAGGTGGTGCTTCACAGCAGGGGTGCCGGCGGTTGCGGGTTCGCCGGCCGCCGGCCGTCCTGCGCTCGTCGGCGTCCACGCCGAGGAGCGCAGGGGGGCCGGTGAGCCCGCAGCTTTCGGCCGCCCCCTGCAAAAGAAAAAAATTGCAGCCGTGTGTATATATATATATATACACACACATATATACACACATGTACCCAAAAGTAATCATGTTCCGGGATTTCTCGTGTCCTAAAATTGTTGGAAGCGGGTATGGGCATTGCGAGTTCTCTCCTCTACTTGGCGAGTTCAACTATCTCCGGCGAGTTCACCTAGTAACCGGCGAGTTAACCTACTCGCGGCGAGTTAACCTACTCGCGGCGAGTTCACCTACTCGCGGCGAGTTCACCTGTTCGCGGCGAGCTCCTCCTCCACACAGGCGAGTACACACAACCACCTTGCGAGATCGTGACCGGCGTGTTCTTTCACCGGGCGAGTTCTTCTCCTAGGTCGGCGAGCACTATTACCCGCAAGCCTTTACTCGCCACCTTGCTTCCGACTTCCTCTCGGCTAGAGCAAACGACCTCCGGCGAGATCCTTCACTAATCGACGAGTTCAAACACAAGCCCGGCGAGATAGCTCGCGCGACTATAACTCCTAAGCCTACTATTCCGGCGAACTCCAACCACAGCGAGCTCGACTTGCGAGCCGCACCTACACCCGGCGAACTCCCCGTGCGAACACAACTCCTAGCCGCCAACGACTTCACAGAGACTTGGCGAGCTTAGCGAGATACTCCGTGCGAGTACCCTAGTCCGGCCGACTACTATTCCTAGCCGCCGCGAGATGCCGACTAGTGCTGCTGCACTACGCTCCTCTCTCAAAACACACAAGAGGGTTTTGGAAGTTTTTTAGATACTCTCCACTTTCAAAACTTTATATATAATACAAGGGGGTGGGGGGCCTTTTATAGGCAAACAAACCCACTAAAGGACAAAGTTCACTACAGGACGAAATAGGCTAGAAGACGAAAAAACCAAAAAATTCACATTTCACCCCACTTGCAAGTGGGTCCCAGTCAACAAGTCAAACTGCATTTTTCTCTCTACCATCTTCATTCCAACACACTCCCCCTCAAACTTGGCATCGCATGCCGAGTTTGCCTTTGAGCTTTAAGAAAGTATCCACCTTCAGCGCCTTCGTGAAGATGTCCGCTACTTGCTCTCCGGTCGGACAATATATAACTTCCACAGTCTTCAGCTCCACTTGCTCCCTGAGGAAGTGGTACCTCGTCTCTATATGCTTGCTCCTCCCGTGTAGCACCGGGTTCTTCGCAAGCTGAATGGCCGACATGTTATCCACTAACATAGTCGTTGGCCCTTCCACTTCATGGCGCAGGCTTCCCAAAAGATTCCTCAGCCATATAGCTTGGCAGGTGCCGGCTGCTGCCGCAATGTATTCTGCCTCGCAAGACGATAAAGCTATCGTCGCTTGCTTCTTTAAGCTCCATGAGAATGCCGCCGTTCCCATGCTGAAGACGTACCCGGAAGTGCTCTTTCGGTCGTTCACATCACCGCCGTAGTCACTATCTGAGTGACCTACCAACGTCAGTTCATCTCCGGTTGAATACTTCAACCCATGTCCTCTGGTTCCGTTGATATACCGCAGGATCCTCTTCGCCGCAGTGAAGTGGTCCTCCTTCGGCTCCTCCATGTATCTACTCACCACTCCGACCGCAAACATTATGTCTGGTCGGGTGAAAGTAAGGTAACGTAGACTTCCCACCAGACTTTTGAACATGGTCGAGTCCACTGCACCTTCCTTCGACTCTTTGCTTAGTCGCATCCCAGGATCAGCAGGAGTGGAGATAGGTTTACTATCTTCCATCCTGAACTTCTGAAGTATCTCCTCCGCATACTTCTTTTGGGATATGAAGATCTCATCTTCTCCCTGCTTCACTTCCACTCCCAGGAAGTAACTTAGCTCTCCCAGATCAGTCATTTCAAACTCCTTCTTCATCATATCTCGGAACGCTGCAAACATAGCTGTGCTGTTCCCCGTGAAGATCATATCGTCCACGTACAAACACACTATCATGATGCCTCCATCCTTTTCTTCCTTGGTATAGAGAGCATACTCGTGCGGGCTCTTGTGATAGCCATGTTTCTGCAGGAAAGTATCTATCCTGCCGTTCCATGCTCTCGCTCCTTGCTTGAGTCCGTAGAGTGCTTTGTTGAGTTTGCAGACCTTCCTCTCCTGCCCCTTCATCACGAACCCTGGAGGTTGCTCGATGTATACTTCCTCCTCCAGGTACCCATTCAGGTATGCAGCGACCACGTCCATCTGCATAATTTTCCATCCATGATGTGCAGCAAGGGCAATGATCAACCTGATGGTGTCAATCCTCGCAACAGGGGCGAACACTTCATCGTAGTTCACTCCTTGAACTTGACGGTAGCCCTTTACGACCAATCGTGCTTTGTGCTTCTCCACGCCGCCGTCCTTGTTTTTCTTCACTTTATAAACCCACTTCACTCCAAGGGGTTTTTGGTCAGCAGGAGGCTCCACCAGCTTCCAAGTTTCATTCTTCTTGATGGAAGCGATCTCTGTGTCCATCGCCTTCCTCCAAGTACTCTCTTGGGCTGCTTCTTCATAAGAGCATGGCTCAACATCCGCGAACAAGCAGTATAGCGAATAGTTGTTATGTGTTGCCGCCGTCTCTTCATAAAGTTCCTCCAACCTCCTTGTCCGAGGTTGAGGACGATCGTCTTTGGTTCCACTGGTGCTTGCTCCACCAGATCCTCCCCTGCTCGAACTAGCTCCACTGGCGTAAGGGGTGAGAGCTCCCCCTGATTCTCTGCTCAGTGGTGATGGTGGATCAGCTCCACCCATCTCCACTTCATCCTCATGGCCGCCTTCTTCTTCATCTTCATCGAAGAACATCCCCTTGATGTTCGTCACTTCCTCATCCCAGCTCCAGTTGTTCTCTTCTTCAAATACCACATCCCGCGAGATGATGGTCTTCTCCGTCACCGGATTGTATAGTTTGTAAGCCTTGCTCTCAGGGGCGTAACCTACAAAGATACATCTCTCACTCCGGTCATCCAACTTCTTTCTCTTCTATTCCGGGATGTGTGCATAAGCAACACACCCGAAGATCCTCAGATGTTTCACACTGGGTTTCCACCCACACCAAGCCTCGAAAGGGGTCTTGAACCTCACACTCTTGGTTGGGCAACGATTCAGCAAGTACACAGCTACCTGCACCGCTTTCGCCCAATACTTCTTAGGTAGCCCCTTTCCCTTCACCATACTTCTGACCATATTCATAATGGTCAGATTCTTTCTCTCAGCTACCCCGTTTTGCTGAGGAGAGTATGCTGCCGTGAACTGGTGTGAGATTCCCCATTCCTTGCAGTAGTTGTTAAACAGCCTCGAGGTGTACTCCCCACCTCGATCTGTCCTGAGCACCTTCAGTGGCTGCCCACATTCTTTCTCCACCATCGCCTTGAACTCTCGGAACTTGTCCAGAGCCTCGGCCTTCTCCTTCAGGAAGTATACCCAACACTTCCTACTGAAGTCGTCGGTGAAAGTAATATAGTATCGGCTACCTCCAACAGAGGTCGTCTCAAACGGACCGGCGATGTCCGAATGAACTAGCTCCAGTTGCTTAGTAGCCCTCCGAGACTTTCCTCCCTCGAATGTCTCTCGCTTATGCTTCCCCTTCATGCAAGCTTCACAAACTTTCTGAGGGGGCGAGATCATCGGCAGCCCCTCCACCATCTTGGAATGTGATAAAAGCTTTAGGCCTGTGAACCCCAGATGCCCCATCCGGTGGTGCCACAGCCAAGCTTCTTCATCCTCTCCAGTCTTCACCAAACATGCCGTCTCCTTGGCATCCATGTTTAGAGGGAAGAGGCGATTCGTCGCCATCTTCACTCGCACCACTTCTCTTCCTTGACTATCTTTCATAGCCAGAGTACTATCCCTCAACAGGACTCGATAGCCCTTCTCCACCAGTTGTCCGAGACTTAGGATGTTACTCCTCAAGCCCGGAACATAGTAGACGTCGTTGATGAGTACTTCCTTCCCGTTCATCGTCACTGGGATCACTCATCTGCCTTCCACCGAGATCTTTGAGGCGTCGCCAAAACTGACGTCTCCTTTGTTTTGCTCGAGGCTGGCGAACAGCCCTTTCTCACCACACATGTGGTTACTAGCTCCGGTGTCTAGATACCACACACCTTGCTTCCCTCCTGCATCGCCTTGCATGGTAAGGAACATCATCGGGTCCTTACCCGTGTTGCTAGTTTCCGCATAGTGGTTGGCTTCGCCACCTCTTTTAGGAGCCCAGCAATCGTAACTCATATGTCCAAATTTGTTATAGTTGTAACATTGCGTTTGCGACATATCTCTTCCTCCTCTTCCTTGACCTCGACCTTGGTCTCTTCCTCCTCTGCCTTGGCCTCTGCCTTGGCCTCTTCCTCTTCCTCCTCCGTCATTCCTCCAGCCCTGAGGTTGCTCCACCTCTCGCTGGTAGTATTGACTTCTTCCAGAATCTCTTCCTCCTCTTCTTCCTCTTCCTTGATAGCCACGACCATGCTGGCTTCCTCCTCTTCCGGAACTTTCTCCAAAGTTTAGTTGAGTCTGGAGTGCTCTCCCCAAGCCACTCGACTCCTCTTCATCTTGCACCATCCGATACTCATGGGCTTGCAGCGAGCCGATGAGTTCATCCACCGTCATTACTGTGAGATCCTTCGACTCCTCGATCGCTACAACCACATGTCGGAACTTCTTTGACATCGATCGCAATAGCTTCTCCATGAAACTAACGTCGTCGATAGTCTCCCCATTCCTCTTCATTTCATTCGTGAGCGTCCGCAGACGTGTCACGTAGTCGCCAACCTTATCCGAGCCTTGCATCCTCATCACCTCGTACTGTGCTCGGAGAGATTGCAGCTTCACTTTCTTTGCTTTATCAACTCCCTGCATGGACCGCTGAAGTATCTCCCATGCTTCTCGCGATGTTCCTGCATCCGAGATCTTTTCGAACGTTGCTTCATCAACACCTTGATACAGAAGGAATAAAGCCTTCTTATCTTTCTTCTTCGCTTCCCGCAACGCCACTTTCTGAGGGTTCGTCAGAGCTGCCTCCGCTTCGGCAGTAAGCACTTGCACTCCCTCTTCCACTATCTCCCATAATTCTTTTGATGCGAGGAGTACGCGCATCTGAATGCTCCAATTGCCGTAATTAGTTTTGTTCAACTTCGGGACCTGCCCTGGCATGCTACTTCCCATGTCCATCTCTCGACGCTTCCAAATACTTCACAACACTTCCCGGGGTCCGAACCTGCCTCTGATACCACTTGTTGGAAGCGGGTATGGGCACTGCGAGTTCTCTCCTCTACTTGGCGAGTTCAACTATCTCCGGCGAGTTCACCTAGTAACCGGCGAGTTAACCTACTCGCGGCGAGTTAACCTACTCGCGGCGAGTTCACCTACTCACGGCGAGTTCACCTGTTCGCGGCGAGCTCCTCCTCCACACAGGCGAGTACACACAACCACCTTGCGAGATCGTGACCGGCGTGTTCTTTCACCGGGCGAGTTCTTCTCCTAGGTCGGCAAGCACTATTACCCGCAAGCCTTTACTCGCCACCTTGCTTCCGACTTCCTCTCGGCTAGAGCAAACGACCTCCGGCGAGATCCTTCACTAATCGACGAGTTCAAACACAAGCCCGGCGAGATAGCTCGCGCGACTATAACTCCTAAGCCTACTATTCCGGCGAACTCCAACCATAGCGAGCTCGACTTGCGAGCCGCACCTACACCCGGCGAACTCCCCGTGCGAACACAACTCCTAGCCGCCAACGACTTCACAGAGACTTGGCGAGCTTAGCGAGATACTCCGTGCGAGTACCCTAGTCCGGCCGACTACTATTCCTAGCCGCCGCGAGATGCCGACTAGTGCTGCTGCACTACGCTCCTCTCTCAAAACACACAAGAGGGTTTTGGAAGTTTTTTAGATACTCTCCACTTTCAAAACTTTATATATAATACAAGGGGGTGGGGGGCCTTTTATAGGCAAACAAACCCACTAAAGGACAAAGTCCACTACAGGACGAAATAGGCTAGAAGACGAAAAAACCAAAAAATTCACATTTCACCCCACTTGCAAGTGGGTCCCAGTCAACAAGTCAAACTGCATTTTTCTCTCTACCATCTTCATTCCAACAAAAATGACAGTACATCAATCGTTTATTGTTTCCGTAAATATTTTTTCCCTAATACACATCTTAATAAAAATTGAAGAAAAATAACATGGTAGTGTCCCTATGGAGTGGGAAACATGATGAGGTTCAGTTTTGGGTCCAGACAGAGAGTTCCAACATCGTTGATTTTGGTGATGTAAGTGGTGCATGCAGCAAATCAGGGCGATAAGGCGTTCATAGGCCTTCTTGGAGACCCATTCTCTGAAAATTTATCTTTGATAAAGTGTTTCCTACTGAGCTTCCAGGACCACCATCGCAAAAAGAGATGGACATCGCCAAAGAGTTAGTGCTTGGGGCTAGACCAGTGTATCGAGCTCCACATCGGTTGGCACCCACGAAGTTAGCCAAATTGAATAATCAACTGCTATGATCCTTTGTCTTCTCAATGGGACAGAAAGATTTCAGATTTATAGTGATGCATCGCGGCCAGTGCTTTTGGTCTTGTTGGTTTAGCATGGCATGGTGATCACTTATGAGTAAAGATAGTTGAAGTTTCATGAGAGGAATTATCTTGTTTATGACCTGAAACTTGTTAATGTGATCTTCGCTTTAAATCTTTAGAGGCATTGCATGTACGAGTAAAAGGTGGAGATCTTCACAGATTATAAGGGCTTGAAGTACCTCCTTGATCAGAAAGAGTTGAACATGAGGCAACACAACTGGATTGAGTTCTTAGGATACTGCAATATTGTGGAGATCCAGTGTACACCTGGAAAGGCAAAGGTTGTGACCAACGCCTTGAGTAGAAAGTATTCGGTTCATGGCAACTGGATCGAGTCTCATGGAGATCAATTAGTGCGGGATTTTGAATCCCTGGATATCTCTTGTATTGCTCTAGGAGAGACTACAAAGGCATGTTGGGGTTCGATTGAGCTGCAATATGATATTGCAGATAGAGTACATGCAAGGAGGGGGGATAGACTTGACGCGGACCTCAGACCTTTCATGTCAATAGCTTAAGAAGGCAAGAGTGAATATATAACTGACAATGGTCGACATGCTGCTGAGGAGAAACAAGCTGGTTTGCATTCTGCATTTAGGAAAGCTTCATGAGGAGCTCATTTATGAGGCACATTTAACACAATACTCGGTTCATCCGGGTATTACAATGATATATATAGACTGAAAAGGCTTTTTTGTGGCATATTATGAAGAAGAATATGACACTTTTCGTGAGCAATTGTTAGACTTGTGTGTTGGTGAAGGTCGACTATCAACAGCTCAATGGATTACTTCAACTGTTGTTGATTCTAAAATGGATGTTTGATGACATCCTGATGAACTTTGTGCATGCATGTATTGTTGAGGTTTCAACATGAGAATGATGTTATTTTGGTGATTGTTTGTCGCTTGATGAAAGTGGTTCACTTCATCCCTAATCGGAAGAGTGATGGTGTGAAGCACTGGTAGACCTTTATGTCCAAAATATTGTTTACTTACATGGGATATCAAGGAGCATTATTAATAATCAAGATGGGTGTTTCACCTCCAAAGACTGGAGGCATGCGTAGAAAATTTTTAGAACAAAGCTTAAGTATAGTATGATGTTTTATTCGCAGACCGATGGTCAGACGGAGAGGACCAACCATATTATGTAGGATATGTTGAAAATGTGTGCACTTGACTGTGGCAAGAAGTGGAGGATCACACCGCTGTCTTTTGATGGTACTCCTTCATCAGCTCCTTACTGACCTTCACATTTTCGAGCCTCCCATCCATTGCGGTCACATACACCTCTTCTAACTGGTCGGAAACATCTAGGGGTGTCATCCCTTCCAGCACCTTATCAACATCCTTCACATCTTCCCTCCAGCAGATGGTGTTGACAGCAAGAAGATAACACTCATGTGCCACCTTCGGATCGCTCCTGATCCAAATCTGCAACCCTCCTTGGTTTTATGAAAAACATTGATGGAAGGAAGAGTGCACATATTGGATGGCGCTAATAAGTGTCCTCCTAAAAATAGCGATGTAGTTGCTTCAAGCATCCATAATGATGAACCATCAGTTTTTTGAGGTGCCTCCAAGGCTCACCAACAAATCCACTCCTCCTTCGGCCTCTTTCTTCTCCTTAGAGAAATTGAACAGGGGGGCCATCTGAGGTCCTCACTCTCTTTGCTTCCAGCACCTTTGCAGTGAATGCCTTTTTGAAGATGATGTTGACTGAGTTGACATTATCCACCAGGATTTTAGTAACTATAAAGTTCTTGATCGCCACTTGGATGACAAGGGAATAATGGAGCGAATCCTCATTCTCTGACATATCTTTCACCAAGAATGTGATCTCTCTAATCGGATGTAGGATTTGTGATGTTGATGTGATGCTCTTTTTGCAGATATTGTGAAAGCAACCCTTGTGGGATGCCTCCATACCCACTCCTCCGTGGATAGAGTTATTTCACCATCGAGTCTCGACATCAACTCATTCTTCCCACCTTCCTTGGGTAGGGTACAGGGTTCACACATCCTCAACCATCGCCTCTTGTTGCTTGTCATCTTTCCTCACTCCTAGGGCTCTTCTGTCTCAAATGTCCATCCTTCTTTTCTCTAAAAAATCCTAACATGCTTAGGAGATATGCCCTTCCATTTGGTGGAAGTCGCAATTAGGAACTATGTGAGGACCCTTACCAGCCTGGCTCACCAGCGCTGCTATTCGTCCCAGGCCTTCATCATGGACTGTAGTCCGTGCCACCCCAACCCCTCTCCATGCCCCTTGGGCCACGGCGGGTTGTTGGAAACCGCAATGTGAAGACCCTAACCACAACGCACCTGCTTACTGTGTTTTTTTCCCAGGTCCCCTGGACTACAATCCTCCCTTTGACGAGAAGTGATCCAGTTAAGTGTGGTCGGATGGGGGAAATTTCAGGATGGGTGACCTCCTAGGAAGTACTCGTAGAGGTGCTTAACCGGATCACTTCTCATCAAAGGGAGGATTGCAGTCCGTGAGACCTGGGACGAAAGTACAGTAAGCTGGTGCGATATGGTCAGGGTCTTCACACTGCGGTTTCCAACAACCTGCCATGGCCGAAGGGGCACAGAGAGGGATTGGGGTGGCACGGACTGCAGTCCATGATGAGGTCCTGGGACCAATAGCAGTACTGGTGAGCCAGACTTGTCAGGGTCCTCACACCTCTTACAAAGATGGGATGACTGGCCCATTTTGCGATGAGCTCATGATCGCGCCAATCTTCGAGGAATTTAACAAGCCCGAGCTCAACTACTACATCGGGAAGGACAATCTAATTCTGCACTTGCAGTGGTTTAATGATGCCGTCTCGATTCGAGCTGACTAACACCTTCAAATACAGGCTTTTCACAATCGCCTTTAAGGTGAAGGCAAGAGATTGGTTCCACCAGTTGCACGCAAGTTCTATCTATCGCTTTAAGGACTTGGGCAGAGTGTTGAAGGTGTGGTTCACAACTTTGAAGAAGAGGAAAGTCCTCGTAGAGGCGCTTAACCGAATCACTTCTCGTCAAAGGGAGGATTGCAGTCTGTGGGACCTGGGACGAAAGCATAGTAAGCAGGTGCGCTGCGGTCTTGGTCTTCACGTTGTGGTTTCCAACAACCCGTCGTGGCCGAAGGGGCACAAAGATGGGTTAGGGTGGCACGGACTGCAGTCCATGATGAGGGTCTGGGATGAATAGCAGAGTTGGTGAGCCAAGCTGGGCAGGGTCCTCACAAGAGGTCCTCAGGAAAGCTTCATCGTCCTCACAAAAATGTAGAGCCTGCATGGTGATCCATTGACATCAATCAATCAGTACTCACTCCTCCACGGGTGAGGTGACGACTTCTTTACCAGGTTACTGTGATAGTCTAACACCCCCAGCTAGGGTGATGACTAACGTCGCGATCATTGCGAGCTCTACAATGGTTGTTAGGAGAGCTCAAGATGCCTCCATGACTATATCCTTAAATACTGCAAGGTCTAGTGAGGAATTCGCTAGGAGCTCGCGCATCGCCAAACTCCAAATCTCTTTTGTCTTTGTTTGGCATTAAACGTCCAACTAGTGATTCTTCTTTTGATCACGATCCACACTCATTACACAAAAATGTTGGAACCAGCAATCCTGGTTCACAAAAGTTTGGATCGTTTATGACTAAATGTTACTTGTTTAGCAGTTAGAACCGATGAACTTATACTTGGGGGATGGAAGGAGCAAGAGCATTTTTTGAAAATGTTTTGTGTTTTGGAATATTTAGGTGATGTAAGGCCAATTGGACTTCTGTGGCAATGGACAGCTTATATTTCTAGTGTTGGTTTAATGTTTCCGCTGTTTTATTTCTGTGTTATGAGATGGATAATATTCTATATCAATTTATAATACCAAAGGTGTGGCGTTTATATGTTGTGGGGCCCAGTCGGACGCATATTATATAATTATTGCAAGGGAGGTGTTACACTTGCACTCAGGGTCCTTCATCTGAGAAGGAAGTGAAGGAGATGAGACAGGTCTCCTATGCATTTGTAGTGGGGGAGTTTTATATATTATTGTCTGCATGAGGCCATACATAGCTTATGTAGTGGGATTAGTGAGCAGAAACTTGGCGAATCCTGGGAATATCCACTGGAATGTTGTGAAGTGGATACTCCAATATCTCAAAGGTACCTCGGGATATTGTTTGCAGTATGGTGGATGGTCACTGACCCTTATTGGGTACTCTGATTCGTACATGTTTGTAGATGTTGACTCAAGGAGATCCACTTCTGGGTTTGCAGTTACATTTACTGGGGCAGTGTTGTAGTACTCAAAGTTATAGAAGTGCGTGGTACTGTCGACGACAGAGGAAAAATACATCGCTCTGACAAAGCTGTCAAAGGTGATATTGTGGATGAAGAAATTCATGCTTGAACTTACACTCCAACAACAAGTGTTCTCTGTTTTCAGTGACAGACAGAGAGGCATTTTTCGGGCCAAGAATCTCGCCTACCACTCCAAGACAAAGCACATTGGTGTAAAGTATCATTGGATATAGGATGTCGTCAAGGAGAAGTTGTTGAAGGTAGAGAAGGTCTACACAGATGAAAATCCTTCGAACATAACAACAAAGGTCATGTTGAAGGAGAACACAAGTTTTGTTGGTCGTTGATCAACATGGTTTCCATATGAAGGTGTCGCGTATGGGAACTCCTCTTTATGGTGTGGAGGGGGATTTTTTTGGGGTCTAACCCCTAAAGAGAAGGAAAACAGATCAGGTTTGGAGGTGTGCGGCTATAGGAATTAGATGTTGTAGTTTTGCAGCTATTGGCGCTACCATCTAGTGGTAGGAAGTTACCGTCGGCGGTAACATGTCATTGTAATGAACTGTTGCACGCTACGTGACTATGTTATATCATTGTGACCAGGTCCTTATCATTGTGATGACTACCGGTTGTTGCATGTCATCGAGATGCCCATATATCATCGAGATCAGTCTTTGATATCGTCGTGATGGATCCCCATATCGTCATGATGGTCTTCTTGATACTGATGCGGCTTAATGGCTACAGCCACCGATTGTACTACCGTCTGGCGGTAGCGGACGAAAATAGTTCCATAATGCTTTTGAATTCTACCATCTGATCATTTTGGGGCTTAATCTATGTACCAAGATACCTTCACCCCTTTGCCCTAAATAGGTAGAGAGTCTTTCTAGGTTTGATTACTTCAGATTTGAGCCATAAAAATAGCGACAGAGGTTTTCTCATTCTTGGGGAAGAAGAAGCTTGTTGTCATTGTTGCCAGATGAGTTCTATAAGGAATTTCTCAGATCGATTCATTGTCTTCGCTGAAAGGGTATTTTGCTATTATCTTGTCTTCATTTTGTTGAGGTGAGATTTTAAGATATTGACCTATTTCTTGAAGAGAGGAGTTTCCACCGTGAGATGAGAAGAAGATTCAATCTGTAAATCCATGGGAACTAGGTTGAGCAAACCTAGAAATTATTGTTGTTGTTGTGGGTCATTCAGTTTTTCCCCAGTCTGGAGAATCAGACCGCCTTATTTCGGAGTTGGGTTGGGTGCGCAAACCGTCAATGAAACACAACGACAAATGATAGGAGGCTTTTTTGACGTGAAAAACTCGAAAAGTGTGAAAAACACGTGGTTAGATTTCTGCCTAGCCAAAATCAACTATTTTGTTGAGTTTACAAGAATTTGGTTTTCCACAGATGGTGAAAGACCACCTCTCCATTACAAAGCTTTGAATACATAAACAATAGAAAATAAACCAAGTCCATGATGCTCTAACGAGAACGTCCAATGAAGGTCCCCGCTATGAATTTCTCTGGAGCGGAAAATTGGATAAGTTCTTGTAGTGTTGAGCGTTGAGCACTAAATTTCCTAGAGAGGGAGCAGAGCGAAGTTTGAGCATAGGAATGATTTATGTCTCACATACTCGCCAAAAAATCTTAGAGCTCTCTCTAAACTCTAGAGTTGCGTGCTCTCAAATGAGGGCCTGGGGGCTTATTTATAGTTTTTAGGAGGAATATGCTAGTAACTGTGTCGGGGCAGATTTTGTGCTGGCGAATGACGTTGCTCCGTTACGGTCACCTGGATCACCAATTTTCATGAAATGACAGGCGTGCCTCCTAGGCAGTCCAGGCAACCCGGGCAAGGTGCCCAGGGATGGTGGTGACCGGTGGTGGCCAGCAACGACATAGGTGTCTGGAAGCATCTGGAGGCGGCTGGAGGAGGTTGCGTCGTCGGTACACTACACATGTGTGCGGAGCGCGCGTGCCTACGCGCAGTGCCCGCGTGCGCCTGTACGTCGCGCACGTGCACGTCCAGTGAGGGAGCATGCGGGGGGCGTGAGCGCCTATGCGCTGCGTGTTCATGAAGCGCGTGCGGGGAGCGTGCGCCGACGCATGCACTAGGTGTGTGCGGGGAGCGTGCGTCGACGCATGCACTAGGTGTGTGCGGGGAGCGTGTGCGTGCATGGGGCGCGCGAGCCTACATGCTACTCACGCGTGTGTCTGTGCGCATGCGCGGCCCGTGCATGTGTATTGTGCACGTGTCGCGCATGTATGTTGTGCATGCACGTTGTGCTTGCTTGCCCGTGCGGGTCTTGGACAGTCCCCAAACATGTGTGTTTGAGCTTAACTCTGACCCCTTCTGGGGTTGTTTTGGTCCCTTCGAGCATGCACGACTCATGTGCGCGGCTCGCTTGATTAGGCCGCGTTACTTGAATACTCTCGGCCAGAGTCCTACCGGTTCGTCTTAGAAAATTTAGGGTGAACACTATCAAATGCCCCCAAATTTCTGTGGGTCGTGGTCCGCGAAGCGACAAGCCCGAATTTTTTTGACTTTAGCCTTTTCGCCTTTGGGTCGTCATTCTTGGTTGGGCGCATTACTTTGTGTTCGTGGTGCTTTGTAGGATCATTGGTGTGTAAGTGTGTTGCTTTACACGCTCCCCCTTGTACGAGTGCGCGAGTAAGATGTTGCATGTTATATTTGTGAGGTAAAGACCCTGCAATTGACGTTAGGCAAGGAATTTTGACGACCGCTAATTTGTGCATCATTTTTTTTCCGGTGGTGGTGGCCTCACGTCGGGCCATACTATGTTGCCTTTAGTGGTCGTGGAGACGTTCTCCTTTTTCAAGCTTTATGCATTGCGATGATCCGGAAGTGTCCCGTATTTTGCGCTCATTGATCTTAGCGCACTACTTTTAACTACTGCAGCCGAGCGCTTGCGTCGGGGACCTATCGCTTTATGAGTGATTAGTTAGGCCATATTCCCCCCTTGCCGCGGCTTTTGTCTGGAAGGATTAATGGACTCGGGGTCTGCTTACTCAAGGGCGGCAAAGGCTTTTTGTTCGTTTGTGCCTTGGAAGGACTTGACCATTCCATTACGGGTGGAGGTGGCGAAGAACTTTTATTCGTTCATGCCCCCACGATTACTTGGGGTTTGTCTGATTGGAGGTGGCGAATAACCTTTGTTTGTTTGCGCTTTAGGAGGACCACAGTTTGTCCGGGTGAGGTGGCAGAGAACCTTCTTGTGTTCTCGCCTCAAGAGGACCGGGGTCCGTTCGAGTGAGGTAGCGAAGATCCTTTGCTCGTTTGCGCCTCAGGAGGATCAAGGTCTGTTCAGGGAAGGAGATAAAGAATCTTTGTTCTTTCACGCCTTAGGAGGATTGAGGTCAGTCCGGGAAAGGTGGCGAAGAACCTTTATTATTTCACACCTAAGGAGGACCGGGTTTCGTCCGTAGGAGGTGGTAAAGAACCTTTGTTCCTTCGCGTCTTAAGAGGATCGGGGTCCATCCGGGAGAGGTGGCAAGGAAACTTTATTCGTTCGCGCCTCAGGAGGACCGGGGTCCATCCGGGGGCAGGGGCGAAGAACTTTTGTTCTTTTGCGCCTAAGGAAGATCGGTGTTCGTCCTTTGGAATGTGGTGAATAACCTATGTTCTTTCGTGCCGTAAGAAGACTGGGGTCCATCCAGGGGAGGTGGCGAATAACCTTTGTTCTTTCGCGCCTGAGGAAGACCGGGGTCCGTTTAGGGGAAGGTGGCGAAGAACCTTTGTTCTTTCGTGCCTCAGGAGGACCGGGGTCCGTCCGTGGGAGGAAGTGAAGAACCTCTATTTGTTTGCCTCTCAGGAGGATCGGGGTCCGTCCGGGTGGAGGTGGCAAAGAACCTTTGTTCGTTCGCGCCATAGGTGGACCGGGGTCCGTCCGAGGGAGGTTGTGAAGTACCTTTGTTCGTCCGCGCCTCAGAAGGACCGAGATCCATCCGAGGAAGGTGGCGATGAACCTTTGTTCTTTTGCGTGTTAGCAGGATTGGGGTCTGTTTGATGGAAAGTTGTGAAGAACCTTTCTGCTTTTACGGCTGAGGAGGACCGGGGTCCATCCCGGGAAGGTGGAAAAGAACCTTTGTCCGTTCGCGCCTAAGGAGGACCGGGGTCCATCCGGGGGAGGTGGCGAAGAACCTTTGTTCGTTCGCGCCTCAGGAGAATTGGGGTCCGTCCGGGGGAGGTGGCAAAGAACCTTTGTTTGTTTGAGGTTCAGAAGAACCGGGATCCGTCAGAGTGAAAGTGCAGAATGACCTTTGTCCTTGCCTGAGAGGTGTAGAAGAACTTTCACCCATCTCTCCTTAGTATTAGGGGGCACGAGCTTACTCATTTAGAGGCACATTGTTTGATATAAATGAGCGTAGGAGTCCAGCTTTGCGCTTCTCTACTTGGAGGGACTTCAATCATTGTTAAAAGCAGCGCGGGTTTTGTGCATTCCAAGTTCAGGAGAACATCTTCCCGTATGAGGTCAGTAGCTTGTAGGTCCCGGGCTTTACAACCACGGAGATGATGAAAGGCCCTTCCCATATCGGGTAGAGCTTGTCCTTCTGGGGGTCATTTTTGGTCACCTCGTGGTTTTATTGGATGAGTTCTCCGATGTTGATGGATATCAGGTTCACCCTCCGGTCGTAGAAGCGAGCCATCCGACTCTAATATGTGGAGATCCTCTGAGCAGCTTTGTCCCGAACTTCCTGGACATAGTACAAGTTTCCTCGAAGGTATGCCTCATTCTCTGTTGGGTCGAAGACTTGGACACGGTGGCTTGAGACTTCAATGTCCACTGGTATAACCGCTCTTGATACATAGCATAGGTTGAAAGGCGTCTCTTCAGTCGGGGTTCTTGTCATTGTCTTGTAGGCCTGTAAGACGTTCTGGAAAGCATCCAATCACTCCCCATGACCTCTTGGAGACGAGTCTTCAAACCTAAGGATGTTGTGGTTGGTGACCTTTGTCTGCCGGTTGGTCTGTGGATGCGTCACCGTCATGTGGCAGAGCTCAATCTTCAAGTCCACACAAATTTTAATGAAGGTCTTCCTCGTGAATTGCGTCTTATTGTCGGCGATGATGGTAGCTGAGATTCCGAAGCGACAGACGATGTTTCTCCAGACGAACTGCTTGGAATTTTCTTCAGTGATCTTGGACAATGACTCTGCTTCGACCCACTTAGAAAAGTTATTTGTGGCTAAGATTATGAATGTCCTCTACACTTAGGCTTGTGGGAAAGGTACGAGAAAATTGATCCCCCACTGCGCGAAGGGCCTGTGCGCTCTGAAGCAGGGTGAGTCTGACCGGGGGTTGATGTAGATTGTTGAATGGAGTTGGCAACTTTCACACCTCCAGGTGAAGTCAAGCGCGTCCTTCTTTAGTGTGGGCCAATAGAGTCCTCTACATAGGACTTTTAGCGCCAAAGCCTTGCCCCCAAATTTTCTCTGCATATGCCTCCGTGAACATCTCTTAGGGCGTAGTCTATCTCGGACTGACAGTACCTCCACTCTGACATTTGTTGTGGGGGCAATATTGGTCGCAGTCGGCAATATTTTTTGTGGGGGTGACATTTATCGACCTCCCATTGCCAGAAACTTGTTATTCGTTGCTCCGCCTACTCAGATCCTTTGTTGCTCTCCTCCAATCATTCACTGGTAAGCATATTTTTTTCTTTTTGTATCTCTCTTCCTACCGTTGATGTTCTTCTGCAGTACATGATCAATCAGATATGGTTCAGGGTTATTCGGATTGTTGACGATCAAGCTACTTCAGGATTACGTTTCCCCTACCGCATTAACATTATTCAGGTTTGCAGTCCACAGATTTCACATTGCATCAAAAGAGGTCCTACAGAGGACCTAATTTTGATCCATGGTTCTATTGATGGAGGTGGGTTTCAAATCTTTTTCATCTCTTCAAAAATAACTAAAGTTGTTCAGCAATCATACCATGTTAAACATAGAATAAAGAAAATACTAAGAATAGAAGAAGAAGAAGAAGAAGAAGAAAAAGGCATATTCCTAGAAGCCCCTTCCCAATGACATTGGATGAAGAATTTTGTTATACTCTTTCTATCTAATGTTTGTAGTCACTTTATGTTGGCTATATAGAAAGTGTAGATAATTGTTGATGCTCGGTGGAGATCATGTCATCATCTCTAGAAGAAGGGTTGATAAACATTGGGGGTTTATATTTGTAGAAAATAATGAGCAAATTTTGTAAATACTTCTTCATATGTCAAATACAAGAGTGAGTACAAATATATAGGAGAAGAGAGGGAGAAAGAATTCTATACAATAGATGTGGGACTAAAGGAGAAAGAATTTTATAGAATTCTATACAATAGAACATCTCCTCCATGTCGATCACCCAATCATCCAAGGCCATGAAGTCTGTCATATCATCATAGGTAGGAGGTTCCAAACGCTGGAAGTGAGATATGAAGTTCATCTCCGGTGGAAATGCCACAGGAGGCGCTAGAGGAGCAGGAACAGATGGACTCACCACCGGTTCTTGCGCGATAGGCTGCTGCACCGCAGCAGCAGACACCAGGGACTGAATCTGAGTTTGCATCGCGACTAACTGCCTAGTCAAAGCCTCATTGGTCTGACGCAGAATTTCGATCACAGACTCGCTCTGACCACCAGAAGACTCTCCCTCAAGCTGGGGAGTCAATCACGTCGTTCTCCCACGAGGCATGTCTACAAGATAGATGGATATCAAATCAGAAACCGGCTTAAGGCACTTAAGCCAAGCAGACACGGAAAATCTCTCTGATCATTTCGGAACAAAAAAGAAATTTACCTACTATTGTTGTTACCTTGCTCTGGAATTCTATGAAACAATGCTATGAACTTAACTAGGATGATGCAACATCATCCTATTGACTCTTGTGCTATGACATGAGTGCATGAACATTTAAATTTCTTTTCAAATCATATGTGTACATATGTCATCTGGTATGTCTTTAACTTGGCACGCGTGCTTATGCGATGATATGAATGTATGCAGTGCTATGCATTCTAGAAAGAGACCTTAATGCAGGTTATGAGCGGAGTACACATGCAATGTTATGCATCTCATACTACATAACATTACATGTAATGAAAAAAGAAAACGTGCTAATGGGCATCCATGTAATGGTGGTTATGCATCTCATACTACATAACCGTCACATGTCACATCCTATGATGGATCCATATACAACACATATTATGCATTTCATACTACATAATATGTCCCGTATACTTCTTATCATGTTATGAGTATAGTGACTATGCTTCAGTCAAGACATACCGATGACATATTGGTGTGTGTAAACAATGAAATGATCGTTTGAGGTTCTGATTAGGGTAGCAGTCGTTCGGCTCACTCGCCAAACCACCCAACTACCTTTTTCACAGAACCTCCCTCTGATACCAACTGTCACAACCCGCATTTTCCCAGCATTTAAAATACTATCAGAGTAGGGGAACTACGCATTGTGATGCCACGTCACGTAGGGGACATCTACTGACGTTAAGGCAACTCATCGTCTCTCACAGCTTATAGAAATCATTTTAAAACTCAATGTGTTCCAAATATAATTTATGCACAATATTTGCAAAGCCGTGTCCCTCGGCTAGGTGGATCAACTAGTCCACAGTTTGAAAATATAGTTTTACGCAGCGAAAAAATACTTGATTTAATCATTTGATGACCTAAGTGCTCATGAAGACCAAGTGAGGTGCACCATGCAGTATCAGACGTCTAGATTTACTATATATAAAAGTAGACTTATCATGCGCAGAAAGTAGTGAGATTAACATTTCAAATCATGGTATACAATGTTCTACATGTCTTAGCATATTTAAGCAAGGGGGCTACCAAGCTAACCCATAACTAACCGTTATAGAGCAAGTGTCCAAAAAATAAACGAGAGTAACAGCAGCAAAGTAGCAGAAAGTCTAACCAAACGGCACGTCAACACCTGACACGAACCCATGGGCCGACAAGTTCACAGAAAACCCTACCTCAATAGGGTCAGAAAACGACAACCGACGCAGCTCCACACTAACACCAGTTACTGTCCAAAACCTGAGGCATTCAAAGAAAGAACACCTCAAAAACAAGTTACAAGTGGTGCAGAAAACAAGAAAGTAAGCAAACCTTTGCGAGATCGGAGGCAAACAATAGCTGCAAGGGTCAGATTAAACAAAACTAGTCACAACTAGCAACAGAAATCAATCAGAAAAGAGTCCACCAAAAGAGGAGTGAGGACGGGCAAAATCAAACTCACCATAAGCAAAATAACCTTCATTTTCAGATTATTAATCTTATTATTTTTATTCAAATTAAAGAGACTGATCAGCTCATCAGAAAAAAGAGAGAAACCGTGCGGGGATAATACCATCACACATCGTCACGGCCCTCAGAGCATCACACCGGTGGCACCACCAACATCGTGTATGACCTCCAACAGATTTATCATTTTAAAAGAGCATCGCACCAGTGACACCGCCAAAATCATGTACGACCTCCAACAGATTTATCATTTTCTGACTCAATCAAAGGAAAGGGACAAGGCCCACCAGATCATAATTTAGAATTTCAAGAAGCAAGTTAATGATATTGTAATGAACAAAAGAATTAGGCGAAAATGAAACTTAGCATTATAAAACCTGCTAGAAGCATAAAAGAGAAGAGGCATAGCAAAGAGGAAAAGAGCAAGATCACCACTTACCTCAAACAACCCGAAACTGCACTCCGAAAGGCACCACGACGCAGTTCGGCCCTAGCGAAAACGAGAAACAGAAATCTACATCGACAAGGTCAAAACAGAAGTTAGGGCCAAAAACTCTAACGGAGAAATTCCATGAAAGTAGAAATACTCACCACGATCGCGTAGATCTCGGCGAGAGCTTTTCAAATCTATGTTCGGCTCGCGATTCCGAGCACCGGAGCTCCGTCGGCGGCGGTCGGGAGTTTCACGAACGGGAGGTTCTCGCCGTCACTGATGCTCTGGTTTTTTTTTTCTTCGGTGGGGAGAAGATGAAGGTAAGTAGGGTTTTACTTACATATATATTCTAAGTTATATATATTTATAACAATTATATAAATATATATATAAATTTACTTTATTATAAATTTTATCTAAATCCTTTTTTTTTATTACAAGGAGGAGGGAGAACTCTGAGCTCCGCTCGGAGATCTCTGAGCTCAGAGAAAAAGATACAACAACAAAAAAAACTATTAGCTTATTTATATTTATATTTGCTATGCTATTACGAAGACTCAAACTCGCGTCGAAACGGACGAAATTCGCGACGTAGGCGAATGTCGACGCTACGAACCCAACGGCGAAGTTGGAATCAAAATCCGACGCACCGATCTCAAGTTATAGCCTAACGAAGTTACGATAATTTATAATTATCCGAATTTCAAACGCGCGTCGAGGCTCCAAAAATGCTCGGATCGCGACGAAACTCGACGAGCAAGTCAAAAATTATATAACTTAGCTTCTCGATGTAAAAATTTCGGTTCCGACGCATATCCCAAAATCTAGCCGGTCAAACCTAACGGACGCCAAAAAAAGCGCACAAACGGCGTCGCGCCGTCAACTCACGGACACGTAACGCCCTTCCGTCATTATGACGTCAGCAAGCAAAAGAATAATACCAGAAAAAACAGGGGGCGTTACAACAGGGATGTCCCCGACACCTCCCCTCGCGAGTGCAGGATCGGGTGTGGGTTGCCAAGCAGGTTCGCTAGCCGACGACTTCAGCCTTAGAAACTCCAGGCCAGTGGTCCCAGAGGTAGGGGTCGGACTTCTCGTGCGGTCTTCAGAAGGTGTTTGTGTAACAACCCGAAACTCAAAAGAGGGACGGGTGGGATTTTAAGCCAAATCGGAGATTTGAGGCAGGTGACACGGGTCCCGACACGGGCGTGTCGGAGGCCGTGTCAGGGTGTGTTCAACCACGGGTCGTGCGGATGTCGTGTCGGCGATCGTCGAGTGTCGAGTGGTAGAACACGGCCTAGGACACGGGCGTGTCCCAGGCCGTGTCACTCAAGGGAATCGACACAGTGGTACACGGGTCGTGACACGGGCACAGACACGGGCGTGTCAAATGTGACACGGGCGTGTCCGATGCCGTGTCGCAAGGCCGTGTACCTCTCTGACTGCGAAGTGTTGGCCGATTGCACACGGGGGGCGTGACACGGGTCCCGACACGGGCGTGTCACAGGTGACACGGGCGTGTCAGAGGCCGTGTCGAATCCCGTGTGCTGGTTTTTGAGTCGGTCGAGGCGGCGAATGGGTGACATGGCCAGGCACACGGCCGTGTTGCAACCCGTGTTCGGCGCAGATTTGGTATTTTCAGGCCCGATCAAGGCCGTTCATTTCTTTGATTTGAGATCCGACGGCTGGGGGTTGTTTCCCCAGGGTTATACCCGGGAATAGGGTTTAGAAACCCTCATTTTCTCTTGAGTGGTTCTCTTTCTAAAAGCTAGAGAGAGGAGAGAGCAAGGAGGAGGAAGAATGGCTAGATCCGGTCGCCGGAGGAGATTTGGAGCTCCAAATCGCGAACCGTCTTCGGATCCGCAGAGGCAAGGAGATTGCGGTGCTTTTCATCCGCATAGATTTTCATGGCGCCGCGGAAGAACGCAAGGGTAACGATTTCTCATCCTTGGGCATGTGAAGCCCTTTTTTCCTTTGCATAGGAAGCCCTCTCTCACGAGTGAGCGAAGAGTTGGAGCGTTCCTTGGGGTAGATATGTAAAGTCCCTCTTGTGTAGAGTCCGTATGCGAAAACGGACATAGGAATTGTGTGTGAAGCCTATCCGGACAAGTAGAGCCGGATCGGTGATGTTGCATTGCATATGAACCGGGGAAGACTCCGGGTGTTTGGGCGTTTTTCGGGTTTTCTACGTGGTAGATTACAACAGGGAGCCTTGGAGATTAACTCCAAGGTACACCCGGAAAACTGGGCAAAAACGAGTTTTGCCAACGCGATGGCCGGGGAGCCAACGTGAACATAACCGGGTTATGTGATTGTGGTGGCGGAAACGGGACTCGGTGAGTCTTGACCTGCGCATATGGCTTAAATTGCCGTTGCGATATGAGCACGGGTCAGGCGGAACCGTACCCGGTCTATGTCGTTCGGTAGGACCGTTGGCATGGATGAGGGTCTTCGGCGGTCTATGGCTTAAATTGCCGTGACCAAGGCCAGGAAGGCAAAATGCTCATATGGTTGGCCGTCCATGAGGCGGTGGTGGAACGGGATCGTCTATGGCTTGAATTGACGTGACGTTGGCCGGTTCGCCGTGAATGTTCCCTGAGTGCACGGGGTGTGTGGCTGTGCGAGCCTACGCCTGTGTTGAAGTGTGTTTACACTATTGTTGTTGCCTACTAATAAAGTGCAGGGAAAGAGCATCGTCGCCCCGAGTTTGGGGGCGGGATCGTTATAATTTGGTCAGCATAGCTGACCGTTATTTTGTTTACCACCGGGCGGTGGATTGTGGCTTGCAGGTGCTGCGGAGCTGAGCGGGTAATAGCTGGCTAAAGCACTTGAAGCTGTGCCGGCCTTCGAAGGCCTAAATGTTTATGTTTTTCCCGTTTATAATGTATGGCCGGCCTGCGTGCCGAGGTTTGGAAAACACTTTATTTAAAGCAAACTGTTGTAAGGCCTTAAGGCCCGTACTCGTGTATTGTACATGCCTATTTGGTTTGTGTAGTGGACATTCATGCGTGTGGCTGGGTTCTTTCCTTTCTTGCAACTTAATAATTGCTTCCGCTAGGTGTTGTGTAGGACGCTATGATTGGTTGATTGGTTGATTGGTTGATTGGTTTCAACGCGTAACCAACCGGTCTGTCCGTAGTATATGGCGTCGGGCCCCGGCCGGACCTACTGCTATATGCTATCCAACGGATAGGGGTGTTACAAATTGGTATCAGACTTCTGGTTTCGGTCAAGCTTAAATGAATTCGTGGACGAATTCACTTTAAGGGGTGGTGAGCCTATGGTGTGCGTCATCGTTATAACATGAAAAGAACCCATGAATGTCCACTTAGGAATGAAAATACACATGTTTGAGGAACCTGCGTGTTCCTATAATTGCTGTTTGCAGTAATTTTTGGTCGCTTATCGGTGTTTTGCACGATTATAGGTGACCAGGAGTGGTGCTGGGCCGTCAGAACGGCCAGGTTCTGAGGCAAGTAGTGCGCCAAGTGAAGCGCCTGCAACACCTCCGTCTGTCGAGACTATTAGATTGGTGGCAGAAGCTGTCTTTGCTATGATTAATGCGCAACCTGCAAGACAGGTGCAGCAGCCTGCTCCTGCGGTGGAGCAAGTGCCGCTCCAAGCGGCGGAGCCTAGAAGGGTTGAGCAGGTGGCAGTGGAGCTGGAGTTGCCTCGGAGAGCAACTGAAAGACAGTTGAAGCATGTGATGGGCTTCCACCCACCGGTGTTCTCTGGAACGGGAACCCCGACCCAGGCTGAGGATTGGCTCTCAAGAGTCAATAGGGTGATGACAGCGACTGAAACGGAAGAGTGGCAGAAGACCACAATAGCGACGTTCCTGTTGGATGGGGATGCAAGGTTATAGTGGGAAGGCCTAGAGCTACACCAGTTGAGGGGAAGGTCGTTGGCCGAAGTTCCTATGGCGGAGTTTTCGAGACTGTTCATGGCTCGATACCTCCCCTCAGCGCAGAGGATCGCATTGGAGAACGAGTTCAAAAAGTTGGTGCAAGGAGATAGCACTGTAGACGAGTACCTCCATGAGTTTACTCGTTAGGGGAGATATGCTAGCGCTACCTTTGCCGACGAGGAGCGAAAGACTAACCGCTTCTATGAAGGTTTGAGAGATGAGTTGAGGTTGCTATTGTCGGGGCTCATGGCGCAGGGTTTCCTAACCTTGGTCAACTTGGCCCGGTCCTTCGAGAAGGACATGATAAATGTGCAAGCTAAGAAGGATTCTGGCGGGAAGAAATCGGAGTTCAAAGCGCCGACTACGTCGAAGTCGGGCTATCGAAAATTCTTCAAGAAGACTAGGACGTCAGGTCCAGCTCCTTCTGCAGGTGCCTCGGGGACAACTACTAATCGAACCCCGGGCGCTTGTTTCACGTGTGGAAAGACGGGGCACTTTGCCCGCGATTGCTGGAGCGGACGCTCAAAGTCCGAAAGGAAACAAGGAGCTACGTACGAGGAGAAGGGCAAGGCGGTGGAATCAACCGCGTCCCACTATGCTCCGACTCAGCCTAGAGTCTATAACTTGGGCCAGCAGGAGGCCATCAAGCAAGCAGATGTGGTGACAGGTATGAGTTGATTTATAGCAAGTTGACTTTAAGATACTATTACCTATTGCTTGTTAGGCTAATGTCTTTTGCTTAGGCTTTGTGGTGATTAGTGATAGTCCGGCAAGGGCACTGTTCGATACGGGAGCTTCACACTCCTTCTTGTCCGAAAATTTTATCTCGCACATCGGAGTCCCTTCTTCGATGGCGAAGGACAAGTTGGATGTGTTGCTACCGAATGGGTGCTCGATGCGTGCGGACAGGGTGTGCGCCGTGAAGGTTCACATTGGGAGCCAAGAGTTCGACTTGCTAGCGTCATTGCTGCCGCTAGTAGAGTTCGACGTTATCTTTGGGATGGATTGGCTTTCGGAGCAGAAAGCTTGGATTGACTGTGACCAGAAGGAGGTAAAGCTGGGTGTTGGACGGGAGACAACATTCGAGGGACTCAAGGGGTTGAGCAAGACGCTGATGTCTGCTCTTCAGGTGGTAAAGGCAGTTCGTGCTGGTGCAGAGCTATTCTTCGCAATAGTGGGGGCTGTGGAGCCAAAGTCCACGTTGGATAGCATCCCCGTGATTTGTGAATACCCCGATGTGTTCCCGGATAGTCTTCCTGGGGCCCCACCGCGGCGAGAGATTGATTTCACCATCGAGCTCGTACCGGGGGCCAAACCGGTGTCACGTGTTCCGTATAGGTTGGCGCCTAAGGAGATGGCAGAGTTGAAAGTTCAGCTAGAGGAGCTGATGGATCAAGGTTATGTGCGTCCAAGCTCGTCGCCTTGGAGCGCACCGGTCCTCTTCGTTAAGAAGAAGGATGGTAATATGCGGTTGTGTATCGACTACAGAGAGTTGAACAAGCTGACGGAGAAGAACAAGTACCCGATTCCGAGGATTGATGATCTGTTCGATCAGTTAGTCGGATCGTCAGTATATTCTAAGTTGGACTTGAAGTCGGGGTACTATCAGTTGAGGATAAGGGAATGTGATATCCCGAAGACGGCGTTCAGCACAAGATATGGGAATTTCGAGTTCACAGTCATGCCGTTTGGACTGACGAATGCGCCTTCAGTGTTTATGGACTTGATGAACAGGACGTTCCGAGATTTCCTGGATCGATTTGTGATCGTCTTTATTGACGATATTTTGGTGTACTCGCAGTGCGAAGAAGATCACTTCAAGCACTTGCATCTGGTGTTGGAGACTTTGAGGAGGAACGAGTTGTATGCGAAATTCTCCAAGTGCGAGTTCTGGCTACCTTCAGTAGCATTCCTTGGTCACATTGTTAGTGGGGAAGGTATAGCGGTGGATCCGGCGAAGATCGTTGCGATACGGGAGTGGCCTGCGTTGTCTTCTGTCGCGGAAGTCCGTAGTTTTCTCGGGCTTGCCGGATATTACAGGCGCTTCGTAGAGAACTTCTCGCGGATAGCGCTACCTCTCACGAAGTTGACAAGGAAAGATCAGAGATTTTTGTGGACGTAGGAGTGCGTGCAAGCGTTTGAGGAGTTGAAGAGACGGTTGACCACGGCGCCAGTGCTTAGTTCGCCGAGTGGGACCGGGGGCTTTGAGGTGTATAGCGACGCTTCAGGTAGTGGTTTGGGCTGCGTGTTGTTGCAGCATGGAAGTGTGATTGCGTATGGATCGCGTCAACTAAAGGTGCATGAAAGGAACTATCCGGTCCACGACTTCGAGTTGGCAGCCGTGATATTTGCACTTAAGTTGTGGAGGCACTACCTATACGGCATAAGGGTCGATATATACACCGATCACAAGAGCCTAAAACACTTGTTGGATCAAAAGGACCTTAATATGAGGCAGAGGAGGTGGATGGAGTTCCTGGGGGACTACACCTTCAAAATACATTATGTACCCGGGAAGGGCAACGCAGTTGCGGATGCGCTGAGCCGCAGAGCCAACTAGTTGTCGGTGCATGATGAGCAGCTAGTGCGGGAGTTGGAGAAGCTTGAGATCTGTTGCGTTGACAAGCAGACGAGCGCCAAGGCAATGTTAAACTGGACAGAGGTGCAGTATGACCTGGCTGACCGGGTTCGGCAGGCATTGGAGTTGGATGACTCCATGAAGGAGCTTATGGAGGCCGCTCTGGATGGGTCAAATTCCCAGTTCTCGGTGGAAGATGGTTTATTAAGGAAGGATCATCGGTTGTGCGTCTCAAGTGGGGGTAACCTCCGGGCGGAGTTGATGTACGAGGCTCATCATACCAAGTACTCAATCCACCCAGGGAGCACGAAGATGTATCGTGATCTCAAAAAGTTGTTTTGGTGGCCGGGGCTTAAGAAAGATGTGGCGTTGTACGTGGCTAAATGCCAAACGTGCGCCTTGGTGAAGGCGGAGTGCCAAAAGCCGGGAGGATTTCTGAAGTCCTTGCCTATACCGGAGTGGAAATTCGACGACATATCTATGGACTTTGTGCATGGGTTGCCAAGGTCGCAGAAGGGGAACGACACCATCTGGGTGATCGTAGATCGGTTATCAAAGGTGTCGCACTTCATTCCGCATAGGAACGATGATCCAGTGGAGAAATTGGCGAAGTTGTATGTTGACAACATTGTTAGGCTGCATGGCGTGCCCCGTAGCATTGTGAGTGATCGCGATGGGCGGTTCACGTCAAATGATTGGAGATTGGTGCAGCAGATGCTGGGAACAAAGTTAAAGTTCAGCACAGCCTTCCATCCGGAGACGGATGGGCAGACCGAGAGAGTCAATAGAACGATGGAGGACATGCTACGCATGTGTGTTCTGGACTTCGGTAAGCATTGGGAGGACCACTTGTATTTGGTGGAGTTCGCGTACAACAACAGCTACCAGGCGAGTATCCAGATGGCGCACTTTGAGGCCCTATATGGTAGGAAGTGTCGCACGCCGTTATCGTGGCTTGAAACGGGTGAGGCAAGGTTGTACAAGAAGCAAGAGGTGGAGAGTGCTACTTCATTGGTGCGGATCATTCGGGAGCGCTTGTTGATCCCTCAGGACAGACAGGCTAAGTATTACAATGCCAAGCACCGGAACGTGGAGTTCGCGGTAGGCGATTGGGTATACTTGAAAGTGAAGCCGTTCAAGGGGGTTTCGGGGGTGAGACGCTTGAAGAAGCTGAGCCCAAGATACCTTGGACCTTTTGAGATTCTGGAGCGGGTCGGCGAAGCGGCTTATCGTTTGAGGCTATCAGTGGAGTTGAGTAGTCTACACGATGTATTCCACATTTCAGTATTGCGGAAGGCGGTGCAAGAGCCTTCGCAGGTGATCGCAGTTGATCAAGTGCCGGTGGATGAAGGATTGACGACTAGGGTCAAGCCCATTCGTATCGAAGGCTTCGAGGTGAAGAAACTCCGTAGCAAGGAGATCAGAATGGTCAAGGTCCGTTGGAACAATTGCGGTCGTGAGGAGCTCTCTTGGGAACGGGAGCAGACCATGCTGGAGGAGTACCCAGAGTTATTCCGCTCAGGTACCGCGCTTGGTTTTATGTTTACTTTCCTTTAGTAATTTCGTGGGAGAAATTCTTTTAAGAGGGAGAGAGTTGTAATACCCCGAAACTCAAAAGAGGGATGGGTGGCGTTTTAAGCCAAATCGAAGATTTGAGGCAGGTGACACGGGTCCCGACACGGGCGTGTCGGAGGCCGTGTCAGGGTGTGTTCGACCACGGGTCGTGCGGATGCCGTGTCGGCGGTCGTCGAGTGTCGAGTGGTAGAACACGGCCTAGGACACGGGCATGTCCCAGGCCGTGTCACTCAAGGGAATCGACACAGTGGTATACGGGCCGTGACACGGGCACAGACACGGGCGTGTCAAATGTGACACGGGCGTGTCTGATGCCGTGTCGCAAGGCCGTGTACCTCTCTGACTGCGAAGTGTTGGCCGATTGCATACGGGGGGCGTGACACGGGTCCCGACACGGGCGTGCCACAGGTGACACGGGCGTGTCGGAGGCCGTGTCGAATACCGTGTGCTGGTTTTTGAGTCGGTCGAGACGGCGAATGGGTGACACGGCCAGGCACACGGCTGTGTTGCAACCCGTGTTCGGCGTAGATTTGGTATTTTCAGGCCCGATCAAGGCCGTTCGTTTCTTTGATTTGAGATCCGACGGCTGGGGGTTGTTTTCCCAGGGTTATACCCGGGAATAGGGTTTAGAAACCCTCATTTTCTCTTGAGTGGTTCTCTTTCTAAAAGCTAGAGAGAGGAGAGAGCAAGGAGGAGGAAGAAGGGCTAGATCCGGTCGCCGGAGGAGATTCGGAGCTCCAAATCGCGAACCGTCTTCGGATCCGCGGAGGCAAGGAGATTGCGGTGCTTTTCATCCGCATAGATTTTCATGGCGCCGCGGAAGAACGCAAGGGTAACGATTTCTCATCCTTGGGCATGTGAAGCCCTTTTTCCCTTTGCATAGAAAGCCCTCTCTCGCGAGTGAGCGAAGAGTTGGAGCGTTCCTTGGGGTAGATATGTAAAGTCCCCCTTGTGTAGAGTCCGTATGCGAAAACGGACATAGGCATTGTGTGTGAAGCCTATCCGGACAAGTAGAGTCGGATCAGTGATGTTGCATTGCATATGAACCGGGGAAGACTCTGGGTGTTTGGGCGTTTTTGGGGTTTTCTACGTGGTAGATTGCAACAGGGAGCCTTGGAGATTAACTCCAAGGTGCACCCGAAAAACTGGGCAAAAGCGAGTTTTGCCAACGCGATGGCCTGGGAGCCAACGTGAACATAACCGGGTTATGTGATTGTGGTGGCGGAAACGGGACTCGGTGAGTCTTGACCTGCGCATGTGGCTTAAATTGCCGTTGCGATATGAGCACGGGTCAGGCGGAACCATACCCGGTCTATGTCGTTCGGTAGGACCGTTGGCATGGATAAGGGTCTTCGGCGGTCTATGGCTTAAATTGCCGTGACCAAGGCCATGAAGGCAAAATGCTCATATGGTTGGCCGTCCATGAGGCGGTGGTGGAACGGGAACGTCTATGGCTTGAATTGACGTGACGTTGGCCGGTTCGCCGTGAATGTGCCCTGAGTGCACGGGGTGTGTGGCCGTACGAGCCTACGCCTGTGTTGAAGTGTGTTTACACTATTGTTGTTGCCTACTAATAAAGTGCAGGGAAAGAGCATCGCCGCCCCGAGTTTGGGGGCGGGATCGTTATAATTTGGTCAGCATAGCTGACCGTTATTTTGTTTACCACCGGGCGGTGGATTGTGGCTTGCAGGTGCTGCGGAGCCGAGCGGGTAATAGCGGGCTAAAGCCCTTGAAGCTGTGCCGGCCTTCGAAGGCCTAAATGTTTATGTTTTTCCCGTTTATAATGTATGGCCGGCCTGCGTGCCGAGGTTTGGAAAACACTTTATTTAAAGCAAACTGTTGTAAGGCCTTAAGGCCCGTACTCGTGTATTGTACATGCCTATTTGGTTTGTGTAGTGGACATTCATGCGTGTGGCTGGGTTCTTTCCTTTCTTGTAACTTAATAATTGCTTCCGCTAGGTGTTGTGTAGGACGCTATGATTGGTTGATTGGTTTCAACGCATAACCAACCGGTCTGTCCGTAGTATATGACGTCGGGCCCCGGCCGGACCTACTGCTATATGCTATCCAACGGATAGGGGTGTTACAGTTTGGATGCGCGAGTCATTCCGAGGAGGATCGACTCGCGATGCAGGAGTTTCAGCATCATCCTGATTTGTGTCGTGGTCGGCAGAAAGGTCGACAATCTCTTTCTCTTTTGGTTCAGCGACCGGTTTGGAGGAAGAAGCGAGTCCATGATCTTGATCTGGGGTGGAGGCCAGATCGCGATAGACGAACTCGGCAACTTTGGGGGTGGACTTGGACCTTTTGGCGGGTTAATGTTTCGGTGACTCGTGCGGCGAGGGGTTGGAGAGCCAAGGGCCCAGCTCGGCAGCGCGAGTAGCGTTGAGCTCCCCGGCGCGGTTGAGCCTCTCTTGAAACTCCTTAGAAAGAGGCATATCGGTAAAATCAGAATAGGGGGAATGACAAAGGTCACCCATGCAGAAGGGCATATATATATAGTCGTTTGTGGATCCCACCGAAAGATTCCTTTGGGCTCGCTGACCCACTCATCGATCTCTTGGGGTTCGATGTTTCTTTCCGAGTTTGGGGCAGCCTCGCAAAGAGCGGGGATTGTGTACAACCTCGTATCCGGCGAGTGAAGTCAGCAGGAGTCGTTCCGGCCATTTTGACGCAGTCCAAGTCTAAGGCGAGTCGGAAGGGGGATGAGTGCCTTTTGGGGCTGCCCGACTCGCCCAGGCATGGGTAACTCAGTAGGGGCGAGTGGAGCAGGCGGGCTCGCACTCGCCCCAGGATCTCGGCAGATAGCTAGCGAGTGGGGCAGGTTAGGCCTGCACTCGCCCTGGCCCTTGAGGAAGCGGTGAGTGCCAGCCTCATTAGGCACTCGCCACCCCAGGCGAGTAGAACTTCATGGGCCACTCACCTAGTGTTATTCTTATCCTTTTACCCCTGCTGGCCTACAAGTAACCATTCAAAACAGCGGAGTTACGTTGTCGGCAGACCGACTTGGGCTGCATATAGCTGTTTAGAACAGCGAATGTGAGCTATTGGCAGACCAACTTCAAAAAACTATAAATAGACTCAAGGGGGTACCTCAGAAGAGCAGGCTTTCTAGTTCTCTTACTCTCTTGACTTTTAGCGCTTTTTGAGGTGCTCTTAGCTCAGCACAGGCTAAGGAGGGAAAGCGCTCTAAGATCTTTCGGATGTGTGGTGGGACCTCCGTGCTGGAGTCTTGGGTCAATTTCAAGTTCTAAGTTTTCGGTTAACAAAGCTTGCTAGGCAAAGTAAGTGTGAGGTCACCTCTTCTCTAAGGGTTCGGACTCACAAAAGCTGATTACCGGTTTCAACACATTGAGGCCCCATTTGATTTGGCGTTTTTGGCCTCACCGTTTGACCAAAACGAAACGCCACCGTAAGGTGCCATTTGTGTTCAATCGCATATGTGGTCAATTGAAAGTGGAACTAGAGATCAATGCTCTGAGGCATTGGTATTCTCTATCTCTCTATCTCTCTCACAATTTTACTTTATATTCATGTAATCTCCTTAACAGTCACTAAGGCAAAGTTTCGGTTCAGCGCGTTTGGGTGCAATATATTGGCACGATGGCAAGCCTCTTCTTCATCGCGTTCATCGTCTCCATCTTCACGACAAGAATACTGGAACTGAGGGTGGACTTTTGTTGGGAGTCTTGTTCTTCACGACGGGGATTGATATTTATATAATATTTCAAGCTTCTGCTAGTTCTTTAATTTTAAAATCGTGTTTGGTTTTCTATACCCATATCTACTTGGGCCATGTTATTTAATTGAGGTGAGTGGAGTGAGCAAGGCATTAGTTGATTGAGATACTTAAACATGAATTGTGACATAGGGTTTACTTTTATCATTCACGCATCGCTTAATCAGAACTTGCATTCTTAATTGTAAGACCCTATATAACAAATATCATATGCTCACAATCACATTGTAAGCCCCTATATAACAAATATCATCTCTTTTGTTCTTTGTTACAAGAATTAAAATATCATCTCTTTTTATAGATGCCTTCTTCTAATAGACTGTTGCGCTCCAAATATACAGAGGAGGTTAATTTTGTAATATCACAGCTATATACATATACATGTAATGTACTATATTAGATCTACTCTTAATTTACCGGTATTAATTCTACACATTCATTCAATGGATGGAGTTTCGATCTGTTCAAGTGCTGCCAGGGTGAGGTGTGTTAGGGAATGGGGGTCGCAGACAACAGCAACACTCACCGATCAATAGCGTCCAAGCAATAATAAGAAACAAAATCAACAACACAAGTGAACACAAAGATATACGTGGAAAATCTTCACCACTTGAAGGTCAAAAACCACGGGGCACGGCACAACGAAAATCCACTATAATAAATAAGGATTACAGAAATTTATCTAGGTTTGTCAAAACCTAGAAAGCCCTCCGGATTTGACACACAAATCCACTCCTCTCTACCACCAAGACAAACCACAACTTCTCTACAACAGGATAAAATCCTACTCTCACTTCAAGCACAATAGCAAACGAAGACAAGAAAGGGTACACCTGAAACCGTAGACGAAGAAGCCCTTGAAACGGTAGAGAAAAACTCCTCCTTCAGCACAGAGGAAACACCTCCTTCAAGCAACGAACTCCCGCCTACAGCAGCGGCAAAATCCCTTGCAACAACGACGACGAATGGCGGCCGGCGGACGGCGCGGGCGCGGGGATGGCGGACGGCGAACACGCGTGCGCGGGAGCGACGGACGGCGAACGCGCGGGGGCGGCAGACGGAAGGCTTCCGCTGCTCTACCTTTTAACCCCTAACCACTTTTTTCCAAAGAGAAAGGAGGAGGTTTAAAAGCCACGCTTAAAAAACTGTCCGCAGTTTTTAAATAAAACTGTCCGCAATTTTTAAATAAAACTGTCCGCAGTTTTTAAATAAAACTGTTCACAGTTTTAATAAAAACTGCCCCCCCCCCCCCAAACAGTGAGAAAAAGGTTGCAACCCAAAAAAAAACTAGGTTGCAACTTCTTAAATTCTGCACACATATAACCTTTAGGGGTTGAACCCCAACAAACTCCCCCTTCAGACCATAAAGGGGAGTATCCCACCTTGACTCCTTCAAGTGGGGATCATGCCGATCAAACGCCGGCAGAGATCATGTTTTTCCCTTGGGACGACCTTCGTCATCATGTCCGAAGGATTTTCATCCGTGTGGATCTTCTCCACCACCAACAGCTTTTCCTCCACAGCATCCTGAATCCACTGATACTTCACGTCAATGTGCTTTGTCCTGGAGTGAAAGGCGAGATTCTCGGCCAAAAATATAGCACTCTGACTGTCACAAAAAACTGTGTACATGTCCTGTCGGAGATCAAGCTCTAGCATGAACTTCTTCATCCAAATAAGCTCATTTGACGCCTCAGTCAACACAATATATTTAGCCTCCGTCGTCGACAATGCCACGCACTTCTGAAGCCTTGACTGCCATGACACTACTCCCCCTCCAAAAGTGACCATGAATCCAGAAGTAGATCTCCTCGTGTCAACATATCCTGACATATCCGAATCCGACTACCCAATAAGTTCTGGTGGACCTCCACCAAACTGTAAACAAAGGTCTGAGGTACCTCGGAGATAACGGAGTATCCATTTCACAGCACTCTAGTGGACTTTCCCTGGGTTTGCCAAATAACGGCTCACAGACCCCACAACATGAGCTATGTCTGGCTTAGTGCATACCATAGCATACATCAGGCTCCCCACTACGAATGCATAAAGAATTTGGCTCATCTCTTCCACCTCCTTCTCAGATGAGGGGCTTTGAGAATTGGAAAGTCTGAAGTGCCCGGCCAGAGGAGTAGCAACGGGTTTTACCTTGTCCATCATGAACCTCTTCAACACTTTCTCCACATACTCAGACTGAGACAGCCATAGTTGACCAGCACTCCTGTCCCTGGTAATTTTCATTCCAAGGATCTTCCTTGCCGGTCCCAAACCCTTCATTTCAAAGGACTCACTGAGCTCCTTCTTCAACTCAGCTATGCTAGCCTTGTCATCCCCAACAATCAGCATATCATCTACGTACAACAACAGAATAGTGAACATCTTCTCATTCCTCTTCACATACACACAGTGATCAGCCCTAGTCCGTTGGAATTTGCTCTTCATCATGAAAGAGTCAAATTTCCTATACCACTGCCTGGGTGTCTGCTTCAACCCATAAAGGCTCTTCTTGAGCCGGCAGACCAGATGATGCTTCCCCTTAGCCACAAAGCCTTCGGGCTGCTCCATATATAGCTCTTCCTCCAAATCGCCATGCAGAAATGCCGTCTTGACGTCCATTTGCTCGACTTCAAGATCCATGGAGGCAGCCATACCCAACACCAGTCTGATATAAGACATTTTCACTATTGGGGAAAAAATCTCGTCGAAATCGACACCTTGTTTCTGACTGAAACCTTTCACCACAAGTCTAGCCTTGTACCTTGGCTGAGAGCGATTTTCATCCAACTTTAGCTTGAAGACCCGCTTGTTCTTCAAAGATCTCTTCCCTTTAGGCAATGGTACTAAATCATACGTCTCATTCTTATGAAGGGAGTACAACTCCTCTTCCATAGCAGCTGTCCAAGTCTCACAATCTTCAGCACTCTGAGCCTCCACATAGGACTCAGGCTCTCCACTATATGTAAGCAAAATATACTCATGAGGGGAATACCTGGTATTGGGCCTTCTGACTCTCTCAGATCTGACAAGAGGAACCTCCACCACAGGTGGTACATCAACTGGCAGAGCTCCCCCTGCATCCGGAATCATCTCCTCATCAGGAATAAAATCACCAACTTCCTCCTCAGCATGCCCATCATCAGCAGCAGTCTCTACTGGCCTATCATCAGCATAAAGTCTCTCCTCCGCAGGTGGAAACTGTGGAACCTGTGAATCAGCAAGATTCTGCTCACCAACCACTTGATCTTCAACAAAGATAATGTAAGACCCCCCCCCCTTTTTTTAAAAAAAACTCGGGGTCTTATGCCCAGAACCGCCGCTTTGCGGTGACACCTTCGCACCCGGGAAGGTCGTCACTACAACGCGCTGATTCTGCCGGCCTTTTCGATCACAATCAAGTAGCAAGTAGTAAAGAAAGAGAAATGCAGTCCACAATAATAAATCACATATATGTAAACTCCACGAAGGGAGTGTCCACAGTATAACATCAGAGTAAAAATAGAGTACTGAAAGGAAGAGGGCTTAAGCCCGGTACAACAACACCTCACTACATGGTCACTCAAACGGAAGCTGAAAAACAAACTGCTACTAAGGAACGGAACTCACGGTCCCGGCTGTCTGAACTCCTGAGCTAGACTGCCCTGTCTCCAAGCGCACCGGCCTCCTGGGCTGCTCCTCCGGGTTGGGCTCCACGATTCCCTAAAATGATGTGGTTCGAAAACCGTTAGTCTATAAGACTAAGCCCTATCATCCCCCACCCCTTCTGTAAGACCCCCTTTTTTTCTTTTTCAACCACCGGGGTCTTAGCCCAGAATTGCCGCTTTGCGGTGGCACCGACTCACTGGAAGGCAACCACTACAAAACGCCAATTCTGCCGGCCCTTTTCGATCACAAGTGAGAGAAGTATTTATACAAAAAATGTAAACAAGTCCACAGAAACATGTAAATAAAAGTGAAATCATATCCAGTCCATCAATAGATAATAACAGGAAAATAGATAAATGGGCTCGAGCCCAGTACATCAGAGTCCTCACTACAAGTCGCTCATCGCAGAAGCTAAGAAAATACTAATCACTCACGGAGCTGGTCGCAGGTGCACCGGTGCTAGACTGTCCCACCTCCATGCGCACCGTACTCCGCTGGTGCTGGTCCCTGGACTGCTGGTCCATGTCTCCCATCCGGAGCTCCTGTAATATTATGATTCGAAAACCATTAGTCATAAAGACTAAGCCCTATCATCCCCTACCCCTCCCACCACGGCTCCTAAGCACCGGGCGGAGAGGAGGAAAGGGAAGCTACAAAAGTGGAGAATAACCAAGCAGGTGACAGGGAAGCTAATCTAGTAGTTATTTAGAATGAAATAGGTCTAACAATCCTACGATAGTAAGTAATAAGGAGAGCAATTAATAAGTAGCAATTTGTATAAAAAGACAGCTAGAGAACAGTAAGTAAACAAACAAGTAAGTAAGTATGTAACCTTAACTTATATGAATGCCCATACAAACTTATAAGTTAAGGGGTCTTCTGCAAGGCTCCCATCGTATAAAAAGTCCCATACCAATTTATACGTTGGGGTGTCGGTTGTATGCAATATGAGTGTAGTGATATGCTATGTCATGATTCATGCAAGTGCAACTCACGCACACGACTCTATGCGCACAGACCTTTAGTTCCCCATGTTCGGGCAGCTAGCTTCACTCCCAGGAACCCCCGTAGTGGCAAACGGAGACAGTGGGTCGGGCCCCCCACTCCTAGGCGGGCATCCACACTACTAGGCCTAGCCCTTCCGTACGCCTCTAGAAGAACACAACCTAGAGTATCCGCGTACTACTGCTGGCTGTACCCACCAGACTTTCTTTGGCTAAGTGTCCCACACCGCCGAGTCAGCGTACCGATGTCAGTGTGAACGACAATTAGATACCGAAGACCCACCACCTTTATTCTGTACTCCAACCCTCGAGCTCTCGGCCCCCCGGACAGTCCCGTCCGTGCATCTACCTTCAGAGCTACTGTCCGAATGGCAACCAATCCTATAATTCTACTTTCCTAGCTATCGAGGTGTGTGTATGTGCTACCCTAGTTATATTAGTTGCTCTTTTAATTTTATTATTCCTATGGTTTACGTTAGCCCAGGACTGCCCCCGGCATACCCCGTGAAGGGCTCTCAAGGGGCACTAGAAACCAAGACGGCGGCATTACGGCCCGAAGTTCCCTTTCGCAAGGCACTTATTATTATTGGTTGATCTCCCTTAACCCGATCCTCTTTTAGTTACTTTAGTTCTAACCCTAGAGTATTAAGACTCTTCCTCTTCTTTCCGGGATGGACGATCTTTCGTCGTTCTCGTACTCCCTTATCCTTGACCAGTCTCACACTCTACTTATCCTGACTTCCAATGATGAACTCAATCTTAGCTTGCCCTACCAACCATCAATTACCAGAATTCCGTGGTTTTACTATATGCAGACCATCCTAAGTTATATGAGGTACACAAGGGGAGGTACTCCAAATTGAATTCCAAATCTCCTATAATATTTACTGGAGGTCTACCATAACATAATTTGTCTAAATACAGAAACTTATAATTTTTCCAATTAATCTGATATTTATTTAATTTTCCCAAAGGACGGGCCATGGGTCATTTTAAACATGAACTACATGATCCTCCTAAGTAATGGCTACCCAAAAATCATGATCATTAAATAACAGCAAGGTAACCTCAAATACAAGTTTTCAGAATTTTACAGAATGTATTTAGCCTCTAAATAATTTATCCAGTATAAACACGTTAATCCTACGTAAAGAAGGAAGTACTGAAATTATTCATCGGAAAATTATAGAAAAATTACTAGTCAGTAGTATGATATAGAAAAGATCTTTGTGCAAAGAATCATAATTTTACCAGCTTGATAAACACCACTAAAGATTTAATCGAATATTCAAGGTAAAACATACTTAATGAAGCAAGCCTTAGAATTAAAATTTCAAAAATCCCATAAAAATTCACAGTGATTTAAAATCATAATAAACGTTCTCTGCTTAAATTTCATCAATTTCTAGGAAGTGTGTATTCCATAATAAATTTTCTAAGCAAATCATTCAAGCTTCTAAATCGTTAATGAAGTATCCAAAATAATGATCTTAAAATTCATAAAAAAATATCCAGAGCTTTTACCTTCCCTATAATTCACTCTACCCAATTCTCATCACTTTTCAATGTGATTTGGTGTCATTTCCTATCTCTACAAGTTTTGCACCCTAAACTAGGGTTAGATTTTTAGGTATCCCAACAGTCTCCAAATCTACTAAGATTTCTTCCAGAGGACTATAATGGCCATATGGTCCTCTTCACCAAATTTCGGGTCAATCCAAGGTCATTTGACCCCATGACCTTCACAGACCACCAAGATCCATCCTTATGGTTTGGCCTTGGTTCTTAGGGCAAACTTACCCCGATCCACCTCAAACTCTATGAGGGGGTACTAGAGAATATTACTAGCCAGTGGTAAAAATCTCAGCCTCTGTTGAGGTGATCTGACCACTCAAATCTCAAAAGTGCACCTTTAACCTAAGACCCCTTATTAGGGCAAAACTTAGGTTTGTTCATTTCTAATCCAAACCATCTCCAAATGAGATGAAAAATTATACAGAACCTTATGGTGAACCCAGGGACCACTCACCAAAATTTGGGAGGGTTTGGAAATTATTTAACCATCTAATTAAATTAAGCTAGGATTATTGAATTTTTCTAAAAACCATAGAAAAATATTTCCCAAAAATCCTAATTTTTGGGCAGCATTTAGATATAAATAAGATTAGGCCACACCCCAAATATTAAGTCATTTTGATGACTGGATTGGGGTGGGGAATTTTTCTAAGGTCAAGACAGCCCTCTGAATAGACCTCACCAAAAAGGGTGCTGTGGTCTAACCAAGATTTCAAATCGAGTGAAATAAATTTTAAATTAAACTAGACTTCAAGGGCTACATTTTCTATGTTGACCACTTTCCTGTAGGAGCCTCTAGATATTTTTCCCAAATTATTTAAAGTGATAGATATTTTCATTCAGAAATTGCTTCACAAATAAAATCTAATTAAATGGCACTGTTCATCTTCTTCTACAGCCCGAAATCAGAGCCCTGAAAACCTAATTTCCTGTAGCTTTTCCAAGCTATTTCCCGGTCATCCAGCCATCTCCCTGGCCGGCCACCACCACCACCACCTCTGTTGAGGTGAGGGCTATCGTCGGGCGGCGGCACGGCCGCCGGAGAGGCGGTTTCCGGCGAACCCGCCACCATAAAATTTTCGGAAAAGCATGGAAAACGCTCACCTGATCTAGATCTTTTGAGCCCGATATCTCTCCTAACGATTTCTAAGATCTATCCGCAGAAGAAGAGGGAGGGGAGGACCTTGTTCGCGGGCTGGAGGCGTGCAGAGCGTCGGGAAGCCATTGGCGCGGTGGTAGCGTCGCCGGAAATTCTTCAACAGCAAGGGGGAAATCTGAAACAGTTTGATGGAGAGTGTAACCTTTTCCCCTTGCTCTTAGGAGTCTTTTATAGATCAGCAAGTGGGGGGGGGAAGATGAAACGTTCATGGCTCTTAATATTTCCCTTAATGACGTTTCGGTTATGACGAATGGCAGTTGAAATGCTAGAGATGAAGAGGTGTTTGCCAGGTGGCGATTTCCTATTGGACCCATTTTTCCTTAATTATTAACATAATTAAAGTAGGAAACGGCCCATAAATACTCTTGGTTTTCATTCCCATAGTCAGAATTTATTATGGCGTCGGTTACCGAAATTTCCAGTCTGGCTGACGTTTCGGCCTTGGTCACGGGCATGACACATAGGTCACGGGCGTGACAGGCCCGGTTAGCCAATTCTGGGTTCGACGATCGTCGAACTGAGATCGACGATCGTCGAAGGGTGGTCACGGGCGTGACACCTGGGTCACGGGCGTGACAGGCCCGTGTGGCCAATTCTGGGTCGACGACCGTCGAACTGAAGTCGACGATCGTCGAGCATGGTCACGCCCTATGTCACGGGCGTGACATTGCGGGTCACGGGCGTGACATGCCTGGTGACTAATTCTGAGCCGACGACCGCCGAACTGAAATTGACGATCGTCGAACGTGGTCACGCCCTATGTCACGGGCGTGACATTGTGGGTCACGGGCGTGACAGGCTATGAGGCAAATTCCGCGCCCGACGATCGTCTTTCTGAGATCGACAATCGTCGAAGGAGTCACGCCCCAGGTAACGGGCGTGACACCTGGGTCACGGGCGTGACAGGGCCGGGTTGAAAATGTTGCGCCCTACGATCGTCTCCCTGAGATCGACGATCGTCGAATGAGTCACGCCCTAGGTCACGGGCGTGACGGGTCGGTCACGGGCGTGACCAACCCGTGACCCGAAATCTTGGTCGATTTATTTCAATTTTTGGGCTCCCTAGGGTTCTACCACAACCAACCGACTCCTAGGGGTCTAGCCGGAAATGGGATGTTACAAATCCCAATAAATAAAACAAAGATTTCGTCCCCGAAGTCAAGGTTAAGCCTACGGGACTCTAATCTGGAAAAATAAGCTTGTAACATCCCATGAGAATTGAAAGATTACCTCTCTACGTTATGTTTGCTTTGTGCGGTTTCAAATCTAAGATTAATTCACCCACTTAACTAGGTATATACACCCCAATAAACAAAAGATTAGCCCTTATTCTTGAAATTTTAGTCTCATTGGTTTAAAACAGGAAGACAAATTGATTGTCCAGAGGGGTTGCGAGGTATACCTGACGAAAAAGTTCCGGGTATTTTTGCCGCATCAAGTCCTGTGGCTCCCATGTATGCTCCTCCTGCCCATGATTTTTCCACAGAACCTTGACTAACGGGACCTTCTTCCGTCGTAAGACCCGCACTGCTATATCGTCAATCCTGATAGGCTCCAAATCGACTGACTGATCCGAGGCCACTGGGCCATCTGCCGAGGAAATCAGCTGCTCAGGGCGTAGCAGAGCCCTCCGAAGTGAGGAGACGTGGAAGACGTCATGTAATCCCGCTAACTCCGGCGGTAGTTCCAGTCTATAGGCTAAGGGACCGATCCGCTCCAGGATCCTATAGGGCCCCATATATCTCGGACTGAGCTTCTTCCGTCCGCGAACCCGCGAGACTCCGTGCATCGGCCGTATCTTCAAGAAAACCCGGTCTCCTACCTGGAACTCTACTTGACGGTGCCTCGCATCGTAGTATTTGGCCTGTTTGCTCTGGGCTTCCAACATCCTATCCCGGATCAATCTAATCTGAGCATCTGTATCTCCCACAAATTCCGAGCCTAGTGCCTGCGGATCCTCATCTTGAACCCATGATAGTGGGGTCCTGCACCTCCTTCCGTACAACGCCTCGTATGGAGCCATCCCTATGCTGGACTGATGAGCGTTGTTGTACGAAAACTCGACCAGTGGCAGCAATCTCTCCCAAGGCTCGCCACGGTCCAAAATACACAATCGCAACAGATCTTCCAGTGTACGGTTGGTGCGCTCTGTTTGTCCGTCGGTCTGAGGGTGAAAAGCTGTACTGAATGTCAACCAAGAACCTAAATGGGCCTGGACTGACCTCCATTCCTTGGATGTAAACCGCCCATCCCGATCTGAAACGATAGTCTTGGGCACCCCATGATAACGCACAAACTGCTCAATGAACCTCCGTACTAATACACTGACCGGTGTGTCCTTTGCCACTGGAATGAATCTGGCCACCTTTGTTAGTCTGTCCACTATCACCTAGATCGAGTCGTTCCCCGCACGGGATCGAGGTAGCCCATGTATGAAGTCCATGGCTATATACTCAAACTTCCACTCCGGCACTGGAAGCGGCTGCAGCAAGCCTGCCGGGTTCCTACACTCCGCCTTCACGAGCTGGCAGGCCTCGTAATGCGTCACAAAATACGTAATATCTTTCTTCATACCCGGCCAGTACATCGTCCTCTTTAAATCCTTTACCATCTTGGTGATCCCCGGGTGTACCGAATACCGGCTGCAGTGAGCTTCCGTCAAAATATTCTCCCGGATCCGTCCTCCTGCTGGTATGTAGACTCTGCCCCGGAAACACAGGAGCCCATCCCTCAAAGAGTAATCTCCTGTCGTGCCTTCCTCTAAGGCTAGGAATATCGGCTCAGCTCTCTCATCCAGCATCTGCCCATCTCTGATGCGGTCTCGAATGTCATCAGTAGTTGTCATCGACCCCAGGTACTCCATGTACAGTTCCGGGTCATCCTCAGACACTAGCAAAATCTGCATCTCCTCGAATGATCTAATCAACTCCAAGGCCATCAGCTGCGGGCCTACTCCTGTCGTATTCGCTCTCCGGCTCAGAGCATCCGCGACCACGTTCGCCTTCCCCGGATGGTAGTGCATGGTATACTGGTAGTCCGATAGAAACTCCACCCAGCGTCTCTGTCTGATGTTTAACTCCTTCTGGGTGTCGACGTACTTCAGGTTCTTGTGGTCGGAGAAGATATCACAATGTACTCCGTAGAGATAGTGCCGCCAGATCTTAAGAGCAAAGATGACTGCCCCCATCTCCCAATCGTGCACGGGGTAGTTCTGCTCGTGCTACTTCAACTGACGGGAGGAATAGGCTATTACGTGCCCATTCTGCATCAGAACGGCACCCATCCCCTGATAGGAAGCATCTGTATATACATGGAATCCCTCCTTCCCTGATGGAAGAGCAAGGATGGGGGCCGAGGTGAGACGATCCTTCAGCTCCTGGAAGGCAGATTCGCATCGAGGCGTCCAGATAAAAGGGGACTCCTTCTTCGTCAGAGATGTAAGAGGGAGGGCAATCTGAGAGAACCCCTTGACGAACTTCCGGTAGTAACCGGCAAGTCCCAAGAAACTTCGAACATCCGTGGCCGACTTTAGTGATGGCCAATCCCGTACTGCCTGGATCTTTGCCAGATCCACTGCCAGACCTGCTCCACTGATGACATGGCCCAGAAAGGCCACCTCCTTTAGCCAGAACTGGCACTTGCTGTACTTGGCATACATCTCATGCTCACACAGCTTCTCCAAGGTCAAGGCCAGATGTCTCGCGTGCTCCTCCTCCGTCCTTGAATAGATGAGGATGTCGTCGATGAATACGATGACGAAGACGTCCAGATACTCTTCGATCACCCGATTCATCAGGGTCATGAATGCGGAGGGTGCATTCGTGAGCCCGAACGGCATCACTGTAAACTCGTACAACCCGTATCTGCTGCTGAAGGCCGTCTTCGGGATGTCTTCCTCCCGAATGCGAAGCTGGTAGTACCCTGACCTCAGATCCAGCTTTGAGAACCAATGGGCTCCCTCCAGCTGGTCAAATAGCTCGTCTATCCGTGGTAAGGGATAAGTATTCCGGACTGTCAACCTGTTCAGAGCCCGGTAATCGATGCACAGTCGAAGGTTCCCGTCCTTCTTCTTAACGAACAACACCGGAGCTCCCCATGGTGAAGAGCTAGGCCGAACGAACCCGGCCTCCACTAACTCCTGAAGCTGGCTTCGGAATTCCACCAACTCCTTTGGGGCCATTTGATAGGGAGCTCTGGATACCGGCTTAGCCCCCGGTACGAGCTGAATCTGAAATTCCTTCTCTCGGTGCGGGGGTAAACCTGGTAGCTTCTATGGAAACACGTCGGCGAAGTCCCGCACTACTGGAATATCTGCAATGGAGTCCTTGGCTACGACCGCCTCAAAGAGGACCTGATAAACTTCTTCCCCCTGCAGGTGGGCCTTAACGGCCTGCACAGACGATAGTAAGGTACGGGGTGCTGGTATAATACCTTCGATAACAATGAAGGAGTCGTCGTGCCTCACGGTGATCCTCTTCGCCACGCAATCGATCTGGGCATGGTTCCAATAAAGCCAAGTCATGCCCAGGATCAGATCATAATCTGGCATCTTCAGAACCATCGCTGGTGCCTCAAACGCCTTCCCGCCGATCCTCGCTTCCATATTACAATGAGCAGAGGTCAATATCTCTGATCCATCGGGTAGGCGCACCCTCATCATCTTCCCGGTGAATGGCTCCACTCCTGCCAGTCCTTTCACGAAATCCTCCGACACGAATGATTGCGACGCACCAGTGTCGAAGAGGGTGTGAGCGGGCTTGCCGCTCACGAAGACTATGCCTGGGGTAATTAAATGTCTTAGTATTCTTATTGTAGTTTATCTTCTCTTAATTTCTAACCAGGTTATGTTTAAAATAGTAGTTTATATGAAGAAAATTTGAAAACTACTGCCATACCTGTGATAACCTGCTCCGGGTTCCGGGGCTGTGTCAGGTCTAGAGCATACACCTGCTCCCTCTCTGGCCTGCGGCCTCGATCCTGAAATCCTCGTCCTTGCTCCTGTCCTCGTCCGCCAAACTATCGGGGAGGTGGAGCGCCCTGATGTGTTGGTGGGGGTGCTCGCCTCACAGGGCAGTTCCTCTTGATATGCCCCGGCTGGTTGCACTGAAAGCATACCGGTGGCTGCTCTGCCGTCCTTGGCATTTCCAGCATCTGTATAGGCTGGGGGGGCCAATACCCCCTGACTCCTCTGCTCCTGCCCAAACTCTTGACGTGGCTGATCCCCGTTCCTTCTCTCTCCAATAACCTGGCCTCGAGGACGGTCTCTACGTCCTCCAATCACTGTATCATCAGCCGGTCTCTTCCGGCTCCTCACTGTAAGCTGATCCGCCTCTCTCTTCTTAGCCATCTCCAGAATCCTGGCCAGACTCCCCTCTGAGATGAAAAGGAGGGCCTGTCTCATGTCATCTTGCAGCCCCTTATAAAATCTCCGGGCATAGCCAGCATCATCTAACTGGTAAGCGTCCGCATAACGGGCCAGGTGAGTGAACTCCTGATAGTACTCCACCACAGTCCTGTTCCCCTGCCTCAACCGCAGGAACCTATCCTCCAGGTCATCTCTCGCCGACTGAGGTACAAAATGTCCCAAGAGCGCTGCTCTGAACTCCTCCCAAGTAATATCAGCACAGTCCATCCCTGTAAAGGTGGTGTCCAGCTGAGATTTCCACCACCTCTTTCCGTGAGACTCTAAGCAAGAGACTGCCAAAGCGACTGCCTCCTCCATGGGGCATCGAATCCCTGTCAGCATCTCGTAAATGGTGTCCAACCACTCCTCTGTACGTACTGCAGACTCCGTCCCCTGGTAGGATGGAGGGGAAAGTCCCCGGAAGACAGTCATCCAATTGGCCCCGGGGTTTGGCTGTGGGGCCGGGGCTTGCTGAGCTCTGAAGGCCTCCAGGATGGCCGTCAGTGTTTGCCCCATCTCCGTCTGCTGGAACGGAACTGGTGCTGGCAGAGTCGGGACCACATTCGGAGCCTGAGGTGTCCCCTGCTGCGATGTAGGGTTCGTCGCAGGCTACAAGTAAAAATTCCATTTGTTAGAGAGCGAATGAATGGAATTTAAGAAGAGTTAGGATGGACTTTCACATGTGATTTCCCCTATGGGCACACCACTGCTTCCACTGCTAGTTTGTCCGCAAACTAAGCTCGCACGGGGGTGGCCCAAGGTTTTTGTGGACTACTTCTCTTTCGATCGAGGTCTCCTCTGATACCACTTGTAAGACCCCCTTTTTTTTCTTTTTCAACCACCGGGGTCTTAGCCGAGAATTGCCGCTTTGCGGTGGCACCGACTCACGGGAAGGCAACCAATACAAAACGCCAATTCTGCCGGCCCTTTTCGATCACAAGAGAGAGAAGTATTTATACAAAAAATGTAAACAAGTCCACAGAAACATGTAAATAAAAGTGAAATCATATCCAGTCCATCAATAGATAATAACAGGAAAATAGATAAATGGGCTCGAGCCCAGTACATCAGAGTCCTCACTACAAGTCGCTCATCGTGGAAGCTAAGAAAATACTAATCACTCACGGAGCTGGTCGCAGGTGCGCCGGTGCTAGACTGTCCCACCTCCATGCGCACCATACTCCGCTGGTGCTGGTCCCTGGACTGCTGGTCCCTGTCTCCCATCCGGAGCTCCTGTAATATTGTGGTTCGAAAACCATTAGTCATAAAGACTAAGCCCTATCATCCCCTACCCCTCCCACCACGGCTCCTAAGCACCGGGCGGAGAGGAGGAAAGGGAAGCTACAAAAGTGGAGAATAACCAAGCAGGTGACAGGGAAGCTAATCTAGTAGTTATTTAGAATGAAATAGGTCTAACAATCCTACGGCAGTAAGTAATAAGGAGAGCAATTAATAAGTAGCAATTTGTATAAAAAGACAGCTAGAGAACATTAAGTAAACAAGCAAGTAAATAAGTATGTAACCTTAACTTATATGAATGCCCATACAAACTTATAAGTTAAGGAGTCTTCTGCAAGGCTCCCATCGTATAAAAAGTCCCATACCGATTTATACGTTGGGGTGTCGGTTGTATGCAATATGAGTGTAGTGATATGATATGTCATGATTCATGCAAGTGCAACTCACGCACACGACTCTATGCGCACAGACCTTTAGTTCCCCCCTATTCGGGCAGCTAGCTTCACTCCCAGGAACCCCCGTAGTGGCAAACGGAGACAGTGGGTCGGGCCCCCCACTCCTAGGAAGGCATCCACACTACCAGGCCTAGCCCTTCCGTACGCCCCTAGAAGAACACAACCTAGAGTATCCGCGTACTACTGCTGGCTGTACGCACTAGACTTTCTTTGGCTAATTGTCCCATACCGCCGAGTCAGCGTACCGATGTCGGTGTGAACGACAATCAGATACCGAAGACCCACCACTTTTATTCTGTACTCCAACCCTCGAGCCCTCGGCCCCCCGGACAGTGACATCCGTGCATCTACCTTCAGAGCTACTGTCTGAATGGCAACCAATCCTATAATTCTACTTTCCTAGCTATCGAGGTGTGTGTATGTGCTACCCTAGTTATACTAGTTGCTCTTTTAATTTTATTATTCCTATGGTTTACGTTAGCCCAGGACTGCCCCTGGCATACCCCGTGAAGGGCTCTCAAGGGGCACTAGGAACCAAGACGGCGGCATTACGGCCCGAAGTTCTCTTTCGCAAGGCACTTATTATTATTGGTTGATCTCCCTTAACCCGATCCTCTTTTAGTTACTTTTGTTCTAACCCTAGAGTATTAAGACTATTCCTCTTCTTCCCGGGATGGACGATCTTTCGTCGTTCCCGTACTCCATTATCCTTGACCAGTCTCACACTCTACTTATCCTGACTTCTAATGATGAACTCAATCTTAGCTTGCCCTACCAATCATCAATTACCAGAATTCCGTGGTTTTACTATATGCAGACCATCCTAAGCTATATGAGGTACACAAGGGGAGGTACTCCAAATTGACTTCCAAATCTCCTATAATATTTACTGGAGGTCTAGCATAACATAATTTGTCTAAATCCAGAAACTTATAATTTTACTAATTAATCTGATATTTATTTAATTTTCCCAAAGGACGGGCCATGGGTCATTTTAAACATGAACTACATGATCCTCCTAAGTAATGGCTATCCAAAAATCATGATCATTAAATAACAGCAAGGTAACCTCAAATACAAGTTTTCAGAATTGTAGAGAAAGTATTTAGCCTCTAAATAATTTATCCAGTATAAACACGTTAATCCTACGTAAAGAAGGAAGTACTGAAATTATTCATCGGAAAATTATAGAAAAATTACTAGTCAGTAGAATGATATAGAAAAGATCTTTGTGCAAAGAATCATAATTTTACCAGCTTGCTAAACACCACTAAAGATTTAATCGAATATTCAAGGTAAAACATACTTAATGAAGCAAGCCTTAGAATTAAACTTCCAAAAATCCCATAAAAATTCACAGAGATTTAAAATCATAATAAACGTTCTCTGCTTAAATTTCATCAATTTCCAGGAAGTGTGTATTCCATAATAAATTTTCTAAGCAAATCATTTAAGCTTCTAAATCGTTAATGAAGTATCCAAAATAATGATCTTAAAATTCATAGAAAAATATCCAGAACTTGTACCTTCCCTATAATTCACTCTACCCAATTCTCATCACTTTTCAATGTGATTTGGTGTCATTTCCTATCTCTACAAGTTTTGCGCCCTAAACTAGGGTTAGATTTTTAGGTATCCCAACAGTCTCCAAATCTACTAAGATTTCATCCAGAGGACTATAATGGCCCTATGATCCTTTTTCACCAAATTTCGGGTCAATCCAAGGTCATTTGACCCCATGACCTTCACAGACCACCAAGATCCATCCTTAGGGTTTGGCCTTGGTTCTTAGGGCAAACTTACCCCGATCCACCTCAAACTCTATGAGGGGGTACTAGAGAATATTACTAGCCAATGGTAAAAATCTCAGCCTCTGTTGAGGTGATCTGACCACTCAAATCTCAAAAGTGCACCTTTAACCTAAGACCCCTTATTAGGGCAAAACTTAGGTTTGTTCATTTCTAATCCAAACCATCTCCAAATGAGATGAAAAATTATACAGAACCTTATAGTGAACCCAGGGACCACTCACCAAAATTTGGGAGGGTTTGGAAATTTTTTAACCATCTAATTAAATTGAGCTAGGATTATTGAATTTTTCTAAAAACCATAGAAAAATATTTCCCAAAAATCCTAATTTTTGGGCAGCATCTAGATATAAATAAGATTAGGCCACACCCCAAATATTAAGTCATTTTGATGACTGGATTGGGGTAGGGAATTTTTCTAAGGTCAAGATAGCCCTCTGGATAGACCTCACCAAAAAGGGTGTTGTGGTCTAACCAAGATTCCAAATCGAGTGAAATAAATTTTAAATTAAACTAGACTTCAAGGGCTACATTTTCTATGTTGACTACGTTTCCTGTAGGAGCCTCTAGATATTTTTCCTAAATTATTTAAAGTGACAGATATTTTCATTCAGAAATTGCTTCACAAATAAAATATAATTAAATGGCACTGTTCATCTTCTTCTATAGCCCGAAACCAGAGCCCTGAAAACCTAATTTCCTGTAGCTTTTCCAAGTTATTTACCGGCCATCCAGCCATCTCCCTGGCCGGCCACCACCACCACCACCTCTGTTGAGGTGAGGGCTATCGTCGGGCGGCGGCACGGCCGCCGGAGAGGCGGTTTCCGGCGAACCCGCCACCATGAAATTTTCGGAAAAGCATGGAAAACGCTCACCCGATCTGGCTCTTTTGAGCCCGATATCTCTCCTAACGATTTCTAAGATCTATCCGCAGAAGAAGAGGGAGGGGAGGACCTTGTTCGCGGGCTGGAGGCGTGCAGAGCGTCGGGAAGCCATTGGCGCGGTGGTGGCATCGCCGGAAATTCTTCAACAGCAAGCGGGAAATCTGAAACAGTTTGATGGAGAGTGTAACCTTTTCCCCTTGCTCTTAGGAGTCTTTTATAGATCAGCAAGTGGGGGGGGGGGGGAAAGATGAAACGTTCATGGCTCTTAATATTTCCCTTAATGACGTTTCGGTTATGACGAATGGCAGTTGTAACGCTGGAGATGAAGAGGTGTTTGCCAGGTGGCGATTTCCTATTGGACCCATTTTTCCTTAATTATTAACATAATTAAAGTAGGAAACGGCCCATAAATACTCTTGGTTTTCATTCCCATAGTCAGAATTTATTATGGCGTCGGTTACCGAAATTTCCAGTCTGGCTGACGTTTCGGCCTTGGTCACGGGCGTGACACATAGGTCACGGGCGTGACAGGCCCGGTTAGCCAATTCTGGGTTCGACGATCGTCGAACTGAGATCGACGATCGTCGAAGGGTGGTCACGGGCGTGACACCTGGGTCACGGGCGTGACAGGCCCATGTGGCCAATTCTGGGTCGACGACCGTCGAACTGAAGTCGATGATCGTCGAGCGTGGTCACGCCCTATGTCACGGGCGTGAAATTGCGGGTCACGGGCGTGACATGCCAGGTGACTAATTCTGAGCCGACGACCGCCGAACTGAAATCGACGATCGTCGAACGTGGTCACGCCCTATGTCACGGGCGTGACATTGTGGGTCACGGGTGTGACAGGCTATGAGGCAAATTCGGCGCCCGACGATCGTCTTTCTGAGATCGACGATCGTCGAAGGAGTCACGCCCCAGGTCACGGGCGTGACACCTGGGTCACGGGCGTGACAGGGCCGGGTTGAAAATGTTGCGCCCGACGATCGTCTCCCTGAGATCGACGATCGTCGAATGAGTCACGCCCTAGGTCACGGGCGTGACGGGTCGGTCACGGGCGTGACCAACCCGTCACCCGAAATCTTGGTCGATTTGTTTCAATTTTTGGGCTCCCTATGGTTCTACCACAACCAACCGACTCCTAGGGGTCTAGCCGGAAATGGGATGTTACACCTTCCCTCATGCCCTAAGGCACCGAGCGGAGAGGAAGAAAGGGAAGGACATGAAGGTGGAGAGTAGTCAAAAGTAGATGACGGTGGACCTAACTAGCAAGTTATGACAGACGAACAATATAAGTGTTGTAATAGGTAAAATAGGAAGGTAAGTAAGTAAGAAAATAAACCTTCACCTATGTGAGTACACATAAGCCAAGGGATCTTTTACAAGGCTCCCATCGTATAAATGTCTCATTCCACGTATAGGAGCTGAGGTGAGTCTCTCCTTCAACTCTTGAAAAGCTGCCTCGCATTTCGGGGTGCACACAAAAGGTGTCTCCTTCTTCGTCAAAGATGTGAGAGGGAGTGCAAGACTAGAAAATCCTTCTACGAACTTCCGGTAGTAACCGGCAAGTCCTAAGAAGCTCCGAACATCTGTAGCTGTCTTCAATCGTGGCCAATCTCGGACTGCTTGAATTTTCGCTGGATCCACTGCCAACCCAGCTCCACTGATAACATGACCCAAAAAGGCCACCTCCTTCAACCAAAACTGGCACTTGCTGAATTTTGCGTACAACTGATGCTCCTGCAATCTTTGTAGTGTCAGTGCCAAATGCCTCGAGTGCTCCTCTTCCGTCTGAGAGTAAATGAGAATGTCATCGATAAAAACGATGACAAACACATCCAAGTAAGACTCGAAAACCTGGTTCATGAGAGTCATGAACGCTGATGGCGCATTCGTGAGCCCAAAGGGCATCACGGTAAACTCGTATAGACCATATCTGCTACTAAAAGCAGTCTTCGGGATGTCCTCTTCTCGGATCCGTAACTGGTAGTAGCCCGATCTCAAATCCAGCTTCGAGAAGAAGTGAGCTCCCTCTAGCTGGTCGAATAGCTCGTCTATCCTTGGCAACGGATAAGTATTTCGGACCGTCAGTCGATTCAAGGCCCGGTAATCTATGCACAGTCTAAGTGTCCCATCCTTCTTCTTGACGAACAATACAGGGGCTCCCCATGGCGAGGAACTTGGCCGGACATAACCGGCTTCCACCAGCTCCTGTAATTGGCTCCGGAATTCCACCAGCTCCTTTGGAGCCATCCGGTAGGGGGCTCTAGATGCTGGCTTAGCCCCTGACACCAGCAAAATCTGAAAGTCCTTCTCTCTGTGCGGGGGTAGCCCTGGTAACTTCTCGGGAAAAACATCCTCGAAATCTCGCACAACAGGAATCTCCGCTACAAGAACATTGGCCTCCGCCATCTCGAATAAAACCTGGTAAATCTCGTCGCCCTGTGTATGGGCCTTGACGGCCTGAATAGATGACAAAAATGAAAAGGAGGCATGTCTTATACCTTCTATTACGACGGAAGAATCTCCATGCCTCAGAATAATCTTCTTGGCCACGCAGTCAATTAGGGCATGGTTCCAATATAACCATGACATGCCCAAAATCAAATCATATGAAGGCATCCTCAGGATTGTGGCTGGTGCCTCGAATGCTCTCCCGCCAATTTGTGCCTCCATGTTGCAATGCGCAGTGGTGTGTAGCTCGGACCCGTCAGCTAGTCGTACCCTTAATGCCAAGCCGATGAATCTCTCCACGCCTGCCAAGCCAGCAATGAAGGCCTCTGATACAAATGAGCGTGACGCACCCGTATCGAACAAAGTATATGCGGGCTTACCGCTGATGAGGACAATGCCTGGGGTAACAAAATTTTCGAAGTCTAGTTAAAGTTTTCTTTCCCAGTTTATAATTTCTTAGTTTAGAGTCTAACTATTAAACAAAGGAAATATACAAACTTTTGACGTACCTGTGATTACCTCCTCAGGATGTCGAGGCTGGGTCAGATCTAATGCATATACCTGTTCCCTCTCCTGTAGGCGATCTCTACCCTGATATCCATGACCTTGGCCGCGTCCTCGTCCTCCATAGTGCTGAGCCGGTGGGGCAATCTGCGGTGCTGGAGGGGGTGCTCCCCTCATAGGATAGTTCCTCTTGATATGCCCCAACTGGTGACAGTAGAAGCATTCCGGCGGAGTGTAAGCCCCACCTCCCGGTCTCTGCACGTCTCGCATCTGAGGTCTCGGCAGTTCCCGCACCTGAATAGGCTGAGGGGCCAGTGTCACCTGCTCCCTCGGCTCCTGCCTCACCTCCTGTCGAGGCTGAACCTCTGTCCTCCTACCATCTGCTGCATGGCCTCGACGCTGATCGCTCCGGGCTCCCCGACTCTGATCCTCCGTTGGCCGCTTCCGGCCTCTGGTGGTGTGCCAATCTGCCACTAACCTCTTTGCCATCTCCAGAATACGGGAGATAGGCCCGTCCGACACAAATAGAAGGGCATCCCTCATGTCTTCCCGCAGACCTTTGAAGAACCTCTTTGTGTACGCTGCCTCATCTAGCTGGTAAGAGTCTGCAAAATGAGCCATGTTGAAGCCAAAAATGCCCGAAGCCAAAATTGACTTCTGTGGAGTTCGACCCTTGGGGAAAGGGGTGACCTCACACCTACTACACTCGGAAGAACGTCACGGACCGAAGACTTAGGAAGCTATGAACTGACCCTCGGCTCTAGCGTGGAGGTCCCACCTCACACCCGGAAGACCTTTGAGGTCTCCCCCTCCCTAGCCAATGCTTGAGCTAGGTGCCTTGGAGGAAGAAAGCCAAAGAGATTTTTGTGGCTAAGGAATGAATGAATGCTCTCCAAGGCACCCTCAAGGGTCTATTTATAGCTTTTCCAAGTCCTAGGGGTAAAATGACCAAAATACCCCTAAAGCAACTAAGCCTCTAGCCAATAGAAAAACTCCACATCGGGGGGTAGAGAGGTAATCCCCCCTAGGGCATAACGGTAAAAACATGGTCCGGAGAGAGGTCCAAGGGTGGGAGGAGCCACACCCCTTATCTCCCTGGGAGCTGTCCTGCCGAGACCCTGGGAGCTGTCCCGCCGAGACCCTGGGAGCTGTCCCGCCGAGACCCTGGGAGCTGTCCCGCCGAGACCCTGGGAGCTGTCCCGCCGAGACCCTGGGAGCTGTCCCGCCGAGACCCTGGGAGCTGTCCCGCCGAGACCCTGGGAGCTGTCCCGGCGAGACCCTGGGAGCTGTCCCGCCGAGACCCTGGGAGCTGTCCCGCCGAGACCCTGTGAGTTGTCCCGCCGAGACCCTGGCAGCTGTCCCGCCGAGACACTGGGAGCTGTCCCGCCGAGAACCTGGGAGCTGTCCCGCAGAGACCCTGGGAGCTATCCCGCCGAGACCCTGGAGCTGTCCCGCCGAGATCCTAGCAGCTGTCCCGCCGAGACCCTGGGAGCTGTCCCGCCGAGACCCTGGGAGCTGTCCCGCCGAGACCCTGGGAGCTGTCCCGCCGAGACCCTGGCAGCTGTCCCGCCGAGACCCTGGGAGCTGTCCCGCCGAGACCCTGGGAGCTGTCCCGCCGAGACCCTGGGAGCTGTCCCGCCGAGACCCTGGGAGCTGTCCCGCCGAGACCCTGGGAGCTGTCCCGCCGAGACCCTGGGAGCTGTCCCGCCGAGACCCTGGGAGCTATCCCGCCGAGACCCTGGGAGCTGTCCCGCCGAGACCCTGGGAGCTGTCCCGCCGAGACCCTGGGAGCTGTCCCGCCGAGACCCTGGGAGCTGTCCCGCCGAGACCCTTGGAGCTGTCCCGCCGAGACCCTGGGAGCTGTCCCGCCGAGACCCTGGGAGCTGTCCCGCCGAGACCCTGGGAGCTGTCCCGCCGAGACCCTGGGAGCTGTCCCGCCGAGACCCTGGGAGCTGTCCCGCCGAGACCCTGGGAGCTGTCCCGCCGAGACCCTGGGAGCTGTCCCGCCGAGACCCTGGGAGCTGTCCCGCCGAGACCCTGGGAGCTGTCCCTCCGAGACCTTGGGAGCTGTCCCACCGAGACCCTGACAGCTGTCCCGCCGAGACCCCTGGGAGCTGTCCCGCCGAGACCCTGGGAGCTGTCCCGCCGAGACCCTGGGAGCTGTCCCGCCGAGAGCCTGGGAGCTGTCCCGTCGAGACCCTGGCAGCTGTCCCGCCGAGACCCTGGCAGCTGTCCCGCCGAGACCCTGGGAGCTGTCCCGCCGAGACCCTGGGAGCAGTCCCGCCGAGACCCTGGGAGCTGTCCCGCCGAGACCCTGGGAGCTGTCCCGCCGAGACCCTGGGAGCTGTCCCGCCGAGACCCTGGGAGCTGTCCCGCCGAGACCCTGGCAGCTGTCCCGCCGAGACCCTGGGAGCTGCCCCGCCGAGACCCTGGGAGCTGTCCCGCCGAGACCCTAGCAGCTGTCCTGCTGAGACCCCTGGCAGTTGTCCCGTCGGGTCTACCTGGGGCCTGCCGCTACACCCGTACCCTAAAGAGGGGCCGGGGCGAGTGCCGGCCTCCCGCGCACTCTCCCCCTGAAGAGTACTCCAAGCACTAGCCTGCTAAGCTCCTTTTTTCCTCCCTACTAATATATTTCCAAATCAAGGCCAAAATTGGCCACCAAGAGTGCCAAGACGTCCAAAAAGCTTAAAACTATATAGGGGCGAATACGGGGTTGTACACAATCCCCGCTCTTTTCGAGCGAGTCCCACGCTCGGAAAGAAACATCCAACCCAACGTATTCGCTGAGTGACCTCTTCTCACAGTTTGAAAGATTATAAGGTCTCTCCGAGGGGTCAACCTGCCATGCCAGCTTGATGGGAGCCTGAGTGGCGAGACCTCCTCCAAGCAAAAAACACTTAACCTCCCGGAGGGGACAACCTGCCATGCCAGCTTGATGGGAGCCTGAGTGGCGAGACCTCCTCCGGGCAAAAAATACTTAACCTCCCGGAGGGGTCAACCTGCCATGTCAGCTTGATGGGAGCCTGGGTGACGAGACCTCCTCCGGGCAAAAAAAACACTTAACCTCCCGGAGGGGTCAACCTGCCATGCCAGCTTGATGGGAGCCTGGGTGGCGAGACCTCCTCCGGGCAAAAAACACTTAACCTCCCGGAGGGGTCAACCTGCCATGCCAGCTTGATGGGAGCCTGGGTGTCGAGACCTCCACCGGGCAAAAAACACTTAACTTCCCGGAGGGGTCAACCTGCCATGCCAGCTTGATGTGAGCCTGGGTGACGAGACCTCCTCCGGGCAAAAAACACTTAACCTCCTGGGGGGCAATCTGCCATGCCAGCTTGATGGGAGCCTGGGTAGCGAGACCCCCTCAGGGTAAAAACACTTAACCTCCTGGGGGGGTCAACCTGCCATGCCAGCTGATGAGAGCCTGGGTGACGAGACCTCCTCAAGGTAAAAAGACTTAACCTCCTGGGGGGGTCAACCTGCCATGCCAGCTGATGAGAGCCTAGGTGGCGAGACCTCCTCAGGGTAAAAAGACTTAACCTCCTGGGGGGGTCAACCTGCCATGCCAGCTGATGAGAGCCTGGGTGGCGAGACCCCCTCAGGATAAAAACACTTAACCTCCTGGGGGGGGGCAATCTGCCATGCCAGCTGATGAGAGCCTGGGTGGCGAGACCCCCTCAGGGTAAAAACACTTAACCTCCTGGGGGGGTCAACCTGCCATGCCAGCTGATGAGAGCCTGGGTGACGAGACCTCCTCAGGGTAAAAAGACTTAACCTCCTGGGGGGTCAACCTGCCATGCCAGCTGATGGAAGCCTGGGTGGCGAGACCTCCTCAGGGTAAAAAGACTTAACCTCCTGGGGGGGTCAACCTGCCATGCCAGCTGATGAGAGCCTGGGTGGCGAGACCCCCTCAGGGTAAAAACACTTAACCTCCTGGGGGGGTCAACCTGCCATGCCAGCTGATGAGAGCCTGGGTGGCGAGACCCCCTCAGGGTAAAAACACTTAACCTCCTGGGGGGTCAACCTGCCATGCCAGCTGATGAGAGCCTGGGTGACGAGACCCCCTCAGGGTAAAAACACTTAACCTCCTGGGGGGTCAACCTGCCATGCCAGCTGATGAGAGCCTGGGTGACGAGACCCCCTCAGGGTAAAAGGACAACCTCCACGAGAGATCAACCGACCTTGTCAGCTAGTGAGAGCTTGACAGCGGAATCATCATCGGAGCAAAGGACTTGGGCTTCCACGAGAGATCAACCGGCCTTGTCAGCTAGTGAGAGCCTGACAACGGAATCGTCATCGGAGCTAAGGGACTTGGACTCCACGAGAGATCAACCGGCCTTGCCAGCTAGTGAGAGCCTGATAGCGGAATCATCATCGGAGCTAAGGACTTGGGATTCCACGAGAGATCAACCGGCCTTGTCAGCTAGTGAGAGCCTGATAGCGGAATCGTCATCGGAGCTAAGGGACTTGGCCTCCACGAGAGATCAACCGGCCTTGCCAGCTAGTGAGAGCCTGACAGCGGAATCATCATCGGAGCTAAGGACTTGGGATTCCACGAGAGATCAACCGGCCTTGTCAGCTAGTGAGAGTCTGACAGCGGAATCGTCATCGGAGCTAAGGACTTGGGCTTCCACGAGAGATCAACCGGCCTTGTCAGCTAGTGAGAGCCTGATAGCGGAATCGTCATCGGAGCTAAGGGACTTGGCCTCCACGAGAGATCAACCGGCCTTGCCAGCTAGTGAGAGTCTGACAGCGGAATCATCATCGGAGCTAAGGACTTGGGCTTCCACGAGAGATCAACCGGCCTTGTCAGCTAGTGAGAGCCTGACAGCGGAATCATCATCGGAGCTAAGGGACTTGGCCTCCACGAGAGATCAACCGGCCTTCTCAGCTAGTGAGAGCCTGACAGCGGAATCATCATCGGAGCTAAGGACTTGGGCTTCCACGAGAGATCAACCGGCCTTGTCAGCTAGTGAGAGCCTGATAGCGGAATCGTCATCGGAGCTAAGGGACTTGGCCTCTACGAGAGATCAACCGGCCTTGCCAGCTAGTGAGAGCCTGACAGCGGAATCATCATCGGAGCTAAGGACTTGGGCTTCCACGAGAGATCAACCGGCCTTGTCAGCTAGTGAGAGCCTGACGGCGGAATCGTCATCGGAGCTAAGGAAAAATGAGCCACCCCCCGAAGCACTCTCAACCCTGCCAGCTGGTGTGAGCCTGGTATGAGGAGATCCTCTCGGGGGTTGGGAGCTGGGCATGTCACCTAAGCTTTTTCAATTCCAACATCCTCTAACGGGGGAAAAAAGATGGGTTACATGACCCCCTCGACTCTACTGGTCGGGGGCTAGACTCCTTACAACAACATAAAAAAAGATACATGACTCCGCCGAGGCGAGGCTTCTTCAGGGGGCCTGGGCCTGGTGGTTGTCATCAGGTTCCATCCCACTAGTCACCTCAATCCTGCTCAGGCTCTCCATGATCTTCTCCATCTCTTCTGCCTTAGCCAACCAAGAGATGGTGTTGACTGCCGTGACGTAGCACTGCCTCGCCATCCTGGAGTCTCCCTTGATCCTGACCTGGATCCCATCTAAGTTGAACTTAAGACATTGGTGGAAGGACGAGGGAACACACCGGAAGGCACTGATGAGGGGCCTTCCGAAGATGGCATTGTAGCTGCTTGGAGCGTCAACAATGACGAACCTGCAGTTCCTTGAGGTCCCTCCTAACTTCACATGGAGTCCGACTCCTCCTTCCACCTCCTTCCTCTCCCCCGAGAATCCAAACAGAGGTCCATCCGACGCCACTACCCTCCTTGGCTCCACCTTCATCCCCTCGAATGCCTTTTGAAAATGACGTTGACCGAGCTTCCGTTATCAATCAAAATCCGGGAGACGGTGAAGCCTTCGACGGCTGCTTGGATGACTAGGGCGTCGCAAAAGGGATCCTCATGCTCTGGCATGTCCTTTGATGAGAAGGTGACCCTTTCCTCCGGGGGAGGGGTCTGGGATGTTGAGGCGACGCTCCGTCGATACATCACATGGAGACTTGCCTTCCGAGCGGCTTCGATCCCCACCCCCCCGTGGATCACGGCTATACCTCCCCGGGGTCCTACATCGACCCGGTCCTCACACACATCATCACCTCTACCTCCTTGAGGCAGAGCTTCGATCCGCTCCGGCTGCTGCTGGGCTGGAGCTCTCGCCCCCCTCACTTCCAGGAACTCAGGGCAGGTAGCTGTTGCGTGCCCCTCCACCTGGTGGAAGTCACAGTATGGCAAGGTTCTTCCTACCCTCTTTCTGCGGGCTGGGCGATCTCTCCTGTTACCTCTTCCTCCTTCACCTATTGCCAAGGCTTGCTGCGGCGGAGGTAAGAGCTGTCTTGGGGCTTGCCTTTGGAAGTTGTACCTCCCTTGACCCCCGTGGAGGTTATCTCCACCTGGGACGAGAGCTCTTCCTGGACCTTGGGTAGGTCTTCCCTGCTGCCTCCAGCCTGGTTCCGGACCCTCCTGTCCCTGGAACCATTGAGCTCTCTGCTCCTCTTTCCTCCTCCCTTCATGATGCCTCGAGCCACCTTGCTCCTTTGACTCCACCTCTGTTAGCTTTGCCAACTTCTTCACAAAGACCGGGTTGGCTGCCTCCATGGCTATCTCCTCTGCTGCCCTTTCCATCAGCTCCTTGAAGGAAAGGGGGGCCTTCCGAGTCAAGCTCATCTTGAAGAACCCTTCGCGCAACCCCACCGTGAATGCCATCTGGAGGGCATATCCTGGCACCTCTTGGATGTCAAGGACCTCCTCCTGGAACCTGTCAACGTAACGAGCCAGAGACTCCTCGGCCCTTTGCTTTATCAGGAAGAGGGACTCAGGACCCTTCTTCCTCTTCTTGGGGGTGGAGAAGCGAAGCTGAAAGCTCCGGCTCAAGTCTTCGAACCCGAAGATGGACCTTGGAGGGAGTTGATGGAACCAGTCCCTCGCCTTCTCTTTCAAGGTGATCGCAAATAGACGGCACTTGAAGGCGTCCGTCATCGGCCTGATGGAGACGGCATCCTCGAACCACTGCAGATGCTGGACGGGGTCATCCTTCCCGGCATAGTAAACTATGTCTGGCTCTCTGAACCCCTCGGGAACGGGAGCTGAGATGATCAACTCACTGAAGGGTGACTGATAGTTTAACTTTCAAGGCAGCCTAAACACCTAGAGGGGGGGGGGTGAATAGGTTCTGCTTTTCTTATAAAAACTTCTAGGCAGAATTCAATTCAATAGCTAACACAATAAGCACAGCAATCACAGAAAATAAAACATCACAGATTGCACAATGTTTTATAGTGGTTCCCCAAGGTCTGGGTACATCCACTTTCCCCCTCCACCTATCTAGCAGTATGCTAGATTCGGCCAAACTTCCACTAATCTCAGATCAACAGATCCTACAACTCAGAACCCAACTGGTTCCTACAACTCAGACACAACTGCCCTACCTCAGCCTTGCCCCAAGGCCTACAACTCAGAGAAGATCCTTCTCCTACACTCAGGCAAACAGCCCTACCACTCAGAGTTCAACACTCCTACACTCAGCCTTTATAACACAGGCTTACAACTCAGATCTGTGTAAACAGATCCTACAGAAATATAGAAAAGATTATTTAACTGTCTTGCCAAAATTGAGAGAGAAAAGGCCAAGACAATTCTTGATCAGCTGATGCAATCAACTGTATCTGAGCCTTCTTCAAAGCTTCTTGAATATGAACTTAGCTGAGTTGATTCCAAACAGCTTATTGAGAATCCACTGGTGGTTTCTTTCTTCTTCTTCTTCAAATTCTGGCTTGATCTCTCTCTATCTAGCACTTTGAATAATTCTTCTGAATTCTGATTAGAACTCTTCTTTGATCTATCCTTAGATAGTCTTCTTAGATCTCCCGGAGAAGATCATCTTAAGTGCCTAGCACTTTCTTGAAATGAATTGGATTGTAATCCTTTTCCACTTTTTGATTCAATGTTTTTCAAAAGGTCTGTTGTTGTGGTTAGTTTTCTCCTTCTGAATCTGTCTATTTATAGACTTTCTTCATAGTAACCGGCTGATCCGGTTTCTAACCGTTTTCTGACAAGTCTGACAGCTTCAGTTAACCGGTGGCAACCCACAGCTGTCACATCTTCAAACAAGTCCTGTGCCTTAGTCTTGAACCACAAGTTGTTGAGACAGTCTGTCAGAAAGTGTCGAGACCATCTGTCTATCTGTGTCGACACAATTGACTTTGGTGTCGACACAGTCTTCAGTGATGTCGACTAAGTTGCCTTTGAGTCGACACAGCTTCTTCTGAAAATAACTTGGTCTTGACTCTTCAGTGTGTCGACACAAGTCCTGTGTGACGACACAGTTGATGTAGAATCATAACTTAGTAAGTGTCGACTTAGTCTTCAGGTGTCGACACATTTTTCTTTTAACTCTGCTATAATGTGTCGACTTAATCACAATGTGTCGACACATTCTGCTGGTGTCAACAAACTTGAGGTCGACTATATTCTTCTGTGTCGACACATCCAGCTGGTGTCGACAATCTTGAGATCGACTATACTCTTCTGTGTCGACACTTTTTCCCAATGTTGAGGTCGACGCTTTTCTTCTGTGTCGACACAAATTCCCAGTGTTGTGTCGACTCTTTTCTTCTATGTCGACACAAATTCCCAGTGTTGTGTCGACTTACTTCTTCTGTGTCGACACTTTTTCCCAGTGTAGTTGTAGACTAACTGCTATGTGTCGACACTGCTTCCTCTGTGTCGACACTTTTTACCAGTGTAGTTGTAGACTAACTGCTATGTGTCGACACTGCTTCCCAGTGTTGTGTCGACTATTTTCTTCTATGTGTCGACACTGCTTCCTCTGTGTCGACACTTGGACTTAGAATTTTTCTGCATACTTTATCAATTCTTCACCTGCACATGTCAACTTAAAACAACATCAAATACACCTTGATGTATATCATTGAGCTAGGTTGGGCTTCTTCAAATCAGGTACACATTTTCCAATGTACCCAACAATCTCCCCCTATTTGGAGAAGTCATAACCCTTATAGCCAATGATATACACCATTTATAAACAGTACTAAATGATGATATATGACATGACAGGAATACTTAATATAAACAAAACATAAAAACAATCCATCACAGAATGCACATTATAATATGCCAAACAACATTTTGTTTATAACTGGGTAATGTTTGATTACATTGTTTTACATTTAATGATTACATCACAACATTACAAAACACTATGAAAGAACTTAAAACATAATCAGGATTGATCAGGCTCTCTAATTATAATCCCTTTGCCAGATTGAATTGTAGCTGTCACAGGAGCTTCTGATTCTTCAGCTATCTTCTTTCCTTTTAGATCAGCTTTCTTCTGAGCTTCTTCCTTGATCCTTTGCCTTTCAAAATAGTGAAAAGGCTTTGGGAAGTACTTGCTTGGCTCCTTAGCATCAGATGGCAGCCTCCCCAGCTTAGCTTTCCTTCTAAATTGTACTATTGCTTCCTGTCTTGCCTCATACTTCTGCCATTCTGTCTCATTGTACCACTTCCCTCTCTCATGAACTTTGTCTTGTACAGCTTTCCATGCAGTGAGTATTATGTTCCTTGAAGTAGGACTCTACTGCTCATAATCTGGCTTAAGTACAGCCTGCTCTCTGAATCTCTTCTTTGCTAATAGTGCATCTTGCTATTCTTTCAGAGTAGCCTCAGGCTTATCAACCTTTCCAATGATAATATTAGTAACCTCCTTTGGAGGACTATACATGCCTTGAACCTGCTGATCAATCATGTCAAAATCTGGAGGGGGGTAAATGACTTGGGCAACCTCAGGTTGATTGCCTTCAAGTAGATTTGATTGTATTCCTGACTCAGCCACCATAGCATCATCACACAATGGGGGATATCCCAAAGTGGCTCGAATGCTATTGGTCACCCATTTGGTGTGCTCTGAGCCTGCATGAATTAGCATCCTCTCCCCCTTTATGGCTTCTCTAGATACATGATCTCTTAGATCTTCCTTTTGAAATCGGATTTGGCCATCCAGATAATTCACACCCTCTTTAAAAAATGGTTTTAACTTTTGAAGCTTTTCAGAGATTTCTTTTTGAGAGGTTGTGATGGCAGTCTTAACAGAAGCAATGGCAGCTTGAAAATTCTTATCAAAATCTTCCCTTTCTTTGGCTTTATCAGCAGGCAGACCTGGAACAATCTTCTTTACCTCCTCAATGATCTCATTATGAGATTTAGTTAAATTCTCATTCATTCTGATCTGATTTTCCAAAACATAGCTTTGCTTCAAAGCAATGTCATCCACCTTTGTAGTAATAGCCTCTTGTTGTTTAGCTAGATAAACCACAGCATTGCCACCCTTGTGGAAGCAATCTGTCATTTCATTTTTATGCATGTTGACTTGAAACTGGATGGACTTTATATCCTGAGCTAAGTCAAACTGAAGTGACTTGCTATTTTCATCAACATACTTTTCCAGAGCCATCCTTTGTTCATCCAATTTTACCTGTAGATCTACCATAAACTTGTTATAATCAAAGGCTGGAGATACTTATAGAGGTGTTGTCTGTAAAGCCTGCTTATAATTCTTGCTTCTTCTCTTAAATACAACAAGTTTTCTTTTCTTTGCCATCCTGGCTTCTTCAGTTTCAGTTTCAGATGAAGTATCTAAATGAATTCTTTCTTGAGTAGAATTAATTGTATCTGTCCCAGCGACCTGTTGCTCAGCCTCAACATTCACTGGCTCCCCCTCAACCTGTGGCTCAACTTCAGCTTCCTGATCAATGTCCATACCTATGGACTTCTCAATGTCTGGTCCACCTCCTACTTTATCAGTAGTAGTATCAATATCAGGGAATAACTCCTCCATAGTAAATTCCAGTTGAGCTGTGACTTCTGCAGCAGTTAAATCTTGAGATAAGTTTAACTGTGCTTCCTCTTGCACTTGCACTTCAGTATTTGTAGTATCTAGAGGAGGAGTGGACACTAGCTCCCCCTGAACCTGTGCAGTAATAAGAATATGAGCAATGTCTTTTATAGTAAAATACATTAGCTCCCCCTATACCTGAGCAGGAGTAGATACCTTTTGAGCAGGAGTGGAAACTGGCTCCCCCTGCATATGTGCAGGTGTTGAAACTTGCTGGACTTCAACCTGTGTCCTCAGTGGGTCTTCTTGTAGTTGTTCAGTTTCTTGAATTTGAGTAGGGGATTTCACAGGGGTGTCTGGCCTGCTCTCTTCAGGCACATCCTTGGACAGCACCCTATCCCACCTTGAGAACAGTCTCATATCCATTCTTCTCATATAATTAATCTTAGTCCCTTGCAGTTGCTACATCACTTCAGGAATCACTCCAGTGAGGTATAAGCTCATGATCCTAGCCATGTTAGGCTTCTTGATTCCTTCTTTGATCTTGTCAAAGATCACTCCAGACCAATCAGTAGGAATTGTAAAAACAATCCTGGTCATCAGGCTGAACATATAGGCAGAAATCCTATCATGTCCACCTGTCTTGCAGAGGATCACTTTCCCAACTATTTCAGACAAGAACTTCCCTTGCTGATTCATACCCTTCCTGTTGAATGCAGCTCCAATCTTCAAACCTGAGTCCAGTCCACACCATTGAAGGGCTTCCCTTGTCTTAGAACTAGGAACTTCCTCTTCATTCTCAACTACTTGCAATTGAAAGATCCTTCTTAAACTTCTTTGATTAATCTTCACCTTAGTCTCTTGAACAGTGGACTTAATCTTGAGGCCAGTAGAGTGGACTGATGCAGAGATAAAGAACTCGTGCACCTCCTTCTTCCAGATTTTAGTTGGTTCAGAGATTAGAAATTCTAACCCTGACTCAGAGAGGAGAGTGATAACCCCTTGAACATCTGGCGGCGCTTCTGCAAAGGCCTGGTGCACCAACTCATACCCTTCATTAATGTTGTCTTCAATCCTTGGCGCCATCGATTCGTCGAGAAAGCTTGAGAGAAGAGAGAAAGATAGACTGTCGACAAAGGGTTTTAGTCTCGAAAACCTTGGAAGCGTGTCGACAGAAAGAGTTTTTGACCTATTTATAGCTTCAGTTGAAAGAAGTTCAAAAGGCGCCAAAAACAGTCTAAATGTGTCGACACAGACGGAATGTGTCGACACAAACTTCTATTGACTCGACATTACTTCAGCCTACTATGTGTCGACACCTTGGATACATAATAGAAAGACAGAAATTCTGTGTCGACTCTAAGGATAAGTGTCGACACATATTCTGTAAGTGTCGACACCATTATCCTGGTTGAGTCGACATTACATTTCTGGTTAAGTCGACAATATAACTCTTAAGTGTCGACACATATTCTCTGTGTCGACACAATATTTCTGACTTGTCGACATTATTTCTCTGAGTCGACACATTATTACTGAATGTGTCGACACATTCTTACTTAGCCAATTTCTGTTATTATTACTTAACTTACTTAAATCCCACTTTAATTGCATTGTTAATGATTTTGTTAATACATTAATCAATGGTTAACATACCTAATTCAATTTTGAATTTATTGAATTTGGCTTCATCTAAAGGCTTAGTAAATACATCTGCTATTTGATAATCTGTTTTTACAAATTCCAATGAGATGTCTCCTTTTTCTACATGTTCTCTAAGAAAATGGTATTTGATTTCTATATGCTTAGTTCTACTATGAGAAACTGGATTATTAGCAATAGAAATAACACTCTTAGAATCACATAAAAGGGGTGTTCTACTTACTTGAATACCATAATCCTTAAGCTGATGCTGCATCCATAATAGCTGTGCACAGCAGCTTCCAGCAGCAACATACTCTGACTCAGCTGTGGAAATTGCCACACTAGTCTGCTTCTTACTACTCCAAGATATTAGTCTTCCTCCCAGGAATTGACAAGTACATGTAGTACTCTTTCTATCCTCTCTACATCCTGCAAAATCTGCATCTGAATAGCCTGTTAGTAGAAAATCTCTATTCTTAGGGTACCAAAGACCTAGAGTAGGAGTGCCCTTTAGATATCTCAGAATCCTTTTGACTGCAGTATAATGAGATTCTTTAGGGCAGGCTTGGTACCTAGCACAGACACATGTTGCATACATAATGTCAGGTCTACTAGCAGTGAGATATAGTAGAGACCCAACTATTCCTCTATACAATGATTCATCAACAGGTTTACCTGCCTCATCTTTGCATATAGGCATACTTGTTCCCATAGGAGTTCTCATGGTGGAGGATGACTCCATACCATATTTCTTAATTAATTCTTTGGTGAACTTAGACTGGGATATGGACAATCCATCATCAGTCTGTCTTACTTGGAGTCCCAAGAAGAACTTAAGTTCTCTCATACTGCTCATCTCAAACTTCCCTTGCATAAGTTTGGCAAACTTCTTACAAAGGTTATTTTTAGTAGATCCAAAGATTATGTCATCAATATAGATCTGGACTAAGATGATCTTTCCTTTGGATTCCCTAAGGAATAGAGTTTTGTCTATCTTTCCTCTTGAGAATTTATTCTCAATGAGGAAGGTAGACAGGGTTTCATACCAAGCCCTTGGAGCTTGTTTTAACCCATACAAAGCTTTCCTAAGCTTATACACATAATCAGGTTTAAGAGGATCTACAAAACCTGATGGCTGCTCTACATATACTTCTTCTTTAAGATCACCATTCAGAAATGCTGTCTTCACATCCATCTGGTATACTTTGAAGTCTTGGTAGGCTGCATAGGCAAGGAACATTCTGATTGCCTCCAGCCTTGCTACTGGAGCAAAGGTTTGATCAAAGTCAATCCCTTCTTCCTGCCTGTATCCTTTTGCAACTAACCTTGCTTTATTCTTCACTATTATCCCACTTTCATCTAGCTTGTTCCTATAGATCCACTTAGTGCCAATTATGTTGTGGCCTCTTGGTTTAGGAACAAGCTCCCAGACTTTGCACCTTCTGAATTGATTCAGCTCCTCTTGCATAGCATCAATCAAGTGCTGGTCTTGGATAGCTTCTTCAAACTTCTTAGGTTCCATTTGGGACAAGAAACTAGAATGCAAAACTGTGCTTTGATTTCTGCTTCTAGTTTGCACTCCTTGTCTTGGATCACCAATTATCTGATCAGTAGGATGATCTCTTAGATATCTTATAGCTGGAGGAAGATTCCCTTCAGGTTGAGCATCTCCAGCCACTTCATTCTGCTGATCCTCTTGGTTTTCATCAGCTTCCATTATCTCTTGTACTCCCCCTGGACAGCAGCCTTCATTTTCCAATGCTCCATCTTCCTTTGAAGCTTCAGCAATGGAGAGCTTGTCCATCTTCTTGCTTATACCTGTTGAGTCATTTGATCTACAAGACAACTCACAATTGATTAATCTTGTTTCATCAAATACAACATGCACAGATTCTTCAACAACTTGAGTAGTTAAGTTGAAGACTCTATAGGCCTTACTATTTGTGATGTACCCAACAAATATCCCATCCTGGGATTTGGCAGCAAACTTAGTCAAATATGACTTGCCATTGTTAAGTATATAGCACTTACAACCAAAGATCCTAAAATAGGATAGATTTGGTTTTCTGCCTTTCACAATCTCATAGGGAGTCTTTCTGTGGCTTTTGGTGATAGAAGCCCTATTGATGACATGACAAGCAGTGTTAACTGCCTCAGCCCAAAAATATTCTGGGAGAGAGGTGTCACTCAATAGAGTTCTACCAGCTTCAATCAATGTTCTATTCTTTCTTTCAGCAATTCCATTTTACTGAGGTGTTCTAGGTGAGGAGAACTCTTGGAAAATCCCAAAGTCTATACACAAGTTTGTTATGCTTTCAGATTGAAACTCAGTACCATGGTCACTTCTGATTTTGACCACTGTACTATTCAGTTCATTCTGAATTTGCTTTACAAAATTAAGTAATACACTTGGGGTTTCAGATTTTTGTCTCAGAAAGAACACCCATGTAAATCTAGAATAGTCATCTACAACCACTAGAGTGTAGACCTTCCTACCTAGACTGTGAACTGGCATAGGACCAAAAAGATCCATATGCAAGAGGTATAAGCACCTCACAGAATCCTTGTTTTCAAGGCTTTGAAATGAGGATTTTGTCTGCTTGCCCTTTTGACAAGCTGAGCATACCCCTTCCTTTATACACTTAACTTGAGTCCCATTCCTCACTAGTTCTTTACTAAAGAGTTGGCCAATTGTCTTGTAGTTTAGATGAGCCAATCTCTTGTACCACTTAACACAATGAGAAGCATTGTCATCAGCTACAAGACAAATGGGGGAAGCCTTATTCTCACATTCAAAATTAAGGCAATATACATTTCTCTTCCTATACTCAGTCAATATGATCTCTTGATCACTTGACCTTTTGATATGACATCCATCCTTACCAAATGAAATGTCATATCCTAGATCACTCAGCTGGCTTATGCTTATTAGATTATGTTTCAAACCTTTTACATAGGCCACTTGGGTGATAGTAATTAGGTTAGAAGAAATGTTACCAAACCCTTTGATGACTCCTTTTTCAGATCCACCAAAGATCACTTTAGGTCCATCTTTGACAGATGAATACTCCTTCAGCAGCCCCTTTGTTCCAGTCATGTGCCTGGAGCAACCACTGTCCAAGTACCATATAGGGGCATGAGCACTTGGACTATCCTGCAACACAGAATTACTTACCCTTAGAACCCAAGTGAGTCTTGGGTCCTTGGTTCAGATTAGCATTAACAAAGCTACCATAATCTCTTTTAGCAGGTAGACTGTTGTTCTTTGTAACACTTGTGTTAAACCAGCAATCTAGTGCAAAATGGCCTCTCTTGCCACAGCACCAACACTCAAACTTATTGTATCTATTTTTAGATACATTCTTGACAGAAAATTGTCTGTCCATTGCTTGTGCTGCAGCATCCTTACCCATTGATTTCTTAAAACCATTGGGTTTATGACCATAGATAGGCCTGCTGGCATTTACACCCTTGTTATTCTGACTACTAGTCTTAATATGGCCTTGAGTATTCTCATGATCATATTTGGTAGAAGGTACTTCCTCCTTTCTAAACTTTATAGGGACTGAAAAATTTAGTGGCTGAACAGGAACTTTACCTTTCCTCTTGAAGTTGCCAGCCCTGGTGTTACCTTTAAATCCTAATCCAGCCTTACCCTTTTGAGTGACAAACTCATCTATCAAGGGTAAGATAGATTTTGGCTTAGAGTAACTAGCCACTAAATCTTTTTCAAATTTAAGTCTGGCCTCCAGACTCTTTACTTGATCATTAGTATAATTAATTGTGCCCATCTGAATAATAGTTATATTCTTCAGCTTGGCAATTTCAGTCAACTTTTGATCAAGGACTTTTTCTAACTCAGTTGTTGCAACCCTTAGTTCAATAATTTCCTGAGCCTGTGATTTAACCAGGTTCTTGCTTTTCTTAAGGGCCTGCAACAAGTCCCCATACTTATCTATCAATTGATAGACATCTCCTTCAGATTCAGATGCATCTTCATCACTTGATGCAGATGTAACTGATTCTTCACTTGTACTACAAACAGATATACTGGAAGGACATTTTACCTCATTAGGACCAGACTGATTCTGGCATATATCGTTTTCTGATCTTGCCATCAACCCCATGCATTGATGTTCATTGATGGAGTCTAGCAACTGCATAAACTCCTCTTCCTCAGATGCAGCATATAGTCCAATATATGCTTCAGCTTCAGATCCTGATTCAGAAGTTGACTGATCTGATAGACTCTTATCTTTCTTTGCTACAAAGGATTTCTCCTTCTTGCCTTTCTGATATGTCTTCTTCTTTTCTGAAGATTCCTTTCTCTTGTCAGGACAATCAACCACTACATGTCCAGGCTTATTGCAACAATAGCAAACAATCTTTGAAGTAGTGGCTTTGCTGGGCTTTGATCTGCTTTTCTCTTTCCTTGATGACCTTCTCTTCTGATAATAGTCATCAACTTGCTGTGATGAGGAAGGCCTAGACTTCCATTGCTTCTTCTTCAAGAACCTTTGGAATTGCCTTGTGAATGCAGCAAAGTCTGCATCTGAATCACAGCTTTCTGAACCCTTATCTGAATTTTTAGAACTATCTTCTTCAACTTCCTTAGGAGGAGATGGTGATTTCCTCCTATTCTTTCTAGTGGCTTCAGCATTAAATGTCACAGTTGTTGGGTACATTGGAAAATGTGTACCTGATTTGAAGAAGCCCAACCTAGCTCAATGATATACATCAAGGTGTATTTGATGTTGTTTTAAGTTGACATGTGCAGGTGAAGAATTGATAAAGTATGCAGAAAAATTCTAAGTCCAAGTGTCGACACAGAGGAAGCAGTGTCGACACACAGAAGAAAAGAGTCGACACAACACTGGGAAGCAGTGTCGACACATAGCAGTTAGTCTACAACTACACTGGGAAAAAGTGTCGACACAGAAGAAGTAAGTCGACACATCACTGGGAATTTGTGTCGACACAGAAGAAAAGAGTCGACACAACTCTGGGAATTTGTGTCGACACAGAAGAAAAGCGTCGACCTACATTGGGAGAATGTGTCGACACAGAAGAATATAGTCGATCTCAAGATTGTCGACACCAGCAGAATGTGTCGACACATTGTGATTAAGTCGACACATTAAAGCAGAATGTGTCGACACCTGAAGGCTAAGTCGACACTTACTAAGTTATAATTCTACAACAACTGTGTCGACACACAGGACTTGTGTCGACACACTGAAGAGTCAAGACCAAGTTATTTTCAGAAGAAGCTGTGTCGACTCAAAGGCAACTTTGTCGACATCACTAAAGACTGTGTCGACACCAAAGTCAATTGTGTCGACACAGTTAGACAGATGGTCTCGACACTTTCTGACAGACTGTGTCAACAACTTGTGGTTCAAGACTAAGGCACAGGACTTGTTTTAGGACTTGACAGCTGTGGGTTACCACCGGTTAACTGAAGCTGTCAGACTTGTCAGAAAACGGTTAGAAACCGGATCAGCCGGTTGCCTTGAAGAATGTCTATAAATAGATGGATTCAGAAGGAGAAAGCAACTATTGAAAAACATTGTTGAGAATCAAAAAGTTGAGAAGGATTACGATCCAGTTCATTTCAAGAAAGTGCTAGGCACTTAAGAAGATCTTCTCCGGGAGATCTAAGAAGACTATCTAAGGATAGATCAAAGAAGAGTTCTAATCAGAATTCAGAAGAATCTTTCAAAGTGCTGGATAGAGAGAGATCAAGCCTGAATTAGAAGAAGAAGAAAGAAACCACCAGTGGATTCTCAAGAAGCTGTTTGGAATCAACTCAGCTAAGTTCATTTTCAAGAAGCCTTGAAGAAGGCTCAGATACAGTTGATTGCATCAGCTGATCAAGAATTGTCTTGGCCTTTTCTCTCTCAACTTTGGCAAGACAGATTAATAATCTTTTCTATATTTCTGTAGGATTTGTTTACACAGATCTGAGTTGTAAGCCTATGTTATAAAGGCTGAGTGTAGGAGTGTTGAACTCTGAGTGGTAGGGCAGTTTGCCTGAGTATAGGAGAAGGATATTCTCTGAGTTGTAGGCCTTGGGGCAAGGCTGAGGTAGGGCAGTTGTGCCTGAGTTGTAGGAACCAGTTGGGTTCTGAGTTGTAGGATCTGTTGATCTGAGATAAGTGGAAGTTTGGCCGAATCTAGCATACTGCTAGATAGGTGAAGGGGGAAAGTGGATGTACCCAAACCTTGGGGAACCACTATAAAACATTGTGCAATCTGTGATGTTTTATTTTCTGTGATTGCTGTGTAAATTGTGTTAGCTATTGAATTGAATTCTGCCTAGAAGTTTTTATAAGTAAAGCAGAACCTATTCACCCCCCCCCCCTCTAGGTGTTTTAGGCTGCCTTGAAAGTTAAACTATCAAGTGGTATCAGAGGGAGGTTCCTCAAAAAGGACTTAACAGTCTGAGGTAGATCTGAAAGGCAGATTCAAGATTCAAGAAGATGGGTTCTGGAGAGAATCATAAGGAGCTAGGGTCTATGAAATTACCCATGTGCAAGAAGGAAATCTTTGGGATCTGGAAAGAGAGAGTCAGATTGTTTATGGAAGCATCTGACCCAAGGATTTACATCACAGTACAGGAAGGGCCCTTCACTCCAATGAAGATATCTGTTCTTGATGCAAATATCCAAATACCAAAGACTTATTCAGAAATGACCAAGGATGAAATCATCTTGGCAACCATGGATAAAAGGGCACAGAACATCATTGTCAGTGCCATAGATGATTCAACATTTCAGAATCTGATTCACTGCAAGACCTCCAAGGAGATGTGGGACACATTGATTGTCTACATGGAGGGATCTGAAGAAGTAAGGCTGGATAGAAAGTCTATGCTAAATCAGGAGTATGAAAGCTTTAGACAAGGAAAATCTGATAGCATAACTGAGTGCTATAAGAAATTCTATAGAATTGTGAATGAGCTAATATCCTATGGAAGAGTCTTCAGTACCTATGAACTGAATGACAAATTCTTAAGATCCTTATCAAAGGATTGGGATACAAAGATCTGTGCCATAAGAGAAGTGGCTAAATTGGCAGAGATATCTCCTCCAACCCTGTTTGGAAAGTTGCTATCCTATGAAATGCAACTTATGGTAAGGAAGGAGGAGGAAAGAAACTCAAGAGGAGAGCATAGAGAAAAGACTGTGGCATTTAATGCTGAAGCCATCAGAAAGAATAGGAGGAAATCACCATCTTCTCCTAAGGAAGTTAAAGAAGATAGTTCTGAAAATTCTGATAAGGGTTCAGTTAGCTGTGAGTCAGATGCAGACTTTGCTGCATTCACTAGGCAATTCCAAAGGTTCTTGAAAAAGAAGCAATGGAAGTCTAGGCCTTCCACATCACAGCAAGTTGATGACTATTATCAGAAGAGAAGGTCATCAAGGAAAGAGAAAAGTAGATCAAAGCCCAGCAAAGCCACTACTTCAAAGATTGTCTGCTATTGTTGCAATAGGCCTGGACATGTAGTGGCTGATTGTCCTGACAAAAGGAAGGAATCTTCAGAAAAGAAGAAGACTTATCAGAAAGGCAAGAAGGAGAAATCCTTTGTAGCAAAGAAAGATAAAAGTCTGTCAGACCAGTCAACTTCAGAATCAGGATCTGAAGCTGAAGCATATATTGGACTATATGCTGCATCTGAGGAAGAAGAGTTTATGCAGTTGCTAGACTCCATCAATGAACATCAATGCATGGGTTTGATGACAAGATCAGAAGAGGACATATGCCAGAATCAGTCTGGTCCTAATGAGGTAAACTGTCCTTCCTGTACATCTATTTGTAGTACAAATGAAGAATCAGCTACATCTGCATCAAGTGATGAAGATGCATCTGGATCTAAAGGAGATGTCTATCAATTGATAGACAAGTATGGGGACTTGTTGTAGGCCCTTAAGAAAAGCAAGAACCTGGTTAAAACACAGGCCCAGGAAATTGCTGAACTAAGGGTAGCAACAACTGAGTTAGAAAAAGTCATTGATCAAAAATTAAATGAAATTGCCAAGCTGAAGAATATAACTATTATTCAGATGGGCACAATTAATTATACTAATGATCAAGTAAAGAGTCTGGAGGCCAGACTTAGAATTGAAAGGGATTTAGTGGCTAGTTACTCTAAGCCAAAATCTGTCTTACCCTTGATAGATGAATTTGTCACTCAGAAGGGTAAGGCTGGATTAGGATTTAAAGGTAACTCCAGGGCTGGCAGATTCAAGAGGAAAGGCAAAGCCCCTATTCAGCCACTAAACCTTTCAGTCCCCATAAAGTTTAGTAAGGAGAAAGTGCCTTCTAACATATATGATCATGAATACATTCAAGGTCATATTAAGACAAATGTTCTGAAGAACAAGGGTGTTAAGGCAAGCAGGCCTACCTATGGTCATAAACCCAATGGTTTTAAGAAATCAGTAGGTGAAGTTGCAACAGCACCAGCAATGAACAGAAATTCTTCTGATAAGGATGTATCTAGATCTAGATACAATAAGTTTGAATGTTGGTGCTGTGGCAAGAGGGGCCATTTTGCATTGGACTGCTGGTATAACACAAGTGTTATAAAGAACAAGAGTCTACCTGTTAGAAGAGGTTATGATAACTTTATTAATGCTAACCTGAACCAAGGACCCAAGACTTACTTGGGTTCTAAGGGTAAGTAATTCTGTATTGCAGGTGAATCCAAGTAACCATGCCCCTATATGGTACTTGGATAGTGGTTGTTCCAGGCACATGACTGGAACAAAGGGGCTGCTGAAGGAGTATTCATCTGTCAAAGATGGACATAAAGTGATCTTTGGTGGATCTGAAAAAGGAGTCATCAAAGGGTTTGGTAACATTTCTTCTAACCTAATTACTATCACCCAAATGGCCTATGTAAAAGGTTTGAAACATAATCTAATAAGCATAAGCCAGCTGAGTGATCTAGGATATGACATTTCATTTAGTAAGGATGGATGTCATATCAAAAGGTCAAGTGATCAAGAGATCATATTGACTGGGTATAGGAAGAGAAATGTGTATTGCCTTAATTTTGAATGTGAGAATAAGGCTTCCCCCATTTGTCTTGTAGCTGATGACAATGCTTCTCATTGTGTTAAGTGGCACAAGAGATTGGCTCATCTAAACTACAAGACAATTGGCCAACTCTTTAGTAAAGAACTAGTGAGGAATGGGCCTCAAGTTAAGTGTATAAAGGAAGGGGTATGCTCAGCTTGTCAAAAGGGCAAGCAGACAAAAACCTCATTTCAAAGCCTTGAAAACAAGCATTCTGTGAGGTGCTTATACCTCTTGCATATGGATCTTTTTGGTCCTATGCCAGTTCACAGTCTAGGTAGGAAGGTCTACACTCTAGTGGTTGTAGATGACTATTCTAGATTTACATGGGTGTTCTTTCTGAGACAAAAATCTGAAACCCCAAGTGTATTACTTAATTTTGTAAAGCAAATTCAGAATGAACTGAATAGTACAGTGGTCAAAATCAGAAGTGACCATGGTACTGAGTTTCAATCTGAAAGCATAACAAACTTGTGTATAGACTTTGGGATTTTCCAAGAGTTCTCCTCACCTAGAACACCTCAGCAAAATGGAATTGCTGAAAGAAAGAATAGAACATTAATTGAAGCTGGTAGAACTCTATTGAGTGACACCTCTCTCCCAGAATATTTTTGGGCTGAGGCAGTTAACACTGCTTGTCATGTCATCAATAGGGCTTCTATCACCAAAAGCCACAGAAAGACTCCCTATGAGATTGTGAAAGGCAGAAAACCAAATCTATCCTATTTTAGGATTTTTGGTTGCAAGTGCTATATACTTAACAATGGCAAGTCATATTTGACTAAGTTTGCTGCCAAATCCCAGGATGGGATATTTGTTGGGTACAGCACAAATAGTAAGGCCTATAGAGTCTTCAACTTAACTACTCAAGTTGTTGAAGAATCAGTGCATGTTGTATTTGATGAAACAAGATTAATCAATTGTGAGTTGTCTTGTAGATCAAATGACTCAACAGGTATAAGCAAGAAGATGGACAAGCTCTCCATTGCTGAAGCTTCAAAGGAAGATGGAGCATTGGAAAATGAAGGCTGCTGTCCAGGGGAAGTACAAGAGATAATGGAAGCTGATGAAAACCAAGAGGAACAGCAGAATGAAGAAGCTGGAGATGCTCAACCTGAAGGGAATCTACCTCCAGCTATAAGATATCTAAGAGATCATCCTACTGATCAGATAATTGGTGATCCAAGACAAGGAGTGCAAACTAGAAGCAGAAAACAAAGCACAGTTTTGCATTCTAGTTTCTTGTCCCAAATGGAACCTAAGAAGTTTGAAGAAGCTATCCAAGACCAGCACTGGATTGATGCTATGCAAGAGGAGCTGAATCAATTCAGAAGGTGCAAAGTCTGGGAGCTTGTTCCTAAACCAAGAGGCCACAACATAATTGGCACTAAGTGGATCTATAGGAACAAGCTAGATGAAAGTGGAATTATAGTAAAGAATAAAGCAAGATTGGTTGCAAAAGGATACAGGCAGGAAGAAGGGATTGACTTTGATCAAACCTTTGCTCCAGTAGCAAGGCTGGAGGCAATCAGAATGTTCCTTGCCTATGCAGCCTACCAAGACTTCAAAGTATACCAGATGGATGTGAAGTCAGCATTTCTGAATGGTGATCTTAAAGAAGAAGTATATGTAGAGCAGCCATCAGGTTTTGTAGATCCTCTTAAACCTGATTCTGTGTATAAGCTTAGGAAAGCTTTGTATGGGTTAAAACAAGCTCCAAGGGCTTGGTATGAAACCCTGTCTACCTTCCTCATTGAGAATAAATTCTCAAGAGGAAAGATAGACAAAACTCTATTCCTTAGGGAATCCAAAGGAAAGATCATCTTAGTCCAGATCTATGTTGATGACATAATCTTTGGATCTACTGAAAACAACATTTGTAAAAAGTTTGCCAAACTTATGCAAGGGAAATTTGAGATGAGCAGTATGGGAGAACTTAAGTTCTTCTTGGGACTCCAAGTAAGACAGACTGATGATGGATTGTCCATATCCCAGTCTAAGTTCACCAAAGAATTAATTAAGAAATATGGTATGGAGTCATCCTCCTCCATGAGAACTCCTATGGGAACAAGTATGCCTATATGCAAAGATGAGGCAGGTAAACCTGTTGATGAATCATTGTATAGAGGAATAGTTGGGTCTCTACTATATCTCACTGCTAGTAGACCTGACATTATGTATGCTACATGTGTCTGTGCTAGGTACCAAGCCTGCCCTAAAGAATCTCATTATACTGCAGTCAAAAGGATTCTGAGATATCTAAAGGGCACTCCTACTCTAGGTCTTTGGTACCCTAGGAATAGAGATTTTCTACTAACAGGCTACTCAGATGCAGATTTTGCAGGATGTAGAGAGGATAGAAAGAGTACTACAGGTACTTGTCAATTCCTGGGGGGAAGACTAATATCTTGGAGTAGTAAGAAGCAGACCAGTGTGGCAATTTCCACAGCTGAGTCAGAGTATGTTGCTGCTGGAAGCTGCTGTGCACAGCTATTGTGGATGCAGCATCAGCTTAAGGATTATGGTATTCAGGTAAGTAGAACACCCCTTTTATGTGATTCAAAGAGTGCTATTTCTATTGCTAATAACCCAGTTTCTCATAGTAGAACTAAGCATATAGAAATCAAATACCATTTTCTTAGAGAACATGTAGAAAGAGGAGACATCTCATTGGAATTTGTAAAAACAGATTATCAAATAGCAGATGTGTTTACTAAGCCTTTAGATGAAACCAAATTCAATAAATTCAAAATTGAATTAGGTATGCTAACCATTGATTAATGTATTAACAAAATCATTAACAATGCAATTGAAGTGGTATATAAATAAGTAAAGGTAATAACAACAACATAATCAAGTGTTAAAAAGGACACATTGAAGTTACAGAAATTGGCTAAGTAAGAATGTGTCGACACATTCAGTAGTAATGTGTCGACTCAGAGAAATTATGTCGACAAGTCAGAAATATTGTGTTGACACAGAGAATATGTGTCGACACTTAAGAGTTATATTGTCGACTTAACCAGAAATATAATGTCGACTCAACCAGGAAAATGGTGTCGACACTTACAGAATATGTGTCGACACTTATCCTTAGAGTCGACACAGAATTTCTGTTTATCTAAGGTGTCGACATAACCACAAATTGGTGTCGACACATAGTAGGCTGAAGTAATGTCGAGACGGTAGAAGTTTGTGTCGACACATTCCGTCTGTGTCGACACATTTTGACTATTTTTGGCGCCTTTTGAACTTCTTTCAACTGCGGCTATAAATAGGTCAAAATCTCATTCTGTCGACATGCTTCCAAGGTTTTCGAGACTAAAACCCTGTGTCGACAGTCTATCTTTCTCTCTTCTCTCAAGCTTTCTCGACAAAACGATGGCGCCAAAGATTGAAGATAACATCAATGAAGGGTATGAGTTGGTGCGCCAGGCCTTTGCAGAGGCGCCGCCAGATGTCCAAGGAGTTATCACCCTCCTCTCTGAGTCAGGGTTAGAATTTCTCATCTCACAACCTACTAAAATCTGGAAGAAGGAGGTGCACGAGTTTTTTATCTCTGCATCAGTCCACTCTACTGGCCTCAAGATTAAGTCCACTGTTCAAGGGACTAAGGTGAAGATTAATCAAAGAAGTATCAGAAAGATCTTTCAATTGCAAGTAGTTGAGAATGAAGAGGAAGTTCCTATATCTAAGACAAGGGAAGCCCTTCAATGGTGTGGACTGGACTCAGGATTGAAGATTGGAGCTGCCTTCAACAGGAAGGGTATGAATCAACAAGGGAAATTCTTGTCAGAAGTAGTTGGAAAAGTAATCCTCTGCAAGACAGGTGGACATGATAGGATTTCTGCCTATATGTTCAGCCTGATGACCAGGATAGTTTTTACTATTCCTACTGATTGGTCAGGGGTGATCTTTGACAAGATCAAAGAAGGAATCAAGAAGCCTAACATGGCTAGGATTATGAGCATGTACCTCACTGGAGTGATTCCTGAAGTGGTGCAGCAATTGCAAGGGAGTAAGATTAATCATATGAGAAGAATGGATATGAGATTGTTCTCAAGGTGGGATAGAGTACTATCCAAGGATGTGCCTGAAGAGAGCATGCCAGACACCCCTGTGAAAAGCCCTACACAGAATCAAGAATCTGAACAATTACAAGAAGACCCCCTGAGGACACAGGTTGAAAATCAGCCAGACACAACTGTTGTCCAGGAAGTGTCCACACCTGCACAGATGCAGGGGGAGCCAGTTTCCACTCCTGCTCCAAAGGTATCTACTCCTGCTCAGGTATAGGGGGAGCTAATGTATTTTACTATAAAAGACATTGCTCATATTCTTATTCCTGCACAGGTTCAGGGGGAGCTGGTGTCCACTCCTACTCCAGATACTACAAATACTGAAGTGCAAATACAAGAGGAAGCACAGTTAAACTTGTCTCAAGATTTAACTGCTGCAGAAGTTACAGCTCAACTAGAATTTACTATGGAAGAGTTGTTCCCAGATATTGATACTACTGCTGATAAAGTAGGAGGTGGACCAGATATTGAGAAGTCCATAAGTATGGACATTGATCAGGAAGCTGAAGTTGAGCCACAAGTTGAGGGTGAGCTAGTGGATGTTGAAGCTGAGCAACAGACCCCTGGAACAGATACATTTCATCATCCTCAAGAAAGAATTCATGTAGATACTTCATCTGAAACAGAAACTGAAGATGCCAGGGTGGCAAAGAAAAGAAAACTTGTTGTCTTCAAGAGAAGAAGCAAGAATTATAAGCAGGCTTTACAGACCACACCTCTACAAGTATCTCCAGCCTTTGATTACAACAAATTTATGATAGATCTACAAGTAAAATTGGATGAACAAAGGTTGGCTATGGAAAAGTATGTTGATGAGAATAGCAAGTCACTTCAGTTTGACTTAGCTCAGGATATCAAGTCCATCCAGTTTCAGGTCAACTTGCATAAAACTGAAATGACAGATTGCTTCCACAAGGGTGGCAATGCTGTGGTTTATCTAGCTAAACAACAGGAGGCTATCACTACAAAGGTGGATGACATTGCTTTGAAGCAAAGTTATGTTTTGGAAAATCAGATCAGAATGAATGATAATTTAACTGAATCTCATAATGAGATCATTGAGGAGGTAAAGAAGATTGTTCCAGGTCTGCCTGCAGATAGAGCCAAAGAAAGGGAAGATTTTGATAAGAATTTTCAAGCTGCCATTGCATCTGTTAAGACTGCCATCACAACCTCTCAAAAAGAAATATCTGAAAAGCTTAACAAGTTAAAACCATTTTTTAAAGACGGTGTAAATTATTTGGATGGCCAAATCCGATTTCAAAAGGACGATCTAAGAGATCATGTATCTAGAGAAGCCATAAAGGGGGAGAGGATGCTAATACATACAGGCTCAGAGCACTCCAAATGGGTGACCAATAGCATTCGAGCCACTTTGGGATATCCCCCATTGTGTGATGATGCTATGGTAGCTGAATCAGGAATACAATCAAATCTACTTGAAGGCACTCAACCTGAGGTTGCCCAAGTCATTTACCCCCCTCCAGATTTTGACATGATTGATCAGAAGGTTCAAGGAATGTATAGTCCTCCAAAGGAGGTTACTAATATTGTCTTTGGAAAGGTTGATAAGCCTGAGGCTACTCTAAAAGAACAGCAAGATGCTCTAGTAGCAAAGAGGAAATTCAGAGAGCAGGCTGTACTGAAGCCAGATTATGAGCAGTGGAGTCCTACTTCAAGGAACATAATACTCACTGCATGGAAAGCTGTACAAGATAAAGTTCATGAGAGAGGCAAGTGGTACAATGAAATAGAATGGCAGAAGTATGAGGCAAGACAAGAAGCAATAGTACAATTCAGAAGGAAAGCCAAGCTGGGAAGACTGCCATCTGATGCTAAGGAGCCAAGCAAATACTTCCCTAAGCCTTTTCATTATTTTGAAAGGCAAAGGATCAAGGAAGAAGCTCAGAAGAAAGCTGATCTTAAAGGAAAGAAGATAGCTGAAGATTCAGAAGCTCCTGTGACAGCTACAATTCAATCTGGCAAAGGGATTATAATTAAAGAGCCTGATCAAGCCTGATTTTGTTTCAAGTTCTTTTATAGTATTTTGTTATGTTATGATGTAATCATTAAATGTAAAACATTGTAATCAAACATTACCCAGTTATAAACAAAATGTTGTTTGGCATATTATAATGTGCATTCTGTGATGATTTGTTTTTATGTTTTGTTTATATTAAAGTATTCCTGTTATGTCATTAATCAACATTTAGTACTGTTTATAAATGGTGTATATCATTGGCTATAGGGGTTATGACTTCTCCAAATAGGGGGAGATTGTTGGGTACATTGGAAAATGTGTACCTGATTTGAAGAAGCCCAACCTAGCTCAATGATATACATCAAGGTGTATTTGATGTTGTTTTAAGTTGACATGTGCAGGTGAAGAATTGATAAAGTATGCAGAAAAATTCTAAGTCCAAGTGTCGACACAGAGGAAGCAGTGTCGACACACAGAAGAAAAGAGTCGACACAACACTGGGAAGCAGTGTCGACACATAGCAGTTAGTCTACAACTACACTGGGAAAAAGTGTCGACACAGAAGAAGTAAGTCGACACATCACTGGGAATTTGTGTCGACACAGAAGAAAAGAGTCGACACAACTCTGGGAATTTGTGTCGACACAGAAGAAAAGCGTCGACCTCAACATTGGGAGAATGTGTCGACACAGAAGAATATAGTCGATCTCAAGATTGTCGACACCAGCAGAATGTGTCGACACATTGTGATTAAGTCGACACATTAAAGCAGAATGTGTCGACACCTGAAGGCTAAGTCGACACTTACTAAGTTATAATTCTACAACAACTGTGTCGACACACAGGACTTGTGTCGACACACTGAAGAGTCAAGACCAAGTTATTTTCAGAAGAAGCTGTGTCGACTCAAAGGCAACTTTGTCGACATCACTAAAGACTGTGTCGACACCAAAGTCAATTGTGTCGACACAGTTAGACAGATGGTCTCGACACTTTCTGACAGACTGTGTCAACAACTTGTGGTTCAAGACTAAGGCACAGGACTTGTTTTAGGACTTGACAGCTGTGGGTTACCACCGGTTAACTGAAGCTGTCAGACTTGTCAGAAAACAGTTAGAAACCGGATCAGCCGGTTGCCTTGAAGAATGTCTATAAATAGATGGATTCAGAAGGAGAAAGCAACTGTTGAAAAACATTATTGAGAATCAAAAAGTTGAGAAGGATTACGATCCAGTTCATTTCAAGAAAGTGTTAGGCACTTAAGAAGATCTTCTCCGGGAGATCTAAGAAGACTATCTAAGGATAGATCTAAGAAGAGTTCTAATCAGAATTCAGAAGAATCTTTCAAAGTGCTGGATAGAGAGAGATCAAGCCTGAATTAGAAGAAGAAGAAGAAAGAAACCACCAGTGGATTCTCAAGAAGCTGTTTGGAATCAACTCAGCTAAGTTCATTTTCAAGAAGCCTTGAAGAAGGCTCAGATACAGTTGATTGCATCAGCTGATCAAGAATTGTCTTGGCCTTTTCTCTCTCAACTTTGGCAAGACAGATTAATAATCTTTTCTATATTTCTGTAGGATTTGTTTACACAGATCTGAGTTGTAAGCCTATGTTATAAAGGCTGAGTGTAGGAGTGTTGAACTCTGAGTGGTAGGGCAGTTTGCCTGAATATAGGAGAAGGATATTCTCTGAGTTGTAGGCCTTGGGGCAAGGCTGAGGTAGGGCAGTTGTGCCTGAGTTGTAGGAACCAGTTGGGTTCTGAGTTGTAGGATCTGTTGATCTGAGATAAGTGGAAGTTTGGCCGAATCTAGCATACTGCTAGATAGGTGAAGGGGGAAAGTGGATGTACCCAAACCTTGGGGAACCACTATAAAACATTGTGCAATCTGTGATGTTTTATTTTCTGTGATTGCTGTGTAAATTGTGTTAGCTATTGAATTGAATTCTGCCTAGAAGTTTTTATAAGTAAAGCAGAACCTATTCACCCCCCCCCCCCCCTCTAGGTGTTTTAGGCTGTCTTGAAAGTTAAACTATCAACAGTCTTTTCTCTATGCTCTCCTCTTGAGTTTCTTTCCTCCTCCTTCCTTACCATAAGTTGCATTTCATAGGATAGCAACTTTCCAAATAGGGTTGGAGGAGATATCTCTGCCAATTTAGCCACTTCTCTTATGGCACAGATCTTTGTATCCCAATCCTTTGATAAGGATCTTAAGAATTTGTCATTCAGTTCATAGGTACTGAAGACTCTTCCATAGGATATTAGCTCATTCACAATCCTATAGAATTTCTTATAGCACTCAGTTATGCTATCAGATTTTTCTTGTCTAAAGCTTTCATACTCCTGATTTAGCATAGACTTTCTGTCCAGCCTTACTTCTTCAGATCCCTCCATGTAGACAATCAATGTGTCCCACATCTACTTGGAGGTCTTGCAGTGAATCAGATTCTGAAATGTTGAATCATCTATGGCACTAACAATGATGTTCTTTGCCCTTTTGTCCATGGTTGCCAAGATGATTTCATCCTTGGTCATTTCTGAATAAGTCTTTGGTATTTGGATATTTGCATCAAGAACAGATATTTTCATTGGAATGAAGGGGCCTTCCTGTACTGTGATGTAAATCCTTGGGTCAGATGCCTCCATAAACAATCTGACTCTTTCTTTCCAGATCCCAAAGATTTCCTTCTTGCATATGGGTAATTTCATAGACCCTAGCTCCTTATGATTCTCTCCAGAACCCATCTTCTTGAATCTTGAATCTTGAATCTGCCTCAGACTGTTAAGTCCTTTTTGAGGAACCTCCCTCTGATACCACTTGATAGTTTAACTTTCAAGGCAGCCTAAACACCTAGAGGGGGGGGGTGAATAGGTTCTGCTTTTCTTATAAAAACTTCTAGGCAGAATTCAATTCAATAGCTAACACAATAAGCACAGCAATCACAGAAAATAAAACATCACAGATTGCACAATGTTTTATAGTGGTTCCCCAAGATCTGGGTACATCCACTTTCCGCCTCCACCTATCTAGCAGTATGCTAGATTCGGCCAAACTTCCACTAATCTCAGATCAACAGATCCTACAACTCAGAACCCAACTGGTTCCTACAACTCAGGCACAACTGCCCTACCTCAGCCTTGCCCCAAGGCCTACAACTCAGAGAAGATCCTTCTCCTACACTCAGGCAAACAGCCCTACCACTCAGAGTTCAACACTCCTACACTCAGCCTTTATAACATAGGCTTACAACTCAGATCTGTGTAAACAGATCCTACATAAATATAGAAAAGATTATTTAACTGTCTTGCCAAAATTGAGAGAGAAAAGGCCAAGACAATTCTTGATCAGCTGATGCAATCAACTGTATCTGAGCCTTCTTCAAAGCTTCTTGAATATGAACTTAGCTGAGTTGATTCCAAACAGCTTCTTGAGAATCCACTGGTGGTTTCTTTCTTCTTCTTCTTCAAATTCTGGCTTGATCTCTCTCTATCCAGCACTTTGAATAATTCTTCTGAATTCTGATTAGAACTCTTCTTTGATCTATCCTTAGATAGTCTTCTTAGATCTCCCGGAGAAGATCTTCTTAAGTGCCTAGCACTTTCTTGAAATGAATTGGATTGTAATCCTTTTCCACTTTTTGATTCAATGTTTTTCAAAAGGTCTGTTGTTGTGGTTAGTTTTCTCCTTCTGAATCTGTCTATTTATAGACTTTCTTCATGGTAACCGGTTGATCCGGTTTCTAACCGTTTTCTGACAAGTCTGACAGCTTTAGTTAACCGGTGGCAACCCACAGCTGTCACATCTTCAAACAAGTCCTGTGCCTTAGTCTTGAACCACAAGTTGTTGAGACAGTCTATCAGAAAGTGTCGAGACCATCTGTCTATCTGTGTCGACACAATTGACTTTGGTGTCGACACAGTCTTCAGTGATGTCGACTAAGTTGCCTTTGAGTCGACACAGCTTCTTCTGAAAATAACTTGGTCTTGACTCTTCAGTGTGTCGACACAAGTCCTGTGTGTCGACACAGTTGATGTAGAATCATAACTTAGTAAGTGTCGACTTAGTCTTCAGGTGTCGACACATTTTTCTTTTAACTCTGCTATAATGTGTCGACTTAATCACAATGTGTCGACACATTCTGCTGGTGTCAACAAACTTGAGGTCGACTATATTCTTCTGTGTCGACACATCCAGCTGGTGTCGACAATCTTGAGATCGACTATACTCTTCTGTGTCGACACTTTTTCCCAATGTTGAGGTCGACGCTTTTCTTCTGTGTCGACACAAATTCCCAGTGTTGTGTCGACTCTTTTCTTCTGTGTCGACACAAATTCCCAGTGTTGTGTCGACTTACTTCTTCTGTGTCGACACTTTTTCCCAGTGTAGTTGTAGACTAACTGCTATGTGTCGACACTGCTTCCTCTGTGTCGACACTTTTTCCCAGTGTAGTTGTAGACTAACTGCTATGTGTCGACACTGCTTCACAGTGTTGTGTCGACTATTTTCTTCTATGTGTCGACACTGCTTCCTCTGTGTCGACACTTGGACTTAGAATTTTTCTGCATACTTTATCAATTCTTCACCTGCACATGTCAACTTAAAACAACATCAAATACACCTTGATGTATATCATTGAGCTAGGTTGGGCTTCTTCAAATCAGGTACACATTTTCCAATGTACCCAACAGTGACCCCCTAAGGGGAGCTCTCGCCACCTCCACTCGCGCGACCTGCTCGCCTGGGGGGCTAGCTCTCGCCGGGCTGGGGAACAGCTCCCGGCCTGAGAGGTCTCGCTCAACCCCTTCTACCTTCCTCTCCTTCCCAGGCCTCCTATCCGGCATACTCACTTCTCCCCCTGCTGGGGTGATCTCGCCTTGCCCCCTGGGAGCCAGCTCGCCGAGACCACTCTGGGTTAGCTCGCCGAGACCCCTGGGAGCTAGTCCCTGGGGGGTGGGGGTTGAGCTGTCAGCCCGAGGGGCAATGCTTCTAAGCATCCCCATGATGCCTTCGATGGAAGCCATGAACTCCTCCCTTCCTACAAAGGGTCCTAAGTTGGGGAGACCACCGAGGTCATCACTACCTCCCTAATCTCCAGTCATGACACTCTCCCGAGATTTTCTGTGCTGGTCACTCTCCACGCTCACCGCACCAAAACTGTTGAAGACAAAAATGCCCGAAGCCAAAATTGACTTCTGTGGAGTTCGACCCTTGGGGAAAGGGGTGACCTCACACCTACTACACTCGGAAGAACGTCACGGACCGAAGACTTAGGAAGCTATGAACTGACCCTCGGCTCTAGCGTGGAGGTCCCACCTCACACCCGGAAGACCTTTGAGGTCTCCCCCTCCCTAGCCAATGCTTGAGCTAGGTGCCTTGGTGGAAGAAAGCCAAAGAGATTTTTGTGGCTAAGGAATGAATGAATGCTCTCCAAGGCACCCTCAAGGGTCTATTTATAGCTTTTCCAAGTCCTAGGGGTAAAATGACCAAAATACCCCTAAAGCAACTAAGCCTCTAGCCAATAGAAAAACTCCACATCGGGGGGTAGAGAGGTAATCCCCCCCAGGGCATAACGGTAAAAACATGGTCCGGAGAGAGGTCCAAGGGTGGGAGGAGCCACACCCCTTATCTCCCTGGGAGCTGTCCTGCCGAGACCCTGGGAGCTGTCCCGCCGAGACCCTGGGAGCTGTCCCGCCGAGACCCTGGGAGCTGTCCCGCCGAGACCCTGGGAGCTGTCCCGCCGAGACCCTGGGAGCTGTCCCGGCGAGACCCTGGGAGCTGCCCCGCCGAGACCCTGGGAGCTGTCCCGCCGAGACCCTGTGAGCTGCCCCGCCGAGACCCTGGCAGCTGTCCCGCCGAGACCCTGGGAGCTGTCCCGCCGAGAACCTAGGAGCTGTCCCGCCGAGACCCTGGGAGCTATCCCGCCGAGACCCTGGAGCTTTCCCGCCGAGATCCTAGCAGCTGTCCCGCCGAGACCCTGGGAGCTGTCCCGCCGAGACCCTGGGAGCTGTCCCGCCGAGACCCTGGGAGCTGTCCCGCCGAGACCCTGACAGCTGTCCCGCCGAGACCCTGGGAGCTGTCCCGCCGAGACCCTGGGAGCTGTCCCGCCGAGACCCTGGGAGCTGTCCCGCCGAGACCCTGGGAGCTGTCCCGCCGAGACCCTGGGAGCTGTCCCGCCGAGACCCTGGGAGCTGTCCCGCCGAGACCCTGGGAGCTGTCCCGCCGAGACCCTGGGAGCTGTCCCGCCGAGACCCTGGGAGCTGTCCCGCCGAGACCCTGGGAGCTGTCCCGCCGAGACCCTGGGAGCTGTCCCGCCGAGACCCTGGGAGCTGTCCCGCCGAGACCCTGGGAGCTGTCCCGCCGAGACCCTGGGAGCTGTCCCGCCGAGACCCTGGGAGCTGTCCCGCCGAGACCCTGGGAGCTGTCCCTCCGAGACCCTGGGAGCTGTCCCTCCGAGACCTTGGGAGCTGTCCCGCCGAGACCCTGATAGCTGTCCCGCCGAGACCCCTGGGAGCTGTCCCGCCGAGACCCTGGGAGCTGTCCCGCCGAGACCCTGGGAGCTGTCCCGCCGAGACCCTGAGAGCTGTCCCGCCGAGACCCTGGCAGCTGTCCCGCCGAGACCCTGGGAGCTGTCCCGCCGAGACCCTGGGAGCTGTCCCGCCGAGACCCTGGGAGCTGTCCCGCCGAGACCCTGGGAGCTGTCCCGCCGAGACCCTGGGAGCTGTCCCGCCGAGACCCTGGGAGCTGTCCCGCCGAGACCCTGGGAGCTGTCCCGCCGAGACCTTGGGAGCTGTCCCGCCGAGACCCTGGCAGCTGTCCCGCCGAGACCCTGGGAGCTGCCCCGCCGAGACCCTGGGAGCTGTCCCGCCGAGACCCTGGCAGCTGTCCCGCTGAGACCCCTGGCAGTTGTCCCGCCGGGTCTACCTGGGGCCTCCCGCTACACCCGTACCCTAAAGAGGGACCGGGGCGAGTGCCGGCCTCCCGCGCACTCTCCCCCTGAAGAGTACTCCAAGCACTAGCCTGTTAAGCTCCTTTTTTCCTCCCTACTAATATATTTCCAAAGCAAGGCCAAAATTGGCCACCAAGAGTGCCAAGACGTCCAAAAAGCTTAAAACTATATAGGGGCGAATACGGGGTTGTACAAGCCAGATGGTAGAACTCTCAGTGGTATTCCACCACCGTCCTGGTACCTTGCTTCAACTGCAAGAAGCGGTCCTCCAACTCGTCTCGGGCCGACTGTGGAACAAAATGCTCCAACAACATAGGCCTGAACTCATCCCATAAAACCTCAGCAGCCAGTCTCCCAGCAAAAGTAGTATCCAAAACTGTCTTCCACCACCGCTTGGCGTGAGACTCCAAGCAGGACACAACCAAAGGTACTCTCTCCTCCCATGGGCTCCGAATCCCTGTCAGCATTTCCTCCATGATGTCCAGCCACTCTTTTGTCCGCACTGCTGACTCCGTCCCCAAGAAGGACGGAGGAGAAAGTCCTCGGAAGATGCTGAGCCAGTTGGCTCCTGGTATCTGCTGTGGAGCCGGGGCCTGTTGGGCCCTAAAAGCATCCAAGATGGTAGTCAAAGTCTGCCCCATGTCGGTTTGTAGGAACTGAGCGGGAACTGGTGGAATCGATGCAGTATCCGGGGTCTGCTGGGCCCCACCCTGTAATGTAGGCAGTGTTGGAGGCTGCACAACAAAACTTCATCGTCAGAAAACGTTAACTCAATCTAAAATGGACATATATTATGTGATACCCATATGGGCCCACCACTGCTTCCGCTGCTTAGTTTGTCCGCAAACTAAACTCGAACGGGGGTGACCTAGGGTTTTTGTGGACTGCTATTTGATCGATCGGGGTTTTCTCTGATACCACTTTGTAAGACCCCCCCTTTTTTAAAAAAAAAAAATCGGGGTCTTATGCCCAGAACCGCCGCTTTGCAGTGACACCTTCACACCCGGGAAGGTCGTCACTACAACGCGCCGATTCTGCTGGCCTTTTCGATCACAATCAAGTAGCAAGTAGTAAAGAAAGAGAAATGCAGTCCACAATAACAAATCACATATATGTAAACTCCAAGAAGGGAGTGTCCACAGTATAACATCAGAGTAAAAATAGAGTACTGAAAGGAAGAGGGCTTAAGCCCGGTACAACAACACCTCACTACATGGTCACTCAAACGGAAGCTGAAAAACAAACTGCTACTAAGGAACGGAACTCACGGTCCCGGCTGTCTGAACTCCTGAGCTAGACTGCCCTGTCTCCAAGCGCACCGGCCTCCTGGGCTGCTCCTCCGGGTTGAGCTCCACGATTCCCTAAAATGATGTGGTTCGAAAACCGTTAGTCTATAAGACTAAGCCCTATCATCCCCCACCCCTTCCCGCATGCCCTAAGGCACCGAGCGGAGAGGAAGAAAGGGAAGGACATGAAGGTGGAGAGTAGTCAAAAGCAGATGACGGTGGACCTAACTAGCAAGTTATGATAGACGAACAATATAAGTGTTGTAATAGGTAAAATAGGAAGGTAAGTAAGTAAGAAAATAAACCTTTACTTATGTGAGTACACATAAGCCAAGGGATCTTTTACAAGGCTCCCATCGTATAAATGTCCCATTCCACTTATACGTTGGTGTCCTAGTGAGTTCAATCTGACTCCAAGGCATTCCTAGACCTAATATGAGATCAATGGGTCACCAAGGACCAATTGGGTGCAAACCTAGTGGCTAAGTTGACCCAAGTCAACTTAAGCCCTAGTTAGGCCAAAGTAACCCTGCCCTGGATCAACTCACCCTCTTTATGCCAAGTCTACCCTACCTAACCATACCTAGGCCTTAGGGGAGGTCAATGGGTCCCTAGGGATCTATTGATGTTGACTCGGAAGGTCAAATTGACCAAGTCAACCCTAAACCCAAATCAAGTCAAACCTAGCTCAATCGGGTTAACTCAAGCTCAAGCCCCCTCATGTTGACTCATAGGGTTTTATTAGGAGTTATTATGGCTGCCTATAGCCTAAACCCTAGGCTAGCCAACATGTTGACTAGGAGAGAGAAAGAAGTGAGAAATAGGCTAAATATAGGAGAGAGAAAGTGTGAATTAAGGGTATTTTCATGGTAGAATGGTGAGCCCCCTCTCATATGACATTTAAGGTTTTAATATTAATTTTATGGGCTGATTTTAGGCTTCTAGGGGAAGAAAATTCGTGAGGGTGACTAGGAGAGAGTAAAAATGAGTATTTGGTTATATAGAGGAGAGAGAAAAGGTGGTGGAGAGGTGAAGGGGTGTTTTGAAGAGGGAGTAGGCATGAATTCGGCCAAGGAGGGGCCCACAGCCACCTAATGGCTGGCACCTCTTCCCCCCAACCCTTTCCCGGCCACCAAGAGGTGGTTTCACCCCTCCTCACCTCAAACCCACCCCCCACCATGAAGGGGTGTTTTGCCTCTTGGATGAAACCACCCCCTCTTCCCCTCTCCCCCTTATATACTCACTTAGGAGAGAGGGGAGACCATTTTCGAAATCAGAGAAGGAGGAGAGAACCCTTGCCGGAGCCACCAAGGAGAGAAACGCCGCCACCATGGCATCCCGCCGTTCAACCCGCATTCGTGCCCGAACTCAGGTCCTCCCCCACTCCCTTTTCTCATGCATAGATCTTAGACATGTTAGGAGTAAGCCCGGGCTCAAACGAGTCGGTCGAGTGGAGTGCAAACCTAGAAAAACACCATTTTTAATGGAGTTTTGGTGGGCTCGGGTAGGGCGGCGCCGCCACCTCCGGCCGCCCTAGCCGCCGGCAAGGTTAGCCCCCACCACCGGGAACATGTAGGAGTTGTTTCCCAGTGGTGGCGCCGCCCCTGGTGGCCGGGAAAAGACCCGTAAGATTCACTTCTCACGGTTCTGGTTCAGGCCATTTGGAGAAGATGAAGTACAGCTGCCCTCGGATTGCTTTAAGATGCGTGCGAGACTTAAATACACGAATTACAGCTTTTATTAATTCTTTTTCTGTATTTTAATAAAACAGTTTCACTGTAAATTAAATTTAGGCCCCTTATGGACACCTACTGAAAAAGGTCATAACATGAAAGTTGTAGGTATTTTAAATACCTACAATTTGATATGCAGTGGTGAAAATTTGGATGAGGGGACTACCCTGTAGAGCCTTTTTAGTAAGGGTATGTCCTACAACTAGGGCAAATTTCTCCTAAAAATTATTTAGGCCCTTTAGGGGCATGTTCATCAAAAATGATCAACATAAATGTTGTAGGACTTTTTATTATCTACAGTTTGATATGTAATGGAAAATTTTAGGACAAGTATACTGACCTATAGGGCCATTTTTCTAGGGTAGGTCTATACGTAGGGCAGATTTTCAAATAATTCCTCACACCTAACCCTTGTTCCAAATTCTTTAAATTTTGGACAGGAGCTTAATGTAATCTAATACTAGCTCCTGTAAAATTTGGAGACCATTTGGGATAGTGTAGCTTAGGGTTTTTCCCTAACCCTAGAAAAGCTAGGGCAAGGTAATTAAAGGGTCAAATGACCTCCATACCCTCCCAAATTTTGGTGAGGTGTCCCTGGTATAGGTATCTAGGTCTGGTTCAAATTTCAACTCATTTGGTTGAGGTTTGAATAGGAATTCACTAAACTGTAGTTTGGACCTAGGAAAGGGAAATTTAGGGAAAAAATACTTTTGACACTTGAGAGATCATCTCACCTCAACAGAGGTTGATATTTTGACCATTGGTTTGAAATGATCCTAAGAACCCCCTTGGGGAAAATGGGATGGATTAGGGTGAGTTTACCCTAGGGCCCAGGTTCAAACCCTAAATGAGGACTTTGGGAGCTTGTGAAGGACATAGAGGCAAATGCCTTTGTATGGCCTAGAGTTTTGGTGGAGAGGTTGTTAATGGGTATTTAACCCTCTGGTTGTAATATTAGAAAATTTTGAGGTAGGTAGGTACCTCAAAACCTAAAACCTAGTTATTGAGTAGAAGGGCTTTTAGGTCAAAGTAGTAGTTTAAATTCACTCAAAAGCTATGAAATTTGGGTAGAGTGTTTCTAGGGTAGTTAGGACCCTTGGCTGATTTTACTAGAATTTTTGGATTATTTTTTTAGTGCTTCATTCATGAATATGGGTATAGCCCTATTTGATGTTTTATTTATTAAAGATTTTTAATTCAAATAAGGCCCCCTTGAAACTCTGGAATTAAATGGTGTTGGCAAGAATTTTAGTTTAATTTTATGTTGAATAAATAGAGTAGTTATTTCACAAGTGTTATTAAAGGGGTTTGTGGTTTAAAAATATTTTATGGCATAAATAGTTTCTGGAAAATTATGAAAGTTGGTAAATAGGGTTTTTAAATCATTTTGAATCAGTGTGATTTTATTCTGGATTTTTGGAGTTATGAATATAGTACTTGATTCACAAGCATGCTAGATTAGGGTTTTAGTAAATGATTTATTATAAATTAATTTCCAACAGGAAAATTATGAGACTTTTATAGTACTGTTTTCATGGTATTTCTAGTACCCTGTAATTAATCCAAATTATTTGGAAGAGAATTTGATGTAGTTTATTCATTAGACATGAAAGAAATGGATTATTGCAAAAATATGTTTAGGCCCCTTAGACCTTAGTGAAAAATTGCCAAACCTTGGATATATCATTTTTAGACATAGTAGTATTTGTCTTAAATTTATTATGATTTATACATGACTGAAAAGTATACTCCTTGTTCAAATTTGGAAGACCTTGGATTTTAGTAAAATTAATTAATTAATAGATTAATTGAGAAAATTATTATAACCAGGAATTGATTCAATTATGTCATGATAGGCCCCTAGTAAATAACTTAGGTTGTTCGGATGAAGACACAAAGGACATCCTATCAAGGTCATCATATAGTGTAGGCTGGTCTGCATTTGGCGTTTTCGTAAAAGATCGCATTTGGAGATGACTTAGGGCAATGTTGGAGTTTCTCAATGTGCTGATTTGGATGGATTTAGATAGGTCATCATGGAAGGTTATAAGGAGTGATGAGAAGTGAGTGGTTGTGGTAGAAGGTGCACGGGACCGACGAAAGATCGTCGTCCCCGTAAGAGTGAAGAGTTAAATTCACCCTAGGTTTAGTTTGATGCAATTTATAAAGGGATAGGGTAAGGGAAAAACAACCAATAACAATAAGTGCCTTGCGAAAGGGAACTTCGGGCCGTAATGCCGCCGTCTTGGTTCCTAGTGCCTATTGAGAACCCCTCACAGGGTATATTCCGGAGGCAGTCCTGGGCTAACGTAAATCTTAAAACAAACGAAAGAGTAATTAGCCTAATAGGGATTCACATTGCACACACTCATTAGTTAGGGTTGGTAATGGTTAAGTCGTCCCGAGGTGTTCAAGGGGGCGCCATCCGCGGTGCTCAAAGGGATGGGGTTTTGAATTGAGCCAGACGGTTTAGTCCGGGGAGCTTAGTCTCGGTTTGTGGTTGAGATGGACGGTTTGGTCCGGTAGCTTTACTTTGACTTCTTATATTAAAGGTTGCATGTGCATAAATAGGAAACTTTAAGGTGGTGGGTCTTCGATATTGGGGAGTTCGTTGCACCGACACCAATAGCGTTGACTCGGCAAGGTTGCTAGCACCTCGCCAAACTTAAGTCCGGTGGTCCAGTCGGCAAGAGTACGCAGGAGTCCGCCTTATGCACCAGGCGTTGAGGGCGTACGATAGGTCAGACCGGTAGTGCAAATACTGGTTTTGAGGTGGGCGAGGCCCAACCCACCGCTTCCGTCTGCCACTACGGAGGTATCCTGGGAGGTAACGGCTCTGAAAGGGGGAACTAAAGGTTTGTGTACACAAAGTTGGGTGTGTGAGTTGCACTGCATGAACATCATTAACCCACCAAATAGTTGCATACATAATCATTCATAAGAACCTTGACACCTAATGTATAAGTGGTATGGGACGCTTATACATTAGGACCTGCAAAACGACCCCTTGGTCTATAAGCTTGTGTGGGCAAGTTTTATAGATTAAGGTCTTTTTAAATATTTAAACAATGCTTGTGATAACCGACACCTCAACGTATAAGTGGAATGGGACATTTATACGATGGGAGCCTTGTAAAAGATCCCTTGGCTTATGTGTACTCACATAAGTGAAGGTTTATCTTCTTACTTACTTACCTTCCTGTTTTACCTATTACAACACTTATATTGTTCGTCTGTCATAACTTGCTAGTTAAGTCCACCGTCATCTGCTTTTGACTACTCTCCACCTTCATGTCCTTCCCTTTCTTCCTCTCCGCTCGGTGCCTTAGGGCATGGGGGAAGGGGTGGGGGATGATAGGTCTTAGTCTTATAGACTAACGGTTTTTGAACCACATCATTTTAGGGAATCGTGGAGCCCAACCCGGAGGAGCAGCCCAGGAGGCCGGTGCGCTTGGAGATAGGGCAGTCTAGCTCAGGAGTTCAGACAGCCGGGACCGTGAGTTCCGTTCCTTAGTAGCAGTTTGTTTTTCAGCTTCCGTTTGAGTGACCATGTAGTGAGGTGTTGTTGTACCGGGCTTAAGCCCTCTTCCTTTCAGTACTCTATTTTTACTCTGATGTTATACTGTGGACACTCCCTTCGTGGAGTTTACATATATGTGATTTATTATTGTGGACTGCATTTCTCTTTCTTTACTACTTGCTACTTGATTGTGATCGAAAAGGCCGGCAGAATCGTCGCGTTGTAGTGACGACCTTCCCGGGTGCGAAGGTGTCACCGCAAAGCGGCGGTTCTGGGCATAAGACCCCGAGTTTAAAAAAAATGGGGGGGGGGGGGTCTTACAGATAACATCTCTGCTTCTGATCATTTTCTTGTTCACAGGATCCCAGAGTCTATGGCCAAACTCCTCATGGGGAAATCCCATCAAGATGCACTCCCGGGACTTCTCATCAAGCTTCGATCTCTCTTCCTTGGGAACATGAACGTGGACTTTGCACCCAAGCACTCGCACATGTCCGTACGACACTTCCTTCCCGGACCAAACACGCTCTGGAATATCACCATTTATGTACAACCCCATATTCGCTGGGTAGGACCCAGAAGGCTAAGACTTCAGGGGCCGGAGTTAGGCTAGTCCAGGGTCAGCCCAAGGGCGGACTGGTAGAGTTCTCGCCCTTAGGGAGCTCTCGCCAACCTGTAGGCGAGATCGTTCGCGCGGGGACTCGGGCCTTTGGGACGGCCTTAGAGTTCGGGGCGGTAGAGCTCCAGCCCGGAAGGAACTCTCCCTGAGGGCGGGCGAGAGCGAGAACCCTCTCGGCGGAAGGTCTCGCCAAGATAAGTCGGGGCTCAGCGAGAGCCTTCTCGCCCGGGGTTCTCGCCAAGCAGGGCCAGGTGGTGGGGCCCGTCGCCCAGGAAAAGATTATTTTATTATTATTATCCCCGGGAAAAATTACCTGTATGCCCCCAGGATGATAGCGGGATTTGGCTATTGGCAGACCCTTCAGGGGTATTTCAGTATTTTCAGGTCAAGGGAAGACTATAAAAAGACCCATAGGGGCTCTTTGGAAGGCAGGCTGTCATTATTCTCCAACTCCAGTGCTTTCTGAGGAGCTCCCAGTCCAGCTTTTGGTTTTGGAGGGGAAGCTCTCAGGGATCTTCCGGGTGTGAGGTGGGACCTCCCAGCTGGGTCTTTGGGTCAGTCTTAGGACCTTTGCAGCTAGTCAGGGGTCGAAATTCGAGAGAAGTAAGCGTCGGCTGCACCTTGGTTTGTGAACATTCATTGGGGTCAATTTTGGCTTCAACAGTTCTGGTGCGGTGAGCGTGGAAGGCAGCCGGTGCAAGAAAGCCTTGAGTTTGGTCCCATGACTGGAGGTGAAGGTGAAGGATCTAGCTCGGGGGGTATCCCCACCCCGGGGGAAGAGGCAACAAGGAAGATGTTAGAGGATTTTAGGCAAGAGGTCACGCAGACGATCAGCTTGGCCTTCTCGGCAAGGAATGAGTGGGAGACGTCGCAGGTTCCTGTGGAGGTGGTTCCGCTGTTAGGCGAGAACGCTCCAGGGCAGCGCCCCGGGAAGGAAGTCCCGGTGGGGGCAGGCGAGAGGGATGTGGATGCGCCGGAGCTTTTCCCAGGACAGCGTCCCGAGAAGGAGGCTCCGGCGGATCTGGGCGAGAAGGAGGCGACCGTGCGGGAACTCTTCCCCGGGCACGGTCTCGCAGATCGGTCCAGCCAGCGAGGTCGCGAAACGTGCCCTCTCGCCAGGCGGGGGGCGAGACCCCTTTTAGCGAGCTCATCGTCTCGGCTCCAGTGCCGGAAGGGTTTCGGGAGCCGGATATGACCTACTACACTGGGAAGGATGACCCGGTTCAGCATGTGCAGTGGTTTGAGGATGTGGTGTCGATAAGGCAGATGTCGGATGCCTTCAAGTGTAGGCTTTTTGCCATCACTCTGAAAGAGAAGGCCAGGGACTGGTTCCACCAGTTGCCGGCGAGCTCGATCTACAGTTTTGAGGATCTGCGCAGGGGTTTTCTGTTGAGGTTCTCGACTTCAAAGAAGCGGAAGAAGGAAGCTGAGAGTCTGTTTGCAGTGAGGCAGAAGTCGGAGGAGACGTTGGGCCATTATGTTGATCGGTTCCAAGAAGAGATTCTCCTGGTCCAGGAGGTCCCGGGGTGCCCTAATGCTTGCCTTCACCCTGGGACTGAGGCCGGGGTTTTTTAGCATGGAGTTGAAGAGAGTGCCCCCTCTCTCTCTTTTGAGGAGCTCATGGAGAGGGCGACAAAGGAGATAGACTTCGAGAGGGCAAACCCTGCGTTTGTGAGAAAGCTGGCCAGGTTGGCGGAGGATGATGTAAAGGAGCCGGCAGCAGGAAGGCCGAGGGAAGTGAGAGAGCAGAGGGAGCAGAGGGAACCAAGGGAAGATAGGAGGAGAGAGGAACCCCGAGGGCAGGGGCAGCAGCATGGGGGGCCAGGGAGCTGAACAACCGATTTGGTTGGAGGCCTCAGGAGGGTCGCCCCCAGGGCCAAGGGGGTCTTCAGGGAAGAGACAACTTCCGGGAGCCGAGAAGACTCGAGCAAGGAGGATGGAGGCAGGGACCGAGGGGTCACTTCCCACCACCGCAGGAGGCCATGGAGGTGGGAAGAGGAAGAGGGAGAAGAATCCGGGGAGCAGGGAGAAGGGGAGGAGAAGGAAGAGGGGGCAGGGTGGCGTTGCCCTATTGTGACTTCCATCAGGAGGAGGGTCACGCAACGGCCACCTGCCCAGAGTTTCTGGAGATGAGGGAGGCCAGGGGAGCTGGAATGCAGGATCCGCCTACAAGGATCGTCGAGGTGCAGCACGAAGAGGCTGAGGATAGATGTGAAGATAGGGTCGATGTGGGGACCCGAGGGGGATCGGAGTGATCCACGGGGGAGTAGGGATCGAGGCAACCCGCAAGGGGAGCCTTCAAACCATATTCTGCAGAGGGGTCTCCTCGACCTCCCTAGCTCCCCCCCCCCAGAAGAAAAAATCACCTTCTCATCCGCGGATATGCCCGACTACGAAGACCCATTCTGCGACACACTGGTGATCCAGACGGCGGTGGAGAACTTCACAGTCTCCCGGATACTGGTGGATAACGGGAGCTCCGTGAACGTGATCTTCAAGAAGGCCTTCGATGAGATGAGGGTGGAAGGAAAAAGGGTTCTGGCTTCCGATGGACCGCTCTTTGGTTTTTCTGGAGAGAGGAAGGAGGTAGAAGGGGGAGTGGGCCTGCATGTAAAGCTTGGGGGGGTCTCACGGAATTGTAGGTTCGTGATCATAGACGCCCCAAGTAGCTACAACGCCATCTTTGGGCGTCCTCTCATTAGCGCCTTTCGCTGTGTCCCCTCCTCCTTTCATCAATGCCTCAAGTTCAACAACGGAGGGACGCGGGTCAGGATCAGGGGGGATCCGAAGGTGGCGAGGCAGTGCTATGTGACGGCGGTAAACACCATGTCATGGATGGCTGAGGCGGAGGAGCTGGAGAAAGAGATGGCTGGACAAGAAGGGAGTGTCGTGGGAGAGGAAGCGAGCATGGGGGAAGCAGGGGAGGAGGCAGCGGAGATAGAAGAGATGGGCCTAGGAGAGGCAAAGGAAGGAGAGCAGAGGAAAGGAGAAGGCCTGGTGGAGGCGATGTGGGTTGATGAGGTCGGAGAAGAAGAGGTTAGGCAGGAGGAGGCAAGGGCAGGATGGGAGCGGCCGAGACTGGAGCCGGCTGAGGAAGTGGTGGAGATGGAGGTACTCACCAGAGCAGGGCAAGCAGAGAGGGTGCGGATCAGCAGAGGCTTAAGCCTCGAGGACCAGGGGCGGATGCTAGCCTGCATCCAGAGCAACATCGACATCTTCTCTTGGAGCGCGGCAGATATGCCGGGCATCGATGCGGACGTAGCTTGTCATCGCCTGAACCTGGACCCGAGGACTCGCCCCATACGCCAGAAGATGAGGGCCATCGCCACCAAGCTGGAGGAGCCCATCCGAGAGGAGGTCAGGAAGCTTCTGGAGGCAGGCTTCGTCTCGGAGATCCAGTACCCAGGCTGGATCTCCAATGTGGTGATGGTTAAAAAAGGGGGAGGAAAGTGGCGTATGTGTATCGATTTTTCCTTGTTAGATAAATCATGTCCTAAGGATTGTTATCCCCTGCCTCGAATCGACGCGTTGGTTGACTCAGCCGTTGGTTTTTCTGTTATGAGTTTTTTGGATGCTTTTTCATGTTACCACCAGATCCGGATGCACCCTCCTGATGTCAAAGACGTCTCCTTCATCACGAGGGAGGGATGCTTCAGCTATAAGATGATGCCCTTTGGGTTAAAAAACGCAGGGGCAACATACCAGCGCATGATGGATCGAGTCTTTCGAGACCAGAGGGGGAAGAATCTAGAGGTCTACGTCGATGACATAATGGTTAAAAGTAAGTGTGTGGATTCCCACTTGCGGGACTTGGAGGAGACGTTTGCCACCCTGCGGAGATTCAAGATGAGGTTGAACCCCTTGAAGTGTGTCTTCGGGGCCAGTCGTGGGAAGTTCCTTGGACACCTCTTGACTCCGGCGGGGGTAGAGCCCAACCCGGACAAGGTAAAGGCCATATTGGACTTGGAATCACCTCGCAACGCCAAGGAGGTCCAGCGCTTGACGGGAAAGTTGGTCGGGCTAAGCAGGTTCCTCTCTCGGTCCAGGGATAGGTGCTCCTCTTTCTTCAAGGTGCTCCGTAGTAACCAGGTGTTCGAATGGACGGCCGAATGCGAAGAGGCTTTCCAGAGGCTGAAGAGGCAACTCTCCCAGGCTCCACTGCTCCAAAGCCCCAAAGAGGGGGAAGACCTGGCCTTGTATCTCGGAGTGGGGGTGGAAGCGGTGAGCTCCGTCTTGGTTAGGGAAGAGGGGAAGAAGCAGCTACCCGTCTGAAAGTGAAGGGATAGATACAACTCTAGAGGGGGGGGTGAATAGAGTAATCAAATTTTGCACAATACAAAACTTAACTGTCTACCCAACTCCCTTGGAGTGAAGTGCGGAATGAAGAGATTATAGATTTTGGTTTAACCTTAAAGCCTAACACACGTGATGTGCAAACACAAGCTAACTGTAATTACAGTTAAAGCCTGGAAAACCTAAGCAGCAACTAGCAACCTAGTTATATCTATTCACAGCCACAGTACAAGAAAAATAATAAGCAAGCCAGACGACACAAGGAATTTTATAGTGGTTCCCCAAACAACTTGGGTACCAACAACCTCCCTCTGATACCAATTGAAAGTGAAGGGATAGATACAACTCTAGAGGGGGGGTGAATAGAGTAATCAAATTTTGCACAATACAAAACTTAACTGTCTACCCAACTCTGATACCAATTGAAAGTGAGGGTAGATCTTATACCTCCCTCTGATACCAATTGAAAGTGAGGGTAGATCTTATATTTTCTTTTAGGAAGAGTTAATGCGGAAAATTAAAAATTAAAATAAATAACAGAGCATAGCACAAAAGAAACAGAGCAAGCAAACCAGACGACACAAGGAGCTAAAGTGGTTCCCTCTCAATAGGTACGTCCACTCTTCTACCACCTTGGTAGGAATCCACTACAGGTTTTTGCTAAGGTGCCCTGCCACCAATGATCTGATTCAGGTAGATCAAACAGACCCTTTAGACTTTTGATCAGGTGTCTAAAAACCAAGCAGGTTGTTGATAAGGTGCCCTGTCACCAACGTTCACTTTTGAAGAGGTGTGAACAAACTCTTTACAGGAGGGGGAAGAAGAGTTAGATTGTCTTCTCTATTTTAAGATTAGAGAAGCATAAGAGACTCTTCAGAACTTATGACAGAATACTGTCACGAGGTTCTGAAGGAGTAAGGCCTGAAGAAGACTAGAGATCTGGATTTAGATGTTCTTCTTCAGCTTCCTTATTTCTTCTTCTTCTTCAGAGAAACTCTGAGTGTATCTTCCTGGAACAGGAGCACTCAGGTTGAGGAAGAGCAGAAGAGATATCTTCACAGTTGGATAGATATTGCTGTGAGCAGCTGTATCTTTTCTTTCTTGAAGACTGCTGAATGTTGATGGTAGCAGTCTTCTTTCACATTTGTTCTACAGCTTCGTCTGTGTGTTTCTGGTCACTGTCTTCTTCTTGTATGTTTCGTGTGTGTCGTGTGTCTTCTTTCTTTCTCCAAAAGAACTCTTTAAATAGGTGCAGCAGCAACGGCTCTATTAGAGCAAGACTTTTGTCTTCTTCTCAGATTTTGAATCTGGGCTGCAATTAACACAAAAACAAGTCTTGCAGATATATATCCTATAAAAGGAAAACTACAGCAGCTGCAATAAATAGACTCATAAAGGATGTTTGATAAATCACATCGGAAATAGCTCTTTACAGCCAACGGCTATAAAGGACAGCTGCAACAATAAAGTCAGATAATAAGACAAAAGACATTGCCAGAGAGAATTGACTTATGCATAAATATAGAAGCACGTTTGCTTTGAGATATATGCATAAGATCAATTAAATAATCCATAATAAAACATGTCAGAAAATACAACAAATAAAACGCATATAATATTACATATGCAGACCAGAAGATAGTCGAACGATCCTCGACGATCGTCGACCGACCTACTGAGATCGTCGAGCTATCAGTCAGATAGTCGACCGACTCAAACAAAACAGAAAGCGTCGACCGATCCTTAGAGATCGTCGAACGGCCTACTGAGATAGTCGAGCTATCAGGAATATAGTCGACCGACTCGGGCAAGACAGAAAACGTCGATCTATCAAGAGATAGTCGACCAGAGCTCGACGATCTAGCAGAACGTCGAGCTGGCTAGAGACAGACGATCGTCGACCGGCTGATCGACGATAGTCGATCGGCGTTCGACGATAGTCGAACCCGAAAAAGACTTAGCCAGAATTTTACTGGAAAAGAGAATACTCAATAATGAGATTTTGACCATGGATAAATCTTGGGTCAAGATCTAAAAGGAAAGACTTAACTCAAATCCAAACTAGGGTACCAACACCGTCTATTATGTAAGCCGAATCCTGAAAAAGGCGGAGCTCTGCTACCCCATCCTGGAGAAGCTGGCTTACGTCTTGGTCGTTTTGGCAAGGAAGCTTCGTCCATACTTTCAAGCACACTCGATTAGGGTGGTCACCGACCACCCTCTTCGCAAGATCTTCGAGGGGGCAGAACACTCGGGAAGGCTGACAAAATGGTCTATCGAACTAAGCAAGTTCGACATCTCGTTCGTCCCGAGGCTCTCCATCAAAGCTCAGGCCGTGGCGGACTTTCTGGCAGACTATGTCACCGAAGCTGAGAATGAGGAGCCGAAGCCCCATGAAGCATGGAAGATGATGGTCGATGGGGCCTCGGGGAGACACTCTCTGGGAGGGGGTGTAGTGTTGGTGAGCCCTCAGGGGGTTATCTTAGAACAGGCGGTGGCTTTCCACTTCCCTGTTACCAATAATCAGGCGGAATATGAGGCGGTGATAGCCGGCCTTCGATTGGCGAGGGAGTTGGAGATCCAGGATGTGGAGACCTTCACTGATTCGATGGTGGTAGCGTCGCAGATCAGAGGGGAGTTCGAGGCTCGGGAGCCTACCCTCGTGAAGTATCTATCCAAGGTAAGGGCCATCATCGGGGAGTTCTGTTTCTTTTCTATTCAACATGTTCCCAGGGAGGAGAGCGCAGCAGCTGATCGGTTGGCAAAGTTTGGGCCTCGGGGAGGAGGGACCTTGACTGAACTTTTCCGACCGGCGATTGAAGAGGGGGAGTTGATGGAGGTGGGACGGCGATCCTCATGGGTGGACCCTTTGGTGACCTTCCTTACCACAGTCGAGCTGTCAGAGGGGGTTAAGGATGCAAAAAGCTTCAAACGAAAGGCAGCCTACTACCTGATGTGGAAAGGGGGCTTGCACAGGAAGATGTTATCGGGGCTCCTCGCGAGATGTGTGACCGAGGAGGAGGTCCCGAGGATCCTGGAAGAGGTACATTCGGGAGAGTGCGGCAGTCACTCGGGAGGAAGAACATTGGAGGCTAGGGTGATAAGACAAGGCTACTTCTGGCAGACCTTGAGGAAGGACACAGTCGAGTTTGCGAAGAGATGTCGAAAATGTCAAGTACACGCCCCCCTCCAACTCCTACCCGCACAAAGGCTTCGAAGTATCACGGCCCCATGGCCCTTCTCCATCTGGGGAATGGATCTAGTCGGACCCTTTCCCCCGGCCAGCGGGCAGAGGAGGTTCCTCCTGGTCATGATCGACTACTTCTCGAAGTGGCTGGAGATCAAAGCTCTGGCCAAGGTAACCTCCCAGGTCATCAGGAACTTCATTTGGGGAGAAATCATATGCAGGCACGGGCTCCCTCAAGCGATAGTAACAGATAACGGTCCTCAGTTTGCCAGCGAAGAGTTCATCAGCTTCTGCGCCCAACTGGGGATTGACCTCAGGTTTGCCTCTGTACATCACCCCCGGAGCAACGGCCAGGTGGAAGCGGCAAACAAAATCATCGTGAACTTACTCAAGAAGAAGGTGGAGAACCTGAAAGGCAACTGGGTGGAACAACTTCCTTCCGTCCTGTGGGCCTTGCGAACAACTCCGAACACGGCCACGGGGGAGACCCCCTTCAAGCTCTCTCATGGGTGTGAGGTTGTCCTCCCGGTGGAGTTCGAGGTTCGGTCTCCACGGGTCGCAACCGCGGGAGAAGGAAGCGAAGCTTGGAGGTCGTAGAACGAGGAAGGATTGCGCCTCTCGTTGAATATGGTGGAAGAGCTACGGGATGTCGCAGCCATCAAACAAGAAGAGATAAAAAGGCGAATGGCCCGGTACTTCGATAAGCACATTAGAGTCAAGCAATTCACCGAGGGGGACCTGGTGCTAAAAAAGGTCGACGCGGCAGGCAGGTCGGCCCCGGTGGGCAAGCTCAACCCCAGCTGGGAAGGGCCTTACATAGTAGAGAAGGCTCTGGCTAATGGGGGTTACTACCTCCAGGATGCGGAGGGAAGGACCTTGAGTCACACCTGGAACGGTGATGACTTAAAACGCTTCTACCCTTAAAGGGAGAGAAATTGTAATATGGTAAATAAGTATTATCATTTCAAAGTGGTTGGTTCAGAATGTTGACTCTCTAAGAATGAATAAATCTTTTCTACCCTAGCATGTTTTTGCTTTAACCAACTATGTCTCCTCGTCTTGATGATAGAATAGGTCTGGTTAAAAGAATCTTCATCAACACCCCGAGCTCGGCTCGGCCCCAGGTAGACCCGCTGCGCAGGCTCTCATCTAGCTGGCAGGTCTGAAGGCTCGCCTGTGGGGGAGAGGTTTGGTTTGATCTTCATCAACACCCCGAGCTCGGCTCGGCCCCAGGTAGACCCGCTGCGCAGGCTCTCATCTAGCTGGCAGGTCCAAAGGCTCGCCTGTGGGGGAGAGGTTTGGTTTGATCTTCATCAACACCCCGAGCTCGGCTCGGCCCCAAGTAGACCCGCTGCGCAGGCTCTCATCTAGCTGGCAGGTCCGAAGGCTCGCCTGTGGGGGAGAGGTTTGGTTTGATCTTCATCAACACCTCGAGCTCGGCTCGGCCCCAGGTAGACCCGCTGCGCAGGCTCTCATCTAGCTGGCAGGTCCAAAGGCTCGCCTGTGGGGGAGAGGTTTGGTTTGATCTTCATCAACACCCCGAGCTCGGCTCGGCCCCAGGTAGACCCGCTGCGCAGGCTCTCATCTAGCTGGCAGGTCCGAAGGCTCGCCTGTCGGGGAGAGGTTTGGTTTGATCTTCATCAACGCCCCGAGCTCGGCTCGGCCCCAGGTAGACCCGCTGCGCAGGCTCTCATCTAGCTGGCAGGTCCAAAGGCTCGCTTGTGGGGGAGAGGTTTGGTTTGATCTTCATCAACACCCCGAGCTCGGCTCGGCCCCAGGTAGACTCGCTGCGCAGGCTCTCATCTAGCTGGCAGGTACGAAGGCTCGCCTGTGGGGGAGAGGTTTGGTTTGATCTTCATCAACACCCCGAGCTCGGCTCGGCCCCAGGTAGACCCGCTGCGCAGGCTCTCATCTAGCTGGCAGGTCCGAAGGCTCGCCTGTGGGGGAGAGGTTTGGTTTGATCTTCATCAACACCCCGAGCTCGGCTCGGCCCCAGGTAGACCCGCTGCGCAGGCTCTCATCTAGCTGGCAGGTCCGAAGGCTCGCCTGTGGGGGAGAGGTTTGGTTTGATCTTCATCAACACCCCGAGCTCGGCTCGGCCCCAGGTAGACCCGCTGCGCAGGCTCTCATCTAGCTGGCAGGTCCGAAGGCTCGCCTGTGGGGGAGAGTTTTGGTTTGATCTTCATCAACACCCCGAGCTCGGCTCGGCCCCAGGTAGACCCGATGCGCAGGCTCTCATCTAGCTGGCAGGTCCGAAGGCTCGCCTGTGGGGGAGAGGTTTGGTTTGATCTTCATCAACACCCCAAGCTCGGCTCGGCCCCAGGTAGACCCGCTGCGCAGGCTCTCATCTAGCTGGCAGGTCCGAAGGCTCGCATGTGGGGGAGAGGTTAGGTTTGATCTTCATCAACGCCCCGAGCTCAGCTCGGCCCCCGGCAGACCCGCTGCGCAGGCTCCCATCTAGCTGGCAAGTCCAAAGGCTTGCCGATGGAGCATAGATCCAGTTTATATAGGAAGGCATCTTGGCACGACCCTGGCCGAGATAAGGGACAGAGCCCCCAAAAGGTCTCGGCCAGTAGGGGTCTCGGTCGTAAGGTCTCGGCTGGGGGGATCTCGTTGAAAAAGGCTCCCGGCAGACCCGGGCAAGACGACTTAATCGATGGCGCAAGGCTCTCGCCTAACGAGACTCTAAGGAAGGTGATCCTAAGGAGGCTAAGGGTCTCGGCGGAAGCTCGCGCGGAAGCTACTTGGCCGTCTAACCTATTCATTCAAGCAAGCACAGTAGTGGAGAATGAAACATTGCATTATGTTTAATAATTACAGGGTGAGGAACTTCTCGCTCGTTACAAAAGAATATCAAAAACAAAAAAGCGCTTCAAGGGGATGCGCTGTAATCCCCGCTGGTGCTCTCGCCAGAGTCCTCGCTAGAGCTCGCTTCATACGTCTCGCCGGCCTCGGTGGAAGACTTTGGGATATCTGAGGGAGGAGAGTCCGGCGTGCCCGGGGGCTTCAGCACTGGGTCGAACAGCCAGGGGAGGAGTTGGCGAGCGTTGATGGTTGCGCCATCCTCCCGAAGCAGCTTCGCGTCTCGCAGCGTCTCGACGGTCAGCTTGACGGTGGCCTGAGCATTCGCCTGCAGCATCTTGTCGATGTCGTACACCGAGAACTGGCGGCTCTTCAGTCTTTCATCAGGCGTCGGAGGTGGGCCTTTTGCCGCTTCTGCATGCTGGAGTTGGTCCCTCAGCAGGACGTTCGCGTAACGAGCATCAGCCAACTCCGCGCGAAGCGCCGTGGCTTGGGCGGAATCCTGTGAAGAAGAAATCAGCTCAGTAAATATTGCGCAAACGAGACTTCGAGAAGCGAGATCGGGGGCCGGGAAGATCTCGCTTACCTCGGCGGCGGGACGTAGAGACAACTCCTCTTGAGCTTTCGCCAACTCCTGGTGAGCACTCGCAAGCTCTGTCTCTGAAGCGCGTGCTCGGGCCACCGCCTCTTCCCTCGCCTTGTACATGTCGGCGAAGTTCTTGTCGATGCTGATGCTACGACGCGCGCACATATGCGCAAGCTCGAACCCGCGTAGCAGGGCCCGGATAGAATCGAAATCCATGAGCCGGGTGGGCATTTGTCGAAGATACTAGCGTCCTCTCGGCTATAGAGGCCATAGCCAAGCGAGAAGTCTTCGCCAGTAACCTCCTCCCGCTCCACCCAACTGGGAAGGAGCGTTGAAACCTTGACCTGGTTGGCTTCGGGATCCCATTGGAGCAGAGGCTTCCCCTCGGCGTCGACGTGCTTCACGTCGAAGCCGTAATTTCTGTTCCCTTTCGGCACTTCCTTGGGCGGGGTCCGGGCGAAGGTCTCGACAACCGCTCCCTCTCCTCCCGCCACATCAGCGGTCGGTGGGTTCTCGGTAGCGGCCTAGGTACGCCTCCTGATGGCTGCGCCCATCTCGCTGGCCATCCGGAGCAGTCCTTCAAAGGACTCGCCCAGGGCGGGAGGCCGGGCAGGCGAGACAGCCAAGTCCTTACCCTTATCCGCAGCGGATGGCTTCGGCCTCTTTAGCGGTCGTGGGGCGGGAGCGGGGCCTTTCCGCTTCTTAGTTCCGGTCGACAAGGGTAGAGCGGGTTCATCCCTGCAGGCGCGAGCGCTGGCTTCCGCAAGAGCAAGAGAGCCTCTCGCAGCCCGATCCACGGCACCCGGGGCGGCAGCGAAAGGTTGGTCTAGAGGGACCTCCCGCTCTCCTGCAAAGTTAACACTATTCAGCACAGGGAGATTCTAACAAGAGATCAAATCTAGGGCGAGACCATACCTTCGCCCGGGTGGACGGGAGGAAGGGAGTCGACGTCTCGCCGAAGGAAGAGAACGTCGAACTCCTTTGTTCCGAAGAACTCCAAGAGTGCGCTCTCGCGCGACCCCAGAGTGGGCGGCTTGTAGGCAGCATTCTCATATTGAACAGGTTGGAGGGGGATGTTGCAAAAGTCCCCGGTGACGAAGACGAACTTCTCGCCCCAATGATGGTGTTTGTTGGCGAGACCGGTGGTCTTGAGCAGCTGCCCGGAGAAGAAGACCACCCCCCCCTTTCGCGCGGAAGTTGAACAGCTTGCGGAAGATCGGCAAACTGAACTCGATCCTCTCGGATCGCATGTAGTTTATAAACGCTACAAGGATCGCGACAGAGTTCGGGTTCAGCTGGGCGGGAACCACCCCGTAGTAGCAGAGAGCTTGCCGAATCTCCGGCCAGAGGGGAAGGCGGAAGCCCACCTCGAAATGTTCGAGGGGGATGGCGAGCTCTCCATCCCCCGGGGTATTCACCTTGTCGTGATTGCCCGGGTTCCGCGCCGAGAAGCCAGCGGGAATAAAACGGTCGACGGTCAGGTTGTATTCGTCTAGGGTAAGCGTGCAGGAGGGGAAGAGGTGCTTGCGGAACGCTTCCGCGCAATGGGCGCGACCCTTGTTCTCGCCTGGCATCTTGAGTTTATGGGTGCTAGCGAGAAGCCTAAGAGAGCTAGAAGCGGGAGCGAGAGGGCGAGAGCAAGAAAAGGGGGTTGAGGTTCCGGATCAGAGAAATAAATGCGGTTGGTAGGCTTCCCTATTTATAGGGAACCATGATCGTTGCGGCTCCGTCCGATAGAGAGAGAAAAATGATGGCGGAGCACAGCTGTCACGGTCTGGACCGGCGACGCCTCAGTTTTCCCCCTCAGGATGACAGCAGTCGACGATCGCCTCTCATAGGCGCGAGCCTCTTGGTTTTGGCGCAAGCTTCTTAGCTTTGGCGCAAGCGACCTAATTCTAGCATATTCTTAAAATTCACAGCGCAATGAAGGGAGAGATGGGTAATAGCGTGCTCTCGTGGCCGAGAGCTGAATAAAGTTAACAATAGCAGTTATTACAGAGGCTTAAGGGTACATGACAGAAGGGAAGGCTAAAGAGGAAGAAAGGGCGAGACCTAGGAGAACTAATACGGTTCCCAGCGCCATCGCCCTCGTTCTCGCCGCCTGGTTCGCGGAGGTGCCAGCGGGTTGAAGTAAGAGGACAGTGTGGTGCACCCCAGATTGATCCGCCTAGCATGATCCCAGATCTGCGCGATGCATCTCCCTGGCGAAGACTGGGCAGTAGGCCCTCCCGGTCGATCAGTCTCGCCCAAGAAGAAATCCCGTTCCAGGGCCTCCAGCCTTTGTTCCACGGACTCGCGGAACGCTTTCGCCGCGGCTGCATGGGCGCGGTCTCGCCGGATGAGCTTGGCCAAAATGGCCGAGATCTTCTTCCTCCGCTCCTTCGCATTCCCGGCGCCGTTCAAGGTTTCCTCTATCTCACCGGACGAAGGAGGAAGTGAATCGTCTTCCTCCTCTTCTTCGTCTTCTTCTTCTTGTTGTTGTTCTTCTTCTTCTTCTTCTCCTTCTTCTTCTTCTCCCTCCTCGTTGGCTCCCGGCCGAGAGCTAGGATCCCCTGCAAAAAGTGCGCTCAAGGTTATGATTAAGGCTTAACGATCAGCCGGCAAAAATGTCTCGCATACCTGCAGTCTGGCGAGAGCCATTGACTGGCGTCGGATGAGAAGGCTCGACCCCTCCGTCAGTACCATAAAGAAGGTGGAGAGGCTTGCCCCTCCCTGGGTGGAAAGGTTTACGCACAGGGGTCCCGGCCTGGCCGGAAGCATGGAGAGGGTTGTCCTCTCTCAAGGGATGATCGGCATCCTTAGGGGTAGTGAAGGGCTCGAGGGCCACCCCTCCCGCCGGCAGGGCGGGACTTGCCGTAGAAGAAATCAACGCACCGGTTCTCGCTTCATCTTCCCGGGTGACAAAACCCGGGAGAGCGGAAGCTGGTCTGCGAGAAGACAGTTCAGACAAGGAAAGGCACGATTGAAATAGCGAGAAGTAGCGGAAAGCGTACCTATCACCAGGGTCCCGGCTGGAGGAATTTCCTGAGAGACCCTCGTTCGATCCTCGGGAGGGGGAGCTGACAAATCGGGGGGAATCGGGGAAGACCCGGCGTCGTCATTAGGAAGGGATTCCTGCGAGAGGACACGTTAGCTGTCGGGCCTGTAGCATAAGCATCTTGGTAAGCATTGCCGGAAGGCATACCTTTTGCGGGGAGGGACCCTCCGCGGGATTGGGAGTAGGAGAAGGTGGATCCCTGTTCTCGCAAGCAAGGTCTCGCCGGACCACCTTCGCTTTTCGTTTGCCCTTTTTCTTTTTTGGCTCCGAAGGACCGGCGTTTGGAGATTTCCTCGATAGCCAGGGTGCTACCGCAGCGCAGTTGGCTAAGGCTTGCGCTTGAGCCGCGGCCAACCGATCCTGAAGGTCCTGCGGAAGTGGCTTGCCGGCGCGCTTAGCATACATCTTGGTATCGCACAAAGACCCCAGGCGAGAGCTCAATGGAGAAATAGTAGTTCGGGGGGAAAGACTTATGGTCGCCCGTCGGCGTGTATTTATAGCTGCAGTAGGGCCCGCCAAAAGATTCTCTTGGCTATCAGGCACGTGTCCAGCGAATATTTTGGGGTTGGACTTGTCTTGTCGAGCGCAGGGCTAGCTCGAAAAGAGTGGGGATTGTGTACAACCCCATATTCGCTGGGTAGGACCCAGAAGGCTAAGACTTCAGGGGCCAGAGTTGGGCTAGTCCAGGGTCAGCCCGAGGGCGGACTGGTAGAGTTCTCGCCCTTAGGGAGCTCTCGCCAACCTGTAGGCGAGATCGTTCGCGCGGGGACTCGGGCCTTCGGGACGGCCTTAGAGTTCGGGGCGGTAGAGCTCCAGCCCGGAAGGAACTCTCCCTGAGGGCGGGTGAGAGCAAGAACCCTCTCGGCGGAAGGTCTCGCCAAGATAAGCCGGGGCTCAGCGAGAACCTTCTCGCCCGGGGTTCTCGCCAAGCAGGGCCAGGTGGTGGGGCCCGTCGCCCAGGAAAAGATTATTTTATTATTATTATCCCCGGGAAAAATTACCTGTATGCCCCCAGGATGATAGCGGGATTTGGCTATTGGCAGACCCTTCAGGGGTATTTCAGTATTTTCAGGTCAGGGGAAGACTAAAAAAAGACCCACAGGGGCTCTTTGGAAGGCAGGCTGTCATTATTCTCCAACTCCAGTGCTTTTTGAGGAGCTCCCAATCCAGCTTTTGGTTTTGGAGGGGAAGCTCTCAGGGATCTTCCGGGTGTGAGGTGGGACCTCCCAGCTGGGTCTTTAGGTCAGTCTTAGGACCTTTGCAGCTAGTCAGGGGTCGAGATTCGAGAGAAGTAAGCGTCGGCTGCACCTTGGTTTGTGAACATTCGTTGGGGTCAATTTTGCCTTCAACAATTTAGAGGTGCAGAAGGAGACATATTTATCAGATGTACAGCAGTTTGCACAGTCTCAGCCCAAAACTGTTTACTAATGCCAGCTTGAGAGATCATACATTTGATCTTCTCAATAATTGTCCTATTCATACTTTCTGCTAACCCATTCTGTTGCAGCGTCCTCGGGATTGTCCTTTCATGTACTATGTCATGCCTTCTGCAGTAAGCGTCGAAGGCACCAGTGTACTCTCCCCCGTTGTCAGACCGAACTCGCTTTATTTCTTTCCCGGTCATCTTCTCCACCTTCGCTCTGAACTCTTCAAACTTTGCTAGAACATCACTCTTCTGCTTCACAGAATATGGCCAGACTTTCCTGAAGTGATCGTCAATGAACATGACAAAGTAAGCGGCTCCGCCCACAGACTTGGGCTCAATAGGAGCACACACATCAGTGTGTATCAAGTATAGTAACTCTGTCTTCCTCTTTGGTTCAGAATCAGCAAAGGAAACACGTTTCTGCTTACCGGCTAAGCAGTGCGCACACGTATCAGGAAGCCCTCCTGATAGCTCCGGAAGGACCTTGTTCTTCACCAAGATCTTCAAGTTCTTCTCACTGATATGCCCAAGTCTGCGATGCCATAACTCCATAGAGTTGCTCTCTGCCGCATTCACACTTGGACCACAGATCTTGTCTTTAGTACGATAAAGGCCACAACACTTCCTTCCTCTGGCTACTACCAAAGAGCCCTTCAACAACCTCCAGGTCCCTGCACCTTCAATGCTCGTGAAACCACCATCATCAAGCCTACCAACGGAAATCAGATTCATTCTCAAGTCAGGAATATGCCTGACGCCCTTGAGAACAATCTTCCCCAAATCAGTCTCCAGATGGACATCACCACTGCCAACAATCAATGACTCACCGGAATTTGCCATCCGGATCACACCAAGATCTCCCGCAGAATAGGTGTAGAAGTAATCTCTATGAGGAGTGCAATGATAGGATGCACCTCCGTCCACAATCCAGTCCGTGTCAATGCAGTCCTGGCAAGACGACCCACTGCACTGCAAGCATAACGGTTCAGCCTCCACAATCGAAGTCGTGGCATCATCAGTGGATTCTACTACCTCCTTGGTCTTTCCCTTCAGGTCTCTTTTAATTTGGAAGCAATCCTTCTTGAAATGACCCTTCTTCTTATAATAGTAGCACTCGATGTCCTTCTTAGACTTGCCCCTGGACTTACTCCTGAAACTGTCCCTGTGCTTCACATCCTTCTTCACAGACCGGCCTCTTCCCTCCATGAGAAAAACACCCGAAGTGGAAGATCCAGAATCCTTCCTTCTCAGCTCTTCGTTCAGGAGACAACCAGACACCATCTCCATGGTTACCACGCCATCAGGTGCTGAGTTGCTTAACGACACTACTAGAGTCTCCCAGCTCTCGGGTAAAGAACTAAGGATCATCAGAGCTTAGAGTTCATCTTCCAAAGTAATCTTCATGGACTCCAACTGATTGATAATACTTTGAGCAAGGTTCAGATGCTCAGTCATCTGTGAACCTTCCCGGTACTTCAAATTGACAAGCTTCCTAATCAGAAATGCCTTGTTACCTGCAGTCTTCCGCTCGTACAAGGCTTCAAGCTTTTTCCATAAGGCCTGAGCCGAGGTCTCCGTGGAAACATGATGAAAAACAGAGTCATCGAGCCACTGTCTAATGAATTCTACTGCCTTTCGATCCATTTTCTTCCACTCTTCATCATCGTTAACTGAAGCAGGTCTCCCCGTCAACGGAGCATGGAGATCTTTACAATATAAGAGATCCTCCATCCGAGGCTTCCAGATGCTCCAATTCTTGCAATTCATACTGACCATCCTTGTGTTCTATTCCATTGCTTTCTCAAACAAGTAACTCTATTACGGTCCACAAGTCGATTTATTTCAAGGAATTAACAAGAGAGGATAGGGAGCGAACCGATGGTCGTCACCTACCGCACCAAGTTAGAAACCAAGAAATAAAAACGACTAGCCAAAACCCTTCGCTCTAATACCACTTGTTAGGGAAAGGGGGTCGCAGACAACAGCAACACCCACCAATCAATAGAGCTCAAGCAATAATAAGAAACAAAATCAACAACACAAGTAAACACAAAAATATACGTGGAAAACCTTCACCACTTGAAGGTCAAACACCACGGGGCACGGCACAACGAAAATTCACTATAATAAATAAGGATTACAGAAATTTATCTAGGTTTGCCCAAACCTAGAAAGCCCTCCGGATTTGACACACAAATCCACTTCTCTCTACCACCAAGCCAAACCACAACTTCTCTACAACAGGATAAAATCCAACTCTCTCTTCAAGCACAATAGCAAATGAAGACAAGAAATGGTACACCTGAAACCGTAGACGAAGAAGCCCTTGAAACGGTAGAGAAAAACTCCTCCTTCAGCACAGAGGAAACACCTCCTTCAAGCAACGAACTCCCGCCTACAGCAGCAGCAAAATCCCTTGCAACATCGACGACGAATGGCGGCCGGCGGACGGCGCGGGCGCGGGGATGGCGGACGGCGAACGCGCGGGCACGGGAGCGACGGACGGCGAACGCGCGGGGGCGGCGGACGGAAGGCTTCCGCTGCTCTACCTTTTAACCCCTAACCATTTTTTCCAAAGAGAAAGGAGGAGGTTTAAAAGCCACACTTAAAAAACTGTCCGCAGTTTTTAAATAAAACTGTCCGCAGTTTTTAAATAAAACTGTCCGCAATTTTTAAATAAAACTGTCAGCAATTTTTAAATAAAACTGTTCACAGTTTTAATAAAAACTGCCCCCCCCCCCCCAAACAGTGAGAAAAAGGTTGCAACCCCAAAAAACCAGGTTGCAACTTCTTAAATTCTGCACACATATAATCTTTACGGGCTGAACCCCAACAAGGTGATGAGGTCACAAAGGCTGCGTTCGGGAGGATACATGTGATCGTAATCGCTTGATCGGTGAAAATAAGTCCCCCAAACGAAGCCAAAGTGTTGAATTGAATCAGAAACATGAACAAAGGAAGAATCAAAGCTGGAAAAAGCTACATTTGGAAAAGGCCTTGAAAGTGCAGCCGAATGCGACAGAATTTGGAATAACATTAAAAGCACATCCACCTTGGAATTTTGCAAAGGTCATCACCTGCAATAGAAGACTTTTAAACTCAGTTGCATGGGAAGGTCTACAGGGAGGCTTGGGCCGAGAATGAGGCACTAAAGGAGGCACCGAAGAATAAAAAGGCAAGAAGGACGAGTCTGGGAAGAAGAAAGAGATTAATTTTCATGATTGTTTATTATGAAATTTTTTTCATGTATTGAGTTTAATAAAAAGAAGTGTTCTATTGATTTGTATTGAGAGGTTTGAACTATCTCTCACCTTTTTCTTTTTATTATTAATAAAAAATATTTTTTCCATTGAGATTTTGTACAAAATAGATTTTATATCTATTATTGTCTCTTATCTTGTAGGCGTGCACATTAAGACCGGTCCGGTTGGGACCGGACCGGTCGGGACCGGACAGGGACCGGTCCCAGTTAGGACCGGTCCCAGTTAGGACCGGTCCCAGTTAGGACCGGTCCGGTCCCGGACCGGTCTAGAGGTCCCTGGCGGTCCCCTATTTTAGGGTAAAAACCGGTCCCGGACCGGTAAAAGACCGATCTTAGACCAGTCTTTTACCGGTCCCGGTCCGGGACCGGTTTCGGGACTGGCCGGGACCGAAAAGATCCAAACGGCTCTTTTAAAAGAGTCGTTAAGCTCTTTTAAAAGAGCCGTTCGGCTCTTTTTTTTATAATTATTAATAAAAAAAGTTTTTTTTTATTTAATTCTTATAAACCCCCCCCCCCCCCTCTCCCTCATTTTCCTCTTTCCCTATCTCTCACTATCTCTCTCACTCTCTCTCTCACTCATATTCGTATTAACTACTAAATGACTTCCTCCTCCTCCATGCCGGCGTCCTCCTCAGCGTCCGTCGATCATGAGATCGTTGAGCACCGGCATAAAGCGGCGGTCTGGGATAACTTCGATAAAGTGCGGGTCGGCGGCGAAATTAAGGCGAAGTGCAAACTTTGCGCGAAGCTTATGACCGCTAACAGTAGCAACACAACGCTCGCCCGACACAACAAATCGTGTCTTTCCAAACAAGCCCCGTCGGAGGCCAACCAAGCTCAAATTTCGACGACCGGGCACATTTGGACGTATGACCAAGCTCGGCAACGGGAGCGACAGATGGAGAATGTCATCAAAAGCGGACTTTCGTTCAACCACTACAACAACAACGAGATGACGTCTTACATACATGAAGCACTCCAACCAAAATATCAACAGGTAAGTCGTACTACAACTCGACGTGATGCTTTACAAGCTTACCTGCAATCGAAATTATATTTACAAAATTATTTTGAAACATTCGACGGTCGAGTTAGTTTAACGAGCGACGTTTGGACTAGCGGTTTAGTTGACGGACTTTCTTATATTTGCATAACTTGTCACTGGGTCGATCCCGATAGTTGAGAATTAAATAAACGTATAATTTGTTTTGAAGGTTTTGAATATCCGCACACTGGTAAAACAATTTATCTGGTGATTATTAAGTGTATTAGAGATTTTAAAATAAAAGATAAAATTTTAAGTATTTCGTTTGATAACGCCTCGAATAATAATATGACTATTAAATATTTGATTAATGATCTGAAACCTATGCTAGATGGTATTTTTTTTCATACATGTTTTGTATGTCACGTTCTTAATTTAATTGTGCAAGATAGTTTAACTTTTATGAAAAATTATGTTATTAAAATACGTACTATGTTACGAGTTATTTATAGTTCAAAACGGCGAAAACAAGATTTCAAAAAATTTGTTATAGCACAGGGTAAAATTTTTTGGGGTCCATCGTATGATATGCCGATACGAAGGAATTCCACGTACAAAATGTTAAAACGGGCTTTGTCACAAAAATCGTTATTGATAGAATTTTATAATAGTGTAGAAAAAACACATGATTTAGATGCGTCCGATTGGGCCGTAATCGAAGATTAAGTAAATTTATTAGAAAGTTTTTATCGGGCAACAACTACTTTATCTGGAGTTTATTATCCTACTAGCTCGCTTGTTATTGAAATTTTTTTATTAATGACTGAAACGTTTAAAACTTATAAAATTAACCCAATGTGGCGTCCGTTAATATTAATAATGGAGGCAAAGTTTTAAAAATATTATACGCATATGCCACCTATGTTTTCTTGTGCTGTGGCTTTAAACCCTTTAATTGGTGTAGACGGGGTTGAAAATTTTATAGAGGAAATTAATCGAAATTTAGAGTTAAACGAATCTTCTACTGATTTTCAAAACGCTAGTGTTTCAAAATTTAATTCTGATTTTACTCGCCTATATAATTATTACGATCAACTATATGGATTGCGACCTCGCGAGGAATCCACCGCCCCTCGAACAAAAGAAATTTTAAAAAATAGATTTTTAGAATTAGCTTCGAAGAAAAAACAACGAACTTCGAGTACTTTAAACGAATTTTGAACAAACGAAGGAGCCGTTTGACCGAAGAATCTTTGGAGATTTGCATTTGCTACAAGGACCATTTGGACGCTTTGAGGAGGAGACAACACGTCTCGTCAATTGAAGACAGTGAGTCTGAAGTTGAAGACGAGCTTAATAACTTAAATCTGGGGAGCGCCGCAGAATAATGATAATGTTTGTATTTTGTATTATAATTTCAGATTTAATGATAATGTTTGTAATTTCAAATTTGTATTTTGAATTTATAATTTGTAATTTGTATTTTGAATTTTTGATTTTGTAGTTTTATTTCAAATTTAATAAAAAAATTAATTTACTTTGCAATTTTTCAAGTTTTATGTCAAGTTTAATTTTATTTTAAGTTTTATTTCAAATTTTGCATTAAAATATTTTAACTTAATACATGTTATTATTTAATTTAATAATATATAAAAAATGCATTAAAATTTAAAATGGATTAAAAAATTAATTAAAAAAACCGGTCCCGGTCTGGGACCGGTTAGGACAGGTCCTTCCGGTCCCAGTCGGTCCCGGTTTTCAGTCCCGGACCGAGACCGGTTTGGGCAGGACCGGTCCGGGACCGGTGTCCCAAAGGACCGGTCCTGCCCAGGACCGGTCCCGGACCGGGACCGGGGTCTTTATGTGCAGGCATATTATCTTGTATATTTTTAATTCAATTTAATAGAAAAAAAATGAATTTATTAAAATCTTTTTTGTAATCAATTATTAAAGTATTAGTGATCATATATTTCGTCACTAAAATTGGCATTTATTGACTAAAATTTGCTCACTATTGCATTGATCAATCAGTGACTAAATTAATTTGATCATAAAAAGAATTTTTTGTGACAGAAATTTGGGTCACTATTGCATTAAACAATTAGTGACTAAATTAATTTGATCACAAAATTTTTTTTAGTGACAAAGTTTGGTCACTAAAAAACGATTAGTGACTAGAATTGATTTGATCACTAAATCGGGTCATTTGCTACCATCTTGTGACGAATAAAATTTGGTCACTAAATGTTTATAGTGAACAATCCGAAATATGTAGTGATCAAAATTTTTGTCACTAAAGCGTCTACAATTATGTTGGGCCATGGGGGATCCTCAGATACAACTGTTTGTGTGTGATGTATTATTAATCCCTAATTGATGGACGGAATCACGAATTCAAACACTTGGAGGTCGAAAATGAGGGGGAATAAAAATAGCCGATTGTTAACCACAACCCGTTATTAGTTAGTCGCACCCCAAAATCTCATAACTTTTCGCGCTTTTTCGAAATACGCATTGTACATGCAATTTTAGGAAAAGTGATCAACACGAAAGTTGTAGACCTACAACTTTCGTGTTGAGCTCTTTTCCTAAAAATGCATGTACAAGACGTACTTTGGAATATGCTCAGATTTTGCGCCTTTTAGAAATACGCCTTGTACATGCAATTTCAGGAAAAGTGTTCAACACGAGTTGAACAGAGTTGAATAATTTTCCTGAAATTGCATGTGCAAGCCGTATTTCGAAAAGGCACGAAAAATTAGTTAATTTTGGGTGCGACTAGCCAATAACAAGTTGCGGTTAACAATCGCCTAAAAATAAAGTGCTTTAGATTTTATACGAATTGAAGGAAATTTCAATTCCTATTGGCTTTTATGACCGCCGAACGGCTGAAATGGAATTAGTAAATCTAATTTCAATTTTTTTTCTCCAATTCCGCCAAGGCAAATGGGGTTTTGAGATTTAGCATTATTGAACTGTGAACTCACCCGAGCGTGTATTTTCGCACAATCGCTCTTTTTTGCATCAACATTTTATCGGTCAGGCGCACATTTATTCGCTTGGAGCATATTTTTCGCCTAGAAGGACATTTTTACGACCTCACGTGAATTTTTCGCACTATCACACATTTTCGCATGGGTGCGTATTTTTCCTCATGGGAGTATTTTTCCACATGAGTGCGCATTTTCCACCCAAACGCACTTTTTTCACGGGTGCGCATTTTTGACCGGGCACGCTTCTTTCGCACTTGCGAGCATTTTTCTCCCGGGCGCACTATTTTTGCCCAAATGATCTTTTTTCACCCGGGTGCGCATTTTTTCACTCAGGCATGCATTTTTTATCTAAGCACGCATTTTTTGCCATGACGTGCATTTTTTTGTCAGGTGTATATTTTTTCTCCCGACGCACATTTTTTCGCCCGAGCATGCATTGTTCTCCCGAGTGCATTTTTTTCACTTGGGCACATTTATGTCGCTCGGGGCATGTTTTTCTCCCGATCATGTGCTTATGTCCGGGCCAGCGTTTTGGACCTAGGCGCGGGTGTTCGTCTGTGTGCGCTTTTTCCCCCAACTCTCAAGGCGTGTTTTTTTTTCTCTCGGACGCACATTTTCCCACGAAGTGCCCAAGCTCTGGCCTATGTTTCTTTGTCTGGGCACGTATTTTTCCTAAATTACTCTTTCATTTTCGTTCACGTTGGACATTATTTTAGTTTTGTTTTATGCTTATGATTTTTTAAAATTCTTGAATATATATATACACACAGTTTTTTTTTAATATATCAGCACACAAAAATCGGTCCGGTTGGGACCGGTCCGGTCCGGTTCCAGGGGTCCCCCTATTTTCGTCAAAGACCGGTCCCGGACCGGGACCGGTCAAAAGATTGGTAAAAGACTGGTCATTTTTGTAATTTTAGTAAAAGACCGATCATTTTTAGTCAATTTATTAAAAGATCGGACAAAAGGCCTGTAAAAAAGACCGATTCGGGACCGGTCTGGGACCGGTTGGGATCGGTTCTTCGATCCCAACCGGTCCTCCTTTAGAGGAGGAAATCCGGTCCCGGACCGGGACCGGTTTGGGTGGAACCGGTCCGGGACCGGTCGGTCAAAAGACTGGTCAGTCTTTTTGGACAGAACTGCATACCAGTACCGACTAGTAATATCATATTTAATATTGGTGACTGTTATTAGCACTGCACTTTTGGATATTCGCAATACATTTACTCTTAATTTTTCGCGCCTTTTGAAAATACTCCTTGTACATGCAGTTTTAGGAAAAGTGTTCAACACGAAAGTTGTAGATCTCGACGAGATCTACAACTTTCGTGTTGAACACTTTTCCTAAAAATGCATGTATAAAGCGTATTTCTTAAAGATGCGAAATCTGAGCGTATTTCTAGAAATACGCTTTATACATGCATTTTTAGGAAAAGTGTTCAACACGAAAGTCGTAGATCTCGTCGAGATCTACGACTTTCGTGTTGAACACTTTTCCTAAAAATGCATGTACAAGGAGTATTTTCAAAAGACGCGAAAAATTAAGAGTAAATATAGTGCGAATATCCAAAAGTACAGTGCTAATAACAATCACCTTAATATTTCTAATGAATTAGGCTCTGTTTGGTTGGGCTGTTGCTGATGGAAAGTTGCTGATGAAAAGCTGCTGATAGGAAAAGCGCTGATTCTGCAAAACAGAGTTTTGTTAAAAAACTGTTTGGGTGAAATGGAGTTTTCAAAACAAAATTTTGAAAAAATAGTTTGAAAACAAAATCAGAGAACAACAATTGAGAAAACAGCAAAAAACAACAAAAAACTGTAACTACAATCGATATCTAATTCACATAACAAATTTGAACAAAAAACAGTAAAAACCTGGACAAATTTGAATCCATATTACAAATCAAATTCAATTTCGTACGACAAATTATGTAAAAATATGTAAAAAAAACTGAACAAATTAGGCTTACGCAGCGGGAGAACAAAAATTGAACAAATTGAAAAAAATTGAACAGAACCAGAGAACAAAAATCGAAAAAATTTAAACAAAAACTGAAGAAATTTGAACAAAAATTGAAAACTGCACCCAAAATTAAAAAGAAGAGATCGATGTAGGCTTACCCAGCGGGAGAACTTCATCCAATGCAGGAAACGAATGGGACGAAGGGTTTATCTCGAAGAGTTTGTACCGGTGAAGAAGAAAAGACAAACCAGAGAACACTGCAACAGCTTCAGGCAACAGGAGCAGTGAATCGGCGGCCGGAAAATCGGCTGGAGCTCTCCGATTTGCTAACGTCGGCGCTTGGGTTGTAGCTCCCGCACTGATCCTCGTTCTGTTGGTCGGAGATCTCCTTCGAAATTGATGTTGAGATGCACTGCTTACGCCTTCAACCTTCGGCGTGACTTCCGTCTACCGCCTTCAGCCAGACGCACAAGAAAAGCAGTTTTTTCTTGCGGATAGGGAATAGGAGAAAACCGTGGAATTTAGAAAACAGAGTTTAGGAAAAAAGCCAATCCAAACACTACTTATTGCTAAAAACATGGTGCGGTCCAACCGCACCGCAGCCCAAAAGCTGAACCAAACGCTACCTAAATGTATGTATAGTTGTATACAGTACATATAAGCATAAAGCATGCATTGTTTCTTTAATATTATATCAAATTCCTAGTTTCCTACCGGCTAGCGCATCGTGTTTAATATTGTTCTAATGGATTATATGTCTACTATATATTTCCTTTCATATTTACACTATCGATAAAGAAAAAGTCGCCACTAAAATGCCAAATTAATCGGGTTAGCTCAAAAGCCGGCCATCCATCATTAAGCGTTTGTTTTAAGCTTTATTAAAAGCCCGTTGCATGCAGTCTCAGCTCATTGTAGATGCACATCTTCTAGCTGCTTTCTGCATGTGATAAACAATCAGCAGCTAGTATTAGGCATGGCCGAATACTTTGCTCGCCTTCTCATCTTCTCCATCATTATCGCTCTCCACGTCTCCGATGCGACCACGGTAGATGGAAGGAAGCATCGTGTTGAAAAGATTCAGAATGACATGGAAAGCAATCGTATTGCGCACGCGCGTCGCCAATTTAAAAGTAATCGTGAAACAAAGATTTTGAATCCAAAGAATGACCGTGTGGTGCAGGAGCTCGACCAATATGCGGTGAATGAAAAAGGCCAGGGAGCAAAGAGTGTTTCAACCATGATGGTGTTCTATGGAGTGTTTAGTGCCACCGTCAAGCAGTACAAAGGCGGACTCAGATATAGGCTCGCTGGTAAGGTAATAATAGCGAGAGGCCACTTTAGCGAGATCAAATTTTTCAGCGCTGAAGTTGTAATCGTGTCCAAGCATCTTGGACGGTTCAGGTATTTGAAATCGTTCAGTTTTGTATAAAGTTATCCCGATTTGATTTAGGCTCTGGTTGGGGGACTTATTTTCACCGTTCAAACGGTTACGAGTTATGAATTAAGATTTGGCTCATGCGGTCGTAACCGCTTGACCGGTGAAAATAAATTCCCTCAAAAAGAGTCTTAGTAAGTTATTATAAAAAAAGTTGTGTAGGCCCATGGAAGTTTTGTTAATAAGTGTTGTTTTTGTCACAAAGTGTGAAAACACAAAACCGTATTTGTTTTACAAGTTGTATGAAGGCCGCGTTTATTCAAAATATTGGGTCATTTGAACGAGTTACACTTGTATATCTATGCGATGTGGACACTGTAGTGAGCATTAGGTTGATCATTTGGATCCTCTATTTGAAACTGAATGCGCGTACCTGGGATCATTAGGTTGATCATTCGGATCCTCTATTTGAAGTACAACAGGTATCAAGTTCAAGTAGGACACTGTAGTTAGCATTATCTCTGGTCTCATATACTTGTTCCATAGCGAGCCTGGAACATCTCTTGTCTAGGTCCCATCAGGTTCATGGGTACCTAGACTATCCTGCAAAAGAGAATTATCTTACCTTAGGAACTCAATAGGTATTGGGTCCTAGGTTCTTGTCAGCATAAAATACAACATGCCTTCCTACAAAATTTCTGTCAGGAAGGTTATCTCTTGCCAAAGAATGTGGATATACCCTTGCCCTTGGCACAGAAGGATTGTGCCAACAATCTATGGCAAAGTGACTCACTCTGCCACAGCACCAACACTCATGAATATTGTATCTCCTTTTCTGACCAGATCTACTGACTGAGTTAGTCACGATCTTAGGTCTGAAGGAGGCAAAGCTGGAACTGCTCTCAGATTTACCCTTTCCACCAAGACTCGAGGGGGGTCTGATGGTGAACATGTGGTGAGTATCATGAGGCCTGGGGGATGGTGCGTTCTTTTCAGCCAGCACACATCCGGGGGCCCCATTGATGCTTGCTACATGTTTCCCAACTCCCTTTCCCTTGGTCCTAGGGTGGGAAGATGTTGTGTGAGAGCTGGTTCCTGCAATGTCATGAAGTGGGGGAGCTGAGGCCGTAAATACAAACGGTTCATGATGAGCCGTGTGTATTTTCTCATGGGTAGCCATAACAGCACTTGCACTATAGGTGTTTCCACATGAGGGTCGTTCATTCTTGCAGTGACCATAGTTGTTCTTATGGTCATACCTGAAGGAATGATGTGTGCCCTTCCTACTCGGTGTGGGGGGTCTGAAAACAATTTCCCCATTTCTCCACGATTTTATAATTCGTGAGATCCACCCGTTTTCTCTCTTTCTCTTAATAGCATCTACCTTGGAAAAGTTAGAAACTATTCTTTCTCGGTCTCTAGAGAAAACACTAGATCCGAGATCTTTGAGTCCTTCACCTTGATGGATTCCAATTGGAGATCCATCATGGTCCTCAACTGAGCAATTTTCATAGCTTGTTCCTCAACAAGCAAGTTGCTCTTCTGAAGGGCACTACGAAGGGAATCAAGAGTTTCAATCTTTTGATTGAAACTGTCTATTTCCCTAACATCAAAAGATGGACAAACCTCTGAACTTCTCCTGTCTTTAGGAGATACAAGAGGAAGGGAGCAAGAAGAGGAAGATACCTGATCCTGATTGTGCTGATCAGGGTTAGAGTTATGGTCTGCAGAGACTGAGGTTTCAGCTTCATCACAGCTGCATTCCTCAATCTCTTCTTCAGTCTCAGATAGAGACACTGGAGCCCTGATATTGAGAAGTTGTCCTTGACTTTCATCATAAGAGATGAGGACCCCCACATATGCTTCATCCTCTTGCTGACATTCAGTCCAGGCAGTCTTCTTTCCCTCCATGAGGTCAGAGATTGTTTCCCACATGGACTTTGCAGTCTTGCACTTATCCAATCTTGTAAGAGAAGAGTCTGACCAAATATCAGAGATGATTTGTCGTACTAGCTTGTCCATGTTGAATAGTGAGAGCTCAGTTTCAGACATCTCTGCGGTACTCTTAGGGATTTGGTGATCTTCTCCAGAGTCAGAAGCTTTCATGGGAATGAAGGGACCCTCTTCCACAAAGAATAAAGCACGGGGGTCAATGACTCCCAGATGAAACTGAACCCTCATTTTCCAGATGAGATAATATTCTTTTATGCAGACAGGCAGTCTCAGGGGAGAAACATCAGTGTATAGCTCCATGCTTGAATCTTGTTTTCTTCTTGACACTAGATGCGGGATCTTACTCAAGGTGTTAACCTTATTGATGAGCAACCTCCCTCTGATACCACTTGAAAGCATCTAGTGTCGACTAAGTCCACCTATGGGGGGAGGGAATAGGTGTCGTACAGTCTTTTGCAGAATTAATTTTACCTACATAATTAAATAAACCCAGCACAGAAAGCACACAAGAAATTATAGTGGTTCCCTGATTTGGGTACGTCCACTTTCCCCCTTCGACCTATCTCCCGCCAAGGGACGACTCGGTCACTTCACCCAACGGATTGAAATCCAATCCTCACACTACGAAAGGAACCCTTCCAACCAAAGGAGTCACTACTCCTCCATCACGGGTTGCACCCAACCCTTACAACTAGGAATCAAAATTCCTTTACAATAAACTAAACTTGAATGTAAAGAAAATACAAACAAACTTTTGGAGTTTCTGATGTCCTTCTTCGATCGTTGAACCTTTCTTGAAAGATGCGAAGAGTCCACAACCAGAGTACTCTCTTGGAGAGGATCTTGTCAAGATCGGCGGCGGCAAGAGATTACGGCGGTGATGCTTTGTAGATCCAAACTTCTTGACGAAGCAAGCAGGGTCTACGAACGATCTCAGTCGGATCAGTCGTCTCAATCGATTCAGAATGAAGAACAAACCTCGTTCAATGAATCGAGAGATAAGAGATCTCAAGAGAGATGCGTGAGACGCACTGCTAGCCTCGGTACTGTCGCCGGAAGATCAAAGAACCTCTGAGATCAGGGGCGGCGACAGCGATCGGCGACGTTCTGCGATCTGCTAGGGCACGCGTCGGCTACTTCAGATTTTCCGTGAGTCGATTACTGTAGAGGCTCGAAATACACATGTATATATACTGGAGCCAACCCTAATGACTGTTGTGGGGCCCATAAGGAGAAACCCTAGCCCCGGCCAAAATAGCGTACGGCATGGCGGTTTGGTCCAGCGAACGAGAAAAATTGCATAAGGCAAAATAGGCGAGAATCGTTGGTGATTCCCGTCGAAGTCGGCGGGAATCACTCACGATTCCCGTCAATTCTGCCTTGGCCGAATACCAATTGGAAACCTTGTCAGCCGTGGGAATCGGCGGAAATGCAGACTGATTCTCGTCGATTCGGCGGGAATCACAACGATTCCCGTCGAAGTCGGCGAGAATCACTTGGTGATTCCCGTCGATTCTGCCTTAGCAGAATTCCAGTAGGAAAACAGTCATCCGGAAGAGGTCGGCGGGAATGCAGATTGATTCTCGCCGAATCGGCGGGAATCACTAACGATTCTCGTCGATGTCGGCGAGAATCACTTAGTGATTCCTGTCAATTTTGACTTAGAAGAATTTTCTCTTCCTTCCTTTGATGACTTGGTCTTTGACTCATCTTTGCTCCTTCTTCTGCTCATGATCTGCCTTAATCCTATACTTGAAAATAAGTACAGTCCAATAGAGAGAGCACACGTGAGTCAACACACTGATCTGCTCAACGAGGGATTACGTTGCGCAGACCCGTGTATATTGACTCACTGCACCCTAACATTGGTGTGTACTTAGCATGGAATAGCTGCAAGCACAACTTAATAGAAGATCGTCAAATACATTGTGAATCAATCTTAGCTTGACTGGAGGCTTTTTCAAATCCAGGTAATTGTGGATACAATACCCAACAATCTCCCCTTATTTGAAGAAGCCAAAATCCTACTAGCTAAGATGAATTACACCAACCAGAAAGATATACATAACAAATGTGCGAAACAAGAATTCAGAATAATAAAATTTCACGCATTCAGAACAACAAATGAATCAGCATGTGATCATATATATATATATATATATCCAAAGATTGTTCATTTAAATACAAGAAAAGATATACACACATATAGAAAATAAAAACAAATCTAGATTCCAAGTCTATCCCTCCTTTGCCTGAGCATCTCTTCGTTGTTCAACCATATACTTCTTGCTTTGCCTTTCAAAGAATTCCTTCGGCTTCGGGTAGTACCGGGGGGGAGGAGCTTTATGTTCCACAGTGTTAGTCCTGAAGAATATGTTTCTTTTGGCCTCATACTCTTTGTGCATCTCCCACTCATACTGACTATATACTTCATTTCTATTAAGCTCTCCCTGTTGTTGTAGCATGAATGTATCCAGTATGATGCTCCTACACGTGGGAACCATCGTTCATTCTTAACTTCACTTTCCTTCAATCTTAATTTCCTCTCAGCTGGAGTTTCTTTGGAAGTTCCTTCTTGAAGTTTTCTTTTACCTTTTGTAATGGCCTCTTGATCAAACATAGCCCTGTGAGTAGCTTTGGCAGTGGCCCTGGCAGCCTTTCTGGAATCAGCTTCACTCAAGGGAACCTCCTTAGCACTTGCAACCTCATCAACAACAGCAGTAGCAACCTCATCAGTAGGAGCAACCGGAATTTGTATACCAGATGCTTGCTGAACTAGCCAATGACAGCTTTCAAAAACATACTCATTTGACTGCTTGAAGTTGTCGACTATGATTTGTTGTAATCCTGCCATCTTAGCTGTATATTCCTCCTCCCCCTTTTTGGATTCTTAAGCAATTGAGTTTGCATAAGAATGCAGTGACTCATCTATATGCTTGACACTCCGAGCAAAATCGTCCAGTAGGGATTTCTGATTCGTGTTCAGTGCGACCATGTTGGCATCGAATAATTTGATGTTATTGGCCACAACATGTGCATTTTGATTTACTACTGCCAGATCAGCTGTGTTTTTCTGTAGCCATTGCATCAAAAGATTGACGGCAGTACCGGCCTCAGCATACTTAGCGTCAAATCTTTGTTCCATCATATCCAGCTTATAATTTATCTTCACAATATTCTGTAGCATCAGATCCTCGGATTGCTTAATTCGTTTAAGTACCTTGTTGTGAGAGCGTTCAAAGGAGGCCTTCAGTGTTGAAGCCAAAATTGACCGAAGCCAAAATTGACTTCCGTGGAGTTCGGGGTCCCAAAAGAGGGGTGACCGCACACCTACTACACTCAAATGAACAATCTAGGCTCTAGACTAGGAACGTAAGGGTCAGACCCAAGGTCTCAGCGTGGAGGACCCACCGCATACCCGGAAGACTAACGAACTCTTCCCCTCCCAAGCCAAAAGCTGAGCTAAGACACCTTCGGAGGGCACTCTTGGCCGACCGGAACATCTAAGGAGGGTCTCAAGACCAACTCTCTCCTATCCAGATGCATCTCCTTGGGTCTATACAAAATGCTCCTCAAACGCGCTACTAAAGGCGCAACATCGCCGAGCAATTCTACAACTCGCTGCCCAACTGGGCCGCAGACAGCGCGACTCCGCTGCCTTAAAAGGCTATCAACAGGTCAACAGGGGCTTCCCGGCATAAACCTCGGGGCTCCCACGGGACGAGCGGTTCACGAGCACACCGCTCGCCCAAAGCAAAAAAGGTAAATCAGACATTCACAGAGCATCACAGGTTATAAATTATTACAGGAATACGAATTCCGTACATCGGCACGCAGACCGGCAATATGAATAAAAATGGGCCTTCGAGGGCCGGTACGAGCTTGGGCTTAAGCCCGCTATTCTCCGCTTGGTACTGCAACACCTGTACGCCAACGTCTCGGTGAACGACTGCCAGCTGAACGACAGTCGGCTAACATAAGGGGGCCAAACATATCCCGTACACCCCTTTTTCGGGGTTACGGTGCGCATTCCCTGCAAGCAGATAATATCCAACTTCCACGGAGTCTTCTCCGGGAATCCCAGAACATCACCGATCCGGCTCATACGTCCGGACGGGCTTCACACAGAACATCACCAATTCGGCTCATATGTCCGAATGGGCTTCACACAGCACATCACCAATTCGGCTCGTACGTCCGAATGGGCTTCACACAGCACATCACCAATTCGGCTCGTACGTCCGAATGGGCTTCACACAGCACATCACCAATTCGGCTCGTACGTCCGAATGGGCTTCACACAGCACATCACCAATTCGGCTCGTACGTCCGAATGGGCTTCACACAGCATGCCTAAATCCGTATTCCCGCTTCCGGATACTAGATGCAATTAATAGCGGGGACGTACACGTCAACCCGTCGGAGAGCTCCCTTCCCCCACCCGTTGGTGGAGAGGGCTTCCATGCAAACATGTAAATTGAGGGCTTCACCTGCCCGAGAAGAAACATCGTTACCCTTGACGCGTGATTTGACGAAGGTGTCGGTGGCCGATCTCCCTTTTAGGTCGAGCCCTGCTCGAGGCGGCGATGGCGGTGGCTGGCCTCCTTTCTAGGCCGAGCCTTGCTCGAGGCGGCGGTGGGGAGAGAAATAAAAACTCCCCGCTCCATTTTTCTGGTGGTGGACGAGCCTCTTGCCGGCGGTGGGGAGAGAAAATCTCCATTTCCGGCTTGGAGAGAAACTCCCGGCCGACGTAACTCCCAACGATTTATATAAACCTATTGTTCCTCAAACAATTATCAGCAGTAGATGGCTGATCAAAGAGCTCCTCTGCTTGAACAAATTTAGCACTCCAAAGCACTGCAAGATCTGTAGGGAAACAACTTTGAATGCTATAAACCTCAAGTGAACAGTGACCACTAAATTCCTTCATTGATTCTTCAAGCTTCTGCCCAGATGCAAGTCTTATGCAGTATTTTTCAGAGTTGTTCTTCGACCACCCAGATGACGAACATAACACTTCTACTTTATCATCGTGTTTGTCAATAAACTCTGGAAGCAACCACTTGAAGCTTGTCCATGACGAGAACTTGGATCTGCCATAGAATTTCTAAGGCTCTGAGTTGAGCCATGTCTCAGGAGGTCACCGGAGAATGCCTTTATCTCTCCCCCGGATCCCGATTGACTGCAAGGGTATGAGGAAACGAACCCCGATCCAGGAGAATGGGGAATGGGAGAGGTCGGGGGAAGCAAGGGTTCGGGCTGGGCTTGCTCCAGTCGGCGCCGGGAGAGAGGGCAGCTGGGGGCAAGATAGGTCTCGCCGGAGGAAGAGTTGCCGGAGTCGTAACCGAGCAGGCCGACCCTAAACAAGAAAGAAGGGCCCTCGCCGGAGTTGCGGCTTACCGTGAAGAAGCGGAGCCTGGGTTGCAGGAGGTCACCGGAGTAAGGGACGACGTCAATATATGGACGGAGGGACCTCGTGATAGCCGGATCTGATGGCTGCCGGCGGGCTCGCGCGAGAGAGGGCTAGAGACAGGGAGAGAGGGAGCAGTGACGGCGCTGCAGGAATCCCGATTCCCTCTGCCTTCCCCCCCCCCTTTTTTCCTTTTCCCACCTAAACTTCTATACATATATCATATATATTATTAATAATAATAATAATAATATAACTTTTAATATTCAAACGCTCGTATCTCGCTCAATAGAACTTGGAAATTGTCCCAAATGGTCTCGCTACGACCGTCTCGCTGACACGCATCCAACCGAACAATTCACGATCCAATCCGAGCTCGTATGCTATATTACATTATAATATAATATAATATATATATTATAATGTTAAATACATATATATATATATATATATATATATATTAAAAGCTTACGCGCATAAAACCTCTGCACGCACGCACGAGCACCCGCACGTCTTCGAACGGGGCTGCGCCACATTGCCGCTCGTAGTACATCCCGAGCCAGTTCCCTGGGGAGGATCCCGCTCGGCCGGATATGGGGTTGTACACAATCCCCGCTCTTTTCGAGGTTGGTACAAGCTCGGAAAGAAATGTCCAATCCCAAGTATCCGGCGAGTGGGAGCCGACCCAAAAGAAAAATTTTGAGAAAATTCAAAATTTGCATTCAAAACACTAAACTCTCCGGCTTTTGATCATTTTGAACCCCTTGATACTTGTAACGCTCCCCGCTACCGAACTGCCCTTATACCCTCACTTACAATAAGTATACCTGGGGCCGAGCCCGGCTCGAGGCGTCGATGAAGTAGCTAAACCGAAGAGTCTCAAAAGCCAACCTTTCCCCCACAGGCGAGCCTTCGGACCTGCCAGCTTGATGGGAGCCTGCGCAGCGGGTCTACCTGGGGCCGAGCCCAGCTCGGGGTGTCGTAGACGTGGCTAAGAACAAAGTATCATAAGAGCCAGCCTTTCCCCCACAGGCGAGCCTTCGGACCTGCCAGCTTGATGAGAGCCTGCGCAGCGGGTCTACCTGGGGCCGAGCCGAGCTCGCGGTGCCGATGACGATCGAACCAAACCTATCCCCCACAGGCGAGCCTACGGACCTGCCAGCTAGATGGGAGCCCGCGCAGCGGGTCTACCTGGGGCCGAGCCGAGCTCGGGGTGCCGATGACGATCAAACCAATCCTATCCCCCACAGGCGAGCCTACGGACCTGTCAGCTAGATGGGAGCCTGCGCAGCGGGTCTACCTGGGGCCGAGCCGAGCTCGGGGTGTCGATGACGATCAAACCAAACCTCTCCCCCACAAGCGAGCCTACGGACCTGCCAGCTAGATGGGAGCCTGCGCAGCGGGTCTACCTGGGGCCGAGGCGAGCTCGGGGTGTCGATGACGATCAAACCAAACCTCTCCCCCACAGGCGAGCCTACGGACCTGCCAGCTAGATGGGAGCCTGCGCAGCGGGTCTACCTGGGGCCGAGCCGAGCTCGGGGTGTCGATGACGATCAAACCAATCCTATCCCCCACAGGCGAGCCTACGGACCTGCCAGCTAGATGGGAGCCTGCGTAGCGGGTCTACCTGGGGCCGAGCCGAGCTCGGGGTGTCGATGACGATCAAACCAAACCTCTCCCCCACAGGCGAGCCTACGGACCTGCCAGCTAGATGGGAGCCTGCGCAGCGGGTCTACCTGGGGCCGAGCCGAGCTCGGGGTGCTGATGACGATCAAACCAATCCTATCCCCCACAGGCGAGCCTACGGACCTGCCAGCTAGATGGGAGCCTGCGCAGCGGGTCTACCTGGGGCCGAGCCGAGCTCGGGGTGTCGATGACGATCAAACCAATCCTATCCCCCACAGGCGAGCCTACGGACCTGCCAGCTAGATGGGAGCCTGCACAGCGGGTCTACCTGGGGCCGAGCCGAGCTCGGGGTGTCGATGACGATCAAACCAAACCTCTCCCCCACAGGCAAGCCTACGGACCTGCCAGCTAGATGGGAGCCTGCGCAGCGGGTCTACCTGGGGCCGAGCCGAGCTCGGGGTGCCGATGACGATCGAACCAAACCTATCCCCCACAGGCGAGCCTACGGACCTGCCAGCTAGATGGGAGCCTGCGCAGCGGGTCTACCTGGGGCCGAGCCGAGCTCGGGGTGCCGATGACGATCAAACCAATCCTATCCCCCACAGGCGAGCCTACGGACCTGCCAGCTAGATGGGAGCCTGCGCAGCGGGTCTACCTGGGGCCGAGCCGAGCTCGGGTGTCGATGACGATCAAACCAAACCTCTCCCCCACAGGCGAGCCTACGGACCTGCCAGCTAGATGGGAGCATGCGCAGCGGGTCTACCTGGGGCCGAGCCGAGCTCGGGGTGTCGATGACGATCAAACCAAACCTCTCCCCCACAGGCGAGCCTACGGACCTGCCAGCTAGATGGGAGCCTGCGCAGCGGGTCTACCTGGGGCCGAGCCGAGCTCGGGGTGTCGATGACGATCAAACCAATCCTATCCCCCACAGGCGAGCCTACGGACCTGCCAGCTAGATGGGAGCCTGCGCAGCGGGTCTACCTGGGGCCGAGCCGAGCTCGGGATGTCGATGACGATCAAACCAAACCTCTCCCCCACAGGCGAGCCTACGGACCTGCCAGCTAGATGGGAGCCTGCGCAGCGGGTCTACCTGGGGCCGAGCCGAGCTCGGGGTGCTGATGACGATCGAACCAAACCTATCCCCCACAGGCGAGCCTACGGACCTGCCAGCTAGATGGGAGCCTGCGCAGCGGGTCTACCTGGGGCTGAGCCGAGCTCGGGGTGCCGATGACGATCGAACCAAACCTATCCCCCACAGGCGAGCCTACGGACCTGCCAGCTATATGGGAGCCTGCGCAGCGGGTCTACCTGGGGCCGAGCCGAGCTCGGGGTGCCGATGACGATCAAACCAATCCTATCCCCCACAGGCGAGCCTACGGACCTGCCAGCTAGATGGGAGCCTGCGCAGCGGGTCTACCTAGGGGTCTCCTCTCCAAACCAACTCCAACCCCCGAGTGAGCCTACAGCCCTGCCAGCTTGATAAGAGCCTGGTCAGCGGGTCTTCTCGGGGGTCTCCTCTCCAAACCAACTCCAACCCCCGAGTGAGCCTACAGCCCTGCCAGCTTGATAAGAGCCTGGTCAGCGGGTCTTCTCGGGGGTCTCCTCTCCAAACCAACTCCAACCCCCGAGTGAGCCTACATCCCTGCCAGCTTGATAAGAGCCTGGTCAGCGGGTCTTCTCGGGGGTCTCCTCTCCGACACAACGATAAAGGAAACATAAAGATAATCCAAGAACTGAAAAGAACTGTTAACCCGATCAACCAAGTAACAGTCCGACACGAGGCACCTCTACCCGCTACGTCCACCCTCTTGGGAACCAGAGGGGAGACGAAATGCTAGGATGGTTAAGATCGACTAAAGAGGAGTAGGAGGGGACTTCTTTCATCAAATGACCCTGGTCGTCACTTAGTTCATCTTCTATAGTCAAGACGTTCGCATGAGTTCTTCCGTGCTGGTCACTCTCCACGCTCACCGCACCATAACTGTTGAAGCCAAAATTGACCGAAGCCAAAATTGACTTCCGTGGAGTTCGGGGTCCCAAAAGAGGGGTGACCGCACACCTACTACACTCAAATGAACAATCTAGGCTCTAGACTAAGAACGTAAGGGTCAGACCCAAGGTCTCAGCGTGGAGGACCCACCGCATACCCGGAAGACTAACGAACTCTTCCCCTCCCAAGCCAAAAGCTGAGCTAAGACACCTTCGGAGGGCACTCTTGGCCGACCGGAACATCTAAGGAGGGTCTCAAGACCAACTCTCTCCTATCCAGATGCATCTCCTTGGGTCTATACAAAATGCTCCTCAAACACGCTACTAAAGGTGCAACATTGCCGAGCAATTCTACAACTCGCTGCCCAACTGGGCCGCAGACAGCGCGACTCCGCTGCCTTAAAAGGCTATCAACAGGTCAACAGGGGCTTCCCGGCATAAACCTCGGGGCTCCCACGGGACGAGCGGTTCACGAGCACACCGCTCGCCCAAAGCAAAAAAGGTAAATCAGACATTCACAGAGCATCACAGGTTATAAATTATTACAGGAATATGAATTCCGTACATCGGCACGCAGGCCGGCAATATGAATAAAAATGGGCCTTCGAGGGCCGGCACGAGCTTGGGCTTAAGCCCGCTATTCTCCGCTTGGTACTGCAACACCTGTACGCCAACGTCTCGGTGAACGACTGCCAGCTGAACGATAGTCGGCTAACATAAGGGGGCCAAACATATCCCGTACACCCCTTTTTCGGGGCTACGGTGCGCATTCCCTGCAAGCAGATAATATCCAACTTCCACGGAGTCTTCTCCGGGAATCCCAGAACATCACCGATCCGGCTCATACGTCCGGACGGGCTTCACACAGAACATCACCAATTCGGCTCATATGTCCGAATGGGCTTCACACAGCACATCACCAATTCGGCTCGTACGTCCGAATGGGCTTCACACAGCACATCACCAATTCGGCTCGTACGTCCGAATGGGCTTCACACAGCACATCACCAATTCGGCTCGTACGTCCGAATGGGCTTCACACAGCACATCACCAATTCGGCTCGTACGTCCGAATGGGCTTCACACAGCATGCCTAAATCCGTATTCCCGCTTCCGGATACTAGATGCAATTAATAGCGGGGACGTACACGTCAACCCGTCGGAGAGCTCCCTTCCCCCACCCGTTGGTGGAGAGGGCTTCCATGAAAACATGTAAATTGAGGGCTTAACCTGCCCGAGAAGAAACATCGTTACCCTTGACGCGTGATTTGACGAAGGTGTCGGTGGCCGATCTCCCTTTTAGGTCGAGCCCTGCTTGAGGCGGCGATGGCAGTGACTGGCCTCCTTTTTAGGCCGAGCCTTGCTCGAGGCGGCGGTGGGGAGAGAAATAAAAACTCCCCGCTCCATTTTTCTGGTGGTGGACGAGCCTCTTGCCGGCGGTGGGGAGAGAAAATCTCCATTTCCGGCTTGGAGAGAAACTCCCGGCCGACGTAACTCCCAACGATTTATATAAACCTATTGTTCCTCAAACAATTATCAGCAGTAGATGGCTGATCAAAGAGCTCCTCTGCTTGAACAAATTCAGCACTCCAAAGCACTGCAAGATCTGTAGGGAAACAACTTTGAATGCTATAAACCTCAAGTGAACAGTGACCACTAAATTCCTTCATTGATTCTTCAAGCTTCTGCCCAGATGCAAGTCTTATGCAGTATTTTTCAGAGTTGTTCTTCGACCACCCAGATGACGAACATAACACTTCTACTTTATCATCGTGTTTGTCAATAAACTCTGGAAGCAACCACTTGAAGCTTGTCCATGACGAGAACTTGGATCTGCCATAGAATTTCTAAGGCTCTGAGTTGAGCCATGTCTCAGGAGGTCACCGGAGAATGCCTTTATCTCTCCCCCGGATCCCGATTGACTGCAAGGGTATGAGGAAACGAACCCCGATCCAGGAGAATGGGGAATGGGAGAGGTCGGGGGAAGCAAGGGTTCGGGCTGGGCTTGCTCCAGTCGGCGTCGGGAGAGAGGGCAGCTGGGGGCAAGATAGGTCTCGCCAGAGGAAGAGTTGCCGGAGTCGTAACCGAGCAGGCCGACCCTAAACAAGAAGGAAGGGCCCTCGCCGGAGTTGCGGCTTACCGTGAAGAAGCGGAGCCTGGGTTGCAGGAGGTCACCGGAGTAAGGGACGACGTCAATATATGGACGGAGGGACCTCGTGATAGCCGGATCTGATGGCTGCCGGCGGGCTCGCGCGAGAGAGGGCTAGAGACAGGGAGAGAGGGAGCAGTGACGGCGCTGCAGGAATCCCGATTCCCTCTGCCTTCCCCCCCTTTTTTTCCTTTTCCCACCTAAACTTCTATACATATATCATATATATTATTATTATTATTATTATTAATATAACTTTTAATATTCAAACGCTCGTATCTCGCTCAATAGAACTTGGAAATTGTCCCAAATGGTCTCGCTACGACCGTCTCGCTGACACGCATCCAACCGAACAATTCACGATCCAATCCGAGCTCGTATGCTATATTACATTATAATATAATATAATATATATATTATAATGTTAAATACATATATATATATATATATTAAAAGCTTACGCGCGTAAAACCTCTGCACGCACGCACGAGCACCCGCACGTCTTCGAACGGGGCTGCGCCACATTGCCGCTCGTTGTACGTCCCGAGCCAGTTCCCTGGGGAGGATCCCGCTCGGCCGGATATGGGGTTGTACATTCAGTTCATCCACTATACCTTGAATGATATTTACCGTGTGATTTGCCAGGCTAGGTCCTAGCGGATGATCCTGATGAATGGCCTGGTCATGCTCTGTGGGAATAGGACTCAGTGAGTCAGGATTCTCTTCTTCAGATATACTGGTGGAGCTTGATAGATTCACGGTCTCCTGTGGGGGGATAGAGACAGCATCTGCCAAGTTTCCATGTATACTCATCACCCCCTTCAGCAAAGTATCAGGTTGTTCCTGAGGCCTGAAGGGCTCCCCCTCAAATGTTGCATCAGTCACATCAGGAACCCTTGCCTGAATTTGTTCCACAGAAGGGGGTTGAACATCAATCTCCCTCATGCCCTTTTCATTTCCAGCTTTCTCATTGTTAAGGTCATCAGCGACGACATGCTCCACATCATTATCATCATCAGCAGCATTCTCCATATCCTCACCAGCAACATCATTTTCCATATCATCCTCTACCTCCTCGTCAGTTTGATCAGTCGCGAGAGACTCCACTGCCTACTTAGCGATGAGGGAAATTTAGTGACAGCATCTACTTGATCTGAGACTGTGTCATCCATCCTGATGTCAGCAGAAAGACTAGGTAAAGAATCCCCCTCAGTTCCTGCATGTAGCAGATCAGGAACTTCACTGGGCTCATCCGAGGGATTTCTGAACTACGGTGCTCTGTCTTCTTCATCAACATGTGTTCCAGCCGCACCCCCTTGGGCAATTCGTCTTTCCCACCTATCAAATACGCTAGAGTCCGTCTTCTTTAGGTAGTGAAGGGGAACTCCCTTAGTCATATCAAATTTGTCTCTGTCCATCTGATTCAGATATAGACTGATGATTCTCCCGAAGTTGGGAGTACGTAGGGTATCCTTTATCTTCTCAAATAACATGGCCCCCCAGTTGAATTTCTTTCGGAACACTATAGCCATCAAGATCTTAAACATGTCACCTGATATATGATCATAGGAGCCAGGTTTGCATATCACAACCTTCCCAATGATATCTGAGAGGAGCTTTCCTTCTTCATGCATGTCCTTGCGTTTGATAGCCTTGGTCCCTCGAGCTAATCCACAGAACAGTAGTGTCCTCGCACGATCATTTTCATCTAGGTAGTCCTCTTGTACAGAGCTGGTGAGCTGAAGATGATGTGATAGTTTTACAGCAGTCATCTTGATCCTTAGTCCAGCTATCTTACTCTTTATTAGGGTGTCCTCGTGTCATAGCTTGGCGGTTGCGTAGAACTCCAGAACTTCCTTGTCTAGGACCTTGCACGGGTGCTCGAGAATAAAGGAGAGCTCGGCTTGCTCTAACATCAAGATGATGTTCCTGAATTCATCAGAAGCATGGGCAAAGCCAGTCCTAACAAACTCACTTCCAGTGAGGAGCCCGACCGTTGTTCGAGGAGCCATTATAAACCTAAACAAGTTACACTCAAGGAACTTAACTCTATCTAAATCTATAGTTTGTAGGAACAAAACTAGTAGGAACTAGACATGTTAAAAACTAGTAGGAACGGTCGTTACCTGTTACTCGGAGGGGGGAAGGTAGAAAACTCTAGGCAGGCGGTGAGCGGAGAGAGGCCCTAGTCCGATGAGGGGCTTGCGTAGGGATGGAATGATGGCGGTGAATCGGCGATGCACTTGCGTCGAGCAGATGCCGGAGACGGGAACACCGAGCTGACGGGGAGAGGACAGCGGGCGGACTACACTTCGACGGGAGCGACGAGAGCGACGGGAGCGACGGGAGTCGACGAGAGGCAAAGATGATTTTGCAGGTTCCGCGGGGAAGCTGTTTCTGCAGAGTCGATGAGAATGCGAAGGGTCGAGAGGAGATTCTGCTATTTATTTCCGAATTTTCCCGCTGTTTCCGATATTTCTGCTGGTTATGGAGATTTTTGATATTTCCGCTATAGATTTTTCCTCTATTTCCACACGATTATTATAATCGACAGGAATCCTGTTTATTTCACATAGATTTCCTTTTTCCTCTAAACCAAGGATATCAAGTTTTCAGGTTATGATAGCTAAGTTGAGTTCAAGGAAGGCTAACACTAGAAATAAACCCCGGCTTATCCTTATTGGATTCAAAATGTAATATTGTAGTTTCAATTATTGGTACAAGTCCCTTGAGAGTCATAGGACCATTTGACACCCCCTTTCTCACCATATCAAAATTTTGACAGTTTATCAATTTCCACAATATAGATCATACGGATATTAGCTTCTGTGTCCTTCCATCAGGTGTGTGTATATATATATATATATATATATATATATATTTATATCTTGAAAGGGAATCTACACATGTGTTTGGATATATATATATATATACATCTATGTAATGCGATTCAATTTTTGAAACTGAATGCGCGTACCTGGGATCATTGGGTTGATCATTCGGATCCTCTATTTGAAGTACAACAGGTATCAAGTTCGAGTATGACACTGTAGTTAGCATTATCTCTGATCTCATATACTTGTTCCATAGCGAGCATGGAACATTTCTTGTCTAGGTCCCATCAGGTTCATGGGTACCTAGACTATCCTGCAAAAGAAAATTACCTTACCTTAGGAACCCAATAGGTATTGGGTCCTAGGTTCTTGTCAGCATAAAATACAACATGCCTTCCTACAGGATTTCTGTCAGGAAGGCTATCTCTTGCCAAAGGATGTGGACATACCCTTTCCCTTAGCACAGAAGGATTGTGCCAACAATCTATGGCAAAGTGACCCACTCTGCCACAGCAGCAACACTCATGAATATTGTATCTCCTTTTTTGACCAGATCTACTGACTGAGTTAGTCACGATCTTAGGTCTGAAGGAGGTAAAGCTGGAACTGCTCTCAGGTTTACCCTTTCCACCGAGACTCGAGGGGGGTCTGATGGTGAACATGTGGTGAGTATCATGAGGCCTGGGGGATGGTGGTTCTTTTCAGCCAACACACATCCGAGGGCTCCATTGATGCTTGCTACATGTTTCCCAACTCCTTTTCCCTTTGTCCTAGGGTGGGAAGATGTTCTGTGAGAGCTGGTTCATGCAATGTCATGAAGTAGGGGAGCTGAGGCCGTAAATACAAACGGTTCATGATGAGCCGTGTGCATTTTCTCATGGGTATCCATAACAGCACTTGCACTATGGGTGTTTCCACATGAGGGTCGATCATTCTTGCAGTGACCATAGTTGTTCTTATGGTCATACCTGAAGGAATGATGTGTGCCCTTCCTACTCAGTGTGGGGGGTCTGAAAATAATTTCCCCATTTCTCCACGATTTTATAATTCGTGAGATCCACCCGTTTTCTCCCTTTCTCTTAATAGCATCTACCTTGGAAAAGTTAGAAACTATTCTCTTCTCGATCTCTAGAGAAAACACTAGATCCGAGATCTTTGAGTCCTTCACCTTGATGGATTCCAATTGGAGATCCATCATGGTCCTCAACTGAGCAATTTTCATAGCTTGTTCCTCAACAAGCAAGTTGCTCTTTTGATGGGCACTACGATGGGAATCAAGAGTTTCAATCTTTTGATTGAAACTGTCTATTTCCCTAACATCAAAAGATGGACAAACGTCTGAACTTCTCCTGTCTTTAGGAGATACAAGAGGAAGGGAGCGAGAAGAGGAAGATACCTAATCCTGATTGTGCTGATCAGGGTTAGAGTTATGGTATGCAGAAACTAATGTTTCAGCTTCATCACAGCTGCATTCCTCAATCTCTTCTTCAGTCTCAGATAGAGACACTGGAGCCCTAATATTGAGAAGTTGTTCTTGACTTTCATCATCAGAGACGAGGACCCCTACATATGCTTCATCCTCTTGCTGACATTCAGTCTCGGCAGTCTTCTTTCCCTCTATGAGGTCAGAGATTATTTCCCACATGGACTTTGCAGTCTTGCACTTATCCAATCTTGTAAGAGATGAGTCTGACCAAATATCAGAGATGATCTGTCGTACTAGCTTGTCCAAGTTGAATAGTGAGAGCTCAGTTTCAGACATCTGTGTGGTACTCTTAGGGATTTGGTGATCTTCTCCAGAGTCAGAAGCCTTCATGGGAATGAAAGGACCCTCTTCCACAATGAATAAAGCACGGGGTCAATGGCTCCCAGATGAAACTGAACCCTCATTTTCCAGATGAAATAATATTCTTTTGTGCAGACAGGCAGTCTCAGGGGAGAAACATCGTGTATAGCTCCATGCTTGAGTCTTGTTTTTTTCTTGACACTAGATGCGGGATCTTACTCAAGGTGTTAACCTTATTGATGAGCAACCTCCCTCTGATACCACTTGAAAGTATCTAGTGTCGACTAAGTCCACTTATGGGGGGGAATAGGTGTCGTGCAGTCTTTTGCAGAATTAATTTTACCTACACAATTAAACAAACACATCACAGAAAGCACACAAGAAATTATAGTGGTTCCCCGATTTGGGTATGTCCATTTTCCCCCTTCGACTTATCTCCCGCCAAGGGACGACTCGGTCACTTCACCCAACGGATTGAAATCCAATCCTCACACTACGTAAGGAACCCTTCCAACCAAAGGAGTCACTACTCCTCCACCACGGGTTGCACCCAACTCTTACAACTAGGAATCAAAATTCCTTTACAATAAACTAAACTTGAATGTAAAGAAAATACAAACAAACTTTTGGAGTTTCCGATGTGTGTCCTTCTTCGATCGTTGAAGCTTTCTTGAAAGATGCGAAGAGTACACAACCGGAGTACTCTCTTAGAGAGGATCTTTTCAAGATCGGCGGCGGCAAGAGATTACGGTGGCGATGCTTTGTAGATCAAAACTTCTTGACGAAGCAAGCAGGGTCTACGAGCGATCTCAGTCGGATCAGTCCTCTCAATCGATTCAGAATGAAGAACAAACCTCGTTTAACGAATCAAGAGACAAGAGATCTCAAGAGAGATGCGTGAGACGCACTGCTAGCCTCGGTACTGTCGCCGGAAGATCAAAGAACCTCTGAGATCAGGGGCGGCAACTAGCTTGCGAGCGGCGACAGCGATCGGTGACGTTCTGCGATCTGCTAGGGCACGCGTCGGCTACTTAAGATTTTTCGTTAGTCGATTACTGTAGAGGCTCGAAATACACATGTATATATACCAGATCCAACCCTAATGACCGTTGTGGGGCCCACAAGGAGAAACCCTAGCCCCGGCCAAAACAGCGCACGGCAAGGCGGTTTGGTCAAGCGAACGAGAAAAATTGCCTAAGGAAAAATCGGCGAGAATCGTTGGTGATTCCCGTCGAAGTCGGCTGGAATCACTCACGATTCCCGTCGATTCTGCCTTGGCCGAATACCAGTTGGAAACCTTGCCAGCTGGTGGGAATCGGAGGGAATGCAGACTGATTCTCGTCGATTCGGCGGGAATCGCAACAATTCCCTTCGAAGTCGGCGAGAATCACTTGGTGATTCCCGTCGATTCTGCCTTAGCAGAATTCCAGTAGGAAAACAGTCATCCGAAAGAGGTCGGCGGGAATGCAGATTGATTCTCGCCGAATCGGCGGGAATCACTAACGATTCTCGTCGAAGTCGGCGAGAATCACTTAGTGATTCCCGTCGATTTTGACTTAGAAAAATTTTCTCTTCCTTCCTTTGATGACTTGGTCTTTGACCCATCTTTGCTCCTTCTTCTGCTCATGATCTGCCTTAATCCTGTACTTGAAAATAAGTACACTCTAATAGAGAGAGCACACGTGAGTCAACACACTAATCTGCTCAACGAGATATTATGTTGCGCAGACCCGTGTATATTGACCCACTGCACCCTGACATTGGTGTGTACTGAACATGGAATAGCTGCAAGCACAACTTAATAGGAGATCGTCAAATACATTGTGAATCCATCTTAGCTTGACTGGAGGCTTCTTTAAATCTAGGTAATTGTGGATACAATAACCAACATTTATAAAAGCATATGCCAAGATCAATTGGGCATGATCAAATTCCATCCCGGCCCTAATGAATTAAATTAATCATAGACATCAAAATCTACTGTTGAATTCAAATGAGTTCACGAAAAGGTAAAGAGTGCAGTCCCGTTGAAAATTAAAAGAGGAATAGAGTTATGTTCAAAGGATTCTCCGTGGTGGTGAGAGTTGTAGTGAAAACGGATAATCTATTAACCTTTCAGTAACCCGGGACCAAGAAAAAACACCTAGACTTGTGCGACAAGCTAGGCCTACCTGGACACGCAAGTGTGAGCTTTGTCGTTGCAACTTCTACAGTTCTAATGGGCATATTATCTAATAAATCCGAATCTGTTTTGCCTTCCAAATGAAGGCCGGAACACAAGTATGCGTATAGACGCTAAGAGCATCTCTCATCGTGGAGGAGGGGACAACTCCCACTCCCTTAGTGGAACGAGAGGGAACTGCCCTCAACAAAGCAAAGAGGCCGCGTGCGCCCCCGGCCATCGCATCGCTCATTTTCTCTCGTACGCACATTTTCCTACCAAGTGCACAAACTCTGGCATATGTTTTTTCGTTTGGGCACGTATTTTTCCTAAAGTACTTTTTCATTTTCATTCATATTGGACATTATTTTAGTTTTGTTTTATGCTTATGATTTTATAAAAAAAACAAGCAAAGCACAAACTTTAAAGGTCCAATGGACGGCTCTTGCGCTACGAGAAATTTTTTGTTCCAGGTGACGGACTTAGAGGATGGTCCGCACACCATCACAAAAATTGATTTTAACCTAATGAAAATATGTTTTTTTAAAAAAATTATAAAATGTTAATTAGAATTTTTTCTCATCATTTTAAGATCTTATTCTGCTATAAAAAAAAATTAAAATAAAATCCAACCGAATATCATTTTATTTTGATTTTTTTTTAAATCACGAAATGTGCTGGCTATGTGATCATTAATCTTACGGTCTAATGATGAGCGAACCATCCTCTAGGTCCGCCACTCAGACCTAATTTTTTCTCCTGCGCTACCGGCACTCCTCTGAGAGTAGTTAGCACATGAAAAAAATTTAACATTCCTACCGCCTAGTCCACCGGCCAGTCATATCATATTTAATATTTTTAATGTATTAAATATATCTTTATTATATATTTAATATTTTTAATGTATTAAATATATCTTTATTATACTATCTATACTACTAATATAAGAGAACTCTGTTCTTCAGTCCGTAACTTCTGTTCTACCGCTTTTGCCCCTCTTCCTCTGCACGCGACACATCTCCTCACATTTCCACCGCTTCCTTTTCCCTGCTGGCACGCGTCACTGGCATCCGGCTGGCACCTAAAGCGGGGGTTTCCGTCACAGGGTTTCCGTTTCCCTCCGTCACGCACCCAAATTCCCGAATCAGCCCTGCTGCTTGCTTCGTTCGGCTCCGTCACGATGAAAATTCCCGAACAAGCACCGCCGCTTCCTCCACTCGGCGGTAATTCGCGGTTTTTTGTCGCTTGCGACGCGTCGTTGTTTCATGGCGCTCCTCGCCGCGTGCCGCCATTCTACGCTCCGCCCTCCCACCGCTTCTATCGCGGTGTTATGTTCTGCTGAAAGCACTCTAAGGGTATTTCCTATCGATCGTCAGCCAACCTCCATCCACGCGATATCTTCCGCTGCTCCAACTTCCGTACCACCGTTGTTCGCCCCTTTGGCGCCGCTGTTCGCCCAACTCTCCGGTAAGTTTGTGGTTGTGAAATTTGTTTGTCATTTCGTTTTTGCTTTTGATTTTCATTTCGTTTTTTATTTACGTTTTGATTTCGTTTTAGATTTCGTTATAGATTTCGTCATTCTCATCTAGGTTAGATTGGTATGTCATCGGTAATTTTGGTTTTTCTTTCCCGTCGATCCTCTGCGCCCTCTTCCCCTTCTAAGTATGGTATGTTCTGGTGCGTAGCGGCTAATCGACACTTCCGGAGTTTGAAATTGGCACACTTTCAAATCTGGAAAGAAGATCCTGATTCCTCCTCTGCCTCACCTTGCTGTCGCAGCAGGTATTTCTTTTACATGTCTGCACTGATCCTCTGAATGCTATGCATTTTAGATTTCACGATTTTGGGAATTTTTTTTGTATATGTCGCATCCTGCTAATACTAAATCTGCTATTCTCCGGTGATCGGTCAGCAAATCCTCCCGCGAGCTAAGACCTGTGCTTTACTGATTTCCAGATTTCTCCCCGTCCTCACGTTGCTCCCGCAACAGGTATGGTTATAGATTTCTACGATTAATGGCCATCCCGCTTTGTTTGTTCGGTTATTGGTTTTAATGGTTGCTATGATTGTGTTTACTGTCTTTCTATTGTTAATTGTATGGACTGTGCACATTGACTGATTTTTTGTATTGATTTTAATGCTTGCTATGTCGTAGGTTCATTGAGTTTGCAATCAGATTTCTTCCTCACCTTCCTCACCTTGCTCCCGCTGCAGATCTACGCCGCCAAATGCCACTCAACAATAATCGGTACAAAGTTAGTCAGATTTTTTTTAAAATACTGATCCAATCTGTACAATGTCAATAGCCCTCTAATTTTCATATGGTATCCATTTTCCACAAGTTTTTCATATGAATTCAAGCCAAATTCAAGTCACTCTCTTTTTATTTCCTTAAAACATATGATATCTAGTTTTCACAACTTCAATTCAAGCCGAACTAAACTCTGTTTCTTCTTATTTCCTTACAAAAAAATTCCACCAAATTAAAAACATAAAATAAAGGCATGAGTGAAAAAAATAAATAAAAGGAACCACTATAAGCAACGGCCATAGAACCTGCTTTTATATAGAATTGAAGAGGCAATTAGGGTTTAGGGTCCTAAACCCTAAACTATAACATTTACTCCATATTTTACAAAGCCATGACCTAATCATATAGAAATCGTATTTTCGCACGTACACACATGAGAGCACGTGCTGTGAATAACGCTATATCAGAATATTAATAATATTCTGATAAGCTTGAGCTTGAGCAAGTTGATGCAAGTATTTGATGAGCTTTTGTCTGCTACAGGTAGCCTCTATCTTCTCCTTGCGCTTCTCTTTTCCTTAGTAAGCATTTGCGTAGCGCCGGAGGCCTGCGCTGTTTCACAGGGCTCCGGGGGCCGCGAGTGACGGGTGCGGCTCCGAGATGGTGGATTGCGTGGGAGCGGGCGAAGACCACCCAAAGCATCAAGCATGGGAGAAGCCCGTGCGCAGGCGGGCGAAGCCCGCTTGATGTGGCTGAAGGCCGCTCGAGAGCATCGAGCACGGGCGTAGTCCGTGCAAAGATGCTCGTATACTATAAGAGAGGATGCGTGGTGTAAAATTTTTGTTCCCAAACTATCCTTCTAAATGGTGTAACTTTCATCTTCCGAAAAAGTGCTCCACTTTTTCTGCTTCCCGCCAACATTACCAGCCACTAGATCTATTAAAATCAACGATCACAGATGATTGTCGGGAGAAGCCACGGATCCTTAAAGTTCCCACCGCACGATCTTTAAAAATCAACGGTCACGGATCAAAAAGCGGAGGGCCACGGATCGATTTCTTTTTATTTTTCTACGCCTCTCACGCGCTCGCCATTTCCGCTTGACTTCTGGCTCTGTCGCGCCAACCGCCGCCGACGATCTCCACGGCATCCTTCTTCTTTCCTTCGCACTGCATCCAACCACCTCCATCCGCCTCCGACCGCCTCTGTCGCGCACTGCATCCAACCGCCGCCGCCTCTGTCGCGCACCGCATCCAACCGCCTCCGACCGCCTCCAGGTAAGCCAATCCATCTCTGCATTTCCTCTTCCACGATCTCTTTCGCAACAGTGCCTCGACAGTGTTTTTATTTTTGCTTCTCCTTCACTGCACTGTGACCCTCGCAGGGACCCCCGATCAACATCTCCACTCCTTCTCTGAGACATGCATTCATTAAAGGGCAACAAACTCCAGGTATTTTTGTGCTTCAATTTATGTGACACTTTGCTAAAATTTCTTCAGGGATGTACAATTTTTTGTGGCACTTTGCTTCAATTTCTTCATTTTATTTGGGTTAAAATGAGTTTTATAACTTATAAGTGTCAATATATTTTATATTACTTTCTGCACTTATAACTATTTCATCTTTAGATCCACAATTTCTTGAGCACAATTTGTTGTTTCTGTATCATTCAGGTTGCCCAAAATATCCTTAGGTGTTGATTGTTGTGTTTCCTTTAAAATGTTCAATATAGTGTTCAATAATTACTGCTTTAGTAAGTTGTTTCTTAGATGTATAAGCTCTTTAAATTATCTTTTAAGTTAGAGGTCAACATAAAATAAGACAAATATAGGTTAGTAATTTCCCTCGCGGGCCTGATACGGTCGCGTTTGGCCGTAGTGGCGTTGCCCCGTGTACCCTCTATGCAAATAAATTAGTTTACTTTTAATTAAGTGCTACTTCATCAAACACAAAAATGATTACATGTTTGGAAAAAAAAACAGATAATTCATGAGTTAAATACATCACATTGCAAACACTTGGAGATGGCCAGCCAAAATCATCATGAGGCGTCGTCGTCGTTGCCAAATCAGGGTGGGCCAGTCCAAGAGGGAGACCTTCAACTTCGGCGGCAATCGCTGAGCAAACTCGAGAGTCAACCCGAGTATGTGTTAGTAATTGGAGACGATCATTGACTGCAGAACAACGGAGTGCACTGAATGCAAGACGAACACAATCGCGCTCATCGTTGACTTTACCATCGGTCGTGGAAGTCCAACCCAACGAGCCAGAATCTTCAAATCAACCTAATGAAATTGAAGATAATCCTTCTGTCGGAACTTCGCAGATAGCAGATTAAAATCAGGTTGATACAGACCAACATCAAACTGAAGGTGAGTCGTCGTTGCCAAACCTGGGTGGACCAGTCCAACATAAAAGATGGAGGCCTTCAACTTTGACAGCACCAACTGAGCAAACTCGAGAGTCAACCTGAGTGCGTGTTAGTAATTGGAGACGGTCATTGATTGCAGAACAATGGAGTGCACTGAATGCAAGGCGAACACAATCGCGTTCAACGTTGACTTTACAATCGGTCATGGAAGTCCAACCAACACATCCAGAACCTCCAAATCAACCGAATGAAATTGAAGAAAACAATTCTGCGCCCACTTCACGGACAGGACGTCGTAATATATCAAGAAATTACCGTTCCTCCGATAACGACCACGTCTTCCAGCTCCCACAACCAACTATTTGCCCTCACTGTGCAGCTCGATTTTTCCACAAAAAAACAAAAAAATTATACTGTAAACTTGGCAAAGTAATTTTACCTGTCATTCCCTATCCCCCCACAGTTGTTGACTATTTACACCGATCATACCACAAAAGGGCGTTATTTTAGGCAAAATATACGTGCATACTAAGCCACATATTCTTTTTCACATCCATGGGCGTTACACTTGACGAAACACTTCCTACCCTCCGACAGTTGTTTGTACACTCCCGCGACAAATGTCGCCCCGCGACAAATGTCGCCTCCACAACAAATGTTGCCCGCGGGTCCCCCGTACATGACTACTTGTGAATATATAAGTATGCATTGTTTTTTTTTAATATTATGTCCAATTCCTACCGGCTAGCGCATGGTGTTTAATATTGTTTTAGGGCCACTGGATTATATGTATACTATATATTTCCTTTCATATATACACTCTCGATAAAGAAAAAGGCTTTGTTTGGCACCGTGGTGGCGGTCATGATCATGGGGTTATATTGTCATTCATTAACGCCCACTTATGAAACTTCATCAACTTTTCTGTTCTACAAGATGATGTTTGTTGAATGTTCCTTGACGAATGAAGGTTTAACCCATGCGTTTACGACCGTCACCACCGCGCCAAACGGAGCTAAAGTTGCCACTAAAATGCCAAATCGGGTTAGCTCAAAACCCGGCCATCCATCATTAAGCGTTTGTTTTAAGTTTTATTAAAAGCCCGTTGCATGCATTCTCAGCTCATTGTAGATGCACATCTTCTAGCTGCTTTCTGCATGTGATAAACAATTAGCAGCTAGTATTAGGCATGGCCGAATACTTTGCTCGCCTTCTCATCTTCTCCATCATTATGGCTCTCCACTTCTCCGACGCAACCACGGTAGATGGAAGGAAGCATCGCGTTGAAAAGATTCAGAACGACATGAAAAGCAATCGTATTTCACTTGCGCTCCACCAATTTAAAAGTAATCGTGAAACAAAGATTTTGAATCAAGAGAATGACGTTGTGGTGCAGGAGCTCGGCCAATATGCGGTGAATGAAGAAGGTTGGGAAGCAAAGAGTGTTTCAGCCTTGATGGTGTTCTATGGAGTGTTTAGTGCCACTGTCAAGTCGTACAAAGGCGGACTCAGATATAGGCTCGCTTGTAAGGTAATAATAGCGAAAGGCCACTTTGTTAGAACAAACTCAAAACCAAACACATGACAGAGAAAAATAATGGGAAGAAAGCTTTTTGATATTCTTTGATACTTGATATTTTCATTCAGCAATACAACTCTATTATATAGCTGGAGAATAAAGGAAACGGCTAAACAATTAACACCTAATTAAATCATAACTCATAAACATTTAAGGCAAAACTCCTACAACTATTGAAGGGAAATAAACTCTAAGAAACTGCCTGCATCATTAAGGCCCATGAAAAACAAAGAAACGTTAAAAACAGTCACATTAAAAAAAAACTAATTAATAACATTCAACCTCTAATTAGTTTGTCCTTCACGTCACGCACTCGAAGTTGCTCCCGCATTTCAACGAACTTGTTCCTTGCGAGTGTCTTAGTGAATATGTCAGCAAGCTGGTCATTAGTATGTACATACTCGACCTCGATCATCCCACGCTCCACGCAGTCCCGAATTTAGTGGTAACGAGTATCAATGTGTTTTGACCGATCATGATACACGGGGTTCTTGGTTAGTGCAATTGCCGACTTGTTGTCAACAAAGAGAGTTGCTTTGCACCTAATCCGCTTCCGAATATCATCGAGTAGGTTGAGTAACCATACTCCTTGCTGTGCCGCAATCGAAGTTGATATATATTCGGCCTCGCAAGAAGATAAGGCTACAACCCGTTGCTTCTGCGACATCCAAGTGATGATGTTCCGACCTAGGAAGTATGCAACTCCTGTAGTGCTCTTCCTATCATCAATGCTCCCTCCATGGTCACTGTCGCAGTAGCCAACTAGCTTCGTTCCTCCACGAAGATTCCTTTCATAAGAAAGACCAAACCCGCTTGTACCTTTTAGATACCGTAAAATCTGCTTCACCGCCGCAAAGTGTTGGGTGTTTGGCTTTTCCATGAACCTGCTTGCAATCCCAACGGCATATGCAATATCCGGACGCGTATTCACCAAATATCTCAAGCATCCTATTGCGCTCCTATACTCCGTAGGATCCACCAAAGGATAATCGCCGGTCTTGCTCAGTTTGAGCCTTAGTTCTATTGGAACTTGAGCGCTATTTCAGTCTCGCATCCCAAATTTTTCAAGAATTTATAATGTGTACGAAGACTGACAAAGGGTGATTTCCTGAGGCATTTGTGTTACCTCTATCCCCAAGTAGTAAGTGAGCAATCCGAGATCGCTCATGCAGAAAAGTTCCTTCATTTGAGATTTGAACTTGTTCACCTCCACGCCGCTTGATCCGGTGATGATGAGATCATCCACATAGACTCCAACCAGTAAGATTGAATCTCCCACAACTCGCTTGTAAACAGCGTGCTCAATCGGACTCCTCTCAAAGCCCAATGAGGATAGACTTTGATCCAGCTTGAAGTTCCAAGCCCGAGGGGCTTGTCGAAGGCCATACAACGCCTTTTTGAGCTTCAACACCTTGTGCTCTTCACCAACAATCACAAAGCCGGGAGGTTGAGAAACGTATACCTCCTCGACTAGATCCCCGTTGAGAAAAGCCGATTTTACATCCATGTGGTGGATGTCCCATCCTTCTTCCGCTGCCAAAGCAATGAGCAGACGGACCGTCTCCAATCTCGCCACGGGTGCAAAAACCTCGTCGAAGTCAACCCCATGTCGCTGCACATACCCCTTCGCCACAAGACGAGCTTTATGTTTCACAATGTTTCCCTCCGGGTCCCGCTTCGTCTTGAAAACCCACTTGAGTCCAATGGATTTTTGACCATTCGGGAGGGTGGTGATCTCCCAAGTATTATTGTCCCGGATGGAATTTAGTTCCTCCTCCATAGCTCGTTTCCAACTTTGATTGTCTTTAGCTTCCTCATAAGTTGTTGGCTCTCCTGCAGCGAAGAAACAGAGTCCAGCCTCCTCCTCCTGCATCTCTTCAGTTTCGCCGTAGATCTCCTCAAGTGACCGGAATCGAATCGGTCTGCTAGAGCTCGAAGTTGCCTCGGAAGTGGGGGAGGCACTGGCCGCGGGTGAGCCGCGGTGAAGGGTGCAGGTTGCGGGTGAGCTGTTTGCTGCGGGCGACGCGCTGGCCGCGGGTGAGCCGCGGTGGGGGGAGGCCGGCCCGTCGCCGGTGGGGGTGGCTGGTACTAGTGCAGCGAGAGGAGCTGTTGCTCCTTCTATCGTCAAAAACTGATCATAGCCAGAGAGTATTTCTCCGTCTTTCTCTTCCCAGTCCCACTTTGCCTCTTCACGAAAGACGACATCACGGCTGATCACGAGCTTGCCCGTCTCTGGATTGAACAACCTGTACGCCTTAGAACCCGCCTCGTAGCCGATGAGTACCATCTTGGTGCTCCGATCTTCTAGCTTTGCAAGATTAGGCTTTGTTGTCTTCGCGTACGCAAGGCAACCGAAAGTGCGAAGGTAGTGCACTTTTGGTTTCCTTCCGTAGAACGCCTCGTAAGGCGTCTTCCCAACAACACTATGAGTAGCCGCCCGGTTAAGAAGATGCACCGCGGTTGTCAACGCTTCTCCCCAAAACTTCGCCGGCACGTGTTTGCACTTTAGAAGACTTCGAACCATTCCCATGACAGTTTGATTGTGGCGCTCCACCACGCCGTTTTGTTGCGGGGAATAAGGGGCTGTGAGAAATCGTTTGATCCCAGCTCCCTCACAATAAGCATCAAACCCCTTGGAGGTGAACTCCCCACCTCGATCGCTACGAAATCCTTTCACTTTGTATTCCGTTTCCATCTCCGCTCGCGCCTTTAGTCTCTTGAATGCATCCAAGGCTTCGTCCTTGGATTTTAATAATTCCACCCACATGAACCTGCTATGATCATCCACTAGCAAGAAGAAGTATTGTTTACCGCCAGGGGTGGCCGGAGTGATGGGTCCGCACAAATCTCCATGTACAAGTTGGAGAGGCTTTGTTGCACGGCCCGCCGCAACACTCGGAAATGGTAACCTCCTTTGTTTTGCCGCTAAACACCCGTCACAAAGTTCTTGTGAGTGCTCAATGGAGGGCATTCCCTCCACCATCTTGAAACGCCCCATATCATGAAGTGCCCGAAAGTTGAGATGTCCCCATCTAGCGTGCCATAGCCACGCCTCATCTTTGTATTGTTCCGCTAGCAAGGCCACCGAAGTATCAGTCTTCATATTTAGGATGTAGAGACGATTCTTGGACCTCTCCACCTTCGCCAAGAGACGCCTATCTTGATCGAATAGACACAAGAATCCATCCTCCATGACGATCTTGCATCCGTTCTCCTCCAATTGTCCCAAACTCGCAATGTTTGTGCGAAGTTTCGGGATGTAGTAGACGTTGGTAAACACTTTGTGCTGCTCCTTTTGGTCTTTGAGGAAGACTGCTCCCCGACCACATATCTCCACCGAAGAGCCATCGCCAAACTTCACCTTGCCTCTCACCGTCTCATCTAGCGAGGAAAAGAAATCCTTGCAACCCGTCATATGGTTGCTAGCCCCCGTATCAAGGTACCAATCCGATTTCTCCACGTCGCTGGGAAAAATGCCCGGTTGTACATTCTCTTCATTAAGGAGAAAATTAGAACATACTATTTTCGGGTGATCTTCTTCGCCCTCCGCTAATAAAAGAGCCGGTTCGATATCCTCGAAGGCTTCGGCCATGTGCGCTTTCTCCTCGTTGTCCTTCTTCTTCGAGCGGCACTCTGAGGCATAGTGGCCCAACTTGTGGCAATAGAAGCACTCAATTTTTGACTTATCTTTAACACCGTCGTTGCGATCTTGACCTTCGCGTCGATCGTTGTTGCGATGTTGTCCGCCGCGCCCTCGTCCACGGCTGCGGCCTCCACGGCCTCCGGTTTGGTGTCCTCCACCATTATATGGCTTCTTGTCACGAGCCATAAACTCTCTCATCATCAAGAGGAGTTTTTCCTCGTCTTTGTTGGTAGCCCCACCAACACGCTCTTCATGAGTCTTGAGACGGCCGACAACCTCCTCCACGGTCATCGTCGTGAAGTCGCCAAATTGCTCTATCGTCGAAGCAATCTGGACAAACTTCGATGGGACGGATCGCAGGAATTTTTTCACAACCGCAACCTCCGCTACCTCTCCTCCCAACGCCCTTTGCATGTTGACGTTTGTGGTAAGCTTCATTGTGAAATCATCTATTGAATCCGTCTCCTTCATGCGAAGCATCTCAAACTCCGTTTGCAGAGTTTGGATCTTTGCATCCTTGACGCGGTCCGCGCCTTGGTACATGATCCTAAGCATGTCTCATACCTCCTTCGCAGTTTTCTTCTCCGCAACCATCTGGAAGAGCTTGTTGGATGACCGAAAAAGCTATTTTGTTCTTTTTCTCATCCACCTCCGCTGTCGGATCGATTGGTTCCACCACCTCCAAGACGTCCTGGACATCGAGGATCCCCCTCATTCTGATAGCCCAGACGCCGTAGTTGCTCCTCGTGAGCACCGGGTATTTGAAGTGTCCATGGAACCCATCCGACTTTGAAGATGTCTCCGTCATTGAAGAAACAACGTTTCTTCCTCACAATGGAACGATCTCCTTCTTGGCTCTGATACCAAATGTTAGAACAAACTCAAAACCAAACACATGACAGAGAAAAATAATGGGAAGAAAGATTTTTGATATTCTTTGATACTTGATATTTTCATTCAGCAATACAACTCCATTATATAGCTGGAGAATACAAGGAAACGGCTAAACAATTAATACCTAATTAAATCATAACTCCTAAACCATTTAAGGCAAAACTCCTACAACTATTGAAGGGAAATAAACTCTAAGAAACTGCCTGCATCATTAAGGCCCATGAAAAACAAAGAAACGTTAAAAACAGTCACATTAAAAAAAAAACTAATTAATAACACACTTTACCGAGATCAAATATTTCAGCGCTGAAGTTGTAAAGGTGCCCAAGCATCTTGGACAGTTCAGGTATTTGAAATCGTTCCATTTTGTATAAAGTTATAATCCCGATTTGATTTAGGCTCTATTTGGGGGACTTATTTTCACCGACCAAGTGGTTACAACTTACGAATTAAGGTCCGGTTCATGAGTCAGTAACCGCTCGACCGTTGAAAATAAGTCCCCCAAAGCTGAGACTTAGTAAGTTATTATAAAAAAGAATTGTAGGCCAGTAGGCCTATGAAAGTTTTGTTAAGAAGTGTTGTTTTTGTCACAAAGTGTGAAAACACAAAACCGTGTTTGTTTTAACAAGTTGTATAAAGGCTGTGTTTATTCAAAATATTGTGTCATTCGAACGAGTTACACTTATATATCTATGTGATGAGTCATCTTGAAGTCGCGCGAACGGTAACGTTGGGGCTCCGGAATTATATTATTTGTAGCACGTGCATCGTTCGTGCGTGAAATAAAGGGCATGATGGCTTGATGTCTATAATCTATTTTGAGTTTATAAAAGCATATGCCAAGATCAATTGGGCATGATCAAATACCCTCCCTAATGAATTAAATTAATCATAGACATCAAAATCTAGTGTTGAATTCAAATGAGTTCACGAAAAGGTATAGTGTATAGTACCAGTTGAAAATTAAGGCTCTGTTTGGTTGACCTGTTGCTGATGGAAAGCTGCTGATGAACTGTTGTTGATTAAAAAAGTGTTGATTCTGGAAAACACAGTTTTGTTAAAAAACTGTTTGGGTGAAACGGAGTTTACAAAACAGAGTTTTTGAAAAATTGTTTGGGTACAAAACGGAGTTTTTAGTGCTTGTAGCGTTGGTATACTAGGAGTTACATGCCAATTCTCTGATGCTACCTCTTCTGGGAAAAGATTGGTGACTAGAAACAAAAATCACAAGTAGAATTTCCCTGCACTAGTTGATGGGGATGAACTAATTAAAAAAATTATTTATTAAGACTTAAAAGATAGTACGGATTCATATATTCTTCTAAAATGATGGAACAAGGGATAATCCGGTTATCAAGGATTACAGTGTATGTACATATCAGTGGCAAGAGTATCAACTGCTTAGTATCAGATTTGCGTGTAAAAGCTTCAGAAATCATGCAGAAAATGGGAGGAATACCTAGATCGGGAAGACGAGGGAAGGCCATGAGCTTCCGGGCAGTAGATCACGGGATGCTTGACGGCAACTGAACAATCGATGGCGAGCAGCGAGCGGCGATCAGCGTTGGCTGGCGAGATGCTTTGTCGACTACTTCTGGGCGCACGGCAGCCAGGGAAGAAGAGGAGCGCGGGTTTTGCGGTTGACCACAGAAAAAAGTTGCGGTGTGAAAAATGAACAAAAGAACTGATGTAAATAAACTGAGTTTTGGAGAAAATTCGAACCAAACGCTGCTTATTATCAAAATGACGGTGCGTTTCAACCGCACAGCAGCTGATAAACTTAACCAAACGCCACCTAAAATAGAAATAGAATTATGTTCAAAGGATTCTCCGTGGTGGTGAGAGTTGTAGAGAAAATGGATAATCTATTAACCTTTCAGTAACTCGGGACCAAGAAAAAAACACATAGGCTTGTGCGACAAGCTAGGCCTACCTGGACACGCTATTAACTGTATTATTAGTGCTATACATTTCTCTTGTAATTGTCCACGTGTCCACCTGTCATTGGACATTATTGTATTATATATACATAACTGAACAGTGATCGCCCTAAGGGGAAATTGATTCCAGCACCGTGCTTCTCCTTCTTACTAGCCGCCATCTTCTTTCTTCCCTCTCTGTCCGAAGCCACCACGATTCTCATCATGGTATCAGAGGTCGATGCAGATCTGGACCACCAATCCGGCGTCCACTCCGACGGGCAGCCCTCTCGCGGCGATGATGCAGATCTGGACCATCACTCCGGCGTCCACTCCGACGGGCAGCCCTCTCGCGGCGATGCTCCCCTCCTTGATCTAGTTTTTCCCAAAATAGCCGGATTTTTCAACATCGCCTCCTCCTCCACGAAGATGAAGAAAGATACCTTTCGCATATGGAGTCTTCAGTTCTTGGATGTTCTCGCTGTTCACGAGATCACGTATGTGATTGAGCCTGCATTTCTTCCTCCTCCCCCGGCGTTTTGTGGATGCCAGCCCCTCTCCGACATACGCCACCTGGAATCGACTCAACCGGCTCGTCCTCAGTTGGCTTAGGGCCACTCTCTCCGACGAAGTCCAGTTCATGATCATGGACTGCACGACCGCCCCCGAGGCCTGGTCTCTCCTTCAACGCCGCCTTGCGCCGGTCACCAAGGCGCACATTAGCGGCCTCATCAAACAGTTGCGCACTCTTGAAAAGAAACCGACCACGCCCATGGCCGACTACCTGCTGGGCGCCAAGAGGGTAGCCGACGCCCTTGCCGCCGCCGGCGAGCCCATCTCTCATTCGGTTCTTGCCGATTACATCACCGACGGCCTACGTGAGGAATACCAGAGCTTCCTCTCCCTCATTGAGTTGCGGCCGCCTTCGTCCTTCGACGAACTCTTCGACATGCTGATGAATGAAGATGCTCTCCTCACCCGCCTGCGACCAAAACCCTTTGATTCGGGCTCCGCCCTTTTTGTCAGCCATCGGCCTCCTAGCTCCTCCTCCAGTCAGCATTGGAAAGGCGGTCGCAAATCTGGCCGTGGCGGAGGTGCCGGACGCTGGGCAAATTCTGGTCGTGGAAGCTCCGGCAACAGAGGCGGCAATGGCAACCACTGGAACAGTGGTTATCAACAGCAAAATCAGCGACCGCATTACCTGAATCAGTCGGGATCAATGCCACCTCTGCTGCCCATACCCGCCTCCGTTAACCCAAATGAGGTGTGCCAAATTTGCCTCAAGCTGGGTCACACGGCTCGCACTTACTTCCAGCGCTCCAACTTCGCGTACTCGGCCTCTCTCCCTGATCAATTCAGTGGCCTTTCTCTGAACGAGCAACATGATAATACTTGGATCCTGGACTCCGGAGCTAGCCATCATATGGCAAAATCTGCCAAGTCTCTCTCGGATACGGGTTCTACATCAGGTAACCATGTGATCACTGTAGGTAATGGTACCATGTTGCCAGTTTCGTGTGTTGGCAAGGCTGTTTTACCCACTACCAGTGGCTCTCTTACTCTTCCTCATGTCCTTTGTGTGCCATCTCTTCGCAAAAATCTTTTTTCTGTTCATCAATTTGCTCGTGATAACCATTATTTATTTCTCCTTGACTCTAATGGTTTTTCTATCAAGGACAAACTGACGGGGCAACTGCTGCTTACTGGCCGCAGCCATAATGGTCTCTACCACATCATTCCTCCGCCACTCAGTCTTGGGCATGCTCTCCTCAGCTCTCGGGCATCCATCTCTGTGTGGCACGCTCGTCTTGGCCACCCCTCTCAGCCGGTCCTCACCAAGGCTCTGTCTTCGGCATCGATCCCTACCACATCCACTTTGGACAAGTGTCATGTCTGCTCTCTTTCCAAAGCTGTTTGTTTACCTTTTAGTCATCGGACCTCTACGAGTCCGAGTCTGTTGTATCTTTTGCATTTGGATGTTTGGGGGCCCTCCCCTGTTATGTCAAATTCAGGCTACCTGTATTATTTATCTATCGTTGATGACTTTAGCAGGCATGTTTGGTTTTATCCCTTAAAGCTTAAATCTGATGTGTTCTCGCACTTTATTTTATTTCAAAGTTATGCTGAAAACTTGTTCTCTGCTCGTATCAAATTTGTTCAATGTGACGGTGGGGGTGAGTTCCTAAATGAGCGTTTCACATCGCACTTGGGCAAGTGTGGCATCTCCCTTCATGTTTCTTGCCCTTACACTCCTGCTCAAAACGGTGTGGTCGAGAGAAAGCATCGACACATAGTTACCTTGGGTCATTGCCTCCTCCTCCAATCTGGCCTTCCCCACTCATATTGGGCTGAGGCTTTCTCCACTGCTGTGTTCTTAATCAATCGTCTACCCTCACCCGTCCTCGGACAAGACACCCCACATTTCTTAGCCTACGGTCGCCCTCCTGACTATTCTGTCCTCAAAGTCTTTGGGTGCTCTTGTTTCCCTCTTCTACCACCCACTGGTCGCACAAAGCTCATGTCGCCATCTATCCATTGCATCTTCATTGGCTATTCTCCTATCCACAAAGGTTACAAATGTCTACATTTTCCCACCGGACGCGTGTACATCTCTCGTCACGTCACCTTCGATGAAACTTCCTATCCATTGCTCTCGGTAACACCATCTCCCCGCTCCAACGTTTCCCTCTCTGGCAATAGCAGGACTCCATGCAAACCCTCTCCTCACTCCATTTCCACTCTCATACCCATGCCGCCTGGCCTGCCATTACAGGAAGCTGCAAACCTGATACCCCGCCCTGCACGATCTCTGGACATACAGGACTCTCCCGGGAAGACACCTGCTTCATCTACACCCTCGCCAACCAGTCAACACCTTCCTCCCTCTCAGGAAGCTTCAGCGCTCCCGAGCTCATCAACTGACGGCTCAACCGCTCCTCCTCATGGGTACCGGGACATCACCGATATCCTCCGTCGTGCAAAGTTTGCTCTTCTGAATGCCATGCTTGCCCACCTTTCGGATGACCTGCAGGAACCTTCCACTTTTAAACAAGCATGTATGAAGCCTGAATGGAGAGATGTTATGCTCGAGGAATACCAGGCCCTTGTTAAAAACAGCACTTGGACACTTGTCCCACCCCATCATTCATTGAACATTGTGGGCTGCAAGTGGGTCTACAAGATCAAATGTCATGCAGATGGCACGATCGACCGTCACAAAGCTCGTCTCGTGGCCAAGGGTTTCCATCAACGCCCGGGTGTCGACTATGAGGAAACTTACTGCCCGGTTGTTAAGCACACCACCATTCGTTTTGTTCTATTGCTTGCTCACTCAAATGCTTGGTCACTTCGTCAACTGGATATCCGCAACGCCTTCCTCAATGGCGAATTGACAGAACATGTTTGTATGGAGCAGCCCCCGGGCTTCATTGATTCCTCAAAACCAGATTTTATTTGCCATCTCAGCAAGGCCCTCTATGGTCTTAAACAGGCCCCACGTGCGTGGTTTCAACGACTTCACTCGTTTCTCATTTCCCAAGGGTTTCACGGCAATGCTTCAGATTCTTCTCTCTTCATACGCCGAGACTCTCATTCCCTCCTGCTTGTCCTGGTATATGTTGATGACCTCATCATCACGGGGTCTTCCACCAAGCTGATTTCGGCCCTCATTAACTCCATCTGCAACAAGTTCGCCTCTCGAGATCTTGGTCCGGTTGGGTTCTTCCTCGGTCTCGAGATAGATCGGAGTTCGGACTTCCTCACTCTCACACAATCTTCCTATGCCGTATCGCTGCTCCGGAAGTTCAACATGTTGACATGTGCCCCCTGCTCCACATCGGCTACCACTAGCTTCTTGCCAACACCCGACTCGGGTGACCCTCTCCCTGATCAGACATTATACCGGAGCATGGTTGGGGGGCTGCAGTACCTCACCTTGACTCAACTGGATCTTGCGTTCTCGGTGAATCAAGTGTGCCAATTCCTCCAACATCCAAGGACTTCTCATCTTCAGGCTGTGAAGAGAATTTTTCGATATATTAAGGGCACCTTGGACTATGGTCTTCACTTTCGGAAGTGCGCCTCTCCGTCTCTCATTGCCTTTTCGGATGCCGAATGGGTCGGTGATCCTACGACATGTCGCTCCATTTCCGGCACGTGTGTGTTGTTTGGTGGTAACCTTGTCTCTTGGTCCGCAAAGAAACAACCCACCGTGGCCCGCTCCAGCGCCGAATCTGAGTACCGGTCTTTGGCGAATGCCAGCGCTGATATGAGTTGGTTTTGTTGCCTACTGCGTGAGCTCGGTCTTGTGCTTCCCTCGCCGCCACTCATATTCTGTGACAATCAGTCGGCCATTCAGATGTCGCACAACACCACTTCAACCTCCAGATCACGGCACATTGACATTGACTATCACTTCATCCGAGACCTCGTGGCTCGGGGAGCTCTGTCCGTCACCTACATTCCTTCCCACGAGCAGCTGGCTGACGTTTTCACCAAGCCATTGTCCAAGGATAGACTTCGAGAAATCAGTGACAAACTCGGCATTTGTCCTCTACGTCCTCCTTGAGGGGGGAGTATTAACTGTATTATTAGTGCTAAACATTTCTCTTGTAATTGTCCACGTGTCCACCTGTCATTGGACATTATTGTATTATATATACATAACTGAACAGTGATCGCCCTAAGGGGAAATTGATTCCAGCACCGTGCTTCTCCTTCTTACTAGCCGCCATCTTCTTTCTTCCCTCTCTGTCTGAAGCCTCCACGATTCTCATCACACGCAAGTGTGAGCTTTGTCATTGAGACTTCGATCGGCTCGCCGATACAATTCTAACGGGCATATTCTCGCATAATTCTGAGTCCATTTGGCTTTCCAAACGAACGCCGGAACGCAAAAGTACGTGTATAGATGCTAAGCCTGTCTTGTTAGGAATGGCGCCTACCAACTCTCCCAAAATCCCGGAGTGTTAGGAAGGGCGCTACCAATTCCTTTATATTATTTTAGCAGGACCGGTCAAACTGTTCACATGGCTCTCTCGCACTTAAACCGTGCCCGGAACTCCCCTGTACTCATACCCGGAGCCAACCCGACTCCCTTGCATTAAACGGTACCATGGAGTTCCCCTGCACCCATGCCAGGAGCCAACCCGGGTGCGCCCGGGAGGCACCCCATCTAACACCTGGATGGCGGGCCACACCCAACACTGTCTCTCATCGTGGAGCGGGCAACTCCCACTCCCTCAATGGAAGGAGAGGGAATCGCCCACAACAGAAGCAACGAGTCCGCGTGCGCCCCCATCGCGTCACCCGCGAGCCGTGCGACGGGACAAACCGCAAGACCGCCCCGGTCACACAGCCGCCAATATCGTGCGGCCACCTAGGCCGCTCGGCATTGTCGTAGGCCCCACCTAGGCCGCTCGGCTCGTCCCGGCCGTGCGGCCACCCATGTCCTGCAGCCCCAACCGTGTGGCCGCCAAGGCCTCCCGGCCGGCTTAGGCCTTGTGGCCCCAACAGCCAAGGCCACATTGCTCCAACCATGCGGCTCTAGCCGTGCAGCACCAGCCATACGGTCCCAACGATAAGGCATCCTAGGTCGCTCGGCTCAAACCGCGCGGTCGCCATGGCCCCACGGTCACAGCCGCCAAGGCCACCACGGCCACTGTCCCACGGTCACGGCCCCGCAACCACCCAGGTCGCGCAACTCCAGTCGCGTGGTCCCACCGCGCAATGCCTGTGATGTCTCTGTACGAGCACCGTCGCATGGTCGCCCCCGTGCAGCACCCACGCGGACGAGGCTTCCCTGTGCGAGGGAGAAAGCGGAGCTTCTTCCGCGCATACAAGCTCCTCTAGCTGGCTCTCTTCTTGTTGCCTCCACAAGTTGAAGGATCCACCACGCCCATCGCCTCCGGAAATCGGAAAGCTCATGTCGCCACCACGATCAACTCTGTTCATGCCCAAACGGCTGATGAGCATAATTTATACGTATTTTAAGTGTAGTATTTACTATAATATTAATATAAATTTTTAAATTTATTTCCATTTTAATTAATAAATTGTATATTTTAATTTTATATCACTAATTAAAGTTTTATTTATTTTTGTAGGATTATTGTTGTGATCGCGCCTCCGGCGTTTGCAAATAAAATAATTTCATGTTGTCGTCGTCGCGCCGTATTAGATGCTGCCCGCCATCTTCGCCAACTCCACGAGCTCATGCCGCAAAAGTCCAAATCGCATTCTCACCACCGGGTTGCCCCCACGCCATCTTCGCCAGTTCCTGCAACATGGTCGCACGCTGCACGTAATATCACTGTCCTTCAAGTTGCGCCCTTGCATGGTCGCCCCATGCAAGTCCATCCATGTCGCTCACGTGAATATAAATCCATGCAAGTGTCACGCCATTGCCGCCACCTTCAATAATCCACGCAAGTTCTCCTTCATTTCAACTCCCATGTAAGTCTAGAACGCGGATTCTATACACAGGTGTGTATAGTAAAAGTTATGCACACTCTTTTCAGATGCTAACACATGGCGGATCCACTCCAAAATCCCGAAAATCGAATATCACAATATATTTTATAAGATGTATATATAAATGGGTGTGCATAATTAGTTTAGATCTAAACCGCCAAAAAGAGTGTATTGTAGATCCCAACCGTCGAAAAGGGTGATTAATCTCATGCAAACTAATCTCACTTAAAATGCTGTCATTCATGATATTTCTCACGCCGGCCACCTTTGCAGTCACCACACACATAACCTTCGTTTCTCCATAAATTTGCTACAACCTCTTCCTATTTCCTCCATTCAATTCTCTCCACCATTACATCCATGCAACCCATCTCTCAATGCAATGATAATTTGGATTCTATTTTTTTAGCAATGTTTCTTCTGTGATGTACCATTTTTATTTTTATTCTGTAATGTTAAGTAGTATAAATATTAGTTTTGATCATTGCGATGTTTGGATGAAATTATCATTTCACTTTTATTCTTTGTTTCGATCTCCCCATTTGATTTATTCCTGATTTTAATGTGTCGAGTTCATATGTCGGTTATGAATTTCGATATATGTTTTCGTATTCTAGTAGCTGAGAGGATCGTACGTACAAATTAATCGCTCATGAATAAAAAAAGTTGATCGCAACCCTCGAGAGAGGATGACGAAAATCTTCTGGATAGGAGTCAAATCCTATAGCGGGATTCACCTCGGTAATGCGAGTATTAAGTTATCGATTAGAACGAGAGTTCGGTCAATATTCTTATCTCAGTTGATCGCAGTTCTCGAAAGAGGCGTGCTCATATTTCGGGAATCTCCACGGTCAAGGATCAGATAAGACGTTTATAAAATATCTTTATATTTCATTCAAAGTATGTTTTGTTCAAGAATAAGTTTCTTATTTCGCATTTTAATTTAATTATAAATTCATCTTAAACTTTTCACTGATAAGATAATAGTTGTTTCTCGAAATAGCAGTAATCGACAGACTCGAGTTTTAATACGATCTTGATATTTTTATATCATATGCTATATTTTGATAGGTACACTTGCCTTATTCGAGTAAAGATTAGAGAACACGATTTTCTCTATCAACGGCCCAGGGGGCAAGATCGTCAAATTCACAAAATGACGATCTAAGTATCCCCGATCGAGAATTCCTATTCATCCATCTGGTAGTTTAGGTTGTTACAATGGCGCAATTACCAAGGTGCACATCTCTAAAACTATAAAATGGGTTCTGAGCTCTCATTTGAGATAGGGGTGCAAGTTGAGTTGAGTCGGCTCGAAAGCTCGATGAGCCGCGTCGAAAAAAGCTCGACTCAAGCTCGAGTCTGTGGAGCTCGAGCTCGATTACTAGTCGAGCTCGAATAGTAATGTTCATGAGCTCGCGAGCTTTTTATTTCAAATTTTTTAAAATATATATATATAAATTATGAAAAAAAAATATTAAAAAAAAGAAAATAAAGCTCATGAGCTAAAAAGCTCGCGAGCAGCTCGAGCTCGAGCTCGCTCGAAACTCAAGCACGAGCTCGATAAGTTGGCATTGAGCTCGAGCTCGAGCTGAGGTAAATGAGCTTGTCGAGCTCGAGCTCGAACTTGGAAATTTTGTCATGCTCGACTCGAGCTCGACTCGTTTGCACCCCTAATTTGAGGACACTTGCCTTCGAGTATAGAGAGAGTTCTTTTGAAGATTCCTCGAAGATCTCCTTCATCCTTTGAATATTTCCATCGAAGATCTCTTTCGAGCTTCGAAGATCTTCTTCGGCACTTGAAGATCATCTCGAAGATCTCCTTCAGCTTTCGAAGATTCCTTCAAGGGCGGCTCGAAGATCTCACTCGGTTTGAAGCTCTGAACCCAGAACTCCAGTTGCTGTGTTCGTAATCTAAACAGCTTCAGAGGGCATTTCTCTGCGCTTCGCCCTCGACAACTTAAACATTCTTTAAAATCTCATTGTATCGATCGGTGATCTGTCACTCTCGAGAAATATACTACTTATAATACTCTAAAGAACTGTGAAACTTGATTGACATCGATCCAGCCCGTGATTTATTTTATTTTCTAAGTTTTTCCATGTCAAGAGTCTTACTATCAACTGTTAGTTCAATCAATGACTATTTGTGCGCTTGACTCACTATCGAGCTAAGGTGTTTCATTTGTTCATCTCGACCAAACTGTTAGAGCATCAAGCGATACACAACAAGATATTTGTCATTTCAAAGTGATTAAACTCTTATTGTGACACAATCTTAGAAACATATATTTGTGGAGTCCTATAGTAGTGATGGGGATGAGATCCCTCTTAAAAAAGATGAGTGTGCACATAACCACACCCTCATGATCTCCACCAAAATTAGCGGGATCATGAGTGTGACCGCACGCGCAATCACCGTGCCCGATTTCCCCGCACGCCGATCCCATCACGCATGATGCCAGAACCACCCGCACACACCGAACGTGGTGGCCAAGCCGGCCGCTGGCGCGGCTGAAGAGACGACCGAGCCGGCCCCTCTTCCTCGGTTGCCGGATTAGTAGGCGGTCAACCCAGCCGCCCCTCCCCGACCGTCCGCGCGTGGACGAGTAGGCGACCGAGCCAGCCGCCCACCTCGGCCTCCGGCACGCAGCCTGATAACTTCCCAAAAAGAAGTTATCTAGTGCTTTATTTTGATTTAATAATCATCGTATCGGGAAATAAATGAATTAAATAAGGAAAAATATGAGTAAATTCATATTTACTTTATTTGTGGTTAATATGTCTAATTTTTCATTGTTTTCTTACTAGAAATGCTGAAGAAATCAATCTAGAGAAGCAAAGTTGGAATTATTTTTGGGCTGCGCAGGTTATTACAACAACCAGAAAAAGTTGTTGCAATAACTGCTGGACGGATTTTGAAGTTCAAATTCGAATTTTACGCCAAAATGAAAAATGAAAAGAGGCAACTTTTGGTAAAGGGCTGTACGTTTTTATGAGTAAAATCTCATACCATAGGGGGATTATTCATTCTTGGAGAAAAAGAGAGAAGGCCATCATCTTGGAAAAAGGAGAAGACCTAGGGCAAGGCCGGATCTTGGAGAAGGGTTGCTTGTACGCAAATAGGAGAGCATTTCCTGCAATATTTTGCACTCTTACCATCATGTGCTGTAAGATCTTTCCTATTTTTGTGGTGTTCTCCCCTTCCGCTATGAACTAATTTCATAAGTCTTGTGTGTTGTAAGTACTTAGACTCATTGTGATGATTTGATTTCAATTTTACTCTCATGTTTGGTTGATGATCTATTTTTATTAGGTTTATGTGTTTTATTTGTGGAATCTTTGAGTAAGTGTTCTTCTTCTAGATAGCGAGGCAAAATTCGAGAGAGGAGTCTCGCTAGTATAGGGTTGAATCCTCATTTTATGCGACAAAATTCGAGAGAGGAGTTGCGTAATTCTTTTTGTCAAAATTCCATCTTTTTACTGCACTGCAAGATTCGAGAGAGGAGCGGTGTAAGTGTAACGTAAACCCTAATATAACGTCAAGAGAGGAAGAGATTTCGTCTTGTGTTAGCAACATCGATTTTAAACCTTCATGTTATCCTAAATCTGTCTAAGTTAGAGATAACTAGGGGAATTAGGATAAGCGGATTTCGGAGATCGAGAGATAATGTCATCCATCTTAAAAATCGTTGCAGGATAGTAATCAACCAATCATGAGAGGTCACTAAAAAAATTCGTCACAATAGTCTAAGGAAAGCAACATATGAGACTAATTCTCCAATTCAGAAAAGTAAACGAAGTAAGATCAGATTAGTTATTATTATTATTATTATTATTATTATTATAGTTTCTAAAATTCTCGCAATTAAATCCCCTTAAATATCTCACTTGAATTTAAAGAATAGGAGGAGCTAGTAATTGTGAGCACTAATCAATCACTTCCTCGTGGGAACGATCACTTATCTCATCACTTTATTACTTGATTCGGCACGTATACTTACGTTACTACGTAAATCTATTTTGGGCGTATCAAGTTTTTGGCGCCGTTGCCGGGGAACTGTGTTTTTGATTGAGTGTTATTTCTTACAATATTAGTGAATCCTTAGTATTTAGAGATCAAGTGTTTGTTTGCTTGTTGTTTGTTTTATTTTTTTTAAAATCATTAGAAGTTGGTGCAGTGTATGTCCAGGTATAGGCAAGTAGAATTATTGTCTTTGAATTCTGAAATAGAGCGCACCTGTAGACAAAACAGAAGAGAAGTTAGAAACGTGAATATTATTCATCCTGCGATGGATAATCCTGCACCAAATTATGCTAATAATAATGATGGTCAGGTGGATCAAAATGGCCAACCTTCGGCACCACGTATGACTTGTCACGAGTATAATACACCTCTAAGGGGAGGTGTGCACTTCAGCATTGCTCGACCAGCAATTACTGCTAATAATTTTAAAATGGACCCACTAATTATGCAACAAGTGCAAAATAATAAGTTTGGGGGTCTAGGTCATGAAGATGCAAACTCCCACTTACGAACTTTCTTAGCAATTTGCGATATATTTAAGTTAAACGGAGCATCAGAAGATGCAATAATGCTAAGATTGTTTCCATTTTCTTTAGAAGGGAGAGCAAAGGTGTTGAAGCCAAAAATGACCCCAACAAATGTTCACGAACCAAAGTGCAGCCAATGCCTACTTCTCTCAAACCTCGACCCCTGACTGGCTGCTAAGGCCCTAACACAGACCCAAAGCCTCAGCTGGGAGGTCCCACCACACACCCGGAAGATCTCTGAGAGCTTCCCCTCCAAAGCCAAATGTTGGGCTGGGAGCTCTTCAGAAGGCACTAGAGTGGGAGGAAAAAATGATAAGCCTGCCCTCCAAAGAGCCCCTATAGGTCTTTTTATAGTCTTCCTTTGACCTGAAAATACTGAAATACCCCTGAGGGGTCTGCCAATAGCCAAATCCCGCTGTCATTCCAAGGGCATTTGGGTAATTTTACCTCGGGATAATATACGTTATAAACTAATCCCCTTTACGAGCGCCGGGCCCTACCACGTGGGCCCACTTGGCGAGAACCCTGGCCGAGAAGGCTCTCGCTGGACCCCCACCCGGGCCAACCTTGGCGAGACCCCTTGCCAGGGAGATTCGCGCTCTTCACGGTCTTTAAACTATCGCGACCGAAGGCCTACCTGGGGCCTTCTCGCCTCCCCTGGGCGGGAGCCAGCCCTAAGGCGGAAGCTTCCGTGGTCAGGCCCTCTGCTTCGGTCGTTCGACGATCTCTCCTGCCGAGAGGTCGACCATCTGCCCTGGGTCGGTCGACGATCTCTCCTGCCGCGAGGCCGACGATCTGCCCTGGTCGGTCGACGATCTCTCCTGCCGCGAGGTCGACGATCTGCCCTGGTTTCCTCAGCTTTCGCCTGCCCTTGGCGAGAGCTCCTATAGGGCGAGAACTCCACAAGTATGCCTCAGGGTTAACCCGAGGTTAGCCTGAGACTAACCCAATCCTGACCATTGAAGCCTTTGGGTCCCTCCCAGCGAATATGGGGTTGTACACAATCCCCGCTCTTTTCGAGCTAGCCCTGCGCTCGACAAGACAAGTCCAACCCCCGAAATATTCGCTGGACACGTGCCAACTAACCAGGGGAATCTTTTGGTGGGTCCTACTGCGGCTATAAATATGCACCGATAGGCGACCATATGCCTCACCCTTGAAATACTGTTTTTACGACTGAGCTCTCGCCCCTTGGGACCTTTGCGCGAGCTTACCATGCATCCCAAACGTGCTGCCAAACCACTTCCGCAAGACCTCCAAGACCGATTAGCCGCTGCCCAAGCGCGGGCCCTGGCTAACTGTGTGGCGGTGGCTCCATGGTTAGCGAAAAAGACTTCAACCGCCGGGCCTTCGGAGCTGAAGAAGAAGGAAAAGAAAAGGGCGAAGGCGGTCCGGCGGGACCTTTCTCGCGAGAACAGGGATCCTCCTTCCCCCACTCCCAATCCTGCGGGAGATCCTTCCCCACAGAAGGTAAGCCTTTCGCCCGTGTCTACCGAGCTGACTGTGCATTGGATTCGATGATTAAAGTATGCTTTCGCAGGAGTCCGCTCCCAATAATGACGCCGAAATTCCGCCCAGCTCTTCGAACCTACCCGCTCATCCCCCAGAGGACCAAACACGGGTCTCGCAGAGGATTCCTCCAGCCGAGACCGGAACGATAGGTACATTTTCCCTTGTCAATATTTCAACCCGACCCTTTCTTTTCTGAACCGTCTTCTCGCAGTGCCAGCTCCCGCCGACCCGGGTCTAACCACCCGGGAAGATGAAGCGAGAACCGTCGAAGTGCCTCCCGCGGTGGCCAATCCTATCCTGCAGGCGGGAGGGGCGGCTCCTGAACCTTCCGCTACTCTCAAGGATGCTGATCGTCCCTTGAGAGAAGACAACTCCCCTCATGCTTCCGGCCAGGCCGGGATCATCGTGCGCGAGCCCTTCCGCCCGGGGCTGGGCAAGCCTCTTCACCTCCTTTATGGAACCAACGGAGGGGCCGGGCCTTCTCGTCCAACTTTGGTTGACGGTTCTCGCCCAGCCGCAGGTATGCGAAAACTTTTCTGGACTGTTGATTGTCATGCCTTGACCAAAATTCTCGTGTGCTTCTTCCGCAGGTGATCCTGGCTTGCGGTCGGGAGTCAACGAGGAGGGAGAAGAAGAGGAAGAAGACGAGGAAGAAGAGGATGAAGAGTCCCCTCTCCCTTCGTCTGGCGAGATAGAGGAAACCCTGAACAGTGCTGGGAGCGCGAAGGGGAGACGGAGGAAGATCTCGGTCATCCTGGCCAAGCTTATCCGGCGAGACCGTGCCCATACTGCCGCGGAGAAAGCATTCCGCGAATCTGTGGAGCAAAGGCTGGAGGCTCTGGAGCGGGATTTCTTCTTGGGCGAGACTGATTGCCCGCGCGGGCCTTCCGCCGAGTCTTCGCCAGGGAGGTGCATCTCGCAGATCCGGGATTACGCCAAGCGGATCAACCTTGGGTGTACCACGCTATCGTCTTACTTCAACCCGTTGGCGCCCCCAAGAACTAGGCGGCGAGAACGGGGACGATGGAGCTGGAAGCCCTACTAGCATTCACGCTCTGAATCTCAATGTATCTCCTTTTTTTTTTCAATGTATCTGTAATAAACATTATTACCAATTAAGTTTTATCCAGCTTGCGCTAGCGAGAATCCCGCTTCTACTCATGTCTCTCTTTTCCTTTTTCTTTTTATCGCTCTGCGAGGCTTTTTAATTAAGACGCTTACACCAATCTAGGATGCTTGCGCTGATCTAGGAGGTTTGCGTTAACCTAGGAGGCTTGCGCCGATCTAGGAGGTTTGCGCCGATCTAGGAGGCTTGCGCCAATCCAGGTAGTCGCGTCGAAACCCGAAGCGACCGTTGACCGCTGTCATCCCGAGGGGGAGAACCGAGGCGTCGTTAGCCCGGATTCTGACAGCTGTACTCCGCTGTCACTTTCTCTCTCTGCCGGATGAACTCATGATGATTACGATTCCCTATAAATAGAGAAGTCTACCAACCGCATTTACTTCTTCGATCTGGAACCTCAGCCTTCCCTCCGTGCTCTCGCGTTCCTGCTTCCGCTTCGACCCCCCTCCAGCTCTCGCTCTTACTCACGAACCAGCCATGCCTGGAGAGAACAAGGGTCACGCCCATTGCGCGGAAGCCTTCCAGAAACACCTCTTCCCTTCCTGCAAGCTCACCCTCGACGAATACAACATGATCGTCGACCGCTACGTTCCCGCCGGCTTCTCGGCGCGGAACCCGGGGAATCACGATAGGGTGAATACTCCCGGGGCGGGAGAGCTTGCTATCCCCCTCGAGCATTTCGAGGTGGGCTTCCGCCTCCCCCTTTGGCCGGAGGTTCGGCTAGCTCTCCGCTATTATGGGGTGGTTCCCGCCCAGCTAAACCCGAACTCAGTCGCGATACTTATAGCATTCATATGCTATATGCGATCCGAGAGGATCGAGTTTAGCCTGCCCATCTTCCAGAAGCTATTCAACTTCCGTGCCAAGGGGGGGGGGTAGTTTTCTTCTCTGGACAACAGCTCGAGGTTACCGGTCTCGCCAACAAGCACCACCATTGGGGCGAGAAGTTCGTTTACGTCAGCGGGGACTTTGGCAACGTCCCGCTTCAGCCCATCCAGTATGAAGACGTTGCCTACAAGCCGCCCGCTCTGGGATCGCGTGAGAGCGCAATCCTGGAATTCTTCGGGACCAAGGAGTTCGACGTCCCCTATCTTCGGCAGGACGTCGACTCCCTCCCACTTGTTCACTCGGGCGAAGGTACGGTCTCGCCTCAGATTCCCTTTTTTATCAAAGATTTTCTTGCGCTGAAGTGCTAAAGCGTTTTACCTTTGCAGGAGAGCGGGAGGTCCCTCTGCGCCAACCCTTCGCTGAAGGCCGGGGTGTTGAGGGTCTAGCGGCGAGAGGCTCCCTTGCGCTCGCGGAAGCTAGCGCCAGTGCCTGCCGAGAAGATCCAGCCCCTCCCTTGCCGCCACCGGCCAAGAAGCGGAAGGTCACCCTTCCTCCTCTCCGAACGCTGAAGAGGCCGAAACCCTCCGCCCTTGAGAAGGGGAAAGCCCCGGCCGTCCCGCCTGTCCAACCTCCTCCAGAGGGCAGGTCCTTTGAAGCGATCCTTCAGAGGGCCAGCGAGATGGATGCCGCCGCTAAGAGCCGTGCCGAGGCTTCTACCGGGAACCCCTCGGCCGCGAGCGAGGCTGGGGGAGAAGTGGTCGCCGCTGAAACCTCCGCCAGCGTCCCGCCCCAGGAGGTGCCGAGAGGGCACCGGAACTTTGGTTTCGGCGTTAGGTACGCCGACTCGGAGGGGAAGCCTCAGATGGAATGGGACCCTGAGTCAAACTCGATCAGGGTTTCGACCCTCCTTCCCAGATGGGCGGAGGGAGAAAATGTGACCGGCGAGGCTTTCTCGCTTGGATATGGTCTCTACAGCCGGGCGGATGCCGGCGTGTTTGACCAGATGTCCACCCGCCTCCTAGCCTTCGACGCCACCCGGGCCATATTGCGCGCGTTCGAACTTACGCATATGTGTGCGCGTCGAGGCATCACCATTGACAAGAACTTCACTGATATGCGCAAGGCGAGGGAGGACGCGATGGCTCGCGTGCACGCCGCGGAAGAAGAACTCGCGAGAGCTCAACAGGAGCTCGCGGATGCTCGACTAGCGCTGTCTCTGCGCCCCGCGATCGAGGTAGGCGAGATCCTCCTGAGCCCTTGCCCCCGTTTCCCCGAAGTTACCACTGTGTAATGTGTCTAGACTGAATTCTTTTAATCCTTTTGCAGGATTCTGCCCAAGTCAGGGAGCTTCGCGCAGAGCTGGCCAACGCGCGCTGCGAGAGCGTCCTCCTGAGGGAACAGCTCCGCGCAGAGCTGGCGAAGGTCCCGCCTCCGGAGCTAGATGCGAGGCTGCGGAGTCGTTACCTCTCGGAGTATGACGTGGACAAGCTGCTTCAAGCCAACGCTCAGGCGACCGTCAAGCTGACGCTCGAGACGCTGCGAGACGTCGAGCTGCTCCGGGAGGACGGCGCGACCATCGACGCTCGCCAACTTCTCCCTTGGCTCTACGACCCAGGTCCCAAACCCCCGGGCGCGCCGGACTCGCCTCTCTCAGACGCCCCGAGGTCTTCTACCGCCGTTGGCGAGACATCCGAAGAGGGCTCTGGCGATGACTCCAGCGAGAGCACCAGTGGGGATTACAGCGCGTCCCCTTAAGGTGTCTTTTATTTTGAATACCCTTTTGTAATGAGCGAGAAGCTCCTCACTTCTGTAATTAACTTTATATAAAGTAATGTTTCATTTTTCACTGTCATTGTGTGTTTTAAACGTATATTACTCTGCCGAACGGCTTCCGCGCGAGCTCCCGCCGAGACCCTTAGTCTCTTTAGGGTGACCTTCCTTAGATATCAGTTAGGCGGGAACCTTGCGCCGTTGATTAAGTCGTCCTGCCCAGGTCCGCCGGGAGCCTCCTTTTGCGAGAACCCCCCCTTCAACCGAGACCTTTACTGGCCGCGACCTTTGAGCCGAGACCCTTACTGGCCGAGGCCTTTGGGGCGAGACCCTTACTGGCCGAGACCTTTGAGCCGAGACCCTTACTGGCCGAGGCCTTTGGGGCGAGACCCTTACTGGCCGAGACCTTTAGGGCCTTGCCTTCAGTCTAGGTCAGGGCCCTTCCCTCGTATTTTTCCAACCAATTAAACCCCTACCCCACCGGCGAGCCGTCAGACCTGCTAGCTTATATGGGAGCCTGCGCAGCGGGTCTACCGGGGTTCGAGCCGAGCTCGTTGTAACGTAGTAACTACCAACCAAGAACCAAGGATCAAAAAGTCAAGGACTCCACCTATCCCCCGCAGGCGAGCCTTCGGACCTGCCAGCTTGATGAGAGCCTGCGCAGCGGGTCTACCTGGGGCCGAGCCGAGCTCGGGGTGTCGTAGAAGTGGCTAAGAACAAAGTATCACAAGAGCCAACCTTTCCCCCACAGGCGAGCCTTCGGACCTGCCAGCTTGATGAGAGCCTGCGCAGCGGGTCTACCTGGGGCCGAGCCGAGCTCGGGGTGTCGTAGAAGTGGCTAAGAACAAAGTATCACAAGAGCCAACCTTTCCCCCACAGGCGAGCCTTCGGACCTGCCAGCTTGATGAGAGCCTGCGCAGCGGGTCTACCTGGGGCCGAGCCGAGCTCGGGGTGTCGTAGAAGTGGCTAAGAACAAAGTATCACAAGATCCAACCTTTCCCCCACAGGCGAGCCTTCGGACCTGCCAGCTTGATGAGAGCCTGCGCAGCGGGTCTACCTGGGGCCGAGCCGAGCTCGGGGTGTTGATGAAGATAACCAAACCTCTCCCCCACAGGCGAGCCTTCGGACCTGCCAGCTAGATGAGAGCCTGCGCAGCGGGTCTACCTGGGGCCGAGCCGAGCTCGGGGTGTTGATGAAGATAACCAAACCTCTCCCCCACAGGCGAGCCTTCGGACCTGCCAGCTAGATGAGAGCCTGCGCAGCGGGTCTACCTGGGGCCGAGCCGAGCTCGGGGTGTTGATGAAGATAACCAAACCTCTCCCCCACAGGCGAGCCTTCGGACCTGCCAGCTAGATGAGAGCCTGCGCAGCGGGTCTACCTGGGGCCGAGCCGAGCTCGGGGTGTTGATGAAGATAACCAAACCTCTCCCCCACAGGCGAGCCTTCGGACCTGCCAGCTAGATGAGAGCCTGCGCAGCGGGTCTACCTGGGGCCGAGCCGAGCTCGGGGTGTTGATGAAGATAACCAAACCTCTCCCCCACAGGCGAGCCTTCGGACCTGCCAGCTAGATGAGAGCCTGCGCAGCGGGTCTACCTGGGGCCGAGCCGAGCTCGGGGTGTTGATGAAGATTCCTTCAACCAGGCCTATCCTATCACTGAGACGAGGAGTCATAGTCAGTTAAAACAAAAACGTAAAGATAGCTCACTCAGCGATAGTCAACATTCTGAAATAACTTATTGAAAATGCAATAGTTGTTTACAACATTACAATCCTTCTTTCCCTCTTACGGGTAGAAGCGCTTCAGGTCATCACCATTCCAGGTGTGACTCAAGGTCCTTCCCTCCGCATCCTGGAGATAATAGCCTCCGTTAACCAGAGCCTTCTCTACTATGTAAGGCCCTTCCCAGCTAGGGTTGAGCTTACCAACCGCGGCCGACCTTCCCGCAGCGTCGACCTTTTTCAGTACTAGATCCCCCTCGGCGAATTGCTTGACTCTGATGTGCTTATCGAAGTACCGGGCCATTCGCCGTTTTATTTCTTCTTGCCTGATGGCGGCAACATCCCGCAGTTCTTCCACCATATCTAATGAGAGGCGCAACCCTTCCTCATTCTCCACCCTCCAAGCTTCGCTTCCCTCAGCTGCGGCCGCGACCCTCAGGGACCGAACCTCGAACTCCACAGGGAGGACGGCCTCACACCCATGAGAGAGCTTGAAGGGGGTCTCTCCTGTGACCGTGTTCGGAGTTGTTCGCAAGGCCCACAGGACGGAAGGGAGCTGCACCCAGCTACCCTTCAGGTTTTCCACCTTCTTTTTGAGCAAGTTGACAATGACTTTGTTTGCCGCCTCCACCTGGCCATTGCTCCGTGGATGATGGACAGAGGCGAACCTGAGGTCAATTCCCAATTGGGTGCAGAAACTAATGAATTCTTCGCTGGCAAACTGAGGACCGTTGTCCGTCACTATCGCTTGGGGCAATCCGTGCCTGCAAATGATTTCCCCCCAAACGAAGTTTCTGATGACCTGGGAGGTTACCTTGGCTAACGGCTTGATCTCCAGCCATTTGGAGAAGTAATCAATCATAACTAGGAGGAACCTCCTCTGCCCGCTAGCTGGGGGAAAGGGTCCAACCAGATCCATTCCCCAAATGGCGAAGGGCCATGGCGCCGTGATGCTTCGAAGCCTTTGGGCGGGCAAGAGCTGGAGAGGAGCGTGTACTTGGCACTTCTGACACCTCCTTGCGAATTCAGCTGTATCCTTCCTTAAGGTCCGCCAGAAATATCCCTGCCTTACCACCCTTGCTTCCAATGTCCTTCCCCCTGAATGACTGCCGCATTCTCCAGAATGCACCTCTTCCAGGATCCTCGGGACTTCCTCCTCGGTTACGCATCTCGCGAGGAGCCCTGACAGCATCTTCCGATGCAAGCTCCCCTCCAGCATCAGGTAATGAGCCGCCTTGTGCCTAAAGCTCTTTGCATCCTTAACTTCTTCCGACAGTTCTCCCGTGGTCAGGAAAGTCACCAACGGATCCACCCATGAGGACCGCCGATTCACTTCCATCAACTCCCCCTCTTCAATGGCTGGTCGGAACAGTTCGGTTAGGGTACCTCCTCCCCGAGGCCCGAACTTCGCTAATCGATCAGCTACCGCGCTTTCCTCCCTGGGGACATGTTGAATAGAGAATGAACGAAAACCCCCAATGAGGGCTCTTACCTTAGATAGATACCTCGCGAGAGTCGGCTCCCGGGCCTCAAACTCGCCTCGGATCTGTGATGCTACCACCATTGATTCGGTGAAGGCCTCCACATCCTGGATTTCCAGCTCCTTTGCCAAGCGAAGGCCAGCGATCACAGCCTCATACTCTGCTTGGTTGTTGGTTACAGGGAAGTGGAAAGTCACTGCTTGCTCTATGGTAACTCCCTGAGGGCTTACCAACACCACACCTCCTCCCAGGGAGTGCCTTCCTGAGGCCCCGTCGACCACCATCTTCCACGCTTCTTGCGGCCCTGGCTCTTCAGTCTCGGCCTCGGTAACATAGTCTGCCAGAAAATCCGCTACGGCCTAGGCTTTGATGGAGAGCCTCGGGACGAAAGAGATGTCAAACTCGCTTAGCTCGATGGACCACTTCGCCAACCTTCCTGAATGTTCCACCCCCTCCAAGACCTTGCGAAGGGGATGGTCTGTTACCACCCTAATCGAGTGTGCTTGAAAGTAAGGGCGAAGCTTCCTAGCTGAGATGACCAAAGCATATGCTAGCTTCTCCAGGATGGGGTATCGGAGCTCCGCCTTTTTTAAGATTCGGCTTACATAATAGACGGGTAATTGCTTCTTCCCCTCTTCCCTAACCAAGACGGAGCTCACTGCCTCTCCTCCCACTCCGAGATACAAGGCTAGGTCCTCCCCCTCCTTCGGGCTTTGAAGTAACGGAGCTTGGGAGAGTTGCCTCTTCAGCCCCTGAAAAGCCTCTTCACACTCGGCCGTCCATTCGAATGCTTGGTTGCCACGAAGTACCTTGAAGAAAGAGGAACATCTATCCCCTGACCGAGAGAGGAACCTGCTCAGCCCGGCCAACTTCCCGGTCAAGCGCTGGACCTCCTTGGCACTGCGAGGCGATTCCAGGTCTAGGATAGCCTGAACCTTATCGGGGTTAGGCTCTACCCCCGCGGGAGTCAAGAGGTGTCCGAGGAATTTCCCGCAACTAGCCCCGAAGACACACTTCAAGGGGTTCAACCTCATCTTGAACCTTCGCAGGGTGGCAAATGTCTCCTCCAAGTCTCGCAGGTGGGAATCAACACACTTGCTCTTGACCATGAGGTCATCCACATAGACCTATAGGTTCCTTCCCCTTTGATCTCGAAAGATTCGATCCATCATACGTTGGTACGTCGCCCCTGCGTTCTTCAATCCGAAGGGCATCATCTTATAGCTGAAGCATCCCTCTCTCGTGATGAAGGAAACATCCTTGACATCAGGAGGGTGCATCCGGATCTGGTGATAACCTGAAAATGCATCTAAAAAACTCATAAGAGAAAAACCAACGGCTGAGTCAACCAGCGCGTCGATTCGAGGCAAGGGGTAGCAATCCTTGGGACATGATTTATTTAATAACGAAAAATCAACACACATGCGCCATTTTCCTCCTCCCTTCTTCACCATTACCACATTGGAGATCCAGCCTGGATACTGGATCTCTGAGATGAAGCCTGCGTCCAGGAGCTTTTGGACCTCCTCTCGGATGGGGGCTTCTAGCTTGGTGGCGATGGCCCTCATCTTTTGGCGTATGGGGCGGGCTCTGGGATCCAGGTTCAAGCGATGACAGGCCACGTCCGCGTCGATGCCCGGCATGTCTGCCGCGCTCCAAGCGAAGATGTCGACGTTGCTTTGGATGCAGGCTCGCATCCGCTCCTGATCCTCGAGGCTCAAGCCTCCGCTGATCCGAATCCTTTGCGCCTCCCCCGCTCTTGTAAGCACCTCCATCTCCACCACTTCTTCGGCCGGCTCCAGCCCCGACCGCTCCCAACTTACCCTTGCCTCCTCCTGCTCAAACTCGAGCTCCTCTCCCCCAACCTCATCGACTTCCATCGCCTCCTCCAGACTCTCCTCCTGCCTCTGCTCTTCTTCACCCATCACTCCTCTTGCCTCTTCTAGGCTGATCTCCTCCGCCTCTGCCAACTCCTCAACAACCTCCATCGCCTCTCCCAGGCTTATCTCCCCTTTCTCAACCCCTTCCTGTTCAGCCATCTCCTTCTCCAACTCCTCTGCCTCCGCCATCCATGACACGGTATTAACCGCCGTCACATAGCATTGCCTTGCCATCTTCGGATCCCCCCTGATCCTAACCTGCACCCCTCCATTGTTGAACTTGAGGCATTGGTGGTATGAGGAGGGTACGCAGCGAAAGGCGCTGATGAGGGGACGTCCAAATATGGCATTGTAACTACTCGGGGCGTCCACGATTACGAACCGACAGTTCCGTGAGACGCCCCCAAGCCTCACATGCAGGCCCACTCCCCCTTCCACTTCTTTCCTTTCTCCGGAGAAGCCGAAAAGCGGTCCATCAGAAGCCAGGACCCTTTTTCCTTCCACCCTCATCTCATCGAAAGCCTTCTTGAAGATCATATTCACCGAGCTCCCATTGTCCACCAGTATCCGGGAGACGGTGTAGTTTTCTATCGCTGTCTGGATCACAAGCGCGTCGCAGAACGGATCCTCGTAGTCTGGCATATCCGCGGATGAGAAAGTGATCTTCTCCTCTGGGGGGGAGCCTGGGAGGTCGAGGCGACCCCTCGGCGGAACATGGTTTGAAGGCTCCCCTTGCGGGTTGCCTCGATCCCCACTCCCCCGTGGATCACTCCGATCCCTCCTCGGGTCCCCACGTCAATCCTGTCTTCACATCTGTCCTCCGCCTCTTCCCGCTGTACTTCAACGATCCTTACAGGCGGATCCTGCCTTCTGGCCCCTCTGGCCCCTCTAATCTCCAGAAACTCTGGGCAGGTGGCCGTTGCGTGACCTTCCTCCTGATGGAAGTCACAATAAGGCAACGCCACCCTGCCCCCTCTTCCTTCTCCTCCTCCCCTTCTTCCGGCTCCCCGAAGTCTTCTTCCTCTTCCCCTTCCCACCTCCATAGCCTCCTGCGGCGGTGGGAAATGACCCCTCGGTCCTTGTCGCCATCCTCCCTGCTCCAGCCTTCTTGGCTCCCGGAAGTTATCTCTTCCCTGAAGTCCTCCCTGGCCCTGGGGGCGACCCTCCTGAGGCCTCCAACCCAGTCGGTTGTTTGGCTCCCTGGCCCCCCCATGCTGTTGTCCCTGCCCTCGGGGCTCTTCTCTTCTCCTATCTTCCCTCGGCTCCCTCTGCTCCCTCTGCTCTCTCTGTCTTCCCACTACCGGCTCCTTCACATCATCCTCGGCCAACCTGGCCAGCTTCCTCGCAAACGCAGGGTTTGCCCTCTCAAAGTCTATCTCCTTCGCCGCCCTCTCCATGAGCTCCTCAAAAGAGAGAGGGGGCACTCTCTTCAACTCCATGCTGAAAAACCCTGGTCTCAGCCCTAGGGTGAAGGCAAGCATCAGCGCGTACCCCGGGACCTCCTGGACTAGGAGAACCTCCTCTTGGAACCGGTCGACATAGCGACCCAACGTCTCCTCCGGCCCTTGCCTCACTGCAAACAGGCATTCAGCCTCCTTCTTCCTTTTCTTCGAAGTTGAGAATCTCAATAGAAAACCCCTCCGCAGATCCTCAAAGCTGTAGATGGAACTCGCCGGCAACTGGTGGAACCAGTCCCTGGCCTTCTCTTTCAGAGTGATGGCAAAAAGCCTACACTTGAAGGCATCCGACATTTGCCTGATGGACACCACGTCCTCAAACCATTGCACGTGCTGAACCGGGTCATCCTTCCCGGTGTAGTAGGTCATGTCCGGCTCCCGGAACCCCTCCGGCACTGGAGCCGAGACAATGAGCTCACTAAAGGAGGTCTCGCCTCCCGCCTGGCGAGAAGGCACATCTCGCGACCTCGGTTGGCTGGACCGATCCGCGAGACCGTGCCCAGGGAAGAGCTCCCGCACCGTCGCCTCCTTCTCGCCCAGATCCGCCGGAAGCTCCTTCCCGAGACGCTGGCCTGGGAAAAGCTCCCGCGCGGCTACGTCCCTCTCGCCTGCCTCCGCCGGGACCTCCTTCCCGGGGCGCTGCCCTGGGGCGTTCTCGCCTAGCAGCGGAACCACCTCCACAGGAACCTGCGGCGTCTCCCACTCGTTCCTTGCCGAGAAGGCCAAGTTGATAGTCTGCATGACTTCTCGCCTGAAGTCCTCAAACATCTTCCTCGTCGCCTCGTCCACCTGGGTGGGGGATCCTCCCGCGCCTGATCCTTCACCCTCGCCTCCTGCCATGGGACTTAACTCGAGATTTTCTTGCACTGACTGCTTCCACGCTCACCGCACCAGAACTGTTGAAGCCAAAAATGACCCCAACAAATGTTCGCGAACCAAAGTGCAGCCAATGCCTACTTCTCTCAAACCTCGACCCCTGACTGGCTGCTAAGGCCCTAACACAGACCCAAAGCCTCAGCTGGGAGGTCCCACCACACACCCGGAAGATCTCTGAGAGCTTCCCCTCCAAAGCCAAATGCTGGGCTGGGAGCTCTTCAGAAGGCACTAGAGTGGGAGGAAAAAATGATAAGCCTGCCCTCCAAAGAGCCCCTATGGGTCTTTTTATAGTCTTCCTTTGACCAGAAAATACTGAAATACCCCTGAGGGGTCTGCCAATAGCCAAATCCCGCTGTCATTCCTAGGGCATTTGGGTAATTTTACCTCGGGATAATATACGTTATAAACTAATCCCCTTTACGAGCGCCGGACCCTACCACGTGGGCCCACTTGGCGAGAACCCTGGTCGAGAAGGCTCTCGCTGGACCCCCACCCGGGCCAACCTTGGCGAGACCCCTTGCCAGGGAGATTCGCGCTCTTCACGGTCTTTAAACTATCGCGACCGAAGGCCTACCTGGGGCCTTCTCGCCTCCCCTGGGCGGGAGCCAGCCCTAAGGCGGAAGCTTCCGTGGTCAGGCCCTCTGCTTCGGTCGTTCGACGATCTTTCCTGCCGAGAGGTCGACCATCTGCCCTGGGTCGGTCGACGATCTCTCCTGCCGCGAGGCCGACGATCTGCCCTGGTCGGTCGACGATCTCTCCTGCCGCGAGGTCGACGATCTGCCCTGGTTTCCTCAGCTTTCGCCTGCCCTTGGCGAGAGCTCCTATAGGGCGAGAACTCCACAAGTATGCCTCAGGGTTAACCCGAGGTTAGCCTGAGACTAACCCAATCCTGACCATTGAAGCCTTTGGGTCCCTCCCAGCGAATATGGGGTTGTACAAAAGGATTGGTTAGAATCTTTGCCTAACGATTCTATCACGACATGGGAGCAGTTAGTGGAAAAATTCTTGCATAAATATTTTCCACCATCTAAAACTGCAAAGCTGATAAGGGATATAACCACATTCACACAGGGTAACGGAGAGACATTGTACGACGCCTGGGAGCGTTTCAAGGAGCTGTTAAGAAAATGTCCCCATCATAGGTTAGCCCTACATCAGCAAGTTTCCACCTTCTATAATGATTTGCAAACTGCAACCATGATTTTAGTAGACGGCGCTGCTGGAGGATCATTGCTTAAGAAGTATCCCGAGGATGCGTATGCAATCCTTGAAGACCTCACTGCAAATAATTACCAAGCCTATGAGCGCCAAGGGAACAACAATCCGGTTGGTATCCACCAAGTGGACCAAATCACATCCTTGGCCGCTCAAATGGCATCACAGTTTAATCTAATCAATAAGAGATTAGATTCATTATCACAACCTTCATCTAGTGCTCCATTGACGGTGGAGCAATTAAATCAAATTTCTGAAGAGGCAAATTATGTCGGAGGAGCACAAAGGCAAATTCCACCCGGATTTGCCAATCATTATCACCCCGAGTGGCGGAATCATCCAAACTTCTCCTGGAAAAATAATCAAGGGATGACTCAACCACAAGGGTTTAATCAAAATATAAATCCCCTACCTATAAATAACAACTCTCAACCTCAACAATTAAATCAAAGGAAAATGACTGACGAATTCATCTTAGGCATGTTCCAAAAGTATGACTCGAAAATGGTAGGAATAGAATCATCGTTAAGATCACTAGAGATGACTATGGGACAACTTGCTAATTCATTAAGTCAAAGACCCATTGGAACTCTACCTTCTGATACCACACCCAATCTAACAAAAGATAATCATAATAATCAATGCAAAGCTATTGCACTGAGGAGTGGTGTAGAGATTCCAAGTGGGGAGGGGTTGCATGAGAAAATTAGGGAAGAAGAAACGAGTAAGAAGCCAAGTGAGTCGAGCATATTAGAGAAGGACGAGTTGGGTGAGAAAAAGGATGTGGGAGAGAAACAAAAAGAGAAACTAAATCAAAAGAGAGAAGTAGTCTATCCACCACCCCCATTTCCGGCTAGACTTGCTAAATCCAAACTTGACATACAATTCCAAAAGTTTATGGAGATTTTCAAAAAACTAACTATAAATATCCCATTTGCTGAGGCTCTTGAGCAAATGCCTAGTTATGTCAAGTTTATGAAGGATATCTTGGCAAAGAAAAGGAAGTTTGTTGATAAAGAGATAGTGGCGTTGACTGAGGAGTGTAGTGCTATATTGCAGAAGAAGTTGCCACCCAAGCTTAAGGACCCCGGTAGCTTCACAATTCCTTGTTCTATCGGATTAAAATTTATTGGGAGAGCTTTATGTGACCTTGGGGCCAGCATCAACTTGATGCCATTATCCATCTATAAGAAGTTGGGTCTAGGGGAGATCACACCTACATCTCTTACTCTACAGTTAGCTGATAGGTCTCTAGCATTTCCCAAGGGGATTGTAGAGGATGTGTTAGTTAAGGTGGATAAATTCATCTTCCCCGCTGATTTTGTGGTGCTTGATATGGATGAGGATAAGGATGTCCCCATCATTCTTGGTAGACCATTCTTAGCCACCGGACGAACACCCATTGATGTTCAGAAGGGTGAGATTACGATGAGAGTTAATGATGAGAATGTGACATTCAACATCCTCAAGACTATGAAATTTCCGAATGATAAGGAGGAATGTTTCTCCATTGAGGAAGTGAATGCACCTATACATATGATGTATAATGAGAATGATTGAGAGCATAAAATCCTTAGTGTGTTAACGAATGAAGAAATAGAAGAGGACCCGGACTTAACGGAAACTGTAGAAACTTTAAATACGTATGAGCACACATCAACTGCTAACATGTTTGAATTATTAAGTAGACCAAGTGATTCTAAGGTCACTAAGCCTTCCATCTTAGAACCACCTACGCTTGAATTAAAACCGCTACCTGAAAACTTAAAATATGTTTTTTTAGGTGAGGATAACACACTACCGGTTATCATTGATGCATCTTTAGTAAAGGAGAAGGAAGAGAAATTGCTTGAGGTTCTTCGTGAGTATAAGGGGGCAATGGGTTGGACCATTGCAGACATTAGAGGGATCAGTCCCTCAATTTGTATGCACAAAATTCTTTTAGAGGAAGAAGCAAAAGAATCAATCGAACCCCAACGAAGACTTAGCCCACCAATGAAAGAAGTAGTTAAGAAGGAGATAATCAAATGGTTAGATGCGGGTATTATTTATCCTATCTCTGATAGCCGGTGGGTAAGTCCTGTTCAATGCGTGCCCAAGAAGGGGGGCATTACGGTAGTTAAAAATGAGAGCAATGAGTTGATTCCCACCAGAACGATAACTGGATGGAGGATTTGTATGGATTACAGAAAATTGAATAAAGCAACTAGGAAAGATCATTTTCCACTTCCATTCCTTGATCAGGTTCTTGATAGGTTAGCAGGGAATGAGTATTTCTGTTTCTTAGATGGTTACTCAGGATATAATAAGATCATGGTAGCTCCCGAGGATCAGGAGAAGACTACTTTTACCTGTCCTTTTGGGACATTCGCATTTAGGAAAATGCCCTTTGAATTGTGCAACGCTCCTGCCACATTCCAGCGTTGCATGATCGCTATTTTTATTGATATGATTGATGAGGGCATCGAGATCTTTATGGATGATTTTTCCGTATTTGGGAGATCGTTTGAAGCATGTTTGGAAGTGTTGAAGAAGGCTTTGGATAGGTGCATTCAAACCAATTTGATCCTAAATTGGGAAAAATGTCACTTTATGGTCAAAGAAGGAATTGTTTTAGGACACAAGGTGTCGAAGAAGGGATTGAAAGTAGATCGGGCGAAGACAGAGGTTATAGAGAAATTGCCCCCACCAACTAATGTTAAGGGAGTGCGTAGTTTTTTAGGACACGCGGGATTCTATCGTCGTTTCATTAAAGATTTTTCTAAAATCTCTAAGCCGTTAAGTCATTTATTAGAAAAAGATTCGCACTTTAATTTTGATGGGGAATGTCTAGTCGCCTTTCATTCTTTGAAGCAAAGTCTGGTTTCTTCACCCATTATTATCTCACCCGATTGGTCTTTACCATTCACCATTATGTGTGATGCTAGCAACTTTGCTGTGGGCGCGGTTTTAGGCCAAGTGCGCGACAAGGTCTTTCACACGATCTACTACGCTAGCAAGACGCTGATTGATGCACAAGTAAACTATACAACTACCGAGAAGGAGTTATTAGCAGTCGTATTTGCATTTGACAAATTTCGCTCATACTTGGTAAACTCTAAGGTGATTGTTTATACGGACCACGCAGCTATCCGATTTTTAGTAGAGAAAAAGGACGCTAAACCTAGACTGATTAGGTGGGTTCTCCTCTTGCAAGAGTTTGACTTGGAGATTAAGGATCGTAAGGGGGCGGAGAATCCTGTAGCAGATCACTTATCGCGTCTAGAATATGAGCGTGGGAAGGTTGTAGACATAGAGATTCGAGAGAATTTTCCTGATGAGAGGTTGCTGGCAATATCTGAGGCGAGTATTCCATGGTATGCTGATTTTGTCAATTTCATTGTGAGTAACATTTTGCCTCCCGATATAGATTATCAACAGAAGAAAAGATTTCTTCATCAGGCTAAGTTTTACCTATGGGATGCCCCATATGTATTTAAGATATGCGCTGACCAAGTGATTCGTCGGTGTGTACCAGAAGTAGAAGTTCATGATATCCTAGAGAAGTGTCATGCATCTCCTTATGGAGGAAACTTCATGGGAAAGTGAACTGCTATGAAGGTACTAGAGGCTGGTTTCTATTGGCCAACACTTTTTAGGGACGCTCACTTGTATGCTAAGGAGTGCGATATATGCCAAAAGACGGGCAATATTCATCGAGGGGCAAGTATGCCTATGACCAATATTATGGAGGTAGAAGTTTTTGATGTGTGGGGCATCGACTTCATGGGACCCTTCGTGAATTCGGGAGGAAATTTCTATATTTAATTGGCAGTAGACTATGTGTCAAAATGGGTGGAGGTCATAGCCACACAGAAAAATGATGCCAAGATTGTACTTAAGTTTTTAAAAGCAAACATATTTACGAGATTTGGCACGCCTAAGTCGATAATTAGTGATGGAGGCACACATTTTTGCAATACACAATTTAAATCACTTCTAAAAAAATATGGTGTGACACATAAAGTGGCCTTAGCATATCACCCACAAACCAATGGGTTAGCCGAAATCTCCAATAGAGAAATCAAGTCTATCTTAGAAAAGACTGTGAGTACAACTAGGAAGGATTGGGCATTTAGGTTGAACGACGCATTATGGGCCTATAGGACTGCCTACAAAACCCCCATGGGTGTGACTCCATTTAGAATGGTGTATGGAAAAGCTTGTCACTTACCCGTGGAATTGGAGCATAAAGCGTACTGGGCAATAAAAAAATTGAACTTCGATCTACAAGAAGCGGGCAAGAATAGACTTTTTCATCTGAACGAGTTGGAGGAGATTAGATCTAACGCTTATGAAAATGCTAGGTTATACAAGGAAAGGACAAAAAAATGGCACGACGCTAGGTTAAAAATACGGGAGTTCAAAGTAGGACAACTGGTCCTCTTGTACAATTCAAGACTGAGATTATTCCCTGGAAAATTAAAATCTAGGTGGTCTGGACCCTTTCGTGTGAAAGAGGTGCATCCGTACGGAGTAGTCACGATTGGCAATGAGAAAGACGAGTCCGAGTTTAAGGTAAATGGGCAAAGACTAAAAGAATATTTTGAGAACAACGACCATCGCGAGACGACGGTCATAAACTTTCAATAAAAAAAAAATCGAGCGGAAAACGTCCGGCCAGGACGTTTTAAACGAGGCGCTTGGTGGGAGGCAACCCATCTCATATTATCTTATCTTAATTTAAATATATAACTATATATAATTATAAATAAATAAATAGATTATGTTATTGTCGTTAGTTTCGACAGACAATCGGAGGGAGCGAAGCCGCGTGATTCGAAGTGACGACGTTTTTGTTTGGTAAAAAAATAGAAAATTTGTAATGGTACAAATCTGAAAGAACAAAAAAAAAATCATCAACCAAGATGTGGAACAGTGATTTTGGTCCAGTTCGATTGAAGTGACTCAACCTTTGAGCCTAGTTTCGGTTGTTGCAGCCTTAGGAAAGTGTTGTTATCATTTTTCTTTTTCTGACTTTTTCTTAAGGTTGGCCGAAGATCAATTGTTGCAACACCCCAAATTCATCGTTGCAGTTTTAGTTTTTCTGCCTGCGCTTGATGAGGAAATGCGGCGTGATGATTTAATTTTGGTTTGGCTGAACCGGCACGTGCTTAGTTGTCACAAGTATTTAGGAATATAACCCCGCTTAACCAATTAAACCTAGCCGGTCTAAACAATCCAAACGACGGATTAACGTTAATTAAGTCCGTAAAACTTTCCAATTAATTCCGCCTAAAGCTATAACCCTTGCGACCTAAAATCACGCCCCACGCGGTGCTTTCCAGTGGATTTTTTTTCCCGGCTAGGTTAAGAGGAGAAAAAAAAACTGGGAGGCGAGCGACGACTCCACGACCGGCGACATCACATCGCGGTGAGTTTGCGGCTGCCGGCATCGTCATCAGTCTCCCGATCTTCTTGCAACATCTTTGTGAGTAGCAGCAACCTTCCTGCATCTTGGATAAGGAATAGTGCGGATGGCGGCCATTTGAGCGGTGAACGACGACATCTAACCCGGCGACGAACTGAAGCCTGTAACTTCTCATTCCGACTTAGCCGCGCGATACCGGTGGCGACTTTGCGGCAAATCCATATTTGAATGAAATCGTGTCCGATAGCGGCTCCAGTGAATTGCTAGACACGGAGGAGTATCAGCTTCCTTTGAATAGCTAAGACAACCATAGCATCTCCTAAATTTTATTGCGAGCTTCGAAGGTAAAAATTTTTTACTCCTAGATCTATCAAGATAAATCATTTGTGATTGTTTGGATTGGTTAGTTGCAAAAACATTTTTAATTCATGTTGCTTGGGTTAGATAATGGCTTCAAAGAGAAAAGAGAAAATAAGGGGGAAGGGAAAGGGCATTGCCAAACAACCTGCTAAGTTTGTGAATGATGAGGCTAGACTTTGTTTCAAGGAATTGAGATCCACCCCCTTCATTTTTGAGCGAGGATTTAAGATAGAGAAGAGAGCTTGGAGCCTCATATATGTCAAGCAAATCGAGGCACTGCGGTGTGAATCGTTCTGTCACCCTAGAACTGAGGCTTTCCTTCCTTTGGTTTATGAGTTCTATGTGAACGCTAAAAGTGCGGAGGGGGAAAAGGTATTCATAAGCGGGGTTGAAGTTGAGTTCTCCGCGGGAAAAATATGTAATATGTTTGATTTGGATGACATGGAGGAAACGTGATAGTTTAACTTTCAAGGCAGCCTAAACACCTAGAGGGGGGGGGTGAATAGGTTCTGCTTTTCTTATAAAAACTTCTAGGCAGAATTCAATTCAATAGCTAACACAATTGGCACAGCAATCACAGAAAATAAAACATCACAGATTGCACAATGTTTTATAGTGGTTCCCCAAGGTCTGGGTACATCCACTTTCCCCCTTCACCTATCTAGCAGTATGCTAGATTCGGCCAAACTTCCACTTATCTCAGATCAACAGATCCTACAACTCAGAACCCAACTGGTTCCTACAACTCAGGCACAACTGCCCTACCTCAGCCTTGCCCCAAGGCCTACAACTCAGAGAATATCCTTCTCCTACACTCAGGCAAACTGCCCTACCACTCAGAGTTCAACACTCCTACACTCAGCCTTTATAACATAGGCTTACAACTCAGATCTGTGTAAACAGATCCTACAGAAATATAGAAAAGATTATTAAACTGTCTTGCCAAAGTTGAGAGAGAAAAGGCCAAGACAATTCTTGATCAGCTGATGCAATCAACTGTATCTGAGCCTTCTTCAAAGCTTCTTGAAAATGAACTTAGCTGAGTTGATTCCAAACAGCTTCTTGAGAATCCACTGGTGGTTTCTTTCTTCTTCTTCTAATTCTGGCTTGATCTCTCTCTATCCAGCACTTTGAATGATTCTTCTAAATTCTGATTAGAACTCTTCTTAGATCTATCCTTAAATAGTCTTCTTAGATCTCCCGGAGAAGATCTTCTTAAGTGACTAGCACTTTCTTGAAATGAATTGGATTGTAATCCTTCTCTTCCTTTTTGATTCAAAGTTATTCAAAAGGACTATCTGTTGTGATTGTTATTCTCCTTCTGAATCTGTCTATTTATAGACATTCTTCATGGTAACCGGCTGATCCGGTTTCTAACCGTTTTCTGACAAGTCTGACAGCTTCAGTTAATCGGTGGTAACCCACAGCTGTCAAGTCTTCAAACAAGTCCTGTGCCTTAGTCTTGAACCACAAGTTGTTGAAACAGTCTGTCAGAAAGTGTCGAGACCATCTGTCTATCTGTGTCGACACAATTGACTTTGGTGTCGACACAGTCTTCAGTGATGTCGACTAAGTTGCCTTTGAGTCGACACAGCTTCTTCTGAAAATAACTTGGTCTTGACTCTTCAGTGTGTCGACACAAGTCCTGTGTGTCGACACAGTTGTTGTAGAATCATAACTTAGTAAGTGTCGACTTAGCCTTCAGGTGTCGACACATTCATTTCTTAAATCTGCTTTAATGTGTCGACTTAATCGCAATGTGTCGACACATTCTGCTAGTGTCGACAAACTTGAGGTCGACTATTTTCTTCTGTGTCGACACATTCAGCTGATGTTGAGGTCGACGCTTTTCTTCTGTGTCGACACAAATTCCCAGAGTTGTGTCGACTCTTTTCTTCTGTGTCGACACAAATTCCCAGTGATGTGTCGACTTACTTCTTCTGTGTCGACACTTTTCCCAGTGTAGTTGTAGACTAACTGCTATGTGTCGACACTGCTTCCCAGTGTTGTGTCGACTATTTTCTTCTATGTGTCGACACTGCTTCCTCTGTGTCGACACTTGGACTTAGAATTTTTCTGCATACTTTATCAATTCTTCACCTGCACATGTCAACTTAAAACAACATCAAATACACCTTGATGTATATCATTGAGCTAGGTTGGGCTTCTTCAAATCAGGTACATATTTTCCAATGTACCCAACAATCTCCCCCTATTTGGAGAAGTCATAACCCCTATAGCCAATGATATACACCATTTATAAACAGTACTAAATGATGATTAATGACATAACAGGAATACTTTAATATAAACAAAACATAAAAACAATTCATCACAGAATGCACATTATAATATGCCAAACAACATTTTGTTTATAACTGGGTAATGTTTGATTACAATGTTTTACATTTAATGATTACATCACAACATTACAAAACACTATAAAAGAACTTAAAACATAATCAGGATTGATCAGGCTCTCTAATTATAATCCCTTTGCCAGATTGAATTGTAGCTGTCACAGGAGCTTCTGATTCTTCAGCTATCTTCTTTCCTTTAAGATCAGCTTTCTTCTGAGCTTCTTCCTTGATCCTTTGCCTTTCAAAATAATGAAAAGGCTTTGGGAAGTATTTGCTTGGCTCCTTAGCATCTGATGGCAGCCTCCCCAGCTTAGCTTTCCTTCTAAATTGGACTATTGCTTCCTGTCTTGCCTCATATTTCTGCCATTCTGTCTCATTGTACCACTTCCCTCTCTCATGAACTTTATCTTGTACAGCTTTCCATGCAGTGAGTATTATGTTCCTTGAAGTAGGACTCCACTGCTCATAATCTGGCTTAAGTACAGCCTGCTCTCTGAATCTTTTCTTTGCTAATAGAGCTTCTTGCTGTTCTTTCAGAGTAGCCTCAGGCTTATCAACCTTCCCAAAGACAATATTAGTAACCTTCTTTGGAGGACTATACATTCCTTGAACCTTCTGATCAATCATGTCAAAATCTGGAGGGGGGTAAATGACTTGGGCAACCTCAGGTTGATTGCCTTCAAGTAGATTTGATTGTATTCCTGATTCAGCCACCATAGCATCATCACACAATGGGGGATATCCCAAAGTGGCTCGGATACTATTGGTCACCCATTTGGAGTGCTCTGAGCCTGCATGAATTAGCATCCTCTCCCCCTTTATGGCTTCTCTAGATACATGATCTCTTAGATCTTCCTTTTGAAATCTGATTTGGCCATCCAAATAATTCACACCTTCTCTAAAAAATGGTTTTAACTTGTTAAGCTTTTCAGATATTTCTTTTTGAGAGGTTGAGATGGCTGTCTTAACAGAAGCAATGGCAGCTTGAAAATTCTTATCAAATTCGTCCCTTTCTTTGGCTCTATCTACAGGCAGACCTGGACCAATCTTCTTTACTTCCTCAATGATCTCATTATGAGATTCAGTTAAATTATCATTCATTCTTAGCTGGTTTTCCAAAACATAGCTTTGCTTCAAAGCAATGTCATCCACCTTTGTAGTAATAGCCTCCTGTTGTTTAGCTAGATAAACCACAGCATTGCCACCCTTGTGGAAGCAATCTGTCATTTCAGTTTTATGCATGTTGACCTGAAACTGGATGGACTTTATATCCTGAGCTAAGTCAAACTGAAGTGACTTGCTATTTTCATCAACATACTTTTCCATAGCCATCCTTTGTTCATCCAATTTTACTTGTAGATCTATCATAATTTGTTGTAATCAAAGGCTGGAGATACTTGTAGAGGTGTGGTCTGTAAAGCCTGCTTATAATGCTTGCTTCTTCTCTTAAATACAACAAGTTTTCTTTTCTTTGCCACCCTGGCATCTTCAGTTTCTGTTTCAGATGAAGTATCTACATGAATTCTTTCTTGAGGATGATGAATTATATCTGTTCCAGGGGCCTGTTGCTCAGCTTCAACATCCACTGGCTCACCCTCAACCTGTGGCTCAACTTCAGCTTCCTGATCAATGTCCATACCTATGGACTTCTCAATATCTGGTCCACCTCCTACTTTATCAGCAGTAGTATCAATATCTGGGAATAACTCCTCCATAGTAAATTCCAGTTGAGCTGTAACTTCTGCAGCAGTTAAATCTTGAGACAAGTTTAACTGTGCTTCCTCTTGTACTTGCACTTCAGTATTTGTAGTATCTGGAGTAGGAGTGGACACTAGCTCCCCCTGAACCTGTGCAGTAATAAGAATATGAGCAATGTCTTTTATAGTAAAATACATTAGCTCCCCCTATACCTGAGCAGGAGTAGATACCTTTGGAGCAGGAGTGGAAACTGGCTCCCCCTGCATCTGTGCGGGTGTTGACACTTCCTGGACTATAGTTGAGTCAAGCTGTTTTTCAACCTGTGTCCTCAGTGGGTCTTCTTGTAATTGTTCAGATTCTTGATTTTGTGTAGGGTATTTCACAGGGGTGTCTGGCCTGCTCTCTTCAGGCTCATCCTTGGACAGCACCCTATCCCACCTAGAGAACAGTCTCATATCCATTCTTCTCATATGATTAATCTTACTCCCTTGCAGTTGCTGCATCACTTCAGGAATCACTCCAGTGAGGTACAGGCTCATGATCCTAGCCATGTTAGGCTTCTTGATTCCTTCTTTGATCTTGTCAAAGATCACTCCTGACCAATCAGTAGGAATAGTAAAAAACAATCCTGGTCATCAGGCTGAACATATAGGCAGAAATCCTATCATGTCCACCTGTCTTGCAGAGGATTACTTTCCCAACTACTTCTGACAAGAACTTCCCTTGCTGATTCATACCCTTCCTGTTGAATGCAGCTCCAATCTTCAATCCTGAGTCCAGTCCACACCATTGAAGGGCTTCCCTTGTCTTAGATATAGGAACTTCCTCTTCATTCTCAACTACTTGCAATTGAAAGATCTTTCTTAAACTTCTTTGATTAATCTTCACCTTAGTCCCTTGAACAGTGGACTTAATCTTGAGGCCAGTAGAGTGGACTGATGCAGAGATAAAGAACTCGTGCACCTCCTTCTTCCAGATTTTAGTAGGTTCTGAGATGAGAAATTCTAACCCTGACTCAGAGAGGAGGGTGATAACTCCTTGAACATCAGGCGGCGCCTCTGCAAAGGCCTGGCGCACCAACTCATACCCTTCATTTATGTTGTCTTCAATCCTTGGCGCCATCGGTTCGTCGAGAAAGCTTGAGAGAAGAGAGAAAGATAGACTGTCGACACAGGGTTTTAGTCTCGAAAACCTTAGAAGCGTGTCGACAGAATGAGTTTTTGACCTATTTATAGCCTCAGTTGAAAGAAGTTCAAAAGGCGCCAAAAACAGTCAAAATGTGTCGACACAGACGGAATGTGTCGACACAAACTTCTATTGTCTCGACATTACTTCAGCCTACTATGTGTCGACACCAATTTGTGGTTATGTCGACACCTTAGATAAACAGAAATCTGTGTCGACTCTAAGGATAAGTGTCGACACATATTTCTGTAAGTGTCGACACCATTTTCCGGGTTGAGGTCGACATTACATTTCTGTTAAGTCGACAATATAACTCTTAAGTGTCGACACATATTCTCTATGTCGACACAATATTTCTGACTTGTCGACATAATTTCTCTGAGTCGACACATTATTACTGAATGTGTCGACACATTCTTACTTAGCCAATTTCTGTAACTTCAATGTGTCCTTTTTAACACTTGATTATGTTGTTATTACTTTTACTTACTTTTATACCACTTCAATGCATTGTTTAATGATTTTGTTAATACATTAATCAATGGTTAACATACCTAATTCAATTTTGAATTTATTGAATTTGGTTTCATCTAAAGGCTTAGTAAATACATCTGCTATTTGATAATCTGTTTTTACAAATTCCAATGAGATGTCTCCTCTTTCTACATGTTCTCTAAGAAAATGGTATTTGATTTCTATATGCTTAGTTCTACTATGAGAAACTGGATTATTAGCAATAGAAATAGCACTCTTTGAATCACATAAAAGGGGTGTTCTACTTACCTGAATACCATAATCCTTAAGCTGATGCTGCATCCACAATAGTTGTGCACAGCAGCTTCCAGCAGCAACATACTCTGACTCAGCTGTGGAAATTGCCACACTGTCTGCTTCTTACTACTCCAAGATATTAGTCTTCTCCCAGGAATTGACAAGTACCTGTAGTACTCTTTCTATCCTCTCTACATCCTGCAAAATCTGCATCTGAATAGCCTGTTAGTAGAAAATCTCTATATCATAGGGTACCAAAGACCTAGAGTAGGAGTTCCCTTTAAATATCTCAGAATCCTTTACTGCAGTATAATGAGATTCTTTAGGGCAGGCTTGGTACCTAGCACAGACACATGTTGTATACATAATGTCAGGTCTACTAGCAGTGAGATATAGTAGAGACCCAACTATTCCTCTATACAATGATTCATCAACAGGTTTACCTGTCTCATCTTTGCATATAGGCATACTAGTTCCCATAGGAGTTCCATGGTGGAGGATGACTCCATACCATATTTCTTAATTAATTCTTTTTGGTGAACTTAGACTGGGATATGGACAATCCATCATCAGTCTGTCTTACTTGGAGTCCCAAGAAGAACTTAAGTTCACCCTACTGCTCATCTCAAACTTCCCTTGCATAAGTTTGGCAAACTTTTTACAAAGGTGGTTTTCAGTAGATCCAAAGATTATGTTGTTGAAGCCAAAATGACCCCAACGAATGTTCACAAACCCAGGTGCAGCCGACGCCTACTTCTCTCTATCTCGACCCTTGACTGGCTGCTGAGGTCAAAAGACTGACCCAAAGCCTCAGCTGGGAGGTCCCACCACACACCCGAAGATCTCTGAGAGCTTCCCCTCAAAGCCAAATGCTGGGCTGGGAGCTCCTCAGAAGGCACTAGAGTTGGGGAATGAAAGTCCTCCTTCCAAAGAGCCCCTATGGGTCTTTTTATAGTCTTCCTTGACCTGAAAATACTGAAATACCCCTGAGGGTCTGCCAATAGCCAAATCCCGCTGTCATTCCAAGGGCATTTGGGTAATTTACCTCGGGATAATATACGTTATAAACTAATCCCCTTACGAGTGCCGCCCTACCACGTGGGCCACTTGGCGAGAACCCTGGCCGAGAAGGCTCTCGCTGGACCCCGCCCGGGCCAACCTTGGCGAGACCCCTCGCCGGGGAGTTCGCGCTCTTCACGGTCTTTAAACTATCGCGACCGAAGGCCTACCTGGGGCCTTCTCGCCTCCCCTGGGCGGGAGCCAGCCCTAAGGCGGAAACTTCCGTGGTCAGGCCCTCTGCTTCGGTCGTTCGACGATCTCTCCTGCCGAGAGGTCGACTATCTTGCCTTGCCGGTCGACGATCTCTTCTGCCGAGAGTCGACTATCTGCCCTGGCCGGTCGACGATCTCTTCTGCCGAGAGGTCGACTATCTGCCCTTGGCGAGAGCTCCTATAGGGCGAGAACTCCACAAGCATGCCTCAGGTTAACCCGAGGTTAGCCTGAGACTAACCCAATCCTGACTGTTGAAGCCTTCGGGTCCCTCCCAGCGAATATGGGGTTGTACACAATCCCCGCTCTTTTCGAGCTAGCCCTGCGCTCGACAAGACAAGTCCAACCCCCAAAATATTCGCTGGACACGTGCCCGCCTATCGAGGGAATCTTTTGGTGGGTCCCACTGCGGCTATAAATATGCACTGATAGGCGTCCATACGCCCTGCCCTTAAAATACGGTTTTCCAATTGAGCTCTCGCCTCAGGGATTTTCGCGCGAGCTTACCATGCATCCCAAACGTGCTGCAAAACCGCTTCCGCAAGACCTCCAAGACGGTTAGCCGCTGCCCAGGCGCGGGCCTTGGCTAACTGTGCGCGGTGGCCCCGTGGTTAGCGAAAAAGACTTCAACCGCCGGGCCTTCGGAGCCGAAGAAGAAGGAAAAGAAAAGGGGAAGGCGGTCCGGCGGGACCTTTCTCGCGAGAACAGGGATCCTCCTTCCCCACTCCCAATCCTGCCGGAGATCCTTCCCTACAGAAGGTAAGCCTTTCGCCCGTGCCTACCGAGCTGACTGTGCATTAGATTGATGATTAAAGTATGCTTTCGCAGGAGTCCGCTCCCAATAATGACGCCGAAATCCGCCCAGCTCTTCGAACCTACCCGCTCATCCCCCCGAGGGCCAAACACGGGTCTCGGAGAGGATTCCTCCAGCCGAGACCGAACGATAGGTACATTTTCCCTTGTCAACATTTCAACCCGACCCTTTCTTTTCTGAACCGCCTTCTCGCAGTGCCAGCTCCCGCCGACCCGAGTCTAACCACCCAGGAAGACGAAGCGAGAACCGTCGAAGTGCCTCCCCGGTGGCCAATCTCTCCTGCAGGCGGGAGGGGCGGCTTCTGAACCTTCCGCTACTCTTAAGGATGCTGATCGCCCCTTGAGAGAAGACAACTCCCCTCATGCTTCCGGCCAGGCCGGGATCATCGTGCGCGAGCCCTTCCGCCCGGGGCTGGGCAAGCCTCTTCACCTCCTTTATGGAAACCAACGGAGGGGCCGGGCCTTCTCGTCCAACTTTGGCTGACGGTTCTCGCCCAGCCGCAGGGTATGCGAAAACTTTTCTGGACTGTCGATTGTCATGCCTTGGACCAAAATTCTCGCGTGTTTCTTCCGCAGGTGATCCTGGCTTGCGGTCGGGAGTCAACGAGGAAGGAGAGGAAGAGGAAGAAGAAGACGAGGAAGAAGAGGATGAAGAGTCCCCCCTCCCTTCGTCTGGCGAGATAGAGGAAGCCCTGAACAGTGCTGGGAGCGCGAAGGGGAGACGGAGGAAGATCTCAGTCATCCTGGCCAAGCTTGTCCGGCGAGACCGTGCCCATACTGCCGCGGCGAAAGCATTTCCGCGAATCCGTGGAGCAAAGGCTGGAGGCTCTGGAGCGGGACTTCTTCTTGGGCGAGACTGATTGCCCGCGCGGGCCTTCCGCCGAGTCTTCGTAGGGAGGTGCATCTCGCAGATCCGGGACTACGCCAGGCAGATCAACCTTGGGTGTACCACGCTATCGTCTTACTTCAACCCGTTGGCGCCCCCAAGAACTAGGCGGCGAGAACGGGGACGATGGAGCTGGAAACCCTACTAGCCTTCACGCTCTGAATCTTAATGTATCTCTTTTTTCTTCTCCCCCCTTTTTTTTTTCTCTTTTTCAATGTCTGTAATAAACATTATTATTAATTAAGTTTTATCCAGCTTGCGCTAGCGAGAGTCCCGCTTCTACCCATGTCTCTCTTTTCCTTTTCCTTTTTATCGCTCTGCGGGGCTTTTTAATCAAGACGCTTACCCCAAACTAGGATGCTCGCGCTGATCTAGGAGGTTTGCGTTAACCCAGGAGGCTTGCGCCGGTCTAGGAGGCTTGCGCCGATCCAGGCAGTCGCGTCGAAAACCGAAGCGACCGTTGACCGCCGTCATCCTGAGGGGGAGAACCGAGGTGTCGTTAGCCCGGATTCTGACAGCTGTACTCCGCTGTCACTTTCTCTCTCTGCCGGATGAACTCATGATGACTACGATTCCCTATAAATAGAGAAGTCTACCAACCGCATTTACTTCTCCGATCCGGAACCTCAGCCTTCCCTCCGTGCTCTCGCGTTCCTTCTTTCCTCTTCGACCCCCTACAGCTCTCGCTCCTACTCACGAACTAGCCATGCCTGGCGAGAACAAGGGTCGCGCCCATTGTGCGGAAGCCTTCCAGAAACACCTCTTCCCTTCCTGCAAGCTCACCCTCGACGAATACAACATGATCGTCGACCGCTACGTTCCCGCCGGCTTCTCGGCGCGGAAACCCGGGGAATCATGATAAGGTGAATACTCCCGGGGCGGGAGAGCTTGCCATCCCCCTCGAGCATTTCGAGGTGGGCTTCCGCCTCCCCCTTTGGCCGGAGGTTCGGCTAGCTCTCCGCTATTATGGGGTGGTACCCGCCCAGCTAAACCCGAACTCCGTCGCGATCCTTATAGCATTCATATGCTATATGCGATCCGAGAGGATCGAGTTTAGTCTGCCCATCTTCCGGAAGCTATTCAACTTCCGTGCCAAGGGGGGGGGGGTAGTTTTCTTCTCCGGGCAACAGCTCGAGGTTACCGGTCTCGCCAACAAGCACCACCATTGGGGCGAGAAGTTCGTTTACGTCAGCGGGGACTTCGGCAACGTCCCGCTTCAGCCCGTTCAGATATGAAGACGCTGCCTACAAGCCGCCCGCTCTGGGATCGCGCGAGAGCGCAATCCTGGAATTCTTCGGGACCAAGGAGTTCGACGTCCCCTATCTTCTGCGGGACGTCGACTCCCTCCCACTTGTTCACTCGGGCGAAGGTACGGTCTCGCCTCAGATTTCCCTTTTTTTATCAAAGATTTTCTTGCGCTGAAGTGCTAAAGCGTTTTTAACTTTGCAGGAGAGCGGGAGGTCCCTCTGCGCCAACCCTTCGCTGCAGGCCGGGGTGTCGAGGGTCTGGCAGCGAGAGGCCCCCTTGCGCTCGCGGAAGCTAGCGCCAGTGCCTGCCGAGAAGATCCAGTCCCTTCCCTGCCGCCACCGGCCAAGAAGCGGAAGGTCACCCTTCCTCCTCTCCGCGCGTTGAAGAGGCCCAAGCCTTCTGCCGCCGACAAGGGGAAATCGTTGGCGGTCTCGCCCGTCCAACCTCCTCCTAAGGGCAGGTCCTTTGAAGCGATCCTTCAGAGGGCCAGTGAGATGGATGCCGCCGCCAAGAGCCGCGTCGAGGCTTCCGCCAGGAACACATCGGCCGCAGGCGAGGCTGGGGGAGAAGTGGTCGCCGCCGAAACCTCCGCCAGCGTCCCGCCCCAGGAGGCGCCGAGAGGGCACCGGAACTTTGGTTTCGGCGTCAGGTACGCCGACTCGGAGGGGAAGCCTCAGATGGAATGGGACCCCAAGACAAACTCAATCAGGGTTTCGACCCTCCTTCCCCGATGGGCGGAGGGGGAAAATGTGACCGGCGAGGCCTTCTCGCTTGGATATGGTCTCTACAGCCGGGAAGATGCCAGCGTGTTCGACCAGACGCCTACCCGCCTTCTAGCCTTCGACGCCACCCGGGCCGTAATGCGCGGGTTCGAGCTTACACATATGTGTGCGCGTCGAAGCATCACCATTGACAAGAACTTCACTGATATGCGCAAGGCGAGGGAGGACGCGATGGCTCGCGCGCACGCCGCGGAAGAAGAACTCGCGAGAGCTCAACAGGAGCTCGCGGATGCTAGATTGGCGCTGTCTCTGCGCCCCGCGACCGAGGTAGGCGAGATCCTCCTGAACCCTTGCCCCCGTTTCCTCGAAGTTTCTACTGTGTAATGCGTCTAGGCTAAAAATCTTTTATCCCTTTTGCAGGATTCCGCCCAAGTCAGGGAGCTTCGCGCAGAGCTGGCCAACGCGCGTTGCGAGAGTGTCCTCCTGAGGGAACAGCTCCGCACAGAGCTGGCGAAGGTCCCGCCCCCGGAGCTAGATGCGAGGTTGCGGAGTCGCTACCTCTCGGAATATGACGTCGACAAGCTGCTTCAAGCCAATGCTCAGGCGACCGTCAAGCTGACGCTCGAGACGCTGCGAGACGTCAAGCTGCTCCAGGAGGACGGCGCGACCATCGACGCTCGCCAACTTCTTCCTTGGCTCTACGATCCAGTTCCCAAACCCCCGGGCGCGCCGGACTCGCCACTCTCAGACGTCCCGAGGTCCTCTACCGCTATTGGCGAGACGTCCGAAGAAGGCTCTGGCGATGATTCAAGCGAGAGCACCAGTGGGGATTACAGCGCGTCCCCCTGAGGTGTCTTTTATTTTGAATATCTTTTTGTACTGAGCGAGAACCTCCTTACTTCTGTAATTAACTTTTTTATAAAGTAATGTCTCGTTTTCATTTTTCATTTCCCCTCTTCTTTTTTTTTCTTTATTATTATTGTCCATGCGTGCTTTGAAAGTATATTACTCTGCCGAATGACCTCCGCGCGAGCTTCCGCCGAGACCCTTAGTCTCTTTAGGGTGACCTTCCTTAGAAATCAGCTAGGCGGGAACCTCGCGTCGTCGATTGAATCGTCCTGCCTAGGTCCGCCGGAGCTTTCTTTTGCGAGAACCTCCTTTAGCCGAGACCTTTGCTGGCCGAGACCTCTGGGCCGGGATCCTTACTGGCCGAGACCTCCAAGCCGAGACTTTTATTGGCCGAGACCCCTGAGCCGAGACCTTTAGGGATTTGCCCCCGGTCTAGGTCAGGGTCCTGCCCACATATTTTTCCAACCAATTAAACCCCTACCCCACCGGCGAGCCGTCGGACCTGCTAGCTTATATGGGCGCCTGCGCAGCGGGTCTACCGGGGTTTGAGCCGAGCACGTTGTAACGTAGTAACTACCAATCAAGAACCAAGGATCAACAAGTCAAGGACTCCACCTGTCCCCCGCAGGCGAGCCTTCGGACCTGCCAGCTTGGTGAGCAGCGGGTCTGCCTGCCGAGCCGAGCTCGGGTGTCGTTGAAGTGGTAAGAACAAAGTATCACAAGAGCCAACCTCCCCCACAGGCGAGCCTTCGGGCCCGCTAGATGAGAGCTGCGAGCGGGTCTACCTGGGGCCGAGCCGAGCTCGGGGTGTCTGGCTAAGAACAAAGTATCACGCCAACCTATCCCCCACAGGCCGAGCCTTCGGACCTGCCAGCTAGACGAGAGTGCGCAGCGTCTTGGGGGCCGAGCCGAGTTGTAGCTAAGAACAAAGTATCACAAGAGCCAACCTATCCCCCACAGGCGAGCCTTCGGACCTGCCAGCTAGATGAGAGCCTGCGCAGCGGGTCTACCTGGGGCCGAGCCGAGCTCGGGGTGTCGTTGAAGTGGCTAAGAACAAAGTATCACAAGAGCCAACCTATCCCCACAGGCGAGCCTTCGGACCTGCCAGCTAGATGAGAGCCTGCGCAGCGGGTCTACCTGGGCCGAGCCGAGCTCGGGTGTCGTTGAAGTGGCTAAGAACAAAGTATCACAAGAGCCAACCTATCCCCCACAGGCGAGCCTTCGGACCTGCCAGCTAGATGAGAGCCTGCGCAGCGGGTCTACCTGGGGCCGAGCCGAGCTCGGGGTGTCGTTGAAGTAGCTAAGAACAAAGTATCACAAGAGCCAACCTATCCCCCACAGGCGAGCCTTCGGACCTGCCAGCTAGATGAGAGCCTGCGCAGCGGGTCTACCTGGGGCCGAGCCGAGCTCGGGGTGTCGTTGAAGTGGCTAAGAACAAAGTATCACAAGAGCCAACCTATCCCCCACAGGCGAGCCTTCGGACCTGCCAGCTAGATGAGAGCCTGCGCAGCGGGTCTACCTGGGGCCGAGCCGAGCTCGGGTGTCGTTGAAGTAGCTAAGAACAAAGTATCACAAGAGCCAACCTATCCCCCACAGGCGAGCCTTCGGACCTGCCAGCTAGATGAGAGCCTGCGCAGCGGGTCTACCTGGGGCCGAGCCGAGCTCGGGGTGTCGTAGCTGAAGTGGCCAACCTAAGAACAAGCCCCACAGGCGAGCCTCGGGGTGTCGGACAAGAGCCAACCTATCCCCCACAGGCGAGCCTTCGGACCTGCCAGCTACATGAGAGCCTGCGCAGCGGGTCTACCTGGGGCCGAGCCGAGCTCGGGGTGTCGTTGAAGTGGCTAAGAACAAAGTATCACAAGAGCCAACCTATCCCCCACAGGCGAGCCTTCGGACCTGCCAGCTAGATGAGAGCCTGCGCAGCGGGTCTACCTGGGGCCGAGCCGAGCTCGGGGTGTCGATGAAGATAACCAAACCTCTCCCCCACAGGCGAGCCTTCGGACCTGCCAGCTAGATGAGAGCCTGCGCAGCGTGTCTACCTGCCTTCGGGCCTAGATGAGAGCCGAGCTCGAGGGGTGTTGATGAAGATAACCAAACCTCTCCCCCACAGGCGAGCCTTCGGACCTGCCAGCTAGATGAGAGCCTGCGCAGCGGGTCTACCTGGGGCCGAGCCGAGCTCGGGGTGTTGATGAAGATAACCAAACTCTCCCCCACAGGCGAGCCTTCGGACCTGCCAGCTAGATGAGAGCCTGCGCAGCGGGTCTACCTGGGGCCGAGCCGAGCTCGGGGTGTTGATGAAGATAACCAAACCTCTCCCCCACAGGCGAGCCTTCGGACCTGCCAGCTAGATGAGAGCCTGCGCAGCGGGTCTACCTGGGGCCGAGCCGAGCTCGGGGTGTTGATGAAGATAACCAAACCAGGCCTATTCCATCATCGAGGAGAGGAGTCATAGTCGGTCAAAACAAAAGAGACTTAAAGATTGCGTACTCGGAAACAGTCAATATTCTGAAATAAACTTATTGAAAATGCAATAGTTGTTTACAATCATTACAATCCTTCTTTCCTCCTATGGGTAGAAGCGCTTCAGGTCATCACCATTCCAGGTGTGACTCAAGGTCCTTCCTTCCGCATCCTGGAGATAGTAGCCTCCGTTAACCAGAGCCTTCTCTACTATATAAGGCCCTTCCCAGCTAGGGTTGAGCTTACCAACCACGGCCGACCTTCCCGCAGCGTCGACCTTTTTCAGTACTAGATCCCCTCGGCGAATTGCTTGACTCGGATATGCTTATCGAAGTACCGAGCCATTCGCAGTTTTATTTCCTCCTGCCTGATGGCGGCAACATCCCGCAGCTCTTCCACCATATCTAATGAGAGGCGCAACCCTTCCTCATTCTCCAACCTCCAAGCTTCGCTTCCCTCAGCTGCGGCCGCGACCCTTGGGGACCGAACCTCGAACTCCACCGGAGGACAGCCTCACACCCGTGAGAGAGCTTGAAGGGGGTCTCTCCAGTGGCCGTGTTCGGAGTTGTTCGCAAGGCCCACAGGACGGAAGGGAGCTGTTCCACCCAGCTACCCTTCAGGTTCTCCACCTTCTTTTTGAGCAAGTTGACGATGACTTTGTTTGCCGCCTCCACCTGACCATTGCTCCGAGGATGATGGACAGAGGCGAACCTGAGGTCAATCCCCAATTGGGTGCAGAAACTGATGAATTCTTCACTGGCAAACTGAGGCCCATTGTCTATCACTATCGCTTGGGGCAATCCGTGCCTGCAAATGATTTCCCCCCCCCCAAACGAAGTTTCTGATGACCTGGGAGGTTACCTTGGCTAACGGCTTGATCTCCAGCCATTTGGAGAAGTAGTCAATCATCACTAGGAGGAACCCTCCTTTGCCCGCTAGCTGGAGGGAAGGGTCCAACCAGGTCCATCCCCCAAATGGCGAAGGGCCATGGCGTCGTGATGCTTCGAAGTCTTTGGGCGGGCAAGAGCTGGAGAGGAGCATATACTTGGCACTTCCGACACCTCCTTGCGAATTCAGCTGTATCCTTCCTTATGGTCCGCCAGAAATATCCCTGCCTTATCACCCTTGCTTCCAATGTCCTTCCCCCTGAATGACTGCCGCACTCTCCAGAATGCACCTCTTCCAGGATCCTCGGGACTTCCTCTTCGGTTACGCATCTCGCGAGGAGCCCTGACAACATCTTCTGATGCAAGCTCCCTTCCAGCATCAGGTAATGAGCCGCCTTGTGCCTGAAGCTCTTTGCATCCTTGACTTCTTCCGACAGTTCTCCTGTGGTTAAGAAAGTCACCCAATGGATCCATCCATGAGGACCGCCGGATTCACCTCCATCAACTCCCCCTCTTCAATGGCTGGTCGGAATAGTTCGGTTAGGGTACCTCCTCCCCGAGGCCCGAACTTCGCCAGTCGATCAGCTGCCGTGCTTTCCTCCCTGGGGACATGTTCGAATAGAGAATGAACGGAAACCCCCAATGATGGCTCTTACCTTAGATAGATACCTCGCGAGGGTCGGCTCCCGGGCCTCAAACTCGCCCCGGATCTGCGATGCTACCACCATTGAGTCGGTGAAGGCTTCCACATCCTGGATTTCCAGCTCCTTCGCCAAGCGAAGGCCGGCGATCACAGCCTCATACTCTGCTTGGTTGTTGGTTACAGGGAAATGGAAAGTCACGGCTTGCTCTATGGTAACTCCCTGAGGGCTTACTAACACCACACCTCCTCCCAGGGAGTGCCTTCCTGAGGCCCCGTCGACCACCATCTTCCACGCTTCTTGCGGCTTTGGTTCTTCAGCCTCGGCCTCGGTAACATAGTCCGCCAGGAAATCCGCTACGGCCTGGGCTTTGATGGAGAGCCTCGGGATGAAAGAGATGTCAAACTCGCTTAGCTCGATGGACCACTTTGCCAACCTCCCTGAATGCTCCACCCCTCCAAGACCTTGCGAAGGGGATGGTCTGTTATCACCCTAATCGAGTGTGCTTGAAAGTAAGGGCGAAGCTTCCTAGCTGAGATGACCAAAGCATATGCTAGCTTCTCCAGGATGGGGTATCGGAGCTCCGCCTTTTTTAAGATTCGGCTGACATAATAGACGGGTAACTACTTCTTCCCCTCTTCCCTAACCAAGACGGAGCTCACCGCCTCTCCTCCCACTCCTAGATACAAGGCTAGGTCCTCCCCTCCTTCGGGCTTTGAAGTAACGGAGCTTGGGAGAGCTGCCTCTTCAGCCCCTGAAAAGCCTCTTCACACTCGGCCGTCCATTCGAACACTTGGCTACCACGGAGTACTTTAAAGAAAGAGGAACATCTATCTCCTGACCGAGAGAGGAACCTGCCTTAGCCCGGCCAACTTCCCGGTCAAGCGCTGGACCTCCTTGGCACTGCGAGGCGATTCCAGGTCTAGGATAGCCTGAACCTTATTGGGGTTAGGCTCTACCCCCGCGGGAGTCAAGAGGTGTCCGAGGAATTTCCCGCGACTAGCCCCGAAGACACACTTCAAGGGGTTCAACCTCATCTTGAACCTTCGCAGGGTGGCAAATGTCTCCTCCAAGTCTCGCAGGTGGGAATCAACACACTTGCTCTTGACCATGAGGTCATCCACATAGACCTCCAGGTTCCTTCCCCTTTGATCTCGAAAGATTCGATCCATCATACGTTGGTATGTCGCCCTGCGTTCTTCAGTCCGAAGGGCATCATCTTATAGCTGAAGCATCCCTCCTCTCGTGATGAAGGAAACATCCTTGACATCAGGAGGGTGCATCCGGATCTGGTGATAACCTGAAAATGCATCTAAAAAACTCATAAGAGAAAAACCAACGGCTGAGTCAACCAGCGCGTCGATCCGAGGCAAGGGGTAGCAATCCTTGGGACATGATTTATTTAATAACGAAAAATCAACACACATGCGCCATTTTCCTCCCCCCTTCTTCACCATTACCACATTGGAGATCCAGCCTGGATACTGGATCTCTGAGATGAAGCCTGCGTCCAGGAGCTTTCGGACCTCCTCTCGGATGGGGGCTTCCAGCTTGGTGGCGATGGCCCTCATCTTTTGGCGTATGGGGCGGGCTCTGGGATCCAGGTTCAAGCGATGACAGGCCACGTCCGCGTCGATGCCCGGCATGTCTGCCGCGCTCCAAGCAAAGATGTTGACGTTGCCCTGGATGCAGGCTCGCATCCGCTCCTGATCCTCAAGGCTCAAGCCTCCGCTGATCCGAACCCTTTGCGCCTTCCCGCTCTTGCAAGCACCTCCATCTCTACCACCTCTTCGGCCGGCTCCAGCCCCGACCGCTCCCAACTTACCCTTGCCTCTTCCCGCTCAAACTCGAGCTCTTCTCCCCCAACCTCATCAACTTCCATCGCCTCCTCCAGGCTCTCCTCCTGCCTCTGCTCTTCTTCATCCACCACTCCTCTCGCCTCTTCTGGGCTGATCTCCCCCAACTCCTCTGCCTCCGCCATCTCCTCAGCAACCTCCATCGCCTCTCCCAGGCTCATCCCGCCTTCCTCAACTCCTTCCTGCTCAGCCATCTCCCTCTCCAACTCCTCTGCCTCCGCCATCCACGACACGGTGTTAAACCGCCGTCACATAGCACTGCCTTGCCATCTTCGGATCCCCCTGATCCTAACCTGCACCCCTCCATTGTTGAACTTGAGGCATTGGTGGTACGAGGAGGGTACACAGCGAAAGGCGCTGATGAGGGGGCGCCCAAAGATGGCATTGTAACTACTCGGGGCATCCACGATTACGAACCGACAGTTCCGTGAGACGCCCCCAAGCCTCACATGCAAGCTTTACTACCTCCTTCCACCTCTTTCCTTTCTCCGGAGAAGCCAAAAAGCGGTCCATCAGAAGCCAGGACCCTTTTTCCTTCCACCCTCATCTCATCGAAAGCCTTCTTGAAGATCACATTCACCGAGCTCCCATTATCCACCAGTATCCGGGAGACGGTGTAGTTCTCCACCGCTGTCTGGATCACAAGCGCGTCGCAGAACGGATCCTCGTAATCTGGCATATCCGCGGATGAGAAAGTGATCTTCTCCTCTGGGGGGGAGCCTGGGAGGTCGAGGCGACCCCTCGGCGGAACATGGTTTGAAGGCTCCCCTTGCGGGTTGCCTCGATCCCTACTCCCCCGTGGATCACTCTGATCCCTCCTCGGGTCCCCACGTCAAGCCTGTCTTCACATCTGTCTTCCACGTCTTCCCGCTGTACTTCAACGATCCTTACAGGCGGATCCTGCCCTCCGGCCCCTCTGGCCCCTCTAATCTCCAGAAACTCTGGGCATGTGGCCGTTGCGTGACCTTCCTCCTGATGGAAGTCACAATAAGGCAATCCCACTCTGCCCCCTCTTCCTTCTCCTCCTCCCCTTCTTCCGGCTCCCCGAAATCTTCTTCCTCTTCCCCTTCCCACCTCCATAGCCTCCTGCGGCGGTGGGAAATGACCCCTTGGTCCTTGTCGCCATCCTCCCTGCTCCAGCCTTCTGGGCTCCCGGAAGTTATCTCTTCCCTGAAGTCCTCCCTGGCCCTGGGGGCGACCCTCCTGAGGCCTCCAACCTAGTCGGTTGTTGGGCTCCCTGGCCCCCCCATGCTGTTGCCCCTGCCCTCGGGGCTCTTCTCTTCTCCTATCTTCCCTCGGCTCCCTCTGCTCTCTCTGCTCTCTCTGCCTTCCCACCACCGGCTCCTTCACGTCGTCCTCGGCCAACCTGGCCAGCTTCCTCGCAAACGCAGGGTTTGCCCTCTCGAAGTCTATCTCCTTTGCCGCCCTCTCCATGAGCTCCTCAAAAGAGAGAGGGGGCACTCTCTTCAACTCCATGCTGAAAAACCCTGGTCTCAGCCCCAGGGTGAAGGCAAGCATCAGCGCGTACCCCGGGACCTCCTGGACCAGGAGAATCTCCTCTTGGAACCGGTCAACATAATGACCCAGCGTCTCCTCCGGCCCTTGCCTCACTGCAAACAGGCATTCAGCTTCCTTCTTCCGCTTCTTTGAAGTCGAGAACCTCAGCAAGAATCCTCTGCGCAGATCTTCGAAACTGTAGATGGAACTCGCCGGCAACTGGTGGAACCAGTCCCTGGCCTTCTCTTTCAGAGTGATGGCAAAAAGCCTACACTTGAAGGCATCTGACATTTGCCTGATGGACACCACGTCCTCGAACCATTGCACGTGCTGGACCGGGTCATCCTTCCTGGTGTAGTAGGTCATGTCCGGCTCCCGGAACCCCTCCGGCACTGGAGCCGAGACAATGAGCTCACTAAAGGGGGTCTCACCCCCTGCCTGGCGAGAAGGCACGTCTCGCGACCTCGGTTGGCTGGACCGATCCGCGAGACCCTGCCCAGGGAAGAGTTCCCGCACCGTCGCCTCCTTCTCGCCCAGATCCGCCGGAAGCTCCTTCCCGAGACGCTGGCCTGGGAAGAGCTCCCGCGCGGCTACGTCTCTCTCGCCTGCCTCCACCGGGACCTCCTTCCCGGGGCGCTGCCCTGGAGCGTTCTCGCCTAGCAGCGGAACCACCTCCACCGGAACCTGCGGCGTCTCCCACTCGTTCCTTGCCGAGAAGGCCAAGTTGATCGTCTGCATGACTTCTCGCCTGAAGTCCTCAAACATCTTCCTCGTCGCCTCGTCCACCGGGTGGGGGATCCTCCCGCGCCTGATCCTTCACCCTCGCCTCCTGCCATGGGACTTAACTCGAGATTTTTCTTGCACCGACTGCTTCCACGCTCACCGCACCAGAACTGTTGAAGCCAAAAATGACCCCAACGAATGTTCACAAACCAAGGTGCAGCCGACGCCTACTTCTCTCTTATCTCGACCCTTGACTGGCTGCTGAGGTCAAAAGACTGACCCAAAGCCTCAGCTGGGAGGTCCCACCACACACCCGGAAGATCTCTGAGAGCTTCCCCTCCAAAGCCAAATGCTGGGCTGGGAGCTCCTCAAAAGGCACTAGAGTTGGAGAGTAATGAAAGTCCTGCCTTCCAAAGAGCCCTTATGGGTCTTTTTATAGTCTTCCTTTGACCTGAAAATACTGAAATACCCCTGAGGGGTCTGCCAATAGCCAAATCCCGCTGTCATTCCAAGGGCATTTGGGTAATTTTACCTCGGGATAATATACGTTATAAACTAATCCCCTTTACGAGTGCCGGCCCTACCACGTGGGCCCACTTGGCGAGAACCCTGGCCGAGAAGGCTCTCGCTAGACCCCCGCCCGGGCCAACCTTGGCGAGACCCCTCGCCGGGGAGGTTCGCGCTCTTCACGGTCTTTAAACTATCGCGACCGAAGGCCTACCTGGGGCCTTCTCGCCTCCCCTGGGCGGGAGCCAGCCCTAAGGCGGAAACTTCCGTGGTCAGGCCCTCTGCTTTGGTCGTTCGACGAATCTCTCCTGCCGAGAGGTCGACTATCTGCCCTTGCCGATCGACGATCTCTTCTGCCGAGAGGTCGACTATCTGCCCTGGCCGGTCGACGATCTCTTCTGCCGAGAGGTCGACTATCTGCCCTTGGCGAGAGCTCCTATAGGGCGAGAACTCCACAAGCATGCCTCAGGGTTAACCCGAGGTTAGCCTGAGACTAACCCAATCCTGACTGTTGAAGCCTTCGGGTCCCTCCCAGCGAATATGGGGTTGTACATATGTCATCAACATAGATCTGGACTAAGATGATCTTTCCTTTGGATTCCCTGAGGAATAGAGTTTTGTCTATCTTTCCTCTTGAGAATTTATTCTCAATGAGGAAGGTAGACAGGGTTTCATACCAAGCCCTTGGAGCTTGTTTTAACCCATACAAAGCTTTCCTAAGCTTATACACATAATCAGGTTTAAGAGAATCTATAAAACCTGATGGCTGCTCTACATATACTTCTTCTTTAAGATCACCATTCAGAAATGCTGACTTCACATCCATCTGGTATACTTTGAAGTCTTGGTAGGCTGCATAGGCAAGGAACATTCTGATTGCCTCCAGCCTTGCTACTGGAGCAAAGGTTTGATCAAAGTCAATTCCTTCTTCCTGCCTGTATCCTTTTGCAACTAACCTTGCTTTATTCTTCACTATTATCCCACTTCTCATCTAGCTTGTTCCTATAGATCCACTTAGTGCCAATTATATTGTGGCCTCTTGGTTTAGGAACAAGCTCCCAGACTTTGCATCTTCTGAATTGATTCAGCTCCTCTTGCATAGCATCAATCCAGTGCTGGTCTTGGATAGCTTCTTCAAACTTCTTAGGTTCCATCTGGGACAAGAAACTTGAATGCAAAACTGTGCTTTGATTTCTGCTTCTAGTTTGCACTCCTTGTCTTGGATCACCAATTATCTGATCAGTTGGATGATCTCTCAGATATCTTATAGCTGGAGGAAGATTCCCTTCAGGTTGAGCATCTCCAGCTTCTTCATTCTGCTGAGCCTCCTGGTTTTCATCAGCTTCCATTATCTCTTGTACTCCCCCTGGACTTTCATTTTCCAATGCTTCATCTTCCTTTGAAGCTTCAGCAATGGAGAGATTGTCCATCTTCTTGCTTATACCTGTTGAGTCATTTGATCTACAAGACAACTCACTATTGATTAATCTTATTTCATCAGATACAACATGCACAGATTCTTCAACAACTTGAGTAGTTAAGTTGAAGACTCTATAGGCCTTTACTATTTGTGCTGTACCCAACAAATATCCCATCCTGGGATTTGGCAGCAAACTTAGTCAAATATGACTTGCCATTGTTAAGTATATAGCACTTGCAACCAAAGATCCTAAAATAGGATAGATTTGGTTTTCTGCCTTTCACAATCTCATAGGGAGTCTTTCTGTGGCTTTTGGTGATAGAAGCCCTATTGATGACATGACAAGCAGTGTTAACTGCCTCAGCCCAAAAATATTCTGGGAGAGAGGTGTCACTCAATAGAGTTCTACCAGCTTCAATTAATGTTCTATTCTTTCTTTCAGCATTCCATTTTGCTGAGGTGTTCTTGGTGAGGAGAACTCCTGGAAAATCCCAAAGTCTTTACACAAGTTTGTTATGCTTTCAGAATGAAACTCAGTACCATGGTCACTTCTGATTTTGACCACTGTACTATTCAGTTCATTCTGAATTTGCTTTACAAAATTAAGTAGTACACTGGGGTTCAGATTTTTGTCTTAGAAAGAACACCCATGTAAATCTAGAATAGTCATCTACAACCACAAAAGTGTAGACCTTCCTACCTAGACTATGAACTGGCATAGGACCAAAAAGATCCATATGCAAGAGGTATAAGCACCTCACAGAGTCCTTGTTTTCAAGGCTTTGAAATGAGGATTTTGTCTGCTTGCCCTTTTGACAAGCTGAGCATACCCTTCCTTTATACACTTAACTTGAGGCCTCATCCTCACTAGTTCTTTACTAATGAGTTGGCCAATTGTCTTGTAGTTTAGATGAGCCAATCTCTTGTGCCACTTAACACAATGGGAAGCATTGTCATCAGCTACAAGACAAATGGGGGAAGCCTTATTTTCACATTCAAAATTAAGGCAATATACATTTCTCTTCCTATACCCAGTCAAAATGATCTCTTGATCACTTGACCTTTTGAAATGACATCCATCCTTAAAATGAAATGTCATATCCTAGATCACTCAGCTGGCTTATGCTTATTAGATTATGTTTCAAACCTTTTACATAGGCCACTTGGGTGATAGTAATTAGGTTAGAAGAAATATTACCAAACCCTTTGATGACTCCTTTTTCAGATCCACCAAAGATCACTTTATGTCCATCTTTGACAGATGAATACTCCTTCAGCAGCCCCTTTGTTCCAGTCATGTGCCTGGAACAACCACTATCCAAGTACCATATAGGGGCATGGTTACTTGGATTCACCTGCAATACAGAATTACTTACCCTTAGAACCCAAGTAAGTCTTGGGTCCTTGGTTCAGGTTAGCATTAATAAAGTTATCATAACCTCTTCTAACAGGTAGACTCTTATTCTTTATAACACTTGTGTTATACCAGCAGTCCAATGCAAAATGACCCATCTTGCCACAGCACCAACATTCAAACTTATTGTATCTAGATCTAGATACATCCTTGTCAGAAGAATTTCTGTTCATTGCTGGTGCTGTTGCAACTTCACCTACTGATTTCTTAAAACCATTGGGTTTATGACCATAGGTAGGCCTGCTTGCCTTAACACCCTTGTTCTTCAGAACATTTGTCTTAATATGATCTTGAATGTCTTCATGATCATATATGTTAGAAGGCACTTTCTCCTTACTAAACTTTATGGGGACTGAAAGGTTTAGTGGCTGAATAGGGCTTTGCCTTTCCTCTTGAATCTGCCAGCCCTGGAGTTACCTTTAAATCCTAATCCAGCCTTACCCTTCTGAGTGACAAATTCATCTATCAAGGGTAAGACAGATTTTGGCTTAGAGTAACTAGCCACTAAATCCCTTTCAATTCTAAGTCTGCCTCCAGACTCTTTACTTGATCATTAGTATAATTAATTGTGCCCATCTGAATAATAGTTATATTCTTCAGCTTGGCAATTTCATTTAATTTTTGATCAAGGACTTTTTCTAACTCAGTTGTTGCTACCCTTAGTTCAGCAATTTCCTGAGCCTGTGTTTTAACCAGGATTCTTGCTTTTCTTAAGGGCCTGCAACAAGTCCCCATACTTGTCTATCAATTGATAGACATCTCCTTCAGATCCAGATGCATCTTCATCACTTGATGCAGATGTAGCTGATTCTTCACTTGTATTACAAACAGATGTACAGGAAGGACAGTTTACCTCATTAGGACCAGACTGATTCTGGCATATGTCCTCTTCTGATCTTGTCATCAAACCCATGCATTGATGTTCATTGATGGAGTCTAGCAACTGCATAAACTCCTCTTCCTCAGATGCAGCATATAGTCCAATATATGCTTCAGCTTCAGATCCTGATTCTGAAGTTGACTGGTCTGACAGACTTTTATCTTTCTTTGCTATAAAGGATTTCTCCTTCTTGCCTTTCTGATAAGTCTTCTTCTTTTCTGAAGATTCCTTCCTTTTGTTAGGACAATCAGCCACTACATGTCCAGGCCTATTGCAACAATATCAGACAATCTTTGAAGTAGTGTCTTTGATGGGCTTTGACCTGCTTTTCTCTTTCCTTGATGACCTTCTCTTCTGATAATAGTCATCAACTTGCTGTGATGTGGAAGGCCTAGACTTCCATTGCTTCTGTTTCAAGAACCTTTGGAATTGCCTTGTGAATGCAGCAAAGTCTGCATCTGAATCACAGCTTTCTGAACCCTTATTTGAATTTTCAGAACTATCTTCTTCAACTTCTTTAGGAGGAGATGGTGATTTCCTCCTACTCTTTCTAGTGGCTTCAGCATTAAATGCCACAGTCTTTTCTCTATGCTCTCCTCTTGAGTTTCTTTCCTCCTCCTTCCTTACCATAAGTTGCATTTCATAGGATAGCAACTTTCCAAACAGGGTTGGAGGAGATATCTCTGCCAATTAGCCACTTCTCTTATGGCACAGATCTTTGTATCCCAGTCCTTTGATAAGGATCTTAAGAATTTGTCATTCAGTTCATAGGTACTGAAGACTCTTCCATAGGAGATTAGCTCATTCACAATTCTATAGAATTTCTTATAGCACTCAGTTATGCTATCAGATTTTCCTTGTCTAAAGCTTTCATACTCCTGATTTAGCATAGACTTTCTGTCCAGCCTTACTTCTTCAGATCCCTCCATGTAGACAATCAATGTGTCCCACATCTCCTTGGAGGTCTTGTAGTGAATCAGATTTTGAAATGTTGAATCATCTATGGCACTAACAATGATGTTCTGTGCCCTTTTGTCCATGGTTGCCAAGATGATTTCATCCTTGGTCATTTCTGAATAAGTCTTTGGTATTTGGATATTTGCATCAAGAACAGATATCTTCATTGGAATGAAGGGGCCTTCCTGTACTGTGATGTAAATCCTTGGGTCAGATGCCTCCATAAACAATCTGACTCTTTCTTTCCAGATCCCAAAGATTTCCTTCTTGCATATGGGTAATTTCATAGACCCAGCTCCTTATGATTCTCTCCAGAACCCATCTTCTTGATTCTTGAATCTGCCTTTCAGATCTACCTCAGACTGTTAAGTCCTTTTTGAGGAACCTCCCTCTGATACCACTTGATAGTTTAACTTTCAAGGCAGCCTAAACACCTAGAGGGGGGTGAATAGGTTCTGCTTTTTTATAAAAACTTCTAGGCAGAATTCAATTCAATAGCTAACACAATTGGCACAGCAATCACAGAAATAAAACATCACAGATTGCACAATGTTTTATAGTGGTTCCCCAAGGTCTGGGTACATCCACTTTCCCCCTTTCACCTATCTAGCAGTATGCTAGATTCGGCCAAACTTCCACTTATCTCAGATCAACAGATCCTACAACTCAGAACCCAACTGGTTCCTACAACTCAGGCACAACTGCCCTACCTCAGCCTTGCCCCAAGGCCTACAAACTCAGAGAATATCCTTCTCCTACACTCAGGCAAACTGCCCTACCACTCAGAGTTCAACACTCCTACACTCAGCCTTTATAACATAGGCTTACAAACTCAGATCTGTGTAAACAGATCCTACAGAAATATAGAAAAAGATTATTAAACTGTCTTGTCACAAGTTGAGAGAGAAAAGGCCAAGACAATTCTTGATCAGCTGATGCAATCAACTGTATCTGAGCCTTCTTCAAAGCTTCTTAAAATGAACTTAGCTGAGTTGATTCCAAACAGCTTCTTGAGAATCCACTGGTGGTTTCTTTCTTCTTCTTCTAATTCTGGCTTGATCTCTCTCTATCCAGCACTTTGAATGATTCTTCTGAATTCTGATTAAAACTCTTCTTAGATCTATCCTTAGATAGTCTTCTTAGATCTCCCGGAGAAAGATCTTCTTAAGTGACTAGCACTTTCTTGAAATGAATTGGATTGTAATCCTTCTCTTCCTTTTTGATTCAAAGTTATTCAAAAGGACTATCTTTTGTGGTTGTTATTCTCCTTCTGAATCTGTCTATTTATAGACATTCTTCATGGTAACCGGCTGATCCGGTTTCTAACCGTTTTCTGACAAGTCTGACAGCTTCAGTTAAACCGGTGGTAACCCACAGCTGTCAAGTCTTCAAACAAGTCCTGTGCCTTAGTCTTGAACCCACAAGTTGTTGAAAACAGTCTGTCAGAAAGTGTCGAGACCATCTGTCTATCTGTGTCGACACAATTGACTTTGGTGTCGACACAGTCTTCAGTGATGTCGACTAAGTTGCCTTTGAGTCGACACAGCTTCTTCTGAAAATAACTTGGTCTTGACTCTTCACAGTGTGTCGACACAAGTCCTGTGTGTCGACACAGTTGTTGTAGAATCATAACTTAGTAAGTGTCGACTTAGCCTTCAGGTGTCGACACATTCATTTTCTTAAATCTGCTTTAATGTGTCGACTTAATCACAATGTGTCGACACATTCTGCTGGTGTCGACAAACTTGAGGTCGACTATTTTCTTCTGTGTCGACACATTCAGCTGATGTTGAGGTCGACGCTTTTCTTCTGTGTCGACACAAATTCCCAGAGTTGTGTCGACTCTTTTCTTCTGTGTCGACACAAATTCCCAGTAATGTGTCGACTTACTTCTTCTGTGTCGACACTTTTTCCCAGTGTAGTTGTAGACTAACTGCTATGTGTCGACACTGCTTCCCAGTGTTGTGTCGACTATTTTCTTCTATGTGTCGACACTGCTTCCTCTGTGTCGACACTTGGACTTAGAATTTTTCTGCATACTTTATCAATTCTTCACCTGCACATGTCAACTTTAAAACAACATCAAATACACCTTGATGTATATCATTGAGCTAGGTTGGGCTTCTTCAAATCAGGTACACATTTTCCAATGTACCCAACAAAACGGATTACACCACCATTTTAACAAATGTGACCCCAAGGGAGATGGCTACAGTAGTGTGTTGCACAACAGAGCCGGTTTGGTCTAGCAAAGCACAGAAAACGCTGAAGGCAACATGTCTAAATCGGGAGGCCAAGGTGTGGCTTCTCTTTATTAATGCAAGCATCATGCCCACCAAACATCCAAATAGTGTAGCCCTTGAGAAGTTGGTTCTTATTTATTGCATCATGAGGGGGATAAGGATCAACATAAGTCAAATTATCACTGCACAGTTAAAGCAAAAAGTTAAGGAAGAGCGGGTGCGACAACTATGGTTTCCAACGCTCATCACAGAAATTATGTCGTAGTGCAGGAGTTGTGGAGGATGAAGATGACATGATTACGCAGGTAAAACACCACATCACAGAAACTGTGGTCGAGGTAAATGTAAAAGTGGCCGAGGGACCCTCAAGGAAGCAGGAGTTATTGAGAATCATGGGAGCTGATCAATACGCTAGACAGCCATCAGTCGACCCCTTTCATATTGAGATTCTAGTGGCCGATCGAGGTACTGATCCAGATATCATGATGGAACAGATCGAATATATCAAGGCATATCAACGGTGCCAACATCTCTACGAGAAGGAGCAGTTTGCACACATTCATGCGAATCTTCGCAAGATTATGGGAGAAAAGCTAAACTTCCAGTGTCAGAGCCAAGCTTTAGGATGGTCGGACAGTTCGACGACGAGGGATACCTTCTGACTTCAGACCGTACCAGAGTTGATCCGACAGAGGTTGCTGCGAGGAGAGGAAGATGAAGACGACGATGATGTAGAAGACAACGAAGAGGAAGACGAGTAGACTTATCTTCTATCCAGCTTTGCTTTTGCAGTATTAGATTTGCATTTTATTCTAGAATATTTTGGGTTATGTGTATCTTTGGACTATGTTTTGGTGATACATATGCTATGATGTAACGCTTAGATAGTATATTTTGTGTGTCACTATATGATTCTGATGTTGTCTAAGGCTACCTACTGTCATTTTTTTTTATGTTGATTTTGATGTTGTATGATGCTATCTACTGTCATTTTGCTTATATTGTTCTGACACTGATATGAAATTAAGTATTTAAATATGTTAAATGTATCATGCTTCATCTCGTTTATTTTACTGAAAATTGTACTCTTGTGTCGGTTGTCTTGCACTAACTTAAACAATTTTATAGCATGATGAAATATTTAAGCCCCAAATTTTCTTAATCCTAATGTTATTTATTTTATGGCACCTATCATGTCATGAATTAACTCTTATGGAATGATAGTCATTGTGCGCATGTGCTATAGTTGTGTGGTTTTTAATTATACTTCTCGAGTATAACACAACTTGATCACATGCCAATTACCTTGTGCGCTTTGAGGATGAATGTTTTGCAGGTTGGACTAAATGGTTGGGTTTTTGAGGTTTATCGTACGAGAAGAGTAGCATGAATATGCTAACAAGAAACAAATGAAGCAATAAACAACCACTTCATCACATCTAATTCAGGGGAGTTATTTAAATTTCAAGATTCTGTTTTCAGTAAAAGTATTTACTTATTATTAAAATAATTTAGAGTAGCCTCATGCTCGGAAGATATCTTTGCTAGGGACTAGCAAATGACCTAAGTGTGGAGGTGGACGTGTTATAACCCCTACCAATTGATTGAAGAATAATTTATTTAACAAAATATTGAATGATCTTAATTGTTGTTTTAATTAATCATTAGGCTATTCTAGACATATTCAATGATAATTAATTGGTATGACTGAACAATTTAAAGAGTTCATTCTATGAATTTGAAGTTAGTGAGATTTTTTCTGATAAAGCTCGCTCAAGTACTTATTTATTTTTATACAAAATATTTGTTTACTTCCAATGCAATATTATGATATTTACCTTTAAAATAACGGGGAGGGATGAGCAAGAACTAAGTCCATGATGTAGGCCTATACATGAGTTTAGGTAGTATTCTATTTTGATCATCCACTAAAATTTTTGAGCTTGACCCTTTTTCATATACATTATTCCATGCTTACATGTCATTTGTTCCTACTAGTGGTACCTTAGTAAGTAAGCAATTTATGGGTGTCGAATTTCTCTTAAAAGGGTTAAATTTCATAGTGATATGTGGCCTAGGTATATGTCTACATACTTGGAATGATCCCAACTATGAAAAAAAATGGAAAAAAAAAATTTGCGTCATAGTGATATGCGGCCATAGGTATGTGAATGCATACTTAGAATGATCCCAACTATGTAAAAAAAAGAAAAAAAAATGGTTTGAAACATCATAGTGATATGTGGCCCGAGTATGTGCACTTATACTTAGAATGATCCCTACTATGAATAGAGTATGATTAAAAAAAATGATGCACGACCCCATAACATGATGAATTATTAAGGATACTAACTAGAGGTAGCCGTACTATTATCAAAGCTATTCATAAATTCTGAACCAAGCCAAAACTATCCGGCTTTTATTTGAACTACTCACTCTTGTAGAGGTTAAATCGTAGACTTAGCTTATTTTCATCCTCTCCAATAAATGTGGAGGTTCAATATAAAACTTTGCATGGAAGTAAACTATTTTTAAAGAAAATCATGCACCGCACTACGATACTTGTTTGAGTTTTATCTTCCATCTAACTAATGGATTTGTGAATGTTTGAGCTCCTATAGATTGATAAGTTTATCAGTTAAGTAAAGCGAATTTCTTGAGTATGCCTTGATTAATTTGTTTTCAAGAACTAAAGATCATTTGAGTTCACACCTTATTACTTCTTCGCTCATCCTATTGTTATGAATGTCTTTGCTAGGGACTAGCAAACGTTTAAGTGTGGATGTGTGATAACTTCCCAAAAAGAAGTTATCTAGTGCTTTATTTTGATTTAATAATCATCGTATCGGGAAATAAATGAATTAAATAAGGAAAAATATGAGTAAATTCATATTTACTTTATTTGTGGTTAATATGTATAATTTTTCATTGTTTTCTTACTAGAAATGCTGAAGAAATCGATCCGGAGAAGCAAAGCTGAAATTATTTTTGGGCTGCACAGGTTATTACAACAACCAGAAAAAGTTGTTGCAACAACTGCTGGACGGATTTTGAAGTTAAAATTCGAATTTTACGCCAAAATGAAAAATGAAAAGAGGCAACTTTTGGTAAAGGGCTGTACGTTTTTATGAGTAGAATCTCATACCATAGGGGGATTATTCATTCTTGGAGAAAAAGAGAGAAGGCCATCATCTTGGAAAAAGGAGAAGACCTAGGGCAAGGCCGGATCTTGGAGAAGGGTTGCTTGTACGCGAATAGGAGAGCATTTCCTGCAATATTTTGCACTCTTACCATCATGTGCTGTAAGATCTTTCCTATTTTTGTGGTGTTCTCCCCTTCCGCTATGAACTAATTTCATAAGTCTTGTGTGTTGTAAGTACTTAGACTCATTGTGATGATTTGATTTCAATTTTACTCTCATGTTTGGTTGATGATCTATTTTTATTAGGTTTATGTGTTTTATTTGTGGAATCTTTGAGTAAGTGTTCTTCTTCTAGATAGCGAGGCAAAATTCGAGAGAGGAGTCTCGCTAGTATAGGGTTGAATCCTCATTTTATGCGACAAAATTCGAGAGATGAGTTGCGTAATTCTTTTTGTCAAAATTCCATCTTTTTACTGCACTGCAAGATTCGAGAGAGGAGCGGTGTAAGTGTAACGTAAACCCTAATATAACGTCAAGAGAGAAGAGATTTCGTCTTGTGTTAGCAACATCGATTTTAAACCTTCATGTTATCCTAAATCCGTCTAAGTTAGAGATAACTAGGGGAATTAGGATAAGCGGATTTCGGAGATCGAGAGATAATGTCATCCATCTTAAAAATCATTGCAGGATAGTAATCAACCAATCATGAGAGGTCACTAAAAAAATTCGTCACAATAGTCTAAGGAAAACAACATATGAGACTAATTCTCCAATTCAGAAAAGTAAACGAAGTAAGATCAGATTAGTTTTTATATTATTATTATTATTATTATTATTATTATAGTTTCTAAAATTCTCGCAATTAAATCACCTTAAATATCTCACTTGAATTTAAAGAATAGGAGGAGCTAGTAATTGTGAGCACTAATCAATCACTTCCTCGTGGGAACGATCACTTATCTCATCACTTTATTACTTGATTCGGCACGTATACTTGCGTTACTACGTAAATCTATTTTGGGCGTATCACAGCCCAAGTGGCGACCAGACCGGCCGCCCTTCCTCAGCCGTCGGCGCGCCGCCGAGAAGGAGACGGAGCAAGCCGCCGGCGCACGGCCGCGAAGGCGACTGAGCCGGCCGCCCCTCCTCGGTCGCCGGCATGGGGCCGACGGGGAGGCGGGGGATAAAGGAGATGTCGAATCCACTCAGTTCCACCAACCACTTGGCCAACCGACCCGAGTGCTCCACTCCCTCGAAGATGTTGCGGAGGGGATGGTCAGTCACTACTCAGATTGAGTGTGCTTGGAAGTAAGGTCGGAGTCTCCGAGCCGAGATGACTAAAGCAATGGCCAGCTTCTCTAAGATAGGGGTACCGAAGTTCCGCCTTCCTCGGGACTCGACTCACATAATTTATGGGGAGTTGCTTCTTCCCCTCTTCCAAAACCAGGACGGAGCTCAAGGCCTCTGCTCCGACCCCAAGATATAGAGACAAGTCCTCCTCTTTCGGCCCTTGGAGCAGGGGGGCCTGAGTCAACTTGCTCTTCAAAGCCTGGAATGCCTCCTCGCACTCCTTAGTCCATTCAAACTTTTTGCCTCCTCTCAATACCTTGAAGAAGGGATAATATTTCTACCCAGCGCGGTAAAGGAACTTACTCAACCCTGCCAGCTTCCCTGTCAGCCGATGTACCTCTTTGGCATTCCACGGCGACCCCAACTCCATGATCGCCCTTACCTTGTCAGGGTTGGGCTCCATGTCTGCAGGAGCAAGGAGATGGCCCAAGAACTTACCCTGGCTTGCCCCGAAGACACACTTCAGGGGGTTCAGCCGCATCTTACATTTGCACAAGGTGGTGAAGGTATCTTCGAAGTCCCGGAGGTGGGAGTCCACGTCCTGACTCTTTATCATGAGGTCATCTACATATACCTCTAGATTCCTCCCCTTCTGTTCTCAGAAGACCCTATCCATCATCCTCTGGTACGTTGCCCCTGCATTTTTCAGCCCAAAGGACATCATATTGTAGCAGTAGCACCCATCCCCCGTAATGAAGGAGACATCTTTTACATCAGGTGGGTGCATCCTGATCTGATGATAACCTGAAAATGTATCTAGAAAAATCATTACATGAAAACCAATGGCTGAGTCAACCAGCGCGTCGATCCGAGGTAAAGGATAACAGTCCTTAGAGCATAATTTATTAAGCAAATAAAAATCGACACACATACGACACCGACTGTCTCCTTTTTTAACCATTACTATATTGGAGACCCTGCCAGGGTATTGTACTTCGGATACAAAGTCAGACTTGAGAAGCTTGGCCACCTCCTTCATGATGGGCTCGACCAGCTTGTCCACGATGGACCTCTTCTTCTATTGGATGGGGCGAGCTTCTGGGTCCAGGTTGGGGAGATTGCAGGTCACGTCCGTATCGATCCCCGGCATCTCCGTGACGCTCCAGGAGAAGATATCCATATTCTTTTGGATGCATTCCAGCATCCTGCCTTGGGACCCCGGGGTCAACCCCCCCCCCCCTGCTGATGCGAACCTTCTCCACCCTGCCTCCAAGGGTGAGAACCTCCATCTCCACCACCTCTTCTGCAGCCTCTAGACGAGACTGCTCCCCCCACTCTTCAGCGTCTTCCCCTCCGGGGGTAAGGACTTCTTCCTCGGCCTCATCCCCGGCCATCGCCTCGGCCGGCTCCCAAACTTCCTTCGCCACCTCCACCCGAGTGCGGTTCTCCTCCACCTCCATCTCCTCTCATGTCTCCTCCATCCTCCGCTCCATCTCCTCGGCCCCTTCCTGCCAAGAGATGGAGTTCACGACGGTGACGTAGTATTCCCTTGCCACCGTGGGGTCTCCTCTAACCCGGACCTGGATCCCCTTAGCGTTTAACTTTAGGCTCTGGTGGAAGGACAAGGGGACGCAGCGGAAGGCGCTGATAAGGGGTCGTCCGAAGACGGAAATGTAGCTGCTGGGGGCGTCCACGATGACGAACCTGCAGGTGCGGGACTCCCCCCCCCCCCCAGAGTGACATGAAGCCCCACTCCTCCTTCTTACTCCTTCCTCTCCCCCGAGAACCGGAACAAAGGTCCATCTGAGTCCAGCACCCTCTTGGCCTCCACCTTCATTGCATCAAACGCCTTCTTGAATATGATGTTGACTAAACTCCCGTTGTCAATGAGGATCCAGGAGACGGTGAATTTCTTGACCGCTGTCTGGATGACCAGCACGTTGCAGAAGGGATCCTCATGATCTGGCATGTCCTTCCTTGAGAAGGTGATCTTCTCTTCCGGGGGTGGGGTCTGGGATGTAGAGCAACGCTCCTGCGATACATGGTGTGGAGACTTGCCTTGTGGGAAGCCTCGACCCCCACCCCCATGGATCACTCTGATCCCTCCCCGAGCCCTGACATCGTCCCAGTCCTCACATCTATCCTCCTCTGCCCGAGGTAGGACCTTCTCGATCTGCACTCCCTGGAAGTCTTACTACTGATGTAGCTCCTTGTTTCCTCTCATTTCGAGGAACTCCGGGCACGTGGTTGTAGCCTGCCCCTCCTCTTGGTGGAAGTCGCAGTAGGGACAGCTCCACCCTGACCTCCCTTCTCCTTCTCCTTGCTGCTCTCCTCCTCTCCCCCAAGGCTATGACCATAGCCTGGTTCTGGTCGGGGAGAGGTGGCCTTTAGCCCTGCCTCCTGCCCGGAGGGTTTAATTGGACTTGGCCTTCCTGACGGTTGTCTCCTCCATGGAAACCCCTCCGCAAACCTTGATCTTGCCACTCCATCCTCCAACCTAGCCGATGGTTCGGCTCCTGATTCCCCACCTGGGCTGCTGCTGTTATTCCCTTCGCCGGGGTTCAGCTCTCCTCTCCTCCTGATCTCTGCCACCACTGGGCCTCTCTTCCTCCGTGGCCCATCTGGCTAGCTTCCTGGGAAAACTCCGGGTTCGACGCCTCCCCGTCGAATTCCCTTGTCGCCCTCTCCATCAGTTCCTCGTATGAGAGGGGTGGCACCCTTTTCAGTTCCATCCTGAAGAAACCCTGCTGCAGCCTTAGGGTGAAGGTCATCATCAGGGTGTATCCCAGCATCTCTTGGACCTGGGTGACCTCCTCCTAGAAGCGGTCGACGTAGCTCCCTATGGTCTCGTTCACCCCCTGCCTGATGTGGAACAGGGACTCCGGCTCCTTCTTCCTCCTCTTGGAGGTGGTGAACATCAACATAAACCCCCCTGACGCAAGTACTCGAAGTAGTAGATGAAGTTGGGCGACAGCTGATGGAACCACTCCCTCGCCTTCTCTTTGAGTGTGATGGCGAAGAGCCTAAATTTTAACTCATCCGACATCTATCGGATCGAGACCACGTACTCAAACCACTGGACGTGCTAGACCGGGTCTCCCTTCCCAGTATAATAGGAAATCTCAGGCTTCCTGAACCCCTCTGGAACCGGGGTAGAAGAAAACAACATGCTGAAGGGGTTGCCTCCCCCTACTGCGCGAGCTGGAGGGTCTCGCACCCCCATATCGCCGAACCGGCCGCCGCTCGCCGAGCCCGGGAAGAGCACTCGCCCGAGGAGGCATCCCCTCTCTTCATCTGCAACCTCCTTCTCGGCTCTCCTGTCAGGAGCGTCCTCGCTAAGGTCCGGGACCGCGAGTACAGGTGCTGCTGGAGTCGAGCACTCGGCACGCGCGCTGAGTGCAAACCTGACGAGGTCGAGCACCTCCTGCCTGAATTCTTCGAACATCCCCAGCGTGGCGAGAGGGGGAGGGGGTGGCGAGTCTGACCTGCCCGAGCCTTGTCCTGGTCCTCCCGTCATCGAACCTGCTGAATATTTTTTGTGCTGACCACTCTCCACGCTCACAGCACCAGAATGTTGAAACCAAAAATTCGGTCTCTGTGGAGTTCACACTTGGGGAAGGGGTGATCGTGCACCTACTTCTCTCCTGCAAGCAAAATGACAAAGGAAAAGTGAAGGAGACTGACCTAAGGGCTCGGCGCGAAGGTCCCACCACACACCCGGAAGATCTTAGAGCGATTCCCCTCCCTTAGCCAAACACCGAGCTAAGTCTACCTCTGAAAGTGCAAGAAGCTCTGGGAACAAGAAAAACATGCCTTCTGAGGTGCCCCCTTGGGTCTATTTATAGAATTTTGAAATCGATTTGCAAATAACCAACATCCGCTGTTCCAAACAGCTATGTGCAGCCCAACTGGGTCTGCCAACAGCGCAACTCCGTTGTTCTTACTAACTATGCGCAGGCCATCGAGGGAAAAATGTTTAAAAAGCACATCGCAAGAGGCTAGGTGAGTGGTCCTTGAGACCTCCACTCGTCTGGGCGAGGCAAAGTGCTCGATGGAGCTGGCACTCGACGCTTCCCCTGAACCTTGGCGAGCACGGGTCTGGCTGACCCTGCTCGTCCACCGCTTGTCGAGCTCCCTGGGTGAGTGCGAGGCGGCGGATGTCGAGGCATTCCTCGAAACCCGAGGCAGAACGCGACCTTGTTCCCGCCCCTGCCTTCCTTCTACAGGCGAGCGCTAGCCAGGCCGCTCTGAGATTGTTACTTCCGAAGTTCAGAGAAATCGAGTTCGACGACCGACGAGCTCCGTTTGACGAACTCCAAGGCGGGCGCGAGCTGGGGGCAGAGAAATTTAGTTCGACGAACGATGAGCTCCGTTCGATGAACTCCAGGAGGGCGCGAGCTGGGGGCAGAAAAAATGAGTTCGACGAACGACAAGCTTTGTTCAACGAACTCTAGGGGGCGCGAGCTGGGGGCAGAGAAATTGAGTTCGACGAACAACGAGCTCCGTTCGACGAACTCCAGGCGGGCACGAGCTGGGGGTAGAGAAATTGAGTTCGACGAACGACGAGCTCCGTTCGACGAACTCCAGGCGAGCGTAAGTTGGACGGACCAGCTCGCGCAGCTTGCCCGCCTAGCTTTGGGGAGAACGAGTTGGCCTGCTTGCTGTTTCTATGCGGGTGGGTTGCCTCGGTCTGCTCATCTGGCCTGGTAGACTCACTCGGTGAACACAAGGGTTGTACATCATGATTATGAAAATCATATTTGATGTTTTTAGTTGTCTACCTAAATCACCTAGAGGGGGTGAATAGGTGAGGTCTGCGTCTTTTTGCGGAATAAAAACTTGTATGAACGAAGCACAGAAAATAAACAAACAAACCACAGAGAACACAAGATCTATAGTGGTTCCCCAAACTTGGTTACATTCACTCTCCACCTCACCGATCTAGCAATACGCTAGACTCGGCTACTTCACTATTACCTTAGATTGAAAACCAATCCTACAACTCGGAGCAACGTCTCTACAACTCGATCCTCAAAACGAGATCTACACTCGAAAGAAAAACTTTCTACAAAACTCGGAGACAAAATCTCTTACAAGATTAAAGATGTTGTAAACAAAAATATACAAACAAAATTATCTCAGATCTGAATCTTCAGCCTTTCTCATTTCCTTGAGCTCTTTGAAGCTTTATCAGAATTGGATCAAAGATGACAAGCTGAAATCTCTGGATCTGAAGACTTGGGATCAGCACGATCAAGAGATGGATCTGTAGAAATTAAACGCCTTGATTTGTTGATCTCTTCTTGTTTTGAATCACTGGAATCAGAGAAGAAGCAGCGACGAGAACGTCGAAAAAGAGAGGCGGCTTTCCCAATTTAGAATGTTAGAACGATTCAAAATACTTGACTTTCTCGGGTTCTTAGGGTTAGTCGATTTGAAAAGACCTTTTATAGGACAAGCCTAACAGTCATAATCATAAAGACTGTATACGTGGACCAATAATAAATGAGTTTAGTTTGAAATCATATCCGTCGAACTTAACGAAATTTTTCAAGAAATAATCTTCATTACTCGAGTACATTATACACTACTCGAGTAATAACTTATGTTTCTCGAGAAAAGAGTATAAGGTTCTCGAGAACAAGACTTGGAGAAAATCTTGGAAATTATTTCTGGCTACTCGAGAAGTAGAAACTTAATTCTCGAGAACTAGTTGGACTTCTCGAGAACAAGTTATACTACTCTAGTACTAGACTTCTGTTATTTCGAGACAAGGTCTTTGCCTTCTCGAGTAATGGCCTTAGCTACTCGAGTACTAGACTTAGAAAAATTCTGAGCTAGATTTTTCAGTTAACTCGAGAACAAGGAAAGTCTTACTCGAGTACGACATAGCTTTTCAAGAACTAATATTAAGTCTTCTCGAGAACTACTTCAGTTACTCGAAAACTAGACTTAGCTTACTCGAGAGTCGAGAGCTGCCTACAATTTTACTCTAGTACTTATATGTCCTTCTCGATTATAAAACTTAGAAAAGTTTTGGCTTTCGGAAAATTTTCTCTTCAAGGATTTCAGCAACTAGTCTTCCTCCTATAACTTTAGTGCTTTGAAAATAAAGTGTGTCACAATAGAGAGGCTACACATGAGTTAACACCATGAATTACTCAATGAGGAATTACATTGTATGGTCCTGTGTTGGTGTGACTCATTGTAGACTGACATTAGTCTACACTTGGCAATTATATCCTACAAACACATAATTCAAACAGTGCATCAAATACAACTTATTGGAGGTGGTTCCCATCCGAGTCGGAAAAAACCACCGGGCGCGCTAGGTGCGGCTCGTGATTCTACCATCGGGAGCGCAAGGAAATTAAATGGGCAAATTTCTGCAATTACAGAAATCTGGCAGAAAAGTTGCAACCTCAAAAAGGAGGTTGCAACCTTTTTCTGCTGGTTTGGGCATGGGGCTGCAGCTCTGGTTTCTTGGAAACAATTTTTTGGACCGGACCAAACGTTTTTATCCACTTTTATTATGGTTGCAGCAAGGTTTTAGGGCAATGTTTTTCCCGTTCTCCTCCTATCCAGTTCAGAAAATTTCAGCGCCCCCAAACTATCACGCCTCTTCTCGCTCCGTTCGCTGCCACGACGCCACCCGCTCGCCGCCGCTTTTTGGGAGAAGGGTTGCCACTGTTTTGGAGGAGGGCTGCCGCTGCTTTGGAGGGAGAGTCGCTGCCGCCTGCTGTGGAGGTTTAAAGCGGGCTGCCGCCGCCGCCGTGTTGCCGTCGCCGCTGTCCAGATTTTTTTGTCGACTGGTTTTGTTGCCGGAGTCGTTCGTGGCTTGGAGGTTGAAGGAGAAGTTGGAAGGGGCTTTGTTTAGCCGTCCTCCTTCGTGTTTTGGTGAACGTCATTCTTGACGTTGGGACGGATTGTTCAATCCGTCCGGGTAACGACTCCTCAACTTTATTCTTGTATTTCTCTTTTATCAAACTAGTGATTGTGTGTTTGAAGAGAAGTGGTGTAGATCCTTTGTGGATCGTGTTTGTGGTGGAGAGTGGAGATCCTGTGTGGATCAGTGGAGGAAAAGCCTGTAATCCGTGCGTGTGTTTTTCACCCATTTTTAGTGGGGGCTTTCCGGGTTGGACTCCGATCGTCCCGTGGTTTTTCGCCCAAGTTGGGTTTTCCACGTAAAATTCTCTGTGTGCTTTATTATTTTCTGCATTGTTTTTGTGGTATTGCGCTTGCTCGAATTGCAACAGGTGTCCTGGTTGGGATTGCACGCTCTCATTCCCAACAAGTGGTATCATAAGGAGCTTGGGTTGGTTCAGTGACAGAGCCGTTTCAGTGACAGGACAGTTACTGAACTGACTTATTGGGGTTTCAGGACGAGTCGATCGGGATCTCGGGTGTGCAATTGGGAGTGGTAGTTTACGACCATTGGCCCGCTGGCTACCCTCTCCAGTTGTATACTTTGAGATAGTAGACTCAAAGATCAGTAGTCGGTCGGCCAGTTGGCAGAGCAGGATGGAGTCTACATCAGGCTCAGAGCAGATGGTAAAGTTGAATGGTGCCAACTATCACCAGTGGCACCTACTGATGGAGGATTTGATATATGTAAAGGGTTGGCACGCTCCTATCTTTGAGGAGATGCCAAAGGGCACGGACCCGGCAAAATGGAGGGTGGAGCATCGGAAGCTGTGTGGGTTCATCAGACGGTTCGTGGAGCCGAACGTCTACAACCATGTGGCTAGCATCAATGATGCAAAGGATCTGTGGAAGACTCTCGAGACGTTGTATGCCAAGAGCAAGGGCATCAACAAGCTGTATTTACTAAAGAAGCTTGGAGAGTTCAGATACCGGGAGGGCTCACCCATTTTGGATCATGTCAACGAGTTCTAGGGGATCATTGATCATTTGACTGCCATGAAGGTGACATTTGAAGATGAGGTGAATGCATTGTGGCTACTCAAGTCACTTTCAGACTCGTGGGAGATGGTCAGAGTTTCTCTGATCAATTCTTCCCCCCAGGGGATTGTGTCCATGGAGATCGCCAAGAGTGAGATCTTGAATGAGGAGGTGAGACGAAAGTCTCAAGGGACTTCGGGCTCTTCTTCACGAGCCGACGTTCTCTTTACTGAGTCCAGGGGGAGAGGAAGGAGTAAAAGCCGAGGAAGGAAGGAGGACAGGAGTCAGAGTAGGGGCAAGTCGAAAACACGTTATCAGAACGTAGAATGTCACTACTGCCACAAGAAGGGCCACATCAAGAAGTTTTGTTATACATTGAAGAACGATCAGAAGAAGAAAGGGATTGCCACTGAGGGCAAGGATGAGGGTCACACGGCAGCCACTGTTTCGACTGAGGAGGAGGACGTCATTATTGTTTGCGATAACGTCACAGCTTCACTTTCGTGTGACGACCGATGTTGGATCGTTGATTCTGGAGCTTCTGCGCATGTCTCCCACAACAAGGAGTTATTTGCCACTTACACCACTCATGACTGTGGGGTGTTGAGGATGGGCAATAGAGATACGTCCAAGGTACTTGGGCGTGGAGACATGCACTTGAAGACGAGCACTGGAGCCCTACTTGTTCTGAGGGACGTTAGACATGTGCCCGACATTCGCTTCAATTTGATATTCGTTGGCAGGCTTGGAGACGAAGGACACCTGAGTGTATTTGGAGGAGACTTCTAGAAGCTGATCAGGGGATCACTTGTGATGACCAGAAGTTACAGAGATTCTGGTTTGTACTATATGGAGGGGAGGCCTGAAGCTGCTCAGGCCAACTCCATCAGGGATGAGGCATCCACCTCCTTATGGCACAGGAGGCTGGCACACATTAGCCAAAAGGGGATGGGATGCCTAGCGAAGAAGAAGCTGATTTGTGATATGTATGATGTTCACTTGGAGAGGTGCGACCATTGTATGGTTGGGAAACAAAACAGGGTTTCATTCCACAGCCACACATCCACCAGGAGATCGGAGCCTTTGGAGCTTATTCACACTGATGTGTGCGGACCACTGAAGGTCCAGACTAGAGGAGGAGCATCATACTTCGTCACTTTCATTGATGACCATTCGAGGAAGCTTTGGGTCTATGCCATCAAGACCAAAGATCAGGTACTCGATACTTTCAGGAGATTCCACGCTGAGATGGAGAGACAGTATTGGAAGAGACTGAAGTGCATTAGGTCCGACAACGGGGGAGAGTACATTGGTCCCTTTGACAAGTACTGCAGGGATCATGACATCCGTCATGAGAAGACCCCGCCCAAGACGCCGCAGCTGAATGGCGTAGCTGAGAGGATGAATCGGACACTGATGGAGAGGATTCGATGCATGCTATCTGAGTCGAAGCTGTCAGGGATGTTCTGGGGCGAGGCTCTTCTTACTGCAGTACATATCATCAATCTCTCTCCGAGTTCAGCTTTGCAGGAGGATGTTCCTGATAGGGTCTGGTATGGGAAAGACCCCTCTTACAGTCACTTGCGGGTATTTGGCTGCAAAGCCTTTGTACACGTCCCTAGGGACGAGAGATCGAAGTTGCATTTGAAGACCTGGCAGTGTATTTTCTTGGGGTACGGCTATAATGGAGAGTTTGGGTACAGGTCCTTTGATCTAGTTGAGAAGAAGCTTGTACGTAGCCGTGATGCTATGTTCTGTAAGGATCAGACTGTTGGTGATCCTGAGGGGACTGTTGAGTTAGAGGTTGACTCTCGCACTGCTGCAGAGTCACCTATGGTTGGAGCTGACGATACTGAGGAGACTACCGAGCCCGAGCCTACACAGGGCGTTGATATACTTCTGGATCATAATATCACCACTGATGGTGAACCAGGAGTTGCTGAGTACATTGCTGAGGATGTGCTTACACCGGCACCTGAACCGGCCTTACGAAGGTCAGATCGGGCCAGGCACCCGCCCGCTAGATATTCTACATCAGAGTTCATATTGCTGACTGATGCAGAGGAGCCTGAGAGTAATGATAAGGCTGTGGAGAGCACCGAGAAGAGTCAGTGGATGGTTGTTATGCAGGAAGAGATGCAGTCGCTGCAGAAGAACCACACTTATGACCTGGTGAGATTGCCTAAGGGCAAGAAGGCCTTGAAGAATCGATGAATCTTCAGGGTGAAGCAGGGAGATTCCTCCACACCTCCCAGATACAAGGCCAGGCTGGTGGTAAAGGGTTTTGGACAGCGACAGGGTGTTGACTTTGATGAGATCTTCTCTCCTATGGTGAAGATGTCATCTATCCGTGTTGTTCTTGGCCTTGCTGCAAGACAAGACTTGGAGATAGAGCAGATGGATGTCAAGACTGCCTTTCTGCATAGCGATCTTGAGGAGGAGCTATACATGGAGCAGCATGAGGGTTTTAGTGTCAAAGGGAAGGAAGGTCTGGTGTGCCGCTTGCAGAAGAGTTTATATGGCCTGAAGCAGGCCCCACGGCAATGGTATAGGATGTTTGACTCTTTCATGGGGGAGATCGGCTTCAAGAGGACCACCCTTGACCACTGCGTGTTCTTCAAGGAGTACGCTCCAGGTGATTTCATTATTCTGCTGTTGTATGTGGATGATATGCTGATCGTCGGGAGGAACACTGATCGCATTGCTGAGTTGAAGCAGCAGTTGAGTTCCACCTTTGAGATGAAGGATCTGGGCGCTGCGAGGACAATTCTTGGTATGCACATTCGCCGAGACAGGGGAGCCAGATTGCTTTGGTTATCACAGGAGCGGTACATCTGCAAGGTGCTGCAGAGATTTGATATGGATCTGGCGAAGAAGGTAAGCGTGCCGCTTGCAGCTCACTTCAGGCTTACCGCTGATCAGTGCCCCAGCACACCCGAGGAGATCGAGGCGATGCAGAAGGTTCCGTATGCATCTGCAGTTGGGAGCCTCATGTATGCGATGGTGTGTACACGTCCGGATATTGCGCATGCTGTTGGGACAGTTAGTAGATTCCTCTCCAATCCTGGGAGAGAGCATTGGAACGTAGTGAAGTGGATATTGAGATACTTGCAGGGGACGTCAGATTTGACGTTGAGATTTGGAGATAGTGAGCCAGAGCTGCTGGGCTACACTGATGCTGACATGGCTGGAGATGTGGATTCCAGGAGGTCGACGTCCGGATAAATGATTCTGTTTGCAGGGGGAGCTGTCTTGTGGGCGTCGAGATTGCAGAACTGCGTTGCGCTGTCTACCACGGAGGCTGAGTTCATTGCGGTTACCGAGGTTGGGAATGAGCTGCTTTGGATGAAGAGATTCATCAAAGAGCTTGGTTTCACTCAGGACCGATACACACTCCTGTGTGAAAGTCAGAGCGCTATCCACCTTGGGAAGAACCCCACATTCCACTCGAGGTCGAAGCACATCGACACTCGGTATCATTGGATACGAGATGTCCTAGAACAGAAGGAGCTTGATCTTATGAAGGTGCACACTGATGATAACGGGGCAGACATGCTGACCAAGGTCGTGCCAAGGGGGAAGTTCGAGCATTGCGTTAGAATCGCCGGGATGACGGTTTCTTCCGCCTCGATGTGAAGGGGGAGATTTATTGGGAGTGGTTCCCATCCGAGTCGGTAAAAACCACCGGTCGCGCTAGGTGCGGCTCGTGATTCTACCATCGGGAGCGCAAGGAAATTAAAAGAGCAAATTTCTGCAATTACAGAAATCTGGCAGAAAAGTTTCAACCTCAAAAAGGAGGTTGCAACCTTTTTCCTGCTGGTTTGGGCATGGGGCTGCAGCTCTGGTTTCTTGGAAAAAAATTTTTGGACCGGTTCAACTGAACTGGACCAAACGTTTTTATTCACCTTTTTATTATGGCTGCAGCAAGGTTTTAGGGCAATGTTTTTCCCGGTTCTCCTCCTCTCCCGTTTAGAAAATTTCAGCGCCCCCAAACTATCACGCCTCTTCTCGCTCCGTTCGCTGCCCGACGCCACCCGCTCGCCGCCGCTTTTTGGGAGAAGGGTTGCCGCTGTTTTGAAGGAGGGATGTCGCTGCTTTGGAGGGAGAGCCGATGCCGCCTGCTGTGGAGGTTTAAAACGGGCTGCCGCCGCCGCCGCCGTCGTGTGAAGACGCCGCCGCCGCCATCGTGTGAAGACGCCGCCGCCGCCGTCGTGTGAAGATGCCACCGCCACCGTGTTGCCGTCGCCGCTGTCCAGATTTTGTTGGCGGCCGGTTTTGTTGCCGGAGTCATTTGTGGCTTAGAGGTTGAAGGCGAAGTTGGATGGGGCTTTGTTTAGCCGTCCTCCTTCGTGTTTCGGTGAGCGTCATTCTTGACGTTGGGACGGATTGTTCAATCCGTCCAGGTAACGACTCCTCAACTTTGTTCTTGTATTTCTCTTTTGTCAAACTAGTGATTGTGTGTTTGGAAGAGAAGTGGTGTAGATCCTTTGTGGATCGTGTTTGTGGTGGAGGAGTGGAGATCCTGTTTGGATTAGTGGAGTGAAAGCCTGTAATCTGTGCGTGTGTTTTTCACACATTTTTAGTTGAGGCTTTCCGGGTTGGACTCCGATCGTCCCGTGGTTTTTCGCCCAAGTTGGGTTTTCCACGTAAAAATTCTCTGTGTGCTTTATTATTTTCAGCATTGTTTTATGGTATTGTGTTTGCTCGAATTGCAACAGATGTCCTGGTCGGGATTGCACGCTCTCATTCTCAACACAACTTAATTCATCTTAGTTTAAGGGTGACTCAAAGTGAACCGCAGCAAATGAGAAAAGACATTTTTACCTGGAAAAATTCGGAAATGGTGAAAAACCACATGGTTGGAACTGTGTCGAGCCAAAATCCACTAGTTTTTTGGAGTTTTAAAAATATTGATTTGATATCAAAGGGCGATAGACCGCTACTCCGTTACACTTGCAAAAAATGAGGAAAAATGGCTACGTCCTCGGAGCCTCAATAAAAGCGCTCCGGTCTTGGGATGATATTGAACTCACGGAACCTTGATGGAAGCGTTACGGCTAGAAAATTTTCTAAGTCCCTAGAGCTTCTGTAGGGAACGCTCCCGTTGATGTGGAGCCTGTACGGGAGCGCTCTCGCGGAAGCGGTTGACGTCACTTGAGGCGTGAGGAAACCTTTGCGCAAGGAGAAGAGCGGAGAGAATTCTTGAGCAAAGAATCGGCCTAAGTCCACCATCTCGTCGGAAAACCTCACAGCTATCTATGGCCTCTGGAGTTTCTTGGCTTGAAATGAAGGTCTGATGACCTATTTATAGTTTTCTGGAGGATCTCAGTGGTAATTGCGTCAGGCAGTGATTTGTGCTGACGAATGACGTCAGTCCATTTTGACCACGTGGATTGCCAATTTTGTCGAAATGACGATGATGCCCCCCCACCCCCGGGGACCCGGGCGGCTCGTGCAGGGTGCCTGGAGATGGCGGTGGCCTTAGGCGGCCGGAAGTGGCGGAGGTCGCCGGCAACGGCAAGGGCCGCCGGTGCGCTGGCGAGCGCGACGCGCAGCTGCGCAGCGAGGCGGGCCGCACGGGTGGTCGTGCACGACCGCGCTGGGGGCGGCCACACGCTGCCCTGCGTGCACAGGTCGCGCAGCGCGCACTAGCCGTGCATGGTGCGGTCATACCTGTTGTGGGCGTGGGCCTCGCGTGCTCTTCTGGTCCTCTTGGGTTGCCCGTGGCTCTCTGCACGCCACTAGTCCGGTCGGGCTTATGGCTGATATCAAGCCGATTTCGAGCGATTTTGACTTAGTCGAAATCGAATTTTCGTCTCGAGCTCGCTCGAAATTGAATCGAGCTGGTTCGAAATGAATCGAACTGGCTTGAAATTGAACTTTTTTCTTTTTATTCTATTTGACTCAAAATATAATTGGACAACATATAAATTTAGCAAATGAAACATTCAAAGTCTTCATTTTTTTATTTGTGTTTAAATTTTATTACTTTTTATTTTAAAATGAGAAATATTAATAATTACATATTATTTTTAATTAATTCAAGTTGATTCGAATCATATTTAGAACGATTCAAAACTGTCTCAAAATCGACTCAAAATCAGATTCGAGTCAAATTGAATCATCTCAAATTGAGCCGAATCAAGTTAAACTGATTTCGATTCGGCTCAATATTCGAGCGATTTTCAAGCGACTTCGAGTTTCGAATAATATGCTCAGCCCTAGTCGGGCTCCCTCGCACTTGGATCAGCCTGACTCGGAAATCTCACAGAGACCCCATCAAAATTTAATATACGTATATATAAGTGCATTATTTCTAATATTTGTCCAATTCCTGCTCGCTAACCATGCATTATTCTTTAATATTTGTCCAATACCTGCCAGCTAACCGCAACGTGTTTAATATTGTTTTAATGGATTATATGTCTGTATATTCCTTTCACCCAAATAGGATAAAGAAAAATTCAAACTAAAATGCCAAATCAAATAAGCACGAAACTGGCCATCCGTCACTAAGCGCTTGTTTGAAGTTTTATTAAAAGCCGGGTTCATGCAGCGGGTAGCGAATTTTTCGCTCGGGACGTAATGGGGAGCGATTTTTTCCTGGATGCGGTTTTCTCTTCCGGACGCAGCGGGGAGCGATTTTTCGCTCGGGCGCGTATTTTTTCCCCGGACGTGTTTTTTTTTTCACGTAAGGCATGATTTTTTTCACCCGGACGCGTTTTTTTTTTTCGTTCTCCCGGGCAAAAAAAACCGCACTGCGGTGAAAAATTATGTTGGGGAGAAAAAATTGCGCTGAGGTGGAAAAAAATGCGCGTCCGAGAGAAAAAATGCGGCCTTTCAAAAAAATCGCAAAGGGCGAAAAAATGGCGCCCGGGTGAAAAAACCCGTCCGGGCGAAAAAACGCTCATGGGCGGAAAAAAAAACGCGCTAAGGCGAAAAATACGCGCCTGGGCGAAAAAATGACCCGTTGGAAAAAAGAGCGCTCAGCGTAAAAAAAATGTGACCAGATGAAAAAAATCGTGTTGGGCGAAAAAAAACCGCGACCGGCAGAAAAGCGCTGTGCCGGGGGAAAACACGTCCTGGCAAAAAAACCGCTCAGGCGAAAAAAATAGTGACGGAGGAAAAAAACTGCGACCGGAAGAAAAAATCACGCTCAGGCGAAAAGATCGCGTCAAAACGACAAACTTTTATAAATGAATGAAATTTTAGATAAACATTATGAACAAACAATCCATACAGACGACTACTTATTCATCATTGATTTTATAAAATCTCTTTGCAAATATCAATTTTCAATCAGTGACTTATTCATCATTATAAGTTGTCCCAAACAGAACTTAAGTTCATGCGTTCGAGAGCACTGAAAAAGCAACTGTTTACATGAGCACAAAGAATGGCTTATGTCCACACAAGCACACATGACAACTTGTTTTCAAGTAAGTATACTAAAGAGTTTGCCTTCACATTCACAAGTGCAAGGGAGAGCCGTTCATCCGTGAACGCACTAAAGAGCTGTGTGCACGTGAACGCCGGTGGATCTTACGGCCCCCCTCCACTCTTCAAACTTCAGCCCCTTCAAATTAAGGATTAGATCCATTTTATAGATTTTAAGAGAGCGTAAAAGTAATTTTCCCGGTCCGGAGAAATCGGACCGCCTTAGTTCGGAATTGAACCGGCGCGGAAATAGTTAAAGTGAATCGCAACAAATGACAAATGATATTTTTTACGTGGAAAAACACGGAAAGAGTGAAAAATCACGTGGTTTGAACTGTGTCGAGCCAAAATCCACTAGTTTTTTGAGTTTTACAAAGATTGATTTGATATCAGAGGACGACAAACTGCTATTCTGTTACAGGTGCAGAAAATGAGAAAAAATGGCTAAGTCATCGGAGCCTCGATGGAAGCGATCTGGTCCTTGAAGATGATGTTAACTCCCGGAACCTTGGTGGAAGCGTTCCAGTTGGAAAATTTCCAAGTCCTCGGAGCTTCTGGAGGGAGCGCTTTCGTTAATGCGGAGCATGGATGGGAGAGCTCTCAGCGGAAGCGGTTGACGTTACTTGAAGCGTGAGGAAACCTTGGCGCAAGGAGAAGAGCGGAGAGAATTCTTGAGTGAAGAATCGGCCTAAGTTCACGATCTAGTCGGAAAACCTCAGAGCTTTCTTTGGCCTCTGGAGTTCTTGGCTTGAAATGAAGGTCTGGGCCCTAGCTATTATTGTTTCTCTGGAGGATCACTGTGGTAATTGTGTCGGGCAGTGATTTGTATTGGCGAATGACGTTGCTCCATTCGATCACGCGGATTGCCAATTTTGCCGAAATGATAAGGATCCCCCCGACCGATTCAAAGCGGCTCGGACGGGGTGCCCGTAGATGGCGGTGGCCTGAGGCGGCCGGAAGTGGCTGAAGTCGCCGGTGGCGGCAAGGGACGCCGATGCCTAGCGGCCGCGCAGTGTGCGTCCGGCTTTGAATCGAGCAGGCTCGAAATTGAACAATTTTTCTTTTTAATTTCTATTTGACTAAAAAAAGGGCAACCTATAAAATTTAGCAAATAAAACAGGTAAGAGTGTTCATCCTTTTTATTTAAGTTTATTATTACTTTTTATTTTAAATGAGAATATATTAATAATTACATATTATTTTTAATTAATTCGAGTTGTTTCGAATCATATTTCGAATGATTTAGAGCTGTCTCGAAATTGGCTCAAAATCAGATTCGAGTCAAATTGAGCCGAATCAAGTTAAACCGATTCCGATCCGGCTCAATATTCGAGCGATTTTCGAGCGACTTTCGAGCGACTTTCGAGTTTCGAATAATATGCTCAGCCCAAGTCAAGCTCCCTCTCACTTGAAAATCTCATGGGGATCCTAATTTAATATACGTATATATAAGCATGCATTGTTTCTTTAATATTTGTCCAATTCCTACCGGCTAACCGCAACGTGTTTAATATTGTTTTAATGGATTATATGTCTGTATATTTCCTTTCACCCTAACACACTATGGATAAAGAAAAATTCACACTAAAATAAGCACAAAAGCAGGCCATACGTCACTAAGCGATTGTTTGAAGTTTTATTAAAAGCCGGCTTCAAGCTGTCGCAACACATTGTGGATTCACATCCTCCAGCTGCCTGCTTTGATCAGCAATTACTATCAGGCAATGCCGATATCACTGCTCGCTTTCTCATCCTATTCATCATTATCCCTCTCCATCTCTCCGACGCGGCGATCGTAGATGGAAGGACGCATCGCATTGAAAAGATTCAGAACGACATGGAGAGCAATCGTATTGCGCGGGCGCTCTACCGATTTCAAGGTAATCGTGAGCAAGAGATTTTGAATCCAGAGACGAACGCCGTGGTGCAGGAGCTCGGCAATTATGCGGTGAATGAAAAAGCTTGGGAAGCAAAGAGTGCTTCAAGCATGATGGTGTTCTATGGAGTGTTTAGTGCTACCGTCAAGCCATACAACGGTGGAGTCAGATATAGGCTCGCTGGTAAGGTAATAGTAGCGAAAGGCCACTTTAGCCAGATCAAATTTTTCGGCGCTGAAGTTGTACTCATGCCCAAGCATCTTGGAAAGTACAGGTATTTGAAATCGTTCAGTTTTGTATAAGTTGTCCCGATTTGATTTTGGCTCCGTTTGGAGGACTTATTTTCACCGGTCAAGTGGTTACGACCGCTTGAATCGGATCTTAATTAAGCTCTGTTTCATGCGCGTTGAAAATAAATTCCCCAAACAAAACCTTAATAAGTTATTAAAAAAAAGATGTGTAGGCCTACTATATGAGGTATTGTTAAGAAGTGTTGTTTTTGTGGCCAAGAATTGTGTTGTTTATTGAAAGCACAAAACTGTGTTTGTTTCTAAAGTTGCATGAAGGATGCATGTGTTTATTCAAAATATAATGTCATTTGAGCAAGTTAAACTTAGTATATGAATGTGATGAGTCATCACAAAGTCACGCAAGTGGTAGCGTGGGGGCTCCGGAATGATATAATTTGTGGCACGTGCACCGTTCGTGCATGAAATAAAGATCATGATGGCTTGATGTTTATTTTGAGTTTATAAAAGCATATGCCAGGATTTGGGTATTTTAATTCCCGCAAAAAATTGGAATTGAAGTCAATTTCATATATTTTGTTCAGCTGAATGCAGGAATTCTATCACAATTAGGAATTGAAATTAGTAATTTCACTGTTTGGCTGCATGTTATAATTTTTTGTTCAAGCACGCATTATTTTGGCCCGGCCGCATATTTTTATGCCCTGACGCACGTTTTTCGCTTGGGGACACGTTTTTTGCACCTGATGAAATTTAAAAGAGGAATAAATTTACTTAATTTAAGTCATCCCTAATGAATTAATTTAATCATAGACATCAAAATAAGTTGGGCTTCGTTCGTTTCGCAGAAATTGAGATACATGAATTATTTTGTTCGGCTGAATGCAAGAATTTTATCACAAGAATTGGAATTCGTAAATCCACTGTTCGACTGTGTATTAGTATTTTTTGCCCGAGCGCGTATGCATTTTTTGTCCGGAAACGCTTTTTTCTGACAGGGCGCATATTTTTCTCGCCCGGGCACGCATTTTTCTGCCCCAGGAGCGTATTTTTCTGCCCGGACGGGCATTTTACGCCCGGGCGCACATTTTACGCCCGGACAGGCATTTTACGCCCGGGCGCACATTTTTCTCTCTGGCGCAATTTTTTTTGCGAGGGAATGTTTTTTTTCGCTCAAACGCGGTTTTTTCACTCAAGCGCGATTTTGTTGACATGCGCGAATTTTTTCCCCGGGAGCGAATGTTTCACCCGGGCGAGAATTTTTTGCGCAGGAGTGAATTTTTCACTCGAACGCGATATTTTTGCCCGGAGGCGAAAATATACGTTCAGGTGAAAAAAATCTTGTCTGGACAAAAAAATTCACCCTCGGGTGAAAAATCGCATCCGAGCGAAAAATCGCGCCCGGACGAAAAATCCGCGTCCGGGCAAAAATAAGCGCACCGGCGAAAAAAATATGTTTGGGTGAAAAAATCAAGCATGTTCAAAAAATCGCGCCCGAGTGAAAAATGCCCGTCCGAGCGAAAAATGCGCGCCCGGGCAGAAAAATGCTCGCACGGGCGAAAAAAGCACGTCAGGGCGAAAAATGTTTGCCCTGACGGAAAATGTGCGCCGGAGCGAAAAATGTGCGCGCTGGTATAAAAATGCTTGTTGGGACGGATAATTGTGCGCCCGAGCGGAAAATGCGTGCCCAGCAAAAAAATGCACGTTTGAGCGAAAAATGTGCGCCCGGGCGAAAACTCGCACGTCCGGGCGAAAACTCGCACGTCCGGACGAAAAAAATGTGTGCATCGGCGGAAAAATGCGCGTCCGGGCAAAAAATTAACGACATTGCGATAAATCCGCGCCCGGGCGAAAAAATAAGTCCAGGCGAAAAATGAGCTCCCGAGCAAAAATGCGTGCCCCGACAGAAATATAAGCGCCCTGTCGAAAAATGTGCGGTCGGCCGAAAAATGCATGTCCAGCCGAAAAATGCGCGCCCGACCGAAAAATTCACGCTGGAGCGAAAAATGCGCTCCCGAGCGGAAAAATGCGTGTCCGGCCGAAAATGCGCGCCCGGGCGAATAATGTGCACCCGAGTGAAATATTCGTGCTCGGGTGGAAAAATGTCTGTCCCGTCAAAAAATTCGTTCTTGGACAAAAAATTCGCCCTCCGGCGAACAACATAGTTGGCATCGAGCTCCTTTTGAGAGTCGGGGGTGCACTAGTAGAAGTGGGAATTGCGAATGAAGCACTCACGAGATCGGAATTGAGGGAGACATGTTTTCTTTATAACCATTCATATGAGAATTGAAATGAATTCCAATTCCGATGTATTTTTATGGCCGCCGAACTTTGAAATTGGAATTGTCAATTAAATTTCAATTCCAACTCTCCAATTCCGCCCTAACGAACAAATCCTTACGGTCCGTTTAGCCCCCTGGAATTGGAATTACAGAAATGGAATTCATCTAATTCCAATTCCCGTGAGAATTGGAATTGGTCTGAATTCCAATGCAGTTGTTCGGCTGCAGGATGGATTTCTAGAATTGGAATTGGAATTGGTATAGAATTTCTTTTTTTTCTCATGCATGCAGGATCAGACGACATGACAATTTGAAGTTGGAGTCTTGTGTCACTCGGGACGAAGTTATCGCAATAAAACCAAGTGGTGGAGGGAATTATCTCTTTACAATCTCTAAGAAAATATAGAAGTTGACAAAAAAGGAACACAACACCAGAGAAATCAACTTCAAGTAGTGTACCAACAATTAATTTTGATCGGGCGGCTGCAGCGAGATCGGGTGGCTGCAGCGAGATCGGGCGAGATCGGTCGGTGATGACGAGATCGGGTGACGGGGACGATATCGACCGACGATGGCGAGATCGGGCGATGACGGCGAGATCAGGGGCGTGATCAGGCAGCGACGGCGAGATCAGGCAGCGACGGCGAGATCAGGCAGTGGCGACGTCGAGATCTGGCGGCTGCAACGAGATCGGGCGGTGGCAGCGAGATCGGGCGGTGGCAGCGAGATTGGGCGGTGGCGGTGGTGAGATCGGGAGGCGGCGGCGGCAGCGGCGACGAAGAGATCGGGCGGAGGCGGCGGCTGAGGCGAGATCGGGCGGCGGCAGTGAGATCGGTCGTCGGCGGCGAGATCAGGCGGTGGCGGCGGTATCGGGCGGCGTCAGTGAGCGGCGGAGAGATCAGACGGTGGCGGCGAGATCGGGTAGCGACAGGGAGATTGGGCGGCGACGGTGAGATTGGGCGGCGACGGTGAGATTGGGCGGCGGCGAGATCAGACGACGACGGCGAGATCGGACAGTGGCGGCAAGATTGGGCGTCGACGATGGATCGGGCAACGACGACCATAGTAAAAAACTGAATTCCATGAAATATCTGTCTTTACCCCCTAGAATTGGTCATAGTACAAAATTGAATTCCATGGAATTGGACCAATTCCAATTCCGAGGGAATTCCTAACATCCGAACATTGGAATTGGAATTCGGTTGCCCCAATTCCAATTCCCAATTCCAATTCCAATTCCAATTTCAGGGGGCCGAACAGACCGTTATTGATTTCAAATGAGTTCACGAAAAGGTAAAGAGTATAGTGTCGGTTAAAAATAAAAAGAGGAATAGAATTATGTTCAAAGGATTCGCTAGTGTGAGCTTTGTCATTGCGACTTCCGTTGGAATAGAATTATGTTCAAAGGAATAGAATTATGTTCTTGCATAATTCTGTGTTCGTTTGGTCTTCCAAATGAACGTCGGAATGCACTACGCGTATAGACGCTAACCTCATCCCTCGTCATGGAGGAGTGGGCAACCACCACTCCCTTAGTGGAAGGAAAGGGAACCGCCCACAACAAATGTAATGAGGCCGCATGCGCCCACACCGTGTCTCTCGCGAGCCGCGCGACGGGACAAGCTGCAAGACCGCCCCAGTCGTACGGCTGCCAATGCTGCACAGTCAGTCGGCCACCCAGGCAGCTTGGCTCGGTTGGGGGACCCACCCAGGCCACTCGGCTCGTCCTGGTCGTGCGGCCTCCCGGGCCGTGCAACCCCATTCGCGCGGCCGCCAAGGCCGCCCGGCTCCGATCGTGTGGCCCCAACAGTTAAGGTCGCACCGCTCCGGCCATGTGGCCCCAGCTGCGCGGAACCAGCCATGTGGCCCTAGCGGTGAGGCATCCCAGGTCGCGCGGCTCAGATTACGCGGTCGCCAAGGCCCCACAGTCATGGTTGCGCGGCCGCCAGGGCCCCACGGTCACGGTCGTGCGACCACCCAGGTCGCGCGGCTCCAACCGTATGGCCCAGCAGCGCAATGTCAATCATGTTGCCGTACGGGCACCATCGCATGGCTGCCCCCGCATGGTACCCACGCGGACTAGGCTTCTCATGTGCGAGCAAGAAATCAGAGCTTCCTTCGTGCATTCGAGCTCCACTGGCTCCTCTCTTCATGTTGCCTCCACAATGGTTGCAGGATCCACCACGCTCATCGCCTCCGGAAACCGCAAAGCTCCCGTCGTCACCGTGATCGACACTGTTCCTGTCGGGGCGGCCCAGGGGGCAAGATCGTCAAATTCAAAAAATGACGATCCAAGTGTTCCTAATCGAGGATTCCTAATCATCCATCCAGTAGTTTAGGTAGTTACAACGACGCAATTACCGAGATGCTCCTCTAAAAAATTATAAAAGGGGTTCCGAGCTTTCACTCAAGGACACCTTTCCTTCGAGTCCAGAGAGATCAGTTCATTCGAAGATTCATCGAAGATCTCATTCGTCCTTTGAAGATCTCTTTCGGGTTTTGAAGAACTTTTTCGGCATTTGAAGATCATCTCAAAGATCCCCTTCAGCCTTTGAAGATTCCTTCAAAGGCGGCTCGAAGATCTCACTCGGCTTGAAGCTCTGAACCCAGAACTCCAGTTGTTGTGTTCGCCATCTCAACGGCTTCTGAGCGCGTTGCTCTGCGCTTCACCCTCAACAACTCGAACATTCTTTAAAATCTCATTGTATCGAGCGGTAACCAATCACCCTCGATAAATTTACTACTAATAATACTCTAACGAATTGTGAAACTTGGTCGGCACCGATCCGGCCCTGTGATTTAATGACCTTACTGTCAACTGCTAGTTCAATGTGTGATTTTTGCACGCTTAACTTACTATCGAGCTGAGGCAGTTCATCTATACATCTCGACCGGCGACCCTCAATAAGACTATTTGTCATTTCAAAGTGATTAAACTCTTATTGTGACAAGCTTGGAAACATATTTATAGAGTGCAATAGTAGGCTTCACTCGTTCATCTCAAGGTGATGAATCTTTGAGCTCCTAACCAGGGGCGGATCTAAGGGGGGGCCGGCGGGGGCCGGCCCCTCCCCCCCCCCCCCCCCCCCCCAAGAATTTTGGTAAAATAAATGATAAATTTGTATTCCTCTCGTCGAGCCAATGGATTTTGACTACTTATACTTCAAAAACGGTGTCCGGATAAGGGAGAAAAGAACCCGGAAAGGTGGAGACATTTAATTTTTTTGATTGGAAGATGAGAAAGTTTACAAGAAAGGCAACCAGTTTAATTAATTTTTGTGGAGATAATATATACAAATCTAGTTAATATAGTTGCAAACAATTTTGACCCCGCCAAGTCCACTTTCTTTACTCATAGCTTCTTCAAAATCTCTGAAAGAAACACTATTGTTATCTTTAACACGATATAACACGACATCTTATTTACTTAACTCTTGTAATCTTGTTTATTTTCCCAGTGTCTCGTTTATTACACTGTAAGAGTACACGAGATCAAAGCCAATGAAATTTAACTACGTGTTTCTTAAATTTTTTGAATAGTTTAGGCACCCCCTTGTTGAAATTCTCATTCTCTGCAGTAGAAGCATGCGTTCACACTATTACTTTGAGTTTGTTTTAATATGAAGTTCTCTTATTTTGAAGAGGAACTTTCATATGCTCTTAGGGATGTTGATGAGTGATGACGACAATGAGGTCGGACGAATATTTAAATACTGATGATAACACTCTACATTTTTATTGCAACTCATATTTTGTAGCATGAAGTTCATCTTAAATATTTTCATTGCAACAATATTTTTTTCTTGAATTTATTTGCTTCATCACACAAATATTTAACCAGAACACCTGAACAAATAATTCAAATTGGAATTGTTAGCACTCTTTATATTCTCACATCTCAAATTATTGAAATGTTAATATTATATATACTGCAACAAAGATCAGACCAGTATCACGCAATATCCATTTGTTCTAAAACTGATTAAAGAATGAACTCAGATGTCTCTAAATAAATAAGCTACAATACAAAATTAATTTTGTATGACTCAATTATGATATCTCTACATGCACAAATTTTAATATAGACATTGATCATAAAAAAAATTCTTCGCTTTTTGATTGGGACCCCCCTAATCAAACTTCCTGGATCCGCCCCTGCTCCTAACAGACACAAACCTATAGTATGCTAACTATGAACACCAGGCAGTTATTTAAAACTTACAATAGGGCCGGCTATCCTCAAGCAGTTTTGCAAAAGTGATCTCCTTTTGGCCAAAGTCAAAAATAGTGTGATAAGGGCCCATGAACACGTCTCCAAGGCATGGGCGGAACTAGCCCTGGGCACGGTAGGGCACGTGCCCGAGCGGTTTTTTCCGCGATTTTCACCGGGAGAGAAGGAATCCCGTCGCTAAGCCTGTTGCTCCCGTGCCCAAGCCCGTCGCTGCTCCCGTGCCCTAGCCCGCCAAGCGTCGACGACGACGATTCGCACCGCTGTAGCCCGCCAGACTTCGCACCGCTGCAGCGGTGCGAAGCCTGGCGGGCTGCAGCGGTGCGAAGTCTGGCGGTCTGTATCGGTGCGAAGTCTAGCGGGCTGTAGCGGTGCGAAGTCTGGCGGGCTGCAGCGGTCCAGATTTCAGTCCAGATTTCGGTGTGAAATATTTGCAAAAAAAAAAATTCTGGGCCGCCGCCCCCGAACCCTCGCTCAAGGTGCGCTCCCCCCCCCCCCCGAACCTCCCAAGTTGACAGTACTTAGATTGTGCCCGTGCGATTTCAAAATCCTAGTTCCGCCGCTGCTCCAAGGTATTGAATTTTTTAAAGTGAGATCGTCAGATCGTGCAGCTAGATTATGCTAGTCGCAACAATCGTCGGCGCTAGATTAAGCTAGTCGCCGCTATCGCCGGCGATGAGTAGTTATCGCCAGGCGATAGTGAATTTTGTTCACTACACTCTTCCACCTATAAATAGGGGTCCCGACTCCCTCACATGCATCCTGGATCACTGAGAACTGTAGTTTAGAGCAAGATTGCAGTTAGATTTCTTTAAGCAGCACGACAAAGAGTAGAGAGGTCTCTTGGTCTACTTTTGCAAACTGTACGGCTAGCACTGAGTGAGAAGGCGACTAGTACTGGCAATTTGGTCACTGGTAGCCTCGATGTGGAAGTCGCAGAAGCAGTTAGCGGTTTGTATCTACCGCCTGACGATAATAGATATCGCCAGCGATATCGCGGTTGGCGACCAGAAAAGTTTTCTCCTTGACATCTCTCAGGCAGACAGTTAATAAGACTAGTTCACGCGACCTCAAGGCTAGAGGTGTGGTCTGGCTGCTAGGTAGTCTCAGTTTTGCAATTCGCCAGTTTTGTATTTGTCTGTTTTTTTTATCTTCGTCTATTACAATGTGAAATCATATCTCGTGATTATATGTCTCGTCTTGTAAAGCAGTAAAAATAATACAAGTGTTGCTCTTGCTTCTTCTCTTACTAGTGGTTAACTATTGAGAGTGGCTATGCGACCTTCTTAGTATATTTTTTATATGGTATCAGAGATACAAATGTTTTAGTTGTTGATTGTTAAGTACCTTTGAAAAAGAAATAAATCAGGCATCCAGTATGGAAGGTGGGTATGCAAGAGGATTTGGTATTGAACTGTTTACTCAGTCCAACTACAAAAATGGAAGTCTTGTATGAAGAGTTATTTACTTGGCGAGGGCTTCTGGAAGGTTGTTGAACATGACAGACAAGAGGTTGTGGCTGTTGGGAATAATGCTCAATAAGTGGGAACTTGGAGAAAAATTAATGTCAAGACAGAGTTCACGCTCAAGAGGTCAATCTCATCGGAGCTATTCGATTACATCATTGGATGCAGGCCGGCTTCTGAGATTATGACTTCCCTGGATGGATTGTTCAACAAGAAGAATGTAGCAAAACTACATTTCCTAGAAAATGAGTTGACAAAGGCCACTCAAGGAGACCTGTTTATCTCTTCTTTCTTCATGAAGATGAAAAACTTATGTGTTAAGATCTCAACATTTGATCTAGATGAGCATATTTCTGAGGCTAAGATAAAAAGGCACATTATCTGTGATTTGCAAAAAACAATATGTTGCATTCATCACTTCAGTGCAGGGGTGGGCCACTCAATCATCTCTGTAAGAGCTGTAAAACTTGCTAGCCTTAGCTCTCAAAGTGGTCGAGCGCGCACACAGTCAATGAGAGCGAAATTGACACACGATATTTTTTACGTGGAAAAATCCCTTAATTGGTAAAATATTACGCGACCAGGTCAGTGCCGATCGAACTTCACTATTTGCTTGCGGTTGCAGTTTTCTTAGAGAATCGAGGGCTATCATCATATATGTCAACTGTCTTTTCGATAAAGACTGTCATTAGATAAGTGAATGATATTTTCGAGAAATTATCATTAAGCGTATCAGTTTTATTATAGTTAATTTAACGTGCATGATAAATATATATATATAGGTAAAATTTTGTAATAAAAAAAATAAAAAGGGGCGTATAATGAATTTTGCATTTATTAATTGATAGTGCGTTTCTTTTAAATTATATTAACTAATTGATAGGGGCAGTGTTCCGTACATGTCAGGATTGAGGTCTTGTTTGATTGATCGTAGAGGCGGAACCTCGTATCTGTCACTCATTTATTATATATATTATTGCGGTCAACTCAACACTCCTGATAGACCGGATTAAATTAGGCTGTCTTAGCTTGTGGAGCGATCGAGCGTGCAAAAAGTCACAGAATAAATTAAAAAATGCATAAGACAATTTTAACGTAGAAAAACCCCTCAGCTGGGTAAATAACCATATGACCGGTTTGGTATCGGTCAAACTCTACTATCAGCCGCGGTTTATAAATTGTCAGTGGAATCGAGAGCGGCAGTTCACTCCTCGTTTCAGCTTGGAAATGAGAGATATTACAAACGCGCTTGGTGAACGACAGATCGCCTTACACGAAGCTTTGTTCCCACTGTTCAAAGGCCGTGGCTGACGTTCTTGGAGGCGGTCGGACTGCTCAATTCTGCTACGAGGTTGGTTATGGTGTGTTGACGATGATTTGTTGGATGTCACATACGTAGGAGGGTTCTTGAACTGGCCGGCGAGACGACTTCTTTCTTGGAGCGCTGTGGGCTTAGACAAATTTTTGGATGACTTGACGGAAGGCAGTGACTCGTAGGAGGATTTCGGCAGAACTCCGGCCCGAGAAAAAAGAAAGTTAGGAGGAGAAAAAATAGAAATAAGAGAGGTCTGAGAGTCTTTTTATAAGTCTCAGGAGGAGACTGAAGTAGTTATGTGGTTATCCCCGCACCGTAACCATCCCAAATTATTAGATGCAAACCATATTTATTATAGTTTAAATAAACATTATTCTTATAATACTTCCTGTGTGCAGTCCGTAATTAAATAAATAAAACCCCCCACTAACATTGATGGTTTTGCAGGTAATTACGTGGGTGGCTACCCACATAACGGACGAGAACGGTCGTAACGGAATGATCAAACGGAGGAGACGGATAACCATCAACGGGCGCCGGCGAAGACTCCTCGGCAGGCCCCAGCGCCGGCCACACCTTGTGGCCGCTGCATGGGCAAGCGGCCCTGCGTCGGACGCGCTAACCGGTGACGGCGTCGGCCGCCCGCGGTGCAGATGGTAGGCCCAATGCGCCCATCCTGGGGGGGGGGGGGGAGGCGCAGTCGGCAGCTTGCGGTCGCGGGGCACAAACGCGGAGGCCGGCATAGGGCACCCCACACGGCCGCCGGCTTGCGGCCGCAAAGGCCTTCCGCGGCTCGCGGCTACCTCGTACAGCCGCGGCCTTGAGACCGGCCACGGCTCGAGGCCGCCTCGTGCAGCAGCGGCCTTGAGGCCGGCCGCGGCTCGCGGCCGCCTCGTGCAGCCGCGGCCTTAACGTCGGCCGCAGCTTGAGGCCGTCTTGTACAGTCGTAGCCTTGAGGTCGTCCACACCTCGTGACAGCGGGGCGGCAGCCGCGAGGCGCAGCCCCGACCGCCCGGACGGGAGCCGGTCGGCCTCCGGGGAGCGGAGGCGGCCGACCGTTTTGGTCGGCCGCAAGCGGTTTGCACACATAGTGGGATCCCATGCGCGGATCACATGCGGTTGTCGTGCACGATCATTATTTCCATGATCCATATCAAGTTAATTGACATTATGAGTGATCCACTAATCACACCCTATTTTTCCTATAAATTTAACTTAGGCATCATCATATATAAAAGAAAGAATAAACAGGTGAAATGAAATAACAATCACTATTTTATGCATCTTTTAGGTGGAGTTTATGAGATTTCACCTTTAAGTTTATTTTACCCGCGAATAGTTGCACAAAATTCAATTCTCTTGGAGACTATGGTTCTGTTTGGCACGAAGCTTTTGTTAAGACGAGTTTGGACCAAAATATCATCAATATACAAAATATATTTTGCATGACAATGACTATGATTGCCGCCAAGAAAAATAACTATGATTGAACATTAAAAAAACAGATGAAAATTTTTAGGTGACTATGATTACCACTTATATATCGAGTTATTTTATGGGTAGATATAATATACGGGCAAGCCAACTGTGGGGACGTACGGGTAAGAGATTTTGGGAGTCAATGTGGTCTCAAAACGAAAAGTGATCAACAAGAAAGTTATAGATTTCGGCAAAACGAACAACTTTTTTGTTGATCACTTTTTGATTTAAAGCCGTCTTGGCCTTCGATTTGGGCCTTGAAATTAGGGGCGGCGAGAGGCTTTACTGTAGCACGATCGCCGCCCCCGATTTCGAGGCCAAAATCGAAAGTCAAGACGGCTCCAAATCAAAAGATGATCAACATGAAAGTTGTTCGTCTCGCCGAGATCTACACTTTCATGTTGATCATTTTTCAATTTAAAGCCTCCTTGAATCTTATCGGTATGCACGTACGCCCACACTAGATATATCCCCTTATTTTATAAATCCAATTCCCACCAGCTAGCCCATATCTTGCTTGATACTTTTTAATAGATTATATATATATATATATATATATATATATATATATATATATATATATATATATATATATATATATATATATATATATATATTGTTAGATATTTAATAATATGTCCGCACGTGTGTTAGCCCGACTCGGAATAGGTTAACGGGTTCGTGTCGTTCTAGGGTTAGGCTCTACGCTGGAAGTACTATAAATACTCATTCCAAACTTGATGGTGTATTCGTAGAATACTTTGGGCGGAGCCCTCAACATTCTCAAAATAGCGTAGGGTTTCCGCTCCCGTGTGTTCGTTCGGTGGTTTTTCTCCGCCGTATGTGTGATTCCGCCGTGGCAGCTCCGGTCTTCGTCGATCTTCTGCAAGATCTGAGAAATCCAGATCAGGAAGAAGGAAGGTGTTAACAGATCGCGACTCTTCCCTTCGCGTCTTCCTGTTTTGCCGTTGTTTTTCAGATCTACCGCTTTGCCGATCGCAGATCCACGCCGGATATGCCACAGATTCACCGGTTCCTGCGCATTTTGGCCGCCGCTCGCAATAACCACGCGAATCTGCCGCTCGACGTGTTTTTCCCGTGTGGCTGTTAAAGGGGATCAGCTTTCTGGAGATCTCCGCGGTGCAGATCCGCAGCCGTTCTCGAATTTTCAGATCGGGATTCACCGCCGTGTCTGAGATCGCCGTCGTGACCGTTCGCGGTTTTCTTTTCCCGGGGGCCGGAGCAGTCCGCCGCTCACGTCGCTGAAGTAGATTTGGAGATTTCGCGATTTTCTCTGGCTGTGCGGCACAGATCTGTCAGAGTTTTCTTCCTATCGCCTATAGAAGGAGCCCGACGCCTACTGCTATTAGAGAACAGTTGATCTCTACACCGCCTGCTGGATATATCAAGATCGAGCATTAGTGCAGCAGATCTGTGTTGATCTCTTAGCCGTTTAGCTGCATCATCTCTTTCCAGTGGCAAGGAAATTTCTTCCAGTACAAATTTCTGGATTGGCAAATTTCTGGATTGTAAAATAAAAAAGGGATTTAATCCTCCAAGGCTGCAAGAAGAATCCAGTAGCCGGCCTTTCTGATCGTGTTGTTGCTCGGATCTAGCATTTGGCGACTGTGGTTAGCCGAAGAAAAGGAGCAAATCTCAATTTCTCTGGATTGGATCTGAAGACTCGTGCCTCATCTCCGCGCAACTCAGGTGACTTCTTTCTAGTTATTATTGTTCTAGCTTTAGCAAGATGTCGAAGATTACCTCCTACGGCATCGTCAAGCTACAGTCGTTCGACCTCTTCGACTTCCACGCTTGGAAGCTGCACGTCCAACTTGGTATGAAGGAACGTGAGATTTTCTACACGGTCCTGAGTGACTTTGTCACTACCGAAGAGGACGTGAACGAATTACAGTGGAGAAAGGATGAAGACTTCTGCAGGGACTACCTCCTAAACTCCCTGAACCCTAGGCTCTCCCTAACCTACAGCAGTCATAAGACTGCAAAGGAGATTTGCGATCGCTTGAATGCGCACTTCCAGAAGGAAGAGGGGTTGTCGAGGACTCTCCTTGGGGAGAGGCTCTTTACTTCAAAATTTAATTTGAACTCGTCAATCACCTCACAAATAATTGAACTGGAGAGTCTGCGTCTAAAGTTGGCGGACGATAAGTCCGACATCTCTGATAATCTCTTTGTATGTCTTATTCTTAGCAAGCTACCTCCTGAGTGGTTGACCTTCAAGACTAAAATGCACAGACTGAAGGAAAAGATTGCATTGGATGAACTCACAAGGTTCATTCATATCAAGGATCAGAATATTGCAGGGAAGAGACAGGAACAAGGTGGGCAGTCCTCACAGACTCTCAACTTTGTGTCTCGACCTAGAAAGCCTCGTAGGAAGCCACCAGCGCCCAAGAGTGAGGCCACCACACAACTATTGCCTAAAAAGCCCTCTTTCAAAAAGAAGAGGGGCAAGTGCCATAACTGTGGTAAGTGGGGAAACTGGGCGACTGATTGCAAGGCCCCAAAGAAGAAGGAGGAAGCCCCTCAAAATGTGGCGAACATGCTCGTTGATGCTTCTGACCCCAAGTCCTTTTGTGGCTATTATCGGGAGCAGTCACCGCAGTTCGTCTGCAGAGTGGTGGCTTGATAGCGGTGTTACCTGTCATGTGACGAATGACAGAGGATTACTGGCTGTGGTTAAGGCGGTCCAGGAGAAGGTAGAGAACTGCAACGGAGGAGAGACCGAGGTGACCCATGCAGGGACAACCGAGCTGGTCCTCTCATCAGGTAAAACTTTATTTTTGCATAATATAAAAGTAGTTCCAAATTTAACCAAGAACTTGATTTCCATTAGTCTGTTAGATAAGGTTGGGATTACCTTCACAACTCAAAACGGTAGAATGACCCTAACGGTCAATTGACATTATTTTGGGTGTGCGTACCTGATCAACGGAATGTATAGACTTAACTTAAACAATGATTGCATTCACCAAATTAGTTCAAACCTTATTGATCCTAAGTTGTTACACAACAGACTTGGACACATAAACTATAGGAAAATGCTAGAGTTAGCTAAGAGTCATAACATCCCCTTAGATCTGTCGATTCGATTTGACAAGTGCGAGGTGTGTGCTCAGATCAAGATCACTAGAAAGCCTTTTAGATCGGTTTCCAGGAGCACGAAACTTCTTGAGTTGATACATTCAGACCTCTGTGATTTTCGTAGTCACGTCACTAGAGGGGGGAGGAAGTATCTGATTACGTTCATAGACGATTTTTCAAGATTTTGTCATGTATATCTGTTGAAATCGAAAGACGAAGCCTTTGAGACGTTTAAGACCTTCAAGTCTCGTGTGGAGAATCAGTTAAACTTGAAAATTAAGAGATTTAGAAGTGATAGAGGAGGAGAATACACTGTTAATGGGTTCAAGGAATTTTGTGCCTCTGAGGGAATAATTCTTGAAACCACCGCTCCTTACTCACCCCAGTCGAATGGTGTTGCCGAGCGTAAGAATAGAACTTTAACAGAGATGTTGAACTCTATGCTCCTAACAGCTGGCATGCCTAATTCCTTTTGCGGAGAAGCAGTTCGTTCTGCAAATCACATTCTGAATAGAGTGCCTCATTCTCATCTCACGTCTACCCCGTATGAGCTATGACACGGTCATCCTTGTAGATATGATACTCTAAAGACTTGGGGATGTATTGCCTATGTGCGCATACAAGACCTTAAGAGGCCTAAGGTGGGACCTAGAACGGTGACGTGCGTCTATCTAGGTAGTGCAGAAGATAGTGTAGTAGACAGATTTCTCGACCTATCCACGAATACTGTGATAGAGTCTAGAGATGCCATATTCTTTGAAGATAAATTTGTCAAGGATCATGGCCTATCGGTTTCTGGGTCTAATGATATGATTTCAGAATCTATCGTAGAACCTGAAGCTGGCCCCTCTGGCACTGCTCCCCAACCGTTAGAGGTGGAATCTATTCCACTTAGAGCATCTACAAGAGAGAGAATCCCTAAGAACTTTGGTGAGAACTTCGCCACCTATCACTTAGAGGATGATCCATTCTCCTACCAGGAAGCAATGAGATCTAGAGATTCGTTAATGTGGGCAGAAGCTATTGATGATGAGATGGACTCGCTGCTACATAACAATATTTGACATTTAGTTGACTTGCCGAAAGGCGCTAAAGTCCTAGGATGCAAGTGGGTGTTGAAGAAGAAACTTCATAGTGATGGGTCTATAGCTAGGTATAAAGCACGTCTCGTAGCTAAAGGTTATAAACAACATGAGGAATAGACTACTTTGATGTTTATTCACATGTGTGTCACCTATCGACTATTAAGATTCTTTTAGCCTTAGCATCTATCGAGAACTTTATAGTTCATCAGATGGATGTGAAGACAACCTTCTTAAATGGAGAGTTTGACGAAGAGATCTAACATGGCACAACCTAAAGGTTATGTGCAGAAAGATCAAAAACATAAAGTGTGCAAACTGGATAAATCAATCTATGGGCTTAAACAAGGGCCTAAGATGTGGCACATGAAGTTTGACCAGGTGGTAAAGAGCCTCGGATTTCAGTCCAGTCTCTCAGATACATGCCTTTATCACCGCTCATTGTGAAATCAGACAGTCATCATATGTTTATATGTAGATGACATGTTGATTTTGTGGTCTAATCTTGTTGCAGTTAGAGATATTAAATCCACTCTGGCAGAAGCTTTGGACGTGAAGGACCTCGGTCCTGTAGATACCCTGTTAGGTATGAAGGTCAGAGTTGACAAGGGTCGAGTTACTCTTAGTCAGGCTCATTATATTGAGCAACTTCTTTCTACCTGGGGATATGATAACTGTAGGCCGGCTGAGACACCATTTGATCATAATGTCAAGTTGAGTCCTAATGAAGAGACCAGCATTTATCAAGTTAAATATTCCAAAATAATTGGTAGTCTCATGTACGCCACAAGCTGTACAAGACCAGACATCGCTTTTCGGTAAAGATGCTGAGCCGTTTTACCAGTAATCCAGGCAAAGAGCATTGGGAAGCCCTAGACAGGCTGTTAAGATACCTGAGAGGTACTAAAGATCATGCTCTGTGCTACACTGGTTACCCACCTACTATGGAAGGACATTCTGATGCCTCGTGGTGTTCAGAAGCCTGGTGTTAACCACAAAATCGGCGATCCCTCCCAAGGTCTCTAGCTTGCAAGTCGCGGCCCACTCAAGGGTTCCTCCCGAGGGTCTCGATCTGCCTTACCCCTCCTTTTTGGGTCAGGAGGATAGAAACTCCTATCCGCTCAGGCCGTGCGCCTAGGACAGTCTCCCCGGTCTAACCGCCCCGGTCGCATAGCTACTACGTGCCCTACGGGACGGCGGGCTGCTCCCATAGCTCACCCTCGCAGGCCGCACGGTTAGGCCTGCTAGTCGTGCAACATCTCTTCCTTGCAGGAGGCGATCTAAAACAGCAGGGGCGATCTGCGCAATCTGCTCCTTCGGTCCTCCAGGTCGCCCAGAAGATGATTACCTGCCTCCAAGTCGCCCGGGAGCTGACGACCTGCCTCCAGGTCGCCCAGGAGCTGAAGACCTGCCTCCAGGTCGCCTAGGAGATGATGACCTGCCTCCAGGTCACCCAGGAGCTGACGACCTGACTCTAGGTCGCCCAGGAGCTGAAGACCTGCCTCCAGGTCGCCTAGGAGCTGATAACCTGCCTCCAGGTCGCCCAGGAGCTGACGACCTGACTCCAAGTCGCCCAGGAGCTGACGACCTGCCTCCAGGTCGCTCAGGAGATGACGACCTGACTCCAGGTCGCCAAGGAGCTGACGACCTGCCTCCAGGTCGCCCAAGAGCTGACGACCTGCCTCCAGGTCGCCCGGGAGCTGACGACCTGCCTCCAGGTTGCCCAGGAGCTGAAGACCTGCCTCCAAGTCGCCTAGGAGCTGATGACCTGCCTCCAGGTCGCCCAGGAGCTGACGACCTGACTCCAGGTCGCCCAGGAGCTGAAGACTTGCCTCCAGGTCGCCTAGGAGCTGATGACCTGCCTCCAGGTCGCCCAGGAGCTGACGACCTGACTCCAGGTCGCCCGGGAGCTGACGACCTGCCTCCAGGTCACCCAGGAGCTGACGACCTACCTCCAGGTCGCCCAGGAGCTGAAGACCTGCCTCCAGGTTGCCCAGGAGCTGACGACCTGCCTCCAGGTCGCCCAGGAGCTGAAGACCTGCCTCCAGGTCGCCCAGGAGCTGACGACCTGCCTCCAGGTCGCCCAGGAGCTGAAGACCTGCCTCCAGGTCGCCTAGGAGCTGACGACCTGCCTCCAGAATGTTTTGGACTCGGTCAAAGCTCACCACCTTACGGGGGGTAACGTTACCAGGACCGTCTCCAGCCCGAGCCTATAAATACCCCTAAGACCTCTCATTCTGGACGCGTGAGGAGGAAGAGGAGAACTGCCAACTTGATCAAAGTCTGCGGCCTCAGTTTTCCAGTTCGTCACAGCTTGATCAAGCAAGGTCGACGGACTCAAATCTCCAGTCCGCCCAGGTCGTCAAGGGTTGTGGACTTAGCTTTTTCTGCCCTCAGCAGCTTGCGCAGCCTCTGCAGCCTCAGTTCTCCAGTCCTCTGCAGCCTCTTTACATAGTTTCTGGCACCTTCTTCTTTAGCCACCAGCTTCCCCCATTGTACCCTTGACTGCTTCTTCATGTAATGGTGCAATAGCAAGCTGTAACCCTACTTGATCAAAGGAAAAGCCTGTCGCAAGAGTTGCATTCAGGCGCGACGGGCGAAGTCTGCTATTGTCGCTGCTAGCGTCCCTTTCTCTTCTATTTTCTCTGTCTTCATACGCGACTCAGAGTAACCAGCTGCCCGGCAGTCTCTCAAACCTCTCCTCTATCCCCGCAACCCACTCATTCACCTAGCTTGTGAGACCGAACACCCGTTAGCTGGTGATGCTCGACTCCCTTTCGCATTTCGCGCATCAACAGTTAACACGCGACCTTCAGATCCTGAGCAGATGATGAACAGCAGTTGCAACGAAGATTTGAGATTAAGCTCAGAGCTTACCTTAACTTCAAACAGTCATAACTCTTGATTCGAGTGACCGATTTCAGAAATTCAAAGCTTGTCGGAACCGGCTCGAGGAGATCTACTCCCCGGTGAACAGGGAACCGGTTTGGACGCTTTTTCGGCCCTCGGATTTCCCAAATTCCACTCCGTTTGGAAGTTATTAACTTCAAGGATTTTCTATCAAGAGACCTTTAGCACACCCCTGACCATTCAGAAGTGTCCGTCTTAAGTAGAGACAACAATCTCCTACTATCTAAGGAGTTTACATCTCTCATTGCAAGCTTCATAAGGTAAACATGAATGTTCATCCTCATATACTTGATGAACTAACATCTTTTGTAGGAGAAGAACAAGTTCCTTCTCCCTTCACATCCCATATTCAAAGGGAAGTGGTTCCATATGATTTCAAAGAGCCTCGTCTGTCAATCTATTCGGGAACGAGCGATCCAGTTTCTCACTTACAAGCTTTTGAATCGATTGTTTCATTGAAAGCTATATCAGATGGCATCAAATGCAAGCTCTTCATCATATCTTTTGGTGCTCAAGTATTGGACTGGTTCTACTGTCTACCACCTCAGTCAATAACTTGCTTTAGCAATCTTCAAAGAGAATTCCTCTCAAGGTTTGGAACCTTTAGGAAGAGAAAGAAGGACATAGGAGCTCTTTTTCAGATCAAGCAAGAAGACAACGAGTCTTATGCTCACTTCATCGAGCGATTCCAGAAGGAAACTCTTGACGTTGTTAATGTTGATCAAAATTTCTATAAAGTTGCTTTCATAAGCGGACTTCGGCAAGGCCCGCTTAAATTCAAATTCACTACAAAAATGCCTGACACCTATAAGGATCTTATTGATCACGCAAATAAGTTTGTTGGAGCTGAAGCCATGAATTCTGACTACATATTTCGTCTAGATCAAACGGCTCAAGTGCCAGCGCAGATTTTATCTCATCAGTTGGATAGTGAATCTCTTCACAATTATTTATCTCTCAATCATAACAGCAACCTATTGCAATATGATCAAGATCCTAATCTCCTGGTATCTCGACACATATGTTATGATCGTGGGAATTCATCTACATCTCAATCAAAGCATTCAGAGTTAGGTATTGATAACTCTAATATATCAACTCATACTTCTGATAGTGAACCTCATGCTTCTCGCCAATATAAGCAAGCTGAGCCTAAAAGGAAGTATGCAAGCTTGACTATTTCTATGAAAGAAGTTCTTCAAATTATTCAGCAGGAGCCAGGTTTCATTAGGCCCTCTCTCCTGCGACCTGGTCAACGGTGTCGCAAAGATTTATTCTGTTTATACCACTTTTGTGTGGGTCATGATATAGAGAAATGTCGAGCACTTCATAAGCTCGTAGAGAAATTGCTGAAAGAAGGCAAGTTGCAAGAATATATTGCTTGAAAGCATCATTGTAAAATCCTCTACTGCAACATTGAGTACTTACTCTCAATCTATTAGTGGTAAAATTTGTTTTACCAATGCGCTTTTCTTCCTTCTATTGTTGGCATGACTGGTTGCTTTTGGAAAAGAGAACTTCTTACAGCCATAAACCCACTCCGCGTGGTCGCTTAAAAGTTCTTAGCGGCAATAAACCCACTTTTCAAGTGGTCGCCCATTTTCCAAAGTGTCAACCAAGTCTGCTTTTCAATTTTTTGAGGAAACTTGTGGCATTAAACCCACCCTGCGTGGTAGCCCTATTTCCAATTTGGCATCGGATCCACTCCGCGTGGTGGCCTTTTCTATTTCTCAGAGCAGTTAATTCCACTTCTTAGTGGTAGTCAGAGAGCATATACAGGCAATCATATCCACTCCGCGTGGCTACCCGTAATTTGTTATATATTATCTATTGATAATTGATTATGCTCATTCTTGGCATCTATTATTCAATCGAGGAATCGACCTATATTTATTGATAAGCCATGTTATTGAAGTCTAAACAAAATGCTTCCATCTAGCGGATCTGGCTTTCATATATGAAGCATCAGGCTTGATCACGCGAGACAATCATTATCGCGGTTTGATCTTTATTCAATTAAAAGCAGAGTTTGCCGAGTATCTCTTCTGCTATAAAATTAAATCTTATCATATCTGCTTGCTTACTCTTCTTTTACAGAGATCAGCAGATATTAGCAAGTTCCCCTCATGTACTTGCAGCTTATCTTCTATCATATCTGCTTGCTTACTCTTCTTTTACAGAGATCAGCAGATATTAGCAAGTTCCCCTCATGTACTTGCAGCTTATCTTCTATTATATCTGCTTGCTTACTCTTCTTTTACAGAGATCAGCAGATATTAGCAAGTTCCCCTCATGTACTTGCAGCTTATCTTCTATCATATCTGCTTGCTTACTCTTCTTTTACAGAGATCAGCAGATATTAGCAAGTTCCCCTCATGTACTTGCAGCTTATCTTCTATCATATCTGCTTGCTTACTCTTCTTTTGCAGAGATCAGCAGATATTAGCAAGTTCCCCTCGTGTACTTGCAGCTTATCTTCTATCATATCTGCTTGCTTACTCTTCTTTTGCAGAGATCAGCAGATATTAGCAAGTTCCCCTCGTGTACTTGCAGCTTATCTTCTATCATATCTGCTTGCTTACTCTTCTTTTGCAGAGATCAGCAGATATTAGCAAGTTCCCCTCAGGTACTTGCAGCTTATCTTCTATCATATATGCTTTCTTACTCTTCTTTTGCAGAGATCAGCAGATATTAGCAAGTTCCCCTCAGGTACTTGCAGCTTATCTTCTACCATATCTGCTTGCTTACTCTTCTTTTGCAGAGATCAGCAGATATTAGCAAGTTCCCTCCAGGTACTTGCAACTTACTTTTCTAGCATATCTGCTGTTTACTCTTCTTTTACAGAGATTAGCAGATATTAGCAAGTTCCCTCCAAGTACTTTCAGCTTACTTTTCTAGCATATCTGCTGTTTACTCTTCTTTTGTAGAGATTAGCAGATATTAGCAAGTTCCCTCCAGGTACTTGCAGCTTATTTTCTTCTTCTATCTGCTTGCTTATTCTCCTTTTGCAGAGACTAGCAGATAGTAGCAAGTTCCTCTCAGGTACTTGCGGCTTATTTTCTTTTTCTACCTGCTCGTTCACCTTACTTTTGCAGAGATTAGCAGATATTGGCAAGTCTCATTCAGAGTTTAATAGAAGACAGTTGCCCTCTTCCTCAATTACAAAAGTAACTCAAGTACACGCAAGATGTACCTCCTTTTGCCTGCATTGACTTTTTCTTCACAGGTAAAAGATAGACATTGACAGATTTTTCCGAGGAGAGACATCAGGTTCTACCTCTCCTAGTCTCTAATTTTTCTCACCTGATTTCTGAGGGGAGGATCACGATTTTCGTGGGTCTCCTACATTTTCGAAGTTCCTTTCGGAACTTAAAAAAGTGCGGGGATTATGTTAACCACAAAATCGACGATCCCTCCCAAGGTCTCTAGCTTGCAAGTCGCGGCCCACTCAAGAGTTCCTCCCGAGGGTCTCGATCTGCCTTACCCCTCCTTTTTGGGTCAGGAGGATAGAAACTCCTATCCGCTCAGGCCGTGCGCCTAGGACAGTCTCCCCGGTCTAACCGCCCCGGTCGCATAGCTACTACGTGCCCTACGGGACGGCGGGCTGCTCCCATAGCTCACCCTTGCAGGCCGCACGGTTAGGCCTGCTAGTCGTGCAACATCTCTTCCTTGCAGGAGGCGATCTAAAACAGTAGGGGCGATCTGCGCAATCTGCTCCTTCGGTCCTCCAGGTCGCCCAGAAGATGATTACCTGCCTCCAGGTCGCCCGAGAGCTGACGACCTGCCTCCAGGTCGCCCAGGAGCTGAAGACCTGCCTCCAGGTCGCCTAGGAGAAGATGACCTGCCTCCAGGTCGCCCAGGAGCTGACGACCTGACTCCAGGTCGCCCAGGAGCTGAAGACCTGCCTCCAGGTCGCCTAGGAGCTGATGACCTGCCTCCAGGTCGCCCAGGAGCTGACGACCTGACTCCAGGTCGCCCAGGAGCTGACGACCTGCCTCCAGGTCGCCCAGGAGATGACGACCTGACTCTAGGTCGCCAAGGAGCTGACGACCTGCCTCCAGGTCGCCCAGGAGCTGACGACCTGCCTCCAGGTCGCCCGGGAGCTGACGACCTGCCTCCAGGTCGCCCAGGAGCTGAAGACCTGCCTCCAGGTTGCCTAGGAGCTGATGACCTGCCTCCAGGTCGCCCAGGAGCTGACGACCTGACTCCAGGTCGCCCAGGAGCTGAAGACCTGCCTCCAGGTCGCCTAGGAGCTGATGACCTGCCTCCAGGTCGCCCAGGAGCTGACGACCTGACTCCAGGTCGCCGAGGAGCTGACGACCTGCCTCCAGGTCACCCAGGAGCTGACGACCTGCCTCCAGGTCGCCCAGGAGCTGAAGACCTGCCTCCAGGTCGCCCAGGAGCTGACGACCTGCCTCCAGGTCGCCTAGGAGCTGAAGACCTGCCTCCAGGTCGCCTAGGAGCGGACGACCTGCCTCCAGAATGTTTTGGACTCGGTCAAAGCTCACCACCTTACGGGGGGTAACGTTACCAGGACCGTCTCCAGCCCGAGCCTATAAATACCCCCAAGACCTCTCATTCTGGACGCGTGAGGAGGAAGAGGAGAACTGCCAACTTGATCAAAGTCTGCGGCCTCAGTTTTCCAGTCCGTCACGGCTTGATCAAGCAAGGTCGGCGGACTCAAATCTCCAGTCCGCCCAGGTCGTCAAGGGTTGTGGACTTAGCTTTTTCTGCCCTCAGCAGCTTGCGCAGCCTCTGCAGCCTCAGTTCTCCAGTCCTCTGCAGCCTCTTTACATAGTTTCTGGCACCTTCTTCTTTAGCCACCAGCTTCCCCCATTGTACCCTTGACTGCTTCTTCATGTAATGGTGCAATAGCAAGCTGTAACCCTACTTGATCAAAGGAAAAGCCCGTCGCAAGAGTTGCATTCAGGCGCGACGGGCGAAGTCTGCTATTGCCGCTGCTAGCGACCCTTTCTCTTCTATTTTCTCTGTCTTCATGCGCGACTCAGAGTAACCAGCTGCCCGGCAGTCTCTCAAACCTCTCCTTTATCCCCGCAACCCACTCATTCACCTAGCTTGTGAGACCGAACACCCGTTAGCTGGTGATGCTCGACTCCCTTTCGCATTTCGCGCATCAACACCTGGAACAGCAAATCCACCAGTGGATATATATTCACCTTGGGAGGAGCTGCTATAACTTGGAAATCTAAAAGAAAGACCTGTATAGCATTGTCGTCTATGGAAGCCGAGTTGTTTGCCTTAGCCTTGGCCGGTGAAGAGGCAGATTGGATCAGGAACTTGATTCTAGACATTCCCTTGTCTAAGCTACAAGTCAACTCGTTGAGCTTGTACTGTGATAATCAAGCAGTAGTTCAAGTCGTTAAGAATGCCCTCTATAATACTAAGAGGAGACATGTACGACTGAGACATGCTTTACTGAATTATCTGAAAGAACAAGGAATTATCACTTTGATTGATGTGCGTTCAAAGGATAACATGCTGATCAATTGACGAAAGGAATGCCCAAATACATACTAATCAAAACAGTGGGGGAAATGAGACTAAAGGCGGTTTTGTTCGGCCTTAGTTCAGCTTCAAGCGATTTAGTTCAGCCTTTGTCCGAACGTTTAAATTATTACGATTTCCTTTGTCAAAGCAAGCATGTTGTGCTCCGTTGATGATCTTGGTTGCTGAGTTCGGATCTGGTAAGTTGTTTCATTCCAAACTTGATGCTAACAACTTCACCTGGATTCGACTTTTGCCTTGGAGGAGAGTGTTATTCCAAACTTGATAACACAATCTGACTTGGTCTTGACTCTTCTTCTGGAAATTGGTTCCATTCCAAACTTGATGAGTTCCAATTAACTTTAGAAGGGCAGTAACCGTGACATTCCATATAGGATCACAGATATAGCTGCGGTGTCCAGAAGTCTGAAATCGTTTCGGTTGAAACAGATATCAGGTTCTGAGGTAAAACTATAATACTATGTAAACGTGTCCTCCCAGCCAAATTAAAATGATCGATACTAAGTTCCTTTTGTAGAACTAGATATCTGTAAATTTGCAAAGGATAGAATTCATTCTGAAATGAAATTCTCTGTTAAAATTGCAGGAGCTGTTGGGATAGGAGGAGCACTGGTTGGCTGGAATCCTGATCAGGATGATCTGTTGGATGATGAGATTTAGAGTGTTATGAGTTTTTTCTTTTGCTACTTCCATTTAGAGCATTGTTTAGCTCTTCTATTTTTTACACTGTTTGTTTGGACTTTATATAGCTCTTTGTTGATTTGTGACACCAGGCGTATAGGGTCTGTGTCTTGTTGTACCTGAGACTATTTCTGTGTTGCAGCTGAGTTTTTGTTTTACTTAAGCGTGCATACTAATTTTGTGTTCAAGTCTAATCTTGTTTGAAACAGGTGCAGGACACGGTTGTGCATGATTCACGGTTTGGTTGAACTTTGCACAAACCACCCTCTATCCGAAGTCTGGGTACACGGCGGATATAGGAGGAGATTGTTAGATATTTAATAATATGTCCGCACGTGTGTTAGCCCGACTCGGAATAGGTTAACGGGTTCGTGTCGTTCTAGGGTTAGGCTCTACGCTGCAAGTACTATAAATACCCATTCCAAACTTGATGGTGTATTCGTAGAATACTTTGAGCGGATCCCTCAACATATATATATATATATACACACATACGCATGCTCAACACGGAGCTCCGCCCCTATAGTCATATGCGACAGTACTGACCGACGACGGTGGGCTTCCGACGGATCGCTGCAAGCTGTGCCCGCATCAAGACGGGTTGCGCTCACAACATATACATATGAGTACTCAAAATAACCGTAGAAAAATATAAATCAATATTTCATTTTTATTTTGTTAAATAATATACGTTTTGACCTAAAAATATTAATTTTGACTTTAATAAAGTTGATTGGTTTAATGTCACATCCTCAAAAATATCACGATATGTCTAATGATAACTTTTCTTGAATAGACCACAGACATGCCTAATGACAAACTATCATAATATCTAATTTTTTGATAATATAATCACTTTGAAAGTACATTGCATTTTAATTTTGTTTGAAATAAATTATAATATATGTCAAGTCATTAAAATATAAAAATAAGGACAATTGATATTTTTGAATGTTTCACTAAAATTAATTTTGTCCTTAAAATAGTGAAAGAATAAATATATAAATATATATATACACACACACAAGTGACAGGCACGGACCTCCGGCCCGATGGCCACACACCACAATGCTCGGCCGGCGATGGTGGGCTTCGCCCGCAACAGGAACCATTATTTTTTAATTAATAAACAATTAAAAAAGAAAATAAATAAATATTATAATTATTTAAAAAGTAAACAAAAATTGCATTCATTACAGGCGGGTGATCAGTGGCGTGAGCACTGTTCACCCGCCTGTTATAGTCCCACACTGTCAAACAAATGGAAATTTACCGGTTTAAATATAGGTTTCTGTAATTATTGTTTGAAATCTGTGGGTTGGCGGGCTTGCGGGCCAGTGGGTTTGCGGGCTCCTCTTTGGTTGTGGACTATACCATGCAGGCTTATAGCGGGTGTGTTTTGCTAACCCAATTATTTTACATAGGTTTAGGACCCATTTAGGAGGTTTAGGACCCCTACGAAAAAGTGGAGAGAGAGGCCTCGTTTGATCAGACGGCTGCTGCAAAATAGATTCAGATCGGACGACCCAAATCATTCCAATAAATTTAAAATTCTTGACTTTGATATTTCTATTATATGTGTATATATATATATATATATATATATATATATATATATATATATATATATATATATATATATAAGAAAATCCCTTTTTGATGCAATATTTATAAAACACATTATACCTTCATTCTTTTTTACTTAGGCTTCGTTTGGGGTAGCATTTGGAGCTTTTGGTTTGAGGCAAACACAACCGAACAGTGGGTAACCAAATGATCAGCGGCGGCGTTTGCTCCATTTGCACCCATCGTGCCATGGGAAATGGAGGAAAACAAAGGGATTCCAATCGCGGCCTAGCTCCCCTTCGGTTTCAAAAGCCCTACTCCTCTCTCCGCTGGAGTAAAACGCCAAACCAAATGAAGTCTTAAAGACTTAGCATATATTCAAAAAAAAATATATTTCAAATTTTTTTTGAAATAAGAGTTATTTCTGTAATTTTGTACTTATTGCTAAAGTCAATTCTCCATAACAGGGCATTATGAGGCACAATACCCAAAATGTTGAAATCGGGAACCGGTTTCTTGTGGAGTCTGAATCCTTGGGGAAGGGGTGACCGTACACTTGCTTTGCCTTGTAAGCTTGGCTGACCGAAAACTTCGAACTTGAAACTGACCCAAGACTCCAACACAGAGGTCACACTACACACCCGGAAGATTTTAGAGCGTTTTCCCTCCTTATCCTGTGTTGAGCTAAGGACACCTTAGAAAGCACTATAAGACGAGAGTAAGAGAACTGAAAAACTTGCCTTCTTAGGTACCCCCTTGAGTCTATTTATAGTTTTTGAAACCTGACCTACAAATAGCGTAACTCCGCTGTTCTGAATGGTTATAAGCAGCCAAAAGCGGTCTGCCAACAGTCAAACTCCGCTGTTCTAAAAGGCTATATGCAGTCTTGCGAGGGCATCCAAGTAATTTTGCCTCTGGATCCTACTGGGCGAGTGGCCCATGAAGGCGTCACTCGCCAAGAGGGGGCGAGTGCTTGGGCAAGCTAGGCACTCGCCTCCGCGACACTCCATTTTGGGTAGATGCGGATCTAAGGCCACTCGCCTAGCAATGGCGAGACCTTTCATGCCATTTCAGGAGAGAGCCACCATGTCTTTGGTGGGCGAGAGCCCTTCTGCCTCCTGAGCGAAAGCTATTCGCGAAGGGTCTTTCTCGCCTTCCTGAGCCAAGATCAGAAAGCATCGACAGCACTCACCTCACTCAATGCCAAGGAACTGAAGGCATGGATAGCGCAAACTTCACTTGACGCCACGGGCGGAAGGCGTCGACAGAGCAAACTTCACTCAACGCCAAGGAACTGAAGGCGTCGACAGCGCAAGCTTCAATCAACGCCAAAGAACTGAAGGCGTGGACAACGCAAGCTTCACTTAACGCCAAGGGCGGAAGGCGTCGACGGAGCAAACTTCACTTCACGCCAAGGGCGGAAGGCGTCGAGAGCGCAAGCTTCACTCAACGCCAAGGGCATAAGACGTCGACAACGCAAGCTTCACTCAACGCCAAGGGCGGAAGGGGTCCGGCTCGGTGTCTTGAACCCTCTTGCCTCTGAAGACCCCACAAAGCACTGGTCCCAAAGGGGGAACCCACTCATCGAATACAGGGTTGTACACGGAATGTACTTCTTGTCAACTGAAACTGCCTCATGTCGCTCTCACAACTTCGACCATTTCACTTTCTCTCCCGCACTGAAGCAAGATGACTGATTCAATTTTCTCCAGCTATGCTCCCTGGCCGAAGCAAGAAGACTGCTTCCATTTTCTCTAGCTGCCATTCATGGCCAAAGCAAGAAGGCCGCTTCCATTTTCTCCAGCTGTGCTCCGGTGACCTTCCATTCTACTTCACGCTCGCACCTTCCAACCCCTCCAATCGGAATCTCCCCTAAATTGACAGCCAAATCCACCGCCTCTCATGCTCGACATCTCCGCTCGCACACTGCTCCACCTCCAAAAAGGATTTCTCCACGATCTCAGGGCGCCATCAACGCTATCTTCAATTCGCGGACAACATTCCTAAGGTACGGTTTTTTTGGTTTGTTCAGATACGGTATTCCTATCGTCATCTTCAAGGTTTAAAAAAATCACTCTAAGGCTCTGTTAGGCGCGGCTGTCGCGACTTGAGAAGCAGTGATGGAATAATCAGCTGTTTTATAAAGTGATGGCAGAATCTGTGAATTTGTTTGGAAGAACAACGTTGCAGTGTTTAGTAATTTTAGTTTATAAATATTATATAAATAATATTATATTTATTAATAATGTATTATTTTATAAATATTATATAAATAAAGCATTATACGTTAGGGGTATTAAATTATATAATACGCTAGTTAATTATAACTTAAAAATATTTTTATATCAAACGTTAGTTATATTAAATTATTAGTTACATAAAAAAGCTAATAATTAACTTAAAAATATTATAAGTTAGTTATATTAAATTATTAATATATAAAAACTAATAATTAACTTTAAAATATTATACGCTTAAAAATACGTTAGTTAAATTATTATTAAAATGTTTTTTTTTTATTTTGTAAAAACTTTTTAGAAAAATGTAAACAGGGCTGCAACGTTGCTGCCTTTCCTGCTGCGGGTGTTCACCCGCGGCAGGAAAACAGCTGCACGCAGCTGATTTTCACGGATGCCACTATCCGTCACGGTGGTTGTCATAAAAATCAGTTTGGCGCGGCGTTTCAAAAAGTTGTGGTTCCCCGCCCGCAAAACGCCGCACCAAACAAAGCCAAATTCTCACAGCCACACGAGGTTTCTCGGAGCCCTCTCACGCCGCATCCACAGCCTAGGTTCGCCCTGTCCTCTCCTCAGTGTTTTGGGAATTCTTGGCCCCATCTCTTTGCCTTCAATTTTTGTTTGGAGATATCGTTAAGGGTCCGTTCGTTTCAACGATATTGAAATTAAAGTATTGGCATTAAGAAAATGAAAGTCAATTCCGCTGTTCGTATGAACAATTGTAGAGGGGAATTGACTTTCTGGTGGAAAGCCGTAGATATTCACACAAAACTAAAAACTCATTGGTTCAATGTCTATCTCTAGGTGCGGATATTGAGATTTCCAACATCGTCTTTCAAAAGAAGAGTAATTTTTTCTGCATGAATGCGATTTTTTTTGTTCAGACATGATTATTTCGCTCGAACGCGATTTTGTTGCACGGACATGATTTTCTGGCTAGGACGCTATTTTCTCGCCGGGACGTTATTTTTTTGCCCGGACGTGATTTTTTCGCTCGGACGCGAATTTTTCGCTCGGGCGCGATTTTCTCGACCAGACGCGATTTTTTCACCAGTGGGCGTTTTCTTCGACCAGACGCGATTTTTTCGCCCGGGCGAGATTTTTTTGCACGGACGCGATTTTTTTCGCCCCGAGATGTTTTTTCGCACGTGGGGAGTTTTTCGTCAGGGCGCGATTTTTTCGCTCGGGCGCGATTTTTTCGTCTGGGCTCGATTTCTTCTCCCGTGCTCGATTTTTTCGCCCGGATTTGTTTTTTTTCGCCCGGGCGCGATTTTTTCGCCCGGGTGCATTTTTTCGACAAGGCGCGAATTTTTCGTCCGTGGGCGTTTTCTTCGCCCGGATGCGATTTTTTCGCCCGGACGCGATTTTTTTGTCCGGACTCGATTTTTTCGCCCGAACGCAATTTTTTCGCCCAGGCGCTATTTTTTTGCACGAATGCGATATTTTTCTCCCTGAAATGTTTTTTTTCGCATGGGCGCGATTTTTTCGCCCGTGGACATTTTTTCGCCCGGAAGTGTTTTTTTTCGCCCGAGAGGGATTTTCCGCCCGGACGCGATTTTTTCGCCTGGACGCGATTTTTCCGCTCGGGCGCGATTTTTCCGTCCATGGACGCTTTTTTTGCCCGGAAGTGTTTTTTTCGCCCGGGCGCAATTTTTTTTGGCCCGGGTGTGATTTTTAGGCCCGGGCGCGATTTTTACGCCCGAGCGTGATTTTTTCGCCCGAACGCAGTTTTTTTCCCGTGACTTTTTTTTGCCCGGAAGTGTTTTTTTTTGCCCAAACGCGATTTTTCCGCTCGAGCCCGATTTTTTGGCCCGGACGCGATTTTTCCACCCGAAGATCATTTTTCGCTCGTACGCTATTTTTCGCCCAGACGCGGTTTTTTCGCTCGAACGCGATTTTTTCGACCGGACGCGAATGCGAGTTTTTCGCCTGGACGCTGTTGAAGCCAAAATTGACCTCAACGAATGTTCACAAACCAAAGCGCAGCCGACGCCTACTTCTCTCAAATCTCGACCCCTGACTAACTGCTAAGGTCCTAAGACTGACCCAAAGCCTCAGCTGGGAGGTCCCACCTCACACCCGGAAGATCTCTGAGAGCTTCCCCTCCAAAACCAATAGCTGGACTGGGAGCTCTTCAGAAAGCCCTGGAGTTAGAGAATAATGAAAGTCTGCCTTCCAAAGAGCCCCTATGGGTCTTTTTATAGTCTTCTCCTGACCTGAAAATACTGAAATACCCCTGATGGGTCTGCCAATAGCCAAATCCCGCTGTCATCCCAGGGGCATACAGGTAATTTAACCCGAGGATAATGGAATAATAAAATAATCCTTTTTCCTGGGCGCCAGGCCCCACCACATGGACCTGCCTGGCGAGAACCCCGGGCGAGAAGGCTCTCGCTAAGCCTTAGCTGGGCTCACCTTGGCGAGATCTCCCGCCAAGAGGGTTCTCGCTCTCGGTGGTCTTGACGTCACTGCCGTTGGACGTGGCGCTGAGTAGGTGAAGCTCACTCTACGCCTTCACTGCTAATCATGGCGTTGAGCGAGTGGAGCTTACTCAACGCCCTCTGTTGCCGAACGCGGCGTTGAGTGAGTGAAGCTCACTGACCGCCCTCTGCTGCCGAACGCGGCGTTGAGTGAGTGAAGCTCGCTCAACGCCTTCTCGCCAGCCCCCAGGGAGAGTTCCTTTTGGCTGGGAGCTCTCCTGTCCCGAAGCCTAAAGCTGACCTGAAGACCCGAGTCCTGGCGCGAACGATCTCGCCTACCAGTAGGCGGGAGCACCCTAAGGGCGAGAACTCTGCCAGTCCGCCCGAGGGATAACCCGGGACTAGCCCAACCCTGACCCCTGAAGTCTTAGTCTTCCTGGTCCTACCCAGCGAATACGGGGTTGTACACAATCCCCGCTCTTTTCGAGCTAGCCCTGCGCTCGACAAGACAAGTCCAACCCCAAAATATTCGCTGGACACGTGCCTGTCAGCCAAGAGAATCTTTTGGCGGGCCCTACTGCGGCTATAAATACACGCCGACGGGTGACCATAAGTCTTGCCTCCGAACTACTGTTTCTTCACTGAGCTCTCGCCCGGGGTTTTTTGCGCGATACCAAGATATATGCTAAGCGTGCTGGCAAGCCACTTCCGCAGGACCTTCAGGATCGGTTAGTCGCGGCTCAAGCGCGAGCCTTAGCAAATAGCGCTGCGGTAGCGCCCTGGCTGTCGAGGAAATCTCCAAACGCCGGTCATTCTGAGCCGAAAAAGAAAAAGGAAAAGCGAAAAGCGAAGGTGGTCCGGCGAGACCTTGCTCGCGAGAACAGGGATCCACCTTCTCCTACTCCCAATCCCCTGGGGGACCCCTCCCCGCAAAAGCTATGCCTTCCGGCCATGCTTACCGAGATGATTACGTTACAGCCCCGACAACTAACGTGACCTCTCGCAGGAATCCGTTCCAAATGACGACGTCGGGTCTTCCCCGATTCCCCCAGATTTGTCAGCTCCCCCTCCTGAGGATCGAACGGGGGTCTCGGAGGAAATTCCTCCAGCCAGGACCCGGGTGATAGGTACGCTTTCCGCCACTTCTCAATATTTCAACCGTGTCTTTCCTTTTCTGAACTGTCTTCTCGCAGAGCCAGCTTCCGCTGTCCCGGGTCTCGTCACCCGGGAAGATGAAGCGAGAACCGGCGAGTTGCTTCCTTCTGCGGCAAATCCCTCCCTGCAGGCGGGAGGGGTGGCCATTGAACCTTCCACTACTCCTAAGGATGCCGATCATCCCTTGAGAGAGGACAACTCTCTCCATGCTTCCGGCCAGGCTGGGACCATTGTGCGCAAATCCTTCCGCCCAGGGCGAGGCAAGCCTCTCCACCTCCTTTATGGAACTGACGGAGGGGTCGGGCCTTCTCATCCGACGCCAATCAATGGCTCTCGCCAGACTGCAGGTATGCGAGACATTCTTGTCGGCTGATCGTTATGCCTTAATCAAAACCTTGGGCGCACTTTTCGCAGGGGATCCCAGCTCTTGGTCGGGAGCCAACGAGGAGGGAGAAGAAGAAGAAGACGATTCCCTTCCTCCTTCGCCTGGCGAGATAGAGGAAACCTTGAACGGCACCGGGAACGCGAAGGGGCGGAGGAGGAAGATCTCGGCCATTTTGGCCAAGCTCATCCGGCGAGACCGCGCCCATGCTGCCGCGGCAAAAGCGTTCCGCGAGTCCGTGGAACAAAGGCTGGAGGCCCTGGAGCGGGATTTCTTCTTGGGCGAGACTGATCGACCGGGAGGGCCTACTGCCGAGTCTTCGCCAGGGAGATGCATCGCGCAGATCCGGGATCATGCTAGGCGGATCAACCTAGGGTGTACTACCCTGTCATCTTACTTCAACCCGCTGGTGCCTCCGAGAACTAGGCGGCGGGAATGAGGGCGATGGTGCTGGGAACCGTATTAGTTCACCTAGGTCTCGCCCCTTCTCCCTTTTTAGCCTTCCCTTCTGCCATGTACCTTTATGCCTCTGTAATAACTGTTATTGTTAATTTTATTCAGCCATGTACCTTTATGCCGACCCACCTCCATCAACTCCCCCTCTTCAATCGCTGGTCGGAAAAGTTCAGTTAAGGTTCCTCCTCCCCGAGGCCCAAACTTCGCCAACCGATCAACTGTTGTGCTTTCCTCCCTGGGAACGTGTTGAATAGAGTAGGAACGGAACCCTCCGATGATTGCCCTTACCTTGGATAGATACTTCATGAGGGTAGGCTCCCGAGCCTCAAACTCCCCTCTGATCTGCGACACTACCACCATCGAGTCAGTGAAGGTCTCCACATCCTGGATCTCCAACTCCCTTGCCTATCGAAGGCCGGCTATCACAGCCTCATATTCCGCCTGATTATTGGTAACAGGGAAGTGGAAAGCCACCGCCTGTTCTATGATAACCCCTTGAGGACTCACCAACACTACACCCCCTCCCAGGGAGTGCCTCCCTGAGGCCCCATCGACCATCATCTTCCATGCTTCGTGGGGCTTCAGCTCCTCATTCTCGGCTTCAGTGACATAGTCTGCCAGAAAGTCCGCCACGGCCTGAGCTTTTGTGAGAAACGAACTAAAACAAGCCGGAAATGGTATAACTGAAATTTTATTATCAGAAAAAGGTAAGTATTACAAAGGTATAGCCTCCCTTATATAGAATGGAGGAGATGGGAGAGAATACAAATACCCAATGTGGGACTAAATACACAACAACATTATCTACAAAGCTAACCGCCAAGACTAGCCGGAGACCGCCAAACCGTGCGGTTAGTAGACACTAACCGCCCAGTCACCACCAGAGAACACGAAGCCAACCACCGAGATCCCAGAGTATAACCGGCAGACCGCCCGGCTACCAAACCGCCAGACTTAGCCGCCTGTCCGCCAAGGCCTATACAGCAACACAGAGATTAGCCGGGCAGACCGCCCGGCTACCAAACCGCCAATCTTAGCCGCCTGTCCGCCCGGGTTTATACAGCAACACTCCCCCTCAAGCTGGAGCATAGATGTCAATCATGCCTAGCTTGCTGCAAATGTGGAAGAAGGAGGCGGACACAGGTTTTGTGAATATATCTGCCAGCTCTTTCTCTGAAGTAACAAACGGAGTGCAAATCTGGTTCTTTAACACTTCTTCTCGAATGAAGTGACAATCAACCTCTATGTGCTTTGTTCGCTCATGGAAGACCGGATTTTTTGAAATGTAGATCGCCGCTTTGTTGTCGCAGAACATGGGAAGAGGATAGTTGTAGACCTCTCCTAGATCCAGCATGAGAGCCCGCAACCATTTTAACTCACACGTGGTTGATGCCATACTACGATATTCTGCTTCCGCACTAGACCTGGAGACGACTGACTGCTTCTTGCTCTTCCAGCTAACCAAGTTTCCTCCAACAAACGTGCAAAATCCGGAGGTCGACTTGCGATCCCCTTTGTCGTCCGCATAGCTAGCGTCGGAGTACGCTTCGACTCTTAGGTGACCATTTTTCTGAAAGAGAAGACCTTTCCCAGGTGCGGACTTCACATACTCCAATATCCTTAGAGCGGACTGAAGATGACATTCCCTAGGCGACTGCATAAACTGGCTGACCTTTCCCACTGCATAGGAGATGTCTGGTCTGGTCACCGTAAGGTAGATGAGTTTGCCAACAAGACGCCGATACCTCGTAGTATCCAAGAGAGGTGGTGATTCGTCTGTCCATGTCTTGTCTTCTCCAGGAGACATGGGACACTGGGCAGGTTTAGCACCCGTCAATCCTGCCTCTTTCAACAAATCAAGAGCATACTTCCGTTGGGAGAGAACCAGGGAACCCGGTTTCCGAGAGATTTCAATTCCCAAGAAGTATTTTGGAGAACCCATATCCTTCGTGACCAGGTGTTGGCGGAGATGGACCTTCGTCAAGGCTACACCAGCCTGATCGTCGCCTGTAAGAAGAATATCGTCCACGTAAACAGCTAGAACAACCAGACCCGAAGAGGTCTTGCGAGTGAACAAGGAGTGATCAGCCGAACTCCTGGTGAAACCGATAGCCCCAACGATGCTACTGAACTTATCGAACCACGCCCTGGGACTCTGCTTTAGGCCATAGATGGCCTTCTTCAAACGGCATACTTGAGTCTCCCCCTGAGCAACATACCCAGGAGGTTGCTCCATGTAGACGTCCTCGTGAAGGTCACCATAGAGGAAGGCATTCTTCACGTCCAACTGCGAAATAGGCCAATCCCTGTTGACCGCCACCGAGAAAACGACCCGAATGGTGCTGAGGCGAGCAACCGGCGAGAACGTATCAAAGTAATCAACACCATAGGTCTGAGTAAACCCTTTTGCAACAAGACGGGCTTTGTACCGGTCCACACTGCCATCAGGACGGAACTTGACGACAAACACCCAGCGACAACCAACCACATCTGTGCCAAAAGGAGGAGGCACAAGGGTCCAAGTGCCCCGGTCAGAGAGAGTAGCAATCTCGTCATCCATGGCGGCCTTCCAGTGAGGAATGACAAGGGCCTCCTGGTAGGTGCGAGGTGTGGTAGTCGCGGAGATGGCTAGGGCGAAGTCCCTGCGAGAAGGTGTTAGCCGATCATAAGAAATAACAGCCGCCAGCGAGTGCTGGGTGCATGTCCGAACCCCTTTGCGAAGGGCAATGGGCAGCTCCAGGTCCACGAGTGCCTCAGGCGCCGGTGCATCCGTGGCGGAGATAGCTGGCCCGGGAGAAGAGAGAGACGGCCGAGGGGACGAGGGAGAAGGATCCTGATCAAGAGAAGGAGCGGCTGGAGGAGGAGGTAGTGATGAAGGGAGCTCAAGAGGAGTGGATGTGGTGGAGAGAATGGGTGGAGAGGTCGAGTCGGCAGGAGGAAGAGGGAGGTTCGATCCATCAACCTGTGTGATTTCAGAAGAGAAGTAGGCGGCATTCTCAAAGAATGTCACATCCGCCGAGACGAACTGCTTGCGATGAACAGGGTCAAAGCAGCAGTAACCTTTTTGAGTTGTGGAGTAACCCAAAAAGATACACTTCGTAGCACGAGGGGACAATTTGTCGCGAGTCGCGGCAGGGCAATGAACAAAAGCAGTGCACCCGAAAATGCGTAGAGGTAAGGGAAAGGGGTCTTTGGAGGGATAGAGGATGGAAAACGGTGTTTTGCCTTTGAGGACGGTGGAAGGAATGCGATTGATGAGGTAGCAGGAGATGAGGACCGCGTAGCCCCAATAGCTACGAGGAACCTGCATCTGCGTCATGAGAGTGCGGGCGACATCAAGGAGGTGGCGGTTTTTACGTTCCGCCACCCCATTTTGCTGGGAGGTATAGACGCAGCTAGTTTGATGGATGATGCCATGTTGCGTACAGAAAGAAGCGAAATCACTACTCAGATATTCTTTTGCATTATCAGAGCGAAAAATTTTGACAGAAGCATCAAATTGATTCTTAATCATATAATAAAACGATGTCCATACAGAAAAAAGTTCGGAGCGATCCTTTAATAGATACACCCACGTACAGCGAGAATAATCATCAATAAACGTTACAAAATAGGCACTGCCACGCCCGATGGTGAGGGTAGGGGAAGGTCCCCAAACATCAGAGTGAATAAGGTCGAACGGCTTGGAAGAGCCACGTCCTTGCTTAGGAGGAAAGGGGGAGCGGTGATGCTTGCCCAGTTGACAGGCATCACAGTTGATAGGAGAGTCTTGTTGAGGTAGATGAGGAAGCAGAAGGTGGATGAGACGCGCGGGAGGATGCCCCAGGCGAAGGTGCCACTGAAGAAGATCTGTAGAAGCAGGAGAGAAGACGGTAAGAGCGGATACATCATCAAGGAAGTAGAGGCCGCCCCTCTCAGTCCCAGTAGCAATCGTCCGCTTGGAGTCCGGGTCCTGAAACAAACAAGATGAAGGAGTAAATGTTACTGAACACTGAAGTTGCTTGCACAGAGAAGTAACCGACAATAAATTGCACGGAAACTTGGGCACATAAAGAGTATCCGCCAGGCGAAGGGACGGAGTAACTTGAACCTCGCCCGTTCCATGCACCGGGGAGGGAGAACCATCCGCAACGAGAACAGGGGGCAACCGATCATGTGTTTCTAGGAGAGAAAAACACTGAGGATTGCCCGTCATATGATTAGTGGCGCCAGAGTCGATGAGCCATTTACCTTGGGTGACCACGTGGGCACTACCTGAAGTCGTGGCCACGGAGGCAGACGGCTTGGAAGAAGGAGAAGCATCACTAGCGGGACGAAGATGCGGATGCTTGGTCCAGCAGCGGTCAACCAAGTGTCCTGTGCGACCACAATGAGTACAGAGGTAGCGAGAAGGGCCACGGCCGCCAGAGTGGTTACCACGACCACTAATGCCACCACGATGAGCCTGGTGGGCATAGGCATCCGGAGCCGGAGGAGCGGCGAGCAAGGGGCGTTGGAGAAGAGAGGTAACAGCGGCAATGCGAGCAGCAGTAGCGTCCAGGGTAGGAGATTCAGCCTCGCCAAGAATTTGCTGCCGGATCATATCGTAGGAGTCCGGAAGCCGCAGAAGATAACAGACCACGAGTAGTTCCTGGAAGTGCTTCAGCTGAGTGGCCACATCGGCCGAGAGAGGACGATTTTGAAGGATCTCCGCGCCAAGAGCTTGGACCTGTTGGTACGCGGCAGGAGGGGACATGGACTGGCGAGCAAAGAGATCCGCATAGAGCGTATAGATGCGAGATGTTTGCCCCCCCTTGGAGTAGAGAGCGGCTAAGTGATTCCAAGCCTGTTTGACCGTCTCATCGTGACGGATGACAGGAAGACATTCATCGGATAGGCTGTTCGCCAGCCAAGTACGAACCAACGCATCATTCGCATCCCAGTCAGTAAACTGGACAGAGTCCGCTGGCGGAGGGTCATCGGTAAGATGATGACGCTTGCGCTGAGAGCGGAGAAGAAAAGTGAACGAGACACTCCAGTCGGGATAATTTGGCCCCAGAAGCTTCGAGACGGTGCCAAGATTCCCGGAAGCAGGAGGAGGAGGAGGAGGAGGTGGGACAACGATAGTAGACGAGGTGGAGTCATCAGAAGGAGTCATCCCGAAAGAGAGGACGCGCGGTTAAGAGAAGAGACCGGGCGAGCAAAGGAAGGAAGAGGCCGCAGCGGACACAAGGAGACCAGCGGCAGGCAATGCACAAGAAGAGAAGCCGCACGGTTATAGAGAGACCGCGCGGATAGGAAGAAAGAAAGATCTGCAGCGGTCACGATGGAATACACCAGCGGCCAGAAAGACCACGACCAAGCCACAGAGCCAACAGAGGGAGAGAAGTCGGGCGGCTAACCGATAGACCGCGCGAACAGCAGAGGAAGATAACAGGAGGAAAAAAAAGGCAAACAAGGCAAAAGAGGCCGCGGAGACAGGTCGCGGCGACTAGAGAAGAGGAGAAGGGAGCTGCGACTAGAACAGGTCGCAATCCACGAGAGAAGAGAGCTCGCGCGAGCTGAAAGACAGGCCGGCGAGAGGGCAGAGGTCACACGGACAGAAGAAAACGCAATCAGGAGGAGTAGACCGAGTCCTCTGATACCATGTGAGAAACGAACTAAAACAAGCCGGAAATGGTATAACTGAAATTTTATTATCAGAAAAAGGTAAGTATTACAAAGGTATAGCCTCCCTTATATAGAATGGAGGAGATGGGAGAGAATACAAATACCCAATGTGGGACTAAATACACAACAACATTATCTACAAAGCTAACCGCCAAGACTAGCCGGAGACCGCCAAACCGTGCGGTTAGTAGACACTAACCGCCCAGTCACCACCAGAGAACACGAAGCCAACCACCGAGATCCCAGAGTATAACCGGCAGACCGCCCGGCTACCAAACCGCCAGACTTAGCCGCCTGTCCGCCAAGGCCTATACAGCAACACAGAGATTAGCCGGGCAGACCGCCCGGCTACCAAACCGCCAATCTTAGCCGCCTGTCCGCCCGGGTTTATACAGCAACAGCTTTGATGGAGAGTCTCGGGATGAACGAGATGTCAAACTCGCTTAGTTCGATAGACCACTTTGCCAGCCTTCCCGAGTGCTCTACCCCCTCGAAGATCTTGCGAAGAGGATGGTCGGTGACCACCCTAATCGAGTGCGCTTGAAAGTATGGACGAAGCTTCCTTGCCGAAACGACCAAGGCATAAGCCATCTTCTCCAAGATGGGGTAGCGGAGCTCTGCCTTTTTCAGGATTCGGCTTATATAATAGACGGGTAGCTGCTTCTTCCCCTCTTCCCTAACCAAGACGGAGCTCACAGCTTCCACCCCCACCCCGAGATACAAGGCCAGGTCTTCCCCTTCCTTGGGGCTTTGGAGCAGCGGAGCCTGGGAGAGTTGCCTCTTCAGCCCCTGGAAGGCCTCTTCGCATTCGACCGTCCATTCGAACACCCGATTACCACGGAGCACTTTGAAGAAAGAAGAGCACCTATCCCCGGATCGAGAGAGGAACCTGCTTAGCCCGGCCAACTTTCCCGTCAAGCGCTGGACCTCCTTGGCGTTGCGAGGTGACTCCAAGTCCAATATAGCCTTCACCTTGTCCGGGTTAGGTTCTACCCCTGCCGGAGTCAAGAGGTGTCCGAGAAACTTCCCGCGATTGGCCCCGAAGACACACTTCAAGGGGTTCAACCTCATCTTGAATCTCTGCAGGGTGGCAAACGTCTCTTCCAAGTCCCGCAAATGGGAATCCACGCATTTGCTTTTGACCATCAGGTCATCGACGTAGACCTCTAGATTCTTCCCCCTTTGGTCTCGAAAGACTCGATCCATCATGCATTGGTATGTTGCCCCTGCGTTTTTCAACCCAAAGAGTATCATCTTATAGCTGAAGCATCCCTCTCTCGTGATGAAGGAGACATCCTTGACATCAGGAGGGTGCATCCGGATCTGGTGGTAACCTGAAAAAGCATCCAAAAAACTCATAACAGAAAAACCAACGCCTGAATTAACCAGCGCGTCGATTTGAGGCAGGGGGTAGCAATCCTTAGGACATGATTTATTTAATAGGGAAAAATCGATACACATACGCCACTTTCCTCCCCCTTTCTTTACCATTACCACATTGGAGATCCAGCCTGGATACTGGATCTCCGAGATGAAGCCTGCCTCCAGAAGCTTCCTGACCACCTCTCGGATGGGCTCCTCCAGCTTGGTGGCGATGGTTCTCATCTTCTGGCGTATGGGGCGAGTCCTCAGGTCCAGGTTCAGGCGATGACAAGCTACGTCCGCATCGATGCCCGGCATGTCTGCCGCGCTCCAAGCGAAGATGTCGATGTTGCTCTGGATGCAGGCTAGCATCTGCCCCTGGTCCTCGAGGCCTAAGCCTCCGCTGACCCGCACCTTTTATACTTGCCCCGCTCTGGTGAGTACCTCCATCTCCACCACTTCCTCGGCCGGCTCCAGCCTCGACCGCTCCTATTCTGCCCTTGCCTCCTCCTGCCAAACCTCTTATTCTCTGACCTCATCAACCCCCATCGCTTCCACCAGGCCTTCTCCTTGCCTCTGCTCTCCTTCCCTTGCCTCTCCCAGGCTCGTCTCTTCTATCTCCACTGCCTCCTCCATGCTCGCCTCCTCCTCCTCGATACTTCCTTCCTGCCCAGCCATCTCTTTCTCCAGCTCCTCTGCCTCAGCCATCCACGACACGGTGTTTACCGCCGTCACATAGCACTGCCTCGCCACCTTCGGATCCCCCCTGATCCTAACCTACATCCCTCCGTTGTTGAACTTGAGGCATTGATGAAAGGAGGAGGGGACACAACGAAAGGCGCTGATGAGAGGATGCCCAAATATGGCGTTGTAGCTACTTGGGGCGTCTACCATCACAAACCTACAGTTCCGTGAGACGCCCCCCAAGCTTCACATACAGGCCCACTCCCCCTTCTACCTCCTTCCTCTCTCCAGAAAAACCAAAAAGCGGTCCATCAGAAGCCAGGACCCTTTTTCCTTCCACCCTCATCTCATCGAAGGCCTTCTTGAAGATCACGTTCACGGAGCTCCCGTTATCCACCAGTATCCGGGAGACTGTGAAGTTCTCCACCGCTGTCTGGATCACTAGTGCGTCGCAGAACGGGTCTTCGTAGTCTGGCATATCCGCGGATGAGAAGGTGATTTTTTTCTTCTGTGGGGGGGGGGGGGGGGGAGCTAGGGAGGTCGAGGAGACCCCTCTGCGGAACATGGTTTGAAGGCTCCCCTTGCGGGTTGCCTCGATCCCTACTCCCCCAAGGATCACTCTGATCCCCCCTCGGGTCCCCACATCGGCCCTATCTTCACATCTATCCTCAGCCTCTTCATGTTGCACCTCGACGATCCTTGTAGGCGGATCTTGCCTTCCAGCTCCTCTGGCCTCCCTCATCTCCAGAAACTCTGGGCAGGTGGCCGTTGCGTGACCTTCCTCCTGATGGAAGTCACAATAGGGCAACGCCACCCTGCCCCCTCTTCCTTCTCCTCCTCCCCTTCTCCCTGCTCCTCGAATTCTTCTTCCTCTTCCTCTTCCCACCTCCATGGCCTCCTGCGGTGGTGGGAAGTGACCCATCGGTCCATGCCTCCATCCTCCCTGCTCGAGTCTTCTCGGCTCCCGGAAGTTGTCTCTTCCTTGAAGACCCCCTTGGCCCTGGGGCCGACCTTCCTGAGGCCTCCAACCCAATCAGTTGTTCAGCTCCCTGGCCCCCCCATGCTACTGCCCCTGCCCTCGGGGTTCTTCTCTCCTCCTATCTTCCCTTGGTTCCCTCTTCTCCCTCTGCTCTCTCACTTCCCTCTGCCTTCCTACTGCCGGCTCCTTCACATCATCCTCCGCCAACCTGGCCAGCTTCTTCGCAAACGCAGGGTTTGCCCTCTCGAAGTCTATCTCCTTTGCCGCCCTCTCCATGAGCTCCTCAAAAGAGAGAGGGGGCACTCTCTTCAACTTCATGCTAAAAAACCCCGGCCTCAGCCCCAGGGTGAAGGCAAGCATCAGTGCATACCCGGGACCTCCTGGACCAGGAGAATCTCCTCTTGGAACCGGTCAACATAATGACCCAACGTCTCCTCCGGCTTCTGCCTCACTGCAAACAGACACTCAGCCTCCTTCTTCCGTTTCTTCAAAGTCGAGAACCTCAACAGAAAATCCCTGCGCAGATCCTCAAAACTGTAGATCGAGCTCGCCGGTAACTGGCGGAACCCGTCCCTGGCCTTCTCTTTCAGAGTGATGGCAAAAAGCCTACACTTGAAGGCATCCGACATCTGCCTTATCGACACCACATCCTCAAACCATTGCACGTGCTGAACCGGGTCATCCTTCCCGGTGTAGTAGGTCATATCCGGCTCCCGGAACCCCTCCGACACTGGAGCCGAGACGATGAGCTCACTAAAAGGGGTCTCACCCCCCGCCTGGCGAGAGGGCACGTCCCGCGACCTTGGCTGGCTGGACCGATCCGCGAGACCGTGCCCGGGGAAGAGCTCCCGCACTGTCGCCTCCCTCTCGCCCAGATCCACCAGAACCTCCTTTCCGGGACGCTGGCCTGGGAAAAGCTCCCGCGCAGCCACATCCCTCTCGCCTGTCTCCACCGGGACTTCCTTCCCGGGGCACTGCCCTGGAGCGTTCTCGCCTAACAGCGGAACCACCTCCACAGGAACCTGCGGCGTCTCCCACTCATTCCTTGCCGAGAAGGCCAAGCTGATCGTCTGCATGACCTCTCGTCTGAAATCCTCCCACATCTTCCTTGTTGCCTCTTCTCCCCGGGTGGGGGATCCTCCTGCGCCAGATCCTTCACCTTCACCTCCCGTCATGGGACTCAACTCAAGATTTTCTTGCACCGACTGCTTCCACGCTCACCGCACCAGAACTGTTGAAGCCAAAATTGACCTCAACGAATGTTCACAAACCAAAGCGCAGCCGACGCCTACTTCTCTCAAATCTCGACCCCTGACTAGCTGCTAAGGTCCTAAGACTGACCCAAAGCCTCAGCTGGGAGGTCCCACCTCACACCCGGAAGATCTCTGAGAGCTTCCCCTCCGAAACCAATAGCTGGACTGGGAGCTCTTCAGAAAGCACTAGAGTTAGAGAATAATGAAAGTCTGCCTTCCAAAGAGCCCCTATGGGTCTTTTTATAGTCTTCTCCTGACCTGAAAATACTGAAATACCCCTGATGGGTCTGCCAATAGCCAAAACCCGATGTCATCCCAGGGGCATACAGGTAATTTAACCCGAGGATAATGGAATAATAAAATAATCCTTTTTCCTGGGCGTCAGGCCCCACCACATGGACCTGCCTGGCGAGAACCCCGGGCGAGAAGGCTCTCGCTGAGCCTTAGCTGGGCTCACCTTGGCGAGATCTCCCGCCAAGAGGGTTCTCGCTCTCGGTGGTCTTGACGTCACTGCCGTTGGACGTGGCGCTGAGTGAGTGAAGCTCACTCTACGCCTTCACTGCCGATCACGGCGTTGAGCGAGTGGAGCTCACTCAACGCCCTCTGCTGCCGAACGCGGCGTTGAGTGAGTGAAGCTCACTCAACGCCCTCTGCTGCCGAACGCGGCGTTGAGTGAGTGAAGCTCGCTCAACGCCTTCTCGCCCGCCCCCAGGGAGAGTTCCTTCTGGGCGGGAGCTCTCCTGTCCCGAAGCCTAAAGCTGACCTGAAGACCCGAGTCCTGGCGCGAACGATCTCGCCTACCAGTAGGCGGGAGCACCCTAAGGGCGAGAACTCTGCCAGTCCGCCCGAGGGCTAACCCGGGACTAGCCCAACCCTGACCCCTGAAGTTTTAGTCTTCCTGGTCATACCCAGCGAATACGGGGTTGTACAGACGCGAATTTCTCGCCCCGACACGACTTCTTCGCCCGGACTCGATTTTTTCGGTCCGAAGCCAAAATTTCGCGTTGGGGCGAAAAAATAGTGTCCGGGCGAAAAAAATCGCGTCCGGACGAAAAAGTTGCGCCCGGTCGAAAAATAGCTTCTAGGAGAAAAAATCGTGTCCAACAGAAAAAATCGCGTCCGGACGATTTTTTTCACGTCCGGGCGAAAAATCACGTCGGTTACATTGAAATTAATTGATATGAATCTTTCATAGAAAATCCCGTTCGAAAATCGCGTCGGGGCAAAAAAATCGCGTCGGGGGAAAAATGCGTTCAGACGAAAAAAAATCGCGTCCGGACGAAAAAATCATTTCCGGGATTAAAAGTCGCGTCCGGACGAAAAAGTAGTGTCGGAGCGAAAAATTTGAGTTCGGGCGAAAAAATTGCCGTCGTGCGAAAAAATTGCGTCCCGACAAAAAAATCGCGTTCGTATGAAAAATTTCGCGTTCTGGCAGAAAAACTTAAGCACGGGCAAAAACATCGCGTCATGACGAAAAAATCATGTCCGGACGATAAAATTGATGCCGAACGAAAAATCCGCGTTTGTTATTTTAAATTGAGAGCATTGATCAATGTCAATTCCTATGATTGAAAATCTTCCTGCAAACGAACAATAAAAAGTGATTAATATCAATTCCTATGACAGAAAGTCATCATGCAGCCGAACAAAAGAATTTGATTTAAACTCAATGTCATTTCCCATGTGTATAGATATTGGATTAAAAGTCAATACTTCAATATCAATTATTTGAAACGAACGGACCCTAATAAAACTTCTGTACCAGTCATGATTTTAAAACGTTTCATTTTATTAAAACTTAACCGTTTCATTTTAGTTTGTTAGAAATTCGTGGTCCGATCTCTCGTCTGGTTGGAAGGTGTGGGCCTGGAGGAGAATGAAAGGTCACCAGAGCCCAGCTGGAGAAAATGGAAGCGGGCTTCTTGCTTCGCCCAAGGAGGGCAGCTAGAGAATATGGAAGCAGTCTTCTTGCTTCGGCCAGGGAGCAGATATAGCCCGAGAAAATTGAATCAGTCTTCTTGCTTCAGTCCGGAAGAGAAAGTGAAGTGGTCGAAGTTATGAGAGCGACAGGAAGCAGTATCAGTTGACACGAAGTACATTCCGGGTGTTGAGCCTCATATTTATTTATTTATATCTTTAATATTATAAGGGAAAAAATTAATTATGTCTTCATTTTTATATTTTAATGATTTAACATACATTATAATTTATTTCAAAAAAAAAAATAAAATACAATATCAATTCAAATAATTATACTATCAAAAAATTAAAAGTAACGATAAAAATCCATTTAAATACAAATAATTTTTTAGTAAAACTTCTACACCTACTATGGTAGGTTGTCATTAGGCATGTCAGCTGTACAATCCCGTATTCACGGAATGGGGCCCCCAAGCAAGGCGTAAGACTTGCTACGAATTTTTAAGCTTACACTCATGGGGACTAATTTATTGTTGACCTGCATGATATTCTAGTCGGGGGATAAAAAATTTTGTCTGGCTTGCTAGTGTCCGGCCCCTTGAAGGTATCGCCCGACCTAGTTCCCAGGAGTCTCGGCGAGACAACTACCAGGGTTTCGGCGAGACAGCTCCCAGGATCTCGACGAGACAGCTCCCAGGATCTCGGCGAGACAGCTCCCGGGGTCTCGACAAGACAGCTCCCGGGGTCTCGGCGAGACAGCTCCCAGGATCTCGGCGAGACAGCTCCCAGGGTCTCGGCGAGACAGCTCCCAGGGGCGAGACAACTCCCAGGATCGAGAAAGCTCCCAAGGTCTCGGCGAGATAGCTCCCAAGATCTCGGGGAGACAGCTCCCAGGGTCTCTGCGATACAGCTCCCATGATCTCAGCGAGACAGTTCCCAGGGTCTCGGAAAGACAGCTCCCAGGATCTCGGTGAGACAGATCTCAGGCTCTCGGCGAGACAGCACACAGGATCTCAGCAAATACAGCTCCCAGGGTCTCGGCGAGACAGCTCCTAGGGTCTCGGCGAGACAACTCACAGGGTCTTGACGAGACAATTCCCAGGGTCTCGGCAAGACAGCTCCCAGGGTCTCGGCGAGACAGCTCCCAGGGTCTCGGCGAGACAGCTCCCAGGGTCTCGGCGAGACAGCTCCCAGGATCTCGGTGAGACAGCTCCTAGGATCTCGGCGAGACAGCTCCCGGGATCTCGGCGAGACAGCTCCCTGGATCTCGGCGAGACACCTCCCAGGATCTCGGCGAGACAGCTCCCTTGATCTCGGCGAGACAGCTCCCAGAGTCTCGGCGAGACAGCTCCCAGGATCTCGGCGAGACAGCTCACAGGGTCTCCGCAAGACAGCTCTCAGGGTTTCAGCGAGACAGCTCCCAGGTCTCGCCCAACTTGAGTAGCTCTCCCGGCTTGATGATCTGCTATTTTGCCCCTGGTGGGCTGCGAATAGCTGCTCAGAATAGCGGAGTTTGGATATTGGTAGACCAGCCCCGAGGTATTTCAGTAATTTTGGAGTAGCAGGATTGCGCTATTTGCAGGCCATCCCCAAAAATCTATAAATAGACCCTTAGGGTGCCTTAGAGAGCATCCGTTTTCACCAATCTTCATCTTTTTCTTCATCCTCCAAGGCACCTAGCTCAACATTAGCTAGGGAGGGGGAGATCTCAAAAGTCTTCCAGGTGTGAGGTGGGACCTCCGCGCTAGAGCCAAGGGTCATTTCGAAATTCAGGTCTCTCACCAAGGGACGGCTTGAGAGAAGTAGGTGTGAGCTGCACCCTAGGTCCGAACTCTAGGTAGAACCGAATCTCAGTTCCAATATTTTAGTGCGGTGAGCATGGACCACGGCTCATACAGAAGTTTCAAAGCAAGTTCCATGGTGGGAGATCATAGAGGTGGTGATGACTCCAACGAGCTCCCCAACCCATCACCCTTTGTAGGGAGGGAAAAGTTCATGACATCCATCCAATGCATCATGGAGATACTGCAAAGTATTGCGCCTTGGAGTGACTGCTCAACTCCCACCCCCCAGGAGCTAGCTCTCAGGGGTCTCGGCGAGACAACCTCCAAGGTCTCGGCGAGAAAGCTCTCAGGGGTCTTGGCGAGCCAGCTTTCAGGGGTCTCGGCGAGCCAGCTCCCAGGGGTCTAGGAGAGATGACACCAGGAGGGGTAGAAGAAAGTGCACCAGGAAGACGGCCCGAAAAGGAAAGGATGGGAGAGGGGATCGAGCAAGACCTTATCGGTCGGGAGTTATTCCCCAGCCCGGCGAGTGCTCGCCTCCCAGGCAAGCAGGTCGCGCGAGTGGAGCATGCGAGACCACCAAGTTGGGGGTCACCCTTCATCGAGCTGATTATCTCAGCTCCCGTTCCCGAGGGGTTCAGAGAGCCTGCCATGACTTACTATACCGGGAAGGATGACCTCGTCTAGCACCTGCAGGGGAAAGATGCGGTCTCTATCAGGCCGATGACAGATGCATTCAAATGTCGCCTCTTTGCGATCACGTTGAAGGACAAGGCAAGTGATAGGTTCCATCAACTCCCATCAAGATCGATCTACGGGTTCGACAACTTGAGCCGGAGTTTTCAGCTTCGCTTCTCAACTTCTAAAAAGAGGAGGAAGAGTCCCGAGTCCATCTTCCTTATAAGATAGAGGGCGGAGGAGTTGTAGGCTTAATATGTGTACAGGTTCCAAGAAGAGATCCTGGACATCCAGGAGATGCCGGGGTATGCCCTCTAGATGGCGTTTACAGTGGGGTTGCGTGAGGGATTCTTCAAGATGAGTCTGACCCAAAAGGCCCCCTATCATTCGAGAAGCTGATGGAAAGGACGGCAGAGGAGATAGCAACTGAGGCATCCAACTCGGCATTTGCCAAGAAGTTGGTAAGGTTAACAGAGTCAGAGTCAAAGGAGCAAGGTGACTCGAGGCATCAGGAGGGGAGAAGAAGAAAGGAGCAGAGAGCTCAGGGGTTTCAGGGACCTCAGGAAGGTCCGGAGCTAGGTTGGAGGCAACAGGGAGGACCCGTTCAGGGTCCAGGAAAAGGTCTCGTCCAGGGTGGGGGGAACTTTCAAGGAGGCCATGGGAGGTTCAACTTCCAGAGGCAAGCCCCTAGGCAGCTCCTAGCCCCGCCGCAGCAAGCCATGACGATAGGAAGAGGGGGGAAGAAGTAACGGGAGAAATCACCTAGCCCGCCGAAGAAGGGAGGGAAGAGTATTGCCATACTGTGACTTCCACCAGGTAGAGGTGTACAACCCCGTGTCCGCCGAAGGGGCCCAAGCAAGCAGGCGGGCCGGGCCCCAGCCGCCCCTCTCGGGCGGCCCCCGCCGCCCTCTCAAGCGGGCCAGACCTCGCTCGCCTCTCCTAGGCGGGGCCGGGCCCCAGCCGCCCCTCTCAGGCGGGCCAGCCCCCGCTCGCCTCTCCTAGGCGGGCCGGGCTCCAGCCGCCTATCTCGGGCGAGCCAGCCTCCGCTCGCCTCTCCTAGGCGAGCCGGCCCCAGCCGCCTCTCTCAGGCGGATCGACCGCTGCCCACCTCCCTCCAAATGACAGGAGGTGACCCGGCAAGAGGTGCGTATAACCAGCCAGAACAGCGGGGTTTGGCTGTTGGCAGGCCAATCCGAGGGGCTCTTTAGTAAATTCAGACCACCAGAGGCGGGTTATTCGCAGACCATCCGAGGTAAATCTATAAATAGGACCCAAGGGGTACTTCAGAAGACACGCTTACTAGTTCTCAACTCTTATAGCGCTTTTTGAGGTACCTTAGCCCGGCAATTGGTTAAGGAGGGGAAGCGCTCTAAGATCTTTCGGGTGTGTGGTGGGACCTCCGTGCCGGGCCCTTGGTCTTGTCCCTTGTTCTTCTCCCCCTTGTCATTTTTCTTGCAGGAGCGAAGTAAGTGCGAGATCACCCCTTCCCCAAGGGTCGAACTCCACAGAGGCCGGTTTCCGGTTTCAACATTTTGGTGCGGTGAGCGTGGAGCGTGGTCAGCAAGGAAAACCTTCGACAGGATCAATGGCAAGAGAAGATGGACAGGGTTCAGGCAGGGGTAATTCACCACCCCCACCCCACCCCCGACGGTGGGCGTGCCAGCGGAGCTCGGGGAGGAAATCTTTGGACTCGTCCGGACGGCCCTCGGCATGCGAGCAGAGAGCGAGACGCCGGCGGTCCCGATGGTACCCGTCCCGGCACTCGGTGACGACGCGCCACTCAGACGACCAGGGAAGGAGCCCGTCGAGAGGGGTGACCGAGAGTTCCAGGGGAGAGTTCTGTTCCCCGGGTCGGCAACAGAGTACCATTTCGGCGAGACAGCGGGGAGAGAGTTCCCCCCTCGCCCCGCTGAGGGAGGAAGCCCCTTCAGCGAGTTCGTTTCCTCCGCCCCAGTTCCAGAGGGGTTTCGTGAGCCGGAGATGACTTACTACTCCGGGAAGGGAGACCCCGTCCACCACATCCAGTGGTTTGAGGACATGGTCTCCATCCGACGGATGTCGGACGGCTTCAAGTGCCGACTCTTCGCCATCACCCTCCGAGAGAAGGCGGGAGAATGGTTCCACCAGCTCCCGACCGGATCCATTTACTGTTTCGAGGACCTGCGTCGGGGGTTCATATTGAGGTTCACCACTTCCAAGAAGAGGAAGAAGGAGGTGGAGTCCTTGTTCCGCGTCAAGCAGAGGGTGGGAGAGACCCTGGGGAGTTACCTGGACAGATTCCAAGAGGAGTTGTCCCAAGTGCAGGAGATGCCAGGGCACACCATGATGGTGGCCTTCACCCTGGGTCTCCAATCCGGGTTCTTTGCAATGGAACTCAAGAGGTCGCCTCCAGTGTCTTTTGAGGCACTCCTGGAGAGGGTAGCTAGGGAGGCCGATATGGAGGCGGCGCATCCGGAGTTTGCCCGAAGGTTGGCCAGGTGGGCCGTGGAAGAAGAGAGGCCAAGGGGTGGCCGAGGGCAGGAAGAGAGAAGGGCTGAGCACCGGCAGAGGGAACAGCCGCCGCCGTAGCAGCATCAACAGCAGCCCAGGCAGGGGCGACATGAGCCGAACTTCCGACTGGGGTGGAGACCCGAGTGGCAGGAGCCCGGGGCAAGGAGAGGGTTCCGCGGAGGGGACTACCGTCAAGGAGGACAGGGTCAGCTTTACCCTCCAGGCGGGATGCAGGGCCAGAGGCCGACCCTTCCCGACCAGGAGTAGGCTATGGCCATAGCACTGGGGGAGAGGAGAAGAGCGGTACGGAGAAGGAGAAGGGATGTGAGGGTGGAGTTGCCTTACTGCGACTTCCATCAAGAGGAGGGGCACGCCACAACCACGTGCCCAGAGTTCCTCGAGATGAGAGGCAACCGGGAGCAGCAACAACAACAGCGTCCGGAAGTGCGGATTGAGGAGATCCGGCCTCGGGCGGAGGAGGGTCGGTGCGAAGACCGGGTGGATGTGGGCTCCCAAGGAAGGATCAGAGCGATCCACGGGGGGGGGGGGGGGATCGAGGCTTCCCGCAAGTCGAGCCTCCACACTATGTACCGCAGGAGCGTTGGCTCCACGTCCCAGTCCCCGCCCCCGGATGAGAAAATCACTTTTTCCAGGGAGGATATGCCGAGTCACGAGGACCCCTTCTGCAATGCGCTGGTCATCCAGACAGCCATCGAGGACTTCACCGTCCCCCGGATCCTCGTCGACAACGGGAGCTCGGTCAACGTCATCTTCAGAAGGGCGTTCGATGCGATGAAGGTGGAGGCCAGAAGGGTGTTGGCCTCGGACGGACCCCTGTTCGGCTTCTCAGGGGAGAGGAAGGAGGTCGAGGGAGGAGTGGGACTCCATGTCGTTCTGGGGGGGCAGTCCCGCAACTGCAAGTTCGTCATCGTGGACGCCCCCAGCAGCTACAGCGCCACCTTCGGGAGGCCTCTCATCAGCGCCTTCCGCTGCGTCCCCTCATCCTTACACCAGTGCTTAAAATTTAACGTCGAGGGGGTCCAGGTCCGGGTCCGCGGAGATCCCAAAGAAGCGAGAGAGTGCTATGTCGCGGCGGTGAACTCCATCTCTTGGCTGGAGGGAGCCGAGGAGATTGGGCGGAGGCTGAAGGAGGTGGAGCCGGAAGCTGGCGGGGATGAGATGGAGGTGGAGGAGAGCCGCGCCCAGGAGAAGTTCGCGGAAGAGATTCAAGAGCCGGCCGAGGCGATGGCCGTGGCAGAAGCTGAGGAGGAGGTCCTTGCCTTCGATGAGGGGGAGGCTGAGGAGTGAGAGGCACAGTCCCGTCTGGAGGTGGCAGAGGAGGTGGCAGAGATGGAGGTTCTAACCACCAGAGGCAGGGTGGAGAAGATCCGCATCAGCGGAGGATTGACCCCGGAGGCTCAAGGCAGGATGCTGGAGTGCGTCCAGAAGAATGTGGACATCTTCGCATGGAGTGCCGCGGAGATGCCCGGGATCGACTCCAACATCGCCTGACACCGCCTCAACCTAGACCCGGAGGCTCCCCCCATCCGACAAAAGAAGAGGCCTGTTGCGGACAAGCTCGCCGAGCCCATCAGGGAGGAGGTAGCAAAGCTCCTCAAGGCCGGCTTTGTATCCGAGATCCAATACCCCGGCTGGGTCTCCAATGTTGTAATGGTTAAAAAAGAAGACGGCCGGTGGAGGATGTGTATCGATTTTTCTCTTCTTAATAAATCATGTCCTAAAGATTGTTACCCCTTGCCTCGGATCGACGCGCTGGTTGACTCAGTCGTCGGTTTCCCTTTGATGAGTTTTCTGGATGCCTTTTCAGGTTATCACCAAATCAGGATGCACCCTCCCGACGTCAAAGACGTCTCATTCATCACAGGGGATGGGTGCTATTGTTATAAAATGATGCCCTTCAGGCTGAAAAATGCAGGGGCGACCTACCAGAGGATGATGGACAGGGTCTTTCAAGAGCAAAAGGGAAGGAACCTGGAGGTGTACGTAAACGATCTCATGGTCAAGAGTCCGGATCTCGACTCCCACCTCCAGGACCTAGAAGAGACCTTTGCCACTCTCCGCGGGTGCAAGATGAGGCTGAACCCCCTCAAATGCACCTTCGGGTCAGGCAGAGGTAAATTCCTGGGGCATCTCCTCACCCCCGCCGGCGTAGAGCCCAACCCCGACAAGGTGAGGGCAATCATGGAGTTGGAGTCTCCGCGAAATGCGAAGGAAGTACAGCGATTGACTGGGAGGCTGGCAGGACTGAGCAGGTTCCTCTCCCGGGCCGGGGAGAAGTGCTCTCCGTTCTTTAAAAGCTTGAGAAGAGGCCAGAAATTTGAGTGGACCTCGGAGTGCGAGGAGGCATTCCAGGCCCTAAAGAAGCAGTTGACTCAGGCCCCCCTGCTCCAAGGGCCAAAGGAGGGAGGGGACTTATTCTTGTACTTAGGGGCTGGGGCCGAGGCCCTGAGCTCCGTTTTAGTTCGGGAAGAAGGGAAGAGACAACTCCCGGTTTACTACGTAAGTCGGGTCTTGAGGAAGGCCGAGCTTCGGTACCCCATGCTGGAGAAGCTGGCCTTCGCTCTCATCATCTCGGCCCGGAGGCTCCGGCCCTATTTCCAGGCACACTCGATCCGAGTGGTGACTGACCACCCTCTCCGCAACATCTTCGAGGGGGTGGAGCATTCCGGCAGGTTGGCCAAATGGTCGGTGGAGCAGAGCGAGTTCGACATCTCCTTCGTACCTCGCCTCTCGATCAAGGCCCAAGCCATGGCCGATTTCCTGGCTGACTATGTGGTCGAGGTGGCGGAGGAGGAACTCACTCGCCCGGTTCCTTGGAAGGTCATGGTGGATGGTGCGTCGGGGAGACACTCCTTGGGGGCTGGGGTCATCTTAGAAAGCCCCCAGGGGACGAGGATCGAGCAAATAGTGGTGGTGCATTTTGCCATCACCAACAATCAGGCCGAGTATGAAGCCGTGATTGCGGGTCTACGCCTGGCCAGGGAACTGGGGGTGCATGATGTGGAGGTCCTCACTGACTCCCTGGTGGTGGCCTCCTAGATCAACGGGGAATTCGAGGCAAGGGAACCCACCCTGCAGCGTTACTTGGCGAAGGTAAAGGGAGTCATCGACACCTTCCAGGCTTTCTCCATCCGGCACGTGCCTCGAGAGGATAACGAGCAGGTGGATCAGCTGGCAAAGCATGGACCCCGGGCAGGGGGTACCATCACAGACCTCTTTCGCCCATCCATCGAGGAGGGGGAACTGATGGAGGTGGAACAGCACCCCTCCTGGATGGATCCATTCGTAACTTTCCTGACCATTGGGGAGTATCCCAAGGGGATGGACGGAAAGAAGCTCAAGTACAAATCAGCATACTACCTCATGCGAGATGGCCAGTTATACCGGAAGACCCTCTCAGGGATGCTGGCGCGTTGTGTGGGCGAGAGGGAGGTCCCGAAGATTTTAGAAGAGGTCCACTCTGGGGAGTGTGGGAGTCACTCCGGAAGTCGAACCTTAGAAGGTCGGATCATCAGGCAGGGATATTTCTGTCCGACTCTGGGTCTCGACGCGGCAAAATTCACAAAGGAATGTCATAAGTGCCAGCTATTCGCTCCCCTCCAACTACAACCGGCCCAGCGCCTCAGGAGTATCACCGCTCCCTGGCCATTCGCCATCTGGGGAATGGACTTGGTCGGGCCCTTTCCCCAAGCCAGCGGCCAGAGGAGGTTCATGCTCATGATGATTGATTACTTCTCCAAGTGGCTGGAAGTCAAGGCGCTGGCCAAGGTGACCTCCCAGGTCGTCAGGAACTTTGTGTGGGGGGAGATCATCTGTCGTCATGGGTTGCCCCAGGCCATCGTCACGGACAATGGCCCTCAATTTGCCAGTGCCGAGTTCACCAGCTTCTGCGAGCAGCTCGGGATCAATCTCAGGTTCGCCTCAGTTCATCACCCCCGAAGCAATGGGCAGGTGGAAGCGGCAAACAAGATTATCATGAACCTCCTCAAGAAAAAGGTGGAGAACTTGAGAGGAAGCTGGGTGGAGCAACTCCCCTCGGTTCTCTGGGCCCTCCGAACCACACCCAATACATCAACAGGGGAGACGCCTTTCAAACTCTCCCACGGGTGCGAGGCAGTACTTCCGGTGGAATTCGAAGTCCGGACACCTCGAGTAGTCGAGGCCGGAGAGCACAAAGAGGAATGGAGAGCCAATAATGAAGAGGAGCTGCGGCTCTCTCTCGACATGGTCGAGGAACTGCGGGACCTTTCAGCCGTGAGGCAGGAGGAGATAAAGAGAAGAATGGCCAAGTACTTCGACAAGCACGTCAGAGTCAAGCAGTTTGCCGAAGGAGACTTGGTCTTGAGGAAGGTGGACGCGGCAGGGAGATCAGCCGCGGTGGGAAAACTCCACCCCAATTGGGAAGGACCATTCATTGTGCAGGAGGCATTGAAGTCAGGGGGGGTATCGCCTCCGGAATGTGGAGGGCGAGACCCTAAGTCTCACTTGGAGTGGAGACGACTTGAAACGTTTTTCCCCTAAAATCATGTAAACCGTGTTCAATCTCTAATGGAATTTCTTGCGATAAACTTGTTCCCCCCCCCCCCCCCCCCCCCGCGATGAGAAATGAATGTCAGTGCCTCAGACCCCGAGCAAATCCCGCTGCCAGGCTCTCACCAAGCTGGCAGGGCTGGATGTCACTCGGAGGAGTCTGCCTCAGACCCCGAGCAGATCCCGCTGCCAGGCTCTCACCAAGCTGGCAGGGCTGGATGTCACTCGGAGGAGTCTGCCTCAGACCCCGAGCAGATCCCGCTGCCAGGCTCTCACCAAGCTGGCAGGGCTGGATGTCACTCGGAGGAGTCTGCCTCAGACCCCGAGCAGATCCCGCTGCCAGGCTCTCACCAGGCTGGCAGGACTGGATGTCACTCGGAGGAGTCTGCCTCAGACCCCGAGCAGATCCCGCTGCCGGGCTCTCACCAAGCTGGCAGGGCTGGATGTCACTCGGAGGAGTCTGCCTCAGACCCCGAGCAGATCCCGCTGCCAGGCTCTCACCATGCTGGCAGGGCTGGATGTCACTCGGAGGAGTCTGCCTCAGACCCCGAGCAGATCCCGCTGCCGGGCTCTCACCAAGCTGGTAGGGCTGGATGTCACTCGGAGGAGTCTGCCTCAGACCCCGAGCAGATCCCGCTGCCAGGCTCTCACCAAGCTAGCAGGGCTGGATGTCACTCGGAGGGGTCTGCCTCAGACCCCGAGCAGATCCCGTTGCCGGGCTCTCACCAAGCTGGCAGGGCTGGATGTCACTCGGAGGAGTCTGCTTCAGACCCCGAGCAGATCCCGCTGCCAGGCCCACGTCAAGCTGGCAGGGCTGGATGTCACTCGGAGGGGTCTACCTCAGACCCCGGGCAGGATCTGGTCGGCAACTCCTCGCCGAACAACCAGGGATTGGATACCATCCCCAAAGAATGCCCAGGCGAGTCGGCAAGCCAAGAAGGTTGGTCCCGGCGCATAAAGGGACGAGCCTTAAGTGCAACTCGTGAGGGAAGGGGTTAGGCTCTCGCGGCGCAAGAGATTGAGCGAGCAGACCGGCCAAGATGCCCAGGCGAGTCGGCAAGCCAAGAAGGCCGGCCCCAGCGCATAAAGGGGCGAGCCCTAAGCGCGGCGTGCGAGTGGGGAGGTTAGACTCTCACGTCGCCAGAAATCGGGTGAGCGGGCCGGTCAGGATGACCCTATGAGGCCGCAACGCCGACCCCAACCTACAGTTTGGCGAGTCCCAGGGTGAATAAGAGGCAAAGGCTCGGAAGTGCCAAGACCCCCCCCCCTCCGAGAGGCCGGCCCGCGCGAAGTCTTTACGCGCGGAAGCCGGGCCCCCGTCCACTCCAAGATATGGTCAAAATGGTGAGCCCGAGCGGAAGGCGCGAGTCGCCCACTCGCGTCGCGGCTAGCTAACGTGTCTCTCGAACCTAGATATAAGTCCCGAACCTCAAACGCGCGGGCGGCCTCACTCGCTCGCAGCAACGAAAATCAGAATTAATTAACAAGACAATGCACAATAGCGATTGCGAGACAGGAAAGAATTGACAATCAAGAAAGTAAATGCGGTGAATATATTATCAAATAAAATCTTTTACAAAATTATGGCTGCGGCCCGCTGCGCGATTACACAAAAATAAATACAAAATACATGTCAAAAAAAAGAAAGAAGAGAGAAGCCTCAAGGCGGCGAGCCCCTCATATGCGGTAATACTCGTCCGGCCTAGGTACCGGGAGGAACAGCTCCGGTACCACGTCGGTCACCCGCAAACCGGAACATTCGTCCTTGAGGAGCCTGGCCCGCTGCAGCGTCCGGAAGAGGTACGTCGCCGCGTCGGCCCCGTTCTGTTGCATCAGAATCGCCAGATCGTGCTCGTTGTGATGAACGAGCTGGCAGCCGCTCGAAGATGCCGGCGGGACGGCAGCAGCAGCCTCGAGCGCACCCACCCGCGCCTGCAGGGCCTGGTTCTCCAGCTGGAGGGTGGCGATCTCGGCGCCAAGTCAGCTAGCGGTCGCCGCATCCTGCAAAGAAATTTATTAGAACGAGTCACGGAATAGAAGCGGATGCGAGTCAGATGGCTTACCGCGCCCCCCTGATATTGCGCGAGAGCGGCGTCAGTTGTTTCGAGCCGCTTTCGCAGGTCGTCCGCCTCCTCCTGGGCGAGCTTGCGGGCCTCCTCCTTCTCGTCGATCAGCTTGTTGAGCGAAGGGACGTCCCTGTCCAGCCGGAGGCATCGCCGGCCGACCATGTGGGCCAAGGTGAGGCTTTGAAATTGCGCCCGCGCGCTCTCATAGATGAGCACCCGCGTGGCCTCCTCGCCGTAGGTGGAGGCATCCTCCCGCCCGTATACGCCGAAGGAGAGGTTGAAGGCGTCCCTGGAGGCGGTGTCCTGTTCCATCCAACTAGGCAGCAACGAGGACACCGAGACGCGGTTGGCCTCCTTGTCCCACTGAAGCAACGGGACACCGGATCTGTCCGTGGGTCCCTCTCCATAGCCGAAGTTGGGATGCCCTCGGGGAACCGGCTCCTCGGCGGGCCGAGTCGCCGCGAGCGGCTGCGACGACCCTGCCGCCCCGCCGGCAGATTCAGCGGTCGAGGGTACCGCGGGGGCGGGGCCAGAGGATGGTTGATCTGCGGGGGCCTTGCCCTTGTCGCCGGCCGGAGGAGACTGACCGCCCGCTTTCTTCGTCTTCTTGGAGAGGGGAGGGCCCTGAGTCGGCTCACCTCCGGGTCGCTTCTGGCCGGCGGGAGCCGAGAGCTCACGGTGAGCTAAGGCTGCCGCTTCAGCCCGGCCAAGCTCGCTCAAGGCGGACCGCGCGCTCTCATAAGGCGGGCGGAGAGGGACGTCGCGCTCGCCTGCAGAAACAAGAGTTAGAAGAATCCGAAGTACGACTCAAGCAGAGGTGAGCGAGCCGCTTACCTTCCCCGGGCGGGACAGGGACGAGGTCATCCAGATTCCGGCGGAGGAATGCGACCTCGAAGTTCTTCCCGGTAAAGAACTCATACAGTTTCGCCTCATGGCCCCCCAGGCTTGGGGGCCGATAGCTCGCCTCGTCGAGTTGAACCGGCGAGAAAGGAATGTTGCCGAAGTCTCCCTTGACGAAGACAAACTTCTTGAGCCAGTTGTGGCTCTTGTTGACCGTCTCCCGCACCTTGGCATGCATGCTCGCGAAGCATGCAGTCCCATCCTTGTTCGCGCGGAAGGAGAACAGCTTGCGGAAGACCGCAAGGCTGAACTCAATCCTCTCCTCGCGAAGATAGCAGGCGAACCCGACGACGACGGCGATAGAGTTCGGGGTCAGCTGCCCCGGGACAACCCCGTAATACTTAAGGACCTGGCGGACTTCCGGCCAGAGGGGTAGCCGGAGTCCCGCCTCAAAGTGGGCCGTCGGGAGAGCCAGCTCATCACCCGAGAGCTCGTTTATCCTTTCTTCCTTCCCGGGTCGCCTCGCCACGAAACCCGGCGGGATGAAGTTGCCGACGGCGTCCAAGAACTCCTTCTCCGAGATAACGGCGGGAGGGAAGTTGTGGTCGGCGAAGATCCAGGCACACTTTCCCCTCCCGTCCGCTTCGCCGCTGCCGCCCGTTATTTCGCGGAACTGGTAAGTGAGCCGAGCGAGAGAGAAGAGAAAGGAGAGAGTTCTCGCGAGGTAAAGCTGGAAGGGCTCTTGAATACGGTAGGTGAAATAATAAATAGGGGCCTATTTATAGGGCCGAAAAAAGAGCGGGAAAAATCAGAAAAGGCGGGAAAGCGAGCTGACAGCAGGGCCAACCCGGACGCTTCGATTCCCGAGCCCCGCCCGGGTCCGCGTCGAATCGCCGGTCGGCCGCGAGAGTCTCCCGGCCGCGAGCCATCCCCCCTCCCGCACAGAACAGATTCCGAGAGGAATGCCCAGTCGAGGGGCGACGAGCGAACCGCCCGCCTCTCCTAGGCGGGCCGGCCCTCCCCCGCCTCTCCTAGGCGGGCCGGCCCTCGCCCGCCTCTCCTAGGCGGGCCGGCCCTCACCCGACTCTCCTAGGCGGGTCGGCCCTCGCTCGCCTCTCCCAGGCGGGCCGGCCCTTACCCGCCTCTACTAGGCGGGCTCTCCAAAGTTGAAGCCAGGAATTCCGCGAGAAAAATAATAATAATAACAGCACGCGCCCCGGAACGGGCGAGAAGAACCCTGAATTATTACAGCAATTGTTCTTAAATAGTATTCGCCTCCGATAACCTGGGACGGATCACACAACGAGACGGTTCAGACCCAGCGAGCAACGGCGGGCACGGGCGGGTGAGGCAGGTGGCTCAGTACTCGATCCATTTCCACCTGCCCCGCCTCTGCGAGCCGGTTCGAGGCGGCACGCGAGAGTCATGATACTCTCGAACCGCCGCCAGCTCCCGCTTGGTCTGATAGGCCTGTTTCGTAATGCTTTTCAGCCGCTCCTCTGCTCGCGTAATATGCACACCCGGAGATGTCGGCTCGCCCTCCTCGGTCGAGCCCCTTGCCCCCTCCAAAGCAGCGAGTCGCCCCTCCGCCTTGGCTCTGTCTCTCTCCATCCTCACGAAGGCCTCTTTGAGCAGCAGCGAGTGTTTCTGAAACATTCGCGCCACCTGCGCCTTCATCTTCTCGCCATCGCGCGGGTCGCCCAAGAAGTCCGCAATGTTTTCCGGCTCCACGGGAGGCGAGTACCCCTCGCTCATCTCGACATCAGAAGAAACGACGCGATATCCTGCAGAAGCAAGGTCAAAAACAGACGAGCGGCGAGCGGGTTAATTTCAGGGGGGTTACCCGGCGTCTGCACGTCTCCCGCGTCGTCAGCTGGCCGAGAAGAACCCGGCCGACTTTGGAATAATTTCCCTCCCGAGGCGACGAGCGGCTTCCCCAAACCCTGGACTCTCGGCGGGGGAGGAGTCGCAGGAAGGCTGCGCGCCGGGGAAAAGGGACTGGTGCCCAAGTCAATCATCTCCACGGAAGGATCCGCGAGGTTCCCGGAGCCCCCTTCCAATGCGTCTTCGAGGGGCATCTCCTGCAAAGGGAAAAATCAGTGGAAAACACAGGTCGAAGGGGAAACCACGTACCCAGATTCAACCTCGGAGCCGCCAGAACCCTGGTCATCACTCGGCGGGGAACGGCAGACAATCTTTCCCTTTACCGGTTTGAACGGCGGGCCGGGTGATCTGCGCGCCAACCACGGGGCGGCCGCGAGGGCCTCCTCCCGACTCTCCTCCCTAGCGGCTGCCAACCGAGCACGTATCTCCTCAGACGCAGGCATCTCCTGGTCACAAATCACGCAGGAAGCAAGAGGAGAGGGCCAGTCATCGAAGGCCCGGTGGCTTATTTATAGCAAAAAGTGGGCTCCACCAAAAGATTCCCTCCAGCTCAGCAAGGTCGTCGCCGGACACGAGGGTTGGACGTTTCTTTCCGAGCTTCTGCAAAGCACGCAAAGATCGGGGATTATGTATAACCCCGTATCCGCCGAAGGGGCCCAAGCAAGCAGGCGGGTCGGGCCCCAGCCGCCCCTCTCGGGCGGCCCCCGCCGCCCTCTCAAGCAGGCCAGACCTCGCTCGCCTCTCCTAGGCGGGGCCGGGCCCCAGCCGCCCCTCTCAGGCGGGCCAGCCCCCGCTCGCCTCTCCTAGGCGGGCCGGGCTCCAGCCGCCTATCTCGGGCGAGCCAGCCTCCGCTCGCCTCTCCTAGGCGAGCCGGCCCCAGCCGCCTCTCTCAGGCGGATCGACCGCTGCCCACCTCCCTCCAAATGATAGGAGGTGACCCGGCAAGAGGTGCGTATAACCGGCCAGAACAGCGGGGTTTGGCTGTTGGCAGGCCAATCCGAGGGGCTCTTTAGTAAATTCAGACCACCAGAGGCGGGTTATTCGCAGACCATCCGAGGTAATCTATAAATAGGACCCGAGGGGTACTTTAGAAGACACGCTTACTAGTTCTCAAGTCTTATAGCGCTTTCTGAGGTACCTTAGCCCGGCAATTGGTTAAGGAGGGGAAGCGCTCTAAGATCTTCCGGGTGTGTGGTGGGACCTCTGTGCCGGGCCCTTGGTCTTGTCCCTTGTTCTTCTCCCCCTTGTCATTTTTCTTGAAGGAGCGAAGTAAGTGCGAGATCACCCCTTCCCCAAGGGTCGAACTCCACAGAGGCCGGTTTCCGGTTTCAACAAGAGGGTCACGCCATAGCTGTAGCACCCCCCCAACCTTTGCCCGGGTCGGGCCGGAGGGGTGCTACTGGCCCAAGACGCCCACCCAGTGCTTATAGGGGAAACGATCCACCCTGTCCAAGCACTAGATGGCCGCCTTGGTTGGCTCGAATCATAACATTCACAACCCATCAGAATATAGCGGAAGCATTAACAGGAAACCATTGAAGATTTATATATATGACATATCAGAATCACAGCGGTTCTAGGGCCGAAGCCTAAGTACTTATATAAGCCCGTAGGCTATACATGGGCTACATATAATCCTCATATACTCTCTCTCTACGCTGCTCGGCGGAACTCACGTCTCTAAACTCTGGGGACGGCGGGGGTACATCTGCTCGAGTCGACCTAGCTGCTGGCGTAATCTCCTGCGACAGCGGGTTACTACGGTGCTCCACCTCCTGTGAATGGTTAACCAAATAACCGTTAGTCACAGAGCTAAGTGGAAACAAATCTCCTCCCCGGATCTGCATCCTGGGGACGAGCACGCACCCACCCAACAAAAGTAAATAGCCGAAGCAAGAGAGGGTTAGCACGACATTTCATATATGAACAGCTAGGAGCAAATATAAAAGAGTGCAGTATAACCGGAAAAAGCAGCAATAGTATAAAACGGTTATACCCATGCTCTACTAGCTCATCAGCACAACAAGTTTTCATACCCTGATTTCTATCACAGGCATTCACAGCCGCGCACACACCGCAGGCATTCACAGCCTGCGCACACAGACCCTATGTCGATATAGTTTGGACTGCTTCTGTTCCAGCAGGGTAGCGAGCCCCGCGGGCCTCACCGATGTGGTCGTCGGTGACAGTGGCCAGTCCTTCCACTTCTGGGGGTGATCGTACCGCACAACCCCAGGCCCTAACGTACAACCTTGTGTACTCTTGGATGTGAGCGACATCCAACGAATCATTTTGGCCGACCAGCAGAGGAAAACCCGACGGGGAATAAATCGGCCGGTCACCCGTGGTACCCATCTCCCTGTCGCCTTGAGTCGTCAACCTTCCCGCACCGGTACGAATGGTCTGCGGAAGGGACTGACCCGCCACTATTCCACCGCAAGCAATTTACAAACAATAAATCAACGGCAAACATAACACACACTGGGTCTACGTCGGCCTGCCCTACTAGGCTTAAACTTCGGGCGGCGGCACTTAGCTCTACTTTCGTCAAGGAGCGTGGGAGCGCATTATTTGGGGCTAGACCTGGAGGAATACCTCAACTCCGGTTATCCCCAACTAAGGCTCAACCTTAATAACGACTGTTCGTCAGAGCAGGACCCGGGGTTATAATAGTAAATTACAATGAAGACAAATGCGGTGTTTATGCTGCTTATTTAAAGTGCTGTAATGAAATGTGACCAGTACAAAACTGGAGTAGTACTGAATTGAAAATACTTGACCAGTACGAGACTGGAGTATAACTGAATTGAAAGTACTTGACCAGTACGAGACTGGAGTATAACTGAATTGAAAGTACTTGACCAGTACGAGACTGGAGTATAACTGAATTGAAAGTACTTGACCAGTACGAGACTGGAGTATAACTGAATTGAAAGTACTTGACCAGTACGAGACTGGAGTATAACTGAATTGAAAGTACTTGACCAGTACGAGACTGGAGTATAACTGAATTGAAAGTACTTGACCAGTACGAGACTGGAGTATAACTGAATTGAAAGTACTTGACCAGTACGAGACTGGAGTATAACTGAATTGAAAGTACTTGACCAGTACGAGACTGGAGTATAACTGAATTGAAAGTACTTGACAAGTACGAGACTGGAGTATAACTGAATTGAAAGTACTTGATCAGTACGAGACTGGAGTAAAACATAAAGAAAAGGTTAGTAGTCCAATCACTCCATTCAGGAGGCTTCAGTCTCATCTCCGTTCTCAGGAGGCACTTTCAGTTCTATTTCAGTTTTTTAATAAGGTTTCATTGGGTTGCACCCATTATTAAGATCCGATTAGAATTTGGTTGCGCTTTATCAATCACGGCTTAAACGGATCAGGGGCTTATCAGGAGTTACACCCTCATTATTCATCGAGAATAATTCATAGCTCACCACTCGTGCTTTCATTTTCCGAGCGTGCCAGAGATTCACTCGAGAGTCGAGGCACTCGACGGGTTAACGAAATCTCGAAACACCCGGAGCCTGGCCACCGACCTCATCCACTCTCATCGATATGTTAAGTTTGATTTGATTATTTATAACAGGGATGATAGTCGCGCGCTCCAATTTTCATTTTCGAGCGTAATAATTACCGGGCGCGATCCTAGGCTTCCATAATTTGGGAAAAATATCAAAACTTATTCTCATGATTCCAAATTTTGATACAACCCCTAAGAGAGCCTATAATGAGCCTGGTAATTTTTTGGTAATTTTCCAAATTATTTTGGGCCTTTAATTTGGCCAAACAAATTTTATTTGGGCTTTTAAAAATACCAAATCAACTCCAAAAATTCTCAAAATTTTTGTGGAGATTGCCCTCATTAAGGGGAACATTTTTCATGTTCAAAATTTTTTTCCTAGGAACCTATTTTAGCCTCTAAAAAATCAAACCCCTTATTATAATATTATAATATTATAATAATATAATTTATAAAATAAAAACACTATTCATTATCGTTTTTCATCCCGCTGTACCCATTCCGCCGCCCCTTACGGGCTTCTCCAGCCGCCGGCCGGCCACCGGCCGGTCGTGGCTCCACCACCGGCCGACTGCCCGGTGGTGGGCGCTCCCTCCGGCGGTGGTCCGGCGGCCTGCCGCCGCCGGCCGCCGCCGGAGCCATTTTTTTTTTAAAAAACGGGAGGGGAGGGGGTGACGGCGGCGGCGCTCCGGTCGTCGGAGCTCACATGCATCACGTCAGAAGGATAGGGAGGGAGGAGGGGAAGAGTTTCTACCTGAGTTTGGGGGTTTGGCGGCCTCCGGCGAGTTCCGCCATTAATGGCGGTGGAGGGTGGCGGAGCTCAGGTGGGTTGTTTCCGGCGAGCTGGAGCTCCGGCCAGGTGGGGGAAGCTCTTTTTGAGCTGGTGTAGGTAAGGTCTGAGGGTTCATTGCTTTATATAGGCAAGGGGGGAGTAGCATTTGGCTTGGGGGAGGTGTGGGATTAATCCCTCTTGAGGGAGAAGAGTTCTTCTCCCCTCCAGCTGGCTGGGACACATGGCACCCATCCAGGGGTCATAGTACATGCCACATGGATCCATCCAAGGGGTGTGCTTGATGGGTTGGGCCTTTATGGGCTTAAGAAGGAGGGGGGAGAAAGAGAGAGAGAGGGAGAGGGAAGAAGTGGGTGGGCCTCCACTTGTAGTGGGATGGGGGCTTGCTGGTTGGGGGCCCAAGGAGAGTGAGGGGGGGCAAGGGTTATTCATCCATGGAGAGGAGGTGGGCTCCTCATTTGAAGAAAAAAATTCAAAAAGTGGATTTTTAGGAGGGTTTGACCAAGTCAACCCTAGGATGGGTCCCCCTTGCTGGTCAAAGTCAAAGTGGGTCCAAGTCATCGGGGTCGGGTCAAGGTTCGGGTGTCGTGTCATAATTGGTGTGTGCACGCTTTTCGATGCACGATTATGCTTAATTTGACTACGAATTGACCAATTGTCGTCGAAATTAACCGGAATGACTTCTGTTGACTTCGTATTGACCATACGAGTCCAACGCCACTGACCAGGGTCGAATCGGAGTTCGTTTGTCGAAAGTCCGATATTTGCGCGTCGCAGCGTGCTAAAACGGTCAAAACGCCCATAATCATCGTTAGGCTTCGAATCGCGGCGCAACGAGTTCCGATGCGTTCGTATCAACTATACGAAGTCATGGGAATTGACATAACTCAAATCGGAGTTCTCTATGTCAATACTCAAAAATCTCATTTTCGCGACGTTTTGCGAGGAATGGCCAAATCCACTATATAACCTCTGGTTCAATTGAACGAGTTCCGATGCGCTCGTATGGACTATACGAGACCACAGGAACTGACGGAACTCAAATCGGAGTCCTCTAGCTCTATTTCCTACCTTGGGTTACCCCTCACCGGGTCATGGGTAGGGTCCGGGCCACTTTTATTGGGCCCACTAGGGTTTTGGTGGCCCAATAAAAGTTGGGATGTTACAATCCAATAAAAATAAAAGGATTTTCGTCCCCGAAAATTTGCTTGAAGTAGGGGAGGAAAGTAACATACCTGGGGAAAGAGCTCTGGATGCTTTTCTCGGAGGAGTGCTTCAGGTTCCCACGTGAACTCTTCTCGTCCGCAGTTTGACCATAACACCTTAACCATCGGAATGCTTTTATTACGTAGTGTCTTGACCTTATAATCCACTACTCTGACGGGTTCGAGCTGGACGGATCTATCTGACTGTAGCTGCATTGGTGGAGTAGGAAGGTACTGCTCTGGTTGCCGGAGGACTCGTCTCAAGGAAGAGACATGAAACACATCATGAAGATTCCCCAACTCTGGGGGCAAGGCCAAACGATAGGCGACGGGGCCAACACGCTCTATCACCGGATAGGGGCCCAAGAAGCGGGGGTCTAACTTTTTCTGCTTCCTCAACCGGAAGACACCATGCATGGGCTTTATTTTCAAGAACACCATTTCCCCCACGCTAAACTCCACCGGTCGGTGACGCGCATCATAGTACTTAGCCTGCCGGCTCTGCGCTTCCCGCATCCGCTCCTGGATCAGCCGTATCGCTGTCGTAGTGTCATCGATGTAAGCCACTCCCAAGGCTTCCGGGTCCTCTTCCTGAGCCCAAGTCAACGGGGTTCGGCAATGTCTTCCATACAATGCCTCGTATGGAGCCATCTTAATACTAGCATGGTAGCTGTTATTGTAAGAAAATTAGACCAACGACAACAGCTGCTCCCATGGCTCATTGTGCTCTATTATGCATAATCGAAGTAGATCCTCCATTGTCCGGTTCGTCCTCTCCGTCTGTCCGTCCGTCTGCGGGTGGAAGGCGGTGCTGAAGGCCAACTTGGTTCCCAAATACGCCTGCACCCGCCTCCACTCCTTAGATGTGAAACACCCATCATGATCTGACACGATGGACTTTGGTACTCCGTGGAATCGTACCACTTGCTCTAGGAACATCCTGGCCAGGATATCTACTCCGTCGCCCTGTCGGTTTGGGATGAACCGCGCTACCTTGGTGAGTCGATCTACGACCACCCATATTGAGTCATTCCCAGCGCGGGATCGAGGTAGGCCGTGGATGAAGTCCATGGAGATGTCTTCGAACTTCCACTCTGGAATCGGTAGGGGCTGTAATAGGCCTCCTGGACTGCGGCATTCGGCCTTAACCTTCTGACAGGTCTGACACCGGGCTACGAAGTCGGTGACATCTCTTTTCATTCCAGGCCAGTAGATGGTCCTGCGCAAGTCCACGTACATCTTAACTATGCCAGGGTGGATCGAGTACCTGGACTGATGGGCCTCTTGCAAAATTTCTTCACGAATCCCTCCAGTAGCGGGAACAAATATGCGGTGTTTGAATTGCAGAATCCCGTCATGCAATTTATAATCCTCTTGTGCCCCTCCTTGCAGAGATCGGATGATCGGTATCACTTCTGGGTCGATCTTCTGGGCTTCTCGTATCCGGTCCCGGATGTCGCATTGGATTTCCATCCAATACAGCTGCGAGTAGTACTCTTCCGGATCTCTTCGGGCAACCAGGGTAATCTCCATGTCTATCAGAGACTGAAAAAGTTCTTTAGGGATCTGCTCCATCCAACTCCCGACTATTACAGGCTGGCGGCTCAAGACATCAGCGACTCTGTTAGCCTTCCCGGGGTGATATTGGAGAGCGAAGTCATAATCGCATAAGAATTCCAGCCATCGGCGCTGCCGGAGGTTCAGCTCTTTCTGCGTGAAGATATACTTGAGGCTCTTGTGGTCGGAGAAGATCTCACATCTTACCCCGTACAAGTAATGCCTCCAAATTTTGAGGGCGAAGACGACGGCGCCCAACTCTAAATCGTGTGCTGCGTAATTCAATTCGTGCGGCTTTAGTTGCCGAGATGCATAGGCCACTACCTTACCATACTGCATTAGAACAGCTCCCAATCCCTTCAGGGAGGCATTAGTGTAGATTTGGAATCCCTCGGTCCCTGTGGGGATCGTAAGGATTGGCGCGGAAGTCAGCCGCTTCTTCAGCTCGACAAACGCAGCCTCGCACTCCGGCGTCCATCGGAATATGACGTCCTTTTTGGTGAGAGCAGTTAGGGGCAGGGAAACCTTGGAAAAACCCTCGACAAACTTCCTGTAGTATCCGGCAAGACCGAGGAAACTCCGGATATCTGCAGCCGTCCTGAGTGGCGGCCAATTTTGTACCGCCTGGACCTTGGCTTGGTCTACTGCCACTCCTTCCCTGTTTATCGTGTGGCCTAAGAATCCAACTTCTTCTAGCCAAAATTCGCATTTACTAAATTTGGCGAAGAGAGAGTGCTCCCGGAGCTTTAATAACACCATCTGAAGGTGCCGGGTATGGTCCGTCTTGGTCTTTGAGTAGATTAGGATGTCATCTATGAAGACGATGACAAAGTGATCCAAGAAAGGTTCGAAGACTCTATGCATCAGGGCCATGAAGGCGGAAGGCGCATTGGTGAGCCCGAAGGGCATTACTAGGAATTCATAAAGACCATAACGAGAGCTGAAGACAGTCTTGGGAATGTCTTCCTCTAGGACTCGGAGCTGGTAATAGCCGGATCTCAGGTCCATCTTGGAAAATACGGACGCACCTTACAACTGATCGAACAGTTCGTCGATCCTAGGGAGGGGGTAGGTATTGCGTACAGTCAGCTTATTCAGCTCCCTGTAGTCGATGCACAGTCGCAAAGTCCCATCTTTCTTTTTGACGAAAAGTACCGGGGCTCCCCAGGGCGAGGAACTAGGGCGGACGAATCCAGCATCTATTAGTTCCTGTAGCTGGATCTTTAGTTCAGTCAGCTCCCTTGGGGCCATCCGGTAGGGGGCTCGTGATACTGGCCGTGCTCCGGACACAAGCTCGATCTGAAAGTCGACCTCTCGCTGGGGTGGCAATCCCGGGAGGGACTCAGGGAAAATACCGGGGAAGTCGCGGACTACCGGGACCTTGGCGAGCACCTGGGATTTGTCTTCCATCTCGAAGTAGATAAGGTATACTTCATCCTTCTGTCGGACGGATTTCACCATCTGCGTAGAAGTCAGGATAATACGCGAGACAGAGGGCACACCTGTCAACGTGACGGTCTGGCCATTCAGGTTCCGTAGCCGGACTTCTCGCGTGGAACAGTTTATCTGAGCTTGGTGCTCGGCTAGCCAGTCCATTCCCAAAATTATGTCGAATCCAGTTATGGCTAGGATTGTTGCGTAGATTTCGAACTCCACTTCTCCCAGCACAGCCTGGAACGAGCACTTTTCGGTAGAAGTTATATCCGACCCGTCCGGTAAACGGATTCGTATAGACAGTCCGGTCGAACGAACAACATTTCCTTTTGTTGCGATGAATTCGTGGGAGACGAAAGAATGAGTTGCTCCCGTGTCGAAAAGTGTTTTGGCAGGAAGTCTTTCTACCAACAAGATTCCTGACGACATGAGAAAAATATATATATATATATATATCAACTATCTAATACAGAGGATATAAGTACACATAAGTAATATACAACATCAGTAGTCAGATTTGATATCTCTCTATCGCCTAAGATATATACCTATGACTACGTCAGGGGCTGGTCCGTGCTGCAGGTCTAGTGCATAGGCCTCCTGGGGCGCTGCTCGGCCCTGCTGGCCTCTCCTGCCAGCTCTGCCTCTGCGACCTCTCTGACCATGCCCTCGTGCCGGCTGTCCACCCTGAACAGCTCCCAATCCGGGTCTCCCCGTCGCCTGAGGGCAAAAGGCCCTCATATGTCCTGGCTGATGACATAAGAAGCAGTTCCCTGCGAAGGGAACATCTCGTCGGGCCACTAGTGGGGGCTGCGGCGCTGGAGCTGGTCTGAAGTCTGGCTGTGCAGCTGGGGGTGCTGGTGGGTGCCTATAAGGCTGCCTGCGGCGTCGCTGCCTGCGTTCTCTATCCTGTCTATGGGGAGCGACTCCTCATATCATCTCTGGTCTCGAGGGGGCTCTTCCTGACCTCTGCGCCGCTGAGCCACTGTCTGCTGGTCCAACTCTAAGGCTGCCGCATGGGTATCTATGGTGTGGAAGGTGGCCTGAGAGAGCATAATCAGGGCCTGCCTCAGGTCGTCTCGTAGTCCTCTATAGAACCGAGAAGCTTTATCCCTGTCGGAGGCGGCCAGGTTCCCGGCGAAGCGTGCCAGGTGTATGAACTCTCTCTCATACTCTGCCACAGTGCGGTTGCCCTGTCGGATGAGCAGGAACCTCTCTTGTAGCGCGGCTCGGTCTGTATCTGTGATAAAGAACTCTAGTAGAGCTATGGAGAACTCTCCCCAAAGGATCGTGCTCATCGGCCGACCTCGAAAGTTAGAGCGACTAGCCGCTCTCCACCAATCCCTCGCATATCCCTCCAAGAGGGTCACCACCAAAGAAACTGCTGCCACAGCTGGGCACATCATCCCTACTAACAGCTCCTCCACTCGCTCCACCCACTCCTCAACCTGTATGGTCGTCTCTGTACCCCTGAACGGGGGAGGCCTGATTCCTCGAAAAGTCGTCAGCAGATCGGTGGGTGCGGTCATCTCTCGCGGTGGCTGTGCTAGGGCATCCCGGAACGTCGCTAGTATAGCCGTCAGCGTCTGCCCCATATCCGTCTCGACAAACAGTATAGCCGCGGGGGCGACCGGGTCTGGTGGTGGGGTAGCTGGAACATATCCCCTAGACGAGGATCCCCCGTTACTGTCCTCCGGTATCTGGAGAAGTAACAGGAAAGAGTGTCAATATTTTGCAAAAGTAGTGGCAATTTGCAAAAACGACAAACAAAGCGGAAACAACGGTGTATGGGCATACTATCGTACAGTCTAGAATCCCTAAGCCTCTACACTAGGGTCCACCAGGCTTCCGCTGCAAGGTTCGTCCCGAACCTAAAACGAAGCAAGGAACGAAGGGATCCTGAGACTGCTCCACAAGGAAGAATCGTGATCGCTCTGATCCATTTGTAGTACCCCCCCAACCTTTGCCCGGGTCGGGCCGGAGGGGTGCTACTGGCCCAAGACGCCCACCCAGTGCTTATAGGGGAAACGATCCACCCTGTCCAAGCACTAGATGACCGCATTGGTTGGCTCGAATCATAACATTCACAACCCATCAGAATATTACGGAAGCATTAACAGGAAACCATTACAGATTTATATATATGACATATCAGAATCACATCGGTTCTAGGGCCGAAGCCTAAGTACTTATATAAGCCCGTAGGCTATACATGGGCTACATATAATCCTCATATACTCTCTCTCTACGCTGCTCGGCGGAACTCACGTCTCTAAACTCTGGGGACGGCGGGGGTACATCTGCTCGAGTCGACCTAGCTGCTGGCGTAATCTCCTGCGACAGCGGGTCACTACGGTGCTCCACCTCCTGTGAATGGTTAACCAAATAACCGTTAGTCACATAGCTAAGTGGAAACAAATCTCCTCCCCGGATCCGCATCCTGGGGACGAGCACACACCCACCCAACAAAAGTAAATAGCCGAAGCAAGAGAGGGTTAGCACGACATTTCATATATGAACAGCTAGGAGCAAATATAAAAGAGTGCAGTATAACCGGAAAAAGCAGCAATAATATAAAACGGTTATACCCATGCTCTACTAGCTCATCAGCACAACAAGTTTTCATACCCTGATTTCTATCGCAGGCATTCACAGCCGCGCACACACCGCAGGCATTCACAGCCTGCGCACACAGACCCTATGTCGACATAGTTTGGACTGCTTCTGTTCCAGCAGGGTAGCGAGCCCCGCGGGCCTCACCGATGTGGCCGTCGGTGACAGTGGCCAGTCCTTCCACTTCTGGGGGTGATTGTACCGCACAACCCCAGTCCCTAACGTACAACCTTGTGTACTCTTGGATGTGAGCAACATCCAACGAATCATTTTGGCCGACCAGCAGAGGAAAACCCGACGGGGAATAAATCGGCCGGTCACCCGTGGTACCCATCTCCCTGTCGCCTTGAGTCGTCAACCTTCCCGCACCGGTACGAACGGTCTGCGGAAGGGACTAACCCGCCACTATTCCACCGCAAGCAATTTACAAACAATCAATCAACGACAAACATAACACACACTGGGTCTACGTCGGCCTGCCCTACTAGGCTTAAACTTCGGGCGGCGGCACTTAGCTCTACTTTCGTCAAGGAGCGTGGGAGCGCATTATTTGGGGCTAGACCTGGAGGAATACCTCAACTCCGGTTATCCCCAACTAAGGCTCAACCTTAATAACGACTGTTCGTCAGAGCAGGACCCGGGGTTATAATAGTAAATTGCAATGAAGACAAATGCGGTGTTTATGCTGCTTATTTAAAGTGCTGTAATGAAATGTGACCAGTACAAAACTGGAGTAGTACTGAATTGAAAATACTTGACCAGTACGAGACTGGAGTATAACTGAATTAAAAGTACTTGACCAGTACGAGACTGGAGTATAACTGAATTGAAAGTACTTGACCAATACGAGACTGGAGTATAACTGAATTGAAAGTACTTGACCAGTACGAGACTGGAGTATAACTGAATTGAAAGTACTTGACCAGTACGAGACTGGAGTATAACTGAATTGAAAGTACTTGACCAGTACGAGACTGGAGTATAACTGAATTGAAAGTACTTGACCAGTACGAGACTGGAGTATAACTGAATTGAAAGTACTTGACCAGTACGAGACTGGAGTATAACTGAATTGAAAGTACTTGACCAGTACGAGACTGGAGTATAACTAAATTGAAAGTACTTGACCAGTACGAGACTGGAGTATAACTGAATTGAAAGTAATTGACCAGTATGAGACTGGAGTAAAACATAAAGAAAATGTTAGTAGTCCAATCACTCCATTCAGGAGGCTTCAGTCTCATCTCCGTTCTCAGGAGGCACTTTCAGTTCTATTTCAGTTTTTTAATAAGGTTTCATTGGGTTGCACCCATTATTAAGATCCGATTAGAATTTGGTTGCGCTTTATCAATCACGGCTTAAACGGATCAGGGGCTTATCAGGAGTTACACACTCATTATTCATCGAGAATAATTCATAGCTCACCACTCGTGCTTTCATTTTCCGAGCGTGCCAGAGATTCACTCGAGAGTCGAGGCGCTCGACGGGTTAACGAAATCTCGAAACACCCGGAGCCTGGCCACCGACCTCATCCACTCTCATCGATATGTTAAGTTTGATTTGATTATTTATAACAGGGATGATAGTCGCGCGCTCCAATTTTCATTTTCGAGCGTAATAATTACCGGGCGCGATCCTAGGTTTCCATAATTTGGGAAAAATATCAAAACTTATTCTCATGATCCCAAATTTTGATACAACCCCTAAGAGAGCCTATAATGAGCCTGGTAATTTTTTGGTAATTTTCCAAATTATTTTGGGCCTTTAATTTGGCCAAACAAATTTTATTTGGGCTTTTAAAATACCAAATCAACTCCAAAAATTCTCAAAATTTTTGTGGAGATTGCCCTCATTAAGGGGAACATTTTTCATGTTCAAAATTTTTTTCCTAGGAGCCTATTTTAGCCTCTGAAAAATCAAACCCCTTATTATAATATTATAATATTATAATAATATAATTTATAAAATAAAAACACTATTCATTATCGTTTTTCATCCCGCTGTACCCATTCCGCCGCCCCTTACGGGCTTCTCCAGCCGCCGGCCGGCCACCGGCCGACTGCCCGGTGGTGGGCGCTCCCTCCGGCGGTGGTCCGGCGGCCTGCCGCCGCCGGCCGCCGCCGGAGCCATTTTTTTTTAAAAAACGGGAGGGGAGGGGGTGACGGCGGCGGCGCTCCGGTCGTCGGAGCTCACATGCATCACGTCAGAAGGATAGGGAGGGAGGAGGGGAAGAGTTTCTACCTGAGTTTGGGGGGTTTGGCGGCCTCCGGCGAGTTCCGCCATTAATGGTGGTGGAGGGTGGCGGAGCTCGGGTGGGTTGTTTCCGGCGAGCTGGAGCTCCGGCCAGGTGGGGGAAGCTCTTTTTGAGCTGGTGTAGGTAAGGTCTGAGGGTTCATTGCTTTATATAGGCAAGGGGGGAGGAGCATTTGGCTTGGGGGAGGTGTGGGATTAATCCCTCTTGAGGGAGAAGAGTTCTTCTCCCCTCCAGCTGGCTGGGACACATGGCACCCATCCAGGGGACATAGTACATGCCACATGGATCCATCCAAGGGGTGTGCTTGATGGGTTGGGCCTTTATGGGCTTAAGAAGGAGGGGGGAGAAAGAGAGAGAGAGGGAGAGAGAAGAAGTGGGTGGGCCTCCACTTGTAGTGGGATGGGGGCTTGCTGGTTGGGGGCCCAAGGAGAGTGAGGGGGGGGGGCAAGGGTTATTCATCCATGGAGAGGAGGTGGGCTCCTCATTTGGAGAAAAAAAATCCAAAAAGTGGATTTTTAGGAGGGTTTGACCAAGTCAACCCTAGGATGGGTCCCCCTTGCTGGTCAAAGTCAAAGTGGGTCCAAGTCATCGGGGTCGGGTCAAGGTTCGGGTGTCGTGTCATAATTGGTGTGCGCACGCTTTTCGATGCACGATTATGCTTAATTTGACTACGAATTGACCAATTGTCGTCGAAATTAACCGGAATGACTTCTGCTGACTTCGTATTGACCATACGAGTCCAACGCCAATGACCGGGGTCGAATCGGAGTTCGTTTGGCGAAAGTCCGATATTTGCGCGTCGCAGCGTGCTAAAACGGTCAAAACGCCCATAATCATCGTTAAGCTTCGAATCGCGGCGCAACGAGTTCCGATGCGTTCGTATCAACTATACGAAGTCATGGGAATTGACAGAACTCAAATCGGAGTTCTCTATGTCAATACTCAAAAATCTCATTTTCGCGACGTTCTGCGAGGAATGGCCAAATCCACTATATAACCTCTGGTTCAATTGAACGAGTTCCGATGCGCTCGTATGGACTATACGAGACCACAGGAACTGACGGAACTCAAATCGGAGTCCTCTAGCTCTATTTCCTACCTTGGGTTACCCCTCATCGGGTCATGGGTAGGGTCCGGGCCACTTTTATTGGGCCCACTAGGGTTTTGGTGGCCCAATAAAAGTTGGGATGTTACAATAGCTACCTGCCCCGAGTTCCTGGAAGTGAGAGAAGCGAGAGCCCCAGCTCAGCAGCAGCCGCTAGTGCGGATTGAAGAAGTTCTACCAAGAGTGGGGGGAGAAGATGTATATGAGGACCGGGTCGACATAGGACCCTGAGGAGGTATAAGAGTGATCAGGTGGAGTGGGGATCGAGGCCACTCGAAAGGCAAGCCTCCATGTCATGTACCTTCGGAGCGACGCTTCGACATCCTAGACCCCACCCCCAGAGAAGAGGATCACCTTCTCGATGAAGGACATGTCAGATCATGAGGATCTATTCTGCGATGCGCTGGTCATCCAGATGATCATAGAAGGCTATACCGTCTCCTGAATCTTGGTTGACAACAAGAGCTCTGTCAACATCGTTTTCAAGAAGGCGTTTGACGAGATGAAGGTGGAGCCAAGGAGGGTGCTGGCCTCAGACGGACCACTATTCAGATTCTCAGGGGAAAGGAAGGAGGTAGAAGGTGGAGCCGGATTCCAGGTGAAGTTGGGAGGGACCTCAAGGAACTGTCAGTTCGTCATTGTTGATGCTCCAAGAAGTTACAATGCCATCTTCGGAAGACCCCTCATCAGCGCCTTCCATTGTGTGTCATCGTCCCTCCACCAGTGCCTCAAGATTAACACTGGAGGGATCCAACTCAGGGTCAAGGGAGACCCTAGGATGGCAAGGCAGTGCTACGTCACGGCCGTCAACACCATCTCCTGGCTAGCCAGGGTAGAGGAGATGGAGAAGATCATGGAGAGCATGAGAAGGATAGAGGTATCAGAGGAGAAGGAGGCGAATGATGGCCATCATGCCCAAGCAGCCTGAAGAAACCTTGTTTTGGTAATGAGTCTACCCATGACCGAAAGAGTCAGGAGGTCATGTATCTTAAAATTTTCCCCGTTTGAGGATGTTGAATTTAGTTTAGTTTGAATGACATGTCTAGTCGAATCTCCTCACCCAGCCTCTCACTAGCTGGATGGGTCGAATGTGTCTTGGGGAGAGAAAGTCCCACCCCCGAGAGGATCTCCTCACCCAGGCTCTCACTAGCTAGATTGGTCGAATGTGCCTCGGGGAGTGCAAGTCCCACCCCCGAGAGGATCTCCTCACCCAAGCTCTCACTAGCTGGATGGGTCGAATGTGCCTCGGGGAGAGCAAGTCTCACTCCCGAGAGGATCTCCTCACCCAGGATCTCACTAGCTGGATGGGTCGAATGTGCCTCGGGGAGAGCAAGTCCTATCCCCGAGAGGATCTCCTCACCTGGCTCTCACTAGTTGGATGGTTCGAATGTGCCTCGGGGAGAGCAAGTCCCACCCCCGAGAGGATCTCCTCACCCAGGCTCTCACTAGCTGGATGGGTCGAATGTGCCTCGGGGAGAGTAAGTCCCACCTCCCGAGAGGATCTCCTCACCCAGGTTCTAACTAGCTGGATGGGTCAAATGTGCCTCGGGGAGTGCAAGTTCCCACACCCAAGAGGATCTCCTCACCCAGACTCTTACTAGCTGGATGGGTCGAATGTGCCTCGGGGAGAGCAAGTCCCACCCCCGAGAGGATCTCCTCACCCAGACTCTCACTAGCTGGATGGATCGAATGTGCCTCGGGGAGAACAAGTCCCAACCCCGAGAGGATCTCCGCACCCAGGCTCTCACTAGCTGGATGGGTCGAATGTGCCTCAGGGAGAGCATGTCCCACCCCCTAGAGGATTTCCTCACTCAGGCTCTCACTAGCTGGATGGGTTGAATATGCCTCAGGGAGAGCATATCCCACCCCCGAGAGGATCTCCTCACTCAGGCTCTCACTAGCTGGATGGGTCGAATGTGCCTTGGGGAGAGCAGGTTCTAAGCCCCGAGAGGATCTCATCACCCAGGCTCTCACTAGCTGGATGAGTCGAATATGCCTCAGGGAGAGTAAGTCCCAACCCTGAGAGGATCTCCTCACCCAGGCTCTCATTAGCTGGATAGATCGAATGTGCCTCGGTAGAGAGTAGGTTCCACCCCCGAGAGGATCTCCTCACCAAGGCTCTCACTAGCTGAATGGGTCGAATGTGCCTTAGTGGAGAGAAGGAACCAACCCACGAGAGGATCTCCTCATTTCAGCTCTCAATAGCTGGATGGGTCGAATGTGCCTCGGGGAGAGCAAGTCCCATGCCCAAGAGGATCTCCTCACCCAGGCTCTCACTAGCTGGATGGGTCGAATGTGCCTCGGGGAGAGCAAGTCAAACCCCCGAGAGGATCTCCTCACCCAGGCTCTCACTAGTTATATGGGTCAAATGTGCCTCGAGGAGAGCAAGTCCCACCCCCGAGAGGATCTCCTCACCCAGGCTCTCACTAGCTGGATGGGTCAAATGTGCCTCGGGGAGAGTAAGTTTCACCCCCGAGAGGATCTCCTCACCCAGGGTCTCACTAGCTGGATGGGTCGAATGTGCCTCGGGGAGAGCAAGTCCCACTCCCGAGAGGATCTCCTCACACAGGCTCTCACTAGCTGGATGGGTCGAATGTGCCTCAGGGAGAAAATGTTCCAACCCCATGAGAGGATCTTCTCACCCAGGATCTCAATAGCTGGATGGGTCAAATATGCCTCGATTGAGAGAAAGTTCCTATCCAGAGGGGATCTCGTCTCCTAGGCTCCCATTAGCTAGCATGATAGGTTGGACCCTCTGGAGGGTAAGTAAATTATACCGGGAGGGGATCTCATCACCCAGGCTCCCATTAGCTGGCATGACAGGTTGACCCCTCGGAGAGGCCAAGTATTTTAGGCTCCAAGAGCGCTACACTAGGAAAATACATTGGGTTCGATATTTTTTTCTGAGTGTGGAACTCGCTCGAAAAGAGCGGGGATTATGTATAATCCCGTATTCGCGGAATGGGTCCCCCAAGCAAGGCGTAAGACTTGCTACGCATTTTAAAGCTTTTATAGGATTTTGCACTCCTAGGGGCCAATTTATTGTTGACCTGCATGATATTCTAGTAGGGGGATACAAAATTTTGACCAGCTTGCTAGTGCCTGACCCTTGAAGGTCTCGCCCAAGCTAGTTCCCATGGGTCTCGGCGAGACAGCTCCCAGGGTCTTGGCGAGATAGCTCTCAGGTTCTCGGCGAGACAACTCCCAGGGTCCCGGCGAGACAGCTCCCAGGGTCTCGACGAGACAGATCCCAGGATCTCGGCAAGACAGCTCACATGGTCTCGGTTGATAGCTCCCAGGATCTCGGCGAGACAGCTCTCAAGGACTTGGCTAGATAGCTCTCAAGGTCTCGGCAAAACAGCTCCCAAGATCTCGGCGAGACAGCTCCCAGATTCTCGGCGAGACTGCTCCCAGGATCTGAGCGAGACAGCTCCCAGGGTCTCGGCAAGACAGCTCCCAGGGACTCGGCGAGACAGCTCCCAGGGTCTCGGCTAGACAGTTCCCAGGATCTCAGGGAGACAGCTCCTAGGGTCTCAGCGAGACAGCTCCCAAGGTCTCAGAGAGACAGCTCCCAGGGTCTCGGCGAGACAGCTCCCAGGGTCTCGGCGAGACAACTCCTAGGGTCTCTGCGAGACAGCTCCAAGGGTATCAGTGAGACAGCTCCCAGGATCTCGACGAGACAGCTCCCCGGATCTCGGCGAGATAACTCCCAGGATCTAATCGAGACAGCTCCCAGGGTCTGGGAAAGACAGCTCCCAGGGTCTCGGTGAGACAGCTCCCGCGGTCTCGGCGAGATAGCTCCCAGGGTCTCGGCGAGACAGCTCCCAGGGTCTCGGCGAGAAAGCTCCCAGGGTCTCGGCGAGACAGCTCCCATGGGTCTCGGCGAGACAGCTCCCATGGTCTCAGCGAGACTGCTCCCAGGGTCTCGGGGAGACAGCTCCCAGGGTCTCGGCGAGACAGCTCCCAGGGTCTCGGCGAGACAGCTCCCAGGTTCTCGGCAAGACAGCTCCCAGGATCTGGCCGAGACAGCTCCCATGGTCTCGACGAGTAGCTCCCAGGATCTCGACAAGACAGCTCCAAGGGTCTTTGCAAGACAGCTCCCAGGGTCTCGGCGAGATAGCTCTCAGGTCTTGCCCGACTTGAGGATCTGCTATTTTGCCCCTGGTGGGCTGCGAATAGCTGTTCAGAACATCGGAGTTTGGCTATTGGCATACTAGCCCCGGGGTATTTCAGTAATTTTAGAGAAGCAGGACTGCGCTATTTGCAGGTCATCCCCAAAAATCTATAAATAGACTCTTAGGGTGCCTTAGAGAGCATCTGTTTTCACTAATCTTCATCCTCCTCTTCATCCTCCAAGGCACCTAGCTCAGCAATGGCTAGGGAGGGAGAGATCTCAAAGGTCTTCCGGGTGTAAGGTGGGACCTCCGCGCTAAAGTCAAGGGTCATTTCCAAATTCATGTCTCTCACCAAGGGACGACTTGGGAGAAGTAGGTGTGAGCTGCACCCTAGGTCCGAACTCTAGGTGGAACCAAATCTCGGTTCCAACATCCGCGATCTATTCAAGGAAAGTTGTTATTAAGCATATCAGTGATATTATGAGAATATGACATTAAATCAATCAACTTAATTAAAGTCAAAATTAATATTTTTATATTAAAACGTATATTGTTTACAAAATAAAAATTATAATATTGATGTATATTTTTCTACGGTCATTATGAGTACTCATATGTATATGTTGCGGGCGTAGTCCGATTTGATGCAGACGTAGCCCGCCTTGATGCTGACGCAATTTGCCTTGATGAGGACGCATCCCGCAGCGACCCATCGGGGGCGGACGAAGCCCGCCGACACCGGTCGGATACTATCGCACATGGTCATAGGGGCGGAGCCCCGTGTGTTGGTACCCCAGATGTGATTTGGCTTATGTAATCCCTTTCCAGCCCCTCTTGATCCATATAACTATATATGATCATGATTAGGCCTTGTTCAGTTTCCCTAGGACAGTTTATAACTGACCTAGAGCTTAGGCTAGAAGTTCTAGATGTATTTTTGGTTAAGGCATTTTCCGTTCGACCATCGTCGAACGAGGCCTCGCGATCGTCGATCATTGGTCGACGATAGCAGGGCTATAGAATCGTTGAAGTCAAGACAATTATCGTCGACCGATGGTCGACGATCTCAGAGCAAGTTTATTATGCTCTGAAGGTTGGTCGACGATCTGCCATCAGCAGTTCAACGATCGTGTTCTTGCTTCACGATTTCTGTCTCGACAGATTTTTGCCTTAGTCGTCGACATCATGAGATGTTCGACGACATCTGTCTCGACAGATATTTGCATTAGTCTTCGACATCATGAGATGTTCGACGATATCTGTCTCGACAGATATTTGCCTTAGTCGTCGACATCATGAGATGTTCGACGATTTCTGCTTCGACAGATTTCTGCTTTTAGTCGACGATCTGTTAGCTAGGTCGACGATCATCGAACCCCTGTTCGACGATTATTGTCTGCCTTTATCTTTTTGTATTCATTCTATTCCTTGGTTTATTTCCAAGTGTTTTAGCTTGTGGTTAGAGAATTTTCTGAAGTTGTTTTTGCAGATTTATGGCTTAAATTCAAAATAAATTAATTACCAAATATGTCAAGCTTAAATCACGGGATTCAGTATTTTGATAAAGCATTTTTGTCCTATTATACAAAATATATTGCCAGGCTGTATTCTAGCCGTTGACACTGTTTGCTATTTCCAAGAATGGTAAGTCCTTGTACTGAAGTATTTTCCCACTTATTTAATTCCTTATTGGGACTGACAGTAAGCTAATAGGTCATTCTATTCCTATTGCTATATTCTATTTTAAGATAATCTGTTGCAGGGCTCGAGAATTCAAATCAATAGAGCCGTTCCAAAGGAAAAATGAGAAGACATATTTAAGAGAGATTTTTTTCCAGAAAAATTACAAGTTACAGATACAGAGAGATTTTTTCTCAGTGCTGCATTCTCTCAAGCATCTTCAGAGCAACTCTTCACCATCTCACAAAAAGAAGAAGAAAAGCTCCCCTGAAGAAAAAGACCAGAGCAATTACTTTCATTCTCAAGTCTCCTGAGCATCTGCTTAGAGTTTTCAAGACTTCAGAAAGAGCTCCAGTTCTGCTTCAATTATTCCAGAATCTGAAGACCTGATAAAAATCAGTCTACAGATCTCTGAGGATTTAGTTTCAGTATATCTGAAACTCCTTCATCCTGAAGCAAAGGCTTTCCCTGGACTTTCACTGAGCCAGGGGGAGACTTTGATTCTTTAGAGAATCCACAAGTCTTCTCTAATCTGTATTTACAACAGAGAAGATAATCTAACCCTCTCAACCCCTTTGTAAAAGAGTTTGTTCACACCTCTTCAAAAGTGAACATTGGTGACAGGGCACCTTATCAACAACCTGTGGTTGAGCATCCTTATCAAAAGCTCAAAGGGTCTGTTTGATCTACCTGAATCAGATCATTGGTGGCAGGGCACCTTAGCAAAAACCTGTAGTGGATTCCTACCAGGGTGGTAGAAGAGTGGAGTACCTATTTAGAGGGAACCACTATATATCCTGTGTCTCTGGCTATCTTGATTAAATGTCTATTCTGTGGCTGTGATAGAACTACCTAGGATTGCTAGTTGCTGTGATAGGCTTATAGTTAAACTGAAATTTCAGTTAACTCTCTCACTTGTGCACTTCACTGTGTTAGGCTCTTAGGGTTCATGTATCAGATTATTTATTCCGCAAATAAACTCCAAGGGAGCTAACTAGTTGTTCATAAAATTTGAATACTCTATTCACCCCCCCTCTAGAGTAGTTTACAACTTATCCCCTCACTTTCAATTGGTATCAGAGGGAGGTTGGCTGTTCATACAGGCTAACACCTGAGTTAAAAGATCCAGTGATAAGTTGTTTCCTGATACCATTCACAAACACTTTCACACATGGCCCAGTCTAAGGATTATTCAAGCACCAGACCTCCTGTATGCAATTTGTCTAAGTTTGGCATATGGAAGGCCAGGATAAGACTATACATGAATTCTATTGATGAAGATATCTTTTCTTCTATTTTGACAGGACCACCTGCTAGGCCTGCTGCTGCTTCCACTTCTGCTGATCTCAGTGCTGTGCTACCACCTGACTACAATGAAACTTACAAGAAGGCAAAAGCAGCTGATGCAAAAGCAATGAACATCCTAGCTCAGACAATGTCTGATGAAATATTCCAGAAGCTTGCTGAATGTACCTCAGCCAAAGCTATGTGGGATTCCCTCAACCACATAGTTGCTGGCTCAGCTGATGAGAGGAAGGACAGGAGATCCAACCTCACCTCTCAGTATGAAAATTTCAAGAAGGATGATGCTGAAGACATTGACTCAATGTACACAAGACTCAGTTCAATAATAAGTGAACTGAGGTCTTTGGACAAGGAGATAACTTTGTCAGAAGTCAATGACAAGATCCTGATGTGCCTTCCCATCTCTTGGGACTCAAGGATATGGCCCATCAAGGATGGAAGAAACACTGTGGAACTCTCCACAGAAGCTCTGTTGGGAAAGCTCAAGTCATATGAGCAAACTTTAAAGAGCAGAGCTGCTGCAACTGAAGTAAAAACTCCTACACCTACAAAGAAAGAGCACTCTCTAGCTCTTAAGGCTGCTGAGACCTCTGAAGGAAGTCAATCAAATGAGGAGTTACTGGCACTCATTGCCAAGAGGTTCTTCAACATGGGAAGAAGAGACCTCAGAAAGAAGTTCTCCAAGTATGAGGACAAACCAAGGTATGATAAGACTCCATCTAAAGAAATCATCTGTTATGTTTGCAGCAAGCCTGGACACATTGCTCCAGATTGTCCAGAGAAGAAACACAAGGAGAAGAAACATGAGAAAGAGTACAGGAAGCACCACTCCAAGTCCTCCTCACACAAATACAAGAAGAAGGACAAGGGATTTGTGGCTGCTACCTGGAGTGAAACAGAAGAGGATGCCTGCTCCTCTAGCTCCAGTGATTCAGAAGAAGAAGAAGAGAAGAAAGCCAAAGAGGTCTGCCTCATGGCTATGGATGCCTGCAGCTCTCTGTCAGCTGCAGAGAATTCTGAAGAAGAAGGAGACAATGAAGAAGATCTTCCTATGGAAGACCAGGTAATCAACTCATTTGATTTCTCGTCTCCTGAGTTCAAATTAAAATTTAAAACTCTATGTTTAGATTTACTATTATCTGAAAAAGAAATTAAGTCACTTAGATTAAAGATAATGGAATTAGACATGGAAGGTACTGAAATAATCATATTAGAAAAAGAATTAGAAAGCTTAAGAGGAGAAGTAACATTCCTAAAATTAGAACTAGCTAAATCTAAGAGGTTAGAAGAACAATTAAATGGCAGAAGCCTTAAATTATCTGAAATAACTAGTATAGCAAACACTAGGGTTGGTAATGATAAACTAGGCTTAGGTGCTACATCTAGTGAACCCATCCTCCTCACAAAGGAGAGATTTAGCACTCCAGTAAAATTTATTTCTGAATCAGGAATAAAGAATACTGAGGAAATTGAAAAATGTAAGAAAATTCAGAATAAGATTAAGAAAGAGAACAGGAAGAAAAAATTTCTAGCTTTACAAAAATCGTCGAACATTAATCGACGATCGTCAAACCAATCGTCGAACGTCTATCGACGATCGCTGAACACCTTCACCAAGTATGATATCTTTGGTGCAGGAGATCGACGATCTCATCTTGAGTCGTCGACCAGTGATCGACGATCTCATCTTGAGTCATCGACCAGTGATCGACGATCGTGGAATCCAGAATATAGCACTACTACAAATGATCGACGATATGGCTTGCGATCGTCGACCGTGGATCGACGATCTGGACTTAAGCTGGAAAATAAATTTCAAACTTCCAGAATTGCAAATCCCAATCACTACCCTAGGTTGTTTAATCCTTCAACTGAATGGATTATCCCACCTAGGAGATCACACCCTTTAGGATATAAATCTAAGCCTGCAAAATCTTTTATATCTAGTTTTTCTTTTGTGAAGAATACTGGACCCAAGGTAACCTGGGTCCACAATGTATAACTGTTATCTCTGCAGGTGAAGACCTATCCAGTCATACATGACAAATGGTATCTGGATAGTGGATGCTCAAAGCATATGACAGGAAAGAAGAAGAATCTGTCAGGGTTCAAAGCCAAGCTGGGACCAAAAGTTGTATTTGGGGATTCCAGCTGTGGACAGACTGAAGGGTATGGCAGTTTCACCATAGGAGCTGTAACCTTCAAGAAGGTAGCCTATGTCTCAGGACTAAAGCACAACCTAATCTCTGTAAGCCAAATGTGTGATGCTGGGTACAAGGTATGGTTTACTGACACTGCTTGTAATATTGCTTTAAATAATACTGTTGTGTTAGTAGGTATTAGAATTGGTAATGTTTATGTTGTAGATTTTAACTCATCCAAATCTGAAATATGCTTATTTAATGAAGTAACCAGTAATAATACCCTTTGGCATAAGAGACTTAGTCATGTAAATTTGAAAAACATTTCTAGGTTGGCTAAATACAATCTTGTAAGAGGCTTACCTTCTTGCCCCTACAAGAAGGAAGGCCTTTGCAAAGCTTGTCAATTAGGTAAGCAAACAAGAAATAGCTTTAAATCAGTTAATAAAAGTGATTCTCCCAGGATTCTGTACTTGCTACATTTGGATTTATTTGGTCCTATTGCTGTACAGAGTCTTGGAGGAAAGTCTTACACTCTAGTAATTGTAGATGACTTCTCTAGGTTCACTTGGGTATTATTCTTGAGAACTAAGGCTGATAACTTCAAGGTTCTTACAGATTTTCTAAAGTGTATACAGAGTGAGTATTCTACTCAGATTGCCTTGATCAGAAGTGATCATGGTACTGAGTTTGAGTCTCTTCTTATGCAAGAATTCTGTGAGAAGGAAGGTATCAAACATAGCTTCTCTGCTCCTAGAACTCCTCAACAAAATGGGGTAGTTGAAAGGAAAAACAGAACCCTAATTGAAGCTGCAAGTACATTGTTGGCAGATGCTAACATGCCTCTGTCCTTTTGGGCTGAAGCAGTTAGCACAGCTAACTATGTATTGAACAGAAGTCTGATACATAAACTTAAGGGTAAGACTCCCTATGAGTTACTTAAGCAAGTGAAACCTAAAATAGACTATTTTAGAGTATTTGGCTGTGTTGCTTTTGTTCATAACAATAACAAAGAATACCTTAGAAAATTTGAGGCAAAAGCTTCAATGGGAGTTTTTCTAGGATACTCTCAAGTAAGCAAAGCCTATAGGGTCCTTAATAAATCATCTCTTAAGATAGAAGAGTCTGCACATGTCTCTTTTAATGAGACAGTCATGTATTATAAGGAGAAGGACTCTTCCTCTAATAGTACAGTGCAAGTCCTAGAATTAAGTAAGGATTTGGAAGGTTTGAGACTCATACAGGAGAATCATCCCCAACAAACTCCTCAGGTTGCTTCCTCAGATTCTGAATCTGATGTAGAACTTCTAGAAGTTAAAGCACCTGCTCCAACAGTTGATCAAATTCCACATGAGGAATTAAATCCTGAAACTGTTGAAGATCAGATCATTGTTGAACCTACTGATCTTGTCACACTTAGAGATCACCCTGTATCTCAAGTAATTGGAGACATTTCAGTAGGAGTCCAGACAAGACATCAACTCAACAAAGATGTGATGTTTGCTTGTTTCCTTTCTCAGGTTGAGCCCCTAACCATTAAAGATGCTGAGCTTGATCCACACTGGATTATAGCCATGCAAGAGGAACTTAACCAGTTTGAAAGATGTAAAGTTTGGACTTTGGTTCCAAGACCAAGAGGCCAACTGATCATAGGCACCAAGTGGGTGTTTAGAAACAAGCTTGATGCCCAAGGCATAGTAGTTAGGAATAAGGCTAGGCTAGTAGCTCAAGGCTATAGACAGGAGGAAGGCATAGACTATGATCAAACTTTTGCCCCTGTAGCTAGACTAGAAGCCATTAGGATTTTCCTAGCCTATGCTGCCTATAAGAGATTTAAGGTTTTCCAAATGGATGTGAAGAGTGCCTTCCTCAATGGAGATTTAAAGGAAGAAGTGTTTGTTGAACAACCACCAGGGTTTGTTTCATCAACCTTAACCACTCATGTGTTCAAACTCCAAAAGGCTCTATATGGACTTAAGCAAGCTCCTAGAGCTTGGTATGAGACCTTGGCAAATTTCCTTCTAGAACACAAGTTTGTGAGAGGTGTAGTAGATAGAACCCTATTTATTAGACATCATAAGGACTCACAACTGTTAGTTCAAATCTATGTAGATGACATTATATTTGGCTCCACTGATCCCAAACTATGCAAGAGGTTCTCTGAACTAATGCACTCCAAGTTTGAGATGAGCAGCATGGGTGAGTTATCCTATTTCCTTGGTCTCCAAGTGAAACAGTGTGTTGATGGTATCTTCATTTCTCAATCAAAATATGCCAGAGAGCTGGTTAAAAGATTTGGAATGTCTGATGCTTCATCAATGAGCACACCTATGGCCTCAAATGCAGTTATTGATTCTGATGTCAATGGCAAGTTTGTTGATCAAAAGAACTATAGAGCCATTGTTGGTTCCCTGCTGTATTTGACTGCAAGTAGGCCTGACATAATGTTTGCTACATGCCTATGTGCTAGGTTTCAGGTCAACCCAAAGGAATCTCACTTAACTCTTCTCAAGAGGATCTTGAGATACCTTAAGGGATGCCCTAACTTAGGACTGTGGTACCCAGCTGAGTCAGGATTTGAATTAATTGGATATTCAGATGCTGATTATGCTGGTTGTAGAGTTGACAGGAAAAGCACCTCAGGGACCTGTCAGTTCCTGGGAGAGAGACTTGTCTCTTGGTTTTGTAAGAAACAGGCATCTGTGTCTACTTCAACTGCTGAGGCTGAATATATAGCAGCAACTAGTTGTTGTTCACAGATCCTGTGGATTCAAAATCAGCTAGTGGATTATGGGTACACACACTAAAAAACAAAAATTCTATGTGACAGTACCAGTGCAATATCAATTGCTCAAAATCCTGTGCATCATTCCAGGACCAAGCACATTGAGATTAGACATCATTTTCTGAGAGATAATGTGGAAAAGAACAAGATAGCAATGGAATTTATATCCACAGACCTGCAGAGAGGAGATATTTTCACTAAGCCCCTTGAAGAACAAAGACATTTGTTCTTCCTGAACCAGCTTGGTATGATTAATGGTTCAGAGTAGTGAAAATTTGGATAGATTTGTTTTCTGTCTAAAATCGTCGAACGACTGCTCGACGATCTTCGACCAGGTTAGGTATCTATTGGTCGACGACAGATCGTTTTTGTAGTAAGGCAGAAATCGTCGATCAACTGGTCAACGATCTCTCCTTAGGTATCTATCGTCGACCAATGGTCGACGACAGATTTTCTGTGCTGTGTGGAGAATCGTCGACCAACATATATTGATCGACGATCGTGGTGATTGCTTGTAGTCGGTCGATGTTTAACGATGAGTCAAATATTGACTATCGTCGGTCATTGTTCGACGACCGATTTTGTTCCGGGTTCGACGATCGCAGATTTATATCTGATAGTCGATTTAGGTCTGGAGATCGTCGTTCTTCCGCTCCGTCTTTTCATATTCCATTTTCTGGCTTAGAATTCGCTCTCGAACTCTAATCCCGCGCAATTCTCTCCTCCCCTGCCTTGCATCTCGATTCTCCATTCTCTCTTCAATCCAATGGCGATTCCCTTAGCAGTTCTCTTCGGGATGAAGTTCGACACTGGATTCTGTGTCGACTTCGATTCCTTCAGTCGATGTGATCAACCCATCCAATACATTCTGCAGCTGTGTGAAGATCAAGGCCTAAATAGATTTATGTCATTCTCACCGAAGATTCATATACCAGAGATTCGAGAATGGGTATATACTTCGTCCTCCAGCGACGAAGCCATGACTGGAAAGATAAATGGAGAGGAGGTCATTCTGACTCCTGAAGTTCTGACTGAGCTGTTTGGACTACCAACCGGTACTGAGGACTATGAGCAAAATACAGAGGAATATGGCCGCATGCTAACTGTGATGGGCCATGCTGAGGGTATTCCAGCTAAGCTGCTGAAGATCAATCTGTCTCCAGAGTATAAGTTTCTGGCAGACCTGGTGGGCAAGGTCGTTTTGGGAAAACACTCTGCTCACGACAACATCAACAGGCAACAATTTGCCTTAATGTCAGCTTTGGTGAATAAGACGCAGATAGCTTGGGGAAAAGTTCTGTTTGAACTGATAAGGAGAAAGAACAACAAGAAAGAAGTAAACCTTGCCAGGGTGTTGGGTGTGTTTCTGTATGTGAAAGCACCCCTGCTGCTTGTTTCTGCACCCTCTGCAGTCAACGCCAGCAAGAGGTTGGACCCCTATCTGTTCAAGAAATCCCAGAGAGTCATCAAGAAGTCAGCCAGGGTTGATCCTAACCCTCCATCAGACACAAGGGCTGATTCAGCCACTCTCCAGCTTTCTAGGGAAGGCTCAGTAATCCCTCCATCCTCCCTCTTTACCCCTGCATCCTCATCTCCTGCATTACCCTCCACACAATCTGCAGTGCCACCACAACATGAATCCCTACATGCATCTCCCATCCTACATGCACCTCTACCCCAGTCACCCACACCACAACATCTGGCAGCCTCAGCCAGTGTTGACATAGTAACTGCTACCATCCTCACACACCTCTCTCAACATGAATCCCACACTCATGTTGATGATCATACTCCACATGATTCATTTGATCATGTGGCAGATCATACTGCTTCCATTCCATCACCACCTCAATTTGCATCCCACAGTCATCCATCCACCTCCACACCCTCAGCATTTCAGATAACTCCTAAATTGCTTGCACATATTGTAGAGCTCATCACTCCATCCATCCAAAACATGATTGAGGCTGCCAATGCCCCTCTCATTGCATCCATCAATGTCCTTACTAAAGCCATCAAATCACTTCCACCCTCTGCTGAGCCCTCTTCAGTAAGATGCATGACTCCAGTCCCCACTGAAGTCATGCAGGGGGAGATGTCTGTTGAAGTGGTCTCAGGTGTTGCCTTAAACCTTCAGAACAATGGTGTTGCCTTGACCCTTCAGGACAATTCTTCCCTTCCCCTTCCAGCAATTGTAGAAGAACCTCAAGTCCTCATGGACTTGTGTGAAAAAGTTCCAATGAACACTACTGACTCAGAAGTAGTGGTTCAACAACTTGAGAATGCTGATGCTGCTGCTGCTGCTGCTGGAGAAGCTGAGGCTGTGCAAGACTTACCAGAGAATGCCTCCAAGATGACTGAAAAGGAATCAAGCTCAGGTACTCTAAACCTTGAACAATATATAGCCTTTGTGGCTGAGAATATTGCCTCTGAGTACATTGAAGAGTTGGCTAAATCTCATATGGTTTCCCTAGCCATCTCTCTAGGAAAAGCATCTGCCCCTACAGATACAGTCATCTTTTCTCCACCTATCCTTACCTATCCTCTATCCATTCCTTCTATTGCAGAACTGGTCCCCAGGATAGTTCCTGACTTGTATCCTGAATCAGAACTCTGGAAGAGATCTCCAAATGTTGATCTGAATGCCCTCCTTGAGCAAGATGCCATTGAGGAAGCAAGAGAAAAGAAAGAAAGAGAGAAGCAGGAGAAAGAAATAGCTGAACCTGCTGTAGCTGCCAAGGATATCTCAGAACAAGACTTTGATGATTATGCTGGCAGAACCTCATCCCACTCCTCTGATGATGATGATTCTGAGGATTCTGATAGCACCCAGAAGAAGAAAAAGGCTGTATCCAAGAAAAGAAAAGCATCTGCTCCTCCTACTGCTAATCCAGACAAGGATGTTCCCTATTTCATTCTGAAGGGAATTGATCCCAAGAGCAAAGAATTTCAACCATGGATGAGACTCTCAAAGAATCAGACAAGAGAGAAGAAGAGAACAAAAAGATATGACACTCCAATTCAGAAATTCCCCCCCAGAGGTCCTCCTCCACCTCCTGGTGCTGGAGCCTCTGGAAGTCTCTCTTCTGCCCCATCTGCAAAATCAGCCAGTTCTAACACCTTTCAGTCCTACCAGAGAAGGAGTAACCAAAGCCAGGGAGGCCAAGATGTATCAGGACAAGGAAGGAAAAGAAATGAAAATGTTCCCATGGAATAAATAAAGGAGATGACATTTCAGCAACCTACTTTCTCTCCTCCTCCTTCTCCTAAAAAGAAAGTTCCAGAATGGAAACCTTCTCCTCCCAGGAGAGGTCCATCCTCCACATCAAGGAAACCTGCTGCTTCTGAGACAGTTGAAACAAAAGGAAAAAGAGTGGTCTATTCAGAGAAATCCCACAAGAAGTTCATTGAACTTGCACCTCCAAGATCTCTATATGCTGAAACTGATCCTAAGAAGGCTGCACAGATTTCTCTTGACTCAAGCAAATTAGCCACAGCTCTTCAAAGGAACATGGAGATTGCAGCTCAAGCTGATACTGACAAACCACCCTCTCCATCAGATATGACTGAAACTGAAAGAATTGCCTCTATGGCAAGATTTAAGGAATCTATTGCACTAAGCATGATGGAGAGAGCCAAAGCTCAAGGACTAGACCCTACAGCATATACAACTATGTCTGAATTCAGAGAAAAGGAACTCAGCAAAATTCAAGTCAACTCTGAAATTTTTAATACTGAAGAATACATGAAGTTGCACCCTGCTGCAGTTCTGCCAAGCTATGCTGAAAAGAAAATTATTGGTGAACATGACCTAATGCTATCCAAAAGACAAGCAGCAAATCCAAACAGAGAAATTATTTTCAAACCAGCTGTAATCCCTAAGAACTCATCTGATGCTAAAACCTCTGATAAATCTGCTTGATACTTTATAGTTCTGCTGATTTATGGTTTTATGTTTTTCTGTGGATTGCCTGTGATTTAAATTTTTGGTTAATCTCTGCTTTTGTTATTGTGTGCATTAGTTTTTAGATCGGATTGGATAACATAACCCAAATAGGGGGAGATTGTTGGTACCCTAGATGTGATTTGGCTTATGTAATCCCTTTCCAGCCCCTCTTGATCCATATAACTATATATGATCATGATTAGGCCTTGTTCAGTTTCCCTAGGACAGTTTATAACTGACCTAGAGCTTAGGCTAGAAGTTCTAGATGTATTTTTGGTTAAGGCATTTTCCGTTCGACCATCGTCGAACGAGGCCTCGCGATCGTCGATCATTGGTCGACGATAGCAGGGCTATAGAATCGTTGAAGTCAAGACAATTATCGTCGACCGATGGTCGACGATCTCAGAGCAAGTTTATTATGCTCTGAAGGTTGGTCGACAATCTGCCATCAGCAGTTCAACGATCGTGTTCTTGCTTCACGATTTCTGTCTCGACAGATTTTTGCCTTAGTCGTCGACATCATGAGATGTTCGACGACATCTGTCTCGACAGATATTTGCATTAGTCGTCGACATCATGAGATGTTCGACGATATCTGTCTCGACAGATATTTGCCTTAGTCGTCGACATCATGAGATGTTCGACGATTTCTGCTTCGACAGATTTCTGCTTTTAGTCGACGATCTGTTAGCTAGGTCGACGATCATCGAACCCCTGTTCGACGATTATTGTCTGCCTTTATCTTTTTGTATTCATTCTATTCCTTGGTTTATTTCCAAGTGTTTTAGCTTGTGGTTAGAGAATTTTCTGAAGTTGTTTTTGCAGATTTATGGCTTAAATTCAAAATAAATTAATTACCAAATATGTCAAGCTTAAATCACGGGATTCAGTATTTTGATAAAGCATTTTTGTCCTATTATACAAAATATATTGCCAGGCTGTATTCTAGCCGTTGGCACTGTTTGCTATTTCCAAGAATGGTAAGTCCTTGTACTGAAGTATTTTCCCACTTATTTAATTCCTTATTGGGACTGACAGTAAGCTAATAGGTCATTCTATTCCTATTGCTATATTCTATTTTGAGATAATCTGTTGCAGGGCTCGAGAATTCAAATCAATAGAGCCGTTCCAAAGGAAAAATGAGAAGACATATTTAAGAGAGATTTTTTTCCAGAAAAATTACAAGTTACAGATACAAAGAGATTTTTTCTCAGTGCTGCATTCTCTCAAGCATCTTCAGAGCAACTCTTCACCATCTCACAAAAAGAAGAAGAAAAGCTCCCCTGAAGAAAAAGCCCAGAGCAATTACTTTCATTCTCAAGTCTCCTGAGCATCTGCTTAGAGTTTTCAAGACTTCAGAAAGAGCTCCAGTTCTGCTTCAATTATTCCAGAATCTGAAGACCTGATAAAAATCAGTCTACAGATCTCTGAGGATTTAGTTTCAGTATATCTGAAACTCCTTCATCCTGAAGCAAAGGCTTTCCCTGGACTTTCACTGAGCCAGGGGGAGACTTTGATTCTTTAGAGAATCCACAAGTCTTCTCTAATCTGTATTTACAACAGAGAAGATAATCTAACCCTCTCAACCCCTTTGTAAAAGAGTTTGTTCACACCTCTTCAAAAGTGAACATTGGTGACAGGGCACCTTATCAACAACCTGTGGTTGAGCATCCTTATCAAAAGCTCAAAGGGTCTGTTTGATCTACCTGAATCAGATCATTGGTGGCAGGGCACCTTAGCAAAAACCTGTAGTGGATTCCTACCAGGGTGGTAGAAGAGTGGAGTACCTATTTAGAGGGAACCACTATATATCCTGTGTCTCTGGCTATCTTGATTAATTGTCTATTCTGTGGCTGTGATAGAACTACCTAGGATTGCTAGTTGCTGTGATAGGCTTATAGTTAAACTGAAATTTCAGTTAACTCTCTCACTTGTGCACTTCACTGTGTTAGGCTCTTAGGGTTCAAGTATCAGATTATTTATTCCGCAAATAAACTCCAAGGGAGCTGACTAGTTGTTCATAAAATTTGAATACTCTATTCACCCCCCTCTAGAGTAGTTTACAACTTATCCCCTCACTTTCACCGTGTAGGGCACTTGTGTGTGTGTGTGTATATATATAGTTTCGGGTTGTCCTGTCTTTTTCCGGTCCGGGGAAATCGGACCGCCTTAGCTCAGAATCGAACCAGGCACGCAAACAGTCAAAGTGAATCACAACAAATGGCAAAATGCGTTTTTTCGTAGAAAACACGAAATGGGTGAAAAATCACGTGGTTGGAACTGTGTCGAGCCAAAATCCACTAGTTTCTTGGAGTTTTACAGAGATTGATTTGATCTCGGAGTGCGACAGGACGCTACTCCGTTACAGGTGTAAAAAATGAGGGAAAATGGCTAAGTTCTCGAATTCTTGATAGAAGTACTCCGGTCTTAAGATGATTTTGAACTCACGGAACCTTGGTGGAAGCGTTCCGGCTGGAAAATTCTCTAAGTATGCGAAGCTTTTGGAGGGAGCATGTTCGTTGATGCGGAGCCTGGAGGAGAGCGCTCTCGGGAGGCGGTTGATGTCACTTGAGGCGTGAGGAAACCTTAGCGCAAGGAGAAGAGCAAAAAGAATTTCTGAGTGGAGAATTAGCATAAGTCCACGATCTCGCCGGAAAATCTCAGAGATCTCTTGCCTCTGGAGTTGCTTGGCTTGAAATGAATGCTTAGAGGCCTTTTTATAGTTTTTTGGATGGTCACGATGGTAATTGCGTTAGAGAGTGATTTGTGCTGACGAATGATGCCGCTCCATTTTAATCACGTGGATCTCCAATTTTGTCGAAATGATGAAAGTGTTGAAATTGGTGAAGTGGAAGTGGGGGTGATCGGCAGTCCGGGCGACCTGGGTGGACTGACCGCGCAGACTAGGCTTAGTCCGGCGGGTTGCTGTTCGGCATTGCTTGTTGCTTGCCTTGGTCAGGAGCGAAATGTGCGGACTGGTTGTGTCCGGCAGTGGGCCGAGCTCTGGAGGTGGTTCTGCGGTCTGTGCGGACTGAGGTTTGGAGTCCGCTCGATCTGTGGTTGATCTGGAGTTGCGGTGAGCTGATTCGTTTGGCGGTCTGGCCTAAGTGCTGGCGGACTGGCCTGGTACCCACAGTGTCCGCTGTGACCGGGCTTTGTGCCTGTGGTCGTGGATATTGCGAGCAGGGTTGGTGTCCGCAGAGTCCGCTGTGACCGGGCGGTCTGCCTGTGGTCGTGGACTGGTGGTTGCAGACTGATGCTGGTTCGTCTCTTCGGCGGACTAGCATTGTACTCGGCTTGTGGCTCGTGTGTCTCGGACAGTCCTGCGTTGTTCCTGCGGACTGGGCGGACTGCCATGAGCAGGTCGCTTCTCGCCAGGACTTGGCGGGTTGGTTGCCTTTTGGCGGGCGGATTCGGCGAGTTGGCATAGCTAGCTGCGACCAAGGGGCGGTGTCTCTATCTCATAGGGTGGTGACCACACTCCTCACCCGGCCTATAAATAGGACCCCCCCCCCCCGGCACCTCATTTGGTAGCAGAGTGAATAGTAAGTTGGGCTTGAGTGTAGGCTGCAGACTCGTTTCTTGTATCCGCGCGGGCTGTTTGCTTAACCGGTTTATGTGTGCAGGTGGCGCGGCTAGCAGTGTCAAACCAGGAGTTTGGTTCTGACCGCTGGAGCTAGCGGGCTGCATTGGCGGTTACCAGCATCAGTTTTATCTCAAGTTTCTTCTCTGTCCGCGCGACCTCGCGGTCTCGGCGGATAGGCGGCTTGTTCCTCTGTTCATCAGCAGTTTGGCGGCGGATTGAGCGAGTTCGGCGGTCTCGGCGGACTCGGCGGTCTCAGTGTGCTATCCGCCCGAACTTGTTTGTTTTTCTGCTTTTTCATACTGGCGAAATCATGTCTCGCCATGTATGCCTCGCCTTGTAAAGAAGATAAATAAAAGTTTGATCTGCTTGCTTCTGTCTGTGTGTTTGGTTATCTAAGTTGCTTCCTACTTTCCGCGGTTCAAGTTGTGATCTGGGTAGTGCCGAAGATATTAATTTGGTGTTTGGGCTACCTTGTTGATCAACTTGAGAAAATTCAACATGGTATCAGAGGAAGGTTCAGTTGCTTGAGCGGTGATCAACAGGCTTTGTTGTTGCTCTGTGTGCTTCTGAAGGATAACCAAGTTAGCACCATGGACGGTGGTTTTGCAAGAGGTCTTGGTATTGAGCTTCTGACGCCGACTAACTTCAAGAAGTGGAATTCGTGCGTGAAGAGCTATCTTCTGGGTGAGGAGTTATGGGAGGTCGTCGGTGGAGATGATCAAGTAGAAATAACTGCTGAGTTTGGAACAGCTGAGCAGGTGAGAGTGTGGAGGAAGACAAATGCCAAAGCTGAGTTTGCTCTCAAGCGGGCGGTGTCACCTGAACTCTTTGATCACATCTTAGGATGTGAGTCTGCTGCTGAGATTTGGACTTCCCTTGATGGGTTGTTCAATAGGAAGAATGTAGCAAAGCTACAGTTCTTAGAGAATGAGTTGGCTAAGGCAACTCAGGGAGATCTTTCTATCTCCAAATTCTTCTTGAAGATGAAGAGCTTGTGTGCTGAGCTCTCTGCTCTTGATCCTGATGAGCCGATCTCCGAGGCTAAGCTGAAGAGGCACATAATCCGCAGTCTGCGGAAGGAGTATGTGGCCTTCGTTACTTCTGTTCAAGGCTGGGCTACTCAGCCCTCTCTTCTGGAGCTGGAGAATCTGCTTGCCTCGCAGGAGAGCTTGGCAAGGCAGATGGCCGGGGTGACGGTCTCTGAAGGAGCTAGTGATGCTCTCTTCACTGAGAAGAAGAAGAAGAGATGGGAAGGGAAGAAGAAGCAGACTGCGGCTGGAGATGAATCTTCATCTTCTAAACAGCAGGAGGGGAGCCTTGCTCCTAAGAAGGATTGGAAGAAGAACCTGAAGTGCTTCAGGTGTCATCAACCAGGCCACTTCAAGCGAGACTGTAAGGTCAAGCTGCAGCCTGGGCATGCTGCAGGCAAGGAGGAAGCCTCCTCAAGCAAGGAGGAAGCTGGCTGGGGTGGAGCGTTCATGACGGGCACTTGTGTCCGTGCTTTGTCCACCAGTGACATAAAGGACGACTGGATCGTTGACTCCGGGTGTGGTCATCACCTCACCGGAGATTTGTCAAAGTTCTCTTCGCTGCAGGCATACTCAGGTAACGAAGCTATCATTACTGCTGATAATACTATTCATGTAGTAGAGAAGGAGGGTATGGTAACGGTGGGTAGTGATAAGGGGCCACTCACGTTAAGGAGTGTTTATCACGTACCGGGTATGAAGAAAAACCTCTTCTCTGTGACCAATGCGGTTGATGCTGGTTATCACGTTCTGTTTGGGCCAACAGAAGTGAAGTTCCTTCGCAACGTATCAGCGGTTAAGGCTGATGTTGCTCATGTAGGAAGGAGAGTGAAGGACTTGTTTGTTTTATCAACAAGCTCCTATGTTGATCGGATGAGGGCCAACGATAGCGCTGCTATGTGGCATGAGAGGCTGGGGCATGTCGGGATGGATAAGCTGAAGGCTATGTCAAGCAGGAGCCTGGTGAGAGGCTTGCCTAAGCTATCATCCTTCGGTGAGGGTCATGTTTGTGCTGGATGTCAATATGGGAAGTCTCATCGTCTTCCATTTGATAAGTCACAAACAAGAAGCAAAGCACCATTGGAGGTTATCCATGGTGATCTGATGGGACCAACCGCGACTGCTAGCCTTGGTGGAAGCAGGTATATGCTAGTCTTGATTGATGACTACTCAAGATACACTTGGGTGTATTTCTTGAAGGAGAAGTCTGAAGCCTTCCGATTGTTTGTGGAGTTCAAGGAGCTGGTGGAGGGAAGGCTTAACCTGAAGATCAAAAAGCTTAGAACTGATAACGGGGGAGAGTTTGTCTCCTCCGAGTTTTCTAACTTTTGCAGGAAGCATGGAATCCAGAGGGAGCTCACTTGTGCTCATACTCCACAACAAAACGGAGTAGCGGAGCGGAAGATCCGTCATATGACGGAGACTTGCAAATGTTGGCTTCATGCCAAGAGTATCCCAAGGTCCTTCTGGGCGGAGGGAATGTCTTGTGCTGCCTATGTCATCAATCGGATGCCTCTGAGTCCGATCAACATGAAGTCTCCCTTCGAGATGTTGCTGAAGGAGAAGCCTAGTGTGGAACACCTTCGGGTGTTTGGATCAACTTGCTATGTGCATATCCCTGATGCGCTAAGGACTAAGCTTGATGCAAAGGCAAGGAAGCTTGTCTTTGTTGGCTATGATGAGCGGAAGAAGGGATGGAGATGCATGGATCCGGTGACGAAGAAGTTCGTGGTGTCAAGAGACGTTGTCTTTGACAAACTGACGTCATATGGAGGAAGCTCGGTTGAGTTGCCTGAGAGCAAGGTTGATGAAGGTCAGGAGGTGGCTGAGGTAGCTGATCAAGTGGAGCTGGTTGTGTCTCCAGCAGCTCCAGTTGCTTCAAGTTCTGGAGAAGAAGCTTCTGGGTCGGGAAGCAGGGGGAGCATTGTTCCAAGCTTGCCAGAGAGCAGAGGTGAACCAGAAGAAGCAGCGGAGGTGATTAGCAAGGAGCAGCCTCTTCGGAGGTCAAAGAGGGTTATCAAGCCTCCAGCTCGCTACTGCGAAGGAAACACTGTGAGCTATGTCTCATGCTTCTTTGCAGGTCCTCTGGATGAGCGAGAGCCTGCTAGCTTTAATGAGGCCACTGGTGTCAAGGAGTGGGAAGATGCCATGAGAGAGGAGATGGATGCTCACAAGAAGAATGAAACTTGGGATCTTGTGCCCAAAGTTGATGGCATTACTCCGGTGACATGCAAGTGGGTGTTTAAGTTGAAGAAGAAGGCAGATGGGAGCATTGAGAGATTCAAGGCTCGCCTGGTGGCTCGAGGGTTATCTCAACAGTATAGAGAAGACTATGAGGAGACGTTCAGCCCTGTTGCTAAGACGACTTCAGTTCGGATGGTGATTGTATTGGCTGCATGCCAAGGATGGAGAATGTGGCAGCTTGATGTAAAGAATGCTTTTCTTTACGGAGAGATTGACAAAGACATCTTTATGGATCAGCCTCTTGGTTTCGTTTCTAAAGTTCATCCTGATTACGTCTGCAAGCTCAGGAAGGCTCTCTACGGGTTGAAGCAAGCTCCTAGAGCTTGGTATGGGAAGATAGAAGAGTATCTGCAATTCTGTGGATACCTTGCTTCAAACTCGGACTCTAGCTTGTTCATCAAGAAGAAGGGGGAGCTTTCTGTCTTGGTCCTGCTGTATGTTGATGATATGATCATCACAGGGAACTCTGAGGAGGAGGTTGCTAGGCTCAGAGCTGAGCTAGCCATTCGCTTCGAGATGAAAGACCTGGGAGAGCTTCATCACTTTCTTGGTCTCGAAGTGGAGAGGAAGGAGAGCGGGATCCTTATCTGCCAGAAGGGATATGCTGAGCGCATAGTGAACCGGTTTGGCTTGATTGAGGGAAAGACTTGCTCTACTCCTATGGATCAAGGTCTGAAACTTCGACGAGATGAAGGAAGGGTTCTTCCTGATCCTTTGGTGTTCAGGGCCCTTATTGGAAGCTTGATCTACCTGACGATTACTAGACCTGATATAGCTTACGCTGTTGTTCGAGTAAGTCGATTCATGGCAGAGCCAAGGAAGTCTCATCTTGTAGCGGCAAAGAACATTCTGAAGTATGTCAAGGCTACTTCTGATATGGGACTTCTCTATAGAAGGGATGCGAGTTTCTCTCTGCTAGGTTACACGGATGATGACTATGGTGGTGATTCGGATGACCGAAGGTCAACTTCTGGTTATGTGTTCACTTGTGGATCAGCGGGCATTTCGTGGTGTAGCAAGAAGCAGGACTCGGTATCTGTCTCCACTACGGAAGCTGAGTACAAGGCGTCTGCCTTGGCAGCTCGGGAAGCCATTTGGCTAAGGAGGCTTGTAGATGATGTCCATGAGGAAGTGCAAGGCCCTACTTTGCTCCGAGGGGATAACGAGAGTGCTCTCAAGCTGGTGAACAATCCAGTTTGTCATGCCAGGACTAAGCATATTGAGATCGATCACCACTTCATAAGGGAGAAGGTGTTGGAAGGATCTCTTGTGGTTGGTCATGTTCGGAGTGAAGATAACCTTGCTGACATCTTCACCAAGTCGCTGTCGAAGGGGCCTTTTCAGCGGCTTCGAGGTCTGCTTGGCTTGATCACCACTTCTCACTTCAAGGGGGAGTGTTGAAATTGGTGAAGTGGAAGTGGGGGTGATCGGCAGTCCGGGAGACCTGGGCGGACTGACCGCGCGGACTGGGCTTAGTCCGGCGGGTTGCTGTTCGGCATTGCTTGTTGCTTGCCTTGGTCAGGAGCGAAATGTGCGGACTGGTTGTGTCCGACAGTGGGCCGAGCTCTGGAGGTGGTTCTGCGGTCTGTGCGGACTGAGGTTTGGAGTCCGCTCGATCTGTGGTTGATCTGGAGTTGCGGTGAGCTGATTCGTTTGGCGGTCTGGCCTAAGTGCTGGCGGACTGGCCTGGTACCCGCAGTGTCCGCTGTGACCGGGCTTTGTGCCTGTGGTCGTGGATATTGCGAGCAGGGTTGGTGTCCGCAGAGTCCGCTGTGACCGGGCGGTCTGCCTGTGGTCGTGGACTGGTGGTTGCGGACTGATGCTGGTTCGTCTCTTCGGCGGACTAGCATTGTACTCGGCTTGTGGCTCGTGTGTCTCGGACAGTCCTGCGTTGTTCCTGCGGACTGGGCGGACTGCCATGGGCAGGTCGCTTCTCGCCAGGACTTGGCGGGTTGGTTGCCTTTTGGCGGGCGGATTCGGCGAGTTGGCATAGCTAGCTGCGACCAAGGGGCGGTGTCTCTATCTCATAGGGTGGTGACCACACTCCTCACCCGGCCTATAAATAGGACCCCCCCCCCCCCCGGCACCTCATTTGGTAGCAGAGTGAACAGTAAGTTGGGCTTGAGTGTAGGCTGCGGACTCGTTTCTTGTATCCGTGCGGGCTGTTTGCTTAACCAGTTTATGTGTGCAGGTGGCGCGGCTAGCAGTGTCAAACCAGGAGTTTGGTTCTGACCGCTGGAGCTAGCGGGCTGCATTGGCGGTTACCAGCATCAGTTTTATCTCAAGTTTCTTCTCTGTCCGCGCGACCTCGCGGTCTCGGCAGATAGGCGGCTTGTTCCTCTGTTCATCAGCAGTTTGGCGGCGGATTGAGCGAGTTCGGCGGACTCGGCGGACTCGGCGGTCTCAGTGTGCTATCCGCCCGAACTTGTTTGTTTTTCTGCTTTTTCATACTGGCGAAATCATGTCTCGCCATGTATGCCTCGCCTTGTAAAGAAGATAAATAAAAGTTTGATCTGCTTGCTTCTGTATGTGTGTTTGGTTATCTAAGTTGCTTCCTACTTTCCGCGGTTCAAGTTGTGATCTGGGTAGTGCCGAAGATATTAATTTGGTGTTTGAGCTACCTTGTTGATCAACTTGAGAAAATTCAACAGAAAGTGTCACCCCCCCCCAACAATCCTGGAGGCCCGAGCATGGTGCCTGGCGGCGGCTGGAGATGGCAAGGGTTTCTGGCGGCAGCGGCCACCGCCGCCGCACGGGCGCTTGGGAGCACGCTGCGTGTGGTTTATACGCGCGCGCGGGGGAGCGCCCTAAGCGGTCATGCGCGCGCGCTGCGTCCGTGTTGTGCGTGGCCACGTTGCGTGCACTGTGCCAGCGCGCCACGCGCTCACGCTGTCGTGGCGCTTAGGCGGGAGTGCGAGCGCTGCGCCGGCTCGCCGCGCACTGGCGTTGTCCTGGCGCTCTAGCGGGAGTGCGCGCGGCATTGCCCTCTTCTTAAATGTTTTCAGACCTTTTGGGTGAGCGTGACTTTCTGCACGCGGCTCATCTAGTTAGGTTAGCTTGCCCCATACCAAATATTTCCGGTTTGACATAAAAAAATTAGGAAAACCCCCATATCTTAGGTTAGTGACCTTATATATATATACGAACATATATGTAAGTGCTATATATAAGTGTTGGAATAATTTCAATTATTCTAATTTTGGTGGTTGGGCTAATAATAATATTTGTTATCACTCCAATCAAGTTTTGAGACACAATAGGATTAATATCGTACAACATAAGACTTAACGAGCTGATCCTATGATGAGTCGGGTTCGGTAGTTGAGTCAAATAAGGCGAGGGTTGGTCCCCCCTAGGGCCTCTCATAAAAGTTGCAAAAAGAATTGGAGTGATTAAGTACGGATTAATTATTATTTTCATTGAGAAGAATGAATGGAGAAGTGAGAAAATCAAAACAGCGAGTCTTTTCCCTTTTTTTCCCTGCAACCTCTCACGACCTCTCATGACCTCACACGACTCGGCAGTTTTTTTCGGCTAATGGTGAATCGACACTTCTTCTTCACGAACGAAGGCGCCGCATGAATGTAATCGAACGGGTAGCAACCACCGGGTAAGTGCTTGGAGTTTTTTAAGGGGCCGAGAATTTTTTTTTTCTTCACTTCTTCTCTTCTTCTCTAATCCGGCTGCCTGATCAAGTTGGAGAACCGAAATATCGTAGGTATTTCAGTTTTTAAGGCTTTAGTAAAGGATTGTAAAGTTTGATAATTCAAATCAGCAAACTTCATTTGATCTTCTCATCGGATTGATAACAAGAGAGGAACCTGGGTGAAAATCACTCTTCCGGAAGAATTGATTGATCAATTCCATGGATTCAAAGAGGAATGGTATGTAAAATTAAGAACTGTATATTTCTGTGGTTTTGTTTCCGATTAATAATGATTATGTTAGCTTCCGCTTTATTCTCTTAATCATGATGGTGTATTAGTTTACTTAATTTCAGAATTTGATGAGCATGATTATGTAAAGATTCTTAACTTACACTTGGTATCAGAGCAGGTTTAATCCGGATCAAAACCCCTAAGGTGCTGGGTGTGATTTATTTCACAAATAAAGTTTTCTCTTTTAATTGTAACTAGATGCATAAGGAATTTTTGCAAATCTAGTTATCTCATCTATACTCATTATAAGTATAAATTAAATCTTTTATTTTAGCACAGATTATGCATAGATAAAATGCTCCTTTTCATATGGTTATAATGCATAAAAGGTATAGTATCACAATTTACAATGCTGGGGAGTCCTGAACAGAATGATGTAGCTGAAAGGTGAAACCGTACTCTTATGGACATGGTAAGAAGTATGATGAGCAGGTCAAATTTACATATTTTTCTCAGGGGAGAAGCTTTGAATACTGCATTATATATACTGAATCGTGTTTCTTCTAAAGCAATCTTATTGACACCTTTTCAACTGTGGACTGGTAGACAACCCAATTTGAACCATATGAAGGTTTGGGGTTGTCCCGCAGAAGTAAAACTTTATAATCCCACTCTCAACAAGTAGGATCCTAGAACTACTCGATGTTTATTGTAGGTTATCTAGATCATTCTAAGGGTTAACGATTTTATAATCATGGTGGAGGGCCTAGAATTGTTGAATCTCAAACTGCTAAATTTCTGGAGCTTGATGTTGCTTATATTAAGGATTCTCCTACCCCTCAATCTTATGAGCAGGTCTTGCCAGTATTCATTACACTTCCAGTTCAGACTCCTTCAGAACCCATAATTGCTAATACAGTTCCTTTAGAACCCGTGCTTCCTGATCCTGAACCTATTATTCCTTTGGAAATTCCTATTGTTCTAGAACACTCAACAGAAGTTCAAGTTCAACCCAGGAAATCTGTGAGAGAGAGGAGATCTGCCATTCATCCTGACTATATAGTCTATTTATGTAACGACCCTGGCGCATACGTAACAGCGTTACGGCTCCGCCCTCCAGGCATCGCTACCGGGCTGCAGCCCAAGCACCCCAACCCCTCTCCCTCCACAGGCGGGTTGTTGGTGGCCACAGCCTCCCTTTGATGAGTCAAACTCGATAGTCAAGCGCGCACCACGGGGACTTCCCAGGAGGTCACCCATCCCAGGACTACTCCAGCCCGAGCACGCTTAACTATGAAGTTCTTTCAACTCTCATCACCAATTGAGCTGCAGATCAATTGGTGATGAGAGTTGAAAGAACTTCATAGTTAAGCGTGCTCGGGCTGGAGTAGTCCTGGGATGGGTGACCTCCTGGGAAGTCCCCGTGGTGCGCGCTTGACTATCGAGTTTGACTCATCAAAGGGAGGCTGTGGCCACCAACAACCCGCCTGTGGAGGGAGAGGGGTTGGGGTGCTTGGGCTGCAGCCCGGTAGCGATGCCTGGAGGGCGGAGCCGTAACGCTGTTACGTATGCGCCAGGGTCGTTACAATAAAAGTGCACTTTTTATTGTAATGACCCTAGCCGATCCAACGTGGCAGTGCCACGGCTCCGCACTAGGCGTCGCTACCGGGCTGCAGCCCAAGCACCCCAACCCCTCTCCCTCCACAGGCGGGTTGTTGGTGGCCACAGCCTCCCTTTGATGAGCGAACTCGACTGTTAAGTTGGGCCGTACGGGGACTTCCCAGGAGGTCACCCATCCCAGTACTACTCTCGCCCAAGCACGCTTAACTATGGAGTTCTTTCAACCTTCATCACCAATTGAGCTGATACCAAATTGGAACAAGCTGATACCAAATTGTAACACCCCTACCCGTCAAGAAGAATATAATAGAGGGTCCGGCCGGGGCCCCACACCATATTCCACAAACAGGCGGAGACGCTACGAAATAATATCAAAACCAACGCATCCTAACACAGAGCATTCTAGCGGAAGCTTCACGGTTGAATTATTGAACTCAAGATAAACAACATTGTCCACTAACATAGGAATGTATATATTCAACAAAAGAGTTTGGCCTTAAGGCCTTACAACAGTTTCTCTTAACAAGAGTGTGGTTTACAAACATCGGCACGCAGGCCGACCACACATGAACAAAAGAAACAACACAATGCCTTCGAGGGCAGCAACACAGCTTTGGGCTTCAGCCCGCTAAGTCCCGCTCGGACTAGCTCCTCCAGCACCTGTAAGAACCAATCCACCAAACGGTGGCAAAACAGGGCAACGGTCAGCATTCAGCTGACCAATTATAACGACCCTGCCCCTGGCACGGGGCAGCGGAATTCCATCCCTGCATAGCATTCATCCAACATGATATATAGCCATTCAAGCAAGACGTGCACGCCCGCACCGTCACATATCACAAACGTCGGCTCGACAGCCCGACGCTCCGTGCACTCAGGGCACATTCACACCGTTCAGAGGTCCCAGACATAACGGTGCACTATGAGCATTCTAGTCTGATCGGCTCACCGGCCGTCGACTCTCGCTATGTGATCCTAACAGGGTCTTAAGCACCCACGGTTAGACAACCATAACGCGGGTACAGATCCACTTTGCCCGTTGCTCACATCGTCAGACTCACGCCTGGACTGACGCGGGTACAGCTTCACCTTGCCCGTTCCACCATTTCCTAGTTGCAGCCTCACGGCTCAACTTTCCACCAGTAGCACTCACGGCCACAAGAGAGTCCAACTCTCATAATTTCCTGGACTTCCTCCAGTACTTTTATCCATCATGCATACAAGCAATAATCACGGAGCCTTCTCCGATATGCAACCAAGCATCACCAATCCAGACCATGTCCAGATGGGCTTCACACAGCATGCCTAGATCCGTACTCCAATTCCGGACTCTAACAAGGAGGGGGACTTCACATATCTACCCCAAGGGACGCCACAACCCACCGCACACTCGCGGGGAAGGGTTTTCCCTATGCAATGCAGGAATTAAGGACTTGACATGTCCAAGCAGGAAATCGTTACCCTAGGAGTTCGCTTCGGAGCCATGGAGAGAAATTTGAGACAGATGAAAGCCTTCGCAGCAGCGTTGCCTTCGCAAATCTGAACTCGGCTCGCGATTTGGACCACCGTAGCACCACCGGCAGCCGGACTCCACTTCCTCTTCTTCCTCCTTGCTCTCACCTCTCTCTTAAACTTTAGAAAGAGAAGATGAAAAGAAGAATGAGTTCTTTTTCCTCCTTTCCCGGCCTTATCAGCCCAGGATTGATCTCCAGCCACAGGATCTTATTTAAAGAAAATGAAGGGCCAAGATTTAACTGAAAATTCCTTCTCTTTTGGCCGACACGGCCTGTGACATGCCCGTGTCACAGGCCGTGTACCCTTAAGCGGCACACGCGGCAGTCGCACCGACTGAAATATTCGAGAACACGGGCATCGACACGCCCGTGTCGAACCTGACACGCCCGTGTCAGTCATGAGACACGCCCGTGTCTCCTGTTACACAACACTCACTGATTTCCAAAACCAGTACACGGGTCGGAACACGGCAACTGACACGCCCGTGTCCAGTCTGACACGCCCGTGTTCCCGGCCGTGTTCAAGGCCGTGTTCGGCTCTGACTTGAATAGGCCAATTTCGAAAATTAATTCGAACACGCCCTGGGACACGCCCGTGTCGAAGGCCGTGTCCCAGGCTCGACGATCGTCGACTCTCAAACGTCGACTAGCCTGAACACGCCCTGGGACACGCCCGTGTCCCAGGCCGTGTACACCCGACACGCCCTGGGACACGCCCGTGTCCCAGGCCGTGTCAAACAGCCTGCTACTCAAACTTCATGTTGAGTCTATTTGGGGTCTTTTTGGGGTGTTACAACCCTCCCCCCCTTACCAAAATTTCGTCCCGAAATTTGCACGGTAAGGAAACAAGAACCAGCAATGCTATAACTCTGTTATAACAAAAAGTACACGGTCTACAGTTTATACAAATAACTCGGGAAATTCAGCTCGCATGGTCTGCTCTCGCTCCCATGTCAGCTCTTCTCGGCCACAATTGTCCCACCGGACTTTGACCATCCCGATCGCTTTGTTCCGCAACTGTTTCTCGGCTCGATCCTCGATCCGAATGGGTCTAACCCTCGTCGTTAGCCCATACTCGACCGGTACCCGATCATTTTCCACCACATGAGCTGGATCCTTCACCGCCTTACGAAGGACTGAGATGTGAAATACATCATGTAATCCACCCAAGTCTGCTGAAAGTGCTAGTCGATAAGCAGCTTCCCCAACTCGCTCCACCACCTCAAACGGACCAAGATACCTCGGACTTAGCTTTTTCAAACGCCGAATCCTGGACACACCTTTGAATGCAATACTAGTGTACCAAATTGTCCACTTAGGAAGCCCAAAGCTTGGCCAAGGGATTTTCGACTTAGCGGGCTGAAGCCCAAAGCTGTGTTGCTGCCCTCGAAGGCAATGTGTTGTTTCTTTTGTTCATGTGTGGCCGGCCTGCGTGCCGATGTTTGTAAACCACACTCTTGTTAAGAGAAACTGTTGTAAGGCCTTAAGGCCAAACTCTTTTGTTGAATATATACATTCCTATGTTAGTGGACAATGTTGTTTATCTTGAGTTCAATAATTCAACCGTGAAGCTTCCGCAAGAATGCTCTGTGTTAGGATGCGTTGGTTTTGATATTATTTCGTAGCGTCTCCGCCTGTTTGTGGAATATGGTGTGGGGCCCCGGCCGGACCCTCTATTATATTCTTCTTGACGGGTAGGGGTGTTATAATTTGGTATCAGAGGGACATGGTCTGGATTGGTGAGCTTCGTACATCAACTCTTCCCTCAATTTACCCACAATTGGGACGCACACTCGATCATTTCTTCGTAACACACCGTTATCCCAAGAGAATTGGTCATCCGGCCCATCTTTTGCATAGAGCTGGAGACTTTCATCAAGCTCCGTTGCTTGCCGAACTCTGTCCGTAAGGTCATACTGCAACTCCGTCCAGTTCAAGCATGCTTCAGTCGAAGAATCTCTTTCTACACAAGATATCTCCAGAGCTTCCAACTCCTGGACTAACCGCTCATCATGTATCCGCAACCAATTTGCCCGTACTGGAGTCCGACGACTCAAGGCATCAGCGACCACGTTTCCCTTTCCGGGAACATAGTGAATGTCGAAGGTATAATCCCCAAGGAATTCCATCCACCTCCTCTGTCGCATATTCAACTCTTTTTGATCGAGCAGATACTTTAAGCTTTTATGATCGGTATAAATATCCACTTTCACGCCATATAGATAATGCCGCCACAACTTTAGCGAAAAGATCACCGCCGCCAACTCCAAATCATGGACGGGGTAATTACGTTCATGCACTTTCAATTGACGTGAACCATAAGCGATCACCTTGCCAAACTGCAGGAGAACGCAGCCTAAGCCGCTTCCTGACGCATCGCTGTATATTTCAAATCCATCTGTACCACATGGCGACGTCAAAACAGGCGCCGTGGTCAAACGACCTTTCAACTCCTCAAAAGCTCGTGCGCACTCCGGCGTCCAAACGAACTTCTGATCCTTTCTCGTCAACGTAGTCAGAGGCAAAGCAATCCGGGAGAAGTTCTCCACGAACCTCCTATAGTAGCCCGCCAGTCCAAGGAAACTCCTGACTTCGGCCACTGAAGACAACACTGGCCAATCACGAATGGCACTTATCTTAGCCGGATCCACCGCTATGCCCTCTCCACTTACTACATGGCCTAGAAAAGCCACCGACGAGAGCCAGAACTCACACTTAGAGTACTTGGCATACAGCTTATTCCTTCGCAAGGTATGCAATACTAATCGCAAGTGGTTTGCATGATCTTCCTCCGATTGTGAATATACAAGGATATCATCAATAAACACAATCACAAACAAATCCAGGTATTCGCGGAACGTTCGATGCATGAGATCCATGAAAACCGAAGGCGCATTACACAAGCCAAACGGCATCACTGTGAACTCATAATGACCATAGCGTGTGCCAAACGCTGTCTTGGGAATGTCACCTTCCCTAATCCGCAACTGGTAATACCCGGACTTCAAGTCCAACTTTGAATAGACGGTTGAGCCTGCTAGCTGATCGAACAAGTCATCGATCCGAGGAATTGGGTACTTGTTTTTCTCTGTCAGCTTGTCTAGTTCGCGATAATCAATACATAGTCGCAAACCACCGTCTTTCTTTTTCACAAAAAGAACAGGCGCGCTCCAAGGTGACATACTTGGGCGTATGTATCCCTGATCCAACAACTCTTGCAACTGAACTTTCAGTTCGGCCATTTCTTTTGGCGCTACCCGATACGGCGAACGGGCCACGGGTTTTGCACCCGGCACCAGCTCGATAGCGAAGTCAATTTCCCTTTGGGGAGGTAACCCCGGAAGGTCCTTTGGAAACACATCAGCATATTCCGACACAATAGGCACTTCACTCACACTGGCCTTCAGCGCCACCGCCTCTATGAGTGTGAAGAACAACTCCGCACCCTTCCGAACTGCCTTAACAACTTGGAGAGCGGATAACAACATCCCACTCATCCCTTGCATACCAATAAACTTGGTCTCTTGTTCGGTATTTTGCCCAAGTGTGACCTCTTTTGAAGTGCAATCTATACAGGCACGCTGCTCTGAAAGCCAGTCCATACCAAAGATTATATCAAACTCTTTGATCGGCAATACTAGTGTTTCCACTTTGAACTCCCGACTTCCTATCTTAACCTCAAGACCGCAAGATCGATCCGCGCACATCAATCATCCGTTAGGCAACAACACCTTTACACTGTCTGTCTTGGTCCGGATAGGCACCCCGACACGCAAGACAAAATCCTCAGACAGAAACGAATGTGAAGCACCTGTGTCAAACAGTGCTCGCGCCGGATACTCTCGTATAAGGACAAACCCTATAACATAACAATTAAAACAAGCACAGCACACCAAAAGTAAAATATTAAAACTTAAGCGCACCTGTGACGACATCAGCCTGCTTAATGGCCTCCTGTTGTCCAAGGTTGAAGACCCTGGGCTGCGCGTGCGAGTTAGAAGACTCCACCACAGTCTTCCCCTTCTCCGCATAAGACGCTCCCGTCTTCTTATCACCCTTTGGAGGACCAAATCGGCATTCACGTGCGAAGTGTCCAACCTTCCCGCACGTAAAACAAGCACGAGATCCATACCCAGATGTATCCGTCACAGTCGCAGAAGGAGCTTGTCCAGAAGACTTAGACTTCTTATTCCATTTCCTTCGGTAGCCAAACTTTTCCGGACGCGGCGGCTTAAACTCTGGCTTCACCACCACCAAGTTTCCCTTTGCTTGCCCCCGTTTCATGTCCGTCTCCAAAGAACGAGCCGTACAGACTAAGGCTTGGAATCCCTGACTCACAGAACTCGAGAGCAAATACCTTAGCTCATCACGCAGTCCCGCATAAAACCGACTAGTCTTACGCTCTTCTTCGGCGAAGATCGAGCCCGCATATCTTCCCAAACGGGTGAACTCATGCAGGTAGTCATCCACACTTCGATCTCCCTGTGCTAACCGTTGGAACTCCATTTCCATCGATATCCTTTGCTGTATCGGCAGATGTTGTGCTAAGAACAACCGAGAGAATTCTTCCATTGTAATCTCTGCCAATTGCCTGCCGGCCAAGTGATGCAGTTCAATCTCATCCCACCACAATCGCGCCTCTCCTTCCAGTAGGAAAGTGGCTAACATAACTTTCTGTTCCTCCTCAACCTTGATAGCTCTCATGATCCTCTTGATTCTTGCAAGCCAATCCTCTGCTTGGGCCAGTGTACCCGCCCCATGAAACTGCGGAGGGTTAAAGCTCAAGAATTGCTTCCATTGTTGATCTGCTACCCGTGGATCAACTTCGGCTTCTACCGGTTCTTGCCGTACCCCAGCTGGCGTTGGCACCACTGCAGGACGTGCTTGCCCAGTCTGCTGAGCATTCATCACAGCAAGTACCATTTCCATGATGAGACGGACTGTTTCAGCGGATGGAGGAGTTGTGGGCACCTCGGCTGGTGCCTCACTCTCAACAGAACGTTGTGGTTCGGACTGACCCGCAACACTTCTGGTCACCTATATGTGTAAATTACACAGGTTAACGACCAATAAAAACGGCAATCATACAAAGAAAATACACAAGTTCAACAAACAAGTGTATGGATAGCATTGCTGGTTGGACACAATAGGCACTTCACTCACTTGTGTATTTTCTTTGTATGATTGCCGTTTTTATTGGTCGTTAACCTGTGTAATTTACACATATAGGTGACCAGAAGTGTTGCGGGTCAGTCCGAACCACAACGTTCTGTTGAGAGTGCGGCACCAGCCGAGGTGCCCACAACTCCTCCATCCGCTGAAACAGTCCGTCTCATCACAGAAACGGTACTTGCTGTGATGAATGCTCAGCAGACTGGGCAAGCACGTCCTGCAGTGGTGCCAACGCCAGCTAGGGTACGGCAAGAACCGGTAGAAGCCGAAGTTGATCCACGGGTAGCAGATCAACAATGGAAGCAATTCTTGAGCTTTAACCCTCCACAGTTTCATGGGGCGGGTACACCGGCCCAAGCAGAGGATTGGCTTGCAAGAATCAAGAGGATCATGAGAGCTATCAAGGTTGAGGAGGAACAGAAAGTTATGTTAGCCACTTTCCTACTGGAAGGAGAGGCGCGATTGTGGTGGGATGAGATTGAACTGCATCACTTGGCCGACAGGCAATTGGCAGAGATTACAATGGAAGAATTCTCTCGGTTGTTCTTAGCACAACATCTGCCGATGCAGCAAAGGATATCGATGGAAATGGAGTTCCAACGGTTAGCACAGGGAGATCGAAGTGTGGATGACTACCTGCATGAGTTCACCCGTTTGGGAAGATATGCGGGCTCGATCTTCGCCGAAGAAGAGCGTAAGACTAGTCGGTTTTATGCGGGACTGCGTGATGAGCTAAGGTATTTGCTCTCGAGTTCTGTGAGTCAGGGATTCCAAGCCTTAGTCTGTACGGCTCGTTCTTTGGAGATGGACATGAAACGGGGGCAAGCAAAGGGAAACTTGGCGGTGGTGAAGCCAGAGTTTAAGCCGCCGCGACCTGACAAGTTTGGCTACCGAAGGAAATGGAATAAGAAGTCTAAGTCTTCTGGACAAGCTCCTTCTGCGACTGTGACGGATACATCTGGGTATGGATCTCGTGCTTGTTTTACGTGCGGGAAGGTTGGACACTTCGCACGTGAATGCCGATTTGGTCCTCCAAAGGGTGAGAAGAAGACGGGAGCGTCTTATGCGGAGAAGGGGAAGACTGTGGTGGAGTCTTCTAACTCGCACGCGCAGCCCAGGGTCTTCAACCTTGGACAACAGGAGGCCATTAAGCAGGCTGATGTCGTCACAGGTGCGCTTAAGTTTTAATGTTTTTACTTTTGGTGTGTTGTGCTTGTTTTAATTGTTATGTTATAGGGTTTGTCCTTATACGAGAGTATCCGGCGCGAGCACTATTTGACACAGGTGCTTCACATTCGTTTCTGTCTGAGGATTTTGTCTTGTGTGTCGGGGTGCCTATCCGGACCAAGACAGACAATGTAAAGGTGTTGTTGCCTAACGGATGTTTGATGTGCGCGGATCGATCTTGCGGTCTTGAGGTTAAGATAGGAAGTCGGGAGTTCAAAGTGGAAACACTAGTATTGCCGATCAAAGAGTTTGATATAATCTTTGGTATGGACTGGCTTTCAGAGCAACGTGCCTGTATAGATTGCACTTCAAAAGAGGTCACACTTGGGCAAAATACCGAACAAGAGACCAAGTTTATTGGTATGCAAGGGATGAGTGGGATGTTGTTATCCGCTCTCCAAGTTGTTAAGGCAGTTCGGAAGGGTGCGGAGTTGTTCTTCACACTCATAGAGGCGGTGGCGCCGAAGGCCAGTGTGAGTGAAGTGCCTATTGTGTCGGAATATGCTGATGTGTTTCCAAAGGACCTTCCAGGGTTACCTCCCCAAAGGGAAATTGACTTCGCTATCGAGTTGGTGCCGGGTGCAAAACCCGTGGCCCGTTCGCCGTATCGGGTAGCGCCAAAAGAAATGGCCGAACTGAAAGTTCAGTTGCAAGAGTTGTTGGAGCAGGGATACATACGCCCAAGTATGTCACCTTGGAGCGCGCCTGTTCTTTTTGTGAAAAAGAAAGACGGTGGTTTGCGACTATGTATTGATTATCGCGAACTAAACAAGCTGACAGAGAAAAACAAGTACCCAATTCCTCGGATCGATGACTTGTTCGATCAGCTAGCAGGCTCAACCGTCTATTCAAAGTTGGACTTGAAGTCCGGGTATTACCAGTTGCGGATTAGGGAAGGTGACATTCCCAAGACAGCGTTTGGCACACGTTATGGTCATTATGAGTTCACAGTGATGCCGTTTGGCTTGTGTAATGCGCCTTCGGTCTTCATGGATCTCATGCATCGAACGTTCCGCGAATACCTGGATTTGTTTATGATTGTGTTTATTGATGATATCCTTGTATATTCACAATCGGAGGAAGATCATGCAAACCACTTGCGATTAGTATTGCATACCTTGCGAAGGAATAAGCTGTATGCCAAGTACTCTAAGTGTGAGTTCTGGCTCTCGTCGGTGGCTTTTCTAGGCCATGTAGTAAGTGGAGAGGGCATAGCGGTGGATCCGGCTAAGATAAGTGCCATTCGTGATTGGCCAGTGTTGTCTTCGGTGGCCGAAGTCAGGAGTTTCCTTGGACTGGCGGGCTACTATAGGAGGTTCGTGGAGAACTTCTCCCGGATTGCTTTGCCTCTGACTACGTTGACGAGAAAAGATCAGAAGTTCGTCTGGACGCCGGAGTGCGCACGAGCTTTTGAGGAGTTGAAAGGTCGTTTGACCACGGCGCCTGTTTTGACGTCGCCATGTGGTACAGATGGATTTGAAATATACAGCGATGCATCAGGAAGCGGCTTAGGCTGCGTTCTCCTGCAGTTTGGCAAGGTGATCGCTTATGGTTCACGTCAATTGAAAGTGCATGAGCGTAATTACCCCGTCCATGATTTGGAGTTGGCGGCGGTGATCTTTTCGCTAAAGTTGTGGCGGCATTATCTATATGGCGTGAAAGTGGATATTTATACCGATCATAAAAGCTTAAAGTATCTGCTCGATCAAAAAGAGTTGAATATGCGACAGAGGAGGTGGATGGAATTCCTTGGGGATTATACCTTCGACATTCACTATGTTCCCGGAAAGGGAAACGTGGTCGCTGATGCCTTGAGTCGTCGGACTCCAGTACGGGCAAATTGGTTGCGGATACATGATGAGCGGTTAGTCCAGGAGTTGGAAGCTCTGGAGATATCTTGTGTAGAAAGAGATTCTTCGACTGAAGCATGCTTGAACTGGACGGAGTTGCAGTATGACCTTACGGACAGAGTTCGGCGAGCAACGGAGCTTGATGAAAGTCTCCAGCGCTATGCAAAAGATGGGCCGGATGACCAATTCTCTTGGGATAACGGTGTGTTACGAAGAAATGGTCGAGTGTGCGTCCCAAGTGTGGGTAAAGTGAGGGAAGAGTTGATGTACGAAGCTCACTTTGCAAAGTACTCAGTTCACCCAGGGAGCACAAAGATGTACAGAGATCTGAAAAAGTTGTTCTGGTGGCCCGGACTAAAGAAAGATGTGGCATGTTATGTGGCTGAATGCCATACTTGTGCGTTGGTGAAAGCAGAATGCCAGAAGCCTGGCGGTTTCCTGAAGTCGTTACCTATTCCGGAGTGGAAGTTCGATGACATTTCGATGGATTTCGTGCACGGGTTGTCGAGATCTCAACGCGGTCATGATTCAATCTGGGTGATTGTGGACCGGTTGACAAAAGTGGCGCACTTCCTTCCAAACAGAAGAGACGATTCAGTGGAAACCTTGGCCAAGCTTTATGTGGAGCAAGTTGTTCGACTGCACGGTGTTCCTCGGAGCATCGTTAGTGACCGTGATGGGCGGTTCACATCGAATGATTGGCGGCTCGTTCATCAAATGTTGGGTACAAAGTTAGCATTTAGCACGGCCTTTCATCCCCAAACGGATGGCCAGACTGAACGAACCAACAGGACGATGGAGGACATGCTCCGCATGTGCGCCCTAGACTTTGGTAAGAGATGGGAAGATTATATATTTCTTGTTGAATTTGCCTATAATAATAGCTACCAAGCGAGTATTGGTATGGCACCATTTGAGGCGTTGTATGGTCGGAAATGCCGTACACCCTTAGCTTGGGCAGAAGCAGGCGAATCGAAGCTGAGTGGGAAAAAGGAAGTCGAAGAAGCTACTTCGCTCATACGCTCTATTCGGGAGAGGCTATTGATAGCCCAAGATCGTCAAGCAAAGTACTACAATGCCAAACACCGGAACGTAGAGTTCGCGGTGGGTGATTGGGTATATTTGAAGATCAAACCCTTCAAAGGTGTGTCCAGGATTTGGCGTTTGAAAAAGCTAAGTCCGAGGTATCTTGGTCTGTTTGAGGTGGTGGAGCGAGTTGGGGAAGCTGCTTATCGACTAGCACTTTCAGCGGACTTGGGTGGATTACATGATGTGTTTCACATCTCAGTCCTTCGTAAGGCGGTGAAGGATCCAGCTCATGTGGTGGAAAATGATCGGGTACCGGTCAAGTATGGGCTAACGACGAGGGTTAGACCCATTCGGATCGAGGATCGAGCCGAGAAACAGTTGCGGAACAAAGCGATCGGGATGGTCAAAGTCCGGTGGGACAATTGTGGCCGAGAAGAGCTGACATGGGAGAGAGAGGAGACCATGCGAGCTGAATTTCCCGAGTTATTTGTATAAACTGTAGACCGTGTACTTTTGTTATAACACATTGCTGGTTTTTGTTTCCTTACCGTGCAAATTTCGGGACGAAATTTTGTTAAGGGGGAGGATTGTAACACCCCCAAAAGACCCCAAAGGACTCAAAATGAATTTTGAGGTACAGGAAATTGTACACGGCCTGGGACACGGGCGTGTCCCAGGGCGTGTCGGGGGTACACGGCATGGGACACGGGCGTGTCCCAGGGCGTGTTCAGGCTAGTCGACGTTTGAGAGTCGACGATCGTCGAGCCTGGGACACGGCCTTCGACACGGGCGTGTCCCAGGGCGTGTTCGAATTATTTTTCGAAATTGGCCTATTCAAGTCAGAGCTGCACACGGCCTTGAACACGGCCGGGAACACGGGCGTGTCAGGCTGGACACGGGCGTGTCAGTTGCCGTGTTCCGACCCGTGTACTGGTTTTGGAAATCGGTGAATACCGTGTAGCAGGAGACACGGGCGTGTCTCAAAATTGACACGGGCGTGTCGGGTTCGACACGGGCGTGTCGATACCCGTGTTCTGGTATCTCTCAGTCGGTTCGACTGCCGCGTGTGCCGCTTAAGGGTACACGGCCTGTGACACGGGCGTGTCACAGGCCGTGTCAGGCAAAAAATGGGTTTTTTGGGCAGATCGTGGCCGTTCAGATTCTCTCTTTTGATCCAAGGGCTCAGGTGATTCCTGGCTGGATTAAATTCGTGAAGGAAAGAATGAAGAAGTCATTCTTCATTTTGCTTAAGGAAGAGAGAAAGAGAGAGGAGGAAGAAGAAGGAGGAGGAGAGCAAGCCACCGACGGAGCTCCCGTGGTCCGATTCGTGATCCGAAGCCGGCGTTGTGAAGGCAAGGCTGCTGCGGTTCTTTCTCACCGGCTAGTTTTCGATGGCTTCGAAGAGATCGACAAGGGTAACGATCTCCCTCCTTGGACATGTGAAGTCCTTCTTTTCTGCATTGCATAGGGAAAACCCTTCCCCGCGAGTGTGCGGTGGGCTGTGGTGTCCCTTAGGGTAGATATGTGAAGTCCCCCTTGTTAGAGGCCGGAATTGGAGTACGGCTCTAGGCATGCTGTGTGAAGCCCATCTGGACATGGTCTGGATTGGTGATGCTTGTTTGCATATCGGAGAAGGCTCCGTGATTATGGCTTGTGTTGCCTTGTTCCTACCTGTTGCTTGGTGCATCAGGAAGTACTGGATGATGTCCAGGAAATGAAGAGGGTTGGATGCAACTCTTGTGGCCGTGCGTTGCCACTGTATGAGCGGTTGAGCCATTGGGCTGCAACTAGATGAAAAGGCAGATTGCCGAACAGGAAAGGTGAAACCGACCCGCGCCTATAAATAGCCATGGATACTTCCGTATTCGAGGTGGCACGGCGACTTGAGCAACGGGGGGGTGGCTGATCCGTACCTGCGTTAGGTCCGTCTGACTTGGAAGCCTGGTTATAGGTTTTGTTGGAGCGCCTAATGAGAGTCTTAGGCCCGCGCGCCGGAAAGACTAGAATGCTCAAATACCGTGTAGACGGTGGTGTTGACCCTGGTATTCCGGTACACCAAGAACGTGCCCTGAGTGCACGGACTGTCGGGCCGTGTGGCCGATAGTTGTTATGGCTTGTGTTGCCTTGTTCCTACCTGTTGCTTGGTGCATCAGGAAGTACTGGATGATGTCCAGGAAATGAAGAGGGTTGGATGCAACTCTTGTGGCCGTGCGTTGCCACTGTATGAGCGGTTGAGCCGTTGGGCTGCAACTAGATGAATAGGCAGATTGCCGAACAGGAAAGGTGAAACCGACCCGCGCCTCTAAATAGCCATGGATACTTCCGTATTCGAGGTGGCACGGCGACTTGAGCAACGGGGGGGTGGCTGATCCGTACCTGCGTTAGGTCCGTCCGACTTGGAAGCCTGGTTATAGGTTTTGTTGGAGCGCCTAATGAGAGTCTTAGGCCCGCGCGCCGGAAAGACTAGAATGCTCAAATACCGTGTAGACGGTGGTGTTGACCCTGGTATTCCGGTACACCAAGAATGTGCCCTGAGTGCACGGACTGTCGGGCCGTGTGGCCGATAGTTGTGATGGCTTGAATGTGCCTGCGCGCACATAGTTGCTATTTGATGATGCCATGCTTGCAGGGAAAGAATGCGCATGCCCCGAGAAAGGGGTAGTATTGTTATAATTGGGTCAGCTGAAAGCTGACCGTTGCATTGTTTGCCACCGGTTGGGTGGAATTGTTCCCGTGCAGGTGCTGGAGAGCCAAGTGGTAAGTGATGGGCTGAAGCCCTACTGCTGTTGCTGCTGCTGCTGCGGCTAGCCCTTGAAGGCTAAGCGAATGTGTTGCTTATTTCTCTTTTACTCATGTATGGCCGGCCTGCGCGCCGAGGTTTGTAAAACATGTTGTATATAAGAGGAACTGTAAGGCCTTAAGGCCAAACTCTTGTATTTGTACATTCCGTGATATATATAAAGGTGGTTTATATATTGGACATTCCTGTGTAGAGTTCAAAATTGGTAACTTAAAGCTTCCGCTAGAATGCTCTGAGTTAGGATTCGTATGGTTTGGTATTATCCTGTGACCTCACCGTCTGTTTGTGGCATATAGTGTGGGGCCCCGGCCGGACCTTCTATTATACGTCATTCAACGGATGGGTTCGTTACATTTTGGTATCAGCTTTTGTCGGTCTTCCTCTTTCGAATTCGTGGTCGAATTCTTTTGTGGGGTGGCGAGCACGTGTTTGTGCGACCTGCTGTAACGCTAATGAACTCTGGAATGTCCACTAAGGAATGTACAAAATCTTGTTTGAGGAATCTGCGCGTTCCTTTTTGTGTTGTTTTGCTTGCATACGTTCGCTAATGCGTGTCTTGTCCACCTATAGGTGACACGTAGTGGTGCTGGGCAGTCTGAGCCCCAGCGCTCTGATGAGAGTGCGGAACCAGTTGAGGTGCCAACACCTCCTCCATCTGCGGAAACTGTTCGCTTAGTTGCTGAGGCGCTCTTTGCCATGATTCAGCCGACCGGGCAAGCGCAGCCGGCAGTAGTGCCAGTTCGTGTTGATGTAAGACCCGAGCCGGTTGAGGCTGTAGATCCACGAGCAGCTGACCGACAGTTGAAGCAATTCATGAGCTTCAGTCCTCCTACGTTTACAGGCATGGGATCCCCAACGCAGGCAGAGGATTGGTTATCGCGTGTCAAGCGGATAATGACAGCGATCAGGGAGGAGGAAACTCTCAAGGTCACCTTGGCCACCTTCATGCTGGAAGGAGAGGCGCGGTTGTGGTGGGACGAGGTAGAGTTACACCATTTGGCGGGCAGGCAATTAACACAAGTGTCGATTGAGGAGTTCTCTCGAATATTTCTGGCGAAACATGTCCCAGCGGCGCAACGCATCGCTATGGAAAATGAGTTCCAACGGTTAAAGCAAGGGAAAGATAGCGTGGATATCTACTTGCACGAGTTTACCAGGTTGGGACGATATGCGGGTACAATCTTCGCGGATGACCAAAGGAAAACGAATCAGTTCTATGAAGGATTGCGGGATGAGTTGCGATTCCTGCTTTCGAGTTCAGCGAACAAAGGGTTTCAGGCGTTGGTTGATACGGCGTGCGCGTTGGAGAAGGACATGAGGCGAGTGCAAGGGAACAAGGGCTTGGTTGCGTCGAAGCCGGAGTTTCAAGCACCTCGCCCGAGCAAGTCATTTTACCAGAAGAAAGGGGGCAAGAGGTTCAAGCCATCTGGGCAAGTGACTACGACCGTTGTGTCGGGAGCGACATCAAGGCCGGATTCTCGTACATGTTATAACTGTGGCCGGGTGGGGCATATAGCTCGTGACTGTCGGGTTGTGCAGTCCAAAGGGGAAAAGAAGACGGGTGCGTCATATGCTGAGAAGGGCAAAGCGGTGGTGGATTCCTCTGCGTCCCAGGCGCAGCCCCGAATCTATCAACTTGGCCAACAGGAAGCGATTAAGCAAATTGACGTCGTCACAGGTACGAGTTGATTTAGTTTACTTGCTAGTGCTTTTGGTTTTGGTTATGTTTAGCTTGTGCATGATGTGTGTGCTGCAGGCTTTGTCCTGATTCGGAATAATTTGGCGAGAGCCCTGTTTGATACGGGTGCTTCGCATTCTTTTCTGTCTGAGGATTTCGTATCTCGAATTGGGGTACCGAGTCATGTGACGGTGGATAGTACAAGGGTGCTATTGCCGAATGGCTGTGTGATGCTTGCGGATAGGGCTTGCGATGTGGATGTGCAAATAGGAAGTCGGGATTTCGGTTTGAGTGCAGCTGTGCTACCGTTATCGGAGTTTGATGTGATCTTTGGTATGGACTGGCTCTCGGAGCAGCGTGCCTTTATTGATTGCAACTCCAAGGAGATTACACTGGGCCAAAATACCGGACTTGTGACGAAGTTCGCTGGTATGCGAGGAGTGAGCGGGACGTTGTTGTCTGCACTCCAAATCGTCAATGCTGTTCGGAAGGGCGCGGAGTTATTCTTCACGCTAATTCAGGCTGTTGAGCCAAAGGCCAGTGTCGGTGAAGTGCCAGTTGTGTCAGAGTTTGCCGATGTGTTTCCCAAAGATCTTCCTGGGTTACCACCCCAGCGGGAGATTGACTTCTCTATTGAGTTGGTGCCAGGTGCGAAACCTGTGGCCCGCTCTCCATATCGTGTCGCGCCAAAAGAGATGGCTGAGTTGAAAGTCCAACTGCAAGAGTTGTTGGAGCAGGGATATATACGCCCAAGTATGTCACCTTGGAGCGCGCATGTTCTCTTTGTGAAAAAGAAAGACGGTAGCTTACGGTTGTGTATTGACTACCGCGAGTTGAATAAGCTGACGGAGAAAAATAAATATCCGATCCCGCGGATTGATGACCTCTTTGATCAGCTGGCAGGATCAACGGTCTATTCCAAGTTGGATTTGAAATCGGGATATTATCAGCTAAGGATTAGGGAAGGTGACATTCCCAAGACGGCGTTTGGAACACGCTACGGTCATTATGAGTTCACGGTAATGCCGTTTGGCCTATGTAATGCGCCTTCGGTATTTATGGACCTAATGCATCGAACGTTCCGAGAGTATTTGGATTTATTTGTTATTGTGTTTATCGATCACATCTTAGTATACTCTCAGTCGGAAGAGGATCACGCAAACCATTTGTGGTTGGTCTTGCATACCCTGCGGAGGAATAAGCTTTATGCTAAGTTCTCAAAGTGTGAGTTCTGGCTCTCTTCAGTAGCCTTTTTAGGCCATGTGGTAAGCGGAGAGGGTATCGCGGTGGATCCGTTGAAGATAAGTGCCATCCGAGATTGGCCAGTGATGTCTTCAGTGGCCGAGGTCAGGAGCTTCCTTGGACTTGCGGGCTACTATAGATGGTTTGTGGAAAACTTCTCACGGATTGCTTTACCTCTCACCACGCTGACGAGAAAAGATCAAAAGTTCATTTGGACGCCGGAGTGCGCGCGAGCTTTTGAAGACTTGAAGAGTCGTTTGACCACGGCGCCTGTGTTGACATCGCCATGTGGTACCGATGGGTATGAGATCTATAGTGATGCATCAGGGAGCGGCTTAGGCTGTGTTCTTCTGCAATTTGGTAAAGTGATTGCTTATGGCTCGCGTCAGTTGAAAGTGCATGAGCGAAATTACCCCGTCCATGATTTGGAGTTGGCGGCGGTAATCTTTGCGCTCAAGTTGTGGCGGCACTATCTATATGGCGTTAAAGTGGATATCTATACGGATCACAAGAGCCTAAAGTATTTGTTGGATCAGAAGGATCTGAATATGCGACAACGAAGATGGAGGAGTTCCTCGGGGACTACACCTTCGAGATTCACTATACTCCCGGGAAGGGAAATGTGGTCGCTGATGCTTTGAGTCGGAAGACTCCGGTACGGGCAAACTGGTTGCAGAGGCATGATCAGCGTTTGATCCAGGAATTGGAAGCATTGGAGATATCTTGCGTTGACAAGGGTTCGTCAACCGATGCATGCTTGAACTGGACGGAGGTGCAATATGACCTTACGGACAGAGTTCGGCGAGCAACGGAACTTGATGAAAGTCTCCAGCGCTATGCAAAAGATGGGCCGGATGACCAATTTTCTTGGGATAACGGGTTGTTACGAAAAAATGGTCGAGTGTGCGTCCCAAGTGTGGGTAAACTGAGGGAAGAGTTGATGTACGAAGCTCACTTTGCAAAGTACTCAGTTCACCCAGGGAGCACAAAGATGTACAGAGACATGAAAAAGCTGTTCTGGTGGCCCGGATTAAAGAAAGATGTCGCACGTTATGTGGCTGAATGCCATACTTGTGCATTGGTGAAAGCAGAATGCCAGAAGCCTGGCGGGTTCCTGAAGTCGTTACCTATTCCGGAGTGGAAGTTCGATGATATTTCGATGGATTTCGTGCACGGGTTGCCGAGATCTCAACGCGGTCATGATTCAATCTGGGTGATTGTGGACCGGTTGACAAAAGTGGCGCACTTCCTTCCAAACAGAAGAGACGATTCAGTGGAAACCCTGGCCAAGCTTTATGTGGAGCAAGTTGTTCGACTGCACGGTGTTCCTCGGAGCATCGTTAGTGACCGTGATGGGCGGTTCACATCGAATGATTGGCGTCTCGTTCATCAAATGTTGGGTACAAAGTTAGCGTTTAGTACGGCCTTTCATCCCCAAACGGATGGCCAGACTGAACGAACCAACAGGACGATGGAGGACATGCTCCGCATGTGCGCCCTAGACTTTGGTAAGAGATGGGAAGATTATATATTTCTTGTTGAATTTGCCTATAATAATAGCTACCAAGCGAGTATTGGTATGACACCATTTGAGGCGTTGTATGGTCGGAAATGCCGTACACCCTTAGCTTGGGCAGAAGCAGGCGAATCGAAGCTGAGTGGGAAAAAGGAAGTCGAAGAAGCTACTTCGCTCATACGCTCTATTCGGGAGAGGCTATTGATAGCCCAAGATCGTCAAGCAAAGTACTACAATGCCAAACATCGGAACGTGGAGTTCGCGGTGGGTGATTGGGTATATTTGAAGATCAAACCCTTCAAAGGTGGGTACTGGCGCACTTCCTTCCAAACAGAAGAGACGATTCAGTGGAAACCCTGGCCAAGCTTTATGTGGAGCAAGTTGTTCTTTTACAAATGTGAACAAACGCGGGTACAGATCCACTTTGCCCGTTGCTCACATCGTCAGACTCACGCCTGGACTGACGCGGGTACAGCTTCACCTTGCCCGTTCCACCATTTCCTAGTTGCAGCCTCACGACTCAACTTTCCACCAGTAGCACTCACGGCCACAAGAGAGTCCAACTCTCATAACTTCCTGGACTTCCTCCAGTACTTTTATCCATCATGCATACAAGCAATAATCACGGAGCCTTCTCCGATATGCAACCAAGCATCACTGTTGAAGTTGAGACCGGGCGGTCTGTCGGTCTGGCTTGGCGGGTTATTGACCGGGCGGTCTGGCGGTTTGCCTCCAGCGGGTTGGTTGCTGCGTTGAGGTCTGAGGTCCAAGCGGTCTGTTACTGGCGACTAGGAGACCGGGCAGTCTAACGGTCTCACTTGGCGGCTTGTCTCTCTCTCTGGTAGTGGCCGAGCGGTTAGCCCTTCTGTCTAACCGGGCGGCTTGTTCCGGCCTGTTATTCTAGCCGCCCAGATTCTTTTGTATAGTTTTTAGTCCCACATCTCTTATTTGTATTCTCTCTTCTCTCCTCCATTCTATATAAGGGAGGCCATACCTTTGTAATAGATACCTTTTTCTGATAATAAAATTTCAGTTATACCATTTCCGGCTTGTTTTAGTTCGCTTCTTACATGGTATCAGAGGAATCGATCTTTTCCTCCTGATTCTGTTCCTCTCTCTATCCGCGCGGCTTGCTTCTCCGGCTTGCGCCCTGTCCGCGCGGTCTCCCTGTCGTTGCCCTCTGTGTGCGCGACCTGTTGCCTTGTTCACTGCGATCTGTCGCCTTGTTCGCCGCGACCTATCGCCGTGTGCCTTGCCCTCTCTTGTGCTTCTGTTCGAGCGGACTGTCTGCTTGCCGCTCGACTTCTTCCCCTTCGCTTGTTACTGCGGCTTGGTCGTGGTCTCTCTGGCCGCTGGTGTCTGTCATCCTGACCGCTGCAGTTCCTCTTCTGCCTATCCGCGCGGCCTGTTTTCTAACCGCGCGGCTTCCTGTTGTTTGCTCTTATGGCTCTTTCTGATGCTTCTACCGCCACCACTCCTGCCGCCACCCCTGTAGCCAATCCGGCTCCTCCTCCTACTCCTTCCGGGAACCTTGGCACCGTTTCCAAGCTTGTCGGCTCCAACTACCCGGATTGGAGCGTCTCTTTCACCTTTCTCCTTCGCTCGCAACGCAAACGCCACCATCTCGTTGATGACCCTCCTCCTACCACTTCTCCTCTCTTTGATGACTGGGATGCGAGTGACGCTCTTGTGCGTACTTGGCTCGCTAACAGTCTATCCGATGAATGCCTTCCCGTCATCCGTCATGATGAGACGGTGAAGGCCGCTTGGCTTCATCTTGCTGCTTTGTATTCCAAAGGGGCTCAGACGTCCCGCATCTATACGTTGTATGCGGACCTCTTTGCCCGGCCTACATTGTCTCCCGCTGCTGCCTACCAACAAGTTCAAGCTCTTGGGGCTGAGATTCTTCAGAATCGCCCCTTTTCTGCGGATCTGGCTCAACAACACAAGCACTTCCAGGAGCTTCTGGTTGTGTGTTATCTGCTCCGTCTTCCTGACACTTATGACATGATCCGCCAACAAATTCTGGGTGAGGCGGAATCTCCTACATTAGATGCCACCGCTGCTCGCATCGCCGCTGTCACCTCTCTCCTTCAGCGCCCGCTTCTACCCGCTCCTTCTCCTCCGGATAACTATGCTCATCAAACTCAGCGGAGTGGCTCTGGTAGCCGCAGTCATCAGTCTGGCGGACGTCCTTCTTCCCGCTATCTCTGCTCTCACTGCGGCCGCACCGGACACACTCTTGACCGCTGCTGGACAAAACATCCCCATCTTCGCCCCTCGGGTGACTCTTCCGCCTCTTCTTCCAAGCCGTCTGCTTCCGTAGTCACATCATCAGGTAGTGCCCATGTAGTCACTCAAGGTAAATGGCTTATCGACTCCGGTGCTACTAATCATATGACGGGCAATCCTCAGTGCTTCTCTCTCCTCGAACAGCATGATCGGTTGCCCCCGGTCCTCATTGCAGACGGTTCTCCCTCCCCGGTTCATGGGTCGGGAGTGGTTCATGTTACTCCGTCCCTTCGGCTAGAGGACACTCTCTATGTGCCCAAGTTTCCGTGCAATCTGTTATCGGTTACTTCTTTGTGCAAGCAGCTTCAATGTTCTGTGACGTTTACTCCATCTTCTTGCTCTTTTCAGGATCCGAGCTCCCAGCGGACGATTGCTACTGGGACTGAGAGTGGCGGCCTCTACTTCCTCGACAACGTTTCCGCTTTGTCCGCATTCTCTTCTTCTTGTACGGATCTTCTCCAGTGGCATCTCCGTCTCGGTCATCCTCCACCACGGCTTCTGCATCAGCTTCTGCCCCACCTCCCTCCCTCCACTGCTCCTCTCCACTGCGAAGCATGTCAACTTGGCAAGCATCATCGTTCCTCCTTCCCGCTGAAGCAAGGTCGGGGCTCTACCCGTCCGTTTGATCTAGTCCACTCCGACATCTGGGGACCTGCTCCTACCCTTACTATTGGTCGGGGTAGTTCTTATTTTGTAACTTTTATTGATGATTTTTCTAGATGTACTTGGGTGTATCTCTTACGAGATCGCTCTGAACTGTTTAATGTATGGACCTCCTTTTATCATTTAATCAAAAATCAGTTTGATGTTAGTGTTAAAACTTTTCGCTCTGATAATGCAAAAGAATACTTAAGTCATGCTTTTACCTCTTTCTGTGTTCAACATGGCGTTATTCATCAAACAAGTTGTGTCTATACATCCCAACAAAATGGGGTGGCGGAACGCAAAAACCGTCACCTCCTCGATGTTGCTCGCACATTAATGACTCAAATGCATGTCCCTCACTCATATTGGGGTTATGCTGTTCTTCTTGCTTGCTATCTCATCAATCGCATTCCTTCCTCCGTTCTTCAGGGAAAAACCCCTTTTTCCATCCTTTATCCTGGCAAGGAGCCTTTTCCTCTCCCTCTCCGAATCTTTGGGTGCACTGCTTTTGTGCATGTCCCATCTGCCACCCGTGATAAGCTCTCCCCTCGCTCCACCAAATGTGTTTTTCTGGGGTACTCGGTCACTCAGAAAGGCTACTGCTGCTTTGATCCTGTTCTTCGTAAACAGTTTGTCTCCGCTGACGTCACCTTCTTCGAGAATGCCTCCTACTTCTCGGATGACTCCTCTTCTCTTCCTCCCACCTCGGATTCTCCTGTTATTCCGTTCGTTCCCTCGTCTCCTACTGCGATATCCGCTCCTCCTCCGTCTCCGCCCACTCCTCTCCCTCCACCTCTCTCTCCGCCTCCATCTCCCTCATCTCCGCTGCCGTCGCTCTCTCCTCCCGGGCCAGCTCTCTCTGCCACGGATGCTCTGGATGCCGAGGAGCCCGCCGACCTGGATCTTCCTGTAGCTCTTCGCAAAGGGGTGCGGACGTGTACCCTACACCCCCTTGCTGCTGTTGTTTCATATGATCGTCTTACCCCTTCTCGCAGGGCCTTTACGCTGGCTATCTCTGCTACTACCACACCTCGTTCCTACCAGGAGGCCCTTGCCATTCCTCACTGGAAGCTGGCCATGGATGAGGAAATGGCGACCCTCACAGAGCGGGGTACCTGGACTCTTGTCCCTCCTCCTCTTGATACAGATGTTGTTGGCTGTCGATGGGTCTTTGTAGTCAAGTTTGGCCCAGATGGCACTGTAAACCGGTACAAAGCTCGTCTGGTGGCTAAGGGCTTTACTCAAACCTATGGGGTTGATTACTTTGACACCTTCTCTCCCGTGGCTCGTCTCAGCACTATACGGGTCCTTCTCTCTGTGGCAGTCAACAAAGACTGGCCCCTTTCCCAGCTGGATATCAAGAATGCCTTCCTTTATGGTGATCTTCAGGAGGCCGTCTACATGGAGCAACCTCCAGGGTATGTTGCTCAGGGGGAGACACGAGTCTGTCGGCTACAGAAGGCAATCTATGGCCTCAAGCAGAGCCCTCGAGCTTGGTTTGACAAATTCAGCAGCATTGTGGCGGCCGTTGGTTTTGCTCGCAGCGCTGCTGATCACTCTCTATTTATTCGCAAAACCTCTTCGGGACTGGTGGTTCTTGCAGTATATGTGGATGATATTCTTCTCACTGGTGATGACCAGGAAGGGGTAGCCTTGACAAAGCGGCATCTTCGCCAACATCTAGTCACAAAAGACATGGGTTCTCCGAAGTACTTTTTGGGGATCGAAATCTCTCGGAAGCCCAACTCTTTAGTCCTCTCTCAGCGTAAGTATGCTCTTGATATTTTAAAAGAAGCAGGATTGACTGGGGCCAAACCTGCCCGATGTCCCATGGCTGTTGGAGAAGACAAAACCTGGACAGATGATTCGCCTCTTCTTTCAGATGCTTCGCGGTACAGGCGTCTAGTTGGTAAGCTCATATACCTCACCGTGACTAGGCCCGACATCTCCTATGCTGTGGGCAAGGTGAGTCAATTCATGCAAGCTCCCAGGGAGTGCCATCTACAGTCCGCCTTGCGGATCTTGGAGTACGTCAAAGCAGCCCCTGGGAAAGGATTGCTCTTTCAGAAGAATGATCATCTGAGGGTTGAAGCTTACTCAGATGCGAGTTACGCGGATGACAAAGGGGACCGCAAGTCTACCTCCGGTTTCTGTACCTTTGTTGGGGGCAATCTGGTAAGTTGGAAGAGCAAGAAGCAATCTGTTGTCTCCAGATCCAGTGCTGAAGCTGAGTATCGGAGTATGGCATCGACCACTTGCGAACTAAAGTGGCTACGGGCTCTCATGTTGGATTTAGGAGAGGTCTACAACCATCCTCTACCTATGTTCTGTGACAACAAGGCTGCTATATATATCTCCAAAAATCCAGTCTTCCATGAGAGAACCAAACACATTGAGGTCGACTGTCATTTCATTCGTGAAGAGATTCTGAAGGAACAAATTTGCACTCCCTTCGTCACGTCTGAAAAAGAGCTGGCCGACATCTTCACCAAGCCTGTATCCGCCTCATTTCTTCATATATGTGACAAGCTGAGAATGATCGACATATATGCTCCAGCTTGAGGGGGAGTGTTGAAGTTGAGACCGGGCGGTCTGTCGGTCTGGCTTGGCGGGTTATTGACCGGGCGGTCTGGCGGTTTGCCTCCAGCGGGTTGGTTGCTGCGTTGAGGTCTGAGGTCCAAGCGGTCTGTTACTGGCGACTAGGAGACCGGGCAGTCTAACGGTCTCACTTGGCGGCTTGTCTCTCTCTCTGGTAGTGGCCGAGCGGTTAGCCCTTCTGTCTAACCGGGCGGCTTGTTCCGGCCTGTTATTCTAGCCGCCCAGATTCTTTTGTATAGTTTTTAGTCCCACATCTCTTATTTGTATTCTCTCTTCTCTCCTCCATTCTATATAAGGGAGGCCATACCTTTGTAATAGATACCTTTTTCTGATAATAAAATTTCAGTTATACCATTTCCGGCTTGTTTTAGTTCGCTTCTTACAATCACCAATCCAGACCATGTCCAGATGGGCTTCACACAGCATGCCTAGATCCGTACTCCAATTCCGGACTCTAACAAGGGGGACTTCACATATCTACCCCAAGGGACGGCACAACCCACCGCACACTCGCGGGGAAGGGTTTTCCCTATGCAATGCAGGAATTAAGGACTTCACATGTCCAAGCAGGAAATCGTTACCCTAGGAGTTCGCTTCGAAGCCATGGAGAGAAATTTGAGACGGATGAAAGCCTTCGCAGCAGCGTTGCCTTCGCAAATCCGAACTCGGCTCGCGATTTGGACCACCGTAGCACCACCGGCAGCCGGACTCCACTTCCTCTTCTTCATCCTTGCTCTCACCTCTCTCTTAAACTTTAGAAAGAGAAGGATAAAGGAAGAATGAGCTTTTCATCTCTTTTTTTCGGCCTTATCAGCCCAAAATTGATCTCCAGCCACAGGATCTTATTTAAAGAAAATGAAGGGCCAAGATTGAAATATTCGAGAACACGGGCATCGACACGCCCGTGTCGAACCTGACACGCCTGTGTCAATTTTGAGACTCGCCCGTGTCTCCTGCTACACGGTATTCACCGATTTCCAAAACCAGTACACGGGTCGGAACACGGCAACTGACACACCCGTGTCCAGCCTGACACGCCCGTGTTCCCGGCCGTGTTCAAGGTCGTGTACGGCTCTGACTTGAATAGGCCAATTTCGAAAAATAATTCGAACACGCCCTGGGACACGCCCGTGTCGAAGGCCGTGTCCCAGGCTCGACGATCGTCGACTCTCAAACGTCGACTAGCCTGAACACGCCCTGGGACACGCCCGTGTCCCAGGCAGTGTACACCCGACACGCCCTGGGACACGCCCGTGTCCCAGGCCGTGTCAAACAGCCTGCTACTCAAACTTCATGTTGAGTCTATTTGGGGTCTTTTTGGGGTGTTACAACCCTCCCCCCCTTAACAAAATTTCGTCCCGAAATTTGCACGGTAAGGAAACAAGAACCAGCAATGCTATAACTCTGTTATAACAAAAAGTACACGGTCTACAGTTTATACAAATAACTCGGGAAATTCAGCTCGCATGGTCTGCTCTCGCTCCCATGTCAGCTCTTCTCGGCCACAATTGTCCCACCGGACTTTGACCATCCCGATCGCTTTGTTCCGTAACTGTTTCTCGGCTCGATCCTCGATCCGAATGGGTCTAACCCTCGTCGTTAGCCCATACTCGACCGGTACCCGATCATTTTCCACCACATGAGCTGGATCCTTCACCGCCTTACGAAGGACTGAGATGTGAAACACATCATGTAATCCACCCAAGTCCGCTGAAAGTGCTAGTCGATAAACAGCTTCCCCAACTCGCTCCACCACCTCAAACGGACCAAGATACCTCGGACTTAGCTTTTTCAAACGCCGAATCCTAGACACACCTTTGAAGGGTTTGATCTTCAAATATACCCAATCACCCACCGCGAACTCTACGTTCCGGTGTTTGGCATTGTAGTACTTTGCTTGACGATCTTGGGCTATCAATAGCCTCTCCCGAATAGAGCGTATGAGCGAAGTAGCTTCTTCGACTTCCTTTTTCCCACTCAGCTTCGATTCGCCTGCTTCTGCCTAAGCTAAGGGTGTACGGCATTTCCGACCATACAACGCCTCAAATGGTGTCATACCAATACTCGCTTGGTAGCTATTATTATAGGCAAATTCAACAAGAAATATATAATCTTCCCATCTCTTACCAAAGTCTAGGGCGCACATTGGGAGCATGTCCTCCATCGTCCTGTTGGTTCGTTCAGTCTGGCCATCCGTTTGGGGATGAAAGGCTGTGCTAAACGCTAACTTTGTACCCAACATTTGATGTACCAGCCGCCAATCATTCGATGTGAACCGCCCATCACGGTCACTAACGATGCTCCGAGGAACACCGTGCAGTCGAACAACTTGCTCCACATAAAGCTTGGCCAAGGTTTCCACTGAATCGTCTCTTCTGTTTGGAAGGAAGTGCGCCACTTTTGTCAACCGTTCCACAATCACCCAGATTGAATCATGACCGCGTTGAGATCTCGGCAACCCGTGCACGAAATCCATCGAAATGTCATAGAACTTCCACTCCGGAATAGGTAACGACTTCAGGAAACTGCCAGGCTTCTGGTATTCTGCTTTCACCAACGCACAAGTATGGCATTCAGCCACATAACGTGCCACATCTTTCTTTAGTCCGGGCCACCAGAACAACTTTTTCAGATCTCTGTACATCTTTGTGCTCCCTGGGTGAACTGAGTACTTTGCAAAGTGAGCTTCGTACATCAACTCTTCCCTCACTTTACCCACACTTGGGACGCACACTCGACCATTTCTTCGTAACACACCGTTATCCCAAGAGAATTGGTCATCCGGCCCATCTTTTGCATAGCGCTGGAGACTTTCATCAAGCTCCGTTTCTCGCCGAACTCTGTCCGTAAGGTCATACTGCAACTCCGTCCAGTTCAAGCATGCTTCAGTCGAAGAATCTCTTTCTACACAAGATATCTCCAGAGCTTCCAACTCCGGCCAATCCACCAAACGGTGGCACTTAGGAATGCCAAGTACTGCTGATACCAAATGATACCAAATGATTGCCAGTCCATACACAGGTTAACGACCAAAAAAGTCGTCAATCTGGGCAAATTGGTTGCGGATACCACAATCGCGCCTCCATGTATCCGCAACCAATTTGCCCGTACTGGAGTCCGACGACTCAAGGCATCAGCGACCACGTTTCCCTTTCCGGGAACATAGTGAATGTCGAAGGTATAATCCCCAAGGAATTCCATCCACCTCCTCTGTCGCATATTCAACTCTTTTTGATCGAGCAGATACTTTAAGCTTTTATGATCGGTATAAATATCCACTTTCACGCCATATAGATAATGCCGCCACAACTTTAGCGAAAAGATCACCGCCGCCAACTCCAAATCATGGACGGGGTAATTACGCTCATGCACTTTCAATTGACGTGAACCATAAGCGATCACCTTGCCAAACTGCAGGAGAACGCAGCCTAAGCCGCTTCCTGACGCATCGCTGTATATTTCAAATCCATCTGTACCACATGGCGACATCAAAACAAGCGCCGTGGTCAAACGACCTTTCAACTCCTCAAAAGCTCGTGCGCACTCCGGCGTCCAGACGAACTTCTGATCTTTTCTCGTCAACGTAGTCAGAGGCAAAGCAATCCGGGAGAAGTTCTCCACGAACCTCCTATAGTAGCCCGCCAGTCCAAGGAAACTCCTGACTTCGGCCACCGAAGACAACACTGGCCAATCACGAATGGCACTTATCTTAGCCGGATCCACCGCTATGCCCTCTCCACTTACTACATGGCCTAGAAAAGCCACCGACGAGAGCCAGAACTCACACTTAGAGTACTTGGCATACAGCTTATTCCTTCGCAAGGTATGCAATACTAATCGCAAGTGGTTTGCATGATCTTCCTCCGATTGTGAATATACAAGGATATCATCAATAAACACAATCACAAACAAATCCAGGTATTCGCGGAACGTTCGATGCATGAGATCCATGAAGACCGAAGGCGCATTACACAAGCCAAACGGCATCACTGTGAACTCATAATGACCATAGCGTGTGCCAAACGCTGTCTTGGGAATGTCACCTTCCCTAATCCGCAACTGGTAATACCCGGACTTCAAGTCCAACTTTGAATAGACGGTTGAGCCTGCTAGCTGATTGAACAAGTCATCGATCCGAGGAATTGGGTACTTGTTTTTCTCTGTCAGCTTGTGTAGTTCGCGATAATCAATACATAGTCGCAAACCACCGTCTTTCTTTCTCACAAAAAGAACAGGCGCGCTCCAAGGTGACATACTTGGGCGTATGTATCCCTGCTCCAACAACTCTTGCAACTGAACTTTCAGTTCGGCCATTTCTTTTGGCGCTACCCGATACGGCGAACGGGCCATGGGTTTTGCACCCGGCACCAACTCGATAGCGAAGTCAATTTCCCTTTGGGGAGGTAACCCCGGAAGGTCCTTTGGAAACACATCAGCATATTCCGACACAATAGGCACTTCACTCACACTGGCCTTCGGCGCCACCGCCTCTATGAGTGTGAAGAACAACTCCGCACCCTTCCGAACTGCCTTAACAACTTGGAGAGCGGATAACAACATCCCACTCATCCCTTGCATACCAATAAACTTGGTCTCTTGTTCGGTATTTTGCCCAAGTGTGACCTCTTTTGAAGTGCAATCTATACAGGCACGCTGCTCTGAAAGCTAGTCCATACCAATGATTATATCAAACTCTTTGATCGGCAATACTAGTGTTTCCACTTTGAACTCCCGACTTCCTATCTTAACCTCAAGACCGCAAGATCGATCCGCGCACATCAAACATCCGTTAGGCAACAACACCTTTACACTGTCTGTCTTGGTCCGGATAGGCACCCCGACACGCAAGACAAAATCCTCAGACAGAAACGAATGTGAAGCACCTGTGTCAAACAGTGCTCGCGCCGGATACTCTCGTATAAGGACAAACCCTATAACATAACAATTAAAACAAGCACAGCACACCAAAAGTAAAAACATTAAAACTTAAGCGCACCTGTGACGACATCAGCCTGCTTAATGGCCTCCTGTTGTCCAAGGTTGAAGACCCTGGGCTGCGCGTGCGAGTTAGAAGACTCCACCACAGTCTTCCCCTTCTCCACATAAGACGCTCCCGTCTTCTTCTCACCCTTTGGAGGACCAAATCGGCATTCACGTGCGAAGTGTCCAACCTTCCCGCACGTAAAACAAGCACGAGATCCATACCCAGATGTATCCGTCACAGTCGAAGAAGGAGCTTGTCCAGAAGACTTAGACTTCTTATTCTATTTCCTTCGGTAGCCAAACTTGTCCGGACGCGGCGGCTTAAACTCTGGCTTCACCACCGCCAAGTTTCCCTTTGCTTGCCCCTGTTTCATGTCCGTCTCCAAAGAACGAGCCGTACAGACTAAGGCTTGGAATCCCTGACTCACAGAACTCGAGAGCAAATACCTTAGCTCATCACGCAGTCCCGCATAAAACCGACTAGTCTTACGCTCTTCTTCGGCGAAGATCGAGCCCGCATATCTTCCCAAACGTGTGAACTCATGCAGGTAGTCATCCACACTTCGATCTCCCTGTGCTAACCGTTGGAACTCCATTTCCATCGATATCCTTTGCTGCATCGGCAGATGTTGTGCTAAGAACAACCGAGAGAATTCTTCCATTGTAATCTCTGCCAATTGCCTGCCGGCCAAGTGATGCAGTTCAATCTCATCCCACCACAATCGCGCCTCTCCTTCCAGTAGGAAAGTGGCTAACATAACTTTCTGTTCCTCCTCAACCTTGATAGCTCTCATGATCCTCTTGATTCTTGCAAGCCAATCCTCTGCTTGGGCCGGTGTACCCGCCCCATGAAACTGCGGAGGGTTAAAGCTCAAGAATTGCTTCCATTGTTGATCTGCTACCCGTGGATCAACTTCGGCTTCTACCGGTTCTTGCCGTACCCCAGCTGGCGTTGGCACCACTACAGGACGTGCTTGCCCAGTCTGCTGAGCATTCATCACAGCAAGTACCGTTTCCGTGATGAGACGGACTGTTTCAGCGGATGGAGGAGTTGTGGGCACCTCGGCTGGTGCCGCACTCTCAACAGAACGTTGTGGTTCGGACTGACCCGCAACACTTCTGGTCACCTATATGTGTAAATTACACAGGTTAACGACCAATAAAAACGGCAATCATACAAAGAAAATACACAAGTTCAACAAACAAGTGTATTGGCATTCCTAAGTGGACAATCTTGAGTTCAACAGGGCAACGGTCAGCAGTCAGCTGACCAATCATAACGACAATCCTACCACAGAGCATACGGTGGTAGGAGCTTATGCCAAACAGGATCGACCAACAAGCTGATACCAAATGATAAACAACATTGTCCACTAACATAGGAATGTATACATTCAATAAAAGAGTTTGGCCTTAAGGCCTTACAACAGTTTCTCTTAACAAGAGTGTGGTTTACAAACATCGGCACGCAGGCCGGCCACACATGAACAAAAGAAACAACACAATGCCTTCGAGGGCAGCAACGCAGCTTTGGGCTTCAGCCCGCTAAGTCCCGCTCGGACCAGCTCCTCCAGCACCTGTAAGAACCAATCCACCAAACGGTGGCAAAACAGGGCAACGGTCAGCATTCAGCTGACCAATTATAACGACCCTGCCCCTGGCACGGGGCAGCGGAATTCCATCCCTGCATAGCATTCATCCAACATGATATATAGCCATTCAAGCAAGACGTGCACGCCCGCACCGTCACATATCACAAACGTCGGCTCGACGGCCCGACGCTCCGTGCACTCAGGGCACATTCACACCGTTCAGAGGTCCCAGACATAACGGTGCACTATGAGCATTCTAGTCTGATCGGCTCACCGGCCGTCGACTCTCGCTATGTGATCCTAACAGGGTCTTAAGCACCCACGGTTAGACAACCATAACGCGGGTACAGATCCACTTTGCCCGTTGCTCACATCGTCAGACTCACGCCTGGACTGACGCGGGTACAGCTTCACCTTGCCCGTTCCACCATTTCCTAGTTGCAGCCTCACGGCTCAACTTTCCACCAGTAGCACTCACGGCCACAAGAGAGTCCAACTCTCATAACTTCCTGGACTTCCTCCAGTACTTTTATCCATCATGCATACAAGCAATAATCACGGAGCCTTCTCCGATATGCAACCAAGCATCACCAATCCAGACCATGTCCAGATGGGCTTCACACAGCATGCCTAGATCCGTACTCCAATTCCGGACTCTAACAAGGGGGACTTCACATATCTACCCCAAGGGACGCCACAACCCACCGCACACTCGCGGGGAAGGGTTTTCCCTATGCAATGCAGGAATTAAGGACTTCACATGTCCAAGCAGGAAATCGTTACCCTAGGAGTTCGCTTCGGAGCCATGGAGAGAAATTTGAGACGGATGAAAGCCTTCGCAGTAGCGTTGCCTTCGCAAATCCGAACTCGGCTCGCGATTTGGACCACCGTAGCACCACCGGCAGCCGGACTCCACTTCCTCTTCTTCCTCCTTGCTCTCACCTCTCTCTTAAACTTTAGAAAGAGAAGGATAAAGGAAGAATGAGCGTTTCATCTCTTTTTTCCGGCCTTATCAGCCCAAAATTGATCTCCAGCCACAGGATCTTATTTAAAGAAAATGAAGGGCCAAGATTGAACTGAAAATTCCTTTTCTTTTGGCCGACACGGCCTGTGACACGCCCGTGTCACAGGCCGTGTACCCTTAAGCGGCACACGCGGCAGTCGCACCGACTGAAATATTCGAGAACACGGGCATCGACACGCCCGTGTCGAACCTGACACGCTCGTGTCAATTTTGAGACACGCCCGTGTCTCCTGCTACACGGTATTCACCGATTTCCAAAACCAGTACACGGGTCGGAACATGGCAACTGACACGCCCGTGTCCAGCCTGACACGCCCGTGTTCCCGGCCGTGTTCAAGGCCGTGTACGGCTCTGACTTGAATAGGCCAATTTCGAAAAATAATTCGAACACGCCCTGGGACACGCCCGTGTCGAAGGCCGTGTCCCAGGCTCGACGATCATCGACTCTCAAACGTCGACTAGCCTGAACACGCCCTGGGACACGCCCGTGTCCCAGGCCGTGTACACCCGACACGCCCTGGGACACGCCCGTGTCCCAGGCCGTGTCAAACAGCCTGCTACTCAAACTTCATGTTGAGTCTATTTGGGGTCTTTTTGGGGTGTTACAACCCTCCCCCCCCTTAACAAAATTTCGTCCCGAAATTTGCACGGTAAGGAAACAAGAACCAGCAATGCTATAACTCTGTTATAACAAAAAGTACACGGTCTACAGTTTATACAAATAACTCGGGAAATTCAGCTCGCATGGTCTGCTCTCGCTCCCATGTCAGCTCTTCTCGGCCACAATTGTCCCACCGGACTTTGACCATCCCGATCGCTTTGTTCCGCAACTGTTTCTCGGCTCGATCCTCGATCCGAATGGGTCTAACCCTCATCGTTAGCCCATACTCGACCGGTACCCGATCATTTTCCACCACATGAGCTAGATCCTTCACCGCCTTACGAAGGACTGAGATGTGAAACACATCATGTAATCCACCCAAGTCCGTTGAAAGTGCTAGTCGATAAGCAGCTTCCCCAACTCGCTCCACCACCTCAAACGGACCAAGATACCTCGGACTTAGCTTTTTCAAACGCCGAATCCTGGACACACCTTTGAAGGGTTTGATCTTCAAATATACCCAATCACCCACCGCGAACGGAAAGTGTCAAACAAGTTGTTTTACCAGAACGCGGGTACACAAGATATCTCCAGAGCTTCCATAACGCTTGTTGTCCGAATGGGTGACAAAACAGGGCAACGGTCAGCATTCAGCTGACCAATTATAACGACCCTGCCCCTGGCACAGGGCAGCGGAATTCCATCCCTGCATAGCATTCATCCAACATGATATATAGCCATTCAAGCAAGACGTGCACGCCCGCACCGTCACATATCACAAACGTCGGCTCGACGGCCCGACGCTCCGTGCACTCAGGGCACATTCACACCGTTCAGAGGTCCCAGACATAACGGTGCACTATGAGCATTCTAGTCTGATCGGCTCACCGGCCGTCGACTCTCGCTATGTGATCCTAACAGGGTCTTAAGCACCCACGGTTAGACAACCATAACGCGGGTACAGATCCACTTTGCCCGTTGCTCACATCGTCAGACTCACGCCTGGACTGACGCGGGTACAGCTTCACCTTGCCCATTCCACCATTTCCTAGTTGCAGCCTCACGGCTCAACTTTCCACCAGTAGCACTCACGGCCACAAGAGAGTCCAACTCTCATAATTTCCTGGACTTCCTCCAGTACTTTTATCCATCATGCATACAAGCAATAATCACGGAGCCTTCTCCGATATGCAACCAAGCATCACCAATCCAGACCATGTCCAGATGGGCTTCACACAGCATGCCTAGATCCGTACTCCAATTCCGGACTCTAACAAGGGGGACTTCACATATCTACCCCAAGGGACGCCACAACCCACCGCACACTCGCGGGGAAGGGTTTTCCCTATGCAATGCAGGAATTAAGGACTTCACATGTCCAAGCAGGAAATCGTTACCCTAGGAGTTCGCTTCGGAGCCATGGAGAGAAATTTGAGACGGATGAAAGCCTTCGCAGCAGCGTTGCCTTCGCAAATCCGAACTCGACTCGCGATTTGGACCACCGTAGCACCACCGGCAGCCGGACTCCACTTCCTCTTCTTCCTCCTTGCTCTCACCTCTCTCTTAAACTTTAGAAAGAGAAGGATAAAGGAAGAATGAGCATTTCATCTCTTTTTTCCGGCCTTATCAGCCCAAAATTGATCTCCAGCCACAGGATCTTATTTAAAGAAAATGAAGGGCCAAGATTGAACTGAAAATTCCTTTTCTTTTGGCCGACACGGCCTGTGACACGCCCGTGTCACAGGCCGTGTACCCTTAAGCGGCACACGCGGCAGTCGCACCGACTGAAATATTCGAGAACACGGGCATCGACACGCCCGTGTCGAACCTGACACGCCCGTGTCAATTTTGAGACACGCCCGTGTCTCCTGCTACACGGTATTCACCGATTTCCAAAACCAGTACACGGGTCGGAACATGGCAACTGACACGCCCGTGTCCAGCATGACACGCCCGTGTTCCCGGCCGTGTTCAAGGCCGTGTACGGCTCTGACTTGAATAGGCCAATTTCGAAAAATAATTCGAACACGCCCTGGGACACGCCCGTGTCGAAGGCCGTGTCCCAGGCTCGACGATCGTCGACTCTCAAACGTCGACTAGCCTGAACACGCCCTGGGACACGCCCGTGTCCCAGGCCGTGTACACCCGACACGCCCTGGGACACGCCCGTGTCCCAGGCCGTGTCAAACAGCCTGCTACTCAAACTTCATGTTGAGTCTATTTGGGGTCTTTTTGGGGTGTTACAACCCTCCCCCCCTTAACAAAATTTCGTCCCGAAATTTGCACGGTAAGGAAACAAGAACCAGCAATGCTATAACTCTGTTATAACAAAAAGTACACGGTCTACAGTTTATACAAATAACTCGGGAAATTCAGCTCGCATGGTCTGCTCTCGCTCCCATGTCAGCTCTTCTCGGCCACAATTGTCCCACCGGACTTTGACCATCCCGATCGCTTTGTTCCGCAACTGTTTCTCGGCTCGATCCTCGATCCGAATGGGTCTAACCCTCGTCGTTAGCCCATACTCGATCGGTACCCGATCATTTTCCACCACATGAGCTAGATCCTTCACCGCCTTACGAAGGACTGAGATGTGAAACACATCATGTAATCCACCCAAGTCCGTTGAAAGTGCTAGTCGATAAGCAGCTTCCCCAACTCGCTCCACCACCTCAAACGGACCAAGATACCTCGGACTTAGCTTTTTCAAACGCCGAATCCTGGACACACCTTTGAAGGGTTTGATCTTCAAATATACCCAATCACCCACCGCGAACGGAAAGTGTCAAACAAGTTGTTTTACCAGAACGCGGGTACACAAGATATCTCCAGAGCTTCCATAACGCTTGTTGTCCGAATGGGTGACAAAATAGGGCAACGGTCAGCATTCAGCTGACCAATTATAACGACCCTGCCCCTGGCACAGGGCAGCGGAATTCCATCCCTGCATAGCATTCATCCAACATGATATATAGCCATTCAAGCAAGACGTGCACGCCCGCACCGTCACATATCACAAACGTCGGCTCGACGGCCCGACGCTCCGTGCACTCAGGGCACATTCACACCGTTCAGAGGTCCCAGACATAACGGTGCACTATGAGCATTCTAGTCTGATCGGCTCACCGGCCGTCGACTCTCGCTATGTGATCCTAACAGGGTCTTAAGCACCCACGGTTAGACAACCATAACGCGGGTACAGATCCACTTTGCCCGTTGCTCACATCGTCAGACTCACGCCTGGACTGACGCGGGTACAGCTTCACCTTGCCCGTTCCACCATTTCCTAATTGCAGCCTCATGGCTCAACTTTCCACCAGTAGCACTCACGGCCACAAGAGAGTCCAACTCTCATAATTTCCTGGACTTCCTCCAGTACTTTTATCCATCATGCATACAAGCAATAATCACGGAGCCTTCTCCGATATGCAACCAAGCATCACCAATCCAGACCATGTCCAGATGGGCTTCACACAGCATGCCTAGATCCGTACTCCAATTCCGGACTCTAACAAGGGGGACTTCACATATCTACCCCAAGGGACGCCACAACCCACCGCACACTCGCGGGGAAGGGTTTTCCCTATGCAATGCAGGAATTAAGGACTTCACATGTCCAAGCAGGAAATCGTTACCCTAGGAGTTCGCTTCGGAGCCATGGAGAGAAATTTGAGACGGATGAAAGCCTTCGCAGCAGCGTTGCCTTCGCAAATCCGAACTCGGCTCGCGATTTGGACCACCGTAGCACCACCGGCAGCCGGACTCCACTTCCTCTTCTTCCTCCTTGCTCTCACCTCTCTCTTAAACTTTAGAAAGAGAAGATGAAAAGAAGAATGAGTTCTTTTTCCTCCTTTCCCGGCCTTATCAGCCCAGGATTGATCTCCAGCCACAGGATCTTATTTAAAGAAAATGAAGGGCCAAGATTTAACTGAAAATTCCTTCTCTTTTGGCCGACACGGCCTGTGACACGCCCGTGTCACAGGCCGTGTACCCTTAAGCGGCACACGCGGCAGTCGCACCGACTGAAATATTCGAGAACACGGGCATCGACACGCCCGTGTCGAACCTGACACGCCCGTGTCAGTCATGAGACACGCCCGTGTCTCCTGTTACACAACACTCACTGATTTCCAAAACCAGTACACGGGTCGGAACACGGCAACTGACACGCCCGTGTCCAGTCTGACACGCCCGTGTTCCCGGCCGTGTTCAAGGCCGTGTTCGGCTCTGACTTGAATAGGCCAATTTCGAAAATTAATTCGAACACGCCCTTGGACACGCCCGTGTCGAAGGCCGTGTCCCAGGCTCGACGATTGTCGACTCTCAAACGTCGACTAGCCTGAACACGCCCTGGGACACGCCCGTGTCCCAGGCCATGTACACCCGACACGCCCTGGGACACGCCCGTGTCCCAGGCCGTGTCAAACAGCCTGCTACTCAAACTTCATGTTGAGTCTATTTGGGGTCTTTTTGGGGTGTTACAACCCTCCCCCCCTTACCAAAATTTCGTCCCGAAATTTGCACGGTAAGGAAACAAGAACCAGCAATGCTATAACTCTGTTATAACAAAAAGTACACGGTCTACAGTTTATACAAATAACTCGGGAAATTCAGCTCGCTTGGTCTGCTCTCGCTCCCATGTCAGCTCTTCTCGGCCACAATTGTCCCACCGGACTTTGACCATCCCGATCGCTTTGTTCCGCAACTGTTTCTCGGCTCGATCCTCGATCCGAATGGGTCTAACCCTCGTCGTTAGCCCATACTCGACCGGTACCCGATCATTTTCCACCACATGAGCTGGATCCTTCACCGCCTTACGAAGGACTGAGATGTGAAACACATCATGTAATCCACCCAAGTCCGCTGAAAGTGCTAGTTGATAAGCAGCTTCCCCAACTCGCTCCACCACCTCAAACGGACCAAGATACCTCGGACTTAGCTTTTTCAAACGCCGAATCCTGGACACACCTTTGAAGGGTTTGATCTTCAAATATACCCAATCACCCACCGCGAACTCTACGTTCCGGTGTTTGGCATTGTAGTACTTTGCTTGACGATCTTGGGCTATCAATAGCCTCTCCCGAATAGAGCGTATGAGCGAAGTAGCTTCTTCGACTTCCTTTTTCCCACTCAGCTTCGATTCGCCTGCTTCTGCCCAAGCTAAGGGTGTACGGCATTTCCGACCATACAACGCCTCAAATGGTGCCATACCAATACTCGCTTGGTAGCTATTATTTTAGGCAAATTCAACAAGAAATATATAATCTTCCCATCTCTTACCAAAGTCTAGGGCGCACATGCGGAGCATGTCCTCCATCGTCCTGTTGGTTCGTTCAGTCTGGCCATCCGTTTGGGGATGAAAGGCCGTGCTAAACGCTAACTTTGTACCCAACATTTGATGAACGAGCCGCCAATCATTCGATGTGAACCGCCCATCACGGTCACTAACGATGCTCCGAGGAACACCGTGCAGTCGAACAACTTGCTCCACATAAAGCTTGGCCAAGGTTTCCACTGAATCATCTCTTCTGTTTGGAAGGAAGTGCGCCACTTTTGTCAACCGGTCCACAATCACCCAGATTGAATCATGACCGCGTTGAGATCTCGGCAACCCGTGCACGAAATCCATCGAAATGTCATCAAACTTCCACTCCGGAATAGGTAACGACTTCAGGAAACCGCCAGGCTTCTGGCATTCTGCTTTCACCAACGCACAAATATGGCATTCAGCCACATAACGTGCCACATCTTTCTTTAGTCCGGACCACCAGAACAACTTTTTCAGATCTCTGTACATCTTTGTGCTCCCTGGGTGAACTGAGTACTTTGCAAAGTTAGCTTCGTACATCAACTCTTCCCTCACTTTACCCACACTTGGGACGCACACTCGACCATTTCTTCGTAACACACCGTTATCCCAAGAGAATTGGTCATCCGGCCCATCTTTTGCATAGCGCTGGAGACTTTCATCAAGCTCCGTTGCTCGCCGAACTCTGTCCGTAAGGTCATACTGCAACTCCGTCCAGTTCAAGCATGCTTCAGTCGAAGAATCTCTTTCTACACAAGATATCTCCAGAGCTTCCAACTCCTGGACTAACCGCTCATCATGTATCCGCAACCAATTTGCCCGTACTGGAGTCCGACGACTCAAGGCATCAACGACCACGTTTCCCTTTCCGGGAACATAGTGAATGTCGAAGGTATAATCCCCAAGGAATTCCATCCACCTCCTCTGTCGCATATTCAACTCTTTGATCGGCAATACTAGTGTTTCCACTTTGAACTCCCGACTTCCTATCTTAACCTCAAGACCGCAAGATCGATCCGCGCACATCAAACATCCGTTAGGCAACAACACCTTTACACTGTCTGTCTTGGTCCGGATAGGCACCCCGACACGCAAGACAAAATCCTCAGACAGAAACGAATGTGAAGCACCTGTGTCAGACAGTGCTCGCGCCGGATACTCTCGTATAAGGACAAACCCTATAACATAACAATTAAAACAAGCACAGCACACCAAAAGTAAAAACATTAAAACTTAAGCGCACCTGTGACGACATCAGCCTGCTTAATGGCCTCCTGTTGTCCAAGGTTGAAGACCCTGGGTTGCGCGTGCGAGTTAGAAGACTCCACCATAGTCTTCCCCTTCTCCGCATAAGACGCTCCCGTCTTCTTCTCACCCTTTGGAGGACCAAATCGGCATTCACGTGCGAAGTGTCCAACCTTCCCGCACGTAAAACAAGCACGAGATCCATACCCAGATGTATCCGTCACAGTCGCAGAAGGAGCTTGTCCAGAAGACTTAGACTTCTTATTCCATTTCCTTCGGTAGCCAAACTTGTCCGGACGCGGAGGCTTAAACTCTGGCTTCACCACCGCCAAGTTTCCCTTTGCTTGCCCCCGTTTCATGTCCGTCTCCAAAGAACGAGCCGTACAGACTAAGGCTTGGAATCCCTGACTCACAGAACTCGAGAGCAAATACCTTAGCTCATCACGCAGTCCCGCATAAAACCGACTAGTCTTACGCTCTTCTTCGGCGAAGATCGAGCCCGCATATCTTCCCAAACGGGTGAACTCATGCAGGTAGTCATCCACACTTCGATCTCCCTGTGCTAACCGTTGGAACTCCATTTCCATCGATATCCTTTGCTGCATCGGCAGATGTTGTGCTAAGAACAACCGAGAGAATTCTTCCATTGTAATCTCTGCCAATTGCCTGCCGGCCAAGTGATGCAGTTCAATCTCATCCCACCACAATCGCGCCTCTCCTTCCAGTAGGAAAGTGGCTAACATAACTTTCTGTTCCTCCTCAACCTTGATAGCTCTCATGATCCTCTTGATTCTTACAAGCCAATCCTCTGCTTGGGCCGGTGTACCCGCCCCATGAAACTGCGGAGGGTTAAAGCTCAAGAATTGCTTCCATTGTTGATCTGCTACCCGTGGATCAACTTCGGCTTCTACCGGTTCTTGCCGTACCCCAGCTGGCGTTGGCACCACTGCAGGACGTGCTTGCCCAGTCTGCTGAGCATTCATCACAGCAAGTACCGTTTCCGTGATGAGACGGACTGTTTCAGCGGATGGAGGAGTTGTGGGCACCTCGGCTGGTGCCGCACTCTCAACAGAACGTTGTGGTTCGGACTGACCCGCAACACTTCTGGTCACCTATATGTGTAAATTACACAGGTTAACGACCAATAAAAACGACAATCATACAAAGAAAATACACAAGTTCAACAAACAAGTGTATTGACATTCCTAAGTGGACAATCTTGAGTTCAAATTAAGTGTTATAACGACAGCACGAACACGTGCTCGCCACCGCTCAAAAGAATTCGTCCGCGAATTCGGAAGAGATCGACCAACAAGCTGATACCAAATTGTAACACCCCTACCCGTCAAGAAGAATATAATAGAGGGTCCGGCCGGGGCCCCACACCATATTCCACAAACAGGCGGAGACGCTACGAAATAATATCAAAACCAACGCATCCTAACACAGAGCATTCTAGCGGAAGCTTCACGGTTGAATTATTGAACTCAAGATAAACAACATTGTCCACTAACATAGGAATGTATATATTCAACAAAAGAGTTTGGCCTTAAGGCCTTACAACAGTTTCTCTTAACAAGAGTGTGGTTTACAAACATCGGCACGCAGGCCGGCCACACATGAACAAAAGAAACAACACAATGCCTTCGAGGGCAGCAACGCAGCTTTGGGCTTCAGCCCGCTAAGTCCCGCTCGGACCAGCTCCTCCAGCACCTGTAAGAACCAATCCACCAAACGGTGGCAAAACAGGGCAACGGTCAGCATTCAGCTGACCAATTATAATGACCCTGCCCCTGGCACGGGGCAGCGGAATTCCATCCCTGCATAGCATTCATCCAACATGATATATAGCCATTCAAGCAAGACGTGCACGCCCGCACCGTCACATATCACAAACGTCGGCTCGACGGCCCGACGCTCCGTGCACTCAGGGCACATTCACACCGTTCAGAGGTCCCATACATAACGGTGCACTATGAGCATTGTAGTCTGATCGGCTCACCGGCCGTCGACTCTCGCTATGTGATCCTAACAGGGTCTTAAGCACCCACGGTTAGACAACCATAACGCGGGTACAGATCCACTTTGCTCGTTGCTCACATCGTCAGACTCACGCCTGGACTGACGCGGGTACAGCTTCACCTTGCCCGTTCCACCATTTCCTAGTTGCAGCCTCACGGCTCAACTTTCCACCAGTAGCACTCACGGCCACAAGAGAGTCCAACTCTCATAATTTCCTGGACTTCCTCCAGTACTTTTATCCATCATGCATACAAGCAATTAACACGGAGCCTTCTCCGATATGCAACCAAGCATCACCAATCCAGACCATGTCCAGATGGGCTTCACACAGCATGCCTAGATCCGTACTCCAATTCCGGACTCTAACAAGGGGGACTTCACATATCTACCCCAAGGGACGCCACAACCCACCGCACACTCGCGGGGAAGGGTTTTCCCTATGCAATGCAGGAATTAAGGACTTCACATGTCCAAGCAGGAAATCGTTACCGTAGGAGTTCGCTTCGGAGCCATGGAGAGAAATTTGAGACGGATGAAAGCCTTCGCAGCAGCGTTGCCTTCGCAAATCCGAACTCGGCTCGCGATTTGGACCACCGTAGCACCACCGGCAGCCGGACTCCACTTCCTCTTCTTCCTCCTTGCTCTCACCTCTCTCTTAAACTTTAGAAAGAGAAGGATAAAGGAAGAATGAGCTTTTCATCTCTTTTTTCCGGCCTTATCAGCCCAAAATTGATCTCCAGCCACAGGATCTTATTTAAAGAAAATGAAGGGCCAAGATTTAACTGAAAATTCCTTCTCTTTTGGCCGACACGGCCTGTGATACGCCCGTGTCACAGGCCGTGTACCCTTAAGCGGCACACGCGGCAGTCGCACCGACTGAAATATTCGAGAACACGGGCATCGACATGCCCGTGTCGAACCTGACACGCCCGTGTCAGTCATGAGACACGCCCGTGTCTCCTGTTACACAACACTCACTGATTTCCAAAACCAGTATACGGGTCGGAACACGGCAACTGACACGCCCGTGTCCAGTCTGACACGCCCGTGTTCCCGGCCGTGTTCAAGGCCGTGTTCGGCTCTGACTTGAATAGGCCAATTTCGAAAATTAATTCGAACACGCCCTGGGACACGCCCGTGTCGAAGGCCGTATCCCAGGCTCGACGATCGTCGACTCTCAAACGTCGACTAGCCTGAACACGCCCTGGGACACGCCCGTGTCCCAGGCCGTGTACACCCGACACGCCCTGGGACACGCCCGTGTCCCAGGCCGTGTCAATCAGCCTGCTACTCAAACTTCATGTTGAGTCTTTTTGGGGTCTTTTTGGGGTGTTACAACCAATTGTAACACCCCTACCCGTCAAGAAGAATATAATAGAGGGTCCGGCCGGGGCCCCACACCATATTCCACAAACAGGCGGAGACGCTACGAAATAATATCAAAACCAACGCATCCTAACACAGAGCATTCTAGCGGAAGCTTCACGGTTGAATTATTGAACTCAAGATAAACAACATTGTCCACTAACATAGGAATGTATATATTCAACAAAAGAGTTTGGCCTTAAGGCCTTACAACAGTTTCTCTTAACAAGAGTGTGGTTTACAAACATCGGCACGCAGGCCGGCCACACATGAACAAAAGAAACAACACAATGCCTTCGAGGGCAGCAACGCAGCTTTGGGCTTCAGCCCGCTAAGTCCCGCTCGGACCAGCTCCTCCAGCACCTGTAAGAACCAATCCACCAAACGGTGGCAAAACAGGGCAACGGTCAGCATTCAGCTGACCAATTATAATGACCCTGCCCCTGGCACGGGGCAGCGGAATTCCATCCCTGCATAGCATTCATCCAACATGATATATAGCCATTCAAGCAAGACGTGCACGCCCGCACCGTCACATATCACAAACGTCGGCTCGACGGCCCGACGCTCCGTGCACTCAGGGCACATTCACACCGTTCAGAGGTCCCAGACATAACGGTGCACTATGAGCATTCTAGTCTGATTGGCTCACCGGCCGTCGACTCTCGCTATGTGATCCTAACAGGGTCTTAAGCACCCACGGTTAGACAACCATAACGCGGGTACAGATCCACTTTGCCCGTTGCTCACATCGTCAGACTCACGCCTGGACTGACGCGGGTACAGCTTCATCTTGCCCGTTCCACCATTTCCTAGTTGCAGCCTCACGGCTCAACTTTCCACCAGTAGCACTCACGGCCACAAGAGAGTCCAACTCTCATAACTTCCTGGACTTCCTCCAGTACTTTTATCCATCATGCATACAAGCAATAATCATGGAGCCTTCTCCGATATGCAACCAAGCATCACCAATCCAGACCATGTCCAGATGGGCTTCACACAGCATGCCTAGATCCGTACTCCAATTCCGGACTCTAACAAGGGGGACTTCACATATCTACCCCAAGGGACGCCACAACCCACCGCACACTCGCGGGGAAGGGTTTTCCCTATGCAATGCAGGAATTAAGGACTTACATGTCCAAGCAGGAAATCGTTACCCTAGGAGTTCGCTTCGGAGCCATGGAGAGAAATTTGAGATGGATGAAAGCCTTCGCAGCAGCGTTGCCTTCGCAAATCCGAACTCGGCTCGCGATTTGGACCACCGTAGCACCACCGGCAGCCGGACTCCACTTCCTCTTCTTCCTCCTTGCTCTCACCTCTCTCTTAAACTTTAGAAAGAGAAGATGAAAAGAAGAATGAGTTCTTTTTCCTCCTTTCCCGGCCTTGTCAGCCCAGGATTGATCTCCAGCCACAGGATCTTATTTAAAGAAAATGAAGGGCCAAGATTTAACTGAAAATTCCTTCTCTTTTGGCCGACACGGCCTGTGACACGCCCGTGTCACAGGCCGTGTACCCTTAAGCGGCACACGCGGCAGTCGCATCGACTGAAATATTCGAGAACACGGGCATCGACACGCCCGTGTCGAACCTGACACGCCCGTGTCAGTCATGAGACACGCCCGTGTCTCCTGTTACACAACACTCACTGATTTCCAAAACCAGTACACGGGTCGGAACACGGCAACTGACACGCCCGTGTCCAGTCTGACACGCCCGTGTTTCCGGCCGTGTTCAAGGCCGTGTTCGGCTCTGACTTGAAACGGCCAATTTCGAAAATTAATTCGAACACGCCCTGGGACACGCCCGTATCGAAGGCCGTGTCCCAGGCTCGACGATCGTCGACTCTCAAACGTCGACTAGCCTGAACACGCCCTGGGACACGCCCGTGTCCCAGGCCGTGTACACCCGACACGCCCTGGGACACGCCCGTGTCCCAGGCCGTGTCAAACAACCTGCTACTCAAACTTCATGTTGAGTCTATTTGGGGTCTTTTTGGGGTGTTACAACCCTCCCCCCCTTACCAAAATTTCGTCCCGAAATTTGCACGGTAAGGAAACAAGAACCAGCAATGCTATAACTCTGTTATAACAAAAAGTACACGGTCTATAGTTTATACAAATAACTCGGGAAATTCAGCTCGCATGGTCTGCTCTCGCTCCCATGTCAGCTCTTCTCGGCCACAATTGTCCCACCGGACTTTGACCATCCCGATCGCATTGTTCCGCAACTGTTTCTCGGCTCGATCCTCGATCTGAATGGGTCTAACCCTCGTCGTTATCCCATACTCGACCGGTACCCGATCATTTTCCACCACATGAGCTGGATCCTTCACCGCCTTACGAAGGACTGAGATGTGAAACACATCATGTAATCCACCCAACTCCGCTGAAAGTGCTAGTCGATAAGCAGCTTCCCCAACTCGCTCCACCACCTCAAATGGACCAAGATACCTCGGACTTAGCTTTTTCAAACGCCGAATCCTGGACACACCTTTGAAGGGTTTGATCTTCAAATATACCCAATCACCCACCGCGAACTCTACGTTCCGGTGTTTGGCATTGTAGTACTTTGCTTGACGATCTTGGGCTATCAATAGCCTCTCCCGAATAGAGCGTATGAGCGAAGTAGCTTCTTCGACTTCCTTTTTCCCACTCAGCTTCGATTCGCCTGCTTCTGCCCAAGCTAAGGGTGTACGGCATTTCCGACCATACAACGCCTCAAATGGTGCCATACCAATACTCGCTTGGTAGCTATTATTATAGGCAAATTCAACAAGAAATATATAATCTTCCCATCTCTTACCAAAGTCTAGGGCGCACATGCGGAGCATGTCCTCCATCGTCCTGTTGGTTCGTTCAGTCTGGCCATCCGTTTGGGGATGAAAGGCCGTGCTAAACGCTAACTTTGTACCCAACATTTGATGAACGAGCCGCCAATCATTCGATGTGAACCGCCCATCACGGTCACTAACGATGCTCCGAGGAACACCGTGCAGTCGAACAACTTGCTCCACATAAAGCTTGGCTAAGGTTTCCACTGAATCGTCTCTTCTGTTTGGAAGGAAGTGCGCCACTTTTGTCAACCGGTCCACAATCACCCAGATTGAATCATGACCGCGTTGAGATCTCGGCAACCCGTGCACGAAATCCATCGAAATGTCATCGAACTTCCACTCCGAAATAGGTAACGACTTCAGGAAACCGCCAGGCTTCTGGCATTCTGCTTTCACCAACGCACAAGTATGGCATTCAGCCACATAACGTGCCACATCTTTCTTTAGTCCGGGCCACCAGAACAACTTTTTCAGATCTCTGTACATCTTTGTGCTCCCTGGGTGAACTGAGTACTTTGCAAAGTGAGCTTCGTACATCAACTCTTCCCTCACTTTACCCACACTTGGGACGCACACTCGACCATTTCTTCGTAACACACCGTTATCCCAAGAGAATTGGTCATCCGACCCATCTTTTGCATAGCGCTGGAGACTTTCATCAAGCTCCGTTGCTCGCCGAACTCTGTCCGTAAGGTCATACTGCAACTCCGTCCAGTTCAAGCATGCTTCAGTCGAAGAATCTCTTTCTACACAAGATATCTCCAGAGCTTCCAACTCCTGGACTAACCGCTCATCATGTATCCGCAACCAATTTGCCCGTACTGGAGTCCGACGACTCAAGGCATCAGCGACCACGTTTCCCTTTCCGGGAACATAGTGAATGTCGAAGGTATAATCCCCAAGGAATTCCATCCACCTCCTCTGTCGCATATTCAACTCTTTTTGATCGAGCAGATACTTTAAGCTTTTATGATCGGTATAAATATCCACTTTCACGCCATATAGATAATGCCGCCACAACTTTAGCGAAAAGATCACCGCCGCCAACTCCAAATCATGGACGGGGTAATTACGCTCATGCACTTTCAATTGACGTGAACCATAAGCGATCACCTTGCCAAAATGCAGGAGAACGTAGCCTAAGCCGCTTCCTGACGCATCGCTGTATATTTCAAATCCATCTGTACCACATGGCGACGTCAAAACAGGCGCCGTGGTCAAACGACCTTTCAACTCCTCCAAAGCTCGTGCGCACTCCGGCGTCCAGACAAACTTCTGATCTTTTCTCGTCAACGTAGTCAGAGGCAAAGCAATCCGGGAGAAGTTCTCCACGAACCTCCTATAGTAGCCCGCCAGTCCAAGGAAACTCCTGACTTCGGCCACCGAAGACAACACTGGCCAATCACGAATGGCACTTATCTTAGCCGGATCCACCGCTATGCCCTCTCCACTTACTACATGGCCTAGAAAAGCCACCGACGAGAGCCAGAACTCACACTTAGAGTACTTGGCATACAGCTTATTCCTTCGCAAGGTATGCAATACTAATCGCAAGTGGTTTGCATGATCTTCCTCCGATTGTGAATATACAAGGATATCATCAATAAACACAATCACAAACAAATCCAGGTATTCGCGGAACGTTCGATGCATGAGATCCATGAAGATCGAAGGCGCATTACACAAGCCAAACGGCATCACTGTGAACTCATAATGACCATAGCGTGTGCCAAACGCTGTCTTGGGAATGTCACCTTCCCTAATCCGCAACTGGTAATACCCGGACTTCAAGTCCAACATTGAATAGACGGTTGAGCCTGCTCCACCGCGTCCTCGGAACTGGCAGGGTTTCAACTGGCAGGGTTTCCACCTCGGAATTCCACCTACTTTAGGCAGGGTTATAACGATCCGAGGAATTTGGTACTGACGAATGAATCGTCTCTTCTGTTTGGACTTCCAAACAAATGATTGCCAGTCTGACGATGTCAACTTAGGAATGACAACACTGGCCAATCACGAATGGCACTTATCTTAGCCGGATCCACCGCTATGCCCTCTCCACGTACTACATGGCCTAGAAAAGCCACCGACGAGAGCCAAAACTCACACTTAGAGTACTTGGCATACAGCTTATTCCTTCGCAAGGTATGCAATACTAATCGCAAGTGGTTTGCATGATCTTCCTCCGATTGTGAATATACAAGGATATCATCAATAAACACAATCACAAACAAATCCAGGTATTCGCGGAACGTTCGATGCATGAGATCCATGAAGACCGAAGGCGCATTACACAAGCCAAACGGCGGGTCGGGTTAAAGTGTAACCCACAGTCCGGATTGGATATTCCTAAGTGGACAATCGGAATAAGCGAACAATTTCTTCGTAACACACCGCTTCCGCTGCGCACGCCGTATCAACCAACGCCTGAAACCTCCCTCTGATACCAAATTGTAACACCCCTACCCGTCAAGAAGAATATAATAGAGGGTCCGGCCGGGGCCCCACACCATATTCCACAAACAGGCGGAGACGCTACGAAATAATATCAAAACCAACGCATCCTAACACAGAGCATTCTAGCGGAAGCTTCACGGTTGAATTATTGAACTCAAGATAAACAACATTGTCCACTAACATAGGAATGTATACATTCAACAAAAGAGTTTGGCCTTAAGGCCTTACAACAGTTTCTCTTAACAAGAGTGTGGTTTACAAACATCGGCACGCAGGCCGGCCACACATGAACAAAAGAAACAACACAATGCCTTCGAGGGCAGCAACGCAGCTTTGGGCTTCAGCCCGCTAAGTCCCGCTCGGACCAGCTCCTCCAGCACCTGTAAGAACCAATCCACCAAACGGTGGCAAAACAGGGCAACGGTCAGCATTCAGCTGACCAATTATAACGACCCTGCCCCTGGCACGGGGCAGCGTAATTCCATCCCTGCATAGCATTCATCCAACATGATATATAGCCATTCAAGCAAGACGTGTACGCCCGCACCGTCACATATCACAAACGTCGGCTCGACAGCCCGACGCTCCGTGCACTCAGGGCACATTCACACCGTTCAGAGGTCCCAGACATAACGGTGCACTATGAGCATTCTAGTCTGATCGGCTCACCGGCCGTCGACTCTCGCTATGTGATCCTAACAGGGTCTTAAGCACCCACGGTTAGACAACCATAACGCGGGTACAGATCCACTTTGCCCGTTGCTCACATCGTCAGACTCACGCCTGGACTGACGCGGGTACAGCTTCACCTTGCCCGTTCCACCATTTCCTAGTTGCAGCCTCACGGCTCAACTTTCCACCAGTAGCACTCACGGCCACAAGAGAGTCCAACTCTCATAACTTCCTGGACTTCCTCCAGTACTTTTATCCATCATGCATACAAGCAATAATCACGGATCCTACTCCGATATGCAACCAAGCATCACCAATCCAGACCATGTCTAGATGGGCTTCACACAGCATGCCTAGATCCGTACTCCAATTCCGGACTCTAACAAGGGGGACTTCACATATCTACCCCAAGGGACGCCACAACCCACCGCACACTTGCGGGGAAGGGTTTTCCCTATGCAATGCAGGAATTAAGGACTTCACATGTCCAAGCAGGAAATCGTTACCCTAGGAGTTCGCTTCGGAGCCATGGAGAGAAATTTGAGACGGATGAAAGCCTTCGCAGCAGCGTTGCCTTCGCAAATCCGAACTCGGCTCGCGATTTGGACCACCGTAGCACCACCGGCAGCCGGACTCCACTTCCTCTTCTTCCTCCTTGCTCTCACCTCTCTCTTAAACTTTAGAAAGAGAAGGATAAAGGAAGAATGAGCTTTTCATCTCTTTTTTCCGGCCTTATCAGCCCAAAATTGATCTCCAGCCACAGGATCTTATTTAAAGAAAATGAAGGGCCAAGATTGAACTGAAAATTCCTTTTCTTTTGGCCGACACGGCCTATGACACGCCCGTGTCACAGGCCGTGTACCCTTAAGCGGCACACGCGGCAGTCGCACCGACTGAAATATTCGAGAACACGGGCATCGACACGCCCGTGTCGAACCTGACACGCCCGTGTCAATTTTGAGACACGCCCGTGTCTCCTGCTACACGGTATTCACCGATTTCCAAAACCAGTACACGGGTCAGAACACGGCAACTGACACGCCCGTGTCCAGCCTGACACGCCCGTGTTCCCGGCCGTGTTCAAGGCCGTGTACGGCTCTGACTTGAATAGGCCAATTTCGAAAAATAATTCGAACACGCCCTGGGACACGCCCGTGTCGAAGGCCGTGTCCCAGGCTCGACGATCGTCGACTCTCAAACGTCGACTAGCCTGAACACGCCCTGGGACACGCCCGTGTCCCAGGCCGTGTACACCCGAAACGCCCTGGGACACGCCCGTGTCCCAGGCCGTGTCAAACAGCCTACTACTCAAACTTCATGTTGAGTCTATTTGGGGTCTTTTTGGGGTGCCACAACCCACCGCACACTCGCCGGGAAGGGTTTTCCCTATGCAATGCAGGAATTAAGGACTTCACATGTCCAAGCAGGAAATCGTTACCCTAGGAGTTCGCTTCGGAGCCATGGAGAGAAATTTGAGACGGATGAAAGCCTTCGCCGCAGCGTTGCCTTCGCAAATCCGAACTCGGCTCGCGATTTGGACCACCGTAGCACCACCGGCAGCCGGACTCCACTTCCTCTTCTTCCTCCTTGATCTCACCTCTCTCTTAAACTTTAGAAAGAGAAGGATAAAGGAAGAATGAGCTTTTCATCTCTTTTTTCCGGCCTTATCAGCCCAAAATTGATCTCCAGCCACAGGATCTTATTTAAAGAAAATGAAGGGCCAAGATTTAACTGAAAATTCCTTCTCTTTTGGCCGACACGGCCTGTGACATGCCCGTATCACAGGCCGTGTACCCTTAAGCGGCACACGCGGCAGTCGCACCGACTGAAATATTCGAGAACACGGGCATCGACACGCCCGTGTCAGTCATGAGACACGCCCGAGTCAGTCATGAGACACGCCCGTGTCTCCTGTTACACAACACTCACTGATTTCCAAAACCAGTACACGGGTCGGAACACGGCAGCTGACACGCCCGTGTCCAGTCTGACACGCCCGTGTTCCCGGCCGTGTTCAAGGCCGTGTTCGGCTCTGACTTGAATAGGCCAATTTCGAAAATTAATTCGAACACGCCCTGGGACACGCCCGTGTCGAAGGCCGTGTCCCAGGCTCGACGATCGTCGACTCTCAAACGTCGACTAGCCTGAACACGCCCTGGGACACGCCCGTGTCCCAGGCCGTGTACACCCGACACGCCCTGGGACACGCCCGTGTCCCAGGCCGTGTCAAACAGCCTGCTACTCAAACTTCATGTTGAGTCTATTTGGGGTCTTTTTGGGGTGTTACAACCCTCCCCCCTTACCAAAATTTCGTCCCGAAATTTGCACGGTAAGGAAACAAGAACCAGCAATGCTATAACTCTGTTATAACAAAAAGTACACGGTCTACAGTTTATACAAATAACTCGGGAAATTCAGCTCGCATGGTCTGCTCTCACTCCCATGTCAGCTCTTCTCGGCCACAATTGTCCCACCGGACTTTGACCATCCCGATCGCTTTGTTCCGCAGCTGTTTCTCGGCTCGATCCTCGATCCGAATGGGTCTAACCCTCGTCGTTAGCCCATACTCGACCGGTACCCGATCATTTTCCACCACATGAGCTGGATCCTTCACCGCCTTACGAAGGACTGAGATGTGAAACACATCATGTAATCCACCCAAGTCCGCTGAAAGTGCTAGTCGATAAGCAGCTTCCCCAACTCGCTCCACCACCTCAAACGGACCAAGATACCTCGGACTTAGCTTTTTCAAATGCCGAATCCTGGACACACCTTTGAAGGGTTTGATCTTCAAATATACCCAATCACCCACCGCGAACTCCACGTTCCGATGTTTGGCATTGTAGTACTTTGCTTGACGATCTTGGGCTATCAATAGCCTCTCCCGAATAGAGCGTATGAGCGAAGTAGCTTCTTCGACTTCCTTTTTCCCACTCAGCTTCGATTCGCCTGCTTCTGCCCAAGCTAAGGGTGTACGGCATTTCCGACCATACAACGCCTCAAATGGTGCCATACCAATACTCGCTTGGTAGCTATTATTATAGGCAAATTCAACAAGAAATATATAATCTTCCCATCTCTTACCAAAGTCTAGGGCGCACATGCGGAGCATGTCCTCCATCGTCCTATTGGTTCGTTCAGTCTGGCCATCCGTTTGGGGATGAAAGGCCGTGCTAAACGCTAACTTTGTACCCAACATTTGATGAACGAGCCGCCAATCATTCGATGTGAACCGCCCATCACGGTCACTAACAATGCTCCGAGGAACACCGTGCAGTCGAACAACCTGCTCCACATAAAGTTTGGCCAAGGTTTCCACTGAATCGTCTCTTCTGTTTGGAAGGAAGTGCGCCACTTTTGTCAACCGGTCCACAATCACCCAGATTGAATCATGACCGCGTTGAGATCTCGGCAACCCGTGCACGAAATCCATCGAAATGTCATCGAACTTCCACTCCGGAATAGGTAACGACTTCAGGAAACCGCCAGGCTTCTGGCATTCTGCTTTCACCAACGCACAAGTATGGCATTCAGCCACATAACGTGCCACATCTTTCTTTAGTCCGGGCCACCAGAACAACTTTTTCAGATCTCTGTACATCTTTGTGCTCCCTGGGTGAACTGAGTACTTTGCAAAGTGAGCTTCGTACATCAACTCTTCCCTCACTTTACCCACACTTGGGACGCACACTCGACCATTTCTTCGCAACACACCGTTATCCCAAGAGAATTGGTCATCCGGCCCATCTTTTGCATAGCGCTGGAGACTTTCATCAAGCTCCGTTGCTCGCCGAACTCTGTCCGTAAGGTCATACTGCAACTCCGTCCAGTTCAAGCATGCTTCAGTCGAAGAATCTCTTTCTACACAAGATATCTCCAGAGCTTCCAACTCCTGGACTAACCGCTCATCATGTATCCGCAACCAATTTGCCCGTACTGGAGTCCGACGACTCAAGGCATCAGCGACCACGTTTCCCTTTCCGGGAACATAGTGAATGTCGAAGGTATAATCCCCAAGGAATTCCATCCACCTCCTCTGTCGCATATTCAACTCTTTTTGATCGAGCAGATACTTTAAGCTTTTATGATCGGTATAAATATCCACTTTCACGCCATATAGATAATGCCGCCACAACTTTAGCGAAAAGATCACCGCCGCCAACTCCAAATCATGGACGGGGTAATTACGTTCATGCACTTTCAATTGACGTGAACCATAAGCGATCACCTTGCCAAACTGCAGGAGAACGCAGCCTAAGCCGCTTCCTGACGCATCGCTGTATATTTCAAATCCATCTGTACCACATGGCGACGTCAAAACAGGCGCCGTGGTCAAACGACCTTTCAACTCCTCAAAAGCTCGTGCGCACTCCGGCGTCCAAACGAACTTCTGATCCTTTCTCGTCAACGTAGTCAGAGGCAAAGCAATCCGGGAGAAGTTCTCCACGAACCTCCTATAGTAGCCCGCCAGTCCAAGGAAACTCCTGACTTCGGCCACCGAAGACAACACTGGCCAATCACGAATGGCACTTATCTTAGCCGGATCCACCGCTATGCCCTCTCCACTTACTACATGGCCTAGAAAAGCCACCGACGAGAGCCAGAACTCACACTTAGAGTACTTGGCATACAGCTTATTCCTTCGCAAGGTATGCAATACTAATCGCAAGTGGTTTGCATGATCTTCCTCCGATTGTGAATATACAAGGATATCATCAATAAACACAATCACAAACAAATCCAGGTATTCGCGGAACGTTCGATGCATGAGATCCATGAAAACCGAAGGCGCATTACACAAGCCAAACGGCATCACTGTGAACTCATAATGACCATAGCGTGTGCCAAACGCTGTCATGGAATGTCACCTTCCCTAATCCGCAACTGGTAATACCCGGACTTCAAGTCCAACTTTGAATAGACGGTTGAGCCTGCTAGCTGATCGAACAAGTCATCGATCCGAGGAATTGGGTACTTGTTTTTCTCTGTCAGCTTGTTTAGTTCGCGATAATCAATACATAGTCGCAAACCACCGTCTTTCTTTTTCACAAAAAGAACAGGCGCGCTCCAAGGTGACATACTTGGGCGTATGTATCCCTGCTCCTACAACTCTTGCAACTGAACTTTCAGTTCGGCCATTTCTTTTGGCGCTACCCGATACGGCGAACGGGCCACGGGTTTTTCACCCGACACCAACTCGATAGCGAAGTCAATTTCCCTTTGGGGAGGTAAACCCGGAAGGTCCTTGGAAACACATCAGCATATTCCGACACAATAGGCACTTCACTCACACTGGCCTTCGGCGCCACCGCCTCTATGAGTGTGAAGAACAACTCCGCACCCTTCCGAACTTCCTTAACAACTTGGAGAGCGGATAACAACATCCCACTCATCCTTTGCATACCAATAAACTTGGTCTCTTATTCGGTATTTTGCCCAAGTGTGACCTCTTTTGAAGTGCAATCTATACAGGCACGCTGCTCTGAAAGCCAGTCCATACCAAAGATTATATCAAACTCTTGATCGGCAATACTAGTGTTTCCACTTTGAACTCCCGACTTCCTATCTTAACCTCAAGACCGCAAGATCGATCCGCGCACATCAAACATCCGTTAGGCAACAACACCTTTACACTGTCTGTCTTGGTCCGGATAGGCATCCCGACACGCAAGACAAAATCCTCAGACAGAAACGAATGTGAAGCACCTGTGTCAAACAGTGCTCGCGCCGGATACTCTCGTATAAGGACAAACCCTATAACATAACAATTAAAACAAGCACAGCACACCAAAAGTAAAACATTAAAACTTAAGCGCACCTGTGAACGACATCAGCCTGCTTAATGGCCTCCTGTTGTCCAAGGTTGAAGACCCTGGGGCTGCGCCGTGCGAGTTAGAAGACTCCACCACAGTCTTCCCCTTCTCCGAGGAATTGGTGTTGTTTATCTTGACTTTCCAGTACATGGTCCGACCGGTGCTTGGAACTGGCAGGGTTCATCCGAGGAATTGGGTACTGACGAAACGTGCTCGCGCTGGATCCTCCACGTAATTCCGCTCTCCAAGTTGTTAAGGCAGTTCGGAAGGGTGCGGAGTTGTTCTTCACACTCATAGAGGCGGTGGCGCCGAAGGCCAGTGTGAGTGAAGTGCCTATGTGTGTCGGAAATATGCTGATGTGTTTCCAAAGGACCTTCCGGGGGTTACCTCCCCAAAGGGAAATTGACTTCGCTATCGAGTTGGTGTCGGGTGCAAAACCCGTGGCCCGTTCGCCGTATCGGGTAGCGCCAAAAGAAATGGCCGAACTGAAAGTTCAGTTGCAAGAGTTGTTGGAGCAGGGATAACATATGCCCAAGTATGTCACCTTGGAGCGCGCCTGTTCTTTTTGTGAAAAAGAAGAGAACGGTGGGTTTTGCGACTATGTATTGATTATCGCGAACTAAACAAGCTGACAGAGAAAAACAAGTACCCAATTCCTCGGATCGATGACTTGTTCGATCAGCTAGCAGGGCTCCAACCGTCTATTCAAAGTTGGACTTGAAGTCCGGGTATTACCAGTTGCGGATTAGGGAAGGTGACATTCCCAAGACAGCGTTTGGCACACGGCTATGGTCATTATGAGTTCACAGTGATGCCGTTTGGCTTGTGTAATGCGCCTTCGGTCCTTCATGGATCTCATGCATCGAACGTTCCGCGAATACCTGGATTTGTTTTGTGATTGTGTTTATTGATGATATCCTTGTATATTCACAATCGGAGGAAGATCATGCAAACCACTTGCGATTAGTATTGCATACCTTGCGAAGGAAATAAGCTGTATGCCAAGTACTCTAAGTGTGAGTTCTGGCTCTCGTCGGTGGCTTTTCTAGGCCATGTAGTAAGTGGAGAGGGCATTTAGCGGTGGATCCGGCTAAGATAAGTGCCATTCGTGATTGGCCAGTGTTGTCTTCGGTGGCCGAAGTCAGGAGTTTTCCTTGGGACTGGCGGGCTACTATAGGAGGTTCGTGGAGAACTTCTCCCGGATTGCTTTGGCCTCTGACTACGTTGACGAGAAAAGATCAGAAGTTCGTCTGTGGACGCGAGTGCGCACGAGCTTTTGAGGAGTTGAAAGGTCGTTTGACCACAGCGCCTGTTTTTGACGTCGCCATGTGGTACAGATGGATTTGAAATATACAGCGATGCGTCAGGAAGCGGCTTAGGCTGCGTTCTCTTGCAGTTTGGCAAGGTGATCGCTTATGGTTCACATCAATTGAAAGTGCATGAGCGTAATTACCCCGTTCCATGATTTGGAGTTGGCGGCGGTGATCTTTTCGCTAAAGTTGTGGCGGCAATTATCTATATGGCGTGAAAGTGGATATTTATACCGATCATAAAAGCTTAAAGTATCTGCTCGATCAAAAAGAGTTGAATATGCGACAGAGGAGGTGGATGGAATTCCTTGGGGATTATACCTTCGACATTCACTAATGTTCCCGGAAAGGGAAACGTGGTCGCTGATGCCTTGAGTCGTCGGACTCCAGTACGGGCAAATTGGTTGCGGATACATGATGAGCGGTTAGTCCAGGAGTTGGAAGCTCTGGAGATATCTTGTGTAGAAAGAGATTCTTCGACTGAAGCATGCTTGAACTGGACGGAGTTGCAGTATGACCTTACGGACAGAGTTCGGCGAGCAACGGAGCTTGATGAAAGTCTCCAGCGCTATGCAAAAGATGGGCCGGATGACCAATTCTCTTGGGATAACGGGTGTGTTGCGAAAGAAATGGTCGAGTGTGGCGTCCAAGTGTGGGTAAAGTGAGGGAAGAGTTGATGTACGAAGCTCACTTTGCAAAGTACTCAGTTCACCCAGGGAGCACAAAGATGTACAGAGATCTGAAAAAGTTGTTCTGGTGGCCCGACTAAAGAAAGATGTGGCACGTTATGTGGCTGAATGCCATACTTGTGCGTTGGTGAAAGCAGAATGCCAGAAGCCTGGCGGTTTCCTGAAGTCGTTACCTATTCCGGAGTGGAAGTTCGATGACATTTCGATGGATTTCGTGCACGGGTTGCCGAGATCTCAACGCGGTCATGATTCAATCTGGGTGATTGTGGACCGGTTGACAAAAGTGGCGCACTTCCTTCCAAACAGAAGAGACGATTCAGTGGAAACCTTGGCCAAACTTTATGTGGAGCAGGTATGTTCGACTGCACGGTGTTCCTCGGAGCATTGTTAGTGACCGTGATGGGCGGTTCACATCGAATGATTGGCGGCTCGTTCATCAAATGTTGGGTACAAAGTTAGCGTTTAGCACGGCCTTTCATCCCCAAACGGATGGCCAGACTGAACGAACCAATAGGACGATGGAGGACATGCTCCGCATGTGTGCCCTAGACTTTGGTAAGAGATGGGAAGATTTTATATATTCTTGTTGAAATTTGCCTATAATAATAGCTACCAAGCGAGTATTGGTATGGCACCATTTGAGGCGTTGTATGGTCGGAAATGTCGTACACCCTTAGCTTGGGCAGAAGCAGGCGAATCGAAGCTGAGTGGGAAAAAAGGAAGTCGAAGAAGCTACTTCGCTCATACGCTCTATTCGGGAGAGGCTATTGATAGCCCAAGATCGTCAAGCAAAGTACTACAATGCCAAACATCGGAACGTGGAGTTCGCGGTGGGTGATTGGGTATATTTGAAGATCAAACCCTTCAAGGTGTGTCCAGGATTCGTGCGTTTGAAAAAGCTAAGTCCGAGGTAATCTTGGTCCGTTTGAGGTGGTGGAGCGAGTTGGAGGGGAAGCTGCTTATCGACTAGCACTTTCAGCAGACTTGGTGTGGATTACATGATGTATTTCACATCTCAGTCCTTCGTTAAGGCGGTGAAGGATCCAGCTCATGTGGTGGAAAATGATCGGATACCGGTCGAGTATGGGCTAACGACGAAGGTTAGACCAATTCGGATCGAGGATCGAGCCCGAGGAAACAGTTTGCGGAACAAAGCGATCGGGATGGTCAAAGTCCGGTGGGACAATTGTGGCCGAGAAGAGCTGACATGGGAGCGAGAGGCAGACCAATGCGAGTTGATTTTGCGAGTGAATTTACCCGAGAGTTATTTTGTATAAACTGTAGACCGTGTACTTTTTGTTATAACAGAGTTTATAGCATTGCTGGTTCTTGTTTCCTTACCGTGCAAATTTCGGGACGAAATTTTGGTAAGGGGGGAGGGTTGTAACACCCCAAAAAGACCCCAAAAGACCAAATGAAGATCTCAACATGAAGTTTGAGTAGCAGGCTGTTTGACACGGCCTGGGACACGGGCGTTGTCCCAGGGTGTGTCGTGGTGGGTACACACGGCCTGGGACACGGGCGTGTCCCAGGGCGTGTTTCAGGCTAGTCGACGTTTTGAGAGTCGACGATCGTCGAGCCTGGGACACGGCCTTCGACACGGGCGTGTCCCAGGGCGTGTTCGAATTAATTTTCAAAATTGGCCTATTCAAAGTCAGAGCCGAACACGGCCTTGAACACGGCCGGGAACACGGGCGTGTCAGACTGGACACGGGCGTGTCAGTTGCCGGTGTTCCGACCCGTGTACTGGTTTTGGAAATCAGTGAGTGTTGTGTAACAGGAGACATGGGAGCGTGTCTCATGACTGACACGGGGCGTGTCAGGTTCGACACACGGGCGTGTCGATGCCCGTGTGTTTCTCGAATATTTCAGTCGGTGCGACTGCCGCGTGTGCCGCCTTAAGGGTACACAGGCCTGTGACACGGGCGTGTCACAGGCCGTGTCGGCCAAAAGAGAAGGAATTTTCAGTTAAATCTTGGCCCTTCATTTCTCTTTAAATAAGATCCTGTGGCTGGAGATCAATCCTGGGCTGATAAGGCCGGGAAGAGGAGGAAAAAGAACTCATTCTTCTTTTCATCTTCTCTTTCTAAACGCCAACTTTTGGTCAGTAACCCTGCCAGTCAAACATAGCCAAACTTGGTCCGGACGCGGGGGAGATATCTATACCGTCTATAGTAGCCCGCAAGTCCAAGGAAGCTCCTGACCTCGGCCACTGAAGACATCACTGGCCAATCTCGGATGGGCACTTATCTTCAACGGATCCACCGCGATACCCTCTCCGCTTACCCACATGGCCTAAAAAGGCTACTGAAGAGAGACAGAACCTCCACACACTTTGAGAAACTTAGCATAAAGCTTTATTCCTCCGCAGGGTATGCAAGACCAACCGCAAATGGTTTTTGCGTGATCCTCTTCCGACTGAGAGTAATACTAAGATGTCATCGATAAACACAATAACAAATAAATCCAAATACTCTCGGAACGTTCGATGCATTAGGTCCATAAATACCGAAGGCGCATTACATAGGCCAAACGGCATTACCGTGAACTCATTAATGACCGTTAGCGTTGTTCCAAACGCCGTCTTGGGGGTAATGTCACCTTCCCTAATTCCTTAGCTGATAATATCCCGATTTTCAAATCCAACTTGGAATAGACCGTTGATCCTGCCAGCTGATCAAAGAGGTCATCAATCCGCGGGATCGGATATTTATTTTTCTCCGTCAGCTTATTCAACTCGCGGTAGTCCAATACACAACCGTAAGCTACCACCATCTTTCTTTTTCACAAAGAGAACAGGCACGCTCCAAGGTGACATTACTTGGGCGTATATATATCCCCTGCTCCAACAAACTCTTGCAGTTGGACTTTCAACTCAGGCCATCTCTTTTGGCGCGACACGATATGAGAGCGGGCCACAGGTTTCGCACCTGGCACCAAACTCAATAGAGAAGTCAATCTCCGCTCGCCGCTGGGGTGGTAAACCCAGGAAGATCTTTGGAAACACATCGGTAAACTCTGACACAACTGGCACATTCACCGACACTGGCCTTTGGCTCAACAGCCCGAATTAGCGTGAAGAATAACTCCGCGCCCTTCCGAACAGCATTGACGATTTGGAGTGCAGGACAACAACGTCCCGCTCACTCTCTCGCATACCAGCGAACTTCGTCACAAGTCCGGTATTCTGGCCCAGTGTAATCTCCTTGGAGTTGCAATCAATAAAGGCACGCTGCTCTCGAGAGCCAGTCCATACCAAAGATCACATCAAACTCCGATAACGGTAGCACAGCTGCACTCAAACCGAAATCCCGACTTCCTATTTGCACATCCACATCGCAAGCGCCTATCTGCAAGCATCACACAGCCATTCCGGCAATAGCACCCATTGTACTATCCACCACCGTCACATGACTCGGTACCCCCTAATTCGGAGGATACGAAATCCTCAGACAGAAAAGAATGTGAAGCACACCGTATCAAACAGGGCTCTCGCCAAATTATTCCGAATCAGGACAAAGCCTGCAGCACACACATCATGCACAAGCTAAACATAACCAAAAACCAAAAGCACTAGCAAGTAAACTAAATCAACTCGTACCTGTGACGACGTCACTTTGCTTAATTCGCTTCCTGTTGGCCAAGTTGATAGATTCGGGCCTGCGCCTGGGACGCAGAGGAATCCCACCACGCGCTTTGCCCTTCTCAGCATAATGACGCACCCGTCTTCTTTTCCCCTTTGGACTGCACAACCCGACAGTCACGAGCTATATGCCCCAACCCGGGTCACAGTTATAGCATGTACGAGAATCGGCCTTGATGTCGCTCCCGACACAACGGTCGTAGTCACTTGCCCAGATGGCTTGGACCTCTTGCGCCCCTTTCTTCTGGTAAAACGACTTGCTCGGGCGAGGTGCTTGAAACTCCGGCTTCGACGCAACCAAGCCCTTGTTCCCTTGCACTCGCCTCATGTCCTTCTCCAACGCGCACGCCGTATCAACCCAACGCCTGAAACCCTTGGTTCACTGAACTCGAAAGCAGGAATCGCAACTCATCCCCGCAATCCTTCATAGAACCGATTCGTTTTCCTTTGGTCATCCGCGAAGATTGGTACCCGCATATCGTCCCAACCTGGTAAACTCGTGCAAGTAGATATCCACGCTATCTTCCCCTTGCTTTAAACCGTTGGAACTCATTTTCCATAGCGATGCGTTGCGCCGCTGGGGACATGTTTCGCCAGAAATATTCGAGAGAACTCCTCAATCGACACTTGTGTTAATTGCCTGCCCGCCAAATGGTGTAACTCTAACCTCCCGTCCCACCACAACCGCGCCTCTCCTTCCAGCATGAAGTGTCCAAGGTGACCTTAAGAGTTTATCCTCCGCCCTGATCGCTGTCATTATCCGCTTGACACACGATAAACCCAATCCTCTGCCTGCGTTGGGGATCCCATGCCCGTAAATGTAGGAGGACTGAAGCTCATGAATTGCTTCAACTGTCGGTCAGCTGCTCGTGGATCTAACAAGCCTCACAACCGGCTCGGGTCTTACACATCAACATGAAACTTGGCACTACTGCCGGCTGCGCTTGCCCGTCGGCTGAATCATGGCAAAGAGCGCCTCAGCAACTAAGCGAACAGTTTCCGCAGATGGAGGAGGTGTTGGCACCTCAACTGGTGCCGCACTCCTCATCAGAGCGCTGGGGCTCAGCAGACTGCCCAGGCACCACATACGTGTCACCTATAGGTGGACAAGACCACACATTAGCGAACGTATGCAAGCAAAACAACACAAAAAGGAACGCGCAGATTCCTCAAACAAGATTTTGTACATTCCTTAGTGGACAACATTGTCCACTAACATAGGAATGTATACATTCAACAAAAAGAGAGTTTGGCCTTAAGGCCTTACAACAGTTTCCTCTTAACAAGAGTGTGGTTTACAAACATCGGCATGCAGGCCGGCCACACATGAACAAAAAGAAACAACACAATGCCTTCGAGGGCAGCAACGCAGCTTTGGGCTTCAGCCCGCTAAGTCCCGCTCGGACCAGCTCCTCCAACACCTTAAGAACCAATCCACCAAACGGTGGCAAAACAGGGCAACGGTCAGCATTCAGCTGACCCATTAAACGACCCTGCCCCTGGCACGGGGCAGTGGAATTCCATCCCTGCAATAGCATTCATCCAACGATGATATATATAACCAATTCAAGCAGACGTGCACGCCCGCCCCACCGTCACATATCACAAACGTCGGCTCGACGGCCCGACGCTCCGTGCACTCAGGGCATATTCACACACCGTTCAGAGTCCCAGACATAACGGTGCACTATGAGCATTCTATCTGATCGGTCTCACACCAGCCGTCGACTCTCGCTATGTGATCCTAACAGGGTCTTAAAGCCCCACGGTTTTAGACAACCAATAACGCGGGTACAGATCCACTTTGCCCGTTGACTCACATCGTCAGACTCACGCCTGGACTGACGCGGGTACAACTTCACCTTGCCCGTTCCACCATTTCCTAGTTGCAGCCTCACGGCTCAACTTTCCCACCAGTAGCACTCACGGCCACAAGAGAGTCCAACTCTCATAACTTCCTGGACTTCCTCCAGTACTTTATCCATCATGCATACAAGCAATAATCACGGAGCCTCTCTCCGATATGCAACCAAGCATCACCAATCCAGACCATGTCCAGATGGGGCTTACACAGCATTGCCTAGATCCGTACTCCCAATCCGGACTCTAACAAGGGGACTTCACATATCTACCCCAAGGGACGCCACAACCCACCGCACACTCGCGGGAAGGGTTTTCCCCTATGCAATGCAGAATTAAGGACTTGACATGTCCAAGCAGGAAATCGTTACCCTAGGAGTTCGCTTCGGAGCCCATGGAGAGAAATTTGAGACGGATAATGAAAGCCTTCGCAGCAGCGTTGCCTTCGCAAATCCGAACTCGGCTCGCGATTGGACCACCGTAGCACCACCGACAGCCGGACTCCACTTCCCTTCTTCCTCCTTGCTCTCACCACTCTCTTAAACTTTAGAAAGAGAAGGATAAAGGAAGAATGAGCTTTTCACTCTTCTTTTTTTCCGGCCTTATCAGCCCAAAATTGATCTCCAGCCACAGGATCTTATTTAAAAGAGAAATGAAGGGCAAGATTGAACTGAAAAATTTCCTTTCTTTTTGCCGACAACGGCCTGTGACACGCCCGTGTCACAGGCCGTGTACCCTTAAGCGGCACACGCGGCAGTCGCACGACTGAAATATTCGAGAACACGGGCATCGACACGCCCTGTCGAACCTGACACGCCCGTGTCAATTTTGAGACACGCCCGTGTCTCCTGCTATACGGTATTCACCGATTTCCAAAACCAGTACACGGGTCGGAACACGGCAACTGACACGCCCGTTCCAGCCTGACACGTCCGTGTTCCCGGCCGTGTTTCAAGGCCGTGTACGGCTTCTGACTTGAATAGGCCAATTTCGAAAAAATAAATCGAACACGCCCTGGACACGCCCGTGTCGAAGGCCGTGTCCCAGGCTCGACGATCGTCGACTCTCAAACGTCGACTAGCCTGAACACGCCTGGGACACGCCCGTGTCCCAGGCCGTGTACACCCGACACGCCCTGAGACACGCCCGTGGTCCCAGGCCGTGTCAAACAGCCTCTATACTCCAAACTTCATGTTGAGTCTATTTGGGGTCTTTTTTGGGGTGTTACAACCCTCCCCCCTTAACAAAATTTCATCCCGAAATTTGCACGGTAAGGAACACAAGAACCAGCAATGCTATAACTCTGTTATAACAAAAAGTACACGGTCTACAGTTTATACAAATAACTCGGGAAATTCAGCTCGCATGGTCTGCTCTCGCTCCCATGTCAGCTCTTCTCGCCACAATAATGTCCCACCGGACTTTTGACCATCCCGATCGCTTTGTTCCGCAACTATTTCTCGGC